>OX328096.1:3447140-4733681 GCA_946811185.2 Hippopus hippopus | reverse complement strand
CTCCTAACCCTTTTCCAGCTAAATAAAAGAAATGAAACTGATAGCTGATAGTAAAAACTCAAATTTTCCTATTTCAAAGGTATTTCGGAGGAAAGATTTCTCCAAACGGACAGTGTAGATCCAAGATCAGACTGCATGTTCTGTAGTTTGATCTTGATCTACGCTGTCTGCAAAAAGGTCAGTGAGTCGTGCTTAGCAGCCTAAGGGTTAAGAAAGTGGTACTGTTTCGTTCATTCTATCAATGTTTTTATTTCTACGAAATTTAGAAAATTACAGTGAAGAATTACACTACAGCTTAAAATGGTTGGTAGACACCTCAAAACTGAAGAACCGAATAGAAAGTTTGGTATGTCATGCATCACTTTCTTGTTAAGATACAACAGAAAACTTGAAACGAATGCACATGCGTAGACTTCATCTGTGATAAAGGTGGTTTACTGAACAAAAAAGAGCACCATTTGTTACATGTACTGAGTATTCTATTTGAACCAAAGCATGTAATATGGTGTAAGAAAACGTAACCAGAATCAATACACGGGTGTACTTAATGACATTTTAATGGAGTTTTGACGACAATCTTACTGGATAAATTGTTTATCAAACACATAAATACCAATCCATGCTAGTAGATCAGGTATCTTCTTAAGACAGTGATGTCCTGAACCATTTATACAGCTTCTGGTCAACTCTGAATGTTCCGAATCGGATGCGCTGCTATTCATTAAATGCCATTGAAAAGGTTTTGAAATGGTTTTGTTCATTCATGAAGGACTCAAACAAAACGGCATGCATTCATCTTTAAAGTTATCTGTCATCTTTGTCCAACTATATTACATTATTGCATTAACGAAGAAAACACTACTAGGTAATACTGTATAAAACACTTCAATTCTCTTCAATGCCAGAATTATAACACCTTAAAATAACATCTGATATTCAAGCGTAAATCGATCCTAAAGTTTTAGAGTAAAAGATAGCCATAACTTAGATTTACAACCTAAGTTTGTAGTATACCTTCAACTTCTACTGTACTGGCTATTTTTTTATATACCAAAAAGTACTAACAGTAAAACACTTGATGGAAAGGAAATATCATTCTTTCCATAGGCAGGTAACATAGAGGTAAATTGAGTAAGTGCTAGTAACCTTTTACAACAGAAATTTACAGAGTTTTCAAAAATAATTATAAAAAGTATTCGTAAAGTATGTTATCAAGATAACATGTAAGGTGAATAGTAAAGAGTAATACAAACAGTGTCTGCTTACTAAACAAGCAAGTTTGTTTTAAAGATTAATATTTCAGTTCAGTCAGGTTTTTGTCATTCTCAAATGTGTATATCAACACATGTAAAACTGTAAAAAAAAAACTCAAAGTACAAGAAAAACAGTACAGATTCTACATTGTCTATCGCCCATCACACAATTCATGTTAACATACAAACAAACTTATCTGTCACCAACCTACTATTTACAAATCTCTACCATTCTAACATGGCCAGCAGTTACAAATGCAGACTTTTAACACGTTTGGAATATACCACTATATTTTTATGCTGAAACCTAGACACGTTCCAATGTGTCGTTTATTCTATCTAATGCCCCTTTAGGTAAGAAAAAAAGCAGTCAAACTTGTGCCTCAGATATCATCATGGAGAAGATGAACATGTAGTTTCTAATAACCAAAAAGACACAATGATAAATGGAGAATATTGCTTACTTGAGCAAAATACTCCATTTACCATGATCTTTTTAAACATCCTAAGCTACAAAGACACCAAAAGGCAAGGAGGAATCAATTAAAATACAAAACCTACCAATACATGCTTAATAATGGTAGTTTTTTTTCCCAGTTATATTTTTTAAATTGAGTGAAATAGATGTACAATTGTAAGACATGGAAGATAGGTTATTGTAAAATTTTGGCATCGTCATCTCCCCTGAATATGTAAGTATATATAGAGTTAGTATATAGAGTTGTCATTTTGATTATTATTTATTATGCAGGTGTTCCTTCACTTCTTTGGATAAAGTACATAGAAAACAGGGTAACAGTTTCATGTACAACCATGTCAATCTTTCTCCAAACATTCATACTACTATCAGCAATATGACACCCTCGGTGGGCAATGTAGTTCAAGGATCAGAGGCCCTATTTGCCAATCATTCTTAAATATATCCCAATTCTAACTTCTACACCAGCCATTTGATTTGGAAAGACAGAACGTCTCCTTCATTAAAATGGCTAGTTTAAAATTTAGATTTAAATCTATTATCTAGAATGGTTGGCAAATATATCTCCAGGTGTACTGAATGTCCAAGTCAATCTGAACTCGATTATGTTATGTTTCCGGTTTTTAATAGCTTTTTTGGTTTTCAAAGGCTTCTAAAACTTACCAAATTCAGTCTAAAAAGAATACTGTGAAAATGAACATGCACTGCCATACTGCTAATGCACCAGGCCACTGACATATGAAAAACTGTACGAACTCTTAAATGAAAACATTTGATTGGCAAATTACATCTTACAGGGCCAGTTATTTTTTTTTGCAAATTGTTACAGAGATTAATGTCAGTAGAAGAAAAAAAAACAAAAAAAGGTACCTATACCAACTATCTTGATTGAATACAGTTGAAATCACATAAACAATGCACTCGCTATTCTCACATACAAAGTTCAAATGCGCACATCATTTCATATACAATGTAATATGTACACAAAACATGATAGCCAATCTAATTGCACTGATGGAATGAAAACAGAAACAGCCAAGTCTTATGAAAAACATGATTTCTGTTTTTAAAATGGTGTCATCAAGCTTATTTTTTGGGAAGCCCAAATACTGTACTTTAAAAAAAAATAAAACCCGGAATATCTCTTCTTTTTGGCTAAGGTTACTCTTCAAAAATGTCTGACGCAAGACAGACCTAATAATTTTTCTAAAAAAATACAAAAGAAAAAAAAAACACTGAGTTCAGCTTCGAAATGATAGAGGTGATAAATCAATCCTGAGCAGAGAATATTATTAGAACTACTAAAAATTTGTCTTTGAAATGACAGAAAACATTGTGGGAAAAGAAGAAAATGCTGGTCACCAGCATTTTCTTCGTTTCCTATAATACTTCCACAAGCATTTTTCCTCAGAGTCATCCAAACTGCTTGGTAAAGAGTTAAAAAAAGCACAAATTATTCATTCAATATTCCGGTACAGATTGTTAGGCACTTGAAATTTTAAACTCCCAACCTCAACCTTATAGCCATAGAAACAACAAAATCTAACCATAATATAAGTGTTCATTCCTAAAATGTAATACACAGCTAAATCTACCCACAGTATTTCATTTTCCTAAATAGCACTAAACTGTGAAAGAGTACTTTCACGAAGGAGCAGGGCAGATATTTACCGACAATTTCTAAAAAAAAAATTCTGATTCTTAATTAAGAAACCAAGTATCTGACTGGGGAAGCTGTCTTGGCCAGTAGAACAGCTAACCTTAGAATTAAGATTCAAAATAAAACTTAGAATGATCTCTTCAGTTGGAATGGTGTTCTATGCCAAATCCAACAGTATTCCAGTCAGAACTTGGAATGGTTGGTGAACAGCTCAATGATGAAAATTGTATTTGATGAGAATTTTAGAAAAGATGAGCTCAGTTTTTAATGATATGCTAGACGAGATGTAGACATTATAACTCGTCATGGACGTCCTCTCCATCCTCCTCCTCATCTTCTTCTTCATCTTCGTCATATTCCTCCTAGAGAAATAGAAACAAAGAAACTTGGTCAAAAACGTTCTAGTAGCCACTTTTTAAATCAGTCTACTCATAATAACTCTTTACAACACAACTAAGTTTTAAAATGGTCAAAATCAAGAACTTCAGTTCTTTGACAGGGTAGAAAACATTGTCTGGAAAGGAGAAAATGCTGGTTACCAGCATTTTCTCCTTTGCCCACAATGTTTTCAACAGGCCTCTTTCCCAGGGTCATAAAAAAAAAAGCAGGTATTGCTTGGTAAAGGGTTAAAAGCATTCCAGATGACAATGATTGATTGCATGGTGTTCAATGCATTTTTTAACTTTTTTTTTCAGTTATATTGCAGCAGCAAGTATCCATGCTACACTTCAATATCTTTTACCAGTATTTTGCACAATACTCTTCCCTAACCACTGGCTGCTTTAACACACAACCTTTGTACAAACAATGAGCAGTGGTTCAGATGACAAATAAATGCTACTCGAAGGATGGGATTTTGTTTTTGGAGGGTAAGAAAACTCTCGTGGCTAAAGGAGAAAATGCTGGTTTCCAGTTTTATCCCTTTTTTCTTGTTTTCCAAAAGCTTCTGCCTCAGGAAAAACTTAAGTTTCCTTTTTTTGTAGAGATTGTCAACTACTTTTTTCCGTCTCTGAATCTGAAATTGCACTTTATCCTGTCACTTCCTGGTTTACCTGACGGATAACAGGGTGCCGTATATTTTTTTTGTTATCCGTCAGTTGGTCACATGACCGCTAAGTGCGCACCTGCTGACTGGGACTATTTTCAACCAAGCGTCTTACTGCCGTAATGAATGAATCAATCGCTAGCGAATACTTTTGCTCGTTTAATTAATAGTCTGTTATGTTAAAACACATTGTCTTCTCCGCCACAATATTTTTCTGCGGAGATACGTCACGTTTGATAATTATGACGTAGCCAATATCATTCATGACGTCATTATTACAGCTGCATATCCAGAGGGTTATGTAAACACGGTTCTTCATTTCAAGTTTCTCATAGATCTAGTGAGAAAGATGTCAATATGTGCCTTATTTCGAGCGAAATGTTCAATTTAGTCGGATTTTTGGATTATAATTCAGAAAAAGGATAAATAAAATAGATGGTTGGTGTCTTGGATTAAGAAAGTCGATCAGGCTCGGCTCCGGAAATTTATTGAAGGTACGGTCTTTATCAATGTTTTTTTCCCGTTTGTTTGTTTTGTTTTGTTCCGTTACAGTGAGTGACAGGATAAATAGAATAGATGGTTGGTGTCTTGGATGGGTTAAGTTTATCGGGCTCGGCTCCGAAATTTATCCGGTTCGCCTTCGGCTCACCAGATAAATTCCTCCGCCTTGCCCGATAAACTTAACCCATCCAAGACACCAACCATCTATTCTCTATTTAATAAGATACGTTTTAACCCTTTTATTGATAGTGATAGAAAAGGCTTTTGTTTGTTCTACTGACCAAAATGTTATCAAAAGTGGTCTGCTTGATTGATTGTATGGTTGATTGTATGGTGTTTAACGCCGTTTTCAACATTATTTCAGTTATATCGCGGCGGCCAGTGCACCTATCCATGCTTTCCTGGAGTCTCTTTTACCAGTACTCCGCACAATTTTCTTTCCAAGCCACTGGCTGCTTTCCCACATAATTATCGTCGAAACAATGGTCAGCGGTGGAAGAGGAATGAATCCTGTCGCAGTGACTATCATCAATCCTCGGAAAGAAATTGGCCGAGCCAGGGATCGAACCCTGGACCCCGTGTTCTCAAGTCCTGCACGCTACCAACTGAGCTACCGGGGCTCGGCAAAAGTGGTCTGCTACAGAATGAAATTAAAACCAAAAAAAAAAAAAAAAGGCTCTCTGGGAGCTCACAAGTATAAGATTAAACTTTATTTAATTTTTGCATGGAGACACTAACCATTCTGCAAGCTTCATAATAAGATTAAACTTTTTTTTTATTTTGAATGCTGGCATTAACCATTCCACAAGCTTCAAAATAAAAGATGAAACTTTTTATTTTGCATCCTGTGTAAGATTCTGCATGACAAAATGTGTTTATTACACTTACTTGGTCTGTAGTACTTCCTGCCTTTGATGCATCACATCCAGATTTTAAGAAATCGACTAGCTCCTCCAAAGTTCTTCCACCATTATAGTCTATTGCCTGAGAAAAAAAAAGTTATGAAAAATAATGACTTTAACCCTTACTGTATTCCATAAATTAACCCTTAGGTTGCCAAGCTTGGCTCAGGGCACTTTAGTGGATAGCATAGATTAAGATCAGACTGCACAAAACATGCAGTCTGATCTTGGATCTACACTGTCCAATTAGGAGATATTTCTTTGCAATTAATAACTTTGTAATACCAACATTTGGCTTTTTACAACAAGCTTGGAGGTATCATTCATCTTATTCAGCACGATAAAGGTTAATATAGACTTTATTAACCCTTCACCAAACAATCCCAAGTTTTAACAACTTCAAAAGAAAAAGGGCTTTTGAAAACAGTGTGGGAAAAGGAGAAAATGCTGATAATCAGCATTTTCTCCTTTTTCCACAATGTTTTCTATCCTTTGAGAGACAAATCCCATCCTTTGAGCAACGTAACTATTTTCAATTTCAAAATGCTTTCAATTTGGATATATCCAAAGTTTTTGTTGTTTAGTAAAGGATCAAGCATGAAAACAGACTAAAGTACAGCAAGTGCAAGGACGTTTCTGACAAGACCTTAATTTCATAAAACAGCCAACTGTGTAGAGACAAAATCAGCCTGTATGTTATGTGCTGTGCAATGTAAAAGTCATCTGGGGCCCATTTCAACAAACTGTGTAGATTTACACCAATTTTTGGGGGATTGAATAAACACACATAGGATCCCTACTTCACCCACACATATGAAGTGGCGCAATATTATCCAAATTCTTAATCAAATCTTAAAGTTATGTAGTTCAATGAAACTTGTTTTCAGACTGAATGCTTGCTTACAAAAACTGCGTATGCAAATTTCGTGCGTACGCAGTCTAGTGAAATGTGCCCCTGATCTTTATCTAGATTGTCTGCAAGTATGAGTAAGTGCTCCAAGAGTTCACATCTAACTTATATCATGTTATTTCCTATGGTATTTATGTTTCCTGATATTCTATTTGGATTTTTTGACTCACTAGGTAAGATAAAACAGTGAAACTTGTATTGAGAGACCACACCAAGGCAACCAAAGAAAAGCGGTCTGTTAGGAAAAGTGGGCTGTTAGGCAAGTTTCAATGGGTAACTTAAGGAAAGGTTGTAGAATCAAGCAGTTGGTTGCTTCACCCTTTACAATCCAGAGGTTTAACAACCTCTAGGAAGAAGGCAAAAATGCTGCTATTCAGTATTTTCTTCTTTTTCCACAATGTTTTTTACCCATCCAGTTGATTGATTGAATGGTATTTTTGCCCCTTTTAACATTGTTTCAATCATATCACAGTGACAGCTCACTTATTCATGGATTTCCCGAGTTTCACAAGTACTAGGCTAGGGTTCTGTACAGTCATGCCAAGGGGCACTCCCACAAAAAAAATCCTGTGAGGTTCGAACCCAGGGCCTCCAGGTCACGAGTCCTACACTTTACCACTGAGCCACGTGGAACCCCTCTCTATCCTTCCAGAGACATGTTAGTTTTCAAGCCAGATGTACTTTAACCCTTTACCAAACAATCCCTGGTTTTCACGGCCCTGGGAAAGAAAGCTTTTGAAAACATTGTGGGAAAAGGAGAAAATGCTGGTAACTAGCATTTTCTCCTTTTCCCACAATGTTTTCTATCCTAGTAAAGACCTAAAGCTAATTTGTACCCATTCTGAATTTGTTGTCTGTGGATGCTCTCAGTTTGGAAGAGTCTAAAATTTGTCGTTTGGGAAAGGGTTAATGTCTGCTAGTGGAAAAGCTCAAGTATTCGTTGTTTGGTAAAGAGTAAAAGGGGGAGGAAAAGTAGTATATTATATTTCATGTGTCTATTTTTAGAAATGTTATGGGTAAAGAAATGTCGTAATTTAAGCTGGGGGGAATTATTTCCCCGTCACAGTGAATATTTTCCTCCTGCCGAAAATCTGGAACAACTTTTTTAAGTTTTTAAGTTTTAAAAGTGGCATTCGTTGACAAAATAATCAGAGGAAATATAATATATAATTTACTTCATCAGCTTGTGGTTAATATGGGGAAATATTTGCCTCAAAAGGGAAAGGTCCGCAAATATATATGTGTCTTATGGCACTCGTTATTTTCGCATACCTTTCCCTTTTGAGGCAAATATTTCCCCATATTAACCACAAGCTGATGAAATAAACTCTATATCTTATGCCAGAGAGTCTTTCAAAGCAAGTTTCATTAAGTGAATTTAACAAGGGGTGTAGAATCAAACAGTGGAGTCCTACAGAAATCGGTTGCTTAACTAAAATGGTCTCTACAACAATTGCATCTGCAGTTAAATGAAAATATTTTTCTACTTACTTCATTTGTTGCTTTTTTAAAGCACTTAATTGTAGGAAAGCTCTGAATCTTTACATCTTCTAATTCATTTGCTGTGGAATCCATCTTGGCAACAAGACATGAGCTATCACTCTCGAATTTCTCTCCCAGCTTGTCCCAAATTGGAGCCAACTGTTTACAGTGGCCACACCAAGGAGCATCTGTTAAACACACAAATTTTAAAACTTAAACCTTCACCAAACATTCTTTTGTTTTAAAGAAATTTATGAGTAAAATTTTTGAAACATTTTGGTAAACTGAGAAAATGCCTACAACACTGACCATCTGTTACAATGACTCAAATCAATTCTCAGACAAAATTTAGCTGAGCTTGGAATCAAACCAGCTACCATAGGTCCTAAGTCCTGAATGTTACCATAATGCATGTTCAGTGGCTTAGTCACTCTAAGCTGGCATTGGAAACTGAGCTACACGTAAATGGTCATCAAAAAATAAGTCTGAATGTTTGAATGGTGTTTTATGCTGCTTTCAACACTATTTCAGTCATATCACGGCAACAGCTCACATATTCATGTATTAGCTGGGTTCCACCAGTACTAGGCCAGGGCTTTGAAGTGTCTTGCTGAAGCAAACAATAAGTTTGAAAAGCAAAATTGTAAAAATATAGAGAACAAGACTTACAAAATTCTACCAATACATCTTTTTCTGCATTCTTAGCTACTTCATTGAAGTTTTTGCCCACAAGGATTTTAACTGGTTTAGCATCCCAGTCAGCTGGTATCTCCTCGGACATCAAATGTGGCTGTAAAATAGAACCACTTACACATTACCATCTGAATATATTTGCTTTCATCTTGCAGCACAAAACTTTTGATAACATTTTGGCCATCACCACATTTTTTTCACATTTCTACATGTATAAAACCTAATTTTGTTGATAAACCAATTTTTTTAATTAAAAGTCTTCTGCATTTGTTTCCACATGTAAATTTTGTTTGTATTGGAGTTTAAAGCCATTTTTACTCCTTAGGTCATATCACAGCAGCAAGTGTGCCTACACAT
Organism: Hippopus hippopus; assembly: GCA_946811185.2. NCBI lineage: Eukaryota > Metazoa > Mollusca > Bivalvia > Cardiida > Cardiidae > Hippopus > Hippopus hippopus. Next base: position 4,724,400 of record OX328096.1, on the reverse strand, counting down.
GTGTTTCCTGGCTTTCTCACACCACTACAGACACAACTTTCTTTTCAAGCCACCAACTACTTTTCCCACATGCAACAGAGGTCCTAGGCTAACAATTGCCGTAAAGAAAGTTTGCCTCAAACAGGTATGGAATCCACAACCACCAGGTCACAAATCAGATACACTAACCGCTGAGCTACACGGCCCAATCCTCAAGTAACGACATAATTACTGGCTTTGTGTAAAAGTTAATACAAGTGAACCGTGCTCTGGCAAAAGGGGACTTAATGCATCTCCGCGATGCATGTTACCAAGCAAGTCATCACATTATCATGGATCCATTATGTCCATTCTGTCTATTAACCGACTGCATTATGAGGTAAAGTGGTCCTTGTATATACAATATATTGACAGATAGCGAAAAGTTTCGGCACAGGTCAGCCTGCGCGGATTGCGCAGGCTCACTTGGGCCGATACTTTTCGCAGATGCATTAAGCCCCCTTTTCACAGAGCATGGCTCAAGTATAAAGTTACACCAAGTTGTCATCTGCAAATGCTTTGAATTTTGTTTTATCTCAAATTTTATTGTTTCGAAAACTGTTTAACCATTAGTGATGTCCTTTCACAATCAATTCTCTAAGACACTTATACTGGGGCATACTTTGTGTGACATTCAGAAGAAAGGCCTTCAATTTGCATTATTTAGGTTTCGACATTCTATAAATCACTATCAATGTTCAAAGATGAGTGCAGTTCCCGAACAACAAGTCAAAACAATCACATGTAAACATGTATTTTCAATGCTTAAAAACACTGCCTTTCTAGCTATATTTTGCTTTTCTACACCATGCCATGGAAATAAGAATTGTAACATAAATCACATCAAAAATATATCTTCAATAAATTCAAAACTGTAGACTAAGTCTAGCAATAAACTAGTGGCATTTACTCTTAGATCTTTAACCAAACAATCCCAACTTTCAAAGCCCTGAGGGAGAAGACTTTAGAACTTTATGGAAAAGGATTTAGTAACCTGCATTTTCTCCTTTTCCCCTTGAAAGACTAATTTCATGTTTTGTGAAACATATAATTTGCTTTGAGCAAATGCTTGCTGACTGGACAAGGCTAAAAATTTGTCATTGCAGAAAAAGTTAAGTGCCAAATATATAAACCAGACCTCTTTCAACTGCTTAAAATCCAATGAAACTCACGAAGATTAACTTATGAGTGTTTTAAGCCACTTTTGACATCATTGCAGTGATATCAAAGCTAACAGCTTACATAATCATGTATGTCCCAGTTTCACACAGTCAAGAAGGGTCTTGCTTAAGGACAATCTCATGAAAAACCCATGCTTCCAGTGAGAGTTGATTGTGGGGCCAGTAGGCTACAAATCATTCACTTTGGCCATGCCGGCCCCAAAACTCAGAATAAATTTTATATTACAAACCTGACTACACAAGCCACCAGTACAGATCTAAGATCAGACTGCGTATTCTGTGCAGTCTTATCCTGATCTATGTGTTGTCTGCAAATGCCTGTTTTCCCCTATAGCAAAGTAAGTACACTTACCTTGATTTTTCCATCCAGGACACCACTCACAAAACTTTTAAGTACATCAGCAGTAAGTTCATCAGATTCAGGCTTGAATTTGGTCATATCTTCCTCCAGCTGGATCAGTCTGACAGCTGGACATTCAGATTTCTTAAGACCAAAGAATTCCAGAATTCTCTCATTGTCTTCATCAGCAATGTTCAAGTAGATAAAGAGAACCTGTCAAAACAGAATGATGTGTTCCATGGTTATATAAAACCTTGAAAAGTTTAATTTGTTGTTGACCAAGAAGAAATAGGTTCAAAATCTGAATGAACTTAATCCTTCATTAAAACCCATATTGTGGATTCTGAATAATTTATCATAACACTCGTTACAATGTAGAACTTGGGCGATATTACTCAATGAACCCCAACCCTACCCAAGTGTTCATGTGCTTTCTCTCCCAACAAACTGACATAAAATAAATGACCTCTATTACCATATATTACATGCTTAAATTACTATCCAAACTTAGCTTCGGCTATTGTCGTCTGAATGCAAAACTATGTGAATGATTTTTAACTCTTTATGCAGCTAATAGATTTACCGAGTCTTTAAAGAATACTTGAAATACCTGAAATAAACATGATTTTGTTGGTTTAAATTGCTGATACCTGGTGGATGACATTGATCTAAGATGCACTTTCTGTTCAGTCTGATCTTGATCTGTGTAATACACAAAAGTTTCTTATGTTGACTATGGCACTGAAAGGGTCACATTTGACATTTATCGTTCATAGAATTTCTGTACTGTTAGTTTTTTTTCACCCTTTACCAAACGAAAATTTCAAAATGGTCATAATTGGAAGCATTTGCAGACAACAAATCAAAAGTTTCTCAAAACCTTAATTTTTTCTCTCAAAGGTTAGAAAACAGTGCGGAAAAATGAGAAAATGCTAGTTACCAGCATTTTCTCCTTTACCCACAATGTTTTCAAAAGGCTTCTTCCTCAGGGCCATTAAAACCCTTTACCAAACAATGACGCCTTTTGACACCCCTGATAGAGAAGGCTTTTGAAAACATTGTGGGAAAAGGAGAAAATGCTGGTAACCAGCATTTTCTCCTTTTCCCACAATGTTTTCTACCCTATCAAAGAAAAATCATTTCATATGATCCACATTGAAACTGTCCTCTGCAAATGCTTTTAATTCGGACAGGTCTAAAATTGGTCGTGTGGTAAAGGGTTAAGTGATTGAACAGTGTTTCAAGATTATTCTAGTCAAAATACTGACACAGCTCCATCATTCACATATTTCCTATATTTCTCCAGGACTGGACCTGAAATCTGTAGTATCTTGTTGAAGCGTTCTCCCACAAATAGCCAGAAGCCCTTGGTACAAATTGAACACACAACTGCCTGGACTACAAATCCTTCATCTAAACTCCCCAGTCCCCACGAGACCCTTTTTAAAGTACCAGGACTCAACTTAAACAAGAGCACCTCAAGCATTTGCCAATGCTCTGCTGTAAGTGCTTGGTTTTTTTTGTGAAAATAATAAGTCAAAAAAGGGGCATAACTGTGTAAACAAATTTTTGATGCTTACCTGCCCTTGTTGCATAGGTTTCCCTTTTGATAGTGAACAGCTTGTCCAAGATTGAAGTAAATACCTTCTGTAATAACAGAGATATTACAAAATGTCAAAGTCTTCGCATAATAACGCCAGGGCTATGTGAATAACTCATCGCTTTCTTTCAAAAAAGCCCAGCTAATAAAGTAAAATGGCCCTTACCTTGCCCTTGAACTCAGCAGCAGCTTCCTTATAAGCCTTCATGTGTTCATGCTCTTTGTCAACATTGTCCGTAAAAAACAGGATGTGATTCTTTACATCTCCACCAAATATTTTCTGCGCACTCTGTAATATGAAGCAGGAAATTCACATTAAAAGCCCTGAATTAATAAAAACAGACCTCTTCAATACAGAAGAAAAAAAAAAGGGCAGGATTATCTTCAGTTCCAGGTTATTTGGCCATACAATGTTAACAGTATTGTGGGCTTTCTGTGCAGTCAGATCTTGATCTGTATTTTCTACTAAAAGTAAATCCAATGTAAGATTTGTACTGAAAAAGCAAATTTAACACTATACCACACAACAAAATTCTAGTCTGGTTTGAATTGACTGCATTTGGAAATGTGCTAATTATGGAATCTGTCTTTAAGGGTAAAAAACATTGTGGGAAAAGAAGAAAATCCTGGTTACCAGCATTTTCTTCTTTTCCCATAATGTTTACAAAAGTCCTTTTCCTTGGGCATTGTTAAAACTCGGGATTGTGTGGTAAATGGTCAATACAGTTTGGTCTAGATCGCAGATAATACATGTGCAAAACCTGCAGTAGATGGAGACCTTCAAAAAATAAGAGAAGCTAGAACCATTATGACAATCTGTAATAAAGTTGCAAAAAAAAGTCACTTGTACTGTATAAGTGGAAATTTTTGCGATGTGGAATTTTTTTACGATTTCAAGAAATTTGAAAACTTCGCAAACTTTTCTGTTTGTGTATTTTACTACAAGTATACCACTAAATAACAAGTGTCTTGAAATCGCAAATATTTCTGTACGCAAAATATCCGTAATCAGTATTTCGCAAATTTTTCGAAACGCATACATATCCACGTATACAGTGTTTTAGATACCTCTTGTGTAAATTCAATAATCAGGGGTAAGCTGTTGCCTGAAATAAAGGCCTTCAAGTTTTCTGCTGTCAGTTCACCCTCAAACTTGTTCTTGCCTTCATCAAACTGAAACAGAGAAGAGGACAAAAGTCACTTCAACATCATTTCTACACAACATACTATATCTAACCCTTTACCACACGCGAAATTTTAGACCTATCCAAATTGAAAGCATTTGCAGATGACAATTTTATAGTGGCTCAAATGACAAATTCTTTAATTAATAGGCTAGAAAACTTTGTGGGAAAAGGAGAAAATGCTGGTTACCAGCATTTTCTCCTTTTCCCAAAATGTTTTCAAAAGGCTTCTTCCTCAGGGTCGTTAAAAAGCGTCATTGTGTGGTAAAGGGTTAAAACATTTAACTTTTGATTAACCCTTTACAATAAAATCGCAGCTTTTAACGACCCTGAAGGGGATGGCCTTCGAAAACATTGTGGGAAAAACAGAAAATGCTGGTAACAGCATTGTCTTCCTTTTTCATAATATTTTCTTCCCGATCAAAGACAGAAACAACAAGTTTAGCAAATTTTTCATTGGTTGTCTGCAAATGCTTTCAATTTGGTCCAGTCCAAATTTTTTCCTTTGGAAAAGACTTAAACAGTGTTATGTGCAAATTTCAACGTTGTTTCAGTCATATCAGACCAACAGTGCACTTACTCATGTGTTTCTTAAGGTTTCTTCTTGTAAATTGACCAGATAATCATTACAAACAGTAAGGCAGTGCTTTTACAAGGTTTACTTACTTTCTTGAATAACATCACTCCCTCTGCATCCATTCCATGATCCACAAAGATTTCTTCATTGGATGTAATACCAAATGGGATATCATCAGTAAATGATGCAACATCTTTGAAGGTTAAAGCGTCAGCCGACTCAAAGTCCTGGACATAGAAAGAGACATTTAAATGTTAGTTACTTAAGATACATAGTTTATATAGAAACTGAAGTAAGTTTGTATTTGAGATAAAAGTTTATTGAGTCTAAAAATTGTCATTCAGTAGGCCTCTGGCAAGCTTAATAAAATTTTTGCAGACAGTTTTAATAAAACTTTCAGAAGCCAATGAATGTCCGATTCTTTGCATCACATATCAATGTCTCATCAATTATATGATAGAATCTGCAACACCACACATACATTTCCTTGAATAAAACCCGATTCACTTATTTCTGTGGAAATATAAAACCGCATCAAATGTGACTTCACACATATGATGCTTACAGGGTATTCCCTTGGTAACAAAAATAAGGGGTCATTGTGACCCCCTAGTCAAAAATAATGGGGGTCATTTTGGAATTTGTGGGGGTCACAACAAAACATAAGTGGCTTAGACAAAAGCTAGTATTTGTGAAAGTATGTGTGTGTTTTTTTTTGTTTGTTTGTTTTCTATTCACTGTAAATCTTTGTATACTCTGTATTTGTATTATTACATGGTGATGGATACATCATAACACAAGAGATTCTCTATATAGAGGGAGCTTACAGCCCAGTTGGCACCTTTTTCATAAAGAGTATCTGGAGTATGCTTTATTTGCTCTTGTTCTTAGCAAGCAAATATGCTCTAGCTGCAGATAAGCTGTCATATCTCTAAGTAATTTTAATCTTTCAAGGTATCACCATGTCAGGTAGCATTTTGATAATTCAAAAAAGTTGAATTTCGAAGTTTGTGCAGCCTCTTTCTGTGGTAAAGGGTTATTTTTTGTTTTTATCACAAGAATCGACCGTTTAATTTGTGAAAATAGCTTGTTGTTGGCCGGTTTGGGAGTCTCTGTTGTTTTTCTTGATAGAGAATACCCATTTCGTTAGAAAATAAACTATTTTCACCAAATAAACGGCCGATTCCTGTGTCTTGACAAACGGGTTGCATTCATGCTGCTGTTTTGAACGACTAACTCAGTTTATCTCTTTACCTAATTTACAGTAAACCCTCGAGACGTTAAAATGTGTTTCTGGGGGCTCTTACCAGGCGTTATATCGTCTGATCTTTGTTTAAGCAGTCCTGTTCCTTGCAGACAGCAAGAATGACGTCAATTTAGACAGAGCCATGTTGTTTTCATTAGAGACTAACTGGTATAATTTAGACTCGTTTAAAGACCGACGGTATTCTAGTATAAGCGATACACAGTCCAGTGTTTCCTCCCATTTTCTCTTCGTACTCCAGATTTTTCATCTACTCGCGATGTAACTGTGTCGGTAGTATACAGGGTGTCCAAAAAGTCATGCACCATTCTGAAAACACATTCATTGTTACAAATGCTCAAATTGAGCACCATTTTCAGTAATACAACGCTGTACTCCGCAAAAAGCTATTTTGAACATTCCGTAGGGTATCCGGTGGGATGTTGTGAAAATGGTGCTCAATTTGAGCATCTGTAACAATGAATGTGTTTTCAGGATGGTGCAAGACTTTTTGGACACCCTGTGTACTATCGTTAGTACCGCTTTTTGTATTTGTGCGTCAACAATGATGCACTGTTGAAAAAACTGCGTGTTATTTTCCATAAAAATGCATCAAAACACACAAAATCGTGCATCAAGGAAAACCCTGTGCTTATCTCAAACGTGGCAGTGGTGAGAAAATTGTAATTGGTGTGTTACACTGAAAACAAGGAAGGCTTTGTGATTAACTGAAACATCAAGCATTGTCTCCGCCAATCATATAGATAGCCAGAAAAATTTGGATTAAAAAAGTATTTAGACTGTTTGATGAGTTTTGGTACTGAAGAGATTATGTTCTTAGGACATCTTTAACAACACATAAATACACGCAAAAATACTGCGCCAAAAGAAGAAACTGCACATGTATACCAAGCAAATTCTTCTTTTGCCACAGTGTTTCTGAAATTCATCTGCAGCAAAATGAGAAAAAGATGTCTGCAGGTAAAAAGAAGTTATCTGCACAGTACAAACCTTGAAGTAACCAATGACAACGACCTCATCCTTGTCAATCATAGAGGTAGCAGCCTTGACATCCTCGAGTGTGACAGCTGGTGGTCCTGTCTTCTTTTTCAGCCAGTTGACCATATCAGCACTGGTTCTTCCAGCTAGAACACAATCAATTGACTACAATTTGTATTCATTACCCTTTACCTTGTTTTTCAACGAACCTTGGTTAGAAACTTATAAAAAGCACTGTGGGACACAGAGAAAATGTTACTGACCAGTATTTTCTCCTTCGGCCCTTTTTTTAAAGTTAAGAGAATTTCAATTCAACTGTACAACTTTCAAATGTTGTCATCTGAAGATGCTTCTAATTTTAAAGAGTTTAAAATTTCTCTATGGGAAACTGTTAACCCTTTACCACACAACAAGATTTTAGCCCTATCCAAATCGAAACCATTTGCAGATGACAAATGAAAAGTGGTCAAAATGACAAAACGTGTCCATTATAGGGTAGAAAATATTGTGTGAAAAGGAGAAAATGCTCGTTACCAGCATTTTCTCCTTTTCACACAATTTTTTCAAAAGTCATCTTTTTCAGGGTCGTTAAAAGTCGGCATTGTGTGGTAAAGGGTTAAATGATAACCAGAAAAAAAAAAGTCTGTTAAAATGTTTTCTGCCGCTTTCAGCAGTAGTTCAGTCTTAAAATGGTGACAGCTAATTCTCAACTTCTCTAAACTTCATCAGCACTAAGTTAGGTCTCTTCAGTGCCTTGCCAAAGAACATTCCCACATATCCTGTGTTTATATGTAAAAAAAAAAAAGACTTTGAAAATTTAATTTTCTGCATGAGAAAAATCTTTGAAAGTACTGTGGGTAAAGGAGAAGATGCTTGTAACCAGCACTTTCTCCTTTGCCCACAGTGTTTTTTACCCTTTCAAAGACAATCTCATCATTTGAGTGGCATTCAACAAGTCCTCTGCAAATGTTTTCAATTTGGATACATCTAAAATTTGTTTATCTGGTAAGGCAATAACCCTTTTAGATACAATTCCAAGTTTTAATGAACCTGAAATATGCATCATTAAGAGAAAATGCAGGTACATGTAACCAGCAATTTATTTTCCCACATCGTTTTTACCATTCTATAAAAATGCTAAAATTTGACCTACATTCAGATGCCATCAGATTTGAAAAGTCTCGAATTCCGATGTTTAGTATTTAGTATTGATTGATCGACTGAATGGTGTTTTACGCCGCTTTCAACATTATTTCAGTAATATCATGGGGACAGCTCACATATTCATGTATTTGCTAGGTTTTACCAGCACTAAGCTAGGGCTCAGAAGTGTCTTGCTCAAGGACACTCCCTTGAAAAACCCAGCCCAAGGACACTCCCATGAAAACCCAGTGGATCCAGTGCGGCTCAAACCTAGGGCCTCCACGTTACAAGTCCAACACTTTACCACTGAGCCACACAGGACCCCTTAGTATTTAGTAAAAATTTTTAAAAACAAGTTCAAGGTCAGAACTCACCATTGTAGTCTGTTGGAATCCCATTTTTGAAGAATTTGATGGTTGGATAGCCCTGAACGTTATATTTCTTTGCACATACTGATGACTCTGTCGCATCTACCTTAGCCAATTTAATCTCAGAGTTCTCGTCAAGAAGGGCTTTGGCAGCTTTGTCATATTCCGGGGCAAGGGCTTTGCAGTGACCACACCATGGGGCATCTGAAAAGTATAGAAAAATCTATTTCATACCTACAAACTTTCTTGTTGAGATACATGCATCACACAGAGATGAAATTGGACACAACAGAAAAGAAATCTGCATCTGAGATGTCAATTATGGTTCAAAATATGATGTGATAACATCTTGTAATGTTGTGCCATAATATTTAAAATTCTAAAAATCAAAAAAAGGAGTTATAACCCACACCATTTCAATTCTGTCGATAAAATTGTAATTATTACACTATCTTGTGGTTAGAACTTCCAGGTATATAATGGAAGGGATATTATTTTCCAGTAACTTTCCTTAGGCTTGTATGTGCTTCTCGTTGCTTGACCTTCAGTCTATTTAGATATCTGTTTCACCTTGCTGCTGGATGCAAGAGTGAGCCAAAATTAAGTTACTATTCAAAAGACAGTATTCTGTTTTGGTCAGGTACTTGAACTGTCACAAAAAGTATCCCCAGCCATGTGAAATTTATAACCATTTTCCTCAAGGCCTGATTTTTCTAAAAACCTTTAAGAAAAGGGCTTTAGAAAGATGTTGGACAAGAGGAAAATGTTGGTGACACAAGTTATTACCCCCGAATAACTTGAGCCCTACCCATCTTTCTAAACAAGGTAGTTTGACTCTTTTAGAGCCAAATACATTGACTTTATCTCTTTTGACTGCCAAAATACAGTCTATTGAAACTAAAAAAAACTTCTATCTCATAGGCTTGATTACAAAGAACGGGACTGCATGAATCAAAGATCAGCCTTTGCAGTCCTATCCCATTCACAAAAGCCTGTTTTCACCTATGGTGCTGACAGGGGCAAAAAAAAAACACAAAATTTTACCTGTCCCAAAATAGGTAACATGCAGAAAGAATGAGTTTGTAATTATTCTACCATGAATACACGTGTATTTGCATATTATGTTACACACTTGTATTTTGTGTGTAACTAATTAGCCGATTGCTTTTGTTGTAGTCCTTGCATTCTTTTTACCCTTAGTGACTTCAAAATAAGTGGGTGTATACAGTTCTAGGAAAAGTTTCTTCACTAAAATCTAATGTTGTATGTACTAATTAGAAATGTTGCCGGGTCAAAACTACCAGTGCCAAGCAATCCCATAAACAACAAGATTTCTGAAGGGACATTTGATATTCAGTAGCGTATAGAGCCAGATGACCCAAATTTCAATGAAGAATTCCTTTGAGTGACCTGCCGTACAAGCAAATTTTTCACTTTCCTGTCTTCTTGGGACAGTTCAAAAAAGTACATGTACCCTCTACTTAGGTTTAAGTGGAGAAACATGAAGAAATTCTACTCTGAAACCCCAAAAGGTTTCTCTTTTCTGTTATCTCTGACCCTAGAGTTCTTGCCAAATAACTTTGACACTTTAATTCAGAAAAAGAGAGCCTGACCTCTTCATCACAGACTAGATCTAAAGTAAAGATCAGAATGCACTCTTTTCATTTTTGACAGAGGACTACACATGAAGATCAACAATGCTGACAGAGTACATTATGGTAACCTTTCTCCAGACAACAAAATTTTAGCTTCATTCAACTTGAAAGAATTACTGACAGACCACTATTTAATTGTCTCTCTAACTCATGAGCCATGATGTTTGTCTCTCAAAGGGTAGCAATCGTTAAGGAAAAAGGACAAGGTGCTGAATAACCCCTTTACCATACAATCCTGAGTTTTAACGACCCTGAGAAAGAAAGCCTTAGAAAACATTGTGGGACAAGCAGAAAATGCTGGTAACCAGCATTTTCTGCTTTTCCAAAAATGTTTTCTATTCTTTTACAGACAAATCCCATTACTTGTGCCATATTTACTACCGGTATATCCTTTGGAAATGCTTATCTGTCTAAAAGTTTGTTGTGTGGTAAAGAGGTAACAGCATGTTTTCTATTTTCTGCGGTTTTCTTTTACAAGTTTTTTAGCCTGTAACCAAACAACAAATATTTAGAATGGTCCAAATTGTAAGCATTTTCAGACTACAAATGTAGATAAAATGGTAGAAACTTGTATTTGATAGGGTAGACAACATTATGCGAAACGAAGAAAATGCTAGTGACCAGTATTTTCTTCTTTTCCCATGATGTTCTCAAAAGTTTTATTTCCCTGGATTGTTGAAAGACTGGATCATTTGGTAAAGGGTTAAAAAATGAGCTTGTTTAGTAAAGACTATTTAAAATGGCATATCTAGATTAAAGGTCAAATTGTACAACATGTGCACTGTGTTATGATGGCAAAATAGGGTTTGACAGGTCAGTGCCTTTTGTCATTTACAAACCAATGACAGGTCAATTAAACAAACCCTTAGGTCATATATATGTCAATGATTGGGACTTGCACAGTGGTAAACAATAATACATTTCACATTGTAATTTACAAGTCAGAATTTCATCCCCTGGCAAAGTGAAAAAAAGAACAAATTCTATTGTTTGATCATGCTGACAGTCAAAAACTGGAAATCAGTAATGAATGTGCAAATATCAGGTTTAGAAAAAAAACTTTAACTCTTCACCAAACAATGCCAAGTTGCAATGACCTTAAAAACAGAATGAATAAAAGAAAATGCTGGCAACCAGCATTTTCTTGTTTACCCACAATGTTTTATACCTTTCAAATAACAAAAAACAGTTTTTGCCTTCTGCTCAATCATTTGATTTTGTTTTGTGCAAAATTTTGATGTTTGGCAAAGAATATTAAATCCATTTCCTCCTGAGGAAAAAAAAAATTATGGAAAGACAAATTGTGAAACATTTTGAGAAATATGGACAATCAGTATGAAATAAGGCATGATGCATCAAACAAGGCTTAACCCTTTACCACACAATCCTGATTTTAAACAACCCTGAGGAAGAAGGCTTTGAAAACATTTTGGGAAAAGGAGAAAATGCTGGTAACCAGCATTTTCTCCTTTTCCCAAAATGTTTTCTTACCTTTCAAACACATCTTACAACTTAATCCATAGTTGATTTGTCATCTGCAGTTGCTTGTGAAAGTGACTAGTGTGAAATTAATTCATGTGGTAAGGGGTTAACTTTTTACCATATGACAAAATTGAACCCATCTTAACTGAAAATGTTTGCAATCAACAACTTAAAGAGGCCCTTATACTCATTTTCAGACAGTTTTAACTCATTTTGTCTCTATTTTATCAAACTATAGTCATTCTTTTATCTTCATGCCAAATATTGCGCCTGACGGTTGCAAGGTTGCTTAGATTACGGTCGATAGAAAATGCATTTCGCTGAATTGCGGCCTTCCATGTAAACAGACTCGTCATTTCCGGTTTTTGAATTGAAGATTTTTGATATATCTGTTATACACTCGGGTAGATTTGTATGACGATCATGCATTCTGTCACGTGACTATATTTGACCTTCGCCCTGTGTCTAATGAGGTAAACAAAGGAAAATGGAGGCTTCTCTGTTGCAGCCTCGATTTTCAGACGGAGGTCGCGGCCTATATGCAAATTACACCGTATCCGACTCTAGCCAAAAACCAACGATAAATTTCCGTGACGCACCGCCATTGTTTACAGCTTCGATCGTCAGCCAGTTTTCTTCTGACCAATGTTCGGTTTCTAATACAAATCTCCATGTTTCTTTTTTTCAATTACACCATATATGTCAGTAATTTATCCATGTTTACACAAAGGGCTGATTTCTGTACCATTCTAAATTGTTTGAAATTTAACAGCGTTTTTGCTCACCGGCTGTAGACGGGCATCTTTAAATGTTGCTGAAGTGCTGGTGTTTGTCTTTGACAGGGTAGAGAAAATGCTGGAAGTAGGAGGAAATGCTGGTTGTCAGCGAGTCCTATTTATAAGCCCCTAAAATAGTAGTGCAGCAGAAATCATGTAAGTGATTGAAATAGGCATGAATGTCTCCTCTAATGTTAAGGAAACATGCATATAAAGTTTCAGGTCATTCCAACATGGAAAGACAAAGTTATATTGTAGAGAAGCATGTAACGCTGTAAAAAAAAGGGTCAGACGAATCACCGAAATACCACCAAAACACTGAAATACCCGTATTTTTTTTAGCTATTACGATAACTGGAGTTGTGGTTTTTGACCAAATTGTAATTTCATTTATGAAGGAGGGTTAGTGTTAAACTTAATGTCAAAATAGCAATATGTTATTGAGGCCCGCCGTGAAGAATGTGCACTGGAATAGCCTACCGTGCTGTAAATGTCCACCGAAATACCCGTTCCACGCACTAAAATTGGTCAATTCAGGGATTATACCTCCGCAATCTCCCTTCAGTTGTTTTTGAACAAGATTGATGTATCTGAAATTTATCCATAAGTATGCTAGAAAAAATAGCTTTCCATTTTTAAGTTGGAAAATATGAGATAAAACGTCACCGAATTAGAAAACCGGCAGCCATTTTGAATGTTTAGTTAGCATGGCACCAGGTGTAAATTGATAAGACAATTTCGCCGGTAAGATTATAAATAATAAACAAATTTGAATATGTTAGCCGAACATTTATGATGGCTTCACTTTAACAGAACAGAAGAGAACAGAACGTGCCGAGAAACTTGTGTGTTTGTCGGATCAGAGACTTACATCATGTAATGTCTGATTTGGGTCTCACCGTCTACTTATTTCGCAAATGAAGTGGATTAGCGCTCTCTTTTGTGTGTGTTTATCATTTAAAAGAAATATAAGTGTTAATTTCAAACTGATAAATCTTAGCTCTAGATTGTCGTCATCGAGATCGGGTATTTCGGTGTGTAACAGGTCAGGCACGCGAGTGTTTCGGTGATTGTTCTTAATGTAAATCTATGATCAGTGTATACTAACAGCATCACTCTGCTCAATAATGATTAATACTTTGATTAAGTATGTTTTCTGAAAAAGAAAAGAAAGAAAAGAATCCTGCATACTTTTGTCAGTTATTTGAACCCAACAATAAAAAATACGGGTATTTCGGTGTTTCGGTGGTATTTCCGTGATTTGTCGGACCACGAAAAAAAACTAATAGGGAATAATTCCAAAAGGGCATTAGGTAAGGTTACGGATCCAGTGCATTGCACTTTTCGTAACTGCAACGAACATGTTTACCAAGTCTCAAGTCAATTTCACTTGAGGTGACAAAGTTCTATTCTGGACAAGCAAGAAATACTGTAAAAATGAAGATCAAAGTGGAATTACTCAAAATCCCCGCTAGGTAGAGTTATTGTTCTTGCGCACTGTACTCCGTAATATTTCAACAAACATGCATACCAAGTTTGAAGTCGTTCTGACTTGAGATGAAAAAGTTATACTCCGGACAAGCACTAAATACTGTAAAAATGACTATCAAAGGGAAGTAACTGAAAGACAGCACGAGGTAGAGTTACACTTCTTGCGCACTGCACTTCCAAATATTGCAACAAATAAGCATACCATATTTCAAGTCATTCCTACTTAAGATGACAAAGTTATGCTCCGGACAAGCAAAAATGCTATAAAAATGAAGATCTAAGGGGGAATAACTCAAAATAATTTGTGCTAGGAAGAGTTATGGTTCTTGTGCACTGCACTCCGTAATTTTTCAACAATCATGCATACCAAATTTGAAGATGTTCAGACTAGAGATGACAAAGTTATATTCCGGACAAGCAGAAAATGCTGTAAAAATGACGATCAAAGGGAAATAACTCAAAGACAGCATAAGGTAGAGTTATGGTTCTTTCGCACTGCACTCCGTATTATTGCAACAAACACAAATGCCAAGTTTCAAGTCAATCGGACTGGAGACGACAAAGTTATGCTCCGGACAAAGAACTGGACGCTGCCCGCCCGGATGCCTTTACGCCATGGGTGATCCAATAATACGTCCCGTCTTTGACTGGCACATAAAAAAGAATTGTGTGGAAAAGGGTTTATTAAAAGACAAGCACATCCTAGATATGAATTTTCATTTCAGCACGAGTGCTAAACAGATACAGAATGACTCTGTGGTGTTAATATAATCTGTTACTTCATGATTGATTGACAAAGCTCACGTTCAGTGGGATTAGCGATTATTAATTGGTTAATTTCTTTGTCAAAATGCTGACTTGTCCAAAGTGAAAGCATTAGCTGACAACTATTTAAACATGGCTCAAATGATCAAATTTGTCTGTGATAGAGCAGAAAAATTGTAGAAAAAGGTGAAAATGTTGGTTACCACCATTTTCACCTTTTCCCACGTTTCCAAAAGGCTACTTTCTCATGGTCAAACAAACTCAGGATAGACTGGTAAATAAAAGGGTTAATCCTTCATCACACAATCAATCTTTCAACAACCTTGATGAATAAGATTTAGGAAACATCATGGGATAAGGACAAAATACCAGCAACCAGTATTTCTCCTTTTACCAAAATGTTTTGGTGTCCATGGTTATGAGGTAGACCGTAGAGCGTAAGCCTCATAACTGTAAGGTCCTGAGTTCAATACCCAGGAAAGGGTGTCAACTTTGGGATCTTTCACTGGCCCGCACATTCTGGGCGGGTAATGGCGTAGTTCCCAGGAAGCAGAATCGAGAGAGATTAGGATAAGTTGTAAGACCTTGTTTCTCAATCGATGTAAAATAAATATGTTTAAACTAAACCACATTGTTTTCTACCTGTTCAAAGAAAATCCTTTCATTTGAGCACCATTTGCCACCTGCAACTGCTTTCAATTTGAACAAGACTATAATTTTGCCTCTGGTAAAGATTCAACTCTAAATAAAACAAGAGTGACAGTGATCTCACTAGGGTTTTGGAAATTGGATTCCAAGAATCCAACTCAGGAAAAAATGGATTCCAAACTAAAAAAACTGAATTACAGCCTGAAGAAGTTGGATTCCCATACAGTCAGGATAAATTTTCATGTGCAAGTAATAAACATTTAAAAACGCAGGCCCTGACAAAACTTGGAGTCTCGTGGAATCCTTTGCTAGGTTTTTTTGTTGTCCTCCGTGAAAATATGTTGTCTCATACCACAGTATTGGCATTTCCGATAACTCTGAGTTTTAATGACTCTGAGAAAGACGGGTTATATGACACATTGCAGAAAAAGGCGAAATGCTTGTGACAAGCATTTTTCCTTTTTCCACCATGTTCAATACACTTACCATAACAACTGCTGTCACTAAAACCATATCTGATTCGTGATCTGCAGATGCTTTCAACTCATGTATCCAATCTCTACATAAGTGATAACAGCATTTATGTCGATGCCATACCCTACCATATGGACATGTGGTACTTTCTATCAGGTTTCTACTGAGCTTTTAAAGATCCTCTGGGAATTAAGTATCATGTTTAAATATCATGTTGTAGTCCTCCTACATGTAAGCTTCATTTTGGATCACAGTGGCGCGTGCTCTAGTGAGAATTCATTGATAAAACACACATAGACGGCTATCACTAGTGATTTCCCCACCCACCAAAATACAATAGGATTAACTTACAAAATTCCACCATAATGTATTTGTATTCTTTAATTGCATCTTCGATGTCAGAATCTGTTAAAACTAGAACGTTGTTATCTTCTTTGTATGCAACTGAAAAAGTTGCAAAAAATATTACCAATAACGCTGCTTTAAATGCCATCATTTCGGTCGATTTAGTATCAAAAGGTGACAGTCGAATGTTGACAACATTCAACGTGGCAAAGACACCGGTGGGGTAGTGCGCATGCGTACGTCAACCGGGATTTCTCGTGTGTTTTTCTGATTGGTTCAGACCCTAACCGGACACAAGCCGGGTTACAGATCTTGACGAACGCACAGGCCACGTACAAAGGAATCTGGCATTTTGTCACTTAGTCCGAAAAGCTTCCTACTTTGCAAGAAGTGTCAGCAGTTGTACAAATAAAGCTATTTGTCAACAAAAATCGATTCAATTACTGTACTAGTTGTAGATCTACTATCTGACGCCTCATAGATTAGACCTAGATCTATAAAACATGTGCGAGACTACATTCAAGGCCTAATGACTAGGACTGTCTACTTTAAATAGGCAACGAATATCTTGTTGAAAGTAATAATAGATCTTATATGTATATGAAGATCACAATGATTATTCGTATTGAAGAAAAATATTTCAAGGTTTGCCGGTCTGCAACAAAGTTGTCATTAGATCTAACTCTTCGTCCGAGTGGCCACAAAATTTATACACGTGTAACCCTTAATCTGCTAAATAATTTAAGTTAAATGAAAGTTACAAGCAGAAATATCTAGTTTATAAAAATAAATAAATAAATATAATGTTGCTTTTTCAGAGTTCTCGTAGTGGAGGCAAAAAAAAATATCCTTTTCGGACGGTGTAGATCAAAGATCAGACTGCAAGTGTGCGGTCTGATGTTGATAGATAGGCCTAGTCTACATTGTCCAAAAAAGGTCCCTGAGTCGCGCTTACCAGCCTCAAGGATAAATTCCGTTTTGAAAGCATGTGCAGAAGTCCTACAAATCGTAGCTTATACGATAAAAAAATGTTTTTGTCCGTGTGGAAGGGAGGAAAACGTTCTGGGAAATGGAGAAAATTCTAGGTACCAGGCATTTTCTCCTTTCCCAATGTTCAGTGTTTTTAAACGTTTATTTCTTTAGGTTCGTTAAAACACAAAACTGTTTGGTAAAGCATATTATATCCTACTTAAATAACTCTTTATTACACAAGCCCGATTTTCCACGACATTTCAAAGAAGTCTTTGGAAAACATTACGGGAAAAGGAGAAAATGCTGGTAACCAGCATTTTCTCCATTTCCCACAATGTTTTCTACCCTATCAAAGACACATTCCATCCTATGAACCACATTTTAAATTATCACCTGCAAAATGCCTTCAATTTGGACGGGTTTAAATTTTTGTTGTGAGAAAAAAATGCTCCAAAGTACGTTTAAATCTTTGTAGAAAATGAAAAACTGATGCTGGTCAAAGACTGGCTTGTGTCTTTGTTATTTTCAGCCATTATTCTGCTAGATAAATCAAATAAAACGTTCAAGCCAATAGCATACACCTGAATAACGTTGTTTCAAACTTATATCTTGGAGAAAAATATTTCCTCATCGGACAGCGTAGATCTAAGATCAGACTGCACGTTCTGTGCAGTCTAATCTTGATCTGCACTGTCCGCTAAAGGAAAGTGAGTCGCGCTTAGCAGCTTAAAGTAACAGTAAAGGCCACAAAGTAAACAATGCGGGTGTTTAAATGCATTTGAATTTATATCATACCATTTAAAAGTATGGAAATTATTGTGAAGATGACAATCTGTCATTGTACAGTCGTTCGAAGTGTTAGTCGCTGACAGAGAAATTAATTTCAAAACTAGGTTAAAACCTGCCAGGTAGCTGTCTCTTTTGTTTACTTTTTGCCTGATTTAAAATTCTTTTTCCTGCCAGCGACTATCATATGGCCCGACCACACGATAACAGACTGTGATCTCCACAATATTTTCCACATTCTTAAATGGTATAATTTAAATTTAAATGTATTATGACAATGCTTTGATATTTTGGCCTTTAGTGGGCCTTTAAGGGTTATGAATGGAAACCAACTTCACGCTTCTCTACCAAACGACAAAATCATTAGACTAGTCACACTAAGTGAAAGCATTTGCAGACGACAATGTGGCTCAAATGAGGTATTTGTTTTTGACTTGATAGAAAACAAAGTGGAAAAAGGAGAAAATGCGTGTACTTGCATTTCCTCTCTTTCCCACAATATTTTTAAAAGCCTCCCGAAGTCGTCGGGGACGTTAAAATTAGGGATTGTGTGGCAAAGGGTGAAATGACATAGTTTGGTTATCTCGCGCTGACAGCTCACTTATTTACATCCGTTTTCCGAGTTTTATTTGTGCTAGGATAGGGCAGGTGCAGTGCTTTTTCCAAGGGCATTACCACGTTATGAGCACCGCCATCGAACATGAAAAAGGGCCGATATTTACCGACCGTTCTTAAGGTCTACGGCCCCTAACGCTCATATTAAAAGACGGAAGATGACGAGATTGGCCGAATAGCCTTTACGAAAACGTCGTTGTTACACGTTATTTACCGATGAGTTAGTGAGTCTACGGCCCCTAACTCTCATGTTAAAAGATGGAAGCTGCCGAGATTGGCCGAATAGCCTTTACGAAAACGTTGATGTTTACCGATGAGTAAGGGGCCGTAGACCTTAAAAAAATTTATAAGTCTTAATTATGAAAGTAGAGCATTAAACAATTTCAGATCGGCTAAGTCAAAAGGTTGAGAAAGAATGAAAAACTGTAGGGGATATGCAGCTTAAACAGCTCAAGGATTCCGTACTTAGCTTAGGCTTAGCCTACCAAACGACACTCAGAAGTGTCCAAATTTTTGAAAGCATTTTCGGACTTGCCATTCAAAACCTAGAAAACATTGTGACAATCATCGTGACGAAAAAAAGTTTCCTGTTCCGTTAGTAACGGCATCGCTGTTATTTCATAACAAGGGATTAATTCATTGTAACCCTTCAGCTGCTAAGTGCGACCCAAGGACCTTTTGCGGATAGTGTAGATCAAGATAAAACTGCAGAAACAGTGCAGTCTGATCTTGGATCTACACTTTCCGATAAGGAGTCATCTTTCTCCCCCCCCGCCCAAAAAAAAAAAAAAAAAAATCGAAATAGCAAAATTTTGGTTTTTACTATAGTTTCATTATTTTCACTTATTTTGTTGCAGGATAAGGTAACACGTGTATTTATATATATTAGTAGTTTCCATAGCTAAGTTATACACATAGATTTGCCGACTATGTGTTTGAGGGTTGATGATTCAAGTCCAGCCGAAGGCATTTTTTTACTGTCTTCACTCCCCCCTCTTCCCCCCCCCCCTAAAAAAAAGGGGGGGGGGGGCGGTAAACTGTCCCGTCCTTATAATTTTTCCTCTCAAAATGTCAACTTTCCCTCTCTCCCTCTAAAAATCAAAGCGCTAACGCACTGAAGGCAGCGGGTTTCTTTTCTGGCTCCGAATACATGCTGCTAATTGGTGTGTTCTATGATTTCTTTTCCCTTGTAAACTAATATAAATTAAAACGGAAAGTTCTCCAGAGAACTCTTACCCTTGAGATTAGGGTACGAATTCACTAGGGTTCGAGTTCTCCAGCAACGAGGTATGTTATTGTATAAATGTGCCAGATAGTAGAGAGGTGTTAAACCTGACACGGTTTTTGTTTTATTTAAGCGGAAAATCTTTTTTATCTTAAATTAAAAGGACAACTGCAACATGATGTTTTAATTTTTTTCAGAGAACATGCAGTATCAAGTTGGACTGCTATATTTGAATATCATTGGCAGAACTATTTTGTTAGTGCACGAAACTGGTTTTGTTTACACGGGTATCCAGGCAAAACCTGCAGAAAGCAGAAATCTGACCGAGATAAAGATAGCAGGCTTCAATCAAAGCGTTGAGAACGCTGAAGTGGTATTTGTCAAGGAAGCCATTGTGTGGAATTAATAATTTGAAAGAAAAAGAGAAATATTATTCAAATATTTGCTTGAAAGTCAACCTACTAAGCAAATGAATACCTTTTTGGTTGAAGGGAGAGTACTCATGACAAAGTTAGGATTATTTGTGTATTGGTGGTCTCCCTTTGATCATTAGGAGGAGTCAGGAGAAACGTCCCTTGACAGTAGGATGCATGATGGATAGAAAGAGAAACCAAGTGAATATATCGAATAAGATTAAGTTTGTACCTGAAAACTATGATTTTGAAATATCTTTGGCCGTTAACATTTAATTCAATCAAATGGAGTAGCGCACAATCATGGGATGGACAAGCCATGGGACGAACTGGTTTTGGAACGAAAAAGCCCAGGACCAAGCGATCGGTAGACAAATTTTGTATCATTGCGCCAATAGAAGGCTATGAGCGAGTGAGGCTATTTTCAATCAAAAATTAGTATTTCCACGATCGATGGGCTCACCCAGTGTATTTTAACATGCCATTTCCAATTACATATCTGAGTGCTACCGAAAAACTCATTTGCATGAGAAAAATTGAGTTTAATTGGGTTTATTTCCTTCGGTTTTGCACAAAATACGATACATGGTCTTCAAAATTCAATATTGAACTCATAGTGGTATTGTCTTCGACAAATACCACAAAAACCAGTATATACATGCACACGTGATGTAAGAACTATGACAGCGGGGTAAACCACAAAAAAAACGAGTCAAAATCTGGGTAAAGCCCCTTTAAAAAGTTGAAGGGTAAAACAGTCAATATCGCCGGCTACATCTATAGATACGAGTATTCTAGATCTATACAGAGAATTTGTTCCTCTAATAGAGAGTACTACTAGATCTATATACTACGGTGGCACAAAAGTGACATGGAAGATATATTTTATACTACCTGCGCACGCAGTAGCTAATACGTGCGCACGTAATAACTAATACGTGCGCACGTAATAACTAATACGTGCGCACGTATTAGCTACTGCGTGCGCACGTAGTATAAAATATATCTTCCATGTCACTTTTGTGCCACCGTAATATACCGGTAGAAGCTGTGTGTAATGTATTGCGGATGCTATCAGAGGAAACCTAAACCCTTTACCTGCTAAATAAGTTACATGAAACTTTATTTCAAGCCGGTAGTAAAAGCACGAATAATGCTATTTTAAAATCATTTATTGCAGAAAAGATGTCTCCTTATCGGACAATGTAGATCCAAGACCAGACTGCACATTCTGTGCAGTCTGATCTTGATCTACACTGTCCGGAAAAAGTCAATGAGTCGCGTTAAGCAGCCTAGGGGTTAATTAAAAAACAAAATGCCGAACCAGGGCTTAATACCAGGGAGTCGCTAGTTATGCGAGAAAAAAGCCAAAGGCCTGAGGATAATATTTTGCCCTGTACTGATAAAATAACCCGCAGGAAAGGTTGGACAAGTGCACTGGTCGCAGCGGTAAAACTGGTGATAATAGATAGTGTCGAGAATGGGGTTAAACACCAAACGAATATAACAAAAAAAAAATGTCGGGCAAATATATGAACACACGATCGGTAAAGAATGGAAGAAAAGCGAGAAAAGATCACTCTGTCAACGTGAACATATGTCAGGTTTTTGGAGACAACAGAGAAAAAAAAAGTTCGATCTTTTTTTGTCCATTTATCATATTGGACAACGTAGATCAAGATCAGACTGCACAGAATGTGCAGTCTGATCTTGATCTACGATGTCCGCAAAAGCAACTATATGTTGAGTTGGTGTCGGAAGAGGTTTTAATGAGGGAGGGAGCTAATGACATGTATACCGCTTTCTCAAATTATCCCAATATCATTAGTATACTAATGGTGCCATTTGTATTCTCTTGACCTTCCATTTGTAGCGTTATATTCTGATTTCAGCTCTCTCTCTCTCTCTCTCTCAAGGTCACACCGGCGGTCCGGATAAATTTTGCAGCCGAATATGGTATTGGCCGTACCACTCCTTTACCACTTTTAATTGGTCTTTCCTTCTTTGCCTTCTTTGTTTTTCTTAAACAAAGACGGTCTCATAACACATTTGAATCCCCCGGCACCCAACCCCCCCCCCCCACAACCAAGCCTTCGTCCCAGTTCCCGTCCCCTCTTATTAGAGGGGAGAACTGCCCACTCTCGTGCTCCTCCCCTACTCGTACCTTCGGCCCTTAAGGGACACCATACGCATTCTTTGGCCGTACCATTTTCAAAAGCCGGCCCTAAAATTTTGTTATTTGAGCCACTTTTATTCGTCATCTGAAAATACTTTCGATTTTTACGAATCTAAAACTTTATTGTTTTGTAAAAGGGTTAACTCAGGAAGGGATTCTAACTAGCTGTCCGTACCTCGCTAGCCGTGTGTGTTACAATTCGACATCCGTGGCTCGGGCTCCGGGTATCAGTTGCCATTGCATGCCATGATACCGGTTTATCTGTATACACTCTTTATTCTGTACCAGACGACAGCATTTTAGAATAGTACGAGTACATATTGACATCATTTGCAGACGACAAATTGAAGTGGGTCAAATGATGAATGACTGATTGTATGGTGTTTAACGCCGTTTTCAACATTATTTCAGTTACATGCCGGCGGCCAGTGCACCTATCCATGCTTTCCTGGAGTTTCTTTTACCACACAATATTCTTTCCAAACTCCTGAGTCCTATACGCTACCGACTGCGCTACCGGGGCTCGGCGCTCAAATGATGAAATTTGTCCTTGAAAGGTTTAAAAAACACTGACATTTTATTTTTTTCTCACAATGTTTATTTAAGTTTTCCTCATCAGTGTCGTAAAACACCGGATTGTTTGCTAAGAGTTTAAAAGTTGGCAATGGTTTAAACATTGCTTGAAAGTTAAAACAACACGTACAATCAGTCACAAAAAACAAGCATTTTATCCAAAATCTCGACCTTGAAACGTTTAACTTCTAGATTGCTAAGCGCGAATCAAAACGCTTTCGTAGACAGTGTAGATCCCAAGAGCAGACTGCACAGAACGTGTACATTTTGATCTTTGAAGTACACTATCGCATAAGGAGAGTTTATGTCAACGAATCAAACTTGAAGCTTTCACACTTTGCTAGAAATAATCATATGAGTCTTCAGCAAACGACAAAATCTTTGACTGGACCGAATTGAAAGCATTTACAGACGATAAATTATCAGATGCTAAAATATTGATTGCTATCTTTGATAAGGTAGAAAACTTTGTGGGAAAAGGAGAAAATGCTGGTTACCAGCATTTTCTCCTTTTCCCACAATGTTTTCAAAAGCTTTATTCCACCGGGTGTTGAAAACACTGGATTGTACGGTATAGGATTAAAGCTTTCCTTATCAGTATCGTAAAACCACACAATTGTATGCTAAGCGTTTAAACATTGCGAAGGGTTGCAACAACTTGCGCATTCAAAAACAAAAAACAATTTGATTATCTTTGTACAAAATCTCGACTTTGAAAATACATAGCATTTTCTAGGCCAGACGCAAATCAAAGCGCTTTTGCAGACAGTGTATACCCAAGATCAGACTGCACAGAACGTGTCCAGTGTGATCTTTGGTCTACACTATCCCACACGGAGAGGCTATTTCAACAAAAACAGCTCTGAAGTTGGAAAATTTGGGTTTTCACAATTCGCTAGAAATAATCACTTAAATCTACTGTTCAGGTCAAGGGTTATCCCTCTATGAAACAAAAACCGAGTTTTAACGACCTTGAGGTAGAGGGCGCTTGAAAACATCGCGAGAAAAGGATAAAATACCGGTAATCTGCATTTTCTCCCTTTTCCCACAATGTTTTCTACCTTTTTTTTTTATAGACAAACACTATTAGGGCAATCAAATTTAGTTTGTCGTGTTCAATTGCTTCAAGATTAAACTCCAGTCTTTTGTTACAGAGTGCAGAACATATATGTAGGCACAGGAAACAAATGCCCTTACATAAATAAACTTACAAATAGGTCTCAGGCAGCTAGCCAGCCAAGACAAGCAGGCAGGCAGACAGACAGGCAGGCAGACAGGCGGGTGGGCGGACGGACGGACGGACAGGTGGGCCGGCGGACAGGCGGGTGGGCAGGCAAGCAGACAGACAGGCGGGCAGACAGGCAGACAGACAATATTTTCGAAACTTTTCAGTTTAATTAAATAAGATCTTAGTGCGAAACGTAATTCATTCAAATTGGACTTTCATACATATACATGTACTTGCAGCTGCCTCGGGCAAGATGTAACACATGTAAAATTCTAACACGTCACTCTTTATCAGGCGACAAAAACTTTGCCTTGTCCAAATTGAAAGCATTGCAGACGACGAAATACATGTTACCCAAAACATGAAAGTTGTCATGGCTTTCAAAGAGTCGGAAACATTGTGAGAAAAGGAGAAAATGCTGGTAACCAGCATTTTCTCCTCATCCCACAATGTTTTCCAAGATCTCTTTACCCCCCCCCCCCACCACCCCCGGATCGTGAAAATCTGGATTGTTTGGAAAAGAGTAAACATATTAAACATATTAATGCTTCTTTTCGTCTAGCAGCAGACCCGTTTTGAAAACACTGAGACGAAAGGAGAAAACGTTTGCAAAAAAAGATTTCATTGTACGCCACAATGACTTTGAATGTTTATGAGCAATGCTCATAAAAAGGGGGTTAACGTATTTGCAAAAAGTATTGACCCAGGTCAGCCTGTACAGGCTGATCTGGGTCAAAACCTTTAGCTATCTGTCAATTTTCTGCGTACCAAAGGACCATTCTATTTCATGATTCAGTCTGTTGCTCGACAATATGGGTTTTATGGACACATTATAATATGATGATATATATCTTGATCTCTCACGGAGATGCATTAAACCGCCTTTTGCCAGAACATGTCTCACACATAAAATCTTAAATTATGTTCGTTATCCGTATTTTACAGGAATGTTTTTAAAGTCGTCTGCTGTACGTTTGTTTTTATAGTGATGAATCAAACTAAACTAAATGAATTATACTTAACACTGCAACAGATGACAAAAATTCAGACATTTTCGAACGACATATTAATTGTCATATGAATGATTAATTTGTCAATCAAACTGGTACAAAATATTGTAGAAAAGCAGAAAATGCTGGTTACCAGCATTTTCTTCTTTTTATACTGTGTTTTTAATAGCCTTATCCCACAAGGTCGTCAAAATTCGGGATTGTTTGGTACAGGTTAAATTTAATGTACCGATTGACACTATTTCGAGGCCTGTCTGTTGACAGAAGAGGTCACAATACCGAACAGTGCAGATCTAAGATCAGACTGCACTTTTTGTGCAGTCCGATCTCGATCTACACTGTCCGCAATAGCATAATGACTGTCCACATCACGTGAAATGTCAGCAAGGTTATGTGTTAAATAAAAGGTTTTATGTAGTTTGTCCTGTGGGCAAACTGTAGCAATGACGGTTTTTTGCTGTTTTGCTTGAAGTGGTTGCCTTTTTTTTTTTTGTTGTTTTGCTTGAAGCGGTTACATGCCTGTTAATTTGTCAAATTTTTGAGGGAAGGAGCGAGGCACTGGTTTAAGAAATTACAGTAAAGCACAGATGAGTACACTAGGCGCCGCAATGTTCTTGATAAATAATAAACAATGTTGAAAACGGCGTAAAAACCGGTTAAAAACTGGCTGAAAACTGCCTGAAAAGAAGTATAGATATATCTGTGAATGAGGGTATCTGTGTTTATAATGGTAGAAAACGTTGTGGGAAAATGGGAAAATGCTGGTTTCCAGAACTTTTACCCTTTCGCCACCATGTTTCAAACGCCGTTTTCCTCACTGGGTTGTTTGGTACAGGGTTAGGCTACTAGTGTTCAAGCTCTTTCAATGTGACCAACAAAAATCTATTATAAACTACACAAAGGGCAAATTTTTGGACGGAAATAAAATTTATATCTTGAAAATCTCTAAAATATTGACGAAGAAAAAGAGCAGTCGTTAGTTTTTTTTTTTTCAATGCCCCTTTTTCAACAATATTTCCTAGAACTGTCATACTCAGGCGCCTAATTTAAGAAAGGCGTATGTTCAATCCATTGGTCAATTGTCTGTGAAATGGAGTAGCACAAAGCTGTCTAACTGAGCAAATGAAGACAACTTTTTACGAATCACCATCATCATCATCGTCGTCGTCATCATCATCATAATATTTCACACATCTTCAGCATCATTATCATCATCATCGGTAGTAGCATCTGTATCCGTGGAACTAAATTCATCAAGAGGCATGCAAGCATAGCATTTTCCCTACAAATATAGACGAGAAAAAAGAAACAAGCCATGTTCTGTGAAAAGGGGGCTTAATGCATCTCCGTGATGTTTTATACGAAGCAAGTCATCACAGTGTTTAAGATACATAATATCTATTTTGTCTAACAACCGACTACATCATGAGGTACACTGGTCCTTTGACAAGCAGAAAATTGACAAATAGCACAATGTTTCGATCCATGTCAGCCTGCTCGGACTGAGCAGGCTGACCCGGATTAATACGTTTTGCAGTTGGATTAAGCCCCCTTTTCACACAGCATGGCTCAAATATTTTTTTTACGTCATTCGCGTAAATATGGGTTTATGCGGACGGCGTAGATCAAGATCAGACGGCACAAATCGTGCAGTCTGATCTTGGATCTTTTCCATCCGTTTGTTAAGTCAAGATTACAAGATGAAAAGGTCTGAGTTTCGGTATCTTGTATTTTTAGCCGTCTATCGAAATCGAATTTACTGTGATATTTGGCTCTGAAAGAGTTTAGGTGTACGGCCCCTAACTCATCGGTAAACATCGACGTTTTCGTAAAGGCTATTCGGCCAATCTCGGTAGCTTCCGTCTTATAGTATGAGAGTTAGGGGCCGTAGACCTTAAAAAAAATCTTTTCAACCATTTACCACACAATCCCGAGTTTTAACGATCCCGACGAAAAGGACTTTTTAAAACATTGTACGAAAAGGAGAAAATGCTGGTAACCAGCATTTTCTCCATTTCCCACAACGTTTTCTACCCTGTCAAAGGGAAATTTTTATCGTTTGAACCACATGTAAATTGTCGCCTGTAAACGCTCTTAATTTGGATAAGTCTTTAATCTTGTCTTCTGGTAAAGAGCTGCAAGGTGGTAAACATCTTAAGATAGTTGAGCCATGCTCTGACAAAAGTGGGCTTAATGCATTTCCGTGATCCATGGTACCAGGCAAGCCATCACATTCTTATGGATCCATAATTTCCTTTTTTTTTTTCTTAAATCAACATACTTAATCACGAGATAGACTGGTCCTTGGGCATACATAAAATTGACCAACAGCGAAAAGTTTCGGCCCACGTCAGCCTGCGCGGACTGCGCAGGCTGACCTGGGTCGATACTTTTCGCAGATGCATTAAGCCCCCTTTTCACAGAGCATGGCTCAATTATTATTTGTAGTTGTATAGCAATATGTATAACACATATGAACCGCGCGGTGGCAAAAGGGGGTTTAATGCATCTATCACATGATTATAGATCGATAAAATCCTTTTTGTTGAACACCCGGCTGAATCTACAGGTAGAATGGTCCTTTGAAATGCAAGAAATTTACACATAGCAAAAGGTTTCGACCCATGTTAGCCTGTGCGTAGGTCATACTTTTTGCGGATGCATTAAGCCCCCTTTTTACAGAGCAAGGCTCATATCCAATGTTCAAGTCGCTTATCACTACATTACACATCCTCATCACTTCTTGTTGGTTTCCGAGTACTTCCTTAAAGTATAAATAACTGCCAATAGTAAACAAAGCGGATGTTAAAATGCATTTGAATTTAAATCATACCATTTAAAAGGATGGAAATTACTGTGGAGATGACAATGTGTTATTGTATGGTTGGTTCAAGTGTTAATCGCTGCATGGTAGAAAAATTAATTTCAAAACTAGCTTAAAAGTTGCCAGCCCACTCTATCTTTTATTTACTTTTTGCCTGATTTTGAAATTCATTTTTTCTACCAGCGACTAACACTTGGACCAACCACACAATAACAGACTGTCATATTCACAATATTTTCCACCCTTTTAAATGGTATGATTTAAATTTAAATTCATTTTAACATCTGCATTGTGTTTTTGGCTGCTATTGGGCCTTTAATACTATGGGGTCTGTCAACATACTGGTCTCGTTCCAGCTGTTCACAAGGGTCTGGACCTCTACTGTACTTTTCCAAAGGTCGACAAATTAAACGGCGCTTTTACGCCACTTTCAACACCTTTTCAGTCATATCACAGCGCCTGTTTGCTTATTATTCATGCATGTCCCGGGTTTCACCAGTACATTGCTAGGAATCTACAGTGTCTTGCCCAAGGACACTCCCACAAAAAGCCTAGAGCTGCTAGCGGGGTCAAACCCGGGACGTCCAGGCTACGAGTCCTATATTTTAACACTGAGCCACACAAAACACAAATACACATGTCATTCGTCACACCTCGGCCGATTCCGTAACTTCATTTAACCTCGTCCGTAGATCGTTTTGAAGTACTGTCAGTCACATCAACAACTATGGTGAAGTTATTTACATATAAAGACCCGTCGGTGCAATCTCCCGACGGATTGATAGACCTCGCTAAAGATAGAATGTACAAACTGTTAAGCAACGAATAATTTACTTAGAAAGATTTTCTTATAGAAAATTGTGACTCATGTTTTCTTTTTTTTAAGTGAAGCCTTACAATTTTAAGAACGGTAAAGCGATGCATTTTCGGCGAGGAAATTTACTGTGTATGTGCATATCAACCAACCATCGAAAAAAAAAAACAACAAGGATTAGATCAATGGATCACCTGCGACTAGATAAGTAGTAGATCGTAGGACTCGTAGAAGTCAAGTCTTGGGCCACTCGAGGGTGTGGGTTCGCGCTCTATGGCTGGCCATCTAAAATTACTAATCGTTTTCCGAATGAGACGTTAAACCTGGGTCCCGTGTGACGGCGCCATACACCAAACACGTTTTAAAAAGAACCAGGCGGATTTTTAGGATGGGCTTCGTCCTGTATCTTGCACTATGTCCAGTAACATAACTAACAGACTTCAGGGGGCATCTCCCATATGGGCAACCGGTGGCGACAATAGATAAACGGAAAATCAATGTAATGGATCACCTGAGTTTTGTCGAATGACTATGTGTTTGTAGTGTAGAGAGGTTGCATAGATGGGAAACCTCCATATAAATTTTTAAATGCCTCGATGTCAGTTGACTGGGCATCGTGCACTTTTTTCACAAAGAGCAAATAAACAAAATTACATCTTTTAAAGCGACACATAACTTTGCAAAATAATTTGTTTCTGGATAAATTCCATCTGCTTACCTTTAAATCTACCCAGCACTCCGGACAGTATATGAATTTACAGTTAGTATTACTGCACGTTTTGAAGTTCTTCTTTTCCGCCTCGTCACACACTATACATCGGGCTCTAGCAGCGGAGAAGATACGTAGCCAGGAACACAGACCTGGCAAGGACTTTGTCAGCGCGTGCAGGATTCCACTCCGTGCCTATAGAGAAATAACGGAAACAAACGGGTAACGTTTTAGTGTACAGGCTATTTCAATCCCGAAAGCGCCTTTAACAAGTATGGTTGCCATTGCGGCCAATATAGATCAAAGATCAGGACTGCACAAAACGTGCAGTCTGATCTTTAATCTACACTGACCTCTTTGCTGAGATATCCTGAAAAAAGCAGCGAAATTACAATAATTTGGATCTTTCTTCTAGAATGAAAATCTTGGGTTTATTCGACAGTAAAAGGAGAAAATGAAGTTTATATTTACAGGAAATTACTCCTTTTCTCAAAATAGTTTCACTAAGTATTCCGCAATAGGGACAAGTCGTATTTGCACAGAAATTGTTAATTCTTATTTAAGCATGTAAATGTTACTACATGTATCTTATTTGCAAGGAACTACTTTACTAACCTACAATCTACAATGTATTTTGCGAAAAGAGTAATCAAAAGACCACCATGATGAAATTAGGCTAAATAAGCCTGAATGATAAAAGTTTGATGAATTTGGGCCTGTATTTACCGACCATTCTTAGTTTCATTCTTGGTCTTATTCTAGATTCAGAAAGTAACACAACTTCTGATTGACTAAACCATTTGGTTTAGTCAATCAGAGGTTGCTTTACTTTCAAAGTTAAAAAATTCTTGATAATAAGACTAAGAATGTTCTTAAGAACAGTTGGTGAATACGAGCTCAGAAGTCCTATACTAGTTTTAAATCTACTTCGTGATGCAGACAAATATCCATTCCAATGTGGAGCAAACACTGTAGATCCGGATCAGACGTCGCATTTTGCAGCTCCTGGGTCAGTATTCATCAAGCATTTTTAAGAATGTTCTTAGTCTTATTCTCCAAGATTTTCTAAATTTGAAAGTAACACAAATTCTGATTGGCTAAACCAAATGGTTTAGCCAATCAGAATTTGTGTTACTTTCAAATTTAGAAAAATCTGGAGAATTAGACAAAGAAAAATGGTTGGTGAATACGTATCCTGATCTTACTCGACAGTGTTTACTCTTGTTTACTTTTGTAACCAGTAGATTTCAATTAGGCAACCACAGTCACTCAGTCACTTCAGTAAAAATGAAGTTCATAAAACGTACATGTAGGTGGACTGAGTGCAAGTTTAAAGTTTTTGAAAAAATCGACTTGCCTTTAGTCGTAGTTTCTTTGCCTTTTTCTTCAGTTTTCTGATAGTGTCTCTTTGGAACATCTTTCGACGTTTTAACATGGTGTTGTACAAGTGTAAAACCCGCTGTTTCTCTCTCTGGAAAAAACACGACCCCAGTTCAGATTGTATTTTCATTGAGAAATTAGAAAGCCGTCACAGGCTTAATACCGACCTATGCAAGATGATGATGATGATGATGAAGATGACGACGACGCCGATTGTGATGATGATGTTGATGAGGATGATGAAACTGTATGATTTAGGTCCCTCTGTTTATTAGGAATATTTAGTCTGATCCGGTAGAAAAAAAATCTAGAGAGAAAGAAGTCAAGGTATAAGCTTTTCTTTGATCAGACTCAATGGTTCAATGTGCCCAGTAAAAAGCACTGATACAATCGCGGTTCCACTTATTGATATAGAACTATTCAACCTATAGGCTGCTAAGAACGACTTAAGGACCTTTTGCGGACAGTGTAGATCAAGATCAGACTGCATGGAACGTGCCGTCTGATTTTGGATATACACTGTCTAATAAGGAGGTTTTTTCCCCCCAAAATACCTTTGAAATTGCAAAATTTAGGGTTTTACTATCAGCTTGAAAGCTTCAAATGTTTCACTTATTCAGCAAGTTAGGGTAAATAACTGCTTTATTTTTCGTTAGAGACTAAGTATTTACCTCCCTTTGGTGAAAACTTACACACAAAAAAACCCCCACTTTAGAATAACTAGATCTAGTTAAATTGAAGTTAAAAGAAAAACTCAGCGGTTGAAAGAAAGCAGAGGAAAAGACAAATAATTAAAAAAATAAATGAATAAATAAATGAATGAATAAATAAATACATGTAAATAAATAAATAAATAAATACTTTATTTCTGTATTTTTTCTCATTATTTTAGTAGTTGCATTGCCAACGCGTTACTTTGACCCTTTACCACACGATAGAATTTTTAGACTCATCTGTATATGAAAGCAATAGAAGAAGACAAATTAAGGCTCAAATTAGGAGAATTTGTGTGCGAAATGGTAGAAAACATTGTGGGAAAATGGAGAAAATGCTGGTTACCAGCATTTTCTCATTTTCCCACAATGTTTTCAAAAGCCTTCTCTTTCTGGTTCGTTAAAACTTAGGATTGTGTAGTAAAAGGTAAAAAGAGCAAATTGACCGGTCTTTCAAAATAAGCCTTTGACACCTTTCTGAAGAAGAATCCAGCGACCAGTTTTCTCAGTCTCAAGGCATAGGCGTCTAGCACTATCAATATCCATATAACTATGTATATACCGAAAACGTGGTAGTAATATTTCTTGTCCATGGCCACTGGTCGGGGTAAACAGTCTGAAATATAATGTTGTAGAAATCTTATTATATATTATGAGAAAAAAAAACAGTGTGATACAAAGACAACGGGACACAATTGGGAAGTAGGTAAAGGCGATGAAAAAAGAACAAAGACAGCGTACCACAACTCGGAAACAGATATATGCGATGAAGAAAGGACTTTCTTCGACTAACCTTCCATTTGGCAAATACGTTTGAGGCATTCTCTGGCAAAAGAGGGTTTAATGCATTTGCAAATAGTATCGACCTAGGTCAGCCTGCGCAATCCGCGCAGGCTGACCTGGGTCGATACTTTTTGCTATTGGTAAATTTCTGCATGTCTAAGGGCCGGTGTACCTCATGATTCAGTCGGTTGTTAGACAAATTGGATTTTATGGAGCCATGATAATGTGATGACTTTCTTGGTATAAAGCATCACGGAAATGCATTTAACCCCCTTTTGCCATAGCGTGGCTCATTAAATTCAATCTTACATAAGTGAAACAAATAAAAAGTTGTGAAGTTAGGTTAAAAGAAGTACAGCGATATCTCACCGAGGTTTGTAGTCAGCTGGTTGAGTTCATGCTTCGAGTCCAGACCTTTTATAAACAGACGGACAATGTTACTCATAAACCCGGTCCCCATGATTGTGACGTTAATATGGTTGAATCCTGCAAGAAGAAAAAATTCGGAGTAAGTTATGACCTAAAAAAATTGTGTTAGTATACACAAAATAAACACATTAACATATGACTGAAGCTGAATCCATCCGTCTGTCCGTCCGTACGTCCGTCGATCGATCGATCGATCCATCCATCCATCCATACACCCATGTCTTCTACATACACACACACACACACACACACACACACACACACACACACACACACACACACACACACAATTCTGATCAGCGTGCTAATTTGTAAAAACGGCATGGTATGAAGAGAAAAAAACTTTAACATAAACGGGACATTGGTGCAGCTCTTTTTAAATACTGAGACTTTCTAGAAATTATCACAACTTACGCAAAGGAAAAATTTTAAAGAAAACGAGATTAAGATTTTTTTCATCTAAACGGAAAACATAATGGAAAGAAGCATTGACTTGTTAGAAGCAATGACACTTTGCGAAACTTATCAACTGTAGGGGTTTTAAAAATCGTATATTTACAGCTATGGGTTTTGTTCAGGTAATAATATGTAAAAGTACGTGGAAGAGTTGTACACGTCTCCATGTTTACAGACCAACCTGTTTGTTTATAGTCCACTTTACTGTGTCTTCTGATGATGTCCATGACAGTGTACAAAATGTTGTCGGCAAAAAATATCATCCAGGCGCAGATCGCTCTTATCACCAACAAGACGGTACCTTTACCCTAAAAAACCGAAAAGGCATGTTTCTGAGCCCGAGTTCTCCCTTTTCTTTCTCTCTATCTTTTTTATTTTTGTCGAGCAGGGCAACAGGAGGTCGCTGTTTCGATCCCCGGCTTGGTAAATTTCTTTCCGAGAATTGATGACAGTCGTTGCGACAGGATTCATTCCTCTCTCACCAC
This sequence comes from Hippopus hippopus, assembly GCA_946811185.2. Lineage (NCBI taxonomy): Eukaryota > Metazoa > Mollusca > Bivalvia > Cardiida > Cardiidae > Hippopus > Hippopus hippopus. The sequence continues at coordinate 4,690,520 of OX328096.1, read as the reverse complement.
TGACCATTGTTTCAACGGTGGTTAAGTGGGAAAGCAGCCAGTGGCTTGGAAAGGTCAATCAATCAATCAGTCAATCAATCAATCACCCCTTTTTTTAATATAAGTATAAAAAAGAAAAAGTTGCAATGCCCGATCGTATCATAAAATTTGTCCTATCCAGTCCCATCCACCTTTCATTTTTTGAGGCAAAAAAGTAAATTAATTACACCCTTAAAAGTTTTTCCTATTCAACCTTAGTTGATTCAAGGCCTTCGCAGAAACACAGTAATTTATGCTAAGGAAAAATTAGGAATACATCCAGTACTAGCTTACTATAACTGAGTATTTCACACACACACAAAAATAGGTCGTTAACACTTTACCACACAATCCAGAGTTTTAACGACCCTGAGGAAGAAACCTCTTGAAAACATAGTGGGAAAAGGAGAAAATGCTGGTAACCAGCATTTTCTCCTTTTCCCACAATGATTTCTATACATTCAAAGATAGAAATCATTATTTGAGCTACATCCAGTTTGTCGTCTGCAAATTCTTTGAATTTGGTCACTTCCAAAATTTTGTTGTGAGGTAACGGATAAAAAATAAATCGGATGGACGTCGTACAAATTCTACGAGACTAAGGGTATATACTTCAATACACTGGAAATGATAGAGGACTAAGATGGGTGCAACTTTAAACTCCACCCCAGAGAGGAAGATTTTAAAACACTGTAGAAAATTCTTGAAAATCCATTGATAGGAATATTAAGCGCTAAAATAGTGTTTCCACTTTCAATAGCATTCCAGTCAAACTAAGAAGCCGAACCACTTATTCGTATTCATGGTGTTCCTGGGTTTAGTAATACTAGGCTGGGGCACTGCAGTGCCTTGTCCAACTTGGACTAGTAGCTAGACCAGGGCCCGGTTTCACGAAAAAACTTAAGTCTCTTATTTTACTCAAATCTGCAAACAGACTTATTTTCTGACTTAAGTTGAGTTTTTTATCCTAGACGCATTTCACTTACATTAACAGACCTGTGGAAGGTTTCCAAATCCAAAGTTGACATAGCGTTTCAGACTCAGCTCAGCAAAATAAAGGACTTAAGTCTGTTATTTAACTTAAGTCCATTTATTTTGCTAACTTGAGTCTGAAACATAGTGCCAACTCAGGATTTTAGAATGTTACTACAGTCTGTTAATGTTACTGAAGTACATCTAAAACAATGAACTCATCTTAAGCCAGAACCTAGGACCATTAGTAGATTTGACTAAAATAAGAAATTCAAGTTTTTTCGTGAAACCGGGCCCAGCGCTCTAAGTTTGACTCGATTTCAGATTTTCATGAATACAAGTCTAACACTTTAACTGCTGAGTCAAACAGGTTGAAATTTGAAAGGCTGTCCCAGATTTTTAAATGATCAGATGATGACCACGCCAAAACTTACAAATTTCTTCCGCTCGGATTTCATCATTTTGATGCTTGTCCCTACAATGTACTGGCCAGCCTCAATCTTCTTTAGGGGTAAAAGTATTTTCTTTCCCTGTTAAAGAACAATATTGGAAGTTTCTAGGTATGTATACTCACTATCTATCTCTGAATGTTATTTTGAATAAATGGACTAACTTATGAACAACAACGACGACGACAAGAACAAGTCGGGTATATAAATGATTATAAATTAATAGACTACCTACCTCATAAATGCAAATAAATTCACAAGCATTACATTATTGCAAACAATGGACCGGGTAACTTTTGCAAGTTTAGTTGTAAAATTATTGGCTGTAAATAAATGAATCGGCCAATTTTTAACCGCATATCAATCTCTCAAAATCGTAACTATTGCTTGTAAGTATTTTTCTGTGGATTATAATTCACAGAGTAACATATCAACGTCTTCAACCTGAGGACTACAAGGGTATTTGTTCCACTAAAAGGCGTATGCAAATTTTCGAAAAAGGTACCTTTACTTAAAATTTTAAACATAAGTGCATGTATATAATATCTCATCAAAAAGGTTTTCTAAAAATGCGCATCTGCAATTATGATTGGTCGCAAGAGAAATCACAAATGGCGCTGCAACAATTAATTCCTAAAACTATTCCGTGTCCCGTGTCTGTGCCGGAAAATTCTTAAAATTGACCAGCATAACTATTTGAATCATTGCGTGTTTTTTTTATAAATGAGCCACGCTCTGGCCAAAGGGGCTTAATGTATCTCCGTGATGCATGATACCACGGGCCTTTGAAACTCTATTCGTCCATCACGGACCACTAAGATTTTCCTTGGTCGATCGTTGAACTTATAGCACATTGGTGCCTCGCCTGTATATTACGGAATATACTCAAATTTTCATTAACACCGTTTCTATAAATAGTACACTGGTGACTCCGTCTAAATCGTATATAGTAACGTTATTCTTACTACATACGATAAAGAGGGAATCGCCAATGTGCTATTTATGGTAACGGTGTCCGATAATGAAAATTTCGTTATCCCTTGATAGACCAATGGAGTTTCAGAGGCCTATGATGATACCAAGCAAGTCATCACAGTATTACAAATCCATGAAATCTGTTTCGTATAACAACCTATTGAATTATGATGTACATTGGTCCTTTGACACGCAGAAAAGTGACCAATAGCAAAAAGTTTCGGCCTAGGTCAGCCTGCGCGGACTGCGCAGGCTGACCTGGGTCGATACTTTTTGCAAATGCATTAAGCCCCTCTTTACCAGAGCATGACTCAAATGAGACTTAATGTACTTACTTTCGCTTTTCTTCGAGCGTCGATTTTTCGAAAGTATGATGTTATGTAAAAATTATCGAATCTTACATCAGACACGTAGCGTTTGTAATATTTGTATGCCCTGGAAATACAAAGAAGCCATTCTTTAATGAATTCAGCAAATATTCATTGCATCGTAAGCTCTGACTATGTTGTGAAATGCGGAAGACAAAGGTGAAGGGCAGAATTTAACCTTTGGGTTGCTAAGAGAGACTCGCTTACCTTTTGCGGACATCGTAGATCAAGATCAGACTGCACAGAACGTGCAGTCTGATATTGGATCTACACTGTCCGATAAGGAGTTATCTTTCCTCCAGAAATATCTTTGAAACAGGAAAAATCGGATTTTTACTATCGGTTTGAAACTTTCTTTTCTGTTTTTAAGCAGTATAATGGTTACGTCTCTCTGCTTTGGAACTATCCACATCATGGCGTGAGTTCTTCGGTCCTCGAGCAGTTTGCTATTATATACTATGTTAGGCCGGTGGCCTATACGAATACTATGGCTTTAAACATTAGCCAAATTGGTTATTAAAATCAGGGACTGTTTGGTAAAGGGTTAATCAAGACAGTGACTTAAAACATCTATTGCTGCTATAATGCTAGTAAAAGAAACTCCAGGAAAGCATGAATAGGTGCACTGGCCGCCGCGATATAACTGAAACAATGTTGAAAACGGCGTTAAACACCATACAATCAATCAATGAAGCTGCTTTAATGACAGTAGAAAAGTCCACGGTCTCTGTAACGTTAAACTGAGCGAGTTTAGAACTTTTTCATATTATATACCTACCATTTTTTTAATTTGTACACAGTAGAATCAACCGTGCAGCACACAATCCCGAGTTTTAAACGTTCCTTGGGAAAAGGGCTTTTGAAAACCTTGTGGAAAAAGGGTAAAATGCTGGTAACCAACAATCTGTGCCACTACTCTTTCGAAAGGCTGTTGTCTTTGAAAGAGTTTGGTAACTTGGAAAACTTACCTATGTGTCGAGGAAAAGAAAGACTACTACTATATAGCTCATATGTTGCGTGTTAGATAGATAGATAGATAGATAGATAGAAAGGTAGAGAAAGAGAGATAGAGGGGGGGGAGGAAATATGAAATCAGATAACCTTACCCGATTACGACCAAAATGAAGGTGAAGGCCAGAAGGCGTTTTACAATCAGCATAATAAATTCCACTAATTTACGCCCATGTTTGAAATCATGCATTGCATTACTTCGCATCATTTCCATATTGGTGTAGTCAATGTCTTCTTTCTGTTTAACTACCTGAAATAAAAGTCAAGAATACCGCATGCAGATGCCAACGAATAGGACATGTTTGATTCCAAACACCTGGGTTCGAATTCTCAGTCATATTCTAAATTTGAAAGTAACACAACCATCTGGTTTAGCCAATCAGAAGTTTTGTTATTTTATTAATCCAATGTTAATCTAGTATTGCATTTAACACTTCACTGCTTAAATTGAAGAAGAAGGGCATAACTGCATCAGAAATTTTTAAGCCATGTTTTGTGAAAAGGGGTATAATGCATCTGAAATAAAAAAGTATTGACTCAGGTTAGCCTGCGTAGTCCGCTTTGCTTTTGCTTTAGACAATTTGGTTTGCGTCATTGTATGTCCAAGGACCATTCTACCTCAGGATTCAGCCTGTTTTAGTCAAAATGAATGTTATGGATCCACATATAAATATTTGATACCTTCCTTGGTATAACGCATCATGGAGATGCATTAATGAACTTTTGCCAGAGCATCACTTACCTATCCTATGGGTATGGGTTAACCTTTTAATAGTTAATAACTAGCCAGAGATAGAGTAAGTCTCTTCAGTAATTTGACAGAGCTATCAGAACATGTCAAAGCCCTTGCTCGATGACGACGACACAGACGATGATAGGGATATAGAGGATATTTGTTTTTTACGGTGAAAGATCGAAATTTATTTCATCTCGTGAAAATCGTCGGTAATATTTTCACGAGTGGCGCAGCCATGAGTGAAAATATTACCAATGATGTTCACGAGATGAAATAAACTTCGATCTTTCAAAATCCAGTACAGTTCTTTTCGGTTATTCCCCGTGGCGTACCCCCTCCGCATAGCAACGCATTACAATATTACGTCAAGTGCGGGAAATGTAAGGTAAATTACGTCATATTTCCATCTGGTTGTGAGGCACGCGCATTTTACCTTGGTAACTAGTGCGCGGGAACAACTGTTTCCGTCTTTAATTGAAGAGCTAGAATATCGGTATTTTCACTGGTCGTAACCATGAAATATCGAAAAATATTTCACCGATATTTCTCGATAACCTACCGGAAAGCATGAAATAAATTATGATATCTCGGCATTTTCATCGGAAGCATTTTCTCAGAAAACAGAGATAATTAAGTATATAAACCCGTCTTATCTCACTTGCTCTTTTACCTGTAGAATCGTCCTTTAAGAGGCTGTAATCGACATTTTTCAATTTTCTAGGTGTTTTTTCGAAAATGGTACCCTGCAATTCTACTATGGCATCTTTCAGATTTTTTAAAGTGTATAAAAATAGTTTACTGAAGCTCCTTTTGCTCTGTAACGGAAAACCGAAATTTCCATTGATTCATTATCGAAAGGCGCTACTTACAATATTTTTTTTTATATGATAAACATGTAGCCCTAGGTATAGATAAATATACTATGTTTAGTAACGGTATTCAATGATCAACCGATGAAAATTTTGGTGTTCCATGACAGACCAATGAAACTTCAGTCACCTGTGGTATACAGTAATGACGCTGGTAAAACGTTTTACCTTGTACCTAAGTCCAACCTCCATATTATTGTCCATCTGTTCCACTGACCGCTCGCTGTCCTTGTAGGCTCGTCCAAATCCAGGAGAAACAAACTCATCCGGGTCACATTCTATACCTACAGCTTTTCCGATTACTGAAATTGTATTTTGTTTTTGTATGTTTGTATGATTTTCAACCTTTTACCAATCAATTATGTGTATTAACGACCCAGGAAAACGGCTTTTAAACACTGTGTGATAAGGAGAAAATGTGGGTAACAAGCAATTTTTCCATTTTTCTTTCCTTCCAGATGTAAAACCCTATCATTTGGAAGACATCTATGTTGCTCTGAGCAAGTGTTTTTTAATTGAACACGTCTAAAATTTTGCAGTTCGGAAAAGAGTTAAATTCATTCTAAACGTTATTTTAGATATGTCACGGTGGCCAGTGCACCCATCTAAGCTTTCTTGGGGTTTCTTTGGAGCTTCGAAGAATATGTTTTCCCAGTTACGGGCTAATTTCCCACATAAAATGTGACGAAGTCCATCACTAATCCTCGGGAAAAAAAATGCCAAGCTGGGGATTCGAACCATTTACCTCTGGGTCTAAAGCCCTGTACGTTACTAATTGAGCTAACGAGTTCGGTTCCGTGCTTGCATTGAGTCTCAAATTAAGTTAATTTGATCGTTGATAAAGCCTTGAAACTGTTACATTGCCATTTCTTACCTCTAGCTATCTCGCACAACCAATAAGCCTTACAGACAGGGCAGATCCATTTGTCAATTAGGGGTGGTAGAAAGCCCATACACTTGTCATAAATTCTGTTAAAAACTGCCCGACATTTGTCCTGACCCTTGTTGTAAATATCTGGAAAAATATTGTGCAAAAGTTATTTTTTTACTCTTCCGATGCTAAGATATGAGCAGAGTCCGTACTGACAAACCATTTTTAAGAACGTTCATAGTCTTATTCTAAATCATGTTCTGAATGTGAAAGTAACAAAACTTCTGATTGGCTAAACCAAATGGTTTAGCCAATCAGAAGTTTTGTTACTTTCTACAAGTAGAATAGGACTATGAATGATATTGGGAAAGGAGTATTCCCTATTTTCTAACATGTAGAAATTTCAAATCAAGTTCTGACCTTCAGCTATAATTTTGACATTGAACTTACTTAAGTAACTACTCATAAATTAGAAATATTGTCGAGAATCTTATCATTTGACCTTCAAGTGTGGCCTTGACCTTAGACCTATCTAAACAAATCATATAAATGGCACATGTACCCATAAAAAAAATGTGCCAAATTATTTTAAAATGAATCCATAAATGTAGAGGTTTGGGGTCGGACACGCTCTAATTATAACAATTTTATCATTTGACCTTTAAGTATGACCTTGACCCTGGACGTGCCTGAACTAATGCTTCAAATGGCACTTTTATTCGGAAAACAACCGTGCCAATTCATTTTGAAATCAATCCGTAAATGTCGAAGTTATGACTCCGACAAGCTCTATTTTTGATAATTTGATCATTTTTTAATCATTTTATCAAGATTGACCCTGACCTCCGACCTACCTAGACAAATGTTTCAAATGGCACATTATTTTGAAATCCGTCTCTAAATGTTGACGTTATGATTCGATTTAATCCGGGCGCCTGCGCGCATACATTCATGCATGTAGCTACGCAGGTACTTAGATTTACCCCCGAGCCTATTGGCGACAATTGATAAATATGTATATTTAAATAAATAAAACATTCACAAAATATTTTTTGTCCTGGATTTAGTATCAAGTTTATATACTAGAAAAGAGACATTCATTCTTTCGGCTTATAAAAGAGATTTCGATTAAAATGTCAGTTTCCACAAAAATCAATGGGACTATAATATCTTAATTTTATACAACGGTGTTTCCTTTTTTTTTCGGCGTAGCTGAATGCACTGGCTTTTGAACTTCTTCTTGGTACTGATAAAATGAACATGTTTATTCGGCGAGCCCTGCTGCCATATTTGCTCGCACATTTATGAAACCACTACATTGTATTTACACTGCTAATCGATATCACGGGGCCTTGATTTATACCATAGGAAAATAATTTAAAACAGAATGATCCTTTTCTTGTTCTATTTGGAAATCTAATATTTTCATACGCGTTACCCAATAGCCTAGTTTACTTTTCAACAAAATGAAAAAGGTTGATGAAAAAGAAGCAATTGCCCGTGAGGATACTTTCCACAATTTCCTTCATATTGAGCAACAAATGAGTTTCAATATTCATATTCTAGTATCTATTACGCTGTCTATCCTTTATAAAGATATTTCTTGTTTATTATCAATAGTTCCTCTGGCAATAAATCTCTTATCTTATTTCACCTCCATACCTACACATCTTTGTTTAACCTTTCCCCTGTATTTGTTTTCTACTGCTTTGTCAGAACTGCCCACGGGCTGTTTTGTCGTTTTCGCCCCTGTTTCATCATTCTTCCTAAATCTGTTCTCATACTTTTTTTGCAAATCGTCTATATTTTCCTCTGACCGTATCTGAAGCCAACAGTTCATTTATTTTTACAATCTTAATAGGGTTTTCTCTTTATTTGTTTTTTTATCATTTTTTTTTTTTCTAATTCGAGCCATGCTCTATGAAAAAGGGGTTTATTGCAGTAGCATAAAGTTCGGATACAGGTCAGCCTGCGCAGACTGTGCAGGCTGACCTGTGTCCATACTTTTTGCTTTATCTTTCCTTGCTCTATTTTCTGCAATATCAAGGGACCATTCTACCTCAGGATTCAGCCGGTTGGTACACAAAATGGATGTATAAATCCATGATTAATTCTTACGAACATGAAAGTTTGCTATAAATGCATAGCCCAAATACAAACCGCGTCGGCCCAGGATTCGAACCCATGCGGCAAAGATCCTCAGTTTTTGAGGTTTAAAAGACCAATACCTAAAACACTAAGCTAAAGAAAGTTCTCCCTAACGCAGTTGTCAGACGTTGATTTTATACGGGAAGAAGCTATGCAGTAAGGAAAGAGTGATTTCCTGTAACATAATGATGATGCTTGATACGTTGCATTACGGAGATGCATTAAGCATCCTTCGGCTTCGATTCAGAGCGTGACTCATTTATATGATGCACGGTCTCCGATATAGCGAAATTCGCCTGAGACTGGACTGTTTTCATTTTTCTTTGATCCTACACGGATATTCTTTAGTGACGCTTAGGGCGACACTTTGGGCTTCAATGGTACAGGTAAATGAATAAGCAAGCCCCAATAGCTTAGGTTGTAGAGTATGAGACTTGAACAGGTCAAATCTCAGGCCACTTAAAGGTGTGGGTTCGATCCCCACGGCCGCCAACCTAATATTACTAAAAAGTCTTTTGGTTGAGAAGTTAAATCTAATTCCTGTGTGACAGTCCTATACACCGAGCACGTAAAAGAACCACACGTAATATAGGATGGGTTTCGTCCTGTATCTTGCTCATTCCCCTGTAACATAACTAATAGCCTTTTGGGGGCGTTGCCCATTTGGTTGCTAACAACACTGTAAATAAATTTATCCTTTACCGCAAAATCCAGAATTTTAACGACCCTGAGAAAGAAGCGTTTGAAAATACTCTGTGAACACTGGTAGCCAGCATTTTCTCCTTCTCCTACAATGTTTTCTTTCCCTCCTATAACAAATTTAATTTTTTGAGTTAGATTTAGTTTGTCGTCTGCAATGCTTTCCCTGAGAAAGAAGGCGTTTGAAAATACTGTGGGAAAAGGAGAAAATGCTGGTAACCAGCATTTTCTCCTTTTACCACAATGTTTTCTATCATTCCCGAAACAAATAAGTCACATTTATTTTATCGTCCGCAAATGCTTTGAATTTAGACCAGTCTTAAATCTTGTCGACCGGCAAAGATTTAACACATATGATTATAAAGATTTCATTGCCTTACCTCACTTTTTACTGGCGAAAACTCTTTATTAACTTTCTTGCCAATTTTGTTGAGCAAGTACCCGTCATTCTGAGAAAGTGAAAGTATAAAATTTGATTAAGTTATTTATTCTTTTCTTTGTGAATTGCTTGAATAACCTTAACTTCATTATCAAGCTCTACATAAAATGGTACCCATTTCATTACATTTCATGCACAAGTTGTTTGTCAAAGGAAATGTATTTTGAAAGATTTTGATAGGAATTGGTGACCTTGTTTTTTTTTTTAAGCGGAGCCTTACAATTTTTAGAACCGTAAAGCGGTGTATTTCCGACGGGAAAAAGTACAGTGTAGGTGCATATCACCCATCCTAATACAGCCGAGGAATTTGATCAACAGATCGCCCGAGGTTTGCCGAATGATTTTAACGTATGCATTTTGAAACCACATCTAATGGTGAATTAATTATTTCATGCTTGTCGGTAGGTTATCGAGAAATATCGGTGAAATATTTTTCGATATTTCATGGTTACGACCAGTGAAAATACCGATTTTTATATTCTAACTCTTCAAATGAAGGCGGAAACACTTGTTCCCGCGCACTAGTTACCTAGATAAATGTGCGTGCCTCAAAAGCGGATGGAAATATATATAAACGTAATTTACCTTACATTTCTCGCGCATGACGTAATATTGTAATGCGTTGCTATGCGGAGGGGGTACGCCACGGGGAATAACCGAAAAGAACTGTACTGGATTTTGACTAAGTTCCCCCCAGAAAGGGTTAAAAGCATGAAATAAACAGAATATTTGTTTTTTTCGGTGCAAGACCGAAATTTATTTTATCTCGTGAACATCATCGGTAATATTTTCACTCGTGGCTGCGCCACTCGTGAAAATATTACCGATGATGTTCACTCGATGAAATAAATTTCGGTCTTTCACCGTAAAAAACAAATATCCTCTATTTATTTACATTGTATATGTCCAAAAATCATGACTTTGATAGTAAGAACAAATTACTGATAATATTATTAACAGTAAAGTAAAGTAAAGTAAAGAAGATAATGTTTGAGTCATGCTCTGTGAAAAAAAAAAGGGGGGGGGGTTTCCAACGCATCTTCAAAATTTATCGACTATGTCAGTCTGCGTAGACCAGGCAGGCCGACATGAGTCAAAACGTTTTTTTCGTTACCGATGAAATTTCTGCACATCCGAGGACCATTTTATCTCATGATTCAGTCGGTTGTAGGACAAAATGTATCATACAGGTCTGTAATTATGTCATGACTTGCTTGATACAATTCCTGACGATGACGCATTGAACCTCATTCTTTTTTTTCCAGAGCGCCCTTCATTCATTTAATACCGTTGGATTTGTCTTCGGAGAGAAAAAGTATGCAAAGGAGAACATACAAATTATTTGCATTTTTCGTTATTCAACAATGTTTTCAAAAGCATTTTTTCCTTACGCCGGTCGTAAAACATAGAATTCTATCCTATAGATTTAAAAGCATCAGTTATTATTGGCTCAAATTACCTGCATGTCAGACAACACGTGACCAATCGGTTTTAGTCTAAGTTGCCACTTTGCCGCTGTATGGTTAGCTGCCAATGCTGCAGCACATGTCAGCGATCTCGTGATGTCCTGGGCATTATTCATCATATTAGTCATCGGACCTAACGGCAACAAAAGTAATACATATATGGCTTGCAACACGCGAAAAGGGGCATTCGAACATTTGCGTAAAGTGTCGTCTCGGATCAGCCTGCGCAGTCCGCGCAGACTAATCCGAAACGACACTTTCCGTTTTTATGTAATTTTCTGTTTCGCACAAGTCTGCTGTAGCACAAATACTAATCTGGTCGTAATGTGCCGTCTCGGATAAGCCTGCGCGAACTGCGCAGGCTGGTCCGAGACGACACTTTACGCTAATGTCCGAATGCCTCTTTTCGTGTGTTGCAAGCCAATTATATCACAATCGTTTGTCTCTGAATCTTGATGCTTGAGCCTTATCTTGCTGAGTAAGTTAAATGATACCTTCAAGTCGATAATTAAAACCAAAATGTTGCTACTTCAACGTTATATCTTGGGAAGAAATATCTCCATATCGGACAGTGTAGATCCAAGATCAGATTGCACGTTCTGTGCAGTCTGTTCTTGATCTACACTATCCGGAAAAAAGTTGAGTCGCGCTTACGCTTAGCAGCCTAAGGGTTAGTTGATAGACGAAATTTTCTACCGAGTATCTTTTCCTGTCATCACACTTGTCAGTTGCTCTGTCTTGTTTGCTGTATTCATTCCACTAACCCTCCTTTCACCTTTCTTTCGCTCGCTATGCTCAGCATCCATCCGTCCGACCACCTATCCATCCGTCCGTCTGTCCATCCATCCATTTGTCCAGCCACCCATCCAAATTCCATCCATGCATGCATTCATGTATCCATCCTTCCCTCCTTCCCTTCCTCCCGCACTCCTTTCCACCCCATCCATCTGTCCGTCTGCCTATCCATCCATCCATCCAACCGACCGACCGACCATCCATCCATCCATCCATCCATCCATCCATTCATCCATCTAAGCAAGAAGATCCTGCGTGGCTCAGTGGTAAAGTGTGGAACTCGTAACCCGGAGACCCTGGGTTCGAGCCGCATTGGATCCACTGGATTTTTTGTGGGAGTGTGCTTGGGCAAGACACTTCAGAGCCCTAGCCTAGTACTGAAAAAACCCTAGAAATACATGAATATGTGAGCTGTCGCCGTGATATGACTGAAATGATGTTGAAAGCGGCATAAAACACCATTCAATCAACCATTCAACCATCTAAGCAAACAATGTGAAACCACTACTCACCAGCAATCAAATAAGCAATGGCAAAAGTACCAATATAAGACCGACCAGCTTTGCCGAAGAAGGTTGGTATAAGTAACAGCGACACACATCGAGCACTTACAAACGTAGCATAACCACAGGCCATACCCAACATGAGGAGAGCACCCAATAGATGTCGGGTTTCTTCTGCCAGCTGCATTGGTTTAATAACTAAACTGTACAGTCCTAGTGCAAAACAGAGGGAAATAGATTGTAAATTAACATCTCACATTAACGTTGTTAACACATATTGTATATCATTTATTTAACCAATTTTTAAAATCATGTTCACGCCACTTTTAAAAGATTTTAATATAAGCTATATTACGGCGAATCCAACTAAAAACCAATCGCATGAGTGAGGATCGAATCCAAGACCAAAGATTAAAAAACAACAATCCTAAACACTGTGCAACACTGCATCCCCGAGAAAACACTTTAAGCCAATACTGTACGGGTTTGCTTTAATTTTCGTTTAATGGCTTGAATAGTAAATGGTGTGCTAATGAATTTTATGAAATATCCTTTCTTTAGATTATTAATAAAATCACCCCTTTTCCAAAAGCAGAGACAAATTTACTTCATAGCTCGATAATACATGTTGTTGACAGTAATTCACGTAGCACGTTGGAAATTTGTAGCAATAGCAGGCCACAGTATGGTACTAGTACTTGAAGTCACACATTTTCGATATTCGCGAATAAAACAGCAATCATGTTAATGATGATGGTGATGATGATGCCTTGAAATCTACAAGCAATTGATTGTAGCAAGAGGCCGACAGCAAAACATCCAAAATACCTACCCCATCCAAGAAAAGCACCAAAGGGATAACCGAGCAACATTTTCACCGTACGGTACTGGGTCGAGTCTGACCGATAGAAGTTATACATAGCGCCATACAAAAACTTGCAACCTGTGAAAAGAAGCAAGGAACTAGATCTATTTCTCTGGCGATTGTCTAATATGTAGCCTTTGATCAAATATAATGTCTGGTATCAGATCGTTTATTGTCGACATCTTAATTTAACTCTTTACCAAACGATAATTTTTTATACTAGATCTAGTCAAAATAGAAAACATACACAGACTACAAATCAGATGTGGTTCAAATGATAGGATGGGAAGAAAACATTGTGGGAAAAGGAGAAAATGCTGGTTACCAACATTTTCTTCTTTCTCTACAATGTTTTCAAAACTTCTTCTTTCTCAAGGCGGTTAAATCTCAGAATTGTGAAGTAAAGGGTTAACATTTTGAAATAAATCAAAATTGTAGACTTGTCCATATTTAAAGTATTTGCAGTCGTCAAATTTTGTTCGATTAAAATTGAGCCATGTTCCGTGAAAAGGGGCTTAATGAATCTGTGAAAAGTATCGACCAAAGTCAGCCTGCGCAGTCCGCACTGCATTTATCAATAAAATAATGCATTTATAAAGCTGCATTTATATCATATTCTACATTGTATCGAGTCTCAAAATATATATTTTCAATTCCAAAATTCAGTTTCCTTTTTGTTTCACATAGGTCTTAGTTTCATGACCACACCTTCATTAATTTTTCAGCCGCAATAAAAAAAAAAAAAAAAAAAAAAAAATAAAAAAATAAGGTTGTAAATACATGTTACAAGACAATGGGGATTCGGACTTTGATGAAATATGTATAACCCCTCACTGTATATAGATCTAATGATAAGAATTTATTTTGAAAGGGTAGAACATATTGCGTGAAATGGAACTAAGAAAATCCGGTATCCGGCATTTTATCCTTTTTTTCATTATTTAGAACAAAAAGCCATCTAGATTTAATTCTGGGTCGTAAAAACAAAGGATTGTGTGATAAAGGGTAGCCTGAGGCAATGCTCGAATAATTTACTTATAACCCTTGTCTCGGTCTGCTTCTAAAGGCTAAATAAATCCGTCGCAATTCTCTCTTAGGTCTGATCTGTTCGATAATTTTTATAATTGGCTACAAAACAATATACATGTAGATTACGCAATATAAAACTAGAGGCGATACACAAAATTGATGTGCTATTCTTAACAAAGGCGCTTGAAGATAGCACACTGAAAATTAGATCTACGGTATTAAAATCTGAATAAATTACTCACCCACGTAGATCTAACTTTATTTACTTTTGAAAACTTCCGAGTAAAATTGCACGAACGATGAAACTATTTACTTACAGTTTTGCCGAGGTTTTTTCTTGTGTGTAAGTGGGTGACCGGTGCTGTCTGTATCCGAAGTCTCTGAAGAACTTTCTGATATAGGAGAAACCCTTTTGTCTGAAGATCTTGCAAGTTTAACCATTGCCGCCTAAAATCAAACATGCAAGGAACCGAAGTAGTTCAAGTGTTCGTGGCATTACTAGATTAGATCTACAGTAAATCTTACCGGACTCAGAAAATTCATCACGATACGACTGTGCAGCTATCGTTTCTTTGCAAATTTATGGGAATCAGTCAAAAGTATTCTAATGAAATTTAAAACTAGCCTCTACTAGAATCTACTCGATATTGCTACAGTAGAATTTTCAGGAAACGATGCTTATTTCACTTAGCTTTGAAGTTTGTGCCAAAATATCCATAAACCTACCCTAGAATTTGTGTTTTTTGTCTACAAAAAAAGCACTTCTATGGACATTCATGAAGGTGTACTGCTGTAGGTGCTCTCATAGACAGTTCAGACAACAATACCGACGTCAGTTGTAGGCGTGACGTATTTATGACGTCACAAATAAATGGCGTGTTGTAAAGTGACTTTAAAGAATATGTCCCTATGAACAAAACTTGGAAATATCCAATAAATGATCGATAAAGGACCTGTTTAATAAGCCAAATAGCCATTAAGATGTCTGGAAAAGAAATCATCAAAGCAATTAAAATCAAACTGATTCTGAATAAGCTGTCTAAAGCCAAGGAAGCAGCGATGAGGGAATTTCTTGGACTGCCACCGAAACAATCTTGGTAAGAGTATTTATCCTCGGGGTTCATGAGTTGTTAACCAAAGAGTGTACAGTAAGTTACCGAAAACGCTGTAATGCTCAATGGACGGAAAAAAGCTCTTACCTTCTGAAGTATTCTATTTTCTAACATTTCGTCGAATAATCCTACAGTCACAATTTCAATTTGGAATAATGAGACTTTCTCCACATGAAGTGTAATGGTAGAGGCCATTTTGAAGGAGGCCCTTGAGTAGTGACGTCACTACAGCTGGCTACATAGGCCAAGTAAAATGTTAATATTCATTTCTGATGATTTTGTGACAAGATTTTTATAACTTGACTTTGAAATGAAATATAAGGACAGCACTCTTAAATTCTAGTTAACTAAAACTTTTAACTGGAACCGTTTATATATACTGGTGTAATCGAATTTCGCCAATGCAAGGGAAACTGCTCTTGCGGATTGCACAAAACAATAGTAATTTTCTTTATGGTTAAATATCTATGCACTTGTATTCAAATACTTTTGTAAAAATAATTTTTACCACTTAAACATCTAAATTTATCTGCCAAAACATCGCTAGAAGTGAAACAGTGCAAAGTCGCCATCTATAAAAAGAGTAAGCCAATTTCGACAACTCTGGTTTTCCAAAAATTAGAGGCTCCAGAGAGGGTAAAATGAAATAAAAAATTCACAGCATCATTTCAGCAATATTCATTGCCTCCCTTGGATATTAACTCTACATATACTTCCTTCGAGAAAACCTGAAGAACATAAAACAAACGCAGCTCTCAGAAAACAAAATCGACAGTTATGTGATTTTTCGTGTAATTATTTCTGCTGTGGTACTGAAATATTACAATCTAAATCAGGATGACAGTGTTGGGGATAAACAGGCTGTAAATCCAAAAAAAGATAACCTTTTGTAGCTCACAGAAAAAAGGTATTTTCTTGTCTTTGTAGTGATTTTTGTACCTGATTCAATTTATTTTCTTAGGAAAAAAATGAATAAGGACCCCTCTGTCATTCATTTGGATATATTTCCCTTTAGGTGCTCCATACGAAATTTCGGCTATTAAAGTTCAAAAGATAACCTGTCAAACCGAAAATAGATGAAACAAAAACGTTTTAAGCTGAAAGAATCTTTTAAAATCTGCATATAAAGGAGACACCTGAAAAGTGATAATAAAATGGCGGGGAAAAGCATGTGAGAGGTCGCTTATGAACTTTTTTCCTATTGATAGGTATTTTTCTGTCATTAGATTCAAATGACAGTTCAAAACACCTTTGCTGCTAAGATATCAATCATTTCCGTGAATGGATGATGTCAGAGATACAAAAATATTGCCCGAGAACATAGTTGGCGAAATTCGATTACTAGCGAAATTCGCTTACGCTCCTATATTTTCAGGATTTGTTTTGATTACTGCTCTGGCTCACAGTGGTGACAAAGGAAGCTGTCATCCCTCCTAACTAGATGTGCAATAGATCAAATGAACCCAATGATCACAGTTGTCACATTGAGCCCACTTAGTAAATACAAGAGACACGCAGTTTCGTAATTCCGTTGGCTGAAACGTTTTACATTTGCAACAAAGGAGCAGGATCTGTGTCAGATTCTTGTTCACTTTCAGATTCAGAGGGCAGAAGGTTAATTGCCGAAGGACCTGGATGAGGTTCTTTTGTAATTGTACCTTTTAACTTTTTCTTACTTTTTTTTTTTTCGAACTGTAAAGATTTTTCTTTGTGTATGTGTGGTTTTTTTTTTTCGGTTACTTTCATGACTCTCCATCAATGTCTGAACAATGTTTGATAATTCTCTTCCTGAAACAATCCTTCTGATAGTTTTTCCTTTTTTTTTCCCCCTTTGTCACTTTTTACTTTTTCCAGGCTTTTCTCTTTCTCTGTGAAAAATCCAGCTGCATTATTCTGACTATTTTGTTCCATTAAAATATGACTGTCAGCGATACAACCACCAGAAACAGATGTTACTTTTGCCTCACCAACATTTTAGTCTCAACTAAGTGAGCCACTTCAATGGTTACTTGGCAGTCCTGTGAATCATGGAATCTGAAACCAGACTGTACGTTCTATTTGAGTCAAGGCTTTTGTGTAAGCTTTACATGCCATGGCACAAATATTGTATTGGTTTATGTATTCTGCTGATTCTCTCATGTGTTTATGTTGTACATAGATCTTTTCTAAGGGTCCATAACAGGAGACATCCATGGGCTGTAGAACATGGCTGGTATGAGCTGGTACCTTTCTCTCTGGCCCATTGTACGAGATTTACAGAAATGTGTGAGCGGTGTTCATCGAGCAGTTGTAAAATTTTCTGACCATCAAGCACAGGTATGAATTTAAGAAAATGGTTTTCCAAGTGCTCTCAAAAAAATATGCCGCTAGACCATCCAGTTTCACTGACAGCAGCACCAACACCTGGTGATCCCCCCCTTCCAACAGCTCTTGTCTCAAACGTTTTCCTGCGAAAACAAAAAAAAAAAAAAACGGGTGCAGAGAGACCCAACTTGCACTCCCTCCACCCAGAATGCAGCATCAGCAAAATCACGAGGTGGCCTATGATCCACAGAAATTCCTTTCTCATCAATATTGTAAATCAGCTGTGGTTGGTCTAACAGTCCATATTCAACCAAAGTTTCTTTTAAGTTTTTGAAATATTCACTCACGACTTCTGATGATGTTGTTTTTGCCCTTGCATATTCCAGTCCCTTGGGTTTAAGAACGCTCAATTCAGTCCATCTTTTCAAAAAGCCTCTCATCCATTTAATGGTAAATGGTCTATCCCTAGTTCTGTTGCATATGTGCACAGCATAGTCTGCTGCAATATCAATACATTCTTGTCTATTGTAACTATACCCGTACGATGCCACGGTTTTGAGGTGCTTCACTAAATTTGCCTCCTCAAATAAATCTAGCACTAGGCTCTTTCCGAAGACAGCTGTCTCTGCATCCATCTTTCCTAGAACCCGATCCCTCAGTGTAGTGTCGGACACCTTGAAGACTCTTGATGCTTTCTTCTCTGACCTTTTCTTTCTTTAACCATCATGTAAGTATTTGTCATGCTGGTGGGAGAATAGAGTCTGTACTTGTGCCCTCTGGCAATAGGTTTTGGCTACAAAGAATAGAAAAAGAGATGAAAGATAACCTATTTTAGTGCAGAAGTAAATTTGCTTCACATTACATATGTGTAACAAAAAAGCTTCTCTTTATATTCTTCAAAATGCATGTCGTTATGTTCATAAAGCTTGTACATGGAGAAAACTGTTTATCATTATTATGATCTTAAGATCTATCAAAATTACCAAACTAATCTCAGCCTTCTTCGTTCATTAGTTTAAAAGTACCCGCATCTCTTATTAAAAGATATAAGAACACAGGTCTTGAAAACGCACGAAAAAAATACTAACGTTATTGGCCTAATGCATTCCTTTTGTATCATGACGTGACATCCATTGAGAGATCTTTATTCTAGGAAATGGTAAAAAGGTTTAAGTAAAAACTTGCGTGAAAACACGAAAAAAATTAATCGGAAAATATCTAAATTATAGCATTAAGGATCTTTGTTGAATTTTGGTTGACCTGCTTTTGACACATTTTATCTTTTCGTAGCAAAAAAAAAAACGTTCGAAAAGTCGTAGTAAAACTTTTCCCACGGTCTGAACTCGCGTAGTCGAAATCCCGCCTGATACGAGATGAAAACAAAAAAGGCACGACTCAAGGACATGCATCTCTACTTCAAAATCAACAGTGTAAAAAGCTAACTATCGTTTTCATGAAAACAAAGACTGACAACGTCTTAGAATCTGAAAGATTTTTTTTTCAGAGCAACACGATTTCATAACTTTCCTTAGAGGGCTAAGCGCTGCTTCAGTGGGACTAACGTTTGTAATATGGTGGTCTGACAAGTTTTCGTGGGCTTAACTTACAACTTCGGCTTACGCATGTTTCAAAGATGTGTAAAATGTTTAACAAGTAATTTTGATCAAAAAAAGTCGTTTTTACCTTCCTCTAATAGATCTAGATCTATCATTGTATGCTGCTTTCATCCCGCCAGTTAAAAATTAACATTTTATTTCCCTACCACCCCACCAGCCTAGAGCCAGAAACTGTGCTGGCTTCCACACAAAACTGCTCTAACTTCGTGGCTTAAAAAAAGGAAGACCTGTACTCCTAGTGCATTTCCAGCCCCAATAATAGTGATAATACCAGATCTGGATGATGTAATGAGAGGAACTTTCTGCTTACCACTAAAAATATATGGTGGGGCATGCTCTGCCCGAATCCCTCTTTCAACAATGTTGAAGGTGCATTTATGCTTGTCAAGAAGACTGTTTTCGAGCAATACAGTCCCCAAGTTTTTGAAATGATCTGTAATTGCGTGTTGAGCTGTAGAAATTGCGCGTCGTATAGCAAGAGCTCTTGGATTGATGACTCTCAACTCAGGTCAGCGCGTACGGAAACCGATGAACCATTTCGCAGAGTGAGAGAGAGAGGTTTGTAAGAAGTCCTCTTCTTGAGAAACACTACATAGTCACTTGCTTTGGCTACCACTTTAGAAATTCTGAAACCATATCCAATGTCTGCCATAGTTTTGATGTGATTCACCACCTTAACTTCTTCCTGTGGGAAGAGATTTTGAGGTCCTGTTTGTATGGTCTCTGGATCTATTCTTCCCTTTACTTTATCTCTCAATGTCGTTGGCGGGACACCATACTGTCTAGCTGCAGTATCTACTGCCATTACTGTCTATTTTACCATCTTGTAGGCAGTTGTGAGGGCAGATGAGGAAAACAGTCTATTTCGAACAGCTTTTGACTGGGTGTGCCTGAAAATATATAACATTTAATTATCGTAGATCTATCGGACACTCATACTTCAGTATTGGCCCAAGTTCTTTTACAAAAAAAAAAAATTCAGCCTTTAAGAGAATAAAAAAAACCAGTGGATGGGGATTTTATAACCTAACTGTAGATAAGAAGATGATGGCATGATTCCAGTGTGGTCACGTGATTGTAGAGCAGCCGAACTGACCGGGTCAATTGTCAACGATATATCAAGCTTGAAAAAATCGATGAAAAAGGGAGTTAAAAAACGATGTATACCGGATCGAAAAAAGTAATAAGATTTTTTTCTCTGAAACAACGATTTTTTTTCACTGTACATATGTGCATACTTGTAATTGCCGCATTCCGTTATCTAGCTGCCGTGACCCGGTTGTTTATGATGGAAAGGTCCGTATGCACAAATCGGTGACGTCATTCATCGCTTAGTACGCAAGAAAATTTGGATAACTTTTACGGTTCGAAATCAGGTACCCCTCGAAAATAGGTAAGTCGACCAATAAATCAAGATCAGACTGCACAGTGCATTTTCTCTCTCTTAGAAATGTGAAAAAGATCTAAAATAAACTAAACTCCGCTTTTAAACGATTTTGAATTAGATCTATTTTCATATTCGAGGCAATAATTTTGGCAGTGGTAATCGGTCCAGCACTTCCGGTTGAGCACCGAAAGCAAAGATCTTGTCATACTACATATATGAGAGCAATTTTTTGTTTAACTGTTTTTTTTTCTTTTTTCGTTTTTTTTTTTTTTTTTTGGTTTGTCTCTTAAAAGCAATCTAGATCTAATCCATTTTTATACAATCCTTGTTTAGGACAGCTGAATGTACGAGCACAATTATGACATGTGTCAAAGACCAATGCCTACATATTTTCTGTCCATGCTGTACTTATCACAGAGACAGGAAACAGAAAAGACTGGCATGTTTGTCGTCAGCAACTTTCAAGGAGTTTGTGGGTAAGAAATAGATTACTTTATATTTCGAAACTTCGACCTGGTTCTTGGCAATTTATTAGACCTACAGTATATCTATATCTAGATCTATATACGATTTCCTAACTATGGTTAAGTATTAGTCGATCAGTATGATTTAATTTTAAAATTGAATATAGGATATTAGGAGTTATTCTTAAATCGATATAGATCTAAACGAGGTTTTGTAGAGTTTTAACGACGTATATGACAAATGTTCGCGCGCATCCTACTGCGCATGTAGTTTTTTCACGGATATTGAATCAAAAGTGCACCTATGTATTTTTTGCACATAATGGTAATACTATTGGTGTACTGAAACAAGTAGCACTTTCTTCGGGTAGTATTTGTGAAGAGAAAAAAATTGATCTTTGAACTGTCACCGTGAAATAGTTAAAATGCTGCTGACACGGCGTTACACACCAAACAAGGAAACAAAGGCAGGAAATTTAAAGCTGTGGAAGTATAGCGTTTTCCACGTTGAAAATACAACAAAAATTATCCAGTCTTTGTCATTCACTCCTACGCCTCTGGTTATGACACCTATCAATATTAAACTTTATTGCCATAACTTTTTTAATCCACACCGAATGTGTCTTTCCAGCCTGATCCTTGTATGTACTCTTCGACGTCAATTTCAATATTAGAAATTTTAACTGACCATTATTTGTGCCACATTATCAGGGTCCGCACTCACCTACCACCTTTGAGAACATTCTTATGTCTTATTCTCAAGAATTTCATACATTTAAAAGTACATCCAAGTGGTTTAGCCAACCAGAAATTGTGTTTCTTTTTTAATACAGAGTTAGACTTAGATTCAAACTGAGAACTGTTGGTGTATACAGACCCAGGATTCGGTAGGTCGTAACTCGTAACAGTCATTCGTTAATATTGACCCCTTGACAGACGACAAAATTCCATGTGCGAATCCATTATCAAAATAGTTACAGACAACTATTTAGTTTACGTAGTGGGATTTTACTTTGAAAGGGTAGAACCCATTATGGGAAAAGAAGAAAATGCTGATCACCAGCATTTTCTCCTTTTCCTGCATTTTCAAAAGGCTTCTTCCCTAGGGTCATTACATGTAAACATGGTACAGGGTTAAAGAATCATGTGACCCTGATCTTTTTTTCAGTTGCGCAAAAATTTTCTAGATCTGCCAACTTTTTTTATATATTGATGCATTTCTTTTTCATTTGAGGATTCATGTCTGGTCTAGCGATGACGTTTCTCGTGTTTTTGATACTTGTATTTCAAATGGACGTGCATCCAAAGAAAGCGTTTATGGGATGTGCTGTAGGGAGCATGGTACTGTCACTTCTGATGGCGTTCTCACTAAATATACGTTGTCTTGTCATTCTGATGTTACCCCAGTTCTTCTCAGGTGAGTCATGTAATTGTATTGGTAGTGCTCAGTCTTTTTTCTCTATTTGTTGTTTGACGAAGGTTCTTACTGTATGTTTCCCTTCAACACTTTTAAAACTATATCATTTGCTTTAAGGTTTTATCACATGAATCTCTGTATTAACCCAAAACGAGAAACTACATCTCTGTTCCCCGGATTCTTTTTTTTTCATGTCATTATTCTGTTGTATCCCCACTAATGCTTGTGAATAAAAAAGGCGATTGCCTCAGTTCCCCGCCATTTATATACCCATACAAAATGCACATCTAGACAGATTTGTTGATCATCAACATATATCTTGACAAGAGATACACAACACGGTTTCATTTAAACATGCGGTGCAATCGATACCAATTGCCGCAGATATTAAAACGATAACATTCACAGCACCACCAAGCATGACGTATCCCTTAAGGTGCTAAGCGCGACTCACTGACCTTTTGCGGACGGTGTAGATCAAGATCAGACTGCACGTTCTGTGCAGTCTGATCTTTGCTCTACACTGTCCGATAAAGAGATATTTTTCTCCCAAAAGTAAGTTGGAAATAGCATAATTCTGGATTTTTACTATCGGCTTGAAAATTTCATTTCATTTGTTTAGCAGATAAGGAATATAACAATTGTAGTCCCTGAACGTTGGTGGCACGAGACAGAGAGGAAAATGAATACTAAATGATTATAAATATTAATACTTTTTTGAAGATAAAAAAAAAAAATGATGGACAAAATTAAGAGAAAAACCATGATTCCACTAAAATCACTATTATTTGAGCCAAGCTCTGTGAACAGGGGGGTTTAACGAATATGCAGAAAGTATTAATCCAGGTCAGCCTGCACAGTCCATGCAAGCTGAACTGGGTCGATTTTTTTTTTTTTTTTGCTATTTTGCACGTCAAAGGAACAGTCTATCTTATGATTTAGTTAGTTGTTAAACAAAATGAATATTATGGACCCGTAATTGTGTGACGACTTGCTTGGTAAAAATGCATTACAGAGATGCGTTAAACCCCCTTTTTAGACAGCGCTTCATTTAAATCATTCCCTGATTATAAACTGATTATGAATGAGCCATACTCTGGCAAAACGGGGCTTAATGCATCTCCGTGACACATGATACCAAGCAAACCATCACATTATAATTGATACATAATATTCACCTTTTTTAACAACCGACTATTTTATGAGGTAGACTAGCCCTTGGACATACAGAAAATTGACCAAATAGCGAAAAGTTTCGGCCCAGGTCATCCTGCGCGGACTGCGCAGGCTGACCTGGGTCGATACTTTTCGCAAATACATTAAGCCTTCTTTTTACAGAGCATGGCTCAAATATTAGTGAAAATATAATTCTAATGATAAGTCGTGTCACTTATAATCCTTTACAACACAAACATTTTTAGTCAAACCCCTAACATGCAAAAACAAAAGGTGTATCGAAAGGTCTAATAGGAATCGATTGCCCCTTTTTCCACAATGGTTTCTGACTCTGTCTTTCACTGTTATACATGACCGCAGAAAATATAAAAAAAAAAAGTAGTTAGAATTTTTTGTTTTTTTGTTATTTGAAACAGGCAAAGGTCGGATGTTTTTGTTGATGTATGCCTTATTCCTGGTGATGAACCACCCTGTCAAAAACGCCTTTGTCAATGTCACGGTGATGTCGCAAAGTGCTACATGTGGACAGGAGCTGGCTTTAAACGAAACAAAAGAATTGATTAGGGCGGCAACTGCACCTTTGGAAGGTAAGACGTACTTGAGGCATGCTCTGGCAGAAGGGGATTTGACTAATCTCTTGATGCATTGTACCAACCAAGTCATCACATCATTATGGTTCAATAAAATCCATTTTGACCTACAGCAGACTGACTCCTGAGGTAGAATATTTCTTTGACAAGCAGAAAATTTACGAATAGCAAAAAAGGTTCGACCCATGTTAGCCTGTGCAGGTTGAAATGGGTCTATACTGTTTTGCAGATGCATTAAAACCCCTTCTCACAGAGCATTTGTTTATTGATATACTTTTATCAAGTAATCCGCAAAATTTAGATTTATGATATCGCAGATGTTTGTAAAAGTGGCAAAACGAAATTGGAGTCACGAAAGCTGAATCTTTAATGGAGGAAGAGCTCATCTGTAGAAGTATTCGAGTCACAAGCCAACCGGTTCACTTATTTAATTCGCCGAACTTAGCAAATAGCTCTAGAATTTAACTCTTTACTAAACAATCCCTGGTTTTCACGACTCTGTGAAAGAAGCCTTTTGAAAACATGGTGGGAAAAGGAGAAAATGCTGGTAACCAGCATTTTCTCCTTTTCCCACAATGTTTTCTACACTTCCCAAAACAAATTTCAATTTTTCAGTCACTTTAATTTTGTCGTCTGGTAATGCTTTCAGTTTGGAACAGTCTAAAATTTTGTCGTTTGGTAAAGAGTTAAGGAACTGTAGGTAAAGGCTTTTTGTGGCATTTATAAAAGTCATTGCAACAGAATCCATTCCTTTCCTACTGCTAACCATTATTTCGACAATAGCTTGGAAAGAACATTGTGCGGAGTGCTGGTGAAAGAAACTCCAGGGAAGCATGGAAAGGTTCACTAGCTGCCGCTATATAACTGAAATAATGTTAAAAACGGCGTCAAACACTATACAATAAATCAGTCAAAGCTTTTTGCGCCACAATTAGAAAGACAAAGCAAAACATGTCTACATTGTATAAAGAAACACCGGAGTTAGTGGCTCTCTTTAATGCGTGTTTAGCAGACTCTTCTAAGAAACGTGCGGAATGGCTAAAGTCTAACCGCCAAGGACAGAAATCCCAAGGCTGTATTGAAATTGTTCACCTTGTAGAATTTTCAATGATTTAAATGCACTTACAATTTGAATTAAATTGATGATTCATTACATTTTTTTTGATTTTAACAATGTTTTTGGAATCTAGTCATTCAGTGCATTATTTACCGTTCAATTCTTCTTTGTCATTACAGGTATGATGAAAAATATCAAAAAGGTCGTGAAAAAACTCGTGGACTTCAGTAATTCATTACGGGATACATACATGGCGTTAAGTCGAACAATTCGAGAAATAGGTATGACTTATACTCACGTTTGTCCATTATGATCCTTTAACTTGAAAAAAATGTAGCATTCCGATAAATACCACCAAATAAGTACTTAATTCTAGCTGTAATTTTGCTATGTGTATTATCATCATTTAGACGTTATTCCTCTGCATAGATTGAAATATAGTTGAGTTCTCCTGAGTACATAATACCAAATAAGTCTAATGAATCTATAGTCCTGAATAGCTTGTTTGGTACTAGTATGTATCACAGAGATGCACTGAACCCCAATTTTGATGTAGCGCCGCTTATGTATACATTTGTAGGTTCTACAATCTCCTCAGCTGCTCAGTGGCTCGTGAACATCACAGAGCGATGTAAAACTACAATGGCTTCCCCTTACAGACAATGTCAGGAAGCATTTCGTGAAGGGATTCGAAAATGCAGGTAGTTGTCAGCACACACACACACAGAGAGAGAGAGAGAGAGAGAGAGAGAGAGAGAGAGAGAGAGAGAGAGAGAGTTATGAATGGGTGGACACATGTTGGTTGATAGATGGATGGATGGATGGATCTGTGCGATATAGTTATATAATTTTAACTAGTCTTTGGTAATGTTTCTATTTTTCAATTGTTTTATTTTTATCTTCGTATAATACTTTTACATGTCAAATCATACTTAGGGCCTGGCTACGTCTTTTACTATGCTACATTTTTGATAACTCTTGGTAAGTATTTACTGACCATTCTTAAGAACGTTCTTAGTCTTATTATCCAGAATTGTCTAAATTTGAAAGTAACACAACTTCTGATTGGTTAGACCGTTTGGTTTAGCTAATCAAAAGTTGTGTTACTTTCAAATTTAGAAAATTCTGGAGAATAGGACTAAGAACTTTCTTAAAAATGGTTGTTGAATACAGACCTTTTTTTTGCAGTAAATTTCACCTTAACCCTGTACTAAACAATTACTTACGTTAACAATACTGAGGAATTAGACCTTTTAAAGATACATCTTTACAGTGACAGAGAAAAGTCGCTGTTAAACTTATTGTCAGCTTTGTAAACATAGGTAAATGATCAATATATAAGGTGTATGGGATCAAGAAACTCAAGGGATTTCTCTTGATTTAAAACCGGAAATAACCACAGTGATGTCTTGGATAGCCACCAGAGAATGAAATGCATTTTCTATCCGTCGTAATCTGTGCAACCTTGCAGCCATCAGGGGCAACATTTGATAAGATACAAGAATAATTATAGTTTCATAATATAAAAATGAAACTGGTTAAAAGACTGGATGAAAACAAGTAAAAATGTATCTTTAATCACTGTTGGAAAAATAGAACATACGGCTGACCAGCATTTTCTCCCGTTCCAACAGTGTCCTCTGCTAGACAAATCCCATCATCGTAGCCTTATCCCATAATGTCATCTATAGTTCCTCTGAACTTTGACAAGTCTAAAATTTTGTCATGTTGTAGACAGTTAAAGTGCCAAGACGAAGTGCAGAGCTGAGTTTTCAGATGCTAAGCTCAAAGGTCAAGGTCACAAGGCGTCAAAGTTGTCATGCTCCCGATTTATGTCCGCAATGTAAATCCATGTTTTTTTTTTTCCAAATAATCCCCTCTCTGTGGAGCTATTGACTGTTATGATTCAGCTTCCGTTCACATTCTTTTCATTTTCTTTCCTCCAGAAGTAAACTTGGACTCCTAAAAGGAGTATGCAAAGCAGGAAGTGCTTTTGACTTCTTATGTCATGTAGCTAAAGGTGAGACTCTTTTCTAAATTAGTTTAAACATATTTTATTCAAATAATGCTAATATAAATGTTCATAATCTACAATACCTTAGATCTACTACACGAAGTAAAGTATCTTTATATAGAGATAGAGGAGGACAGGGAAATTAAAAAAAAAATAGATTGATAAAGATGTCACTATTGCCCTTGCACGAGGAGACTATTAATTCACCAGGAACAATATTCATCTCCTGGCCGAGATGTTCGGTCTCGATCAATCAAATGACAAGGTTTGGAATAAGAAATAGAGTTGAATTTATAGTACCTCTTGACCATAATCCATATTTGTTTGTTTGTTTGTTTTTATTTTTCTAGATGCTATTTCGAATACCATAAGAAAACCCACAAAAAGTCTGAAATATTCCCGGCGAAGATTTGAATTTCATAATAAAGACCGATAACACTATGGTTAAAGCACAATGAAGGTTTTTCTGTCTACTCTGGCTCAGCTACTTTGAAAAATGATTTATAGTTATAAATGTTGATTTAATTTGAAGATACAGATTGGTATTGCTCCAGAGGTCATCCAAACTGTTGTGTATGAGACATGGTCCGGATTTATTGTATCTCCACAATCCACGATACCATGCGAGTCATAACATAGTTATTGAACCATAAGACTCTATTTTGTTCGACAACCGCTGAATAATAAGGTAGAATGGTCCTTAGACATGAAGAAAATTTACCGTAAGCAAAACGTTTCGACACAGGTTAGCCTGCGCATCTCCGCAATGCATGATACCAGGCGAGCCATCACATAATTATTGAACCATAAAACTCCATTTTTTCCTACAACCGGTTGAATAATGAAGTAGAATGGTCCTTAGACATGCAGAAAATTTACCATAAGCAAAAAGCAGGCTGACCTGGGTCGATATTTTTTGCAGAAACATTAAGCCCCCTTTTCACTTAGCATGACTCATATAGAAATAAAATCGATAAGCATTACATCTTAGCATAGGGCACTATGTTTTATACTTTTTTGCAGTTTGATTTCGTTCTGTTTTCAGCTGGACAAGCTTTCTGTTTCGTGGTTGACATCTTTAAGAGGTTCATTGTGCAACCAGTGGATAGTGGTACGTATAAATAAGGATCTGACTCTTATAATGTGGCCAGGATAATTTCATGTAAATGAAACCATGAAACAGAGTTTATAATCAATAAGTTATGATGAAATGTACTTGTTACTAAGATTTATGAAATAAAAAGCAAGTGAAAGCATGTGGCATAAAGAGAAATTAATCGAGGCGTGCACTTTCTCTTTTTGCCAAAAGTATCCACTAGTGATCCAGACTTCACGAAATACTCAAATTTTTCACAGGACAGTGGGTCTGGTAAACTTCAAATTTTTACCAGACCAAACCAAATTTTACCGGACCGAAAATATGACAACATAAAACAACAAAAAAAAGAGAGAATTTTCCTAGATGGTTTTCGGCCTATTTCTCTGTATTGGCCATACAAAATACCGAGCGGGGATCCCATTTTAATGATATGCAACCCAGATTTACGTTAGCCAATCACGGAATAGAATAATTCCCGGAAGCGGGAAAATAAAAGTGGTCATTCGGATTGTTCCGCGATATACATTAGTGTACATAACCGATATATTGCCTATGTATATCCGAAATGCTGCGATTATAAAGTTGGGAATTTTCCACGAAGAACTTTCGGTTTTAAAACGTGAAAACTGTTTTTGTTTATTTTTTACGGTATGTAATTT
The DNA here is from genome assembly GCA_946811185.2 of Hippopus hippopus. Taxonomy (NCBI): domain Eukaryota; kingdom Metazoa; phylum Mollusca; class Bivalvia; order Cardiida; family Cardiidae; genus Hippopus; species Hippopus hippopus. The sequence continues at coordinate 4,661,412 of OX328096.1, read as the reverse complement.
CATGTTAAGCGTACGACTAAATTTTGTCGGTCAGTCGGTCGTATATTCTGGTGCTTATTTATCGGACCGCAATCAGTTTTACCTGACATGACCGGGGAGCGTTGTGGTCATAATTTCCATTGAAATCGTTCTATTGTATCGTGCTGACTTTTCCTGTTTCTGGATCAAACATGTTTTCCCGCATTCATAGTTATCATGGGCAAATTATACCACCATCACAACCGATATACAGGGCCACGGCAGAGATGATCCGTGTTTATGTCTCAATATACACTAACTGTATGAGCTATCTGGCAAAGAGGGTTTTAACCTCCGTGATGCACCATACCAAGTAAGTCATTACATAATTATCAATCCATACAATCCATTACAACTAAGTGAATCATGAAGTCAAATGGTCATTTGACATGCAGAAAATTGACAAATAGCAAAAAGTTTCGACCCAGGTCAACCTGCGCGGACTGCGCGGACTGACTTCGGTTGATACTTTTTGCAGCTGTCTTAGAGCCCTTTAAAGCAGAGCATATCTTATATGTATTACATGTCGGTAAAGCTACATTTTATCATCGTGTATGATCAAGCCTAATGCTCAAGATTCAATCTTTGAAATCCAAATGTCTTTCGTTCAGTCAGTAAAGCATAAACTTTTATAGAAAATGGCTTTCAAAATCGTAAAATCATGCAAAAATAAAATTCGCCAATTATTGCACCCCTAACAACATTGAAATGGAACCGTCATAATTATCTAGGACCTATTCTCGCACAGGCGATTATTCAGGTTTGCGGAGAGTCTAGATTAAGATCAACATGCACATCTATAGGTGCAATCCAGTCTTGGACCATTATCTCCGATTTTCGGTCTATTGTTTAATTCCTTCAAGACCAAATGCTTAGGCTCTTTCGACGGCTAAAAAGACAATCCACTGACACCCGGAAAGTGCTTTATCTTGTAGGCTTCACTGAACAATAGGGCAGTAGAGATCCAAGATCTGACTGTTTGATCTTTGTCCTACGCTGAAGCCCTTGTTTTCGACTGAGGTGCTGAAAGGATTTAAGTCAGTAGTCCTTATGAAAGATGAAGTGTTTCCTAATAACCCAAAAAATCTTATTGCTAACCTGCTTCTCTGTTTTATGCAAGACATGGTTTTTCCACCCAGAACTTCCAGTTGATCGATGTATATTTGAGTAATGTCGTATGAAAAAGAGGGTTAATGCATCTGCAAATGTATCGACCCAGGTTAGCCTGCGCAGTCCGCGCAGTCTGATTTGGATCGATACTTTTTGCTATTGGTCGATTTTCTACACATCAAAGGACGAGTCTACCAAATTATTATACAGTTGGTTGTTAGATAAAATGGATTTTATGGGTCCATAATTATGCGATGACTTGTTTGATATAATGCATCATGTACATAGAGAATATTTGTATTTTTCGGTGAAAGATCGAAATATATTTCATCGAGTGAACATCATCGGTAATATTTTCACGAGTGGCGCAAGCCACTCGTGAAAATATTACCGACGATGTTCACTCGATGAAATAAATTTCGAACTTTCACCGAAAAATACAAATATTCTATTTATTTCATGCTTTTAACCCTTTCTGGGAGAAACTTTATCAAGATCCAGTACAGTTCTTTTCAGTTATTCCCCGTGGCGTACCCCCTCCATATAGCAACGCATTACAATATTACGTCAAGCGCGAGAAATGTAAGGTAATTGACGTCATATTTCAATCTCGGTTGTGGGTCACGCGTATTTTACCTAGGTAACTAGAATATAAAAATCGGTATTTTCACTGGTCGTACCCTTGGGATATCGACAAATATTTTCACTGCTATTCCTCGATATCCTACCGGAAAGCATGAAATAAAATGCAGCTCATGTATATTGTTTTTTTACATATTCAAATAATTGAGTTTTATCACAGTTTACAAGCCTGTATCATTTAGGTTTCAGCAAATTTAATTCTTTTGCAGGTGCAAGGAAGGCGCTAAAGTCGGCCAAGGACATGTTCTATTTCAACGTAACTATTGACTACAATTACAACTACACTATCACCCAATCAAAATCCTACTCACAAATTCGGACAGATATAACCAATGAAATCAAGTCTTACACGGATACGTACATGACTGTGATTGGTTATTTGAAGAACCTCCTTCTCCTTACTCTGCTGTTCGTACTGCTGAAGTAAGTATGACAAATTATATAAAACCCATATGTTATGCCTTATGTATGTATGTATGTATTTATGTATTTATGTATCTATGTATGTATGTATCTATGTATGTATGTATGAACAACGTAAGCAGCAACTAAGGTAAGCATGGACTTTTTTTTACTCAGAATAAAAATCTCATAATTCATATCCGAGAAGTACCGAGTTGTCCGATTCTTGGAAGGCACTTGTAAGGCAACGTCAATACTGGAGCAGTGGCAAAGTTAACATAAGTTTGACGTAACTTGACTATTGTAAAGAGGTTCGTAACTTACCCTAAACAAAAAATGTTGTCAAATATACAATCACAGGTAGGCAGGCAACAGGAATCATCAGCGTTTAACATTCTACCGTCAGCAGACTTTATGCGATCGCTTTTGATAACACTGTGAATACTGGAAAAATAGCCTGTCAAGAGTGATGTCTACCTCTGCCACAATGTTTTCGATATAAATGGATTAACATGTCAGCCCCCATAAGCAGAAACTCATTTTTCCTATTTCGGACGGCATAACATCGTGATCAAACTGCACATAACGTGTGCAGTCTGATCTTGAATCAATACTATCCGCTTACAAGCGTACACGATAAAAGCTCGCTTTTGAGTTTCATTCGATTGCACAATCAGTCTTTGAAAAAGATCCAGTCTATGTATGAGCGGTGTTCTGGTAAAAAGGGACTTAAAGCATCTCAGTAATGCATCGTACCTAGCAAGTCATTGCATAGTTAGGGATCCATAAAATCCAATCTATCTAACTATCTTTTCTATCACACAGCCAAATGAGTCATGAGGTAGACTGGTCCTTTTGCATGCAGAAAATTGACTGATAGCAAAATCTTTCGACTAAGGTCAGCCTGCGCGAACTTTGCAGGCTGACCTGGGTTGGTATTTTTTGCAGAGGCATTTAAGCCCCCTTTTCACAGAGCATATCAGTTATGTTCTTTGAAAAGGGGGATTAATGCATCTGCTTCACCACACAAACGGACGGTATAGATCAAAGATCAGACTGCACGTTCTGTGCAGTCTGATCTTGATATATGCCGTCCGCAAAAGTCACTGTTTTCTCCTATGGTGCCGAAAGGGCTAAACGTTAAACATACATCTTCACTCGTTTTCAACCATTTTTTTAACCGTCTTTTTTCTTCTTTATTTTATGAAACTATAATCACTCTTGTATCTTTATGCCAAATATTGCCCCTGATGGTTGCAAGGTTTCACAGATTACGGCAGATAGAAAATGCATTTCATTCTATAGCGGCTAGCCCTAGACATAACAACCACAGTTTCCAGTTTAAATCGAAGACAAATCCCTACTGTTTCTTTACCCCATAAACCTTATATTGATTTTTTATCTACGTTTACACAGCTGACTATATTATAACACCGTCAAGTTTTAACAGCGTTTGTTTACTCTCTGGCTGTAAAGATGTCTCTTTAATCTTATCTTGAAATGTCATTTTCTTCAGAGCTTAATTTTTTTTTCGCTTTCAACTGCTACAAAGTATTTCAGCGGGAACTGAGTAAAACAATTACGATTTACAGGGCATTGATCTACAGATACAGATGGTTGACAAATGACAGATATGATAATACTTATATCACATTTACCGTGCTCGATCTGGACGAGAGGCGGAAAGCCAAGGGCAAAGCGGGGATCATGCCGCTGACCTACGAGGAAGAAAAGAAATATATTTCGGACGGTGAGTTCACTATGGAATCCTTTTACTGCAATACTGAGGTTACAACATGAACACATCGTTGTCATTACATTTTTAACTCTTAGCCTGCCAAGCGTTACTCACAGACCTTTTGTGGACAGTGTAGATTGAGATCAGACTTCACGGAACGTGCAGTCTGATCTTGTATCTACACTGTCCGATAAGGAAATTGTTTTTGTCCAAAAAAAAAAAAAAAAAAGATTCACTTTGAAATAGAAAAATTCGAGTTTTCATTTTGCATGAAAGTTTCATTTAACTTATTTAACAGCTTAAGGGTTAAATTCTGGCAGTGTGATTTTATCTGAAATAGCGGAAGTAGAAATATCCTTGTGATAAACGTGTTTTTATCTCGGAATCATTGAACAGGAATACTACCGTAGTAATTTCAAGCAATATTATGGTAGTCATTTAGCTAGCAGCCTATTGATAATTTTCGGTCAATGGCTGTTCATAACATTTGAGCCGTGCTCTGGAAAAAGGGGGCTTATTACATCTCCGTTATGCATTATACCAAGCAAGACATCACATCAATTTTTTAATTTTGTAAAATAATTTCACTTGTGTTCAACTCAACCATTGCACGTTTAAGGAGGTTTTGATTGATGGTAACTGTGGGGACAATCTTACTTTTTTCACCAAACCCAGTAGCGACAGGTAGTTATCTTTGGGGCACTAGTCATGTCCCTATTATTATGGTCTGTTTGTGGTCGTGTCCTTTTGCAAGACACTTCAGAGCCCTAGCCTAGTACCGTCAGAATCCAGGAAATACATAAATATGTGAGCTGTGACTGTAATAATGTTAAAAGTGGCGTAAAACACCATTTGATCGATCGATCGATCAATCAATCAATCAATCAATCAACCAACCAACCAACCAACCAACCAACCAACCAACCAATCGACCAATTCAATTCAATTCAATTCAATTCAGTTCAATTATTCGGGTATTTTTTGTGAGAGAGTATTTGTTGACCAAGTGGTCTATTAATTTTTTTTTTGTCCTGTCTTCTCGTTTTACCTTCTCAGCTTCCAGCAGTATGACAAGGAAAGAAATGATGAAGTTGGCAACTGGTCTAGTACTGTTTATCTTCAGTGTGTTTAACGCCGGGTTTTATCTGTTTTGTGACTATGGCCTCTACTCCGTGCTGTATCTCATCAAGAAGCATTTTGGAAAAGCCACAAAGGCACCAGGTACTCTTTTATAATTTGTGTCAAAACTCAGTATTGTTCTCATTTTCCTGTCTCGATCTGGTTTCATACTATGACACTTTTTGCCAGTGCTCGATACAAGTACATATTTATTTGCCATCCTTCCAATGATATGGATATATACTTATCTTTATGTATGGTATTGAAATGACATGTACACGCTGTAGTTATAAGAGATGGCTCTTCACTGAAATACGTGTGTACCATCGGGTAGTGTGGGGTATGATACTACAGCACTATGGTTGCAGGTGAAGTTGGTCTGCAGTCCGTTCAAGAAGTTAATCATATTCATATCATATCATGCAATCAATTACAACATAAATGTTTGGTATCATAAGCAAGCATTTACATTAATCGGGTTTTTAACCCCTATATTGTTAAATAAGTGAAATTAAACTTTTAAGCCTATAGTAAAAAGCCAAATCTTGCTCTTTAAAAGGTAATTTTTGGGGAAAATTTGTCCTTATCGGACAGTGTAGATCAAAGATCAGACTGCACGTTCTGTGCAGTCTGATCTTGATCTACACTGTCCGCAAAAGGTCAGTGAGTCGCGTTCAACAGCCTAAGTGTTAATAAGTCTGTTTCATAATTCATAGGATGGGTTGCTCTGTTGAACAAGATGACGACGACGACGAAGAAGGTGCAGAACATTGCATTATTTTAATGATATATGAAAGCGGGCGTTTATGTATTTTATCATTTTCTATGATCAGAACTGTGTCACCTAAAAGCCATCTTATCTTGAAAGCGGCAACATTTCCCTATGAATGAATTTTTGGTTGATGTTCATTAACGTCTACGGCTCCCAACTCTCATAGAGAACGGAAGCTGTCGAGATTGGCCGAACAGCCTTTACGAAAATGTCAATGTAACACGATATTTACCGATGAGTTATGGGTCGTAGACCTTAAGATTTACTTTTCAATGTTTTCTCGGTTATTCTGTAAATACTGTGCTACAATGGATTCATTTATTTTCTCTATTACATAGTCCCTCCCCACACCAAGTTGCATGTGGTTGGAACAGGTCCTATGGCGGACATGTACAAGTCGATGGTTACGATGTTTGAGCCTATAGCCATGTCACACGTAAAGATAGACGTGACCCCGTGTGTTCCGAATCCAAGCGAGCCGGACTGGAACGTGTATAGGACAATAGGTTTGTAGATACCTGAATTCTCTATCACATAAAAAAGAAATTTAAATGCGTTTGCAAGTAGTGTAGATTGAAATCAGATTGCACAAACCGTTAAGTCTGGTATTGGATCTAAACTGTCTGCTAATATTTATGCGATAGCTGGACCAAAATGATGATACAATGTGGAAAATTTGGAGTTTGTTCATACTTCTTTATATCGATGCTAACGAAGGTTGTTGCACTACATTTGAATATTGACTCTTCAATGTTTGCTTCCGGAAAAATACTTATCCCTACTGGCCGTGTTTTCTTATTAATAAGAATTACTGCATGATACTGTAAAAGCGGAAATGTTCGCGTCGTGGAAGCCTTCGCGATTTTCGCGTATTGATAAAAGTCGCGAAGATATCCGCTAGCGTAAATTTAGGCTTGATTAAGGTATATTTACCTCGACACAGGGTCATGTAGGAGCGCTTGACTGGCACCCTTGTCAATATCAGTTAGTGCCCTTTTTCACCAAATTCGACCAAAATACCAGTCTAGCGGGGGTTAATACTGCCAATTACAAACGTTTCATGAAAGCAAAAGTTGAGATTTATTGAATTGAATAATAAGTTAGTTTTTCAGTACACAGTTAGAGTAGGAATTTGAGAATTCTGTCTTTAGCTGTCGCGGAAATTAAAACACGCGTAAGGTCAGTATTTGGTGATTCGCGAAATTTTAGACCCGCAATAATATCCACTGTTACAGTAGTGTTCATTAAGTGTTTCTATGCATTTTGAAACAAACAGATTTCTTACTTTCCATTCAAATTTTCAATATTCGTTACAGGAATCATTTATTTAGTCTGTCTCATTATGACGATTGGGGAAGCATATGCACTACGATTACGTCACATGATCATGGGCTGTTATTTTCCCAGACGAGAACGCAAGAGAGCCATTTGGCTTTACAACCATATAATGAAGACAAGAGGCGGACTGATGGCAAGTGCGAGAAAATCAATAAAAGATAGACAGCAGGGCTCAGCCATGACTGAACATATTAGTCTAAAGGGACGTCTTGCCGCTATGTAAGTGTATGAAATTGTATAATTGAACCATGCTGTGTGAAAAGGGGGCCAAAACTGTTCGCTGTTGGTCAACTTTCTGTATATCCAAGGACCAGTCTACCTCATGATTCAGTCGGTTGTTAAAAAAAGTGTTATTATGGATCCATAATTATGTGATTGCTTGACTGGTACATCGTATCACGGAGATGCATTAAGTTCCCTCTTTTCCAGAGCATCGCTCATATTATGTTTCATATTTTTATAATACCGCCAGTCTTTGAAACTCTATACGTGCTTGTCAAAATTGGAGGCATTTCCCAACTACAGATAAAATGAAGCTTAAAGGATTGGACTTGTCTTTTGAAAGGTAGAAAACATTGTAGGAAAAGGAGAAAATGCTGGTTTCCAGCATTTTCTCCTTATCCTGCAATGTTTTCAAAACTCCCTTTTCCCCAGGGTTGTTAAAATAGTGGTTGTGTGAAAGGACTTGACTAACATGATCCCATTTTCATGCATTTTCTGTTCCCGAACCCGTCCGTTGTTTGCTGAGACAACATGCAGGCAGACATTCAATACCCGTTATTAACCTCGCTGGAAGTTCACCAACCACATTATAACGAACTCTTCTGCCTACGAGATTAGAATTTTAGATCTTTCTCCCTTCTCTTGGTCAGGGACAAGGTTATTATATGTACATGTATAACATTGCCAGGGATTACCAAAGAAAACATGTGGTATGGCCATATGATGAAAGAGAACTTTTTTTGTCTGTGTAAGCTACATGTTTACGTTGATTTCTTTGAATATTGAACTGTGTCAAGCGACGTCTCGTTAAAACCTTCATTGCACTTTTTTAAAGTCTTTTTTAAAGTTTTAAAGACCAACTCTACTGAAGCACGAACAACAGTGTTTACAGCCAAAAGATAGACAGCCATTTGAAACATTAAAGGGAAAAGGAGCAGTTGCTTGTAAAGAAGCGATTCCTCACCTTCCATCAGTGCTTTAAATCATTCTTTATTAGTCAGCGTGCAAACACATGTTACTTCTTGCATGCGTTTTTAGGATGTGCCTAACAGCAGACCGGATTGAACACATACTTGCTATGGAAAATGTTACTACAAATATGATTTCCTTTTGCCACGATGTTCTTACGTGTAATCGTGTATTGATCAGTTTGACAACATTATAAGAAAGAAAAACCATCTTTCCCGTAATTCTCCTTTTTGCCTCAACACGCTTACGTGAATTGAACCTTAACTCCTTTACTACCAACGGCAATTTAAATACCTTTTCCTGATCGGCCTGTAAAGGGTTGACGCTTGTTAAACTTTCCTATTTCACAAGCCAAGGTTTTTCCAAGACAAAAAAATAAAATGGAAGATTTACACTATGCTCCATCTTTTTTGATGCAGGTTTCCAATTTTGGAAAAGATCTTCAAATTTCTGGGTTGGGAGGTAAAATCTTGTCTATATTGCGGACGGGAGGGGAAGCCGGACGACTATGTGCGATTTATTCATTGCAACTACTTTGACTGCGATGGTATGATATTTGTGCTTAAGATTTATACTTGAAGATAATAGGTCAAAATAACTGTATGATAATATTATCATAGCCTTGTCCCGAAATGTCGTTTGTAATAGAAAAGAACAATAAGTCAATATAAGTTCAAACCCTGGGAGATCAAAATAAAGGTACTTACTGTTGTTTGATGAAAAGTCATTGCGATAGGATTTATTTCTCCCTAACTTCTACACATTAGTCGGGTGATGTTTATAGAGAGAAGCACATCGTGACTTGGATAGAGTGTTGAGCTAGTTATAAAAGAAACGCCAAAATAACCATTTAATAAACAAATGCGCTGGATGTGATAATTAGACACTATTGCATACGTCGTAAAACAACAGCAGCAGCTGACTAACAAAAATCAAAGTATCAAAAGGCTACCGTCATCTTCAACTGACGCATGAGATTTTCTTTTTCCGTTTATCAACCTTACTTTTTTTCATAGACTCCTTTTGTGTTGATATTCTTGTCGAGACAGATTTACAGTGAACATTCTACTTTGTTTTATTTTATTACTCGGTCCAAATATACAAGCTCTCTTGCTGAATATAAAGAGAAGTACTCATTATTACCGAGAGAAATTAGCTTTTTATCTATTTTCATCATGTGTATAAAATATTTTTTCTTTTCCTTTTTGGTATAGCTATATATTGTGTAGACTGCTACGCCGACCTGGACAATATCTGTGCAGTATGCAACAATGCAGTGGATATTGGTGGATCAGGCGAGAGTGAAGAAATGTAAGTTGTTATCTTACTTTTTTAACCTTCATCTTGTTAACATATTAGTTTGTTTGCTTGGTGTTTTATGCCCTTTTCAACATTATTTTAGATATATCACGGAGACCAGTGCATCTATCTATGTGTTCCTAGTATTTACCTTGCCAGTACTACTCATAGTACTCTATCCAAGCCACTAGCTGCTTTTCCACATGTAAATAAAATAAAAAAAGTATGTTTCGCTGTCAAAAAGAAATATAAGCCATGATCTGTGAAAAGGGGGCTTAATGCATCTCCGTTATACATGATAGCAAGCAAGTCATCACATGATTATGGATTTATAAAATTCATTTCCTTTAACAAATGACTGATTCACGAGATACACTAGTCCTCTGACTTGCTGAAAATTGACCAAAAACAAAAAGTTTCGTCCCAGGTCAGCCTGCGCGGACTGCGCAGGCTGACATGAGTCAATATGTTTTGCAGATTCATTAAGCCCACTTTTCTCAGAGCATGGCTAAAATACTGGTACCCTCTTGAGCCGTTAGGGCTATGCAGATAACGTTTTGATTGGTTAGCCAGGTTCGTGATAATCCAGACCTTTGAACTCTTTACCAGATAAAAAATCAAAGCGTTGAAAACTCTGGAGTGGTATTTGTCAAGGAAGCCATTGTGTGGAATTAATAATTTGAAAGAAAAAGAAAAATATTGGCTAGAAAGTCAACCCACTAAGCAAATTAATACCTTTTTGGTTGAAGGGAGAGTACTCATGACAAGGTTAGGATTATTTGTGTATTGGTGGTCTCCCGATGATCATTACGTCCCTTGACATTAGGATGCATGTTGGGTAGAGAGAGAAACTAAATATATAGAATAAAATTAAGTTTGTACCTGAAAACTATGATTTTGAGATATTCTTGGCCGTTAAGATCTAATTCCCAACATTGCAATTAATTATTTTGATCTATAAAATTAATATTCATGCACAATCAAATGGAGTATCGCGCAATCATGGGAAGAACAAGCCCAGGGACGAACTGGTTTTGGAACGAAAAAGCCTGGGACAAAGCGGTCAGTGGACAAATTTTGTGTATATCATTGCGCCAATAGAAGGCTATGAGCGGGTGAAGCTATTTCAATCAAAAAGAAGTATTTCCACGACCATGGCCTCATCCAGTGTATTTTAACATGCCATTTCCAATTACATATCTGAGTGCTATCGAAAAACTCATTTTTCTGTGAAAAATTGAGTTTAATTGGGTTTATTTCCTTCGGCTTTGCACAAAATACATACATGGTCTTCAAAATTCAATATTGAACTCATAGTGGCATTGTCTTCGACAAATGCCACAAAAATGGGCTTGTCAAATTGAAAACATTGACGACAAGTTCGATATGGCTTAAACAATGGAATTATCATTGGAATGGTAATAAATTGACTATGTGGGAAAAAGATAAAATGCAGGTTACTATTTTTTTTTTCTCTTTTCACAATGTTTTCAAAAGACTTCGTCCAAAGGGTCCTTAGAATACGGAATAACTTGGAAAATGCTTAGCTTACTGAACAGAGGCCGTCAGTGATTTGAAATTTTGTTTTCTGCATAAAATGGAAAGATGCATTTACATGTACGAAGCTGTTTTCAAGCTACCTCAACTCTTTACCACACAATCCTCACAATGTTTTTTATCCTTTCAGAGACAAATTTCATCCTTTGAGCCACATTTGATATGTCGTCTGCAAATACTTTCAGTGTGTACGTGTCCAAAACTTTATCGTTTGGTAAAGGGATACATAGTTTGAACCTACTTTTTTACACACTGCATTAGTACGTTACTGTTTTCGAGTCTTCCAAAGGTCTGTAATTAAAGGTGCTCAGTTTACAACCTGCACTTTTTGGTCCCACTTGCAGGGTGGACGTCGTTTACTTGTCGAGGAAGGCACAGCGGAGCCCAAAACCAGTGCCGATGAAACCCAGAAAAGACTCGTATAGGTGATCTGTCGCCGTGATATGCCTGAAATTCTGTTTAACTCTTTACCAAAACGACAAACAAATTTAGACTGGTCTAAATTCAAAGCACTTGCAGACGACAAACTGAATGTGCTTCCTAAAATGGGATTTGTTACGATTAGAAAGGATAGAAAAGACTGTAGGGAAAGAAGAAAATGCTGGTTACCAGCATTTTCTTCTTTTCCCACAATGTTTTCGAAAGACTTCTTTCTAAGGGTCGTTTAAATCCGGGATTGTGTGCTAAAGAGTTCAAGCAGCAGAAAACCATCACCAACCCGTCCCTGTTGTAAAGAATGCCTTACTGCAGCCTTTATGGACTTCTTTTGTAGAGATTCCAGTATCAGCGAAAGAGACAGACTCAGAGCTGCCGTGCAGCGCAAAATGCGGAACGAGAAGATCGCGGCCTTGCAAGCTGAGCGTACAACAAGCCGTGTGATGACCCGGTTCAAGTCTGCTTTTGGAGGACCTTCCACTTCAAAAAAATCCGTAAATAATTCGGCTGCGTTGAATCGAAATCCTAATTATGTATCACAGTCCAGCGAAAGCGACTCTGACGAAGAAATTCCTGAAACGCGAAGTCTTCTCAGAAGACCTAGAAACGCAAATCGAAGCAATGTTAGACGAAAAGTCCCGATTTATCCCACTTATGATCAAAGACGTGACCCTATTGGCAGGACACAACCACGTGACGCACTTGATTCATATGATAATGACCAATCAACATCCGATTACGTTGTTTACACAGACTATGAGAGCACCTGCTCGTCATCATGTGATTCGGATGACCTTGACTTTTCATATCAATATAAGACAAAATGTTTTGACCCAGTTTGTAACCAGAATGACGACAGAAGAGATATCTTACAACCCAGACAAAGACGGAACTATGACTTTGTATCCTATGATATTTACTCAAGCTCCGATAGCGACCAAGATGGCGAATCAGCTGATGAGAATGGACACATGACAGAACCTGTTTCTCTCGTGATAGGGCGAACCTGATAAAGTCTAGGCAGGGTCATTTAATGTTTACAAAAAAGCTTTGTTTCATGGTCGTTAAAACTCGAAATTGTCTGGTAAAGGGTTGAAATTGCGAATTTCACAGATGTAAATTATTTGATGCTATGTGTTTCAGTTCAGTACCCCAAACCTTGACTTTCGAATTCATTTAATTATATTGCCAATTACAATTGAGTCATCTCTGAATGCGCTTAACCCCTTACCAGACGACAAAATTTTAGCGTTGTCCAAATTGAAAGCATTTGCAGACGACAAAATAAACGTAACTCAAAAATTGAAATTTGTTTCCAGCAGGGTAGAAAACATTGTGGGAAAAGGAGAAAATGCTGGTTACCAGCATTTTCTCCTTTTCCCACAATGTTTTCAAAAGGCTTCTATCTCAGAGTCGTAAAAACCAGGGATTGTTTGGTAAAGGGCTAATGTAACTCCGTGATGCATTAAACCACGCAAGTCATTATATGATTATGGATTCATAAAGCCAATTTTATCTTACAACCGATTGATTCACTGTGTGGTGTTTAACGCTGTTTTCAACATTATTTTAGTTACATGTATATCGCGGCGGCTAGTGCACCTATCCATGCTCTCCTGAAGTTTCTTCTACCAGTACTCCGCACAATACTCTTTCAAAACCACCGGTGCTTTCCCACATGATCATCTTCGAAACAATGGCAGCGGTGAGAGAAGAATGAATCCTGTCGCAATCACTATCATCAATTCTCGGAAAGAAATTAGCCGAGCTAGGGATCGAACCAGCGACCCCCTGTTCTCAAGTCCTGTACGCTACCGACTGAGCTATCGGGGCTCGGCGTCTAACAACCTACTCAATGACGAGGTAGAATGGTCCTTGGACATGCAGAAAATCAACATTAACCTATTGCAAAAAATTTTGCCCCATGTCGCCTGGATCGATGCTTTTTTTTAACAAATGCATTAAACCCCCTTTTCACAGAATATGACTTACTTATCAAAGGCTCTCTTCGTGTCCATGAGCCATGCTCTGGCAAAAGGGGGCTTAATGGATCTCCGTGATACATGATACCAGCCCGTCATTACATAATTATGGATCCATAAGAGCCACTTTTTTTCAACAATCGACTTAATCATATGGTAGATTAGTCCTTTGACATACAGAAAATTGACAAATAACGAAAAGTTTCGGGCCAGGTCAGCCTGCGCGGACTGCACAGGCTGACCTGGATCGATACTTTTCGCAGATGCATTAAGCCTCCTTTTCACAGAGCAAGGCTCACATGTATTAAGACGAAGAATTCTGTTGATTGTAATTAACAGTAGTTTGAGTGCAGAATACTCACAAGGTGTCGGACAGTGTAGATTCAAAATAAGATATCGTAATCTGTACTAGTAAAACTAAGATAGGACTCGTGTCCTTAATCTCATCCCGCTAAATAAATCAAATAAATCTTTCAAGCCGATAGTAAAATCCAAGTAATGTAATTACAAACTTATTTTTTTGGGAGAAAAATATCTCCTTATCGGACAGTGTAGATCCAAGATCAGACTGCACGTTCTGTGCAGTCTGATCTTGATCTACACTGTCCGCAAAAGGTCAGTGAGTCACGCTTAGCAGCCTAAGAGTTGATAATTGCTGTGTGCTAACATGTAAGGCAGTATGTACAATCATTATCTATAGATGGATTTCTTGCTCGTAAAACTTCTTGAAATAGACTTTATGACAGATTTCTTCTCTTTTGACCTTCTATAAAAAAAAAATCCAGAGTTTTAATGAACCTCAAAAAGAAGTCTGTTGAAAACATTGTGGAAACAGCCGAAAATGCTGGTTACCAGCATTATCTCCTTTTCTCCTTTTCTCACTATATTTCAGGCCTTTCAAAGATAAACCCTATCATTCAAACCCATTTAAACTGTCGTCTGTAAATTGTTTCATTTTGGACAAGCCTAAATTTTATACTGTAAGGTAATATATTTTGAACACGACTGATTTTCTGAGTTGGGGGAAAAAAAAAAGCCTACCCATAAAAAGGAAGAAGAGATTAAAAAAAAAAGTTGTCAGAGGAACTCGAGCTCGCGATCTGTAGAGTTGTGGGTCGGTGTCTATGAGCCAACTGAACAGACCCTGCTAGGTACCTATCGCAAGTGTAAACTTTGAAATGAGCAATACTTTGTAAAAAGGGCGCGTAATGCATCTGCAAAAAAGTTTCGACTCAAGTCAGCCTGCGCAGTCCGCGCAGGCTGACATAAGCCGAAAGTTTTTGCTTTTTTTATTTTTTTACATGTCACAGGACTATTATACCTTATGATTTAGTCGGTTGTTAAACCAAACGGATTTTATGGATCCAAGATAATGTAATGACTTGATTGGTATAGTGCATTACGGAAATGCATTGAGCCCCCTTTTCTCAGAGCAAGGCTCAAATATTTTCATACTAGTTGCTCAGTAACTTCCACACTGTGACTAGGTAGGCAAGATATTTAAAAAAAAAAAAACGAAAAAATTGGACATCTTTTGTGTTTTTGCCGTGCGCATTTTTCGAATATTTAAGTAATTTACGCCTTTGGTTCTCAGCATTATTTTGCTTCCTCAGCATATCTCACTCTTCGAGTCATTATTTGCCTTGAATATACCTCTTATGATCGTTTTTTTTTGTTTGTTTTTTTTTTACATGGACAGTAACTTCTAGTCACACGGTGTTGTAGCACAAGTTCACTCGTTAAAATTGACTGTTACGGTGATTAACTGTTACGGTGATTAACTAAACGCGCTTGAAAACGAAAGGGAATAGTCCGTTCTAAAAACGAACATCGAAACTCATTTTTTGTAAACATTTTTTCGGGGAGCTGAATAAACTGGCTTTTGATTTTTGTAAACCAGTTGAACCTAAACAACATGAATGAGTCCGCTTTATAGTTAACAAAATCATAACACTGTATTAGAAAGATATTAAAGCCTGTAATACAGTTTGGACATTTTAATAAAAAAAGATTCACATTCAAACAATACAATCATGCATCTCAGACTGCATACATAATGGTAATATTGAGACCAATTTCATAAACAGACCATTATTTCCACCACAGAGATGAACGCACAATTTCTCTGTGGTTTCTATAAACATCAAGTCTCATTGACAGAAAAATCTCTGTTTAGAATGAGACCTTCATACTTGCTGCTGAAATTGGTTCAACGTTTATTATGCATACAGCATTTTTGCCACACTCAACTTTCATTCTTTCCATGTATGCAAAAATTAACAAAGTTCAATCTGAATAAGTTGTTAACGCATATCTAAAGATTTGACGACTGGAAAAGACAGAAAAAGAGACAGAAATCACGTATTGAAGAAAAAAGGAGGTGACAATAGATAGAATACAGGGAGAAGATATAATTACCTTGAAACCTTAGAGAGAGAGAGAGAGAGAGAGGGGGGGGGGGCGGGCGAACAATCTATCTATAGGAAACAAAGTCATTGTCCTGAGTGGAAGAAATGAATAAGTCATTTAATCTGTGATTGTTCAATGATGTTTGTATTTTCTTCTACTTCTTCTCGAGCTTCTGGAACTTCTTCGAGTTCCTTATGTTCATCTTCCCTGCAATAGATAGTCAAGACATTCATAGTCATTCATAACTTTTGAAAACATCGTTATAAAATTGTACGTAAGCACCACGAATTGAGAGCGATTAAACACATAAATCGGTGTGAAAACGTTATGGGAAAAGAAGAAAATGTTATTGGGGAGCAATCCACATTGACGAGAATTTGTCAAATTGTCCTCTGTTGCAAGGCGAAAAAAGTTTTCTGTGGTCGTGATTTGTTAACAGTGAACGACGTTTTAAGTAGATTTGCTATTGAACACCGTGTGGGTGTGGGTATCGCGTGGATACAATGGACATTGTACAGTCTCGGGTCGTAAGTGATTCCACAAAATGGCGAACGTCATTGTTGTTTTTTCGTACCTGTTAATTCAAACCATCCGGAATACATACCAACTTGCGTAAACAATGTAATCAATACACGTGTGTAATCCTCACGGGGTGCACCGCGTGCTCAGGTCAAAAAGGGGTCAGTTATCTCCCTTTTGTTTATGTTTTCGTCTGCTGTCAAAATGGATCGGAAACGTTCAGAAATGAGCACTGACCATAAAGAAATGATCGTAAAAATTGTCAAAACAGAACATCAGTGCCTCAAAAATTGCACAAATGTTGGAACTGAATCGTTTTACCGTCGCCAAGTTTTTGAAAAGATACAGAACGTCCGGCAGTATAGAAAATAAACAACGAAGTGGAAGGACGAAGAAGACCAACGACCGAGCTGATCGGCAACTCTTGAGGATTGTTAAAAGTCATCCTAAGAAGACTTTGAAAGACATTACATGCATTTTTAATGCCCATACACCTACGAAAATATCAGAGAAGACAGTCAAAAGGCGTTTAAAGTTTCATGGTTATAACAGAAGAATTAAGAAAAAAAATGTGATCAGCCGTCAGAACCGAGTAAGCAGGAGGGTCTCGTGTAGAACAAAGTTAAATTGTACAGTGGAAAATTATTGGAGGAGGGTTATTTTTTCTGATGAGACTCAGGTTGTGTTAGGGAAGGACATGAAAGTTTATATTTGGCGTCGGGATGAGGAAAAATGGGCACCCAGGTGCTTAGGAATGCATGCTGATCCAAATCCGAATTTAAAAGTCAGTTTTGGGGTTGTATTACCTACAGTGGTGTGGGAACATTTGTTCCCGTTAGTGGAAATATTAACTCAGAAAAGTATGTAGACATTTTAGAAAGAAACTTACGGCCAGTTGTTTCTAAAGTTTTTCCCCACAGCCCTTGGTATTTCCAAGATGACAATGCAACCCCCCCACACATCTAGATACACTACACAGCGGAAACAGGATAACCAAATTCCGACAATTTCATGGCCTGCACAGAGCCCAGATATTAATATTATAGAAAATGTGTGGAGAACCCTTAAAGTACAGCTGAATAGAAGGGTGCACATGATTAATTCCAGGCAAGACCTCATTGACAATATCCTTAATATATGGACATCATTTACTTCAGTCTATATAAAAACATTAAAACATTATATCATTCATTACCTAGAAGAATTCGTCATGTTTTGAGAGTAAATGGATGTATCACAAAATTTTGAAGATAATTAGGTAAGTTTAAATAGTTGATGTTAACTAGTTACCCAAGAGTTGTGTTACAAAGTTTGTTAAACGTTATGACGTCGCCATCTTTTTGTGGACTCACTTATGACCTTAGGCTGTAACAGCAATATCAGACTTTGCGTTCTGTGCTTAACAGTGTTAGACGTCTTTGGTAGATTAGCTATTGAACAAGAGGTGGGTGTGGATATTGCATGGATACAATGGATTTATCATTGGTTATTAATTCGGCTTCCAGGTCATCTAAGAATTGTAAATTGCTCTACCTCCAACAGATAGTGTGGAAATCGTTCATGCGGGAAAGCAGCTTGTTGCTTTAAAAAATGTTGAACATAGGACTTGTCAAGACATTGAAGGAACACATTAATATGTGAACTTGTCGCTCTTAAATGAGGCACGATCTGGCAAAACAGGGTTTAACGTATCTCCGTGAAGTCATCATATAATTTTTGTTCCACAAAACCAATTTTGTCTTTCAGTCATAAAAGCTATGAGGTAGACTGGTCCTTTTGACACCCCAGAAAATTGACCGATAGCAAAAATTTTCTAACCAGGTTGTTTTTTTTTCAGTCTCAAGTACATGGGCCGTGCAGGCTGACCTCGGTCGATACTTTAAATCCCCTTTTCATAGAGCATGGCCCATGTACTTGAGACTCAAAAAAAAACCCAACCAACGAAAAGAAAATTATTACCTTAAAAAAGTTTCAATGGGCGTGTTGATCAAGCCCCTGATGTCGGGGGCAATAGACATGACGTCATGGTCGGGGCTGTATCTATAGACAGGAAGCCCCATCTTGTTGACGAGAAAGATTTCGTAATTCCAGCGGACGTCGTTAACTCTGAGTGGACTATAAAAAAGTCCATCTAAAAATTCGTCACTGGTAGGGCCGCACATGCTCTGAAAAAAAGAAATCAGAGCGCTGAGAGTAAAGAGCCTTGTTGAACTGTACAAAAACAATATAAGCGGCGATATAAAAAGAGGGTTAAATGCATCTTCGCAATGCCTTAAACCAAGTAAATCATCACATATATAGAGGATATTTGTTTTTTACGGTGAAAGATCGAAATTTATTTCATCGAGTGAACATCATCGGTAATATTTTCACAGCCACTCGTGAAAATATTACCGATGATGTTCACTCGATTGAAAAAAATTTCGATCTTTCACTGAAAAAAAAAAGTAAAATAGAATAAGAATAAGAATAAGAATATACTAAATAAATAAATAAATAAATAAATATTCTTCTTATTTCATGCTTCTAACCCATTTTTTTAGGCCGCTTACATCAAAATACACTACACTTGTTTTTGGTAATTTCCCATGGCGCACCCCTCTGCATAACAACGCATTACAATATGATGTAAAGCGCGAAAAATGTAGGGTAAATTACGTCATATTTCCCTCTAGTTGAATGGTACGCGCTGTTTACCTACGTAACTAGTGCGCGGGGACTACTGTTTCTGCCTTCAATTGTAGGGTTAGAAAATGAAATCGGTATTTTGCACTGGTCGTAACCATCAAAGAATTTTCCATCGTTATTTCTGGACAGACTACTGAAAAGCATGAAATGATAATAAAAAAAAGGGGGGGGGATGACTCATTTGAAAGACTTAGATCGTTATCCACATACAATTCTAGAACATTTTCCAGTTCTAAACCCAAACAATACACATCAGGGGACGTATTCACCAACCATTCTTAAGAGTATTCTCAGATTTATTCTCCAGAATTTTCTAGATTTGAAAGTAATACAACTTCTGTCTGGTTAAACCAAATGCATGTAGTTTTGCCAATCAGAATAGCTAGGTTATATAACATCTCAGCTAACAGGATATGTGGTCTTCAGATTTAGCATACAATATGTTACAATATGTAAATGGTAAATACAAATACTAAAAATCTGCAAAGTCAAGAATATGTCCCAAACCTATGTTTAAAGTGTAAAAGAATCTAAATAAGGATTGGGCAGCTAGAGGGATGGTTGAAATAGCCGACTGAACTATGGGGTGGAATGGTCCTTTGACATGTAGAAAATTTACCAAAGCAAAAAGTTTTGATCCATGCCAGTATGCGCGGACTGCGCAGGCTGACCGCAGATGCATGAACAACCTTTTCACAGCGCATGACTCAAAACGGTGAAAACGATCGTATTGCTTACCTTCAAAAATGTGTAGAGTTTGTGCTCATTCTTTCCATTGACGTCAATTTTCTTAAACATCTGCAAGCTGGGAACGAATCCGCCGCCGGGTCTGACCCAGTACAGACCATTAAGGATCTCGCTGGCATTTGCGCCTGGCTCTTGCTGAAGACACACATGATGATAACACTTGTTTATAGCATTATCTATGAAAGTATGTAGTTTAAACAGTTTATTTGATGCTCTGGAAGGATACATTTTGAACAGTTCGCGTTTGAATCTGGGAGGCATCAGACTTGGATCAAACAAGAATACAAAAGCAAAACATTCCCCCTTTATTGATGATTTAATATTTTCTTAAAAATATTTATGAGGGAATTCTTGCAGAAACGCTCTGTTTTGGTTTTCGATCGAGGACCAGCTTTCTAATTCACTGTTTTTAACCATGTAGACCATTTTCAAAATCTCAGATGTTGTTATGAACCATTTTTACATTTTCTGGCTCAAAAATAAAAAGTTGATTGATTGTTTAATTGGTGTTTTAAGCCGCTTTCAACATTCTTTCAGTCATATCACGGGGATTGCTCATATTCACGTATTTCTTGGGTTTCAACAGTACTAGGCTAGGGCTCTGAAGTGTCTTGCTTAAGGGCACTCCAATGAAAAGCCCAGTGGATCGAGTGGAGCTCTAGCCCGGGGCCCCCAGGTCATCAGTCAAACACTTTACCACTGAGCCAAGCAAGACCCCTGAAAATAAAAGGTTCTCGAACCTTTATCCGTTTGGAGTCGTAGATCCCAGCTACATGTACATCGATATATTCCTTTGTATGCCAAGACTGTGAGATTTGTGATTCAATTTCTTTATATCGGCATACTGGAATTTTCATATCGAATCCATTCGGCATATTCCGTATATGATCGGCAGTGCTGACGACAAAGTTCAGGATATGGCAAAGGAAGCCGGACATAACAGTTACGTACGAAAGATGTCTGAGTGGTTAAATCGGCTGATTTAATGATGCGTTAAACATATTATACATGTGAAACAGGCTCGTAATAAGAATTTTTTCTTTTCCTGCAATGTTTTTACGCGTTTTGATACATTACATTAAAGTTAGGTGTGAACTCCTTTCGGAGAAATGATGAATTGATCCTTTGAAAAAAAACCCGAATTCTAACTACCATGAAGAAGTCGGCTTTTGAAAACACTGTTGGAAAGAAATGCTGGTTAACAGCATTTTGTCCTTTTCCCATTTTTTTTTTTTTTCGCTATACCATAGACAGTTCTCATCATTTGACCTACATTTAAATCTCCGTTTACAGATTCCTTCTTTTTCGGAAGAATCTAAATTTTGGAAAGCCAGTAAAGAGTTCACTACTCGCTCACCGCTGATTGTTGTTTCGACGATGCTTATGGTTTTGGAAGGCAGTGGCCTAGTAAGAAAATTGTGCGAAGAACTGGTAAAAAGAAAGTCCACGAAAGCATCAGAATACCAGGTGCACTGGCCGTCGGGCCTAAAACAATGTCAATCAATCAACCAGTCTGTCAGTCAGTCGGTCGGTCGGTCGGTCGGTCGGTCGGTCGGTCAGTCAGTCAGTCAGTCAGTCAGTCAGTCAGTCAGTCAGTCAATCAATCAATCAATCAATCAATCAATGAATTAATCAATATATTGATGAGTTAAGTAAAATCACTTACCATGTCAAAGTTGTTACATGGGAATCCGAGCGCCTTGAATCCGTCGCTCAAGAACTCCGCTGTAAGTGCGTTCATCCCATAATAATGGGTGGTGGTCCCACCTCAGAAGGTTGCCGTGTTCATAATAGCAAGGACATTGCCTTGATATTGTTTGAAATCGATTGTCTCATTTTCATAAATGTTCATAGCACTGAAGTCATACACTGTTTGCTTCGCCGTCTTTGGCGAATCACAGGTGATTCGGACCCCGTCCGAACCGACCACCAGCCCACAGAGGGCCAGCAGCAGTAGATGCCCCCTATTGTTAGAAGGCATTGCTTCAAACTGTCTAGATCAAAGGTGGCTCACCCTCGACTTATATACCATATTTTTATCATATCAGATAACCCTTACGTTTGACAAACAATGATTAACCCCGTAGAGCGCCAAATAAACCTTACAGACATTTAAGTTTTAGAAATAATACCAAAAAACCTGCAATATCGAGGCTGCTCTTGTTCAGAATGTCGCTGCTGAATGGACAGTGTAGATCAAACATCAGACTGCATGTTCTGTGCAGTCTGATCGTGATCTACATTGGCTGCGAATTCAACGGAAGTGTAAAAAGTGCATTAAGGATTACAATGATTTCAAACGTACGGAGAGAAACAGACAAATAACAATTAACAATATTTTTGTTATATGGCCTGCAACACGCGAAAAGGGACATTCGGACATTCGGGTAAACTGTCGTCCCGGATCAGCCTGCGCAGTCTGCGCAGGCTAATCCGAGACGACACTTTCTGATCGTGTGTGATTTTCTGTTTCACGCAAGTCTACTGTAGGAAAAAAGCTAATATTGAGGTAAAGTGCCGTCTCGGATTAGCCTGCGCGGACTGCGCAGGCTGATCCGAGACGACACTTTACGCAAATGTCCGAAAGCCCCTTTTTACACGTTGCAGGCCAATTGTATACGTTTTATGCAGACATATCAAAAACAAAAAAGCCAGTCGTTTAGAAGATTCTTTGATTCTTCTGTGTTTGTTTTTGATTTCAAAAATTGTGAAGACAAAATCGTACACGATCAGGTGAGTTTATTTGATAGTGACCACTTTACCCCACTTATTTTAACCTTGGGTTTGCTGGGGGAGATGCTGGATGTAAGTGTGTACAGTAAAGATTAAGACCAGACTGCACAGTACCTGCAGGCTGATCACTGAGTAACATTTTCATTAATTATTTTTGATGATATTAAATTTATGACTGTTTTGAAAATTGAACAATACTTGTAATTATGTCCTGACCTTGTTTGTTAAGGCGCATATTTATTTTTTTTCATAATCTCATTAAACTACAAAAATAATTCTACGCTGAATTAAGCAAGGCGACAGCTGACAAACAAGCAAACAGAAGAAAGACAAATGTAAGGAAACAATATGTTTCAGTAGTATATTTTTAACCTGATAAATAGGTTAATTAAATGAAACCTTCAACCCGATGGTAAAAATCCAAATTTTGCTATTTAAGTTATTTTTTGAGGGGGAGGGGAAGGGGGACTAATAACTCCTTATCGGAAAGTGTAGAATCAAGATCAGACTGCACATTCTGTGCAGTCTGATCTTGATTTACACTGTCCGCAAAAGGTCCTCGAGTCGTGCTTAGCCGCCTAAGCCTAAGGCTTCGTAAGTATAGACGAAGTTACGATTTGTAAAGTGACGAACTCGTTATTTGAACGCAAAATTTGTATCGTCCAGTTTCTCTCTATTTGTAATATATTTTGTAATATTTATCAGGGTTAATAAAAAGATTTATTTTGCTACACCTTACTGTAGACAAGTTTGAAGACACCGTGGGAGAGAATGATATGCTCTTAGCCAACAGTTTCACTTTTTGCTTCTTGTCTAAATTGCGCACGGGAGGGGAAGCCGGATGACTACGTGCGATTTGTTCATTGTAACTACTTAGACTGCGATGGTATATAATTGAAGTTTAAGATTCTTGTTTGAATCTGAATAATTAGATGAACTATGTTCATGTTATCGTTAAAGGCTAGATCCAGTGGGTTAAATGTACTACAGGCCACTAGAGTTCCTTTGGTCTATCATGGAACATCAAACTTTTGATTGTTCGATCATCGAACTGAGTGTCTAAACATTTTGCTCTTAGCAAATTTTCTGAATGTCCGAGAACCATTCTACCTCAGGATTCAGCCGGTTGTTAGACCTAAAAATATTAAAACCCAAATGCCGTCACGAAGACTGGAGCTGACGAACTTTAGAATTATAGATCGTTGTCGCCGACAAGACTACGTTTATGTCGGACTTGTTAACTTAAAATGTGTTTTTTTTTCTTGTCTCTCGACAGTTTTCATCCCATTTACAAGTGAGTTATTTCACAGAAAATTCGATAAAAAAAGAGGACTATCTCGAGGTGTTTTTTACACGTGTACAGTCTATAAATACTTCAGTGTAATGAACATTTTGCTAGCTGATATCGATACTCAGTTTTTGTAAAGATTCAACAATCTACCCAACGGAAATCTTGTTATTGTTCCCCTTTGATATCTGTACCGAATCAATAACTTCGCAAACCAACTGTTTCTGAACGACATAATACACACCGCATCATAGTAAACACAACAATCATACATTACTTAAAAGATAAAGCCTATAGTAACTTTTGTACATTTTATTTAAAAAAATAAATAAAGATTCACATTTAAACTATACGATTATATAAATGCATCTCAAGCTGCATGCATACGGTAACATTGAGACCAATTTCATAAACAGACAATTATTTCCACCACAGAGATGAACGCACAATTTCTCTGTGGTTTCTATAAACATCCAGTTTCATTGACAGAAAAATTTCTGTTTAGAATGAGACCTTCATATATGCTGCTGAAACTGGTTCAACGTTTATAATGCATACAGAATTTTTGCCACACTGGAACACCTTACTATCATTCTTTCCTTTTGTAACAAAATAATAATATTGAAAAATAAAAACAACAACAACAATAACAACAACAAATGTAGCGATTACTCATCTTTTGGGTCTTACCAGGCGCATTTGAGATTTAAGGACGGTAAAAGAGACAGAAAAAAAGAGACCGGTTTTAAAGAATAAATAAGATAGATGTATACAATGGCAGACAGGAAGACAGAGAAGAGGTTTGACAATCGGCCCCCGTATTCACCAACCATTCTTAGTTTCATTCTAAGTCTTGTTCTAGATTTCAAGTAAGTAACGCAACTTCTGATTGGCTAAACCATTTGGTTTAGCCAATCAGAAGTTGCGTTACTTTACAATTTAGAAAATTCTGGAGAAAAAGACTTACAGTGGTTTAAGAATGGTTGGTAAATACGGACCCGGGTTACTTAAAGGAGAGACGCTGGGTTGCAGAGAGAGAGAGAGAGAGAGAGAGAGAGAGAGAGAGAGAGAAGAAGAAGAAGAAGAGAGAGAGAGAGACAGAGAGAGAGAGAGAGAGAGAGAACAAGAATAAGAACAAGAAGAACAAGAAGAAGAAGAAGAAGAAGAGAGAGAGAGAGAGAGAGAGAGAGAGAGAGAGAGAGAGAGAGAGAGAGAGAAGAAGAAGAAGAAGCAGAGAGAGAGAAGGGGGGAGCTAAGTATACCTAAAGGGAACGAGCTCTACGGCTTTATCTTCAGATAATAATTAGTTCATTGAATTTCTTTTATACATCTACATTTGCCTAATAAGAAATGGATAAGTTCTTGAATCTAGTATTGTTCGATGACGTTTGTTTCTTCTTCGATTGCTTCTTGAACTTCTACAATTTCTTCGAGTTCTTCTTCATGTTCATCTTCTCTGTAGGAAAAAAATATGTTAACATATTTCATGCTTTCCGGTAGTTTATCGAGAAATCACGGTGGAATATTGTTTTCGATATTTCATGGTTACGACCAGTGAAAAATACCGATTTTATTTTCTAACTCTTCAAATGAAGGCGGAAACAGTAGTTCCCGTGCACTAGTTACCTAGGTAAAATGTGCGTGCCACTCAACCAGATGGAAATATGACGTAATTTACCCTACATTTCTCGCGCTTTACGTAATATTGTAATGCTTTGTTAAGCGGAGGGGGCACACCATGGGGAATTATCGGAATGAACTCTACTTGATTTTGATGTAAGTCCCCCCAAAAGAGGGTTAATAGCATGAAATAAATAGAATATTTGTGTTTTTTTGGTGAAAGATCGAAATTTATTTCATCGAGTGCACATCATCGATAATATTTTCTCTCGTGGTTCCGCCACTCGTGAAAGTATTACCGATGATGTTCATTCAATGAAATTAATTTCGATCTTTCACCGAAAAAAACAAATATCCTCTGTTTATTACTTGGTGAAAACATTTCAAACTTGTCCCGTAAAAATTGACAGGATTTGAAGACGTCAAACTTTACTCATATATAGCTTGAATGATAGAAATGTCTTTGAAAGATCAGAAAACATTGTAGGACACGGAGAAAATGCTAGTGCCCATCAAAGCAGGTTTCTTCCTTATGGCCGTTATAACCCGGGATTGTTTATTCATGGAAGTCATACCCTCTTAAATGAGCCATACTCAGAAAAAAGGGGCTTAATGCATCAGTTAAAAGTATCAGCCTGTATAAAAGTAACCATGCGCAGACTGCGCAGGCTGACCTGGGTCGAAACTCTGCTACTGGTCAATTTTCTATTCCAGCTCGTTTAGACAAAGTCGATTTTATTGATATAGAATTACATGTATGTAATGAATTTCTTGGTGGCATGCATCACAGACATGCACGAAACCCCTTTTGCAAGAGGGTGGCTGAAATATTGCAGACAGCCTAGAAAAACGCCCTTGTGAAATATGGATAATCAAAGTGAACTAACATTTTGAAACATGGAGTAACATAGGTAGGTAACATTGAAGATTAAGGAGACTTTGCTATTTTTGTCACATCTTTTCGATTTTAGTCGGTTGCACAGCGAAAAAAAAATTGTCAGTTGATGATGAAATGTGAACAACAATTTATATAACCTCTGCTCTGGCAAATTAGGTTTTAATTCGTTTCTGTGATGCATGTAGCAAAGCAAATCATTTTATGATTATAGATCCATAAAATCGATTTTGTTTACCAGCAGACTGAATCATGAGGTACACTGGCCTTTTGACCTCCAGAACAATTGAACAATAGTAAAAAGTTTCGACCCAGGTTAGCCTGCGCGGACTGTGCAGGCTAACCTGGGTCGATACTTTTTGCAGATGCATTGACTCCATTTCCACATCGCATGGCTCACATATTTTGGACACTTGTAACCTACATCGTTTTGGGGCCTAGATATAAGAAAATGAACATTGTAGTTTCAAGATCAAACAATGCAATCTGGTCTAAAAGCAATGGAAGATGTCGTCAATGTATTTAAAATAGAGATAAAGTTAAAGATCTTCGTACAGTCAAAAACACTTTTTTTGTGGGTAACATCGGGCATTATAGAGATAATTGAGGGTAAATATAATCTGCTCCCCTAAAGGTTTTACTAATCGGTAAGTACAAATGTGCAAGAGTTGTTGACTCGCGTAACGGGTATTAATAGCTCACTTTTATGGAAGTTAATTTATATTTCGAAACTTCAGACTGTAAGCTCTGTCACAAGACCCCACACGGACCTTTATTTTTGACAAGCTTACTACGAACTTGAAAGTTCGCAACAAATGCAAAGCTAAAATAACAAGAGGGCCATGATGGCCCCGTATCGCTCCACTAATAAGTAAAATCCCTACACGCCAAACATTGCAATACTTGGCCAATGGGTTTCGAACTGGTAGACATACAAAATTTTCTCTATAAAATCCCACGAGAAAGTTGTGACCCCAGGGCAAAGCTATTTTTGACCACAGAGCTATAATTACTTGAATCCTGGTAGAGATCCACAAGATAACGCCCTATACCAAACAATACAGGTCTTGAATGTGTGGTTATAAACGAGAAGATTTCCAACATTTCCTCAATAAGAGGCCCTGTAAAACATGAGATCTCCGAGACAGGGCTAAATTTGGTAGCCCTAGTTCTTATGGTTAGTAACAAGAAGATTTCTAAAGTTTTCACCATATACACTGTAAGCCCATGTAAAACTTGTGACCCCTATGGTGGGATCACATTTGACCCCAGGGCTATAATTTGGGCACTCTTGGTAGAGACCCACTAGATAAAGCCACATGCAAAATTTGGTAGCCCTAGGCCTTATGGCTAGGTACAGGAAGATTTCTAAAGTTTTCTCTATATCAGCTCAGGTAAAACTTGTGACCCCCGGGGCGGGGCCAATTTTGACCCCAGGGATATAATTTGAAGAAACTTGAAAGAGATCTACTAGATAAAGCTACATGCCAAACCTGGTAGCCCTAGGCCTTATGGTTTCAGACAAGAAGATTTTCAAAGGTATCCAATATTTTTAAGTTTTGTTGTCATGGCAACCAGAGTTTTAGAAGGAATCAAATTCTTTCAAGAAATTCTGTAGAGGACCATGGTAGGATCATTTCTGTGAAGTTTCATCAAAGTTTCAGAGAAGAAGATGTTTGAAATAAAAGTTAACGCACGCACGGACGGACGGACGGACGGACGGACGCACGAACGGACGCACAACGGACACCGGGCCATGACATAAGCCCACTGGCCTTCTGCCAGTGGAGCTAAAAACCGCCTCGGCTGGGATTCGAACGCGTGCGATATAAATCTTCATTTTTTGAGGCTTATTTGTTTGTTTGTTTGTTTGAATGGTGTTTTACGCCGCTTTCAAGATTATTTCAGTCATATCACGGCGACAGCTCACATATTCATGTTTTCCTGGGTTTAACCAGTACCAGGCTAGGGCTCTGAGGTGTCTTGCCCAAGGACACTCCTGTGAAAAACCTAGTGGAGCCAGTGAGGCTCGAACCCGGGGCCTCCAGGTCACGAGTCCTACAACTAACCACTGAGCCACACAGGACCCCTTTTTGAGGCTTAAAAGACTAATATACATGAACTATGAGCTAAAGAGAATTCTCCCCAACGCAGTTGCTATGTACTGATTTTATACAGGAAGAAGCTATGCTGTAAGGAAGGAGTGATCTCCCGTAACAAGCATCACACTCTATTAAGTATCACGCCGTTATTTCAATGCCAATATTCAAATTCCATTTACCAATGACCAGCCCCACTAGCTGAAGAGCATATGACATGTGAACGATGAATCTCAGGCCACTTTCAGAGAGTGCGGGTTCTATTCCCAAGGCTGGCTATCAAAATATTTAATAGTCTATCGGATGAGACATAAAACCTATAGGTCCCGTGTGACGGTGCTTTACATCGAACACGTTAAAGAACCAGGCGTAACTTCGGATGGATTTCGTTCTTAATCTTGCACTGTCCCACGTATCATAAGTAACAGCCTGCTGGTGCGTTTCCTATATGGCTTGCAACACGCGAAAAGGGGCATTCGGACATTTGCGTAAAGTGTCGTCTCGGATCAGCCTGCGCAGTCAGCGCAGGCTAATCCGAGACGACACTTTCCGTTTTTATGTAATTTTCTGTTTTGCGCAAGTCTACTGTAACACAGGCTAATCCGAAACAACACTTTCCGTTTTTATGTAATTTTCTGTTTCGCGCAAGTCTACAGTAGCACAAAATGTAATGTAGTCGTAAAGTGCCGTCTCGGATTAGCCTGCGCGGACTGCGCAGACTGATCCAAGACAACACTTTACGCAAATGTCCGAATGCCACTTTTCGCGTGTTGCAAGCCAATATAAGTAACAGGTGGCGAAAATAAATAAACGAACATAACCGATAAATCAACCATTTATCAATCAGACTTGTTCAAAATATTCACTGCGGTGTTAAGTTTCCACATCACGTTGGGAAGACAAATATATGTACACCGACAAAGTTTCGACGATGATATAGAGGATATTTGTTGTTGTTTTTTTTTTCGGTGAAAGATCGAAATTTATTTCATCTCGTGAACATCATCGGTAATATTTTCACGAGTGGCAGCCACGAGTGAAAATATTACCGATGATGTTCACGAGATGAAATAAATTTCGATCTTTCACTGAAAAAAAAAATCTATTTATTTCATGCCTTTAACCCTTTTTGGCGGGACTTACATCAAAATCCGGTACAGTTCTTTTCGATAATTCCCCGTGTTGTACCCCCTCCGCCTAACAACGCATTACAAATATTACGTAAAGCGCGAGAAATGTAGGGCAATTTACGTCATATTTCCATTTGGTTGAGTGGCACGCGCGTTTTACCTAGGTAACAAGTGCGCGGGAACTACTGTTTCAGCCTTAAATTGAAGAGTTAGAAAATAAAATCGGTATTTTTCACTGGTCGTAAACATGAAATATAGAAAAATATTTCACCGGAAAGCATGAAATCATATTGCCTATTTCATTTAACATGACCCAGGTCAACATTATTTACATAAATCAAAATTCTGTTTTTACCCTCGGCATCGCACGGGGCTGCCTCCGGCATATATCCCGAATTGTCACGGAAATATTTGGAACGGTATGCGCAAATGAAATTGTATACCTGTACCTTCCCATGTATATAACGTCCCGAATAATAGTCGGAGTTCTATTGACCAGCCCGCATAGCTCAGTTGGTAGAGCGTAAGATTCGTGAATGTGATGTTTCGTGTCACTTGAGGGTGTGGGTTCGATTCCCACGACTGGCCATCTAAAATTACTAATAGTCTTTCGGATGAGACGTTAAACCGAGGTCCCGCGTGACGGTGCTATATACCGAGCACGTTAAAGAACCAGGCGTAACTTAGGATGGGATTCGTCCTGTATCTGCACTATCCTTCGTAGCAATACTAACAGCCTTCAGGGGGCGTCGCCCATACGGGCAACTGGTGGCAACGATAAATAAACGGACATTTGGAGTTCTATTTATATGCATACTTATATATTCAGCATAAAGGTCAAGATCAGGTTAAATGAAGTAGGTAATAAAAATCATTTAGGGTTTAATAATAGTACTCAATTGACTTTTTCAATGTTGTGCCCTTTACTTTTGTTTCAGGAGGCATCGAGTTTTCTTTTCATTTTTGTGGGAAGGAAACCAACAGTTATTCTTGTAGCAGTCAGTTGCTTTCAGAAAGTAATGTCCTTGTAAATGAAAATAAATACATGGACAGCTGCATTTGCCAACCTGATATGAAAAACAAAAAAACAAACAAACAAACGCAAAGTCATTACCTTGGAAAAGTTACTATTGGTGTGTTGATCAAACCCCTGATGTCGGGGGCTATAGACATGACGTCATGGTGGTGACTGTATCTATAGACGGGGAGCCCCATCTTGTTGACGAGAAAGATTTCGTAATTCCAGCGGACGTCGTTAACTCTAACAGGACTGTAGAAAAGTCCATCCATAAATTCGTCACTGGTAGGGCCGCACATGCTCTAAAAATATTTAAATCAGCAACTTCACAGAATTGATTTACCCGCTGATAGGGTTTGAATGTTGATATAAGTTGCATGTTGAAAAAAAGGTCAATATTATATATTAGTGAATATTAACCCTTTACCAAACGACAAAATTTTAGACTGGTCCAAATTGAAAGCACTTGCAGACGACAACATAAACGTAACTCGAAAATTGAAATTTGTTTCCTGTAGGATAGAAAACATTGTGGAAAAAAGGAGAAAATGCTGGTTACCAGCATTTTCTCCTTTTCCCACAATGTTTTGAAAAGGCTTCTACCTCAGGGTCGTAAAAACCAGGGATTGTTTGGGAAAGGGTTAAGTAAATAGAAGTGGTTTCATGACCTGTGAGAAAATAAACTGGAAGGAATGGAAACAAAAGAATTGAAAAGTGAGGTCCGTGATGGTCATTTGTCGCTCACCTGATCGATTGGACTGATTTGATTTAATGGTGTTTCACGCCGCTTTCAATATCATTTCGTCATATTACGGTGACAGCCCACATATTCATGTATTTCCCGGGTTTCACCAGGACTAGTCACCTGATCGAAGTTGCACAAATGAATCGACAGGTAGAATAAGGTATATTGCCCTTTTTTCTGTTCATCTGAGCAATTTGGGCATTTTTCAAAAGAACCACCAATGTGGTGAAGCTACTTCAAATGCGTTTCTTTACCATAATGACCATATTGTTCAGTAGAGCAAAAACGTGAACAGGGTCCGTATTACCAACCATTCTTGAGAACATTCTTTGTCTTATTCTCCAAGATTTTCCAAATGTGACAGTAACACAACTTCTGATTGGCTAAACCAAATGGTTTAGCCAATCAGAAGTTGTGTTACTTTCACACTTAGAAAACTTCGGGGAATAAGACTGAGAATATTCTTAAGAATGGTTGGTGAAAACGGATGCAGGTTCACCAAAGGAATACCTTAACTTGTATAAGGAACAAGCCCTTTAAAGATTTTTCTAATTTTCGCTATGAAGGCCACATGATCGCTATTAGGCGGCTAGAGACACTAATTAAGTGTAGTCATTAACATTGACACAACGCGGTCAAGTGATTGCCTGAGACGGAACGTTTTAGTCAATCAGATGAATATAAATATTGGCCTGAATCTAAATTTCAAAGCTAGTCATTTGATTGGTTAAAACTTTGTGTCTCAGCCATTGACATTACTGGCCTTTTAGACTAGAATAAGGATTGAAATAAATAAAATGAGCCATGTTCTGTGAAAAGGGGACTAAATGCATCTGCGAAAAGTATCGACCCAGGTCAGCCTACGCAGTCCGCGCGAGCTGACCTAGGCAGAAACTTTTCGCTATAGGTCAATTTTCTGTTTGTCAAAGGACCAGTCTACCTGATGATTAAGTCGGTTATTTAAAAAAGTGGCTATTGTGGATCCATAATTATGTGATGACTTGGGTTGGTATCGTGTATCACGGTGATGCATTAAGCCCCCTTTTGCCAGAGAATGGATCAAATGGTTGGTAACTTTGGACCTGGTTCTCACCTTCAAGAACGTGTAAAGTTTATGCTCGTTCTCTCCGTTGACGTCAATTTTCTTAAACATTTGGAAGCTGGGAACGAATCCGCCACCGGGTCTGACCCAGGTCAGACCGTTAAGGATCTCGCTGGCATTTGCTCCTGGCTCAAGCTGAAAACACAATAATTGATAAGAACACTGTGCAGTAGTGGAAGCGTAGTAGAAGCGGCGTAGAAGCGCAACAACGGCGTGACAGGATCTTGACCAGCGCATCGAGATCGTGATTGAAGCGTACTATAAGCGCATTGGAAACGCTTATGTCCCAAAATGTTGCACATGTCGGCGATAAGGAATCGCTGCCCAGTGGAATGGGGGTATAAGGTAACTGTGATAATTTTGAATGGGCATACATAACTTTGCTTGCCAACTCCACTCGATATAATTTCGTGTACGGCCGACGGAACGTGGCGAGAGAATTCGGTCATAACGATTATGTAAGGAATATGCCTCGAGAATTCAGCGATGAACGGCGGAACAAGCCGATTTAATTCTATCTCAGACAATTGAAAGCTGTAAAATGAATTTATCCGGTATAAGATGTGTCGACAATACTAAGATTCAGACACTCGATGCTAGATAGTTGGCTTGCAACACGCGAAAAGGGACATTCCGACATTTGCGTAAAGTCTCGTCTCGGATCAGCCTGCGCAGTCCGCGCAGGCTAATCCGAAACGACTCTTTCCGTTTTTATGTAATTTTCTGTTTTGCAAAAGTCTACTGTAGCACAAAATCTAATGTAGTCGTAAAGTGCCGTTTCGGATCAGCCTGCGCGGACTGCGCAGGCTGATCCGAGACGACACTTTACGCAAATGTCCGAATGTCCCTTTTAGCGTGTTGCACGCCATATATGGAAGCCATGCTCTCTGATGAGGAGAGTTCAAAAAGTATGGTAGGCTGACCTGGGACGACACATTTTGCTATTCGTCAATTTTCTGTACGTCCAAGTGCCAGTTTACCTCGTAACTCAGTCGGTTGTTGCAAAAAACAACAACGACAACAACAGCATATTTCATGGATCAAAAGCTATGTGATGAAATACTTGGTAAAGTGAGTTACGGAGATGCACTGAATCCAGATTTTGTCAGTGCACGCACTATTTACAAGCTAAATACTTACTAAATCAAAATATATATAACGAAATACGTCTTCTTCATCAAAATGATCAAACAAAATGCTGAAGAAAATCACTCAAAAAAAAAAAAAATCTTTTTAAACCAGAAAAACTAGCATTAACCCTTTCATACAAGATCTCATGTTTTAACAACTCTGAGAAAAAGGCTTTTGAAAACTGGGGGAAAAGCAGAAAATGCTGACAACCAGTTGTTAGTCGTCTGCAGCAAGTTTGTTTTAGGCGAAAGTTGAATTAACCCTCCTCGAAAAAATCCCATGTAAATAAACAGCCATGGAAAAAAATCGGCTTTAAAAGCATTTTAGAAAAAGAATAAAATGCTGGTAAATCTATCATAGATAAATCTCATCATTTGATCTACATTTAAATTGTCGTCTTGCAGATGGCTTCAATTTGGAAGAATCAGAATTTTTTTTGTCTGTTAAAGAGCTCAGTCAAATTTCTTACCATTTCAAAGTTGTTACACGGGAATCCGAGCGCCTTGAATCCGTCGCTCAAGAACTCCGCTGTAAATGCGTTCATCCCATAATAATGGGAGGCAGTTAACCCTCAGAAGGTTGCCGTGTTCATAATAGCAAGGACATTGCCTTGATATTGTTTGAAATCGATTGTTTCATTTTCAAAAATGTTCATAACACTGAAGTCATACACTGTTTGCTTGGTCGTCTTCGGCGAATCGCAGGTGATTCGGACCCCGTCCGAACCGACCACCAGCCCACAGAGGGCCAGTAGCAGTAGATGCCCCCTACTGCTAGAAGACATTGCTTCAAATTATCTAGCTCAAAGATGTTTCAACCCCGACTTATATACCAATTTTTTATGATACGAGATAACCCTTATGTCTGACAAACAATGATTAAGACCCGAGAGCACCAAATAAACCTAATATACATTTTCATGTTAGAAATAACACGAAAAACCGCACTATCGAGGCTGCTCTTGTCTTAGCAGAACATAGTGTAGATCAAAGATCAGACTGCATGTTTTGTGCAGTCTGATCGTGATCTACACTGGCTGCGAATTCCATGAAAGTTGTTGAAAGCACTTTAAGGTTTAGGCTGATTTCAAATGCACAGAGAGAACTAGACGAAAAATAATAAACAATAATCTTTGGTAATATACATTATATGCAAGCATTACAAAAGCAAAAACAAAAAGATATCGGAAAAAGCCACCCATTCCGAATTTTCATTGATTCTTCTGTTTTTTGCTTTTGCTGTTTCCACCCTCTGATTAAAAATAAAATTTGAAATATGAATAAAAAGATGTCTGTAAAATGTCTTCACTGAGGAAAATTTTTATCGTATGTAATCAGATAAGTTTATCTGATAAAGCATTGGGACTACTAAATTTTGCACGTAGCTTCATCTAGAGAATTTCTACTGATATTATTCAAATTACAGCCCTAGGATCAAAATTGGACCCATCCCGAGGGTCACAAGTTTTACACGGGCTTATAAAGTGTAAACTTCAGAAACCTTTTGATTGTAAGTCGCTCGAAAGCGGCTTCCAGTAGGACTGAACTATTAGTAATCAGTAATTATTTGATTGGTTATTATTTAAGAAATTATCCGATAATGTCGCGTTAGTGTAGCAAAATTACTCCACATGACTCTTTCTTAAATATTTAATCAGACCTAAATGAAAATCATGTCTGATTAGTTTAATAATATAAGTTCATTCACAAACAACAAAAAAATATAGAAAAATAAACTTCCTTTTATTGGCCAGTCTCCGGAATTTTTTCAACTAATAGGATTCCGTCCGTGTTCCCAAATTAAGTTGTAAGGCTATTCGTTTATCACAGGCCTTCCCACCTCCAACCTTTGCGTAAGCAAGCATCAAGTCTGAGAGCAAGTTTCACTATACTACATAACTTTTACGATATGAGTACATATTTGTATAACTTTACGCCAGCTCATACCTTTGGGTATAGCAGGGGACGTATTTATGTATAAATAATCCCAAAGAATTTGGGTAAATCTACGCAATTTATTGAAAAGCAGCCCAGGACAATATCTGTGTCGTGTGCACCAATGCAAAAGATATCGGTAGATCAGGCGAGATTGAAGAAAGATATGCTTTCATTTTCCTGGTTTCAATGTTTAGGTTGTTATCATATAAATTTGTTTGGATAGTATTTTTACTCGGTTTTTAACATTATACAGCCGGTTTCATAATATACTTTACACTTTCAAACGCATTTGACGTATATTATTCATAAAGGTAACACAATAAAATTTGTACCATTTCATAAGTTTTTAAGAAATTCAGTTTTACGACATGCACAGTATGTAAGGCAACATTAAACAGTAAAGGTGGTTAGTACCTTTCAAAACATGAACCAATTTAAATCAAATGTTCCAAATGACGTTCATTTTTACGCTGCAGAGCATTCGGCCTCTTCATGGAATTGGCTTTCATCGATCTGCATGTTTTGGTTGTGATCAGTCTTATCTCTGGAGCTATTGAAGTCATCTGTTGTCTGAGGCTGGAGCTTATGCATATTGTCGCCATTACCTTACAGAAAATGTGCGATGGACTTATGCCAGGCAAATGAGGGGTACTGATCACCGTTTTCAAGATTAATCTTGTATCAAACTTGCTTTGTAACCATTACAATACGCTATGGCCTGTTTGTGGTGTTGTGCCATCTTGCTGAAACCGCATTTCCACTGGTACTTTATACTGTAATATTACATGTATCTCGAATATAATCATTTGCATAAACTTTTGCTCCAAAGGAAGAGCTGCAAATATCGTTTCCTGTAATTGCTACAGCATGTTCATCATTGTATTTAATGATAAAGTTCTAATTGCACCAGTAATACCCAAAGCTGTGCATAAAGTCCAGCCTCAAATTGCTGATCAGCTTAAGGCATCAGTAGTTCTAGAGCTGAGAGTGAGCCAGACCTGCAGATTAATGAAAGCGAATTGCAAGAAGAGAGCAACAGCCTAGTAACGTAAAAATGGACGTCATTTTGAGCATTCGACGTAATCGTTGTGCTAGCCGCTGCCTTTATTGTTTAAGATTACTTAAATATGTTCGTGTAAAGCCTTTAACCAACTTTAGGTATAAAATGTTATGTTTACGTCTACGCTTAATAAGTACCTCCCAACCACACTCCTCTCTTAGATCAGACAAAGAAACTAGTTTACTACAACCTGTAACTATCTTGGCAGCTTCGTTTAGTATTTTATTCTAATTTTCTTTCGAACATTGAGACACATTGTTCCATACCACATTATTCTTTAATTGGCAAAACAAATGAGAAAATATTACCTAGACTTTCTATAGAGACGATTTTTTAGTTGCAGCATAACATTTATTCTTTTTTCAAACCTTTTGCACTTTTTTTTTATTGATTTGATAATCCCATAATTAATCACTAGAAATGTGTAACCCTAAATGTTTGTGTGTTTTTACAGTTGGAATAAGTACATTTGACACGTTGAGATCTGGTTGATAAGTCTTTGTGCTTTAGCAAGAGATGACAAGAGATTCCAACTTTGTTGAATTAAATTTGACAAGCCAGGATTTCGCCCAGGTATTGATTTAATTGATGTCTGTCAATAGGATTTTTAACAACCAATCACAAGCAATGTCATCAGCAAAGAGACTGATACATGATTCGACATCTTCGCTGATCTTTGTTAATATAAATTAGAAAAAGTAAGCGGACCGAGTATCGATCCCTGGGGAACACCGGCATGTAAGCGTTTAGTTTTGACTGACATCCAGGCAATACGAATCTTTAGCATCTATCAGAGAGATAGGCAGAGAACCATACTTAAAGTTTTCCGTTTATTCCTCCTCGTTCTAATTCAAATGAAAGGGCTTTATGCCATACTTTATCAAAAGCTCTACTTATGTAAAATAAATAAATAAATAAATAAAATATGAATCTTATTTCTAAACCTTGATCCAAAGCTTTGCATATTGTGTTATAAAGAAATATTAGATGATGAACGGTAGAGTCGCCAGGTAAAAAACCTGACTGGCATGGTCTGAAGAAACGTATTTGGATTAAGCAGTTAAAAACATGCTAAAAAAATAAATTTTTCAAAAATCTTTTCCAAAGCGTTGGTAAGAGACACCGGTCTATGGTTGGATGGTAGCGCAGGAGCACAACTTTTAAAAAATGGACGCATTAGAAGTTTTCCAGGAAGAACTCAAGTTGCATGGTTCTCAAGAGAAATTGAAACAGTTGCATAAGGGAGTTGCCAACTCATTTATAGCCTTATGCAAGACAATGTTCTTAACACCATCTATTCCAGAGGCTTTTCCAACATGCCGTTTTTTAAACTACCTAATAGTTTGGACCTACTTTTTTTGCATACTGCATTCGGCTGTGTTGAAAAATAATCCATGATAATACACCACAGTCGAGCGTAAGCGACTCTGACGAAGAAATTTCTAGAGGCAAAGTCTTCTTAGAAGACCGAGGAACACAAGTGTAAGCAACATGAAGGTGTCGCACCACTTGTAGACTGCTTCCGGGTCGTAGTAGTCAAAAGTAGTCCATGTAAAATTTTGCAGTGGCCCCTTTGTTGCACTATTTCATGGAGCTGAAAGGGCCTTCGGGAATATAATTTAGATTTGCTTCAAATGTAGGGAATGCGGAACCACTTGGATGTGTTTTTACTGTATATTGAATGGATTATTTTGTGTCAGTTGACAAACGAAACTTTGGGGTCATGGCCGTCAATAGGTGCTTTTGAGAGGACAATCTCTAGGGTGCCTGTGTTTTTTGAGATTTATCGAAAAACACAAACGGTTGACATATTGTTTTTAATGCACTTTTTGAAGGACTATGGACTTAGTTTTGAAAGCAAGAGACTGAAACGCCAAAGGTTTGCCATGAAGCGATCTGTGAAGCGTCAAAGATGGTCGATTTCACTTTATTTTCAACATGGCAAAAAACTGTTGGTGTGACACCTGAAACGGAATGTCCAAATTTATCCCAATTATAATCACAAACGTGACCTCATAGGTTGGATAAAATCAAGTGACGTGCTTAGTTCAAACGATAATGGCCAATGAACACCCGATTACGTTGTTTACTCGGACTCGGACTGTGAGTACACCTGCTTGTCATCGTGTGATTTGAACGACCTTGACTTTACATATCAATATGAGAAAAGATTTTTTGACCCAGTTTCTACCCAAAATGACGACAGAAATTACCGGTATATCTTATTGTCCAGACAAAGTGGGGGTTTGACTGTATCTTATGATATTTAGTCAAACTCCATTAGCGACCACGATTGCTAATCAGTTGATGAGAATGGGCACATGTCTGAACCCGTTTCTCTCCTGATACGTCAAACCTGATAGAGCCAATTTGTCCTTTCTGGACCTATTAACGCCATAGCCGAAGACTGGGATTTTTGTGGACATCAGGGTCAGACTGCACAGAACGTGCAGTCTGATCTTGGATCTATGCCGTCCGCTTGTTAAGTAAAAACCATTAGATAAAATTCTTTCTGAGTCAGTGGAATGCATTTTCAGCCGTCGAAAGCGGTAGAGTTTCTATAATATTATCTGGCACTGAAAGAGATATATGGCATGCAATACGTGATAAGGGGCATTCGGACATTGGCGTAAAGTGTCGTCTCGGATCAGCCTGCGCAGTCCGCGCAGGCTAATCCGAAACGACACTTTCCGTTTTTATGTAATTTTCTGTTTTGCGCAAGTCTACTGAAGAACAAAATGTGTTGTAGTCGTAAAGTGCTGTCTCGGATTAGTCTTCGCGGACTGCGCAGGCTGATCCGAGACGACACTTTACGCAAGTGTCCGAATGCCCCTTTTCGCGTGTAATATCCATAAAACCCATTCACTTCTATGAAATGCGTACAAAATGACGTCAAAAATGACGTCACACAATATGATATCAAACGTGTATAAGATAAGAAAATTCGTAATGGGTATATTACACTGAAAACAAGGGAGGCTATGTGATAAAACCTGTGTTTCATTAATTCCTAGAACAAATTTGCAGCAGACTACTTCGGGAAAAAAATATCATTACGAAACAGGAATAATCAACATAAATCAAATGTTAATACAAGGATACGCTTGTAAAGATCATAGCACCGGGAATATTTGAGAAATTACGACCACTTTTCATTTCAGAAGTATTTAACATTTGAAATAAACGAAAACGGCTTTTGATGGTAAAGCATTCAACACAACTGTAGATCCAAGATAAGATGTCTCAATCATTAGAAGTAAAACTGTAAGATAGAAGGACCTTTGCCCTTCACAACTTCTTTGTACTAACATCCAGCCAGTATATGCAAGAATGATCTATTCATGTA
Organism: Hippopus hippopus; assembly: GCA_946811185.2. Lineage (NCBI taxonomy): Eukaryota > Metazoa > Mollusca > Bivalvia > Cardiida > Cardiidae > Hippopus > Hippopus hippopus. Next base: position 4,621,342 of record OX328096.1, on the reverse strand, counting down.
TTACTTTAGAAAATAGGCATGCTCTGCGAAAAGAGGCTTTAAATCATCTGCAAAATGTATCGACCCATGTCAGCCTGCGCAGTCCGCGCAGGCTGACCTGCGTCGAAACTTTTTGCTTTTGGTAAATTTTCTGAATGTTCAATAAACCGTTCTACCTCAGGATTCAGTCAGTTGTTAGACAAAATCATATTGTGGATCCATAATTATGTGACAACGTGCTTGGTATAATACACCATAAAGATGCATTTAATCCACTGTTGCCAGAGCCTGGTTCATTTTCTTGCTCGTAGAACGTTTTAATGCTAAATTTCAATCGTTTTTAGGAAATTCGATATTTGGTAAGGATTATGTCATTCGGTTTGGTCTTGTAGCAAGAATTGAGACAAACCACAAAATGAGACAAGATGTCTTGCTCTTAGTAGAAAAAAAAAAAAAAACGCGAACCACAAGAAAAAACCTAATGCCGCCGTCACGGGCACTGTAGCTGACGACTATCAGAATTATGAATTGGTGTGGCGGATCTGGCTATGCTCCGGTCGGACGTCTTAACTTAGAATATGTTCATTTTTTGTCTCGCAATAGCCAACCCCATGACTAATTAGGCGAGACATTTCACAGAAAAATAGAGGGGAAAAAAACCTTGTTCGCATGTTTTTGCGCGTGTGCAGTCTGCGAATACTTCTGAGAAATGAACATTTTGCAAGCCAATATCGATATTCATTTTGTCAAGATTCTGTTTTTTACGACCAGCCGAACAAAAGTCTTGTTTTGTTCCGCTTAAAATATCTATAATCAATAAACCAAGTGATTCTGAATGATATAAAACAGTTTGTATCTAGGTTAACAAAAACATAATGCTGTATTAAAAAGGATGAAGCCTGTTATACACTTTTGACTTTTTATTGAAAAAATAAAGATTAACATTGAAACAGTACTATCATGCATCTCAAACTGCAGACATACGGTAACATTGAGACCAATTTCATAAACAGACAATTATTTTCACCACAGAGATGAACGCACAATTTCTCTGTGGTTTCTATAAACATCCAGTCTCATTGACAGAAAAAATTCTGTTTAGAATGAGACCTTCATACTTGCTGCTGAAATTGGTTCAACGTTTATTACGCATACAAAATTTTTGCCACACTCCACTACCATGCTTCCCATTTATGCAAAATTTAACAAAATTTAACTTAAATAAGTTATCAATGCATATATAAAGATTTGACGATTGGAAAAGAGACAGATATAAAATAGTGATGAAAAAAGGTGACAGACTGAAGACAGGGAGAAGATATAATAATCTATAGAACCGTAGAGGGAGAGAGAGAGAGGGGGGAGGGAGAGAGCACTTTATTGATTGTCTTGAGAGAAAGAACTGGATAAGTTATTAAATCTATGACTGTTCAATGACGTTTGTATTTTCTTCAACTTCTTCTCGAGTTTCTGGAACTTCTTGGAGTTCTTCGTGTTCTTCTTCCCTGCAATAGATATTCATGATATTCTTAGTCATTCATGACTTCTTAAACATCGTTATAAAATTGAACTGAGGGCGGTTAAACACATGAATCTGTGTGAAAATGTTATGGGAAAATACCCGTGAGAGGTAATTCCACATTGGCCAGGATTTGTCCAATTGTCGTATGTTTCAAGTCGTCTGCGGGTAGTGATTTGCTGGAATTGATAGACATATTTTTGGACATTGTAGAAACTAGATCAGACTTCAAGTTCTTTGCTTAACGGTGATAGACACTATTAGTAGATTTGCTATTTAACAAGGCGTGGGTGTGGATATCGTGCGGAAACAATGGACATTGTAGCAACTAGATAAGACTTCAAGTTCCGTTCAGACTGATTTCGATCTACATCGTCTTGAACAGGAAATGAAAATGGCAGCATTATAATGATGGTAGAAATGAAATATAGGATCTGACATAAGTTGGCGTTTGAGATAAAATTTTATTAAAGGAGTTTAGGGAAAATGTTATGAAGCCAGCCTTTGGCATTTTCTCCTTTTCTCACAATGTTTTCCACCTTTCCAATAGCAATTCTAATTTTTGAGCAATTTATCTGTCGTCTGTAAATGCTTTCAATTTGGACTATTCTGACATTTTGTCGTTTAGTAAAGAGGTAAGGGCAAAGGTAAAATGTAATCTAACTCCCCACGAGGCTTTGCTAATCTATAGTAACAAGTTGGTTCTTGTAACGTGTTTTGATGCCCTACTTTTATGGAGGTTGATTTATCTTGCAAAACTTCAGACACCAAACATCAGCTCAGTACATCCTTTGTAGGCGTCATTAATGTTCCCCCCTTCTTGCCGCTGCATACTATCGCAAACACTGTGCAAGAGAAATTGCTGGTATACCAAGTTATTTCTGTTTAGTCAGTATGTTTTCTTGTATATCAGATTATCAGATATTTAAATTTTTATTTATTAATAAAACCGCTTCCAACATGGTATTAAACCCATGACTTATTTTCGATGATACACTAGTGTATTATCGTTTTTTTTTTTTTGGGGGGGGGGGGGGGGAAAAGGAGGGGGTCCTGGTTCTGATTATTTTTTTTTAGTATTGAGCGCGTGATGCCGGGGAAACCAACTGTACTACATGCAGGAATTGTACTACTGCGCCATTTCGCGGAAAAATGACGTCATTGTTGCAAAGACGTAAACGTGCGGAATAATACTATGATTTTCATGTTCAATAAAACAAAAATAGAAAAAAAATGCAGCGTAAGTCATTTAAAGTCAAGAAAATTGTGGAAAAAGTTCGATTTATCCCATAATTTACCATGTTTTATTCTACTTTTGATGTACATTTCACGGAGCTATCTTCTTTTGCATGTACACATTTCAAACCAAACTACAACTGTAAACATGGATCCGTGAACGGTATATAGGTTAAAGGTGATGGCGGAGGATACATATTTGTCTTTCATTCGTTTTATGTGATAAATAGAACCTCATATTCGTGTTTTCGTATATATACATTTTTATCAAACTCGTTGACTTAAATGTATAAGACGCTCGCCAAGGCTCGCGTCACATAATTTTAGTCAACTCGTTTGATAGCACTTGAACAGGAACTTCAGAAAAACATGAGTATGTGAACTTGCCGCTTTTATATGGCTTGCAACATGCGAAAAGGGGTATTCGGACATTTGCGTAAAGTTTCGTCTCGGATCAGCCTGCGCAGTGCGCGCAGGCTAATCCGAAACGACACTTTCCGTTTTTATGTAATTTTCTGTTTTGCGCAAGTCTACTGTAGCACAAAATCTAATGTAGTCGTAAAGTGCCGTCTCGGATTAGCCTGCTCGGACTGCGCAGGCTGATCCGAGACGACACTTTACGCAATTGTCCGAATGCCCCTTTTCGCGTGTTGCAAGCCATATGAGCCACTCTCTGGCAAAAAGGGGGCTTAATGTATCTCCATGATCCATAACATAATTATGGATCCATAAAATCCATTTTTTCTTACAATCGAGTAAATAATGAGGTAGGCTGGTCCTTTGTCACAGCAGTAAACTGACTAATAGCAAACAGCTTCGGTTCAGGTCGGTCTGCATGGACTGCACAGGCTGACCTGGATCGATTATCTTAGCAAATCCATTCAACGCCCTATATATAAGTGAAAACCAAAACGAACAAACAAACGGAAAATCGTTACCTTAGAGACGTTTCAATGGGGGTGTTGACCAAACCCCTGATGTCTGGGGCAATAGACATGACGTCATGGTCGGGGCTGTATCTATAGACGGGGAGCCCCATCTTGTTGACGAGAAAGATTTCGTAATTCCAGCGGACGTCGTTAACTTTTAGTGGACTGTAGAAAAGTCCATCTTCAAATTCGTCACTGGTAGGGCCGCACATGCTCTAGAAAAAAATCAAAGCACGGAGAGTACAGAGCCTTATTGAACAGTGCAAAAACAATATAAGCGACGCTCTGCGAAAAAGGTGACTCGGTACATCTTCACAATGCGTTAACCAAGTAAATCATTGCCTATTATGAATCATTTTGTCAAAGAACAGGCTAAATCGTGAAGTAGAATGTTCTTTTGACATGCAGAAAATGTACCAATGGCGGAAGGTTTTGACAGAGATCAGTCTGCGCTGATTGCGCTGACTGACATGGATCGGTACCTTTTTGAAGATGCATTCTCCTTCTCCGATGCATGGTTACGAGATAACAATTTTATAAGGCATCCAAGGGAAAGATAAAAGTAGTCCATATTCAACAACTCAAAATGCTTTTGTAAATTCCAAAACTAGCCGTCAAATTAGTATATACGATCTGTCAGGTGACTTCTCTTTATATCAAGAATGAAGATTTAGTAAAACTGGTATGAGCCGTGTTCTATATATAAAATAGGGGGTTTAATACATCCCCATGATGCTTAATACTAAGCAAGTGATCACATAATTATGTATTCATGAAAACCATTTTGTCTGACAACCGACTGAATCATAAAGGCTTTGCTTTGACACGCAGAAAAATGACCAATAGCAAAAGGGTTTAGACCCAGGTCAGCCTGCGCAAACAGTGCAGGGTGACATTGGTGGATACTTTTTGCAGATGCATCAAACCTCCATTTCACAGAGCATAACTCACCAATTTTGTGAAAACGGTCCTATTGCTTACCTTCAGAAATGTGTACAGCTTGTGCTCATTCTTTCCATTGACGTCAATTTTCTTAAACATCTGCAAGCTGGGAACGAATCCGCCGCCGGGTCTGACCCAGGTCAGACCGTTAAGGATCTCGCTGGCGTTTGCTCCTGGCTCAAGCTGAAGGAAGAATTAATCATAACATTGTCAATGCTTTTATCCGCTAGAGACTGTGGTCTTAATTGCTTATTTATTGTATTGGACGGAAACATTTGAAAAAAAAAAAGTAAAGTTAAATTTAAGGAGGTGTTAAAATTAATGCTCAATATAAATGGATTGTTGTTGTTTCCCGCCGAGCCCCTATAGCTCAGTCGAAGCTTACAGGACTTGAGAACAGGAAGTCAATGGTTCGATTCCGGCTCGGCAAATTTCTTTCCGAGATGATAGTCATTCCGACAGGATTCATTCCTCTCTCACCGCTGGCCATTGCATTGACGATGGTTATGTTAGAAAGCAGCAAGTGGCTTTGAAAAAAAAATGTGTTGAGTTCTGGTTAAAAGAAACTTCAGGAAAGCATGGGTAGGTGCACCGGCCGCCGCGATATAACAAAACTAATGTTGAAAACGTCGTTAACACCATACAATCAATCGATCGATCGATCAATCAATTTATTCATTCAATCAATCAATCAATCAATCAATATTGTTGTTTCCCATATGGCATAGAACACTCCTTTTTGGACTCTTTTATTGAGGAATTTCTTCCTTTTAGCGCAATTATTTCATAACAAAAATGAAGCGTTTAATTCTTCTTATGCAAATTCGTTTTTGAAAAAATATGTAAATTTTCTTACCATGTCAAAGTTGTTACACGGGAATCCGAGCGCCTTGAATCCGTCGCTCAAGAACTCCGCTGTAAGTGCGTTCATCCCATAATAATGGGAGGCAGTTAACCCTCAGAAGGTTGCCGTGTTCATAATAGCAAGGACATTGCCTTGATATTGTTTGAAATCGATTGTCTCATTTTCGTAAATATTCATCGCACTGAAGTCATACACTGTTTGCTTCGCCGTCTTCGGCGAATCGCAGGTGATTCGGACCCCGTCCGAACCGACCACCAGCCCACAGAGGGCCAGTAGCAGTAGATGCCCCCTATTGCTAGAAGGCATTGCTTCAACTTGAACAGATCAAAGGTGTTTCAACCCCAACTTATATACAGTATTTTTATCAAATCAGATGACCCTTTAGATTGGACAAACAATGATTAACCTTTATCATGTCAAACAGCTTCAAATGAAACTTTCAAACCGACACTAATAACGCAAGTTTTACTATTTCAAGGTTTTTTTGGGGGGGAAAGATATCTCTTTATCGGACAGAGTAGTCCAAGATCAGACTGCACGTTCTGTGCAGGATAATCTTGATCTACACTGTCCGCAAAAGCTCAGTGAATCGCGCTTAGCAGCCCTAGGATTAACTTTTAACCTAACGACAAAAACTTTAGACGTGGTCAATTAAATTTGTCCCAGATAGTGATTTCGATCTTTGAAAGGATGGAAAACATTGTGGAAAAAGGAGAAAATGCTGGTTACCAGCATTTTCTCCTTTTTCCCACAATGTTTTCAAAAGGCCTCTGCAGCAGGATCGTTAAAAAAACGGGAATGTTCAGTATAGAGAGAAAACTATATACAATAAGAGCGCCGACTAAACCAAACAGAAATTTTCGGACATGAAATGGTACCCAGATAACTGCAATGTCAAGGTTAGTCTGGCCCAGAATGTCTTATCACAACCGACAGTGTAGATCAAAGATCATACTGCACGTTTTGTGCCGTTCGATCTTGATCTACACAAGCATCACAGGAACCTGAAGTAGTGATAGGCACCATAAGGATTAGACTGGGCTCAGGCTGGTACAGACAGAAAAAGATTAATGAATAATTATTGTTCTGTTTATACACATTTGCAGAAATTGCGAAAAAAAAAAAAAAACGAAACCCAAATGATCTCTGAAAAGCACTTGTTTAGAAATTTTGTTTATTATGTTTTTACTGTCGCTGTTTTTCCTATCTGATTGTAAAAGAAAAGACAATGCTTTGGTAAAAGGGGGCTTAATGAATCTCCGTGATGCATTATACCAAGCAAGACATCACCTAATTACGAATACATAAAATCTATTTCGTCAAACAACCGACTGAAAAATTGAGGTAGAATTATCTATTGAAATGTAGAAAATTTGAAGAGATCGAAAAGTTTCGGCCCATGTCAGCCTGCGCGGACTGCGCAGGCTGACATGGGGCGATACCTTTCGCAAATGCATTAAGCCCCCTTTTCACAGAGTTCGGCTTAAATGGTTATGGACATCAAAATGTAGGTAAACTTTCTTCACCGAGGCAAATTTTTTATCGTATACGATCAGGTGAGTTTATTTGATAACGACATATTCACCCCAATTAATTTTACCTAGTGCTTGCTGACGACGGTGATGTTTGGTGCAACTACATGTAGGTACAGTGAATGTCAAGATCAGACTGCACAGAAATTGCAAGTTGATCTATATGTCACACATTTCATACCTAATAATGATAACTGGACAGTTCAATTTAATATTACTTTTATAGCGTCTTTACAAATAAACAATACCTGTATTATGTTAGTAATTTTTCTTCTTAAGTCGATTTTATTTACCTTTCTAAATGCTGAAGGGACCCTGGTAGGCTCAGTGGTAAAGATGGTAGATCGGCAATTAAAGATACATCTATAGTTCTTTACAGCCAGTTTTTAACACATTTCATCCTTATTTTATGAAACTATCAGCATTCTTGTATTTTTATGCCAAATGTTGCCCCTGACGGCCGCAAGGTTGCACAGATTATGACGGACAGAAAATGCATTTCATATTTTGGAGGCCTTCAAAGCAATCGATGTTGTCGTTTCCGGTTTTAAAAAAGGATAAATTTCTTGAGTTTTTCTATCCCTTACACCATTTATATTGCTAATTTAACTATGTTTACACGACTGAGCCATTCTACACACTTTCAAGTTTTAACCGCGTTTTTTTTTTTTTGTTTTGTTTTTTTTCTCTTTAGCTGTAAAGATTTATCTTTAAAAGGTTCTAGGTTCGATCATTTAAAGTGTGTCCTAGGCCAAGGCACTACAGAGACCTAACCCAGTGCGTGTGAACCAAAGACAAACAATGAATTTATTAATTGTCGCCATGATACAACTAAAATACCGCTGAAAGCCGCTTTAAAGAAAACTTAAACAAATCTAAAAGTCGATAAATCTTTTAAGGTTAGAAAACTAGGTCAAACCTTTACCACACAATCTTAAGTTCTAATGACCCAATAAAAGAAGGCTATTGAAAACAATGCGGGAAAAGAAGGAAATGCTGGTAACCAGCATTTCCTTCCTTTCCCGAATTTTTTTCTACCCTTTGTGATACAAATTCCATCAGTTGAGTTACTTTTGATTTGTCGTCTGAAATTCTTTGAATTTGGACCAGTCTAACTAAATATATTCCATGTCGTAAACGATTAAGACAGCAAAAATACCTGAAACCCTACGTCTATTTAACTCTTTATCAGAAAGCATTTTGTTAAACCGGCCCATTTTGGAAACATTTTTTCAAGCTACAAAATAAATGTGCAGCAAATGACGGCATTTTCCTTTTTCCACCTTCTACCTCGGGGTCGTTTAAACCCGAAATTGTTTGGTGAAGGGTTAACATATGAACCCTTAACCTGTTAAATAACTAAAATGAAACTTTCAAGTCGATGTAAAAAAAAAAAAGCCCAAAGTATTGCCATTTAAAAGTTATTTTTGGGGTTAAAATAGCTCCTTATCGGACGCTGTAGATCAAAGATCAGACTGCACGTTCTGTGCAGTCTGATCTTGATCTACAGTGTTCGCAAAAGGTCCTTGAGTCACTCTTAGCAGTTTAAGGATGAAATGAACATATCGAATCTGTAGAAAAGCCAAAGACATTGCGAAACAAATATTGCCTGTTCCTTGTCTGAGATATCCTATAACGTATCTGGTAGTTTAGATCATAGATCCACATTAAAGGGGCACCAAACCATATCTTGTTACATAAGGTTTTTTTTCTTAAATCTTGTCAAATATCCTCAATTTTTTATTTGCAGCCAAAGAGAGCTTTAAAATTAATGAATAGAAAGAAACAGCTGTAGAAAACACGAGTAATTACCAAGAGATTTGTATCTTTACTGTAAAACTTCATAACCCGTTAGTAACGGTATGACGGTTATTTTATAACAATGGACATATACACATTTTTGACTCATGATGATTTTCTGCTGGCCCCATAAACTATGTGTGAGTAGTGTCGTCGGCTAGCGTACAAGACTTGAAACCAAGGTGTGGCTCGTTCGAATCTCCAGCTTAGCCAATTTCTTTTCGAGGATTGATGATAGTCTGTGCGACAAGATTAATTCTGTCACTTGTTTAAACCCCCCCCCCCCCCCACACACACACACAAACCCAAAACAACAGCACAGAACGGGTATTTTATGTGTTTCTACAGAAAAAAAAAACCATTTGGTTTAAACCAAACCAAGTGACTCACTATTGTCGTTGTACTATATATATATATATCACAAAAAATGCAACAAAAACACAAAGATAGCACATGCAAATACAATGCTTTATTTTCTATTTGTATCATAAAAATAGTACGTTACACACACCTTTCAAACTCTCACCAAATTATATTTTCCGATGTTAGCACCAATTTCATAAACAGACCATTATTTCCACCACAAAGATGAACGCACATTTTCTCTGTGGTTTCTATAAACGTCCAGTCTCACTGACAGAAATATCTCTGTTTAAAATGAGACCTTCATACTTGCTGCTGAAATTGGTAGAACATTTCTAAATATAAAATGGCGTCAAGTCTTAACATTCATTCATATCTAACACAATATTCACACAATTCAAAAAGAAGTCATTAGTCTGAGAATCAAACCAGTGTCAACAGCAGACGATTTGGTAAGTCTTTTGAAAACACTGTAGCAAATGGAGAAGATATTCGTGACGACCATTCATTTTCTTTCGCCACATGATTTGGGCGTGTAATCCTTTATTGTAAATTTTATTCATTTCGATTATTTATAACTTACAAAGTTATTATCAAACTTGCGTGCTGCAACAATGGAGTATAAAGAATGTATGCGACAAGATATGATCATTGTATCACTAGAGGGTCATAAGCTTGCAAAATTCTTTCAAAATAATCAGAAGAAGGTTAATGTCAACAGAAATTGAAAAAAAAAAGTTCAATTTAATTTAACAGTAAATTTTTAAAGCCAATTGAGAACGAAGAAAAGATAGCGTATCACAATAAACTATCAATTTACGGTGGCAAAGTCTTAACCCCTAAACTGCTTAGCGCGACTCAAGAACATTTTGCGGACAGTGTAGATTAAGATCAGACTGCACAGAACGTGCAGTCTGATCTTGGATCTACACTGTCCGATAAGGAGATATTACTCCCGAAAACATAACTTTGAAACAGCAATACTAGCATTTTGGTTTTTACTAAATTACTATTGAATTGAACATTTCATTTTAGTTATTTAGCAGGATAAGAATTAAAAATAGCTGACGAATGCTGGCGGGTTTTGCCGATTGGTCAATACCCTAATTTCTTTGTTGAACTTTTGCTAGACATCCTTGAGGTCGGTGTCCCGTTTCTGATCTGTTTCTGACACAAGTTTGTTGTTATCTTCTTAGTTAGTGTATTATTGAGCTCGATGGACGTCGTCTGCGATGTCAGTTGCTTGTCCTTCAAAGTTTTTCTTAGTTAGAAGTCGGTGGTTTATTGTTTATAGAATTGTGATCCACGTGTTTTCTAGTAAATATACAATTAACATGACAGTGTTACAAAATATTGAAAAAGTAGAAAGATGTAAAAAATTTGATTTCCGAATCTTGTGGATTTCCCTGCAGCATTGGATCTGTGAAAAGATATCCAAAAATTGTTGATACAATATGTATAAATACATTAAAGCAATGCTCTTTGAAAAAAGAGGGCTTAATGCATCTCCGTAGTACATTATACCAAACAAGTTATCATACAATTATGGATCCAAATTGAAAAAAGAGGGCTTAATGCATCTCCGTAGTACATTATACCAAACAAGTTATCATACAATTATGGATCCAAAATTCCGTTGAGTCTAACAATCGACTAATTCCTGAGATTGCATGGTCCATGGATATTCAGAAAATTGACTAGTAGCAAAAAGATTCCACCATGTCGGCCTGCACGGACCACGTCCATACTTTCTGTAAATGTATTAAACCGCCTTTTCATAGAGCATGGCTCACTTATTTTGACTTGATGGTTTGGTATTTGTATTAATTCTTTAATTATTTACAAACGTTATCGATATTTCTCTATGAAATTTATTCTGTAGGTCACGGAGACACTACTATCACCCGACATGTTATATTACAACAAAAAGCATACATGTATATGAAATTACTTTTTACCTTAATATACCTTGTGTTAATGACCTCGAAAGAAACAGATTCTTAAAAGCATTGCCGAAACCAGCATTTTCTCGTTCTCCTACATTATTTTCTTCACGTTTTTAAAGACCATTCTCGTCTATGGAGCTATTAATTATTCGTTGTCTCCAAACGCTTTCAGTATTGAAGAGTCTTAAGTTTTTTTTCACTTCGTGGAGTTGGTATAAGCATTAAATATATATTATTAGCCATGAAAAAGAAGCCTAATGCATCTTCAAAAAGTATCGATTCAGGGCAGCAGGCTGACCTGGGTCGAAAGTAGTGCTATATGAAATTTTATGGAGGTCTACGCCCTGACCATTCTACCACATGATGCATTCGTTTGTTAGACAAAATAGATTCATGGATCCATGACTATGTGATGAAATTGCTTTGTAAAATACATCACGGACATGCATTTTAACCAAACCTTTTTCCACAGAGCATAGCTCATAATATTGATGAACCGGTAGAGCTTTCGATAATGCAGGAGTCACACCTGTCCCGACAATTGAGCAAAGATGGACCACGACATAATCATTCATACACGATGAACCAAACGCTTATATTCGGCTCTGGTCGTAAAAATATCTAAAAATGATTTGCAAGGGATTTTTAGCCAATATGTGATCTTCTGTTGGCGTATTATTTGCTTCGGCTGTTGAGTGGCTTTCTTTAAAGTTTAGGGACTCAACATCGTATGATATTGTTTATTCCATATTCGTAATGATATCTCCGACCGTGTTCACAAACCATTCCGGATTGCGTTCTTAGTTTAATTCTATATTTAGAAAGTAAAACTGTTTTTGATTGGCTAAACCATTTGGTTGAGCCAATCACAATGTGTGTTACTTTGAAATTGAGAAAATCCTTTAGAATTAGACGAAGAATGCAATCTAGAAAACGGTGTCAGTTTCGAGATATTTATATACAAGCATAATAAGGAAATTTGAAATAAATAAATAAATGATATACCTTGCAGCAGGCAACTGAACTTGGTCATCAATTAGTTCCTGAACATCCGGACCTATCGACAAAACGTCATGCTCGGGGCTGTATCTATATATGGGGAGCCCAACTCTGTTGATAAGGAAAATCTCGAAATTCCAGCGAACGTCGCTGACTCTCTTAGGATCGTAGAAAAGACTGTCTTCAAACTTGTCACTTGTAGGACCACACATGCTCTGTTTTACAAAAAACAATAAAAAAATATTTGAGTCCTACACTGTAAAAAAGGAGGGGGGGGGGTGTCATTGCATCCGCAAAAAGTGTCGACCAAGGTCAGTCTGCTCGGTTCGCGCAGGCTGATCTTGGTCGGATTGTTTGCTATCAGTCAATTTTCTGCACGACACAGGACCTGTTCACTTCAGCATTCGGTTAAACGTAGGACAACAAATATTATATGGATCCATAATTATGTGATGACTTGCTTGGTATTATATATCACGTTGATCTATTAACGCATAGGCTGTTAAGCGCGACTCACTGACCTTTTGCGGACAGTGTAGATCAAGATCAGACTGCACAGAACGTGCAGTCTGATCTTGGATCTACACTGTCCGATAAGGAGATAATATTCCCCAAAGCATACCTTTGAAATAGCAATAGTTGGAATTTTACTATCGAAATTGAAAATTTCATTTTAGTTATTTATTTAAGGAATGAAGAGAATTTTTTTGTTTTCATTGAGGTATGAAAAAAAAACCTAATCACACTGTATGAAACCGCGAAGCGGTTTCATACAAAAGTGTGATTAGGTTTTTTCTTCATACCTCCATGAAAACAAAAAAAAAAAATTCTCTTCATTCCTTATAATTCAATATCACAGACAACAAATATGCACTTAAATAATACTAACTGCTCTTTTTGTGTAAATCCAACATTGCGTATTTATTTACTGTCCTTTTCATTGATATTTCAAAGCGCGGTAAAACTGCTCCTTCATGACGTCAAATGACGTAATTCATGACGTCATTACAGTATTGAACGTTTGCAGATTGAGTGGATTTATTATTAGAAGTTCAATACACTAGAATTAAGTTGAAAATAAGATCGTTTAAACCCAGCAGAGTAACAATGAGTTTTCAGCTCTCTCTTTGAATTTACTGTTGGACTTTTTTTTCAGTATTCAGAAAAAACAAATTCAGCTAGCAATTTAATCTTCGGACTCGATATAAAATCAGACCGAAAAAACATTATGAAATCTCGTATATATATGTTTGTTTACATTACTTTGACTGCAAAAGTAGTTCCGGCACTGCTAAATTTTTTTTTTTCATGGAGCTATGAAAAAATTTTTTCAGCCAATCAGAACTCGCCAATGTTCATGAAAACTATTAATATTGAATTATTAGTTATTAATTAGTTTATTATAAAACCTCATTTTATAGCGCACGGCTCTGTTATAATTATGTTCATCGTCGCACAGCCCCAAGAAAGTGATATCTGAGGTACTTGATCTGAATTTTTACCAGTACAAGCTAGAGATGGGTTCATTTGTCGAAATGAACAAGATGAATAAGAAGCACATAGCGTAACAAATCTTGCCTTAAATTACCTGCAGGAACAAAGGCGATATTTCTAATGAACCATTGCGTAGAAAAACACACATGACCCAAAAATGATGAGACAGACAGACAGACAGACAAGACACAGAGACAGAGAGAGAGAGAGAGAGAGAGAGAGAGAGAGAGAGAGATAGAGAGGGAGAGAGAATGAGAGAGAGAGAGAGAGAGAGAGAAATACGTCGCAGCAAGGAACAGAATTTAAATGGCTACAGTGAGAAGCTTACACTTTTGTTTTGAATAGAAGCATTGTTCATATATTTATCTTCTTCCAACAATGTTTTCAACGGTATTAAACATTATATTTAAGAGGTCCTTTTACTTATTGTATCGGCGTTTCAGCTAATAAAATATAGTAAACTGTTAGGCAACGGGTTTTTTATGCAATGAGAGAGAGAGAGAGAGAGAGAGAGAGAGATGATACCTTCAAGTATGTATAAAGCACGTGCTCATCTTTTCCATTAACGTCGATTTTTTTGAACAGCTTGAAGTTGGGAACAAAACCATTTCCTGGTCTCACATACTTTATGCCGTTCAATATTTCGCTTGCATTGGCTCCCGGCTCTTGCTACATACACAGAAAAAAATAACCGTCAATATAAAAGCAAGAGATGTCTGTTAAAAAGTACAGACGGCGTAATTGTACGGAAGTTTTACTTTTTTGGTCCATCATGAAGAAAAATAATGAAAGGGTACCTCGCAAGCAATAACCCATTTTTTCCTCATTGTTTTGCATATTGTTGGACAGTGAAACTTTCAATTAGGTGAACCATGCTCTGTGAAAAGAGGGCTTACTGCATATGCAAAAAGTATCGAACCATGTCAGCCTGAGCAGTCCGCTCAGGCTGACATGGGACGAAACTATTTTCCATTTGTAAATTTCCTGCATGTCCAATGACTGTTCCATCTCAAGATTCAGCCAGATATTAGACATAATGGATTTTATGGATCCATATTTATGTGAGGACTTGCTTGGTATTCTGCATCACAGAGATGCATTAAGCCCCCTTTTGCCAGAGCGTGGCTCATATATTTGTCAAGAGTAGATGTTAATAACACTCATTCCTGGAAAATGAGTAGTTGGGGCTGTAAACAGTCCCTCCGAAAATACAAGTAGCTGTACTGTAACGGGCTATACTGTCGGGCAACACATAAAACAAAAGAAAATATAAAGTTTCCAGTTAGAACATGAGATATAGAGGATGTTTGGGTTTTTTGGGAGGAAGGGGGAAAGGGGTGAAAGATTGTAATTTATTTAATCGAGTGAGCATCATCGGTAATATTTTCACGAGTGGAGCAGTCACGAGTGAAAATATTACTGATGATGTTCATGAGATGAATAAATTTCAATCTTTCACGCCCCCCCCCCCCCCCAAAAAAAAAATCTGTTCATTTTATGCTTTTAATCACCCCCCCCCCCCCCTTTTTTGTGTGTGTGTGGGGGGGGGGGGGGAAATGTTTGGTAAATTACGTCATATTTCCCTTTGGTTGAATGGCACGCACTGTTTACCTAGGTAACTAGTGCGCGGGAACTACTGTTTCCGCCTTCAATTGAAGAGTTTAAAAATAAAATCGGTATTTTTCACTGGTCGTAACCATGAAATATCGACCAATATTCCACCATTATTTCTCGATAAACTACTGAAAAACATGAAATAAAATTTCTTATTACATTCTGATACTAATAATAATAACATTTTCTACTGAAAATGGTGTAATATCAGTGTCATCCGAGGGCAGATATGGCGGGGCAACGGGCTGATATCTGATATCCTGCCCGTTGACAAGATATTTGTTCTAAATCTATAGCAACAGAACACTCACTCGTAAACTGATGTCATCCACTTAGAAAAAAAAAGATGGTTGCATAAAATCGCAAAACCAGCAAAGACATGATAGAGAGTAAATTGTTCTTGTCTTGGATTGGGAAAATTTATCGGGCAAGGCGTAGTGTCTATAGGCCAGTAGTTCTATAAATCTTATCCGTTGAGCCGCGGTAACAGAGCCTGAATAAAGTTCCTCAATCCAAAGCACCAACCATCTATTCTACTTATCCTGTTTCTCATTTATAATCCGTATCATATTAAATTGAATATTTGGCTCGGAAAAACACATATACGGACATCTTTTTAACTTATGGGTAAAGATGAAGAACTATTTATATAAAACGTCCCTGTACTTTATATGCAGCTGTGATAGTCATGATAAATGATGCATGATTACGTGACGTTTACCCGCGGAAAGAAAGTTGTGTCGAATCAAGACAAAAATTTCTCTGTTTTAAGTGTTAAAAACGTGTTAGAGAACGGAAAATTCGAGCGAAGGATCAATCAATCAATGAATGTAATAAACAGGTTATTATACGGCTGATGGGGGCCGGAGAGTGAAATCGGCCCACCACCTCGAAATCTGGTAAAGCCCTCGGGGCAGATATTAAAGTGGCAGGCCGATATCATTCTCAGGAATGCTTTCAGTTTCTCTCAGGCACCTGACAAGTTGTTATATGGTGGAAATGTTAATGCCAAAATTGCCTGTTAGATATGACTTTAAATAGCGAAAAGTGATGTGTTTGTCTTGTGAGTATTGAGTGATATTACAATATGTGTGGAGCAACAGGCATTGATTGATATTTATCGTTTTACAATTTGTCTGTAGTGCATGAGCCGTGCTCTGGCAAAAGAGGGCTTAATACTTCTCCGTTATCCACGATACCAAGCAAGATATCACGTAATTATAGGTCTATAAAATCCATTTTACATAACTACCTACTCAGTCATTAGGTACACTGGTCCTTTGAGCCACAGAAAATTGGCAAATAGTAAAAAAAGCAAAAAGTTTCGGCCCAGGTCAGCCTGGGGTCGATACTTTTTTTCAGATGCGTTAAGCCCTCCTTTCACAGAGCATGACTCACATCTATAAACATCACGCACCTGAGCAACTGACGAATTTTCATCACTTTATGCCTTAGTATTTAACCATGGTTGTACGCTTTTCTCTCCTGCGTAAGCAGCGTTTCTTTTTTTTATGCCATGCTCTCGCAATAGGGGGTTTAACAAATCTTTGTCATGTATTATACCAAGAAAGTCATCACAAAATTATGGATCCCTAAATTGTAATTTGTGTTACAACAGATTGAATCGTGAGGTAGAATAGTCCTTCGGCATGTAGAAAATTTGACAAAAGAACAAGGATTCGACATAGATCACGGCCTGTGCGGGCTGTGCAGGCTGGCCTGTGTCGATACCTTTTACAAATGCATTTGTGGTGTCCGTGGTTGTGAGGTAGAGCGTCGGCCTCGTAACCATAAGGTCCCGAGTTCGATACCCTGGAGCGGGTGTCAACTTTGGGATTATTCATTGGCCCACATATTCGAAGCGAGTACTTGTGCAGTTCCCAGGAAGCCAAATCGAGAGAGATTAGTATAAGTTGTAAAAAACTTGTTTCTCAATCGATGTAAAATAAATATGTTTAGACTAAACTTAATGCATTAAACCTCCTTTTGTTAGAGCTTGGCGCATATGTAATATAAATAAAGTCACGCGACAAAGAGGGCGAAAATTCAATACACCAGAATAATTATTGTTAATGAATAAAACGCACCTCTGCACGAAAGGGAATAAAATACAATATGACATGATAGAAATATCAAACATGTACCATTCTTTTTAACTAATTCTGCACCATAGGCGATAACGGGGGCTTTTGCGGACGGCACAGATCAAGATCAGACTGCACAGAACGTGCGGTCTGATCTTGGATCAAAACCGTCCGCTTGTCTACTTAAGGCTTTAAGATTAAAAAGAGAAATGTCTGAGCTACAAAGGATTGTATTTTAAGCCGCAGACAGAGGCCGCGTTCATATATACTCAACAAAAAAAAGTTTTAAAAAAATGTGTTTGAGGGGCTATGACAAAAGATCTAGAACATCCTGAGAATTTTGAATTTCACAATATTATAAAGCATCCATTTTTCTTCAAAAGAATGCCTTATTTGAGTTTATAGCACCAATAGCGGCTTAAATAATCACTGTCAAAATTGACTGGTCTTCAAGTCATTTTTCTCTAAATTGCAATATTGATATTGTGAGTATACAGTGTCACTGTAGAGTCTCGAACTAAAAAGCCTTTTTAAAATTGGCTCTCAGGCTATTTACTTATCTCAGATAATTTGAACAATACTTTTCGTTAGAACAATGTTGTGCTCATTGACTTGCAAGCGCGCTCACCAGACACATGTCCCGTTGGACATCTGTGGGACATTACGGGACCGAGGATTCGGTGCAGAATACTGGCACATCCTCCAAGCTCTTGCTGTGGTGCTACAGGAGGAATGAAGACCGGTTCCTCTGTTCCAAATCGCCAGAATTATTCGGCATATGTGACGCCAGTGCAAGTCCTTATTTGCCGCTGAAGTGGGACACACTAGTTACTGCAGGGATACTTTGAACATGCTCATCTTCCATACATGACATTTGAGGCTGTCATGAGAAGGGACTTACGTAAATTTCATGTGACACTCAAATGAATTGAATTATAAGTTATAAAAATTTACAGCGGATGTATATGACTGTGTTTCGCATAAAACAGGGGATACTCTGTAGACACTTATTTTGTGAAAAACGACTTTGACTCCTGGGTGACTTGTCACAGTACCACAACAAGGATAGTAGTGCTATAAAGCTAAAGGAAACATTTTTTTTTTCAAGCAATGAAATGTATCTAACAAAATTAATAAAACTGGAATAATTGTTTGTTTTGGCAATCTTTTGTTCCATGGTTTTCTGAGATTTCCTTAATTTTTTTTGTTGAGTATACATTTGGCTCTGAAAGCATTCGAGGTTCCTAATTATATGATCCATGCTTTGTTGAAGGGGTATAATGCAACTCCGTGATACATTATACCTAGCAAGCCATTACATAAATATGGATCCATAAAGATCCCTCTTGTCCGTTACAGCCGACTGAATCTTAGGTAAAATGGTCCTTAGACATGCAGAAATATACCAACAGCAAATACGTTCGATTCAGATCAGCTTGCGTAATCTGTGTAGGCTGATCCGGGTCGATTATTTTTCGCAAATGCATCAAACCCTCTTTTGCCAAAGCATGGCGCATGTGGTTTTGTCTTTGGATCAGTACAAAAATCTAAAAAAGAAACAGCGTAGCTTGTGGCCGCACAAAATACGTATTGCCAGAAACTCGTGAAAAGGTTTATTGCCACGAAATTCGTTACTGATCAGAGGAAAAAAAAAAAAACAAAGAAAAAGTAAAATCTAGATCTACTCACCATACCAAAATTGTTACAAGGAAATCCCAGAACTTTAAAATCATTCCCAGAGATTTCCTCTATAAGTGCGTTCAGACCCAAATAATGGGAAACAGTTAAACCTCAGTAAGTCGCCACGTTCACGATAGCCAGGACATTACCTTGGTACTGGTTCAAATGAACCGTTTCATTTTCAAAAATATTTTCCACGCTAAAGTCATACACTGTCTTTTCTACATTTTGAGGCTGGTCGCATATAATTTTGTGCCCCTCGTACATCGTTATCGGCCCCAAAAGGGCCAGCAATAAAATATGTCCCCTTCCAATGGCGAACA
Source organism: Hippopus hippopus (assembly GCA_946811185.2). Taxonomy (NCBI): domain Eukaryota; kingdom Metazoa; phylum Mollusca; class Bivalvia; order Cardiida; family Cardiidae; genus Hippopus; species Hippopus hippopus. Next base: position 4,602,037 of record OX328096.1, on the reverse strand, counting down.
TGGCCACTGAATGATTTCGTCAGTAAATTATTGGCCTCAAACATTATACAACAATTCACTGCTCACAGCATTCGGAAATGTTGGATATTGCTTCTGTACTTCACTACCAAATAAGGCCAAACCAAAATATATATGTGTGGTTCTGGTTACAAAAACTAGAGTATTACGGTCGGTAGGTCGGAATTTTTTCTTTTTTTTTCCCTACACGCCCTGGGGGCGTTTAATAGAGGTAAAACGACATAGAATTTTCAAAATTTTCCGAGGACGACGATAACTTTATGGTATGATATAGAGGATATTTGTTTTTTTTCGGTGAAAGATCGAAATTTATTTCATCGAGTGAACATCATCGGTAATATTTTCACGAGTGGCGCAGCCACGAGTGAAAATATTACCGATGATGTTCACTCGATGAAATAAATTTAGATCTTTCACCGAAAAAAACAAATATTCTATTTATTTCAGGCTTTTAACCCTTTCTGGGGGGAACTTAATCAAAATCCAGTACAGTTCTTTTCGGTTATTCCCCGTGACGTACCCCCTCCGCATAGCAACGCATTACAATATTACGTCAAGCGCGAGAAATGTAAGGTAAATGACGTCATATTTCCATCTGGTTGTGAGGCACGCGTGTTTTACCTAGGTAACTAGTACGCGGTAACAACTGTTTCCGCCTTCAACTGAAGAGTTAGAATATAAAAATCGGTATTTTCACTGGTCGTAACCATGAAATATCGAAAAATATTTCACCGATATTTCTCGATAACCTACCGGAAAGCATGAAATAAAGAATGTTAAACCATCAACAGGTGCTAAAAATGTTTAGGGTCCGGGGTAAAAACTAGACACACTCAGATAAATGAAACTACATACAATCTTTTGTTTTATCCTAAAAAAGCTACTCTTTTTCAAAGGCAGCAGGTACAGTTCCACAACAACATGAAGAGACATTTAAGTCATAATCTAGTGGATTGTGAAGATCAGAGATCAAACTGCACGTATTGTGCAGTGAATAATTCTTGAAATGTCACTTTGTGATACAACGAATCCGACATCGTTGGCTTTTGATGTAAAATGTTATTAAACTCGTCCTCAAAAATGTTATTAAGCTCGGCAAAGGCTCGCTTAATGACATTTTTTTTCTGGTCTCGTTTGATAGAATTTTATCTCCAATGTCAACTTATGTCAAATTCTATATATCTCAATAGGAATTTAGTCCGCTCTCAACAGTGTTTCAATCATATCACGGCAATATCTTACTCATCCACGTCCTTCCTAGGGTTTCACCAGGGCTATGCTGGGGCTCTACAGTGTTTTTCCAAAGGACACTCCTATTATGGCCAACACCGCTGGCTGAGATCGAACCAGGACTTCCCGATTATTTACCTAACAACATAACCTCTGAGTCACGCAGGGACCCGTCTTTAACCCCTTAGACCCATGGTTAAAAGAAACGTGTAGTTTTTATTGAAGAGGCAGACCCGGAAGTGTTTCAGTTTCAAGGCAGTATTACCTTTTACTTGAATCATTTCACAGAATTTTGTGGACAGCGTAGATCGTAAAGTCTGATCTTGGATTAAAGACCTTGTAAAACGGGAGAATGGCTTGAGTTGGCATCAAATCCTACATGCAGATCGAGACTTTTGCCGTAACTTTGAGGAGTGTGATGCTCCTGATCAGCCTGTATGTTTGTGCAGTCTGATCTTCATCTGATCTCTCCTTCACCCAAGTACCCATTCAGACTCTGCTATGCTCATTCAGATTATATACGCAATTGTGTTACACAACTGTATTTTGAACGGATAAATTTTTAAAGAAATCTTCAGTCGAGGGTGTTAAAACGTTCTTGTTTATCAAACTGAAAATAGACATTAGCTTCGATAAGCTAATACGCGAGCACATGTGAAAACATGGTAAACGCAGCAAAAGGAAAATTACCCTTCACTCCCAATTTCTCCTTTTGTTACAATATTTTCCAAATGTTCTGTAGCAGGATAGGGAAAATTCAACTGCGGGAGCCCAAAAAGTCAGCTAACTCTTTATCACACAACAAAAATTTAGACAAGACCATATTGAAAGCGCATGTAGACGAAAAATTTAAGGTTGCTAAATTGTTTGAATCTTTCTCCGATAGGGTTAAAAAAAACATTGTATGAAAAGGAAAAAATGCCGGTTACCAGCATCTCCTTTTCCAACCATGTTTTCAAATGCCTTCTTTCTTAAGGTCCTTAAAACTCGGAACTGTTTAGTAGATAGAAAATCCGTTAATACAGGTGGGAAAAATGGCAAAATTATTGCTCTCCAATATCAGTTTTCTCCTTCTGCTGCACTGTTTTTCAAATAGCCAGCAGCAGCATGTATAAAAAAATGTTGAATGCATGGATTTAGTAAGTCAGATCAGCGGTATAAAGGTCAAATGCTAGATTTTGATATATGGGTAGGCGTCCCACATATCATATGGCTAAATATCAGTGTTGTCAAGACAAAATATGTGTTAGCTATGGGACAAATTCGGCTTTTTTTTTGTACTTTTAGTGTCTGTTTCATAAGTCTCATCCGTTTTCAACGTTATATCAGTTATGTCGCAGCAGCCAGTGCATATATCCATGCTTTTCATAGAGATTCTTTTACCGGTACTTCGCGCAGCATTTTTTTTTTTTCCAAGTCATTGATTGCTTTCCAAACATGACCATCTTCAAATCAGTGTTCAGCGGTGAAAAAGAACTGTCAAATCAACGAACCCTGTCACATTGACTATCATCAATCCTCAGCAAGAATTGTGACCGAACTAGGAATCGAGCCAGCCATAGGCTGTGATGACTTGCTTGGTATAATGCATCACAGAGATGCATTAAACCCCTTTTTGCCAGGGCATGACTCGTATGTTTGTAAAGAGGTATATGTTGTAATTGCAACCGCCATGTATACGACCAAAGATTGATCTAACAATCTGCTCGATTCATTTGAACAACAAAACATCCGTACCAATGGGCCGCCATTCAACAATCACAGCTGTTGCTTAGCATGATTTATACGGTGTTATTTGTTATATAGAAAATTTGCCTAGAGCTCTTATAGACCGTCAAACAATGGTAGAAAATTGATGTTTTTTGTGTGATACATGGAAAGGTCAAAATTAATAGTGATATAATAAACAGAGAGGGTTGGCAGAGCGGTCACCTATCCTTTTAACCATTATGCTGCTAAGCGCGGCTCACTGACCTATTGCGGACAGTGTAGATCAAGATCAGACTGCACAGGACGTGCAGTCTGATCTTTGATCTACACTGTCCGATAAGGAGATATTTTACTGCAAAAGTAAGTTTGAAATAACATTATTCGCGTTTTCACTATCGGCATGAAAGTTTTATTTGATTTATTAAGCAGGATATGGGTTAAGCTGTTTCAGTGAAAATAAGAAGATTTATACCACGCGCAAAGTGTCGACGTCCTACTGAAACCTTGGGAAAAGGAGAAATTTATAGGAACAAGTGATTGCTGTCTTTTGCCACAATATTTTTCGAATCTTTCAAACTAATCATTTCACGATTTATTCATTTAAGTTACTGTTACTCTAGCGCGGTAGTTCAGTTGGTAATGTATCGGGAAAGAAATCAAGGCATCGCTTACTCGATGTCACGCTCGGCCAAAAACCTGACCATGGACTGATGCATTATCTTCCGCTAGATGGTGTTCTTCAAATACACATCTGATTTGGGCATTCTGGGTAAGGAACCGGACTACTTTTTGAAACGAAAACAGTTACTTTGAATTTGAAACAAAATAAACGTTTACTAAATAAAACGCTACCTGGTGCGATTCATTCAGCTATGATCAGCTAGCATGTAACTTATGCACCGGCAATTTATTAAAACAGCCCCTACAGGCTTGGTTAAGAGCTTTGGTATATGCCCTACTTTTCCCCTTTATATGAGATGGGTGAAGCGTCATAGCAGACAGGCCGAATCTTCGAAGAATATGACATGCGCAGACAACGTGGATTGATGGTATTCATTGCGACAGAATTTATTTCTCTCCAACCGCTGAATATTGCTTCGACAAAGTTTATGTTGGAAAGCAGCAAGTGGCTTAGAAAGAAGTTCGTGCGAATTACTAGTGCAAGAAGCTACGGAAAAGCGTGGATAGCTTCATAGGATACTACATAACACAAACAAACAAATCGAAGCTACCAGGTGCTTTCCCGAGATTTACTGACCTAAAGAAGGCGTCTTTTGTAAACATTTTTCGATTTTCCTACAATGTTTTCTTCCCTTTGAAAGGCAAATTCCATCATTGGAGCCACGTTTAATTTGTCGTGTCAAAATGCTGTAACAGTGGAAAAGTTAGGCTATGATTTTGTCGTCTGGTAATGCCTTAACTCTTTACCAGACGAGAAGATTTCAAATTGGTCAAAATTGAAAGCATCTGCAGATGACACAACTGAAACGGTACTCTCTTGGTCCCACATTGTTTTCAAAAGACTTCCTCTTGGGGGGGGGGGGGTCGTTATAATCTTATCCTGCTACATAAGTTAAATGAAACTTTCAACACGATAGTAAAAACTAGAATAATTCTATTTCAACCTTATCTGTTGGAGAAAAAAATATCTCCTCATCGGACAGTGTAGATCCAAGATCAGACTGCACGTTTTGTGCAGTCTGATCTTGATCTACAGCGTCCGCAGAAAGTCAGTGATTCGCTCGTACCAGCCTAAGGACTAAGATACGAGATTGTTTAATAAAAGGTTACTGAAGTTAGGCAGAGCTGGAACTCAATCCCACAAACCCAAATACCATCCTCTAGCATGTAGGCTGATAATAGTCGGGCCCCTATGACACACATGAGGGACATTGCAGGCAAAGGGACGCTGTGTTAAATACTTGGAACAAGACAAATATTACGATGGCGCCTAATACGGACTTTTTCCTTATTCAACGAAGTTTTCAACAGCTGTCTGCCAAAAGGGAAATCATTTACTCGTATTTTATTTCCCTGTATGCCTACATACATAGTTATGTACATCCATGGAGTGAATGAACAAATACCTCAAAACTCATAGCATCACAACGCATCCACCTGATCTCTGTGGAAACTCTTTGGATTTAACATGATCTAAAGGTCCAGACTGTTGCAACAGGCTGCACATTAGCAACCCATTCTTAAAGTAAAACGTCCGATAAATGGATGCATGACCCGGTTCGACGGCGCGGCGCCAAGCTCATCTTACACTGATGGTCAAGGATGGCGCCGTCGTAATCCATTCTCGATAACATCCAATTGAACTTCATTGGGGATAGCTCTTGGCTCATTGCTGGTCATAGGATGACACAGATACCTTATCGTTGAAAGTAATGACGACCCTCGCCTGGTGATATCTTGGGTTCTATTCTTTGGGGAGATATTATAGCTTCCATACCGTCAAGCAAATGGCTAGAGGTGGGAGTCGAGCTTATTGTCTTGATAATAGGTTCCAGCGGCTCTTTCTTAGCTTTCATGTCAGTTCTGCTGGCAATGGTAAAGGCACCATAAACCCCTTGCGATCCTTTCCATTATCTACCATGTTCGGTCCTGGCAAGGTCTGTGGTAAGGTCTGTGCACCACTCGCTAACACGATGCCATACTCTCAATGATCTCCATGAAAGTTTGCAGTATACCTAGATTCTTCATAGTAAAAATGTATTAGGCTAGATCAGTGAAGATTCCGTCGTCTGTAAAGTGTAGACAAGGGTCCATATTCATTAACCGTAAGAACGTTCCTAGCCTGATTCTTCAGAAATGTGCTAAATTTTTACAGTAACACAACTTCTGATTGGCTAAACCATTTTAAAAGTTTTTTTTTTTTTAAAGGGTATGGACTTTCCATACATAAAAAGCAGCATCTATAGGTCGTTTTATGACCATTTTCAAGACAATCTCCTAACAGCTTTGCCTAAGGTACGGTTTTGACTCGGTTTAGTTTCTAACGCTTGTAAGGAATAAAGTGGGGTCAGAACAATTGGCGAGTGCATACATACTATCTACTGTGTATATTACATCTATACTAGAGGCCGTTGAGGGCCTGAATCGCTCTCCTTGTAGTGATTTTGCTCTTTTTCTACCATTCACCATGAATTCATGATGCAAATAGGAAAAAGACAAATGCACATACGTATACATATACACACAAAGGAAAAAAATGTGTGTGTGTGGAGGGGTGTTGTTGCAACTGGACTTGAACCCACTAAGACACTAGTGTAATAAGCAGGTATGGTGAATTGGACAAATAATGAAATAATCAAAGTCCATTTTTTTCAAACCGATTGTTTGGAATCCAGCCATATTTGATAGAGTTTTCGTATTTGTTGTATTGCACAATCCATCCAAATTTCAAAGAAATGGGACCAATAATATGGAATATGTTGAGTAAAGAAAACTAGTCATCAAACGGCTGCTTTTCCTAAACTGATTGATTGATTTTCTTCATTTTCGACAGGGTTTAACCTATCGGTAATACAAAGGATCTGTGCAAGTTTTAACAGAACTGGATCGAGAAAGCAAACTTAATCATGTAACAAAAAAGTGAAAATTTTCAACTTTAAATGGCTACTTTTCTCTTATTAATTGTCCAATGTTTTTCATAATCAATACGGTTCAAGCTATTGAGGATATTAAGAAACTGAGCGAGTCACTTAAAAAATGAGACCAGAAATCCGGGATTTATTATGTAAACAAAAAATCAAAATTTTCAACTTAAACTAGCTACTTTTCCCTTACTGACTGTCGAATTTTTTTTTTTTTTTTCCAAAATCAATAGGGTTCATGCTACTGATAATATAAAGAGACTGTGAAAGTGTCACAAAAATCCGACCTCAAATGCGGACTTTATTGTGTAAACAAGAAATGCAAATTTTCATCTTCAAATAGCTACTTTTCCTCGTCGAGTGTGTTTTTTGTTTTTACAAAATCAACAGGGTTCATGCTACTGATAATATAAAGAGACTGTGAAAGTGTCACAAAAATCCGACCTCAAATGCGGACTTAATTGTGTAAACAAGAAATGCAAATTTTCATCTTCAAATAGCCACTTTTCCCTCGTCGAGTGTGTGTGTGTGTGTTTTTTTTTCTTTACAAAATCAATAGGGTAAAAGCTATTGATGATACAAAGAAACTGTGCAAGTTTCACGAAAATCCAACCACAGATGCGGACTTTATTGCGTAAAGAATAAAAAGACTAACGGACGGACGGAAAGACGGACGGACAGACAGACGGACGGACAGATAACGGAAACCACGCCCCTTTTTTAAAGCGCTTTCAGCCGAGCATAGCACCCTCATGCGTTTTTCATGTTTAAAACTGCTGCGACATAGTGCTCAGGGACGTAAGGAAAAGTGCTTGTATCAAGTCTGGAGTGTATCCAGTGTCCGCACTGGTTTTTATGTTTCATAGATAAACACACGAATTTGAACATATTCTAAAGATAAGCAAAATTTACAAGCAAAAATCTCCTTTACCAGGGTGCTTTAAACAAGCTTCTCTCACAGTATTTGTGCCATTCTTTGATTCTGGACAGGTTCGATATGTGTAGTTAAGACCTACACACATAGGCGCTTGAACCCTTATCTTCATGCAAATGGCATCAGACCCTTCTACAGGAGAGGACTTTGAAAACATTGCAACAAATGAAGAAACTGTTCGTAACGAGCAATTTCTTCATTTGTCACATTGTTTTCTACCCTGTCTTAACATTATACTTTAATTTCCCGCAAGTATCATTCTTTTATATAAATGCTCTCAGTTGGGAAAATCTAAAATGACGTGACAGGGAAAAGGTTTAAAGGTTTGGAAAGTCAGAATAATGCCAAACATAGAAATATTACAATTCTTTGTTTAGACTATTACAAACGAAAGGTCGGTGGTGGCTTCTAGATTTAACATTTCATATTTTGTCATTATTGCGAAGTCTTAAGTTTGAAATTCAAACTCCATACTTAATACTTTAAAGATAATATATGTTGGAAGTGTGACCTTTGAAGTCTGAAGTTACCACTTTATTATTTGTCATAAGAGTCAAGGTTGAAATTCATTTTTCAAACGTTATAGATCTATAATATTTAAACAGTACAGACTTTACACTTCACTTTTAAGACAAGTGAATCATCTATGGAGTGTGAAGTTTAGAAGTCACTACCGGTCTTTCATAATAACATTTCATGTAGCACAGATGAGTTACAAATCACCTATGGAGTGAGAAGTTTAGGAGTCACTACCCGTATTTCTTAATAACATTTCATTTAGCACAGATGAGTTTAACAGAGCTGTTACAAGATAAACTTTTTTCAGGTTGATTGATTGATTGATTGTATGGTGTTTAACGCCGTTTTCAACATTATTTCAGTTATATCGCGGCGGCCAGTGCACCTATCCATGCTTTCCTGGAGTCTTACCAGTACTCCGCACAATCTTCTTTTCAAGCCACTAGCTGCTTTCCCACATAATCATCGTCGAAACAATGGTCAGCGGTGGGAGAGGAATGAATCCTGTCGCAGTGACTATCATCAATCCTCGGAAAGAAATTGGCCAAGTCAGGGGTCGTAGCCAGGGATCGAACCCTGGACCCCGTGTTCTCAAATCCTGCACGCTACCGACTGAACTACCGGGGCTCGGTCTTTTTTCAGGAACCGGTATGACCTATGTTCAGTGTATTTTTTTTTTTGTCATGTTTCCAATCAAAAATGAAGGGTTCTCATTATATTACTTCATACTTTTCGGTAATTATCGGGAAATAATGGTGGATAATAAGATTTGATAATTCATGCTTACGACCAGTGAAATTAACCGATTTTATAGCAACCAGTACGGAACTACACAGATTCCTGCATGTCGGTATGTTTATAACTTTGCCCTTTCAAATGCATCAGATTTATATCAGACAGTGATTAAATCCAATAATCTAAGGAAAAATCCCACCTTTTCAAAATGTTAATTAATCCTGTAAAATTCAGGTGTTTGAGTTTAGTTGATTTGCTGTGTCATTTCGAATGTTATTAAATGGCAGACACTAATGACAATAAGGCAGAAGGATACAACTATTTGGCAGTCAGAAGATTAAAGATTAAAAAAATGTAAGTTTGAAAACGGATTTTTGTCTTTTTCAAAATAAATCACTGTACAAGATTCTTTGACATTGATTAAAACACAATTCTATCATAATTCTGGTCTACACCAACAAACTGTTTTGTGTGTGTGTGTGAACTGGTAATTATACCTATGGGAAAAAGTTAAGCACATGTTATATTCCTTGAAAAAGAGGTAAACAAAGACCAATATAACATGAAATATGACTTTAGTTTGTCTGGTGCATTTCCTCCAGTCACTCAAATATAATTAAACGCTGAACAGAGATATTACGGAAAACAATACATTTGGGCGAAAGGAATTGTTTTAACTGTATGAGATAGAATATGCATTACTTTTTCCCAAAGGTACATATTGTTATTGTAATGCGTTCTTCGATAGGGGGACGCCATGGGGAATTACCGGAAACAACTATACTGGATTTTGATGAAAGTCCCAAACAAATAAAGGGGTTAGAAACATGAAATAAATAGAACAGTTGTTTCTTTCCGTGAAAGATTGAAATCTAGTTAATCTCTTGAACATAGCGGTAATTTATTCATTCGTGGCTGCGCCACTCGCGAAAACATTACCGATGATGTTCACTCAATGAAACAAATTTTGATCTTTCACCGAAAAAAAAAAGTCCGCTATCTATTTTTCAATTCTGTGATATTAATCTTACTTTAGTTTTTATCAAATTTTGTTTTTTGACAAATTTCATAGTTTCAGAGAGACAAAGTTTTATGTCTGTTTCTGTTTGTTAATCTTTAACGCTGGCCTACTTTTGCGACCTCATTCATGCAGTGCGATCTCGGTCTACAGGTTTACAGCAATTTTTACTATTTCCTTCATAGGACTGTCCTTGTTTGCTGCATCTCTTCTTGATATATGAATTTTCCTATTTTCTTCGTCGATAGAAATTGTCCTTCCTTGTTCACGACATAATTTTGCACAAACTCTGAAATTTATAATTGTTTTCACTTTTCCTTCATTTCTTCTAATCTTTATTTCTTTGTCGGGATGGGTGTCAATACCATGAAGTATTTATCCCTTGAAGTCAAGTGAAGATGTACATGAGCAGTGGTAATACCCGTATGTCAAACCTGTATTAAAAACAAGAAATATCTTTAAAAAAGATAGACGGCGTAAACTTGCCAGCAAAATAAACATGTCTACATTTTTGACCAATCACAAACTTCGAGTTATTCATTCATTATAAATACAAAAAAGTAAGTGAAAAGCCAGCATATTCAGCTACGCCGAAAAAGAAAACAGTTTATCTTACAATCAGCTATAAACACTCAAGAGTAGGGTTTCCTTATTCCATAATTTACATTAATTGTCATTTCGGAATATGTCACATATATGGCTTTCTGGGTGGCATATATATATATATATATATATATATATATATATATATATATATATATATATATATATATATGTGTGTGTGTGTGTGTGTGTGTGTGTGTGTGTGTGTGTGTGTGTGTGTGTGTGTGTGTGTGTGTGTGTGTGTGTAATCAAATCTCTATTCGGTAGCAAGAAGTTACATATTGCTTAATATCAGTGGTACGATCTTTTATTACTATCCTCAGTACACAATTTAAAAAATACAGCTATCCTCGGTATAGAAAGGAACTATCCTCGGTACACCGATGTTGATCTCAGGAGTATAACAACAGAGAGTAAACCTTTGGACTACATTTTTCATATACATAATTCTTTAAGTATTAGAAAGACACCGTGCGCTTCAGAATTTCAATCACATTCTTTGTTCTGATAGTATTCAAGTATGTTGAACAGTCAGGTCAAAATTCTGCGCCAGTATGACTTTCGGACGACGAATTTACGTCTTAATAGAACTGGTTTCGGTGTTTCACGAACGGTACGGAATTGATTAAACATTTAGATTATTAAAACATTAACATATGACACACGTATGTTAGTAGTATAATGTATGGATTCTTACCTGTTGTGCGAGCAGTAATTTCCTCCATCTGCAAATTTTTACACGGTTAGATTGCTATATCCGGGTCTGTATTCACCAACCATTCTTAAGAATATTTTTAGTCTTTTTCTCCAAGATTTTTAAAGTTTGAAAGTAACACAACTTTTGATTGGCTAAACCAAATGGTTTGGCCAATCAGAAGTTGTATTACTTTCAGATTTTGTACCCACGTGAACATTTTAATAGAAATGCTCCATCCTCTCTTGATACATGTATTGCACACACAAGCACCCAAACACTTTGCCCCGCCCATCTCTTTTTTATCAGTTTTAAGGGCAGGTTATTATGCTAGCTATAACGCTTTGTAAAAATAAAAAACCTGTTTGATATTTTGATATTTTTGTGCCGTATTTGGCTGTTCGCGACCATAGAACTTGTATTTTGCACAGAGTATAAAGCAAGATCAGCCTGCACATACGTGCGACTACGGTCGGGTCACTCTGGTGCATTTTTATGGCTTATTTATCGCTTTTTAATTGCTTTTTAATGGCTTTGTCGAGGGGCAAGTGACGTCATAGCGTCCCAAGATGCGTTGGGCGTACCTATTTATAGAAACAGCGTGAGAACCGCAAACGCTGTGTCCAGATAAGGAAATGCGGGTCATAGACGACACGAGCGTTGGGGGTCAGGTATTTATAGAAACGATGGGATACATTTCACATGTTTTCAGTCGGGAACAGTATAAAACGACAAGTTCAATTACATACCTTGTGCATACCCATGTTACTAGAATTACCTTTGTTGTAAAGCGCTACCGGAGGGACTGCCCTAATCCCAGGCTCGCTGTATTGAGCGGGGCGTAATAAAATAAGTAAATATGTTTGTTGTTGTTGCTGTTTTATTTACAAATAGCTTTGATGTTGTTGTGTGTTTTATTATTATTATTGTAATTATTATTATTATTTACAAATAGCATGCCATAATCAGATACGAAAGTACAGGAAAAAGAATTCAGTCTATTTCAAAGACGACACAATCTTGTTTTAAGTTCATCCACGACAACGCATAAATTGAGGCTAAACCCCCGAATTTTGCAGGTCCGTTTACCTTTAATCGTAATATAGGTATAATTCTTTGGCCCGCGGCTGACAATGCGGTCACCATACTCTAGTTTGTCGGTCAGTTCGCCTGTAATATGAAATAAAGTGTTAAATAATTTGAAATAGATAAAATAAATAAACAAATATATTGTGTGTATTTTAAACTTTAGATATAGTGACATTATTGTTTCAAACCGAAATTAAATGTACAAAACTTACCAAAATAATCGCCCAGTGGTGGATCATATTGTCCCAGTCTGCTGACATAGATGACCGAGTTTGTGTCGTAATAGAGAACTAGCTCTCTAAGCTGATCTAGGATGCCGTACAATTTTATCTGAGACCAGCAGGCAGCAAATGTGGCCAGGAAGATGTTGGTCTTCATGTCTTCTAGCACAAATCCAGACTAATGTTGATACTCGAGGCAAAGGTGCTCCTCGTTGATGATATGAAAGTCCTTCACCTCTTGGTACCATCGCGGTCAATATTTGCTAGAATTTATCCAGCTGCGAGGAATGGATAAATTCGCAGACACCCCCACCCCCCCCCCCCATTTAGTTGCTGCCCAAATTTTCCCCAGAAACAGGAAAAAGAGAAACAAAGTTTTTACTTACAGGTTGTACTCCAAGAATTTAAAGAGTTAGTACATGTACAGTGATATGAATGTAGTATAATTATCTGTTAAGGCAGAGCTTGTTCAGGGAACAGACTCCGGGGTTCTCTCTGATTTTGTCTGACTCTAACTGGATAAAGTCAGAGAAATACTTGCATCTCTCTTTGTCGACTGCAGTCCTGCACCAGTCAGGCCACTTGCCTCCTGTTTGAAATTCAGGAAAGTGTTGACATAAGAGGCAAATAATCCGTCTTCTTTGGTAGAAGTGTCCTACTGAGAAGAATTGTCCCAGTCGTACACTTCGTAGATCTTGAAAAGAATGTAGCGCTTGTCCAACGCCTTCGCAATTTCAGGTGTACACCACGTTCCGACGAAGGCCCTGTGTTCGTCCGTGTGACGACAACTGGTTCTACTTTCGGAGTCGGTGCAGGTTCTACACAGCGGAAATTGCAGCTTGCCGTTGGACAGGTACGGTAGGACAGGGTGATATAATCCTCTAGGGCCAGAATCTTAACCGCAATCCCGAAGTAGCTGCGGATGACGCCAAAGTCGTTCGTGGTGATTTTTGGATGACCACGGGGTACCGACTATTCTTGTTGACGTACGGGTATAGACTGAAAGAAAAGATTAAAGTAAAAGGTTCCCATTGTCTGAACTTTATCGCTTTTTTGCCTCATATGTATTAAACCAATACTAGTAGTACAAAAAGAAGGTGTGCAAACATGCATCGCTTAAATCCCTTTGAACAAACTACAAAAGTAATTACCTCGTAAAGTCGACGTATTTGATTTTCTCGTCATCCCCCGTCTTGTTATGCAACTTGACTGCATTGTTAGGCCCCCGAAGAAGGAGACCCTCGGATCCAGTCGGTCCTGAATGTCAAGTCCGGCCAGTCTTTGACAGGTGGATCCTCCTGAATCTTTTTGAGCCACTCGTGCACTCAGATGCGCACGTAATTGTAACGCAGGTCCTAGGTCAGTACTTTTCTCTTGATTTGGGTCAAGGTATACATCTCATCCATGGTTTGACCAGTTTTGGGGTTCTTGGTGGTGCGGTCGGGATAACACCGAGGACACCCGTGCCGTTAACAACTTGTAACATACAGTCATTCGTAAAATCTTTTACAAAACAAAAGGAAAAATAAATTTATATGTACTTACATGTGTATGTTTAGATATTCATACATTGACATTCATTCACACTTACCGTGAAATTTAACACGATATTCCCAGCCCGACCGTCCACATTGTAGTGCGTGGTAAAAATGCTAGCTTCTCCACCGTTCAATTCATGTCGAATGTTCAAGTTTTCCCGTTTTAGTCTGGCGAGTTCCATTTGGTACTCATGGAAGGCTTATTGTAATTATCGCTCTGGGCATAACCGATGGTGGACACTTGATCGATAGGGAAACGATGGGTTTCTTTTCCACCGCTTTTACTTCCTTGCTTAATGGTACACAGAATCTCTTGTTGATCAGTTTGGTCCAACCTTCCGCAGTTTTCTTAGCACTGACACGATAGTCTCTTACACCAATAGGCAACTCGAACGTCGCCTTGTATTCAGCTTATATTAATCTGCAAATAAACAAACAGAAACAAGAGGGCCATGATGGCCCTGGATCACTCACCTGAGTCAATAGGCGAAATTTCACTCCACATGAATAATTCAATTTCTGACCATTTGTCAAGTCAATTGAACTAGAAATGTGGCCTCTAGAGTGTCCACAAAGAATTTTCTTAAGGTGACATAGTGACCTGCTTTATCACCGAAGGTGACCCAATTTTTAACTCATCAAAAATTTGTCAAGACAATCATTCTGAACAGTTTTCAAGTACATTGAGCAATAAATTTGGCCTCTAGAGTGCCCACAAGGTATTTCTTTAATTTGATCTGATGACCTAGTTTATGACCCCAGGTGACCCAATTTCAAACTCTTCTGATATTTCATTAAGACAAACATTCTGACCAATTTTGAAGTCAATTGAGCAAGAAATGTGGCTTCTAGAGTGTCCACATGGTATTTCTTTAATCTGACCTAGTGTCCTAGATTATGACCCCAGGTGACCCAATTTTGAACTCATCTTAGATTTTACCGGGAAAAACATTGTGACCAACTTTCTAATCAGTTGACCAATAAATGTGGCCTCTAGAGTGCCCACAAGGTATTTCTTTAATTTGACCTAGTGACCTGGTTTATAACCTCATTTGACCCAACTTTAGACTCATGTTACATTTTATCAAGACAAACATTCTGACCAATTTTCAAGTCAATTGAGCTTAAAATTGGGCCTCTAGAGTGCCCACAAGGTATTTCTTTAATTTGACCTAGTGACCTAGTTTATGATCCCAGGTGACCCGAATCCAAACTCATCTGAGATTTCATCAAGACAAATATTCTGACAAAATTTAAGGTCATTTGAGAAATAAATGTGGCTTCTAGAGTGCCAACAAGCTTTTTGTTTAATTTGACCTAGTGACCTAGATTATGATTCCAGGTGACCCAATTTCAAACTCATCCAATATTTTATCAAGACAAACATTCTGACCAATTTTGATGTCAATTGAGCAAGAAATGTGGCCTCTAGAGTGCCCACAAGGTATTTCTTTAATTTGACCTAGTGACCTAGCTTATGACTCCAGTTGAGCCAAATTCATACTCATGTGAGATTTTATCAAGACAATTACTCTGACCAATTTTCAAGTCAATTGAGAAAAATATGTGGCCTCTAAAGTGACCTACATTATGACCCCAGGTGAGCCAATTTTGCACTCATCTTAGATTTTATCAAGAGAAACATTCTGACCAATTTTCAAGTCAATTGAGCATGAAATGTGGCCTCTTGAGTGCCCAAAGGTATTTCTTTAATTTGACCTAGTGACCTAGATTATAACACCAGGTGAGCCAATTTCAAACTAATCTTAGATTTCATCAAGACAAACATTCTTACCAATTTTCAAGTCAATTGAGCAAAAAATGTGGCCTCTAGAGTGCCCACAAGGTATTTCTTAATTTGACCTAGTGACCTAGCTTATGATTCCAGCTGAGCCAAATTCAGACTCATGTGAGATTTTATCAAGACAATTACTCTGACCAATTTTCAAGTCAATTGAGAAAAATATGTGGCCTCTAAAGTACCCATAAGGTATTTCTTTAAATTTACCTAGTGACCCAGTTTATGATCCCAGGTGACCCAATCTCAAACTCATCCGATATTTTAGCAAGACGAACATTCTGACTAAATTTCAGGTCATTTGAGCCATAAATGTGGCCTCTAGAGTGCCCACAAGGTATTTCTATAATTTGGTCTTGTGACCTAGTTTATGACCCCAGGTGACCCACTTTTGAACTCACTGAACATGTTGTGGTCAGGTGGGCTAACAAACTTAGAACAGGATTACTACATAACAAATTCTACGCCTCCCATTTTTAGAGAAGAAGAATTCTAAAGTTTTCCTTTTTTGTTTCCATGTTCAAACTTGTGACCCCAAGGCAGGGGCCAGTTTTGACACCAGGGCCATCATATGAACAACCTTGGTAAGAAGTCCACTAGAAGATGCTACATACCAAATATCAAAGCTCTACGCCTTCCAGTTTCAGAAAAGAAAAATTTTAAAGTTTTCCTTCTTTGTTCCTATGTTCAA
Organism: Hippopus hippopus; assembly: GCA_946811185.2. NCBI lineage: Eukaryota > Metazoa > Mollusca > Bivalvia > Cardiida > Cardiidae > Hippopus > Hippopus hippopus. The sequence goes on along the minus strand of OX328096.1, from coordinate 4,585,637 downwards.
AATTGTGACCCCCGGGGCGCGGCCAGTTTTGACCCCAGGGCCATCATATGAACAAATTATGATAGAGGTCTACTAGGAGATGCTACATACCAAATATCAAAGCTCTACTTGAAAAACAAATTATGGTAGAGGTCCACTAGGAAATGCTACATACCAAATTTCAAAGCTCTACTCCTTCCAGTTTTAGGAAGAAGAATTTTAAAGTTTTCCTTCTTTGTCCCTATGTTTCGAACTTGTGACCCCCGGGGCGGGCCAGTTTTGACCTCAGGGGCATCATATAAACAAACTTGGTAGAGGTCCACTAGGAGATGCTACATACCAAATATCAAAGCTTTACGCCTTCCAGTTTCAGCAAAGAAGAATTTTAAAGTTTTCCTTCTTTGTTCCTATGTTCTAACTTGTGTCCCTCGGGGCGGGGCCAGTTTTGACCCCAGGGGCATCAAATGAACAGACTTAGTAGAGGCCCACCAGGAGATGCTACATACCAAATATCAAAGCTCTACGCCTCCTAGTTTCAGAGGAGAAGATTTTTCAAAGATTTTGACCCCCGGGGCAGAGCCAGTTTTGCTCCCAGGGACATCATATGAACAAACTTAGTAGAGGTCCACTAGGAGATGCTACGTACCAAATATCAAAGCTCTGCGCCTTCCAGTTTCAAAGAATAAGAATGTTAGATTTTTCCTTCGTTGTCCCTATGTTCGAACTTGTGACCCCCGGGGCGGGGCTAGTTTTGACCCCAGGGGCATCATATGAACAAATTTAGTAGAGGTCCACCAGGAGATGCTACATACCAAATATCAAAGCTCTACGCCTCCTAGTTTCAGAGGAGAAGATTTTTCAAAGATTTTGCATTTTTTTCCTTTTTGTTGCCATGGCAACCAGAGTTATAGGTGGAATTCAATTCTTTGAACAACTTCGGTAGAGCTTTACCCAAGGAACATCCTTGCCAAGTTTCATCAAGATTGGCCCAGTGGTTTAGGAGGAGAAGATGTTTAAAGAAATTGTGGACGACGGACGAATCACGACGCACGACGCACAACGCACGACGCACTACGAACGACGGACATTGGACGATCACAAAAACTCACCATGAGCACTTCGTGCTCAGGTGAGCTAAACAAGAAGATTTTTATAGATTTCCTTCTTTATCTCTATGTGAAATCCGAGACCGCACAACATAGGGCCAATTTCCAACCAGGGCCATAATTTGAAGTATTTTGGTAGAGGGTCACTAGATGATGCTACATGCCATATATGAAAGCTCTAGCCCTTACGGTTTGGAACAAGAAGATTTTTAAAGTTTTTTCTTTCGGTTGCCATGGCAACCAGAGTTCTACATGGAATTCAAATCTTTGAAGTATTCTGAAAGTGCATCACCTAAGGATCATTTCTGTGAAGTTTCATTGAAATCTGTTCGCCGGTTTCAGAGGAGAAGATTTTTTTTATGAGAGCTCTAGCCCTTAAGGTTCGGGACAAGAAGATTTTTAAAGATTTCCTTCTTAATCTCTATGTGAAATCCGAGACCCTACAACATAGGGCTAATTTCCACACCAGGGCCATAATTTGAAGTACATGTATTTTGGTAGAGGGTCACTAGATGATGCTACATGCCATATATGAAAGCTCTAGCCCTTACGGTTTGGGACAAGAAGATTTTTAAAGTTTTTTCTTTCGGTCTTTCTCAAAGTGACGTTGCAAGACGCTTTAACGTTGCAAAATCAACAACAGTGCGTCTTGTTCGACGGGTAAACGAAACCGGGAGCTTGTCTGATAGACCCTGACCTGGTGCTCCGTTTGTGACGTCTGTACGACAAGACAATTTCATCCGTCAACGTCACTTGCCAAACCGTTTTGTCACAGCGCAATCCACAACGTCGATGGTTATAGGGAATCGTGGAAGACATGTAAGTCGGAATACAGTAAGGCGACGTCATCGGGAGCGTGGAATATTGTGCAGGCGGCCGTACCGTGGTGTTGTGCTAACTGACCGCCACCGTCGGCGGTGGGCTCAAAACAACATTGGAAGACATTGGCGTGATGTGGTCTTCAGTGACGAGTTCCGTTTTAACCTCTCCTGTGCCGACGGACGAGTCCGCGTTTACCGTCGACGTAATGAACGGTACACCCAAAGTTGTGTTCTGGAGCACAACCGTTTTGGTGGTGGTGGTATGATGGTTTGGGCATTAATAAACCACACATTTAGAACTGACCTGGTGGTTATTAATGGTAATTTAAATGCCAGACGGTATGTAAACCAAGTTCTTCGTCCTGTGTTCGTTCCCATGTTTCAGCAACGCCGTAGCCTTACATTTCAACATGACAATGCGCGCCCCCACACGGCCAGATGTACCAGAAACTTTCTCATGGCCAATAATATTGCCGTGCTGCCATGGCCTGCTAACTCTCCCGATTGTAACCCAATCGAACACATGTGGGACATCCTTGGACGTCTTTTACGTCGACGTAATCCACAGCCGCAAAACGTCCAAGAATTGACAAATGCTCTTCGTGAAGAGTGAGCTCGCATTCAATGCTACCTCCTGCGTAATCTGTGTGGGTCCATGGGACGGCGACTGCAGGTACTGATAGCAAGTCAAGGAGGCCATACACGGTATTGATGAATTTAAGGGGGTGAGTTTGTTGAAATGGCTGTTAAATTTATGTAATATTTAGCTAAACGCTTGTGTCATGTGATGTGTGTAGAAATATTGACAAAGTCCATTTTTAAATTACAAAATCATGCATTCGATATTTAATTCATGAAATATGACGCGACAGAGGGAGACGAGGCGTTTCTTATGGACGTCAGTATATAAAGCAGTTAATGTGTGATAATATATTGATATAAATGTACAGGAAATAAAGGGTAAACATATTTACAACACGGTGGCTTATTCTGAAGAGAGAGATACAGAGAGAGAGAGAGAGAGAGAGAGAGAGAGACAGACAGACAGACAGACAGACAGACAGACAGAGGCAGAGGGGAGGGAAGGAGGGAGAGAGAAAGAGAGAGAGAGGGGGGGTAAGAAAGAGACAGAAAGACAGACAGACAGAAAGATACACAAACGGACGGAGAGAGAGCGAGAGAGCGATTCAGTCGGAACCTATACTCACTTCTGTTTTCTAGTAACACGAACATCTTTGGGGAACTAAACCTGGCTGATAAAAATAGTCTCAGAAAAGCATTAATTAAACATGAGTACACTCGGTGATGTTAAAAAAATATCTAAATGTCAAACGGTCAGTTTCATTTCCCGTGTTTTATGGATTTCAGGATTGCGCGCTCTCTTTGAGACAAAATGGTTTTTAAGGAACGTTTCTGCAATCTAAATCCTTGTTCCAACATTGTGCGTATTTTCGGTCTACTGACTTAATCGAGTCATCTCGGGCTTCCTAGGATAGACATCGCTGACCTCTATACGTATACGTAAGTTAAAAGTCACCTCAAAAAATAGTTTCGGGTACCCGCGACTTATTTTGAGAAAAAAAAAAAGGAAAAACTAGAAGCAGATTGAAAAAAGATGTCTCCTACGGGTAAAGAGTTTCTGAAATATTAAACACATGTTGTTTCCACTGCTAAAGAGTGCGATCCTTCTCCGTTATGTCTACCCAACCCCGCGATTTAGTGGCCAATTAAGCCGGGTAGCATTGGCTTTTCGGCGAGATAATGCGGCCATTCTTGCACCGCTGGGAAGTTCAGCCTCTAACATCGGTCCGCTGGTGTCTACGGCTTATTTCGAAAAGTAAAAAAGTTGGCAGCAGACCGAAAAATCATTCCTATAGGGAAAAGGGTTTTCTTGGATATTACGGCGTGAACTTTTCTCGGGGTTAAGACCCATCTCCGAGTTGTCTACCCCGCCCAGCGATCTAGCAGTCATTTACACCGAGTAGCATTGACTTCAGGGTCGAGATACCGCGGTCATTCTTGTCTCTCTTAACATTGATTCATAAGTACCTACTACTTATTTTTCTAGAAATGAAAAAGTAGAAGGCCGAAAAAAATACGTTTTTGGAGCGAAAAGTGGGAAAATATTGGCTCTCCCCGCCAGTTTGCGACAGAGGGAGGAAGCATTCACGCTTTATATTAGGCTATTCTCGAATTGACCGGTTTTTTTTTCATCTTCTCTACTTGACAAATGACCAGGTTTCTTGACTGGAGTCTATAGACTTTCGCTAGAAATATATTTAGCTTTATATCTTGCTCGACCACATACGATCTCGCAGGATAGAGCTAAGGATCGCAAAGGTATTTTCTACGCGTCATATTCTGGAACACTTTACGCATTGCGTTATTTTTTTCTTCTTTTACAAATCGAACTTTGAACGGGGGTAAAAATATTGATTCAGATCGAACAGCGCAACGCTAGGATCGTAGTGCATCCCTTGATTGACTTTAGATCCAAACAAATGCAAAACAAAGATTTAAAAAAAAAAAAACTTACCTCTATTTTCCTTCCTGCCAGTGATGAAAGACGACTTGATAAATGTCCAATATTATCAGTCGCTTACAAATTTGCTCGAGATGAACATTCGAGTGAGTTTTCAAAGCCCAACACCTGTTTGTATATACTCCTCAGAGCTGCTTTCCAACGAATGTTTGTTACGATCCCGGTGGTCTTTTCCTTATATAGATAAAACGTTTCCGGTTTTTTTTTTTTTTGCGCCATTCGGGGCATTACTCTTATCGATGACTCCACACTCGCGTCATCTATGGCCCACTTCTCCTTATGTGGCCTGCAACACGCAAAAAGAGGCATTCGGACATTTGTGTAAAGTGTCGTCTCGGGTCAGCCTGCGAAGTCCGCGCAGGCTAATCCAAGACGGCACTTTACGACTGCATTAGATTTTGTCCTACAGTAGACTTTTGCAGAACAGAAAATTACATAACGGAAACTGTCGTCCCGGATTTGCGCGATTGCGCAGACTGCGCGATTTGCGCAGACTGATCCAGGACTACACTTTAAGCAAATGTCCGAATGTCCCTTTTCGCGTGTTGCGACCAATTATAGGCACGCCGTTTCCGGTTCTCACGCTCTCGGTGCGTGGTTTCTAAATACATGTATACGTGACCCACGCTGGCGTCGTCTATTACCCGCTGTTCCTTATATGGACACAACGTTTCCGGTTATCAGGCTACCACAGTGTTGTTTCTATAAATACCTGACCCCCACGCTCGCGTGGTATATGACCCGCTTTTCCTTATATGGTCACAGCATTTCGTGTTCTCACGCTCCCAGTGCGTTGTTTCTATAAATACGTGCCTCCACGCACCTAGGGACGCTACGACGTCACGTGCTCCTTGACAAAGTCATTAAAAAGCGATAAAAAACAATTAAAAAGCTATAAAAATGCACCAAGAGTGACCCGACTGTAGTCGTGCGGTCTGATTTTGCTCTACACTCTCCGCTGCTCTTTCAATGGACTCAGTCAAGTAAACCCAATTCAGTGTCGTATGATGTACCAAACTTTATCGTGGTTATTGTCAACAATTTGAATTCGGCAACATTAAGGGTTAACAAGTTATTCTTTTGTCGAAATGCTGCCACTTAGGTATGAAGTTTCAACAATTCTCTGCTTAACAGAAACGAGTCCTTCCTAGACTTGTGCCCCGCCCCAACTCCCAATCGTTTCAACCAGCCAGTCCCTAACGAGAAAGGCAAATGAGGCAAATATTGTGAAGGCACCTAGCTGGGGCTCCTAGTGCAGAAAAACACAATAAGGCATCCGATATTTCGATAGAAATGAGCCGTGCTCTGTGAGAAGGCGAGTTCAATGCATCTGCAAAAAAGTATAACGGAAAGCTGCTGGAATACCGGCTAGCCCTCACCCGTCTTACTTTGAATACAAGCACGGGGAATCTTCGTTTAGAAGCCTTCGCAGACGTAGCGTATTTCACTTTATTTAAAGCCAAGATGATGAAATAGATAGAACTGCAGAGGTAGATCAAAATCTGTTCTGGTCTTCATTGCGCCGTCGCCGTATATCGAGATGCTGCTGCTATTACCAAACAATGGGAAACATTTTAGTGAACTCTATAAGGCGTCTAGTAATCGGCGGTACAATAATGTTTGTAAATCAAAGCGTTGAAAATGCTGGTGTGGCGTTTGTCAGGGAAGCCATAGTGTGGAATTAATAATTAAAAAAAAAAAAAAAGAAAAATATTATTCAAACATTAACTTTAAAGTCAACCTACTAAGCAAATTAATACTTCTTTTTGTATTAAGGGAAAGTACTGGTGCCATAGTTCGGATTATTTGTGTATTGGTGGTCTCCCCTTGATCATTCACAGGAGGAGTCAGGAGTAATGTCCCTTGACGGTAGGATGCATGATGGGTAGAGAGAGAAACCATGCATAACATATATCGAATAAAATTAAGTTATTACCTGAAAACTGTGATTTTGAGATATCTTTGGCCGTCAAGGTCTAATTCCAAACATTACAATCAATTATTTCGATCTGTAAATATTCATGCACAATCAATGGAGTGGCGTGCAATAATGGGACTAACAAGCCCAGGGACGAACTGGTTTTGGAACGTACAAACAGACAGGTCGAATTTTCGAAGAATATGACATGCGCAGACAACGGTCTACTGACCGCTTCCGGGCTTGTTTGTTCCAAAACAAGTTCGCCTCTGGGCTTGTTCATCCCATGATGAACTCTACACCAAAATCATAGTTTTCAGCTCAGACCTAATTTTATTCGATATATTTACATGGTTTCTCTCTCTATCCATTATGCATCGTACCGTCAAGGGACATTACTCCTGACTCCTCCTGAATGGTCAAAGAGAGACCACCAATACAAAAATAATCCAAACTTTGGCATGAGTACTCTCCCTTCAACCAAAAAAGTATTAATTTGCTTAGTAGGTTGACCTTCAAGCCAATATTTGAATAATATATCTCTTTTTTTTTTTAATCATTAATTCCACACAACGGGTTCCTTGACAAATGCCACATCAGTGTTTTCAACGCTTTGATTTTTTCAAATTAATTGAGTGCGGCATTGATAGTCAAATTGTGAAAACCATTAACAGTATGTATAGCTCTTTGAGTAGTCGAGTCAAGAACGAGGTTCATCAGTCAGATGTCATAAATACTGAACAAGGTACAAGACTTGGGGGTTAGATATCACCACCATTTTTGTATATATTGTACATAAATGGGCTAATTGGATAGCTAGAAAAGTCCAAACTAGGAATGTGCGTTTGTAACAGGCCATTCAATAGCCCTACAGTTGCAGATGAAATGGTACTGATCAGTTCTAAGCGTGGTCTTAATAAAAAACTTCAGAAATGTTGTGAGTAATCCTGTATATGGAGATACATGTATGATTGTAATGCGTCTAAATGCGCCGTAATAGTTTATAAAGAGAGCAGAATAGACTTTTCTTAGCAAAATAGAGAGTGGTTTCTTTGCACTGACAAGATTCCAGAATGTAGACTCAGCAAAATAATCTTGGTATCACCACTGATGTTATATATTTAATCTATTATGTAAACTATTGAGCACAAGTATCATAATTTGTATAAAAGTGTATCTTTATCAATTGTATTGTATGTCCATTCATCCACCCATCCATCGATCCATCAAACAATCCATCCATCCATCTCCATATCCATCCATCCATCCACCGATCCATCCACCCATCCATCCAACCAACCAACCACCCATCTCCAAAATGTAGAATTTTTCTTGTCGTTTCGGTAAAACTTGCACCAGGAGACTACTTATGCATCAAACTCAAGTAACTCTCTTGTTAAATATTAAAGTACATGACTTCTTAAAATTGTTTCCTCTCTCCCTCTCTCTCTTTCTCTCTCTCTTATCAATCCTAATTAGGTTCTCTCTTCCTCCTGTTGCATTATATTTGTCACGTTTTCTGACGGAGGAAGAGAGAACCTAAATCAAGGACTAGGACTGATTAGACTAAAATATCCTGATGATTAACACGACAGTAAAATGTGGACGACAGCACTATTTACTTGTCCAGGACCCACACTGGGACAGCGATTTTGTCAATTCTCTCTATTTTCTTCTTATTTTTTCTCATGATTGATTTTATTAGAGATGGTGCTGGGGGGGGGGGGGGGGGGGGGAAAGCTGAAAGCTATAGATCTGAAGGAAAATGAAGAAAGTCGTGGCCCAAAATTTCTGTGTTGACAAAAATTTGTGGATTTTCAGTTCGGTGCTTTACAGTTGTGGTAAAATATTATTCAAACCATGCATATTTCTACGGCCAATCCTAACGGGGAATAAAGTTAAATCATATCTACACACGATAGCATTGCCGGACTTTTCCACATACATTTACATCCAATAAAGAAATAAATAGTGATAAAATCTTCGAGATATACCTTTGTTTACTGTTTTCCCGTCGAAGGCTCTAGCTCGCGAGTTCCCGGATGTGTTCAGGGCACAAAATTGCATCGACTCTTTTTTTGAGCTAGTTCTCCTGCTTACCACTCGTGCAATAGACAATGACAAAAATATCAGGAAATCAAATGCTATCTTAGCTCGAGGAAACACCCATTTTTGCCATCAATTCTTTAAAGTGTCGGGAATTCGGGCACTTTGACAAGTGTTCAGACACCGCTTCCATAAGTTCCGACTTTATCTCTGTCAACTTCCGTCGCTCGGCCAGAAGACTAGAATTCTCCGACGATCCTCTCTGGATTGTCTACAATAGAAATAGGCCCATATAGTTTTGTAGATGTGTTCAGGTTTTAACGTTGTGTAAACTGGGAAATCAAATGCATCTGTCCCTTGAATTCATTCCCTGCAAATGAAATCAAAGGACTGAAAGGCGGACTTTTGCTAGATACGTATTTATTATATACCTGTAAGTTTTCCGGGTTAAATACACGCGGATAAAATCACACTCGACGGAAAAAAATCTGTATCTACACACTGTGCAATACGGTTCCAAATATGGTATGGTGACGTAATCCACCAACAAACTACATTCAGCCTCGTTCTTGATTTGATTTTACGCAACGTAGCAAAATCAAGCAGGATCTAAAGGCGTGTTAAGTCTATTTTACGTAACGCCAAATCTTTTATTTTTCTCTGTGCGTAGATCTACCCTAAAAAGAATTTTAAGCTTTATCCTTAGTCTAAAACAAATGATACGAATAATATTCATAAACTATTTGCCCTTTATAGAAAAAAAGTACAATTACGACGCGATATTAAATGAGATTATGGTGACATCAATAGTCAGTTGCTAGATCGAATATTCGCCCGATATCTTTTCATCACTGCTTCCATATTGCACCAGGATCGTAGACGTTACAGAATTTCTGCCACAATGTCTAATGAATGGTCTGATAAGGATATTGACTTCGTCTTGTTAACTCAATCTGGGTACTTTGACTACATTGAACAGCAAAACAGTCTTTCAGAATTTGACTTGTATGATGGAGACAAGGCATGTGACCCACTGCCCATTGAACCAACAGTTGATACCACAGAAAGTCAACATTTTAAGCTTATGCCAAAACAACTTTCATCGTCAGCAACGTCAAAAAAAACAAAAAACTTTTATTAAAATATCTAATGAGGAAAAGGAAAACTTTGTAAATGACATGAAGAACAAAAACACTGTAAATAAAACTGAGTCATGTATGAGACAGTTCAAAAGATTGCTTGAAGGGCGCAATTAACTGAGGGAGATCTGGCAAATAATGCCTGAAGAGCTAGATAATCTCATAGGATCCTTTCCCCTGTGTATAAGAAAGGCAGATCGTTCAGACTATGAGCCAGATACCCTGACATCCTATCATATATAGATTATAGAGGTACTGACAGGTAGTTATTCACACTTGCAGATTAAACGAAAAGCACATGAGCCTGTTCATTGACAGATTTTGATTTTACAATGATATATACTGCTTTCCACAAATGTTCAGTCATACCACAGCATAGCTAACTTATTCATGTAATTCCTGCATTTCAGGAGCACTAGGATATGGTTATGAAGTGTCTTACATAAACACATTTCTATGTGTCCAGTACCATTGCCTGAGATTGAGGCAAGGCCCTCTGCTTTATGTGTCATACAACCAAATAAACGTGCCAGGCAGCACCAAAAATGTACAAATAAGTATTCTTAAGCTCTTACCAGACTTTTGAATTTTAGAATTATCCAAATTCAAAGCATTTCCATACAACAAATTAAATGGGGGTTCAAATGATTGAATCTGTTTATGAAAGGATAAAAAAACATTGTGGGCAAAGGAGAAAATGCTGGCTAGTAACCAATAACCAGCATTTCACTTTCCACAGTTTTTACAAAAGCCTCACATTTTCAGTGTCGCTAAAATAAGGGATTGCACGGCATGGGATTAAACAAAAAATCTGGAAATACACGTACATGTATAAGTGTACTTTTCTTAAAGACATACACAAGATTCTTATTCAAGCATCTAATTTGAACATCTTTCGCTGAAGTTCACTTGAAAAAAATTTTTACACAGCAGAAACTCTAATACTAAAAGTATAATGAATAAAGTTATTCAGTCCAGCAACCATCTGCCCATCTCTTTTAGACAAATTACTAATCACTTGCAAATTGATGAGAGACTGATGATGCAGGTCAAAGTGATAATGTCAAATCACAAACAGAATGTTGGTCAAGCCAGGGATTAATCTCAACACCCCTGCATAACAAGCCCAAGTCTGTTACAACTCAGCTAAAACAGCTACCATGCCTACCATACTCGACATTTTTGTACTAAAAAAGCTTTTGTAAAATAAGGTTTGCTTGAAAATAATATTTGGTTGATAACAGCAATGTTTGTTTTGGCTATAATTTGTTACTTATTTCATTTCCAAAAATATATCATTAACCCTTTGTCATACAATCCACTAATTATTCAACCCTGAGGAACAGGCATTTTTAAAAAAATAAAGAAAAAAAGAAAATGCTGGTAACCACCATTTTCTCCTGTTTCTCCACCCTATCAAAGAACTTCAGCTCATTTGCACCACTTTTAGATTTGTCACTTTCATGTCCCAATTTGGGAAGAGTCCTAAGTTGTCGTTTGGGAAAGAGTTAATGTTCAGCTGCAGCTTTCAATTTATTGATCTTGAGATATTGTCATAGCTCTGTCATTTCTTTGTCGGTTTAGTTATACAAGAAACTTTGATAAGTATTTTCTGACATCTCAGCTATTGCTAAAGATGTCTACTTCAATTTTGGCTTGTAGTTAAAAATCAAAGGAAAGAACACGGGATATTGTTGACAAAGTTATTTCCAAATTTCAACATACGTAGCCGAGCAATTCCACTTCATCTGGTATTCTTTCACTAGTACTGAGATATGAGCACTTGATTATATCTCATTAAATGTGTCTCAGAGAGAAGAAATACCCGTACAGCATTACCACTGACAAAGAATTTTTAAACATCACGCCAGGTCCTTGCTTCAAGACGAAAAGAGTTAAAATCCAAATGGAACGGAAATCGCCCTAATGCTTCTGAGCCTCTAACCATTGATGAAAGGAACATATTACGCATAAGTGGTGCGACAGGACTAGACTCTCCTAAAAAGCTGCTCAACTTAGCCTGGCTAAATAATACTATGTTATTTGGTCTTAGAGGTTGGAATGAAAATAGACAACTTTGTTGGTTGACATCAAACAAAGAAAAATGACGGGGGGGGGGGGGGGGGGATGGGGAATATATTGAATGAAATGAAAGACTGACAAAAACTCGAGCGGGTGAGAGAACAACTGAAATCTTGGTTTTATATCCCAAACAATTTGCCCACGAGACACCAGAAACTTGTCTTGTAGATGCTTACAAAATCTATCAGCGGCATCCCATAGACCATCTGAAATGTGTCTGCCTCATTCTCCATTTTACTTCGCAGTGAATCATAACAGGCTTCAAAACTCTACCAACTGGTATAAATCACAACCCGGAGTTACTTCTCTGAGTACTCTTATGAAAAACATGGCTAGTGAATGCTGCCTACAGGTTAAAAAACAAATCAAAGTGCATGGAAAACAACCTGCACAGACCTCTTGCACAGTGGTGTCGCGCCGACAACAATCCAGCTGTTATGTGCCCACAGGAATTTGCACAGTGTTAACAATTATGCTAAGGCCTTACTTGCTATGCAGGAGCAAATGTCAGACATCCTTTCTAAAAACCCAAATCCTCCAAGGCAATTTCACCGAGAACAATCACTCACCCCTTTCGACTCCAGACTGTATCAACCAGCTCAGTCCATTCATTCCACCGTGAAGTCACGAAGTCTTTACTCCAGGCCAATGTCAATAACATGTCTGCAGTGTGGACGTTTTCTAAACATGCCGGACAGATTTTTCAAAACGCGACTCTATATAACTGTCTGAAGGCGGAAAAAGTAGTCTCCGCGCACTATTTACCTGGGTAACCAGCACATGCCATTCAACCAGAGAACGTAATTTACTTGAATTTATCCTACATTTCTCGCGCTTTACGTATAATTGTAATGCCTTGTTATGCGGGTGATGGGGGAGGGGGTTACGCCACGGGAAATTACCGAAAACAACTGTACTGAATTTTGATGTAGGTCTTCCCCCGAAATTTGTTTCATCTCGTGAACATCAACGGTAATATTTTCCCTCGTGGCTGCGTGACTCGTGAAAATATTACCGATGATGTTCACTCAATGAAATAAACTATCTTTCACCGAAAAAAAAAACAACAAATATCCTCTATTATCACTAAAACAAGAATTTGTTATGCTAATTATTCTTGTTACGTGTATTTAGCGGCGCTCTTAAGGTCTTATGAATCCTAGTCATGCAAAATGCTATGAAAGTTGTGGCATAATATAGATCCATAAAAAAAAACCCGGCTGAATCTTGAGGTAGAATGGTTCTTTGGTCGAATTTCAAAATGCAACAAAAGCTACGAGATGGGTCGATACGTTTTGTAGATGAACTAAACACTAAACGACCAGGCACCAGGTTGCAGGTACATTTTCAGTGAAAGTTCCAGTCAAATATGGGGCATAACCTTGTTAACATTGTGAGTTACATGCCCCTCTGGCATGGGTTTCTCTTTTCATAGTCAGCGGCTAGCTCAAGTGTAAAGTAAGCATCTACAGTTATAACAGAGATAACAGTAACGTCAAAATTTTCAACAACAACGACGCAAACGACGCTGACGATGCAGACGGCACGGCCAACGATAGATCTATGGCAATACCTCGAAGATTTTCCGAAAATGGCTGAGCAAAAAAAAAAAGAAAGATACAGGCTATTAAAAAAAAAAGAAAAAAACAGTTCAAAGCACGTCGCTTTGTATCCAAATCCATGCATAATTGATTCTCGTAATTAAGTAACGTTGAGTTGTATAAGCTATAATGTAGACTCAATTTCTTTTAACGCGTGTGTATTGAGAAAGTATTTTGATCCAAACAGATCGACAGCAATAAACACGGATCTATACTGCAAATCCGCTGAATAGAAATTGTGAAATCCTTTGCCTTAAGAAATAAAAAGAATTCAAGAGTCGTTGTACTCCGAAACAGAAGATTTTCCATTATCACCCTTGTCAAAGCAATAAGAGCGATGTAATGCCTTTGTGGCTGTTAACTTAAATTGCAGGAAAAAGAAAGAAAACTCAACCTACCTTAATGCATTATCATTCTGCTTCCATATTATAAAACTAATGCAATTTATGCTGAACATATACAAAATTATTCTAGGGTGCATGATCCATCCAATACAGAGCTGTCATTTCATCATATAGGTATAGTATTATGAAGCTTTCATATGTCAATAGACAGATCAAAAAGAACTTAAATTATATTTTTTCTGTTCCAGTAAGAGGAATCAAATATGAAGTTAAAATCATTAAAAGAAATGTTTTACATTAACACAGGAAACAGAATTTTATCATGGCTAATTGCTGTTTTAAGTTGTTATCAATGAGGACAGTAAAACTAAAAGGTCCTCCTCATTACCATCATGGTGTATAGTAGTCTGTGACCCCCGTATAGGACACCCGTTTCGGCATATTTCCTTCTTTATTCTATATATACTCGTATATGATGCAATCATCTCGGTGGAGTCAATTTTTTAAATCTATTTTTAGCCATGGGATCTACAATGCGTGACATTGGTATTCGTGCCTCTAGCAGACGAATTCTGTGGTAGTTCGTCTCGATGTGTAAAAAAAAACATTGTGAAAAATGGTATTTGCGAGCAGAGGATAATCACTTCTTCAACAAGGTTTGATAAAAGATCTATAAAGACGACTTCAAAGACAGTGTGGAAAAGTCCTACTTTCTGTTGAAAGCAACCAAATCTCTTTCCGACGCGATCATAGACGGGAGAAGGTATATCTATTTTTAACCGTCGAGTTCAAGGATGTGTGACATAGTTTTTGATCTCGAGCAAACGAATTCTATAGATCCGCTGTGAAAAAGCACTGTGGAAAAGGGTATTTGGAACAAAGGATAATCTGTTCTTCAACACGGGTCGGTTGTGGAACAGGCGCCTGAAAAAAAACACAGCGTGGGAAAAAGTCTTACTATCTGTTGGAAGACAAGCAATCAAATCTCATTTCTACAACGGTAAAAAACTAGACGGGAGAAGATAAATTTATTTTTAACTGTGGAGTTCAAGAATGCATGACAAAGGTACTCATCGTGTCTTGAACAGACGAATTCTAAGGATTCACTATGGATGGGAGCAGAATTGAATCTTTTCTCCAATAGGGCCGAAAGTATACAGACAACTTCAAAGGCAGGTTGGGAAAAGTCCTACTCTCTGTTGGAGGGGACAAGCAATCAGATCTTTTTCTTCTGCAAGTGTGAGCTAGACGGGGGGAGAATGTTTGAGAAACTCTCTCTCTCTCTCTCTCATGTGTCATTTTTTTTTTAAATCTATTTTTAGCCGTGGGGTTCAAGAAAGCGTAACATAGGTAATTGTAGTGTTTTGAGCAGACAATAATATTCGATAGCATTAAGATTCGATTCACTGTATAAAAACAAATGACTCTGCTACAGAGAGGGTGAGAGAGAGGATAGAAAGAAAAGAGTGGGGAAATAGAAGAAGAGAAGGAGGAAAAGAGAGGAAAACGGCACATAAGAGAGAGAGAGAGAGTTTCTCGAACATTCTCCCCCCGTCTAGCTCACACTTGCAGAAGAAAAAGATCTGATTGCTTGTCCCCTCCAACAGAGAGTAGGACTTTTCCCAACCTGCCTTTGAAGTCGTCTGTATACTTTCGACCCTGTTGGAGAAAAGATTCAATTCTGCTCCCATCCATAGTGAATCCTTAGAATTCGTCTGCTCCAGACACGACAAGAATAATTTATGATGCATGGCATCATAGAAGCCGCATCTTTTTGGTGGATAATTTCAGAAATATTGACTCTCTTGAAAAATTGTAATTACATTTTTGTATCTGTTCCCCCCCCCCCCCCCACAAACAGAACATCATGGCAAATGGTACTAAAATGCAAAAAACAAAATATAGGTATTCTAATTCTAAAAAAAAAGGCCGAAGTTAAAAGAGGAATCTTAAGGTATCTTGTATCCTCATTATTATTGTTATTATTACTATCATTATTAGATCTTTTTATTATTATTATTATTATTAAAGTGATAATGTTTCTGTGAAAGAAACATGTAAAAGCATTGGAATATTTAAATTTCTACTCGAAATTTGAAAATGGAGAAATCCAACATTCAAGTACACAATTTTCCTTTTATTAAAATGGTTTTAAAAAGCAAATTTCTGTATGGGCATCAAAGGCAATAATACGGAATTATATAAGTTAGTAATTATTCAAAGTGATATTAAGATCGTTATTTACGTCCATGTATTAACAATTTTTATCATTGATATTTTCTTTTTGTTTCATTTTGTTACAAAAAAGAAAACGAAAAAAATATTCGACAGCTTTCTTCTAAAACATGATCTTCTTGCTTGTCAAAAAGTATCTTGGCATGCTTGTAACAAAGTAAATCTTTACATTTCTACTCCAGAATCAGAGATTTTTGCACGGCATCTCTAAAATTCTTCTGATCATAGCCTTCACAGTTGGCTCAAACCACCAAAAACAAAATTATTTTTCAATTCTTTAAGAATCTGGATCCATTTAACCACATCATAATAATTATTTCTATACATATTTCGCTTAATAAAAAGTAACCTGAACCATTTTCTGTACAGACCTTATACAAACCTATAAAACTTCTAATGTAAAGTTCATGGGTTATTCCAAACCTTGACCAGCAGCGACGTAAAAAGTTGCATATGCACAGTAATAGGTTCGGTAATAACTTTAACCCTTCGACTACACAATGAAATTGATATACTAAGTAAGGAAAAGGAAACAAGAAATTTTTATGTTTACAATATATATTGAAATATTAAAAGATATTACACAGGCTATGTGTTGTCTGATCTTGATCTAATTCTGTCATTTTGGAGCAGTTTCAACCCTTAGAGCACTATGCACCAATTAGGTATTTTTCTGTAGAAAATGTACATCATGATCCATACATTTTCACGGGTATTGTAGATAAAGACCACACTGTGAATAACATACTGTCTGAATGCTTAATTGTACAAGGTTCATAAGGTTCGTCCATGTAACAAAGAAATCCATTCGACTAGAGTGTCGACGAAGGGGAAAAAAAGGGTTAGTTATTCACAAGTATTCTATAAATAGCGGAGGTAGACTGTTCTTTGTTGCACTGTGTAGGGAGGTTAACTGCTATATTATCTTTACGGATTAAAATTGGACGAAAAATTTTTACATAAAACTGCTTCTGATGGTCATATTCTAAGATACTCTCCATCTCATAATTATCATTATTTTATTTTGTAAAAGAGTAGACAAATGCAAAAACCGTTGAGACGTGGGAAAGCCTGTGATAAAAGGAAGGCATAACAACAATTTGGGAACACAGAAGGAATCCTATAAGTTGAAATAATTCAGGGGACTAGCCAATAAAAGGAAGTTGATTTCTCTGTATTTTTATCTTTATTTGGGAACGAGCTGATATTGCAAGAAAACCAGGCTTGATTTTCATGTAGGTCTGATCGAATATTTAAGAAAGAGTTATGTGGAGTAATTTTGCAACACTAACTAAACATTATTAGAAAATTTACAAAAATTATAACCAATCGGATAATTACTGATCATCTACATGGTAAATAGTTTAGGTACATTCCTACTGGGAGCCGCTTTCGAGCGGCTTCCATTAGTACCTTTGTCACGCATTCTTGAACTCCGCAGCTAAAAATAAATTTACCTTCTCCCGTCTAGTTTACCGTTGTAGAAAAGAGATTTGATTGCTTGCCTTCCAACAGACAGTAGGACTTTTCCCCAGGCTGTTTTTTTTTCAGGCGTCTGTTCCACAACCGACCCGTGTTGAAGAACAGAAAATCCTTTGCTCCAAATACCTTTTTCCACAATATTTTTTCACAGCGGATCTATAGAATTCGTTTGCTCGAGATCAAAAACTATGTCACACATCCTTGAACTCGACGGTTAAAAATAGATATACCTTCTCCCGTCTATGATCGCGTCGGAAAGAGATTTGGTTGCTTCCAACAGAAAGTAGGGCTTTTCCCACACTGTCTTTGAAGTCGTCTTTATAGATCTTTTATCAAACCTTGATGAAGAAGTGATTATCCTCTGCTCGCAAATACCATTTTCCACAATGTTTTTTTTTTTTACACATCGAGGCGAACTACCACAGAATTCGTCTGCTAGAGACACGATCAATACCAACGTCACGCATTGTAGATCCCATGGCTAAAAATAGATTTCAAAAATTGACTCCACCTTGATGATTGCATCATATATGTATATAGAATAAAGAAGGAAATATGCTGAAACGGGTGTCCTATACGGGGGTCACAGACTACTACTGTGTGTAACATCTCAGACAGACCTATTGAGCAAAAAGCTATCAAACTTTGATTTCGTTGGGAAGCGTTAAGCAAACACAATTTGACAGTTCGTTGGACAGAGATAGTTCTTTGGGCTGAAATTGGTCACAAAGAAAATTGATCGCAATCATTTTCAAACTCAAATGTCGCCGAAGTAAGGAATTTTTCAAATGGATTATCGGTACAATAAACCAGCATTTAAAATATAGATTAGTCCTAAACCTCCCTCTCAAACACTGTCATGTGACAACCATACAGCCAACCGTAGGGGAGCGTTTTTTCTTACAAACCTAGTATTACATTGAAAATTTGTAATTTATAATGTGGTAAAAAGTTTTTCCAAAAGTAAAATCGCTTGTTTTGACGTTGCGCTAAAAGAATGAAAAAATGTCGATCTAAATGTTACAGTCTCCTTTTTAAGTTGGAATGCGAAGCATGCCAACTTAGATTTAGCAAAACCGGAAAATGAAAACAGAATAATTCATTCCGGGTACCCGAACAACACAACACAAGGATATGAATACACCAGGGACTGGTTTTCATCTCAACTTGCCATGGACGACCCGTTTGTAATAACCGAAGATAATAATATGGGACATGTATTACTTTCGGGACAAATATGTTTAAATAGCCATCAAAACCTTCGTAGACTTGTTTTTAAAAGATTCAAAAAGAAAGTAAAGACAGCGTATTAATATGTCGCTGTGCTTCGGTGTTTGCTTATTTGGTAATCACGTGATCTTTATTTCTCAGAAAACAGGTTTCAGTTTCCAAACGGCTTAGTTTCACTTTCTAAACGGCCTTATTGCACACTTTAAGAAAATAGTTCATATACATTTTATCAATAATTCTGTTAAAAACGTCATTGAAGGGAGACAAAGTCTTGTGAATATTTATTAACATAAAAAACTCTTTCGATTAAAACTATTTGCATTTCATTACTTCCCTTAATATCGCGAAATCAAGTATCTACATCGCGCATTGACTTCATTTGATAGTTGGTGGATGCACAGAATCATCTTGTGGTTAAGTAAACAGTTTTCATATCGATGATTTTTTTAATTTTGGATCAGGAACAATAAATATCGAGTCGGTGTATCAATCGTCGCGTGTATAAAGGTTGCAGGAATGAAGTTTTAGTTTGCGACTGGCGTGAAAATTGTGCCTCGAGAGGTCACTGTATAATCAAAGCGTTGAAAACGCTGATGTGGTATTTGTCAAGGAAGCCATTGGGTGGAATTAATAATTTGAAAAAAAGAAAGGGAGAAATTATACTCAAATTTTGGCTTGAAAGTTGACTTACTAAGCAAATGAATACCTTTTTTGTTGAAGGGAGAGTACTCATGACAAAGGATTATTTGTGTATTTGTGGTCTCCCTTTGATCATTAGGAGGAGTCAGGAGTAACGTCCCTTGACAGTAGGATGCATGACGGACAGAGAAAGATTGATTGATTGAATGGTGTTTAACGCCGTTCAACATTATTTCAATTATATCGCGGCGGCCAGTGCACCTATCCATGCTTTCCTGGGTTTTCTATTACCAGTACTCCGCACAATATTCTTTCCCAGCCACCGGCTGCTTTCCCACATAACCATCGTCGAAACAACGATCAGTGGTGAGAGAGGAATGAATACTGTGACAATGAGTATCGTCAATCCTCGGAAAGAAATTGGCCAAGCCGGGGATCGAACTCACGACCCCCTGTTCTCAAGTCCTGTAGGCTACCGACTGAGCTACCAGGGCTCGGCAATAGAGCTAGAAACCATGTGAATATATGGAATAAAATTAAGGTTGCCCAACTGTAATGGGCAATATGTCAAAATGAAGGGAAAAAAATCATAATTATTAACTTATTTGTTATTGTCTTAGTGTCTTAAATATGAAAAGTCAGAAACATTGCCCGATAAAAAGTGAAGTTATACGAATTTTTGAAAATCCACCCCAATTCCAGACTCCGCAACAAAATTGACACCACCCCTAAGGAATTAAAATGTAAATATTTTTTTCAAATTTATGGTATTTTGTATCAAATTTGGTACTAGAAGACTCAGCACATAATATTCTTTCAGGAGTACTAATAATTCTATTGTAAATTATAAAAATCAGAGAAAATATGACAAAACTAACACGAAGTGTAACAGGATTTTCTTTATTTTTTCCATTTTTCTGAGACAAACCCTCCAAATTATTTTCAGAAATATCATACTTTAATGAATGGGGCATGGATAAACCATACACAGTTTTTTTCTAAAACCTATTTGGAACAACATATGTGATTTTCAGCATCTTTCACCGCACGTAACTGAAAATATTTGATTTTGAACATACACACCACTATTTTGACGTTTCCATAAAAATATACAAAAAACATTACTTAAAATCAATGATCTTCAATTCTTTCTTAAGTTCAAAACACACCACTTCCTATCTCTGTGAACTACTTATTGATAAATTAATCTTAATTAGTGCTTAGAGATTTAGATTTACAATTTAAACCAATTAAATGACAAGATTTTGTTAATTTTACTGTGGTACACAAGCATGTCGGTCAAGAAAGATGCATATTGAAATCGCTGAGAAGAAATACATAGTGAAATGGTTTTTTAGACCTTTTAACATCATAAATCTTCATGCATAATATCTGTAAACCTGCATAAAGCTTTAAACAAGACACCAATGCAAAGCTGAGTTGATTTCCTAGCACACATAGTAGGCAAAAGTAAATACGGGCAGATAACTCTCAAGTGAGACAAACATTTTTGCTTATAAATGGCAGGCTGAAAGTTCCTAATACATGTAATAATAAGGCACAGAGAAATCAATTACTGGCAAAGAGCAGAAACTAGCCTTAAGATTAACAACAAGACGAAACAAGCATTTTTTTCACACCCAGTCAAAGTCACACTAGGAGGTCAAATGTCAAGAGTCTAATCAAAGCTGTTGTTCCACCATTTGAGAATTTTCAAAAGACTTTGCATAAACCTTCATAATGAATCCTGGGGGCTTGCTACTGTAGCTTAACCAATTACCACACAACAAGAATTTTTGAAAACATAGTGGGAAGAGTAGAAAATGCAGGTAACCACATTTTCTACTTTTCCCACTATGTTTTCTTACCTTTCAAACTGAAATCTAATCATTCAAGCCACATTTAATTTGTGGTCTGCAAAAGCTTTCAATTTGGACCAATATAAAATTTTGTCATGTGGTAAAGAGTTAGTGGTCAATTCACAAAGCCATGTTTAAGAACCCTTTACCAAACAATCTGGTGTTTTAACAACCCTGAGAAAAAGGCATTTGAAAATGAGGGAAGAGGAGAAAATGCTGTTATCAAATTTCTGGTGATCAGAATTTCCTCATTTTCCCACAATACCACCATACCAATAACAAATTTTTTCAATGAGCCAAATTTGTCACCTGCAAATGCTTTGGATTTGGAAAAGTAAAAATTTTGTCATTTGGTAAAGAGTTAAAGAATTTTAAAGTATTACGCAAAAACATTCATGAACACTTTTTGCACAGCAAAGCCTCCAATGAACCACACTGGAGTATGACTGGAATACTCTGGTAACCACAGATTAAACGACTGAAAACAGTCAATATCCAATTGGAAACATTTATGAAAGCATTGTGAAAAAAGAACCATTTGCTCAGACAACCAAATGCATGTTTTTTACCATGTTTCCCACTCTAGTTACGACAATGTAAAATACAACAAAAGTGGGGTATACAAGTATGAAAAATAACCATGCTTAATTGCAGTCTAAGTATTGTTTCAAATGGATAATTTCATAATATAACAACAATTAAAAATGTTTCGAAATAGAGATAGTAGCATCTATAAATACTAATAAAACAGAAACACAAGGGAATGGCCAAACTTAAGTTGTTAGAACTTGTGGTCAAACCCCTTTGCCAAATAGTTCTGTGTTTGTACGTTATAAATATGATTTTGTACCAAAAATGGCAATAAAATATGTTTAATAAAACATACTATTCCACAAAAAGCATTCTGCACATCTTTTTAGTCTGATCCTTGTATGATCTTTTTAGCCTGATCCTGTTTCTAAACCATATCAACCTTTTCCAAACAAACAGGTATTTCAACAGCTCTGTAGCAGTTAACATTTCAAAAAGATTGAGGGAAAAGGATAGCTGCCCAGTACCTACATTTTCCCCTTTTTTCAAATATTTTCAAGCCTATCCAATACTGAATGTTCTAATGCCTATCTATTTCAGGAAAATCTAAAATACTTATGACAAAATGATTGTAACATGACAAAAAACACATAAACACTGTCTGAAAAACATAAAAAAAAATCAAAAGTTACAGTTTATCAAAATACAGAGACACTTTTGGAACTGTTTCTTCTAGAACTGGATTTCCAGATAAATGGACAGGTTTGAAATTACCACGCTGAATAGCAGCTGGATTCTGTTTGGTATCCACATGTTGCTCATAACCAATACCTGTGAATGTGTATATATAATTGAGCCATGCTCGATGAAAAGGGAGCTGCAACTACAAAAAGAATTGACCCAGGTCAGCCTGTGCGGTCCGCCCAGGCTTACATGGGCCCACAATGTCAAAAGATTTTCTGTATGTCCATGGACCAGTCTACCTCATGATTCAGTTGGTTGTCAGACAAAATGGAGTTTATAGACCCATAATCATATGATGCCTTGCTTGGTATAATAGATCATTACAGAGATGTATTAAGTCCCTTTTTCATAGAGCATGGCCCATATATAAATATTTATCTCTCTGTGTGTTTATGCCACTTGGTGACACATTGCCAGATTAATCGCTGAGTGTATGTGATATTAATGATTTTCATAATTTGAAATAAAATGCTAGTTATTATCTACTTCATTTAACCTGACCCTGTTCAAAATCATTTAATAGATTAATATTCTATTTTTATCCTCAGCATCGCTCAGCATATGTCCCGAATGGTAACGCACGGTTTAAGCCAATCAACCCTCAACCTACTGAATATGTTGGTTGAAAACTTTCCAGTCAGTAGTAAAAAAAGGAAATATTGAAACTTCAAAGTTATTTCTGGGAGAAATATCTCCTCACTGGATAGTGTAGATCCAAGATCAGACTGCACTTTCTGTGCAGTGGGTCTGATCTTGATCCATGCTGATCCCAATAGCTCCTAAAGTCGCGCTTTGTAGGCTAAGGGTTAAATTGCTTACCTGTATACCTTCCTGTGTATAAATAACTATCCGAAAAATAGTCAGAGTTCTATTTATATGCCTACTTCTATATTCAGCATAAAGGTCAAGATCAGATGAAATGAAGTGAGCAATATTAAATTTGAAAAAAAGAAAAAAAAGGTTGTCAGTTTCATTCTAATCATTCTAATACAGATTTTATGCATTAAATTCTCAACAAAAAGATATTGAAATTGTGGAAAAAGAAGTCAAAGCAGGTAGGATAATATGCTATCTTTTCCACAATGCTTTAACATAAGCTTCAGATCTGTGTCCCTTTGTCTAACTCAAAAAAAATATTTGAATACCAAAATTACAGTTCTGATTGTCCAGAAAGGTCATTTTGGCACAGTAAAAAAGGATTTCACATCTTAATGTGAAAGGTCAACATATTCAGAATAGAGGTTATGTCCCTAGTTGCATAGAATCATTGTCTTTAAGCATACCTGATATAAATGACTTTAAAAAAATTGTGGAAAAAGCAGGAATTTGCTCTGCAAGACACTTTCTCTTTTTTCCCACAATACTTAAATACCATGAAAGGTAAAATCATCAGCCTATGGCATTTCAAAACTGAATCATATTTCCTGCAGATATTGCACAGAAGGCAAAACTTATTTTCAACTAGTACAGACACAAAGTTACTTGATAATAGTAGCACTGTCAATAGGTGTTTATAACCAAGAGTTGACACAATTTTATGCAAATATTACCTTAAATAAGCCATATTTAAATTGTCGTCTGCAAATGCTTTCAATTTTGACAAGACATTTCTGATAGTCAAAAACCAAAATATAGACATATATGTACAAAGGCGAAACTGGAAGATTTTCAAAATGCATGGCAAGATCAGGAAAAAAATGTGCCCCTGGCATCAAGCAATAGTTAACCCTGTACCAGATGATAAATTTTTTGCCTTTTCCAAATTCAAAGCATTTGCAGACAAAAAAATTAAACTTGGCTCAAATGATGATTTGCTTTCAAATGGGTAAAAACCATTGTGGAAAAAAGGAGAAAATGCTGGTAACCAGCATCTTCTCCCTTTACCATAGCATTTTAAGACGGCTTCTTCCTCTAGGTCCCTAAAACATGGAATTGTGTGCAAAAGGGTTTAAATATGCAGCATGCTCCTAATTACACCATTCAAGGGTTTAGAAAAATCAACCTAATAATTTCTTATAGCCAAAAATCAAAGCATAGCTGATCATTTTGAATTTCAATTTCATTTTGCCTCCCTATCTGTTTCTGTAGGAGACAGCATTAATTATTATTTTCATTAAAAAAAAAAGGTTTAAAAATGTAAAACCTACTGTATTTTTCTTATGTATGCCTGCTTAGCAGCTAGTTGGGTGGTTTCCACAGCCAGTAATTCAATTGCTTCTCCAGATCGCTCTTCCATATTCGTTAGATTTGCATCACTAATCGGCTTCAAAAAGCAGCCAGAAAGTTGTTAACTCTGTAAAGTCCAACCAGGCTATCAATCATGACTGTAAAAAAAAATTTTTCATAGGAATACAGTTCATTGCTTTACCATGTATTAAAGTTATACCTACTGTATAATGAAATAATTTGAAACTTCACAGTCTCTAGTCATAAAAATAATGAAAATTACAAATTATATAGGATCCAGCAGTCTGCCAAGAAATTCTTTAATTGCTTATACTTGTGAAAATATTGTTGGCAAGCTGAGAGGTTGCTTTTTACAAGCAATTTCTGCTCTTCCCTCGACGTTTTCTGTGGGCTTTTTTTCCCCCACCCAAATTCCATTTTTTTTTTTTTCATAGAAAAGGTTTTGTCGCCATTTCTAACTTTAGCTGGCAGGTTTTTTGATTTGGTATGTTGTAGAACATTTTAAAATTCATATAAACATTTGACAGTAACAAACAAGAAGTACCGGTAGATGGAATTCTGAGGAGTATCTGCAATTTACAAGGGCCTGATTCAGCTTTTAGAATTTAAAGCCATGAATGCTACCCAATATGTTTTGGAGACTAGGGTCATCAGTGTTCCCACTGAAATTTTTATTTGGAGGTTTTGTACCCCCTACCATTGAAAAATGGGGGTATAAGAAAAAAAATGGGGGTACAAATTCAGAAAAATTAGTATGCCTACAGGTCTAAATTGTTTTCTTAAATGCCTCATCCTCTTTCAGGTGATGAACAATCATATAGATCTACAAAGCGAATTTACATTTTTACATGTAACCAGGGATCGTATATTTGATCCCTGATGTAACAAATAGTAAAATAATTACTTGACAAAGTGATAACTAGTAGTCTTTATGCTCATCTTTTCACATGCCTTTTGCATAACACTCAACAGAGCCACTGTCGAAGTCTGGCTGGTGACTACTGTACTCAATATGAATTCTGTTTTCTTGAATGGTTCTACTAGTATACCTTGCTTGCTTACGGGAACCCAAATCAGAAAGCTTCTAAAGTAGGCCTACCGCATTTCTGAGCTATTACCAATGTTAGTTTACAGACGAGAGACATTGACGTCGACAAAACACTTTTTCATAGACTGCGTTAAAGAAAGGATAGCTGAATTACGGATCATTTTTTAGACAAACAAGTCCCAGTCTGCAATTATTGATCACGACAATAAAGACCGAGTACGCCAACCATGTAAATGTTCTAAAAATAGAAAGCTGGAAATCCCAAATTTTTCAGATGATTTACATTTTCCGAAAAAGTTGCTTTTACATGAGCCGTTCTATGCAAGCCTTTCCTACTTTTTATTTCGATCTTCGTCTGTATTTTTTGTGCGCGATTTCACATATAGGTTTGTTATTTTGTACGTTTTTTATTTTACTTGTACGTGTTTCACGTACGATTTTGCGTGATTGGGAACTCTGGGTCATTGTGTATTACATAGTTTAATACGTTGGAGTTCTGTAGTACGATAACTGTATCCCATTGCTATTTCAGTTTTTCACCGATTGCCTCCTGGACCATGCCAAGCACAAAACAATGTCCAAATGTGAAAGGAAGCACCCTAAAAGTCTTCTGATTGAGACTATACATAGGAGGAAGGGCTTCAAGGAAGGGCTTACATTGTACTTGATTATATACATCTTTATACATGTACTGTATCCATCCATTCAGCAATGTTTTTCACTGCAGAAAAAAAAAAAGAGTCAGAGACATATGTAGTGTACTTTAAGCAAACAACTCAGGTATACCAAAATTTTTGAAGATAAACAGAAACTATGACAGGTCTTACCTGAACCAGAGACATTGATGTGTATTGTAGGTCTGCCTGAACTCAGTTTAGTACTAGCAACAAAATATGGGATCCTCTTGATCTGACGTGGTGAGTCTTACCGCAGGCCACTTAATGATAAAATCACGAAATTCATATTTAACATATAAATATCCACTGAGTCCTTTCTATATTTCTCCCACAACGCTGTCGTAAGTGAAGGAAATGGGCCCAAGAAGACACGATTGACACGCTCTCAGTCTCAGGTTTTTCGAAAGAACATCGAATTCAACATCCGTCGGCCAACCTTCCAACTATCACTTGTCATCGCATCTTCAACATGAACACAAGCCTCAGGCAAAGGATCCACAAGCATAGTTATGGCAGTCTAAATTGGTCTTGTGGCAATACCTGGCAGCTTTTCTTTACTGTTCCGCGAGAATCGGCCTTCAGCGTCGCGAAATTGCATGACAACATCACCTGAAGTGTCCGAAAAATTCGTAATTTTTCGTATTTATTTTTTATCAGTCACATTAATCGACAACACAACTATAAAAATCTTATATCATTAATAAAGTATCATTTTATATTTAAAAAAAGGCGATAAATAGTTTAATCATGCAATGTCCGGCAGTTGACGTGAATGCCCGACAGTTCTCCGTAGCCAGGGATCGTATATACGATCCCTGCCGTAGCTTACCGATGCAGTCTGATTGTTGTACGTAAAATACCGATATTGACCGACATTGGCCGATGTTTCACGATCCCATTACAGTTGGGCAACCTTAAGTTTGTTCCTAAAAAGCATGGTTTTAAAATATCTTTGGTGGTTAACGTTTAATTCCCAACATTACAATCAATTATTTCGATACATAGATATTAATTCCGAATCAAATGGAGTAGCGCGCAAACATGGGATGAACAAGCCATGGGACGAACTGGTTTTGGAACGAAAAAGCCCAGGACCAAGCGATCAGTAGACAAATTTAGTATCACTGCGCCAATAGAAGGCTATGAGTGAAGCTATTTTCAATAACAAATTAGTATTTCCTTTATCGATGGCCTCATCCAGTGTATTTTAACATGCCATTTCCAATTACATATATGAGTGCTACCGAAAAACTCATTTGTTTGAGAAAAATTGCGTTTATTTGGGTTTATTTCCTTCGGCTTTGGACAAAACACAATACATGGTCTTCAAAATTCAATCTTGAACTCATAGTGGTATTGTCTTCGACAAATACCACAAAAACTAAACTGCCGATTTTAAGAGCAGTAGCGTTTACTTGATTTCACGCGATTTATTATTACTAATTGTATTTTCTTGAAACTCGGAGTATATGTTCACTATCAAAACAGCAACCTATGCCATCAAGGGAAATAACTCCAAATGCATTTTGTAAAAATTTTGTCCCTTTTTCGATTTAGATCTTTTTCACTATCCAGCACCCACAGCCGAGCGTGGCACCAGCATGTGGCGCTCTTGTTACTGTTTAAGCCTGTACTTTCTGTCTGTCTGTCCACAGTTGACTTGCAGACTGAGTCTATTAGTATACATCCAATTTTTAGGCAGCATAATACATGTTATAGGGGTCAGCTGTAGTTGTGCTTGTTGCAGCAGTAGCTCCTTGGCTTAAAACTTCAAAATCACAATTTAAGGTTTGTCAAAAATCTTGACTTGAATGATCTTCGCAAGTCCATTTTCTCTGGAATGATCGGACCATATCTTAACAGTGTTGCACAACTGTTTATCTACATCGGATATGATTTTCATGCCCCACATCGAAAGATCGGAAGCATATTGTTGTCGAGCCCGCTTGTGGTGAGTGAGACATAGCGTTACAATGTCGTTTTGGCGTCCATCTGGTAAAAACTTAGCATTTCCTTATTACTCCAAAATTATTCAAGTTACATTGAACAATGCTCATATTTTTCATGTAGACACTTTCGTCAATATGCACCTTATGAGGGTCACATGTCCTAGACCAAAGTCAACTTTTAACCCAGATTACGGTAAGAATGTACTTCCTGTCATTATGCATATAATGAGGGTGACAAGTCCAATGTCATTGTCAATATTTTGATCCTTTCCTCAAAAGTTACCACACAAACTTAACATTTAAATAAAAATGTTCATATTTGGTACGAAGGTAACAGTCATGGTTAGAGATCTGCTGATGACAAGGTCATAGTAATCTGACAAGGTCGAAGTCAAACATCAAAGCCATTCAGCAGATAATTGGCTGTTACAGAGGCATTTGTTTTTCACAAAAAAAAGGTCTTGTTTTGCAAAAAATATCATGGTCGAAAGTTAGCAGGCATGTGCTTGAAGTTCAGGTTGTAAACTCTTCCAAAATATCACATTTTCTTTTGTTTTCTTGTGAAAAATTGTCAGATGTCCGATCAGGTTTCTCAAAATTCCTCACTTTCAGCCATGTAAGATGAAAATGTTTCACTTTGAAGCAAACTACTCTAATCACCAACGAAGCAATCTTTCATTTCAAATAAACTGAGGTATCTATAGACCTCATGAAAAGTAGGAATACCATAAGAAAGAAAGGTTTCAAAGACATCGTTAAAAAAACATAGAAAGAAACAAGTTTGTATTGCATTTACCGCATTCCAACTTAGCAGTGCTTTCAGGGCTTTGATTCTGCTATTCTTGCGGATGATAATAATTTCAACAAATTTTATTAAATATGACACCATTTAGTCTTTAATTCAATAAAGAACTCGTATCAGCTGACTTATAAGGAAAATAAAATAGTCACGAGATTCAGAGACTCGCTAAACGATGCAGTATCCACATAGTTGACGATTCAGTCTTTAACTTCCCATTCTACATGAACTTGTTTTTTATACAAAACAGGAAATGTGACCGTCACTGCAACCGTTTTCTTCCGATTGACTCTTTGCCAGACAACCATGACGCGTCCCCGACAAGACAGAAATTATTATTTGCCCTTACTGAAGGTATCTGCATATGAGCCACGTTCTCTGAAAATGCGTGTAATGCATAGATGCATTATACGAGGTTATCACATAATTATGGATTCATAAAATTCATTTTGTTTATTAACAGAGTGTTTAGCATAGTGTTGTTAACCATACGAGTAATGGACAGATGCGTATTTCGAAGGGAAAAAAAAGTACTAAAGGTTAAAAAAAATAAATTAATCAAGGCTGCAAATGCTATATATAATTGAGCCGCGCTCTGTGAAAAGGGGGCTTAATGCATCTGCGAAAAGTTTCGACCCAGGTCAGCCTGCGCAGTCCGCGCAGGCTGACCTGGGCCGAAACTTTTCGCTATTGGTCGATTTTCTGCATGTCAAAGGATCAGTCTACCTCATGATTGAGTCGGTTGTTAAAAAAAGTGGCTATTATGGATCCATAAGTATGTGATGGCTTTCTTGGTATGATGGATTACGAAGATGCATTAAGCCCCCTTTTGCCAGAGCACGGCTCAATTATGTATACCCGGTGTGCGGAACCTACACATTGATTCGGTTTACTAACGTTAGAAACTACTAATATTCAGCAACACGAATGTCAATGCTAGAAAAAGGTTTTAATTTACCAATAAAAAACACGTATACACTTCTACACAAGTAAGTAAGGCTTGGTATTTATCATCATAAAACCCTTGTTCGGTCCCCACTTGCATGCCCGGTCACGTGAGAGTGTGTACCAGGCACTACATGGCCCCTACCCGAACCTAGAACCGAGAGAACAGAGGCGCCGTCCTGATTGATCTATCGTTCTTCTGAAAGATGGCATAAGTCAACGGCCATAGTCCAAGTGGACAAATGATAAACTCACAGAAAGCGAAGACTAACAACTTATGATAACTTAAAAGTTCCAACTCACCCGTTTCAGCTTCATGGCATGTTCCTTTGCTCTCGCTCTAGCTTTGACTGCAGACCGTCTGTTCTGCTCTCTCCGATTGTTCTTCTTTCGAATCTCTTCCTCTGTTAACTGAAAAGCATCACGGTGTTAATAATGTAAGGATCACGAAAGATATAACTTTGCACATGTCTACAAAAGAAACAACATTATTATGCTAGAGACAGGTTCCGGTGTCTAGTTTTGTATCAAATCTGCAATACCCGACCTTCCTTCGCCAACTGCTGCCATTATATTCTAATCTTATTTTTTTAATAGCCTTATTTAAACAGAAATAGTTTTGTATTTTCATGTGTTCTTAAAACTACGATAACACTGCATCAGAATACTTTATTTCTGATTTGATTGGAAATCATGAGGCGGAAGATGTAACTTCAAGATCAGGCTCCACATTGTGGGAAGTCTGATACTGAACTTTGCTGGTCGAAATAACTTTCACTTCATCCAGAGTGATGTCAACTGAAAGATTCGATGTTTTATTCTGTACTAAATTTATATTTGGAAACAAAAGTAGTTCGGATGGTTTTTTTTTTTATATTATTATTCAGCATGATGATAGTCAATGTACTAGCTTACCTTATAAACTATCGGTGACCCCGGTTCTAATTTTAATTCCTCGTCTCCTCTCTCCAAGCGTTGAAATTGTATTTTATACTGCAGTTCTTTCTTTATAAGAGGCGTAATTGACTTTGTGCTGATCGACTCATCCACAAGCTTTTCGAGATCAGCTTGGAAACCATCATTATTGTCGGTTAGTTCTTCTTCGCTTGAAGATTCTTCAGAATCCTCCAGATCAGAGTTTTCATCGCTTTTACGATTCTTCGTCCAATCTTCGAGCTCTGGATCGATTCCTAAATCGATTAGCGTATTCTCAAGTGTAATGTCGTCCGTTTGTTCTTCTTCAAAGCCTCCATCTTGTTTTGAAGAATCTATCAAAATATGATCCCCCAAATCTATTACAGTCTCTTCGTTTGGTAAAGAGACTATATCAACCTCCGTATGAGATAACGTTTCAGACTCAATACCAACAATGGTTTGAACGTGAGAGAAGTCGTGTAAAGGTACCGTACCTCCACACAAATTGGAAAAGCTCAAGCTGTCATCAGAGCTAAGACGATGGCCTCCTATAAATGGATCACTGATTTGTTTTATTTGGTTGCATGAAGTATCTTCCAGGTGATTCTCCACAAGTTGCTGTTTTTCAATACATTGACAGGTTTCATTGTCAACAGGTAGGACTGTATCTTTTTCGACTTTGCTATTTGCTTCGTCGGAAAACTCAAGGTTCTTTGTAGTAACAATTCTCTGGAAATCTCTTGTTTTAGCTGGAGTGTTTTCATTGCAGACATGATTTGTCAATAAAAGTGTACGTTTGTGGATAGGAGTTGCTTTACCGCTTATGAAAAGGTGATCATTTACATCCAAAACGTCGAAAGCCGGCAAATTTCCTGCAGTACATGGAGTACTATTAGTTGTCCTAGTAGTTTTATGTTTCCATTGTGGAACATTTATCTCCTTGTGACTATTAGATGAACGTGCTCTATTTATAATAGGTATATCTTTTGTGCGACTGTACGGTTTTACCTCTTCATATAAATCGTCAGGCAATCTGTCTGACTCTGCTACAGATCTTCTGTTTTGTTTAAGTGTATTCGACCTTTTCTTTTTTCCCTCTGATGTTCTATAGCGATCTTCGCTTATCACGTCACTGAGAGGTACGATATTCCAGTCTGAATTGGTGCCGTACTCGTTACCGTTGGAAGTATTACAAGATAGCAATGCGCATGCCATACTACCTCCCTTGTATTCCGCACACCATAGAAAGAGTGGAAAAAACAGTCTCAAATATTGACAAATCATTAATTTTGTGTCTGGTTTTGTTCTATTAGAGAAAAGCAAAAACATAAGCAACTTTTAATTTTTAAATTTTGTAAGAATACAGAAGAATTACCACTCGGGTAATAATCAACAAGACATGTAATTCGCCCATCTGATCCGCTGACTAGGACTGGTATTCACCAACTATTCTAAATTGCACTCCCAGTCTTCTTCTAGATTGCGAAAATAACGCAATTGGCCAAACTGTTTGGTGTAGCCAATCAGAAATTGCGTTACATAATAGTGAATGGGTGTTTAAGGTGTAAGACTGAAAAAGGTAGCACAAAACTATAATATCTGAACTCGCGGCTGCGTGCGTCCCTAGTGAATATAATCAGTTTCTCCAAGTGAAATGATCTGTCAATCTGACATAAGAATAGACCACTCTACATTATGGAAAGCCATGGCTGTCTTATATCGTTCTTTTACAGTTCATTGCACCAAACTGTGTTTGTATTAATGCATTTGTCCATATATTGAACCAAAGAAGCATGGTATTGTTTTGATTCATCAAATTGTTGAACCAAACTGTGTTTATATTAATGCATTTGTCCATATATTGAAACAAAGAAGCATGGTATTGTTTGGATTCATCAAATTATGGAACCAAACTGTGTTTATATTAATGCATTTGTCCATATATTGAACCAAAGAAGCATGGTATGATTTGGATTCATCAAATTATTGCACCAAACTGCATTTGTATTAATTCATTTTTCCTTATATTGAACCAAAGAACCATGATATGCTTTCATTTAGACATTATATTAATCGAAAATTCCTTTTTATCATTCCAGTCGAATCATATATTGAACCGACTGTTCTTATATCACACCAATTTAATCATATATGGATTCAACTTGACAACATATTACACGAAGTTTGCTTTGTGTTAAACCAATCGATAATGTATTACACCGCTCTACCTTTATATTGTTTCGTTTCGTCTTTATAAGTTTTACTAGCTCGGGAGTTTTTTATACTAAAGACGCTCTCTCACTTTTGCTTATCGGCTTGCGTATGTACGGCGTATCGCGATAAGAAAGGAAAGCCGCGACAACGCCGCAGTAACGTCAACTTACGTAGCTAATACTCTTTGGTACGTAGCATGATCTCCTTGTACGCGGAGGTGCGACGTTTTTTTAAGTCCGCACTTAAAAATACGTAGCACAAACGTAGCAGCTCCGATACGCCGTGCTTTCGTCACACATACGCCGTAAAAGCGAAAACAACGCAGCAATGACGTCGCGGAAACGTAGCTCGAACACTTATTACGTCACGCGAACGTATTGGTTAAGATGAAAGGTTTGACTTCTTTTGAGCGAATGACAGCAACGAAATGAGCAGAGCCGTTTTCCGTCGGTGACCGCCGTATTTACAAGGCTGCACATAAGAAAGGAACGTCGTGCTAACGAAGCGGTTACGCCACGCTTACGCCTCAGTACGCCGTACTTTAAGTCCCTTGAAAGCCATACGAACGCAGACACGCCACAGAAACGTCGAACATACGCCGTGTCTTTAATTATGAACTAAAATACGCCTCAGTTCTTGGCAATTGACCCGCGTAAAGAAATTTTGCTGCATACGCCGCTGATACGCAGTAGTGAGAGAGTAGCATTACACCGGAAAAAAACCCGCGCTTGATCGAAAATGATGACAAAGCAATTTTCCCTTTCACCTTAGAGCGCTAAATAAATGCATAGGCCCTTTTCATTTAGAAAAAAAAAAACATCCAAAATATTTTCATTTCAATGTTGCTTTTGCCAGAATGTGTAATAAGGTAGCAGACAGTGAAGATCCAAGACCAGACTGCACATCCTGTGCAGTCTGATCTTGATCTACACTGTCCGCAAAAACAACTATTGAAGACAATAGAAGATCAAGATCAGACTTTCCTTCGAATGCAATGCAGATCGATATCACAGACGTAGATCTACATGTCTAGGATCTTACTTGTCTATTTATGTAGGATATAATGAAAAAAAAAACGACCACGAAATTGTAATGTTTGAACATTGTTTCTCTGACCAGGGACCAAAACTGAGTCTTTTAATTCTTAACCAAACTATCCCGTCTTTGATGACCCCGAGAAAAACGGTTGTTAAAAACATTGTAGAAAAAGAAAAATTGCAGATAATCATCATTTCCCCTTTTCCCACAATGTTTTTTTTTACCCTTTCAACGATTCAGATCAGCAATTGGTCTACATTTGATACGTCATGTGCGAACGCTTTCCATTTGGACAAGTCTAAAATTACATCATTTGGTACAGGGATGAGGGTTAGGTAGATTCTACATTCTTTGAGAGTAATGTAGGAGAAATTGGCCAGCCGATGTTTCGGACAGAACGATTTGGCCAAGGACAATTTAGCCAGCCAAAAATATTCATTGCAGTCTGATCTTAGATCTTCACTGTCCGCGACTTTATAACACGTTTCGGCAATAGCAATATTGAAATGAAAATATTTTGGATGTTTTTTTTTTCTAAATGAAGAGGGACTGTTCATTTATTTAGTGCTCTAAGGTTTATGGGAAAAAATGCTTAGTCATCATTTTGGATCAAGCGCGTTTTTCTTTCCGGTGTTGGTATAAGAAACGCCCGTGCTAGTAACGATATAAAGACGAAACGAAGCAATATATATACAGATTGGTTCAACATATTGACGAATCCAAACAATACCATGCTTCTTTGGTTCAATAGAGGGACAAATGCATTAATATAAACACAAATTGGTTCAATATATTGATGATTCCAAACAATACCATGCTTCTTTGGTTCAATAGAAGGACAAATGCATTAATATAAACACAGTTTGATTCAATACATTGATGAATCCAAACAATACCATGTTTCTTTGGTTCAATAGAAGGACAAAGGCTTTAATGTAAACACAGTCTGGTTCAACACATTGATGAATCCAAACAATACCATTTTTCTTTGGTTCAATAGAAGGACAAATGCTTTAATATAAACACAGTCTGGTTCAATACATTGATGAATCCAAGCAATACCATGTTTCTTTGGTTTAATATAAGGACGAATGCATTAATATAAACACAGTTTGGTTCAATACATTGATGAACCCAAGCAATACCATGTTTCCTTGGTTTAATATAAGGACGAATGCATTAATATAAACACAGTTTGGTTCAATACATTGATGAACCCAAGCAATACAATGCTTCTTTGGTTCAATATATGGACAAATGCATTAATATAAACACAGTTTGGTTCAATACATTGATGAACCCAAGCAATACAATGCTTCTTTGGTTCAATATATGAACAAATGCATTAATACAAACACAGTTTGGTTCCATATAAACGTGTTTTCATTTAATATATAGTTGTAATGAAACCATATATTACAACAACGCTGCAATGAACTGTAAAAGGACGATATAAAACAGCCATGGCTTTCAATACTACATAATGCAGTAGTATACCTATCCTTTTTCTGTATTTTATCCCCATTTCTAGGTCACTCAAAGAAATTCGTTGACAAAGTAGCACCACTGATATACAGTACTAGTAACTGTTTCACCTAGCATAGTTACTTAGAACGTATTAGCAGGAATAATACTTCTCCTATAGGCTTTTATAGTGATTTATTGGTAAAAAAAGAGATTTTTTCAAAACACTTGGCAATGTTTAAACATTTTATAAGGCGGGACCCTATTTCGTAAATAATTTCATGTAATTGGGTTATTATTGCCTTTTGTTAGAAGTTCTTCATTATGATTTATTTAAGTATAAAGATATTCATTATTTACACACATTAAAAGATCGCCATGTATAAAAACAGATCATCATGTATTAAATAGTTAAAAAATGTGACGATGAAAAGAAATTAAGATACCGCTGGGACCAGTCTAAAAACCAAACCACTCGCAGCCACGTGCAGCCAGACGTAGACAGAAATTGCATTTATCTGCCAAATAAGGCTAATCACAACAAGGTATCAATTATGACGTCGTAGAGAGTAAAAAACGTTAATTTTTTATCCATAATTACATGTTTTTGCGAGCAAAGGGTGCTAATCGAGACACCTCTTGTTAAATCTCCTAAGAATTAAGCGTACCGGTATATGAAGTCCAGTGATTTTTCGCGTCCACTTAAAACTCAATAAAAGAATTTCAAATCGATAATTTGATCTGGCTTCGTAACCATTCTTGGTTTCATTCTAAGTCTACTTCTTTATTTTAAAAGTAACACAACTTCTGATTGGCTAAACCATATGCTCGGTGTATAGTACCGTCACAAGGAGACCTCGGTTCAACGTCTCATCAGGAAGACCATTAGTAATTTTAAGTGGCCAGCCGTGGGGCTCGAACCTTCCCCCTCAAGTGACCCAAGACTTGATGTTTACAAGTCCTACGCTTTACCACCTAAGCTATGCGGGCTGGCCAAACATGGCACCTAAAAGACTTCGTACATGTAGATAACCAGTCGTAAGTTGTGTTAAATATAGAGAATTCGTGTAACGCGACAAGCAAGGGATGATACAGAGGACAAAGTATGACTGAATTTATTCATCGGGGATAAAGTCCTTAGTCCTTACAAAGTATTGTAAAATATCAGCATGTACGCTCGTACGTGTACTACCCGTTTAGAGTTACACGTTGATATTTTTCCCTGTTAGATCATTTTTTTTCCGTTTGTTGTATTAAACCTTAGGCTGCTAAGCGCGACTCAGACCTTTTGCGGACAGCGTAGATCAAGATCAGACTGCACAGAACGTGCAGTCTGATCTTGGATCTACACTGTCCGATAACGAGATAAATTTCCTCCAAAAATACATTTCAAACAGCACTATTTGGGTTTTTATTATCCGCTTGAAAGTTTCATTTCTTTTATTAAGCAGGAGAAGGGTTAATCACTCGCACTCCATGATAACATCCGTGAAACCTTTACCAGTACTAGTCACCATATTGCGGGTAGTTCCAAAAATGAAACCACTCATCACGGGATTCGAACTCGAGGCCTTCAATACGAGAGGCCGACACTCTACTCCAACACCACTGTCTCACATTTTTATGTCAACCCTTTATCTTCTGAGACAAAGTTTTTTGACAAATGGTTTTGAAAACTTTCATGTGTATTAATACAACAAAACCCGTCAATCAATGTAAAAGTCTTTACCAAACAATCCCGTGCTTTAAGGATACCCTAAGTACGCAGCTTTTGAAAATATTGTGGGAAAATGATAAAGTGCTTGTATCCAGCATTGTGTCGTTTTCCCAATATGCCTTCTACCTTTTCAAAAACAAATCTCATCAAATGAACCCCATTTCATTTCCATGCTTCAAATATGGACAAGTCTTGTTTTTGTTTTCCAGTAAACTTTGACTCCTGACACACATTTACTGTATATGACTTCGAAGATATCCTTGTGAACAATCAGAACATTGTGGCAAAAGGAGAACTTGCTCGTCACGAGAAATTTCTCTTTTTGCAACAATGTTTGAAAGTGGTCTACTGCGAGACGGAAAAAAATTATCGTTTGATTGATTATTTGGTTTTTGACGCCGTTTACAAAACAATTTCAGTTATATCGAGGCGGCCAGTGCACCTATCAATGCTTTGCTAGAGTTTCTGTAACCATTACTTCGCACAGTATTCTGCTAACGCTAACGGCTGCTTTCCCACGTAACAATCATCAAAACAATGATCAGCGTTGAGAGGAATGAATCGTGTTGCGATGACTTGCATCAATCTTCGGAAAGAAATTGGTCAAGCTGGGGATTTGAACAAGTGACTCCTTATTCTAAAAGTTCTGAACCCTACCGATTGCGCTACCGTGGCTCGGCTCGGAAAAAAAGTAGTCTATAGATGGTAATGGTCTGTAGATAGTATAATGTGTTTAACTCTTTTAGCGCCAATTATTTAAACTCAGCCTCAGGGCTAACAAAACAATCCACTGACACACAGAAACATTTTTACCTGATAGGCTTGACTAATGAAGCGGACGGTATAGATTCAAGATCCGACTGCACGTTCTGTGCAGTCTGATGTTGGATTTATACCGTCCGCAAAAGTCCCTGTTTTCGCCTATCTATACAGCCACACTCACAGTCATTTGAAGACAACGATTTGCTAAAAAAATACATTTATAATTGAGTCATGCACTATGACATGGCGGCTTGATGCATCTGCAAAAAGTATCGACCAATGTCAGCCTGTGCGGACTACGTGGGTCGAAACTCTAGCTATTAGTATATTTTCTACATATTCAAGGACATACATTTATATACCTCATGATACAGTCGGTTGTCAGACAACATTAATTTTATGGATCCATGATTATGTAATGACTTGCATGGTATAATGATGTAAACGCCTTTTTCCCAGAGTGCCACTCAGATTATCATTTTGTCGCTGCAAGCATCCTACTGACACACTGAGGTTACAACCGGATTTTAAAGACAAATAAAGTCGCAGCTTTGTCTTCTCCCCGAAATCGTTTCTTAGTCTGCCTTGGATTTAAGTGATCTATATCATATTTGCCCATCGATTGGGCCACTTTTTCATATGACTCAAAATCAAAGTACATGTTGATAAGCCGGGCCGCGGTAGCGCAGCTGGTAGCGTACAGGACTCAAGAACACGGGGTCGCTGGCTCGATCCCCGGCTCGGCCAATTTATTTCCGAGGACTGATGATAGTCAATGCGACAGGATCCATTCCTCTCTCACTGCTGATCATTGTTTCGACGATGGTTATGTGGGAAAGCAGCCAGTGGCCTGGAAAGAATATTGTGTGGAGTACTGGTAAAAGAAACTCCAGGACAGTATGGATAGATGCACTGGCTGCCGTGATATATCTGAAAAAGTGTTGAAAACGGCGTTAAATACCATACTATCAATCAATCAATATGATGATAATGTTGAATATATATATATATATGTCGAAAAAATAAGCGTTAAATAGAAGAATGCAGGTTAAATAAAACGCGTTTGTTAGCTATATTCATTAACTTGTACAGCGCCTATTCCGTATGGCAAGTAAAACCATGGGAGTACATATTATACACACGAAATATCATTAACAGGGTACAAGACTTGCACAAATTATATCATTACACATGTAGCTTAGTTCAAAAAAATAAAACAGTATATATCCCTTTTTGTCACTTGTATTATATATGATAAAGTTATTCTCACAATCGCACTATGAACAGGGCAAAATAATTTAATCTCTACTTCACCGATAAACAAAGTGCGTGTTCTAGGCGTCACACATATCTTGGGATCCTGGAAAATAGACACGTTTTGTATAGGTTTGCGGGATTCCAACATTTTTGCAGGTTTTCATATCGTAAACAGATCGGTAAGTAGATATGAGCCATGCTTTGTGAAAAGGGGGCTCAATGCATTTGCGAAAAGTATCGACTCAGATCAGCCTGCGAAGTCCGCGCAGGCTGACCTAAGCCGAAACTTTTCGCTGTTGGTCAATTTTCTGTATGTCTAAGGACTGGTCTACCTCATGATTAAGTCAGTTGTTAAAAATTGTGGCTTTTATGGATCCTCAAGTATTTGATGACTTGCCTGGTATCATGTATCACGGAGATGCATACAGGCCCCTTTTGTCAGAGCATGGCTCATATATATATGTGTGTGGGTGTAACCATATCAAGGCATTCTGACGTGACCCATGTACTTAATCCTTTAGACGAATAACAAATTTGGACCCGTCCATATTCAAAACAAATTGAAGATGAAGAATAAAAAGTGGCTCAAACAAAGGGATTTGTCTTCGATTATGTAAAAACAAGGTGGGAAAAAAGTAAATGTTGCCTTCTGGCATTTTTTCTCATTCCCACATTTTTTTAAAAGGCGTCCTCCTAAGGATGGTTGACGGGGCTATTTAGCAACAGCAAGACATTTGATTTGTTCGCTACGAAAGGATGTAATAACTTAATCTGGTAAATAATTCAAGTGAAACTTTCAAGCCGAGAGTAAAAACCCGAACGTTGCTATTTCAAAGTGAATTTTCGGAGGGAAACATCTGCTTGTCGGACAGTACAAATCAGACTCCACTTTCTGTGCAGTCTAATCTCTATTTATACTGTCCACAAAAGGCTGGTAATTGAATCGCGCTTAGCAGTCATAGGGTTAAATCTAAATGCACAGGCGTATTCACTGAGGTATTGTTACTTCGCATTTGCTGAAATGGCGTGATTGATTGACTGAAACATTGATCTGATACTCGTACGTTGTCTGCGCATGTCATTTTCTTTGAAGATTGATCTGTCTACTATGACGCATCACCCATCCCCGTATACCTGGGAAAAGTATTAGCCTATTACCCAAGCACGTAGGGGCTGTTTTAATAAATGGCCAGTGCATAGGTTACATGCTTGCCGATCGTGGCCGAATGAATCGCACCAGGTAGCGTTTTTTTTTTTCAGTAAACGTTTATTTCATTTTGAAATTCAAAGTAACGGTTGTTGTTTTGAAAAATAGTCCGGTTCTGTACCCAGAATGCCCAAATTAGATAGATGTGTATTTGTAGAATGCCATCTAGCAGGAGATGATAAATACTCGTATGTACGTTAGTTCGATACGGGCATGCGCAGTATGCCTATAACAAATAGAATGGTTAAACCCCCCCCCCCTCCCCCCATACAGCAAATGTAAAGGGATCGGTACAGGCCACTAAATACGGGCAGAATTCTGTCTGTCTATTTTAAGATTATGGCAGGTTACTCTTGTTTACTTTACTTTTAGGTGAGGTCACTTTCACTTCTTGTGCTTTCTTAAGCAGATCAATAGGCGAACTGAATTGACTAAAATTGCATGTTAATTAAGTCATTTGCAGATTTTGATAATTTGTAAAGTAGATCTGAATGTATTTATTTACAACTGTAAAGTGTGCGCGATTTTTAAAAAGTCAAATGATCACATGACTGAATTCATCCATGAAAAACACTGAAATTGTTAAAAAACAAGTAATCCAGTGCTTAAATTCGTCGATGAAAAACAAAGAAATTACAAATACTACATGAATAGATTCAATTAACCATCTTCGCTGATAATACGGCAAGGTCAACAGACACTTCTGTTGCACCCACACAACCATTTCTAGTCTAGACGATGTACTTGTAATCATGAGAACTTTAACCCTTTTCCCCTCATACGATAAAACTTTAGATTTGTTCATATTGAGACAGTTCAAATGTTACTCAAATTTAAGATTCTCTCTATGAAAGCGGGTAGAAAACATTGTGAGTACAGGAGAAAATGCTGGTTACCATCAGTGTTTTCTAAAGCCGTCTCCAAGGTCGTTAAAATTTGGAATTCTGTGCTGAAGGGTTAAAACAACGACAGGTTATGATTATTTGCATGCATGTGATCTTACATGCATGCATTTGAGCACTGCTTTGTGAAAAGGGGTTTAATGCATTTGCAAAAAGTATCGACTCATACCAGCCTGCGCAGTCCTCGCAGGCTGACATGGGTTCAAACTTTTTGCTATTTGTAAATCTACATGTCAAAGGACTATTTTACCTCATGATTCAGTCGTTTGTTAGACAAAATGGATGGTACGGATTCATAATTATGTGATGACTTGCTTGGTATAATGCATTACGGAGATGCATTAAACACCCTTCTCCCAGAGCATGGTTCA
The DNA here is from genome assembly GCA_946811185.2 of Hippopus hippopus. Taxonomy (NCBI): domain Eukaryota; kingdom Metazoa; phylum Mollusca; class Bivalvia; order Cardiida; family Cardiidae; genus Hippopus; species Hippopus hippopus. The sequence goes on along the minus strand of OX328096.1, from coordinate 4,543,887 downwards.
TATGTGAGTCGCACCGTGACTTCTTTTGAAGTATCATGAGAAATCACGGATAAACTAATTTCGATCCTTTCCCCGCAAAAGAAAGTTATCTAGATCTACTTACAACTTGAATTGGATATTTTGAGGTACATGTCTTGTATTGCAATACTATATTTATGAGGTATTGAGAGGCTCAAGTTTCCCGTTTTGGGCGCAGATAAGAAAAAAAAACCCAGCTCTTAACTCTTTTGTAAACGGCAAAATGTTGGACACCACTTTAAACGAGGCATTTGCAAGCAACAAATATTTACATACATCTAGCCCTTGAAAGTGGTGATTGATTGTCTTCGATAGGATAGATCTAAAGCATTGCGGGTAAAGGAGAAAATGCTGGTTTACCAGCATTTTCTCCTTTTTACCAAAATGTTTTCATTGCTCTCTTTCATGTTATCGTCATTGGTGTGGAGGCTAAATATAGATCCATAGCAAGCCAATAGTGAAAGGAGTGTCTATTTTAAGAAAATGGTAAATACCCAAATTCTAAAATTAGACACATAATCACTTCACCGGTCTATTGTTATCGACTCATTCGTTCAAATTAAAGTGTTTATGGTAAATTAGTCGTCACATACACGTATCTATATAGATCTAATCATGCACAAGACAAAAGGAAATGTATTAGCTCTGCCTCACTTAGGTAAGGACTACTTACGACTATTTAATTTCTTTTGCGTGTTTAGACACGTTATATAAATTGTGATGAGTACTGCACGTTCTACTTTCGTTGCCTTCATCCTGATCACTTACCTGGACAGCTTGTAGACTACTGTGGTGTACTAAAGCATGGCTTTCGAATTATTTATGCGGTCATGTACAACACCGAGACACGAATGTACTCAACCCTTATCCTGCTAAATGAGTGAAATGAAACTTTCAAGCCGATTAACCCTTTACCACACAATCCCGACTTTTAACGACCCTAAGAAAGAAGCCTTTTGAAAACATTGTGGGAAAAGAAGAAAATGCTGGTAACCAGCATTTTCTCCTATTCCCACAATGTTTTCTACCCTTCCCAATACCAATTTCAAATTTTCAGTTACTTTTATTTTGTCGTCTGCAAATGCTTTCAATTTGGACCAGTCTAAAATTTTGTCGTTTGGTAAAGAGTTAAACCCGAAATTTTTATATTTCAAATGTAGTCCTTTGGGAAAAGTATGTCCTTATCGGACAGTGTAGATCAAAGATCAGACTGCATGTTCTGTGCAGTCTGATCTTGATTTACACTTCCCGCTAAAGGTCATTTAGTCGCGCTTAGCAGTCAAACGCTAAAACAATTGACTCGTTTACAGTGAAGGGGTTCAAAGCATATATGATGGGTTGCAAAATTCGAGATTTACAATCTTAAGTACTTGTGATTGAATTTATTTGTTCTCACACTCTGTAAAATCGCCTAGAATGAACCACTGAAATATTGAAAGTCTTCTATAATAAAGTTCGAGTCCTGCATCTTTATCTTGACAAGTACCTCTTGTACTTGTTTACTCTTGCCTACATATCTGTAGGTTCTGTCCTTGTGGTATAGATCTAGTACGGAGGCGACAGTGTGGCATTTTGAACGGGTTAAAACAAAGATTTCCGAGTTAGAAATATTTAAAATCAAGCTAAAATTAATCTTTTAACAATTTACTAACTACATTCCTAGATGTCATTGTTATGGATTATTTACTTTTACACTGGTGACAAAATACTGACTTTTTAGTATATAAATATATCCACAGTGCAGGACCCGAAGTGTAGTGTTTGGGATTTTGACTTTGTATTCTGTAAAGTGATGGTCTGTCACTTGGAAATTAATCAAAGCACTAACGCACTGAAGGCAGCGGATTTCTTTTCTAGCTCCGAATACATGCTACTAATTGGTGTGTTCTATGATTTCTTTTCTCGTAAACGAATATAAAACAAAACGGAAAGTTCTCCGGAGAACTCTTACCCTTGAGATTAGGGTACGAGTTCACCAGGGTCCGAGTTCTCCAGCAACGACGCGTGTTATTGTATAAATGTGCCAGATGGTGGAGAGGTGTCAAACCCGACACGGTTTTTGTTTTATTTAAGCTTGAAAATCTTGTGTTACCTTAAATTAAAAAGACAACTGAACATGATGGGTTTTTTATTTTTTTCAGAGAACAAACAGTATCGAGTTTAACTGCTTTGTTTGAATATCATTGGCAGAACTATTTTGTTAGTGTACGAAACTGATTTTGTTTACACGCGTATCCAGGCAAAACCTGCCGGAAGCAAAAATCTGACCTAGATAAGGATAGTAGGCTTCAAAAACTAGTATATACATGCACACGTGATGTGGGAACTATGACAGTGGGGTAAACCCGCTACCAAAACTTGAGTTCACACGGTAAGTCAAGCTGGTGTTTTTTTTTATTTGAGCCATGCTCTGTGAAAAGGGGACTTAATGCATCTCCTTGACATGCAGAAAATTGAAAAATGCTTCGGCCCAGATCAACCTGCAAAGACTGCACAGGCTGGCAGGGGTTGATACTCATTTTCAAGGTTCGGTAAGAAAAACGACTACAATCTTCCTTGTCCTTCGTTTAAAATGGTACAATGAAAAAAGAAAGTTGTGCAGTCACTTGTAAGTGTTGGCGCAGTAGCCTGAGATCTATTAACCGTTTACAAGTAACTAAAAATGTCTTCTCTCAACATGCTAGTTTAACGAAGGATAAGGAAGCTTGTAGTCGACTTTGTTACCAAATCAGGACATGTATTCACAAAAGTATGAATGAAGAAACTTAATACATTTTTCGTGGAGAAAACAAGTTTTTAACGCTGAGTAATGGAATAAAAATGGCATGTTTAGGACAAAATCATCTGTATTTTTAGCAGGGGCAACTGATCAAGGCATTCCCATTGGACCAAGGAAGGTTCACAGTGCACAAACATGTATGTGTTCTTGACATAGTCTATAAATAACAAACAAATAACTGGATATGAATATTTTATAATAACTTTCAAAAGGCGCCAGCTTGAATTGCTGTGTGAACATAATTTTTAACACCCAAGTGACAGACTGTCACTATACAGAATCGCGTCACATAAAAATCTCAAACACTGTATATTTCCAGTCTTACTCTGTGATATCTATAACTATCTTATTTTCAGTATGGTATGGTCTATATTACATCCATTTGGTCTCTTATTGGCAATCTTCCCATTTTGGGCATTTTTGTCATGGACAATAGAGAATTTATGAAGTAGGACAATTGAGTGACCTAAAACATAGCTACCTTACATCTGAGACAGTACTGATAACAACATCATGATAAAAAGACTTTCCATCCATTGCAATGTTTATCTGGCTATCTCATACACTAAAAAAAAAAGATAAAAAGTTATCTTCTTTTATTTCCCACTTCAGATTCATTCCTGCAGCGTTAGGTTTACCAAAATATCATACTAGGCATTAAGAAAATTTTTGAAGGCAGCGGAAAAGGATTTACTGTACTGTTTACTATGGTTGTTTCAGCATTTTTCTTCCGTTTTTAATTGTCACAAATTCAGAGAATTTAGATATTGTAGTTTGATACCTGTTTTCTTCCCATTCTAGGAAAAATATAATCATAATGATGTATATATCTTTATAGCATACTACATGTATTCGCAAAAAAACTGACATGTCCTGTTCGTCAGAAAAAAGATCACTACTGATATATATAAGAAATATCTGATTCTGATCACTGATCTACAATGAGTTATCGTGTCATTGACTGGCTCTTTGAAAATATAAGAAAATATTCAACTGCTTGTTCAACATGAGTATGCAAACTGTTGCCTTGCAACTGCTTGTTCAACATGAGTATGCAAACTGTTGCCTTGATTTGACTGAAATCATGTTGAAAGCGGCATAAAACATCATTCAATCATCCATTACCTCCTAAGCCCATATTTGCACAGACAAGTCTGATCCTCAAGTCATTAGCAAATGACAAAATCGTTCACTTAAGTGCAAATATAAACATATTAACCCGACGACAAGTTCAATTTGGCCCAAGTGATCGGGTTTATTTGCCAAAAGGCAGAAAACATCATGGAAAAAAGAAGAAAATGCTGGTAACCAGCATTTTCTACTTTTCTTACATTATTTTCAAAAGTAGTCTTCCACAGGCTTGATGAAATATAAGATTGCTTGGTAGAGGGTCAACCTTTTACAGGACACAGTGATATGTTATTCTGACCATATTAACAGTACTTGTATTTTGCAGCTCATATCAAAGGATTCGTCTATGATTATGAACCGAATTTAAATGGAAAAGAAAATGCTGGTAACCAGAACAATTTTTTTTCCCACAAATGTTTTCTTAAGAAATTTTTACTATTTAGGGAGATTAATTGATTGACTGTATGGTGTTTAACACCGTTTTCAACATTATTTCAGTTATATTGCGGTGGCCAGTGCACCTATCCATGCTTTCCTGGAGTTTCTTTTACCAGTACACCGCACAATATTCTTTTCAAGCCACTGGCTGCTTTCCCACATAACCATCGTCCAAACAACAGTCAGCGGTGAGAGAGGAATGAACCCTGTCGCAATGACCATCATCAATCCTCAGAAAGAAATTGGTTGAGCTGGGGATCGAACCCACGACCCCGTTCTCAAGTCCTATACCGACTGAGCTATCAGGGCTCGGCTATGGAGGGAGAAGATGCGTCATTAAAACAAGTGTTTGTTTTATAAAGTGTTAACTCTTTACCAAATGACAAAGTTTTTACTTTACAACATTAAAATTTTGCAGACAAAAAGGTAAATGTGGCTTAAATGATGATTGCTTTTCTTTGATAGGGAAGAAACTTAGTTACCAGCATTTTCTTCTTTTCCTACAATGTACAGTGCCTTCCTCCTCTGGGTTATTAAAGTCAACCAGCATTTTCTCAGCTTCCTACAATGTTTACAAAGGCCTTCTTCTTCTGGGTTCTTCTGGGTTGTTAAAACTGAGGATTGTGTAATACAGGGTTAAACATGAAAAAAAGGGATGACAGTTTAACACATGCATACACATGAAAACATTCTGTCAAAGAGATACTGCTTGTAACATGCACCATCTTCTTTTGCCGCAACATTTTCAAAGGTGATCTGCATCAACACAAATAAATCATCAGCAAGAGATAAGGAGCGTATAAGATCTACATAAGGTAAGGAGCATGTATCAGTTATTTTCTTCCTAATCACAATGAGGAAGAAGGAAAAAATAAGCTGAAAGGGTATCACATGTTCTCTCCACAATCTGATTTTATTGAAAATGCAAGACATGACAAAAATATTTGTCCATAAATAATTAATTTAAACAAAGGTGTGTGCTGAAGTGATTGCATTCTATTTCACAATAGCTTATTTCTTCTTTTATTTCAACAACAACAATAATATGATAATGCATTTTTTGTTTGAATGAAAGCTGTTTCAACCTACTTTCAGTATTTCAGGAATACCAACAGAGCAGCTCATAAGTCCATTTGTTTCTCAGGTATCTCCGTAACAAAGTTAGTGGTCTTCAGTGCTCTGATTAAAGATACCCTGGTAGGTCCAGCACCATTAAACCCACTATCTCTGGACTGCAAATCCAACATTTTATGAGAAATATTAAGATTTGTTAAAATTGATAGTGTTGGCAGATCACAAATTAAATGTGGTTGAAATGATTGGATTTTTCTGAGTTAGATTAAACAAGAGGGCCATGATGGCCCTGTACTACTCCACTGGGTTTTAACCCTTAACCATACAATTCTGAGTCTGAACGACCCTGAAAGAGAAGGCTTTTGAAAACACTGAGAGAAATGGGAAAAAAGTTGTCAACCAGCATTTTTCTCCTTTTCTCACAATGTCTCCTACTCTATCAGAAAAAATCATTTAAGCTACATTCAATTTGTTGTCTGCAATAGCTTTTAATTTGATCCAGTCAAAAAATTTGTCGTCTTGTATAGTGTGAAATGAATGTATCATGCACTTCATTGGCATTGACAGAGACATACAGCAATAAGTCTTTATGCCAATAAACTCACATGGAAAACATAATCTCCCCCCCCCCCAACAAAAAAAGGCCATATCTTCTTCAAATGCAAAGATAATGTCAGAGAATATGTGCAAGTTTTTTCAATGGCATGAAAAGTAAAGCTCTGACTGATAGAAACCTTACTTTTTACTAAATACTCCACTCATCGAGCATAACTATTAGCATCAAAATAAATCACTCTCCCTGAAAACTGAATATTTTCTATCCAAAAAACTAGGAATACCTCACACAAATCATGTAAAAGTGCAGCTTCATAATCAAGGGAGGTAAATAGTAACAAACTTTATATAGCTAATAAAAGGAGTTATTTCCCTTTATCACTGAATCATAAATTTTAAATCACTATTTTAGTCCGTGTTAAACTTGTGATCCCTTGTCATCCCCTGGATGGGGCCAGTTTTGACCCCTGGGCTATATTTTCAAGAATTTTGGGAGAAGTCCATTAGATGAAGCTAATTGCCAAACTGGGCAACCCTAGGCCTTATAGTTTCAGACAAGAAGATTTTTAAAGATTTTTATTATTTTGGCTTTGGTGGCCATGGCAACCAGAGTTTTCAATGGAATTATATTCTATGAAGGAATTTTTAAGAGGACCATGAGAGGATCACTTCTGTGAAGTTTCATCAAAATTGGATGGGTAGTTTCGCAGAAAATGTTTGAAATAAAAGTTAACAAACACACCAACTGACAGACTACAGACACCAGACCATGATATAAGCTTACTGGCTTTTGGCCAGTGGAGCTAAAACATGGTGGGAAGAGGAGAAAACGCAGGTGAATATCATTTTCTCCTTTTCTGACAATATATTCAATAGCCTTCTTCCTAAATGCCATTTAAACTCAGAATTGTATGGTAAATGGTTATAACTGGATTTGAGGTTCTTTAACTCTTCACCAAAAATACTTGAATTTTGACCACCATGAGGAAGAAGGCTTTTGAAAACATTATGGGAAAAGGAGAAAGCGCTGGTAACATGCATGTCCTCTTTTTTCAACAATGCTTGCTACCCCCACAAAAATAAATTTCATCATTTCATCCTCACCAAATTTGTCATCTGTGAATGCTTTTAATTTGGAGAAGTCTAAAACACAATATATATACTAGTAAATCTTGCACCAATATTCATTACTTTAAATTCTGTTCCTTTTCTACATGCCATGACAAGTTATTTAACTCTTTACCAAACGACAAGATTGTCGACCAGTCCAAATTAAAAGCATTTGCAGACCACAAAATAAATATGGCTCAAAAATTGAAAATTGTTTTGAGAAGGGTAGAAAACATTGTGGGAAAAGGAGAAAAAGCTGGTTACCAGCATTTTCTCCTTTTCCTACGATGTTTTCAAAAGGCTTCTTTCTCAGGGTCGTTAAAAGTCGGGATTGTGTGGCAAAAGCAGAAAGCCTCTGTCAACTTAACTTCTGGTCTAGGAATTTAGAATTAAAAGTTTAGAACAAAGGTACAAGAGTCTGTATCTGCAGATCTAAGTGACAGTACCCCTTTTGCACACTTCAACCACATTATCATGTAATAAATATGTCAATGACAACCCTTTATTTTACAACATACATTTACACCTTCAAAATCCCGTTACAGACTTAATCCTTTACTCCGCAATCTCAAGTTGTAATGACCCAAGCAGAGATGGTTTTTGGAACATTATGGGAAATGGATAAAATGCTGGCTACCAGCATTTTCTCTTTTTTCCACAATGTTTTCAACCCTTTCACAGACATATCCCATAAGTTGAGTCAGGTTTGTCAACTGCAAGTACTTTTAATGCATACAAGTTTGAAATTTTGTCATCAGGCAAGGGTTAAGAAAATACATGTTTGAGGGGGAAGGAACTGTTTGTCAACAATACAGTAAACATTGTGGAAAAGGGACTATGATAAGCCACTTCGTTGAAACACTATAGACACTACTAACAATGCATTATCCAGTTTGCATGTAAATAAGCCTAGTCTGACTGATCACCCTTTACTAGAAATTTTGTTCTTCACAACTCTGTATAAGTGGACTTTTGAAAACATTGCGGGGGAAAAAGAGAAAATGCCGGTAACTAACACTGTCTCCTTTACTGAAAATATTTGCCACCCGTTCATTAAAGAATCTTAGTACAAAAGCTGCACTTATTTTATCCTCTGCAACATATATATTATTCATGTATTTGGTATAAATCTTCAACTTTGTTGTTTGGTAATCTGTATACATGTACATGTACATAGAAATAGATCCAAAATTATGATAGAAACTCAAACACTCCAAAATTAATATCATGTAATAAATAAGAACAAAACACACACACAAATATTACATGTCTCATATACAATTTATCTCTTTTACCTCAAAACCTCATTCATAAACCTTTTTTAGTCTAAAAAGCACTTTTGAAAACACTGTGGCAAAGGAATAAATCACTCTTTACCAGACTACAAAATTTAAGATTTGTCCAGATTGAAAGCATGCACACACGTCAAATTAAATGTCACAAAAATTGAACTTTGTTTTGGCAGGGAAGAGAACATTGTGGGAAAAAGAGAATTGCTGGTAATATATTTATTTCACTATGTATTCAAAAGGCCTTCTTTCTTAGGGTCTTAAAGCTTGAAATTGCTTGGTAAAGAGTTGAACCAGAAAGGCAATACTAAAGACTGCAATTTTAAGGCTTATTCTTAACATAATACTAGTACATGTACATACATGTATATATCACAATAGGCAGGAGTCCACTCAGGACTGTAATTCTGGGATCAGTTTGCACATTCCTGTGCATTCTGATCCTAGATATCTACTGTCTACAAAAAGCATCTGCTGTTGTGCTATGGGCTCTACAGAATTAATGTCTACCAAAGGTTTCAAACTTTCACAGAAAATAAAAATCCTTTCTTCAAAGAAAAACAGTGAAACTCGAGTTAACTCCCTTGTTAAAACTCAAGGTAATCAAACTACAATCTGGTCCTTTTAAATTGTTTTGCATCGTTTTTATCCTTGATTCAATAAAAGATGTTGCAATTTTAAAATTTTGCATGTGACTTACATGTAAGCCAAGTGTGGCATTCGCAAAATGAAGTTTACTCACTATTATCATTGAAATGCATCAATAGGATCCAAAAGACAGCTCTATAAATTTCTACAGAGATATTCATAACTAGTCTTGATTTTTGAAAAGGATGCCACTCACAAAAACTAAGGATTACCCTATTCATGACCCATGGAGTGTTAGATGAATCAAGGGAAGTAACTGACTACTTTCTCCCATTGTTCTTGATTTTTCCAACACATGTATAAGTTTCTGGTACAACAACTGTAATTGGAGAGGTCATCAGACTTCTTCAACAGAGGTGAGTTTAAAAGGCAGACTACCACAGTATTTGCTGTCTCTGACAAGCCCGCATAGCTCAGTTGGTAGAGCGTAAGACTTGTGATCATGAGGGTGTGGGTTCGATTCCCACGGCTGGCCATCTAAAATTACTAATAGTCTTTCGTATGAGACGTTAAACCGAGGTCCCATGTGACGGTGCTATACACCGAGCACGTTAAAGAACCAGGCGTAACTTAGGATGGGTTTCGTCCTGCATCCGCACTATCCCCCATAACAATAGTAACAGCCTTCAGGGGGCGTCGCCCATATGGGCAACCGGTGGCGACGATAAATAAACGTAAATTCAATCAATCTATTTGCTGTCTAAATCCATTTTTCTTGTGAAATTGTCCTGATACATAGTCTGCTTCGTCATGGTTTGGTAAATAAAGCAATTAAAACTAGAGGCGCTTGAGCGCCTGTATCGCTCCACAGGCCTGATATTTCTTTAATGGCGAAAGGAAGTTTTTAACAATTATCATTCAATCCTGCATTTTAGCTCACTGAAGAAACAATTTGGTAGACAACCACCATAGGAACTTACCTGCAAAACAACAATGAAATCCAATGAATAGTTTTAGAGAAGAAATTTTTCAAAGATTTTACTTTATACCATAAAAGGAAAATGAGTCTCCCATAAAAGCCATGTTTTTTGACAGATCTTTTTTTTTTTAAGGAATTCTGTAAACCTGTATCTAAGGAACATTCCTGCAAAATAATAATGCTATCCAAATAGCGGTTTGGGAGGAGAAGATTTTTAAAGGTTTTTTACTTTGGTTGCCATGGCAACCAGAATTCTTCATGGAACACAATTATTTGAAGGAATTTGAAAGAGGACCACCAAAGGAACATTCCTGTGAAATTTGGTAAAAATCCAGTCAATACTTTCTGAGGAGAAGTTTTTTAAAGAAAAAGTTTACGGACGCACGCACGGACGAACGAACGGACGGACGGACGGACGCTCACTGAAGAAACAATTTGGTAGACAACCACCATAGGAACTTACCTGCAAAACAACAATGAAATCCAATGAATAGTTTTAGAGAAGAAATTTTTCAAAGATTTTACTTTATACCATAAAAGGAAAATGAGTCTCCCATAAAAGCCATGTTTTTTGACAGATCTTTTTTTTTTTAAGGAATTCTGTAAACCTGTATCTAAGGAACATTCCTGCAAAATAATAATGCTATCCAAATAGCGGTTTGGGAGGATGGGATTTTTAAAGGTTTTTTACTTTGGTTGCCATGGCAACCAGAATTCTTCATGGAACACAATTATTTGAAGGAATTTGAAAGAGGACCACCAAAGGAACATTCCTGTGAAATTTGGTAAAAATCCAGTCAATACTTTCTGAGGAGAAGTTTTTTAAAGAAAAAGTTTACGGACGCACGCATGGACGGACGGACGGACGGACGCACGACGGACACAACGCCATGACAATAGCTCTCTGGCCTTCGGCCAGTGGAGCTAAAAACCGAAACAGGAAATAGACGTGGTTTATTTTCATATGACGAATTTCAGAAAAGATTTGTTATATTAATTTGCCATGGTTGCAAATGACCTCTCAAATAATTGTAATTTTTAACTAAGCAAATAAATCTAAGCAGAAGAAAAAATAAGAAGAATTTCGTTAAAAAAGAGAAAGAGGACTGCTGGACAAGATCATGCGTTGTCTGCGCATGTCATATTCTTCGAAGATTCGACCTGCCTGCATCACCCGTCCCCGGATACTTGGGAAAAGTAGGGCTTATACCGAAGCTATACCCAAGCCTGTACGGACTGTTTTAATAGATGGCCAGTATATAGGTTACCTGCTAGCTGATCATAACTGAATGCATCGCACCAGGTAGGGTTTTATTAAGTGAAAATTTATTTTATTTTGAAATTCAAGGTAATGATTGTCGTTTTGAAAAGTAGTCCGGTTCTGTGCCCAGAATGCCCAAATTAGATAGATGTGTATTTGTAGAATGCCATCTAGCGGAAGATAATGCAAGATCATGCAACTTGTAAACACGGTAAGAAGGTCGCATGACTGTCATGTGAAGCATAACATGTTTCTACGCAGCGGCTCCCCCCCCCCCACTCATTTAATGCCTTACTTGTTTATTTACATGTACCAAAATATATTGAAATTAAAAGCCAATAAACTATTTGAAAACACTGATGCTGACCTCTCCTGGCTTCTTTTGTAAAGAAGCCAACTTGTTCTATCCTGTGATGGGTTAACCTTTATCCCTCTGAATTAAGTTAATTGTTAGACCAAAAAAGTTTTCTTGGTGCTATCTTAATGTAGCAATACTTGATCCCAAAAATTGTGTATTAAAGAAAGAACGGATTAGAGGGAAGATAAAAGCAGGGTAAGCTTGGTCTACAATCTTATGTAAAGACATCAGTGTTCATATTTACTGATGGTTCTAAATTCAAGCCTAAATCTAAATTCCAAGACCAGCAATCTGATTAGCTTAGAAAGATTACCTTGTTCAATCAGACACCTAGTTTTGGTACATAATAACACATTATCACATCAATAAATACCAACCCAGATAAAATACTACACAGGATATGAGTTCACCATTTACAAAATAATTCTGACCTTTAACCAACCCAAAGAAACCAGCTTTTGAAAATATAGTTGGAAAAAGAGAAAATGTTGGTAGCTAATATTTTTCACTATGCTTTCTTCCCTTTCAAAGACAAATCTCATTATCTCAAAAGCCACAGTTATTCTATCATCTGCAAATGCTTTGAATTTTGACAAGTCCAAAATTTTGTAGGACATCTGGAAAAGAGCTAACTCTTACCAAACGACAAAATTTTGGATTTGACCAAATTGAAAGCATTTGTAGACAACAAAATAAATGTAACCCAAATGATGATTTCTGTCTATGATAAGGGCAGAAAACATTGTGGGAAAGGGAGTAACTGCTGGTTACCAGCATTTTCTCCTTTTCCAAGAATGTTTTCAAAAGCCTCTTTCCTCAGGGTCGTTAAAACTTGGAATTGTGTTGTAATGAGCAGGAGTAGTTTAGTATAGTTTAGCTGACGGACACAGCAGAAGTATGAACACTGTTTCTCATTCATCAAATAGCTGAAGTATTTCTAGTTGATCAAAGTCTCTGGCAAGGTCAACAGGGCTAACTCCATCCATTTTTAAAGTTTTGTCTGCACCAGCTGCTAACAGTAACTGAACTATTTCTTTATGACCTGAAAAAGAAAGACGGTTGTTCATACTTAAATAAATCTGAGATACAAATACCTTATGTCACCTTATTAATGCTCTCTCCCTACTATTAGTGCTCCCTACTATATTACTTTCTCCGGGGGCCTCTGGACAACCCCTACCAACACCTGACCAAACCTTAATATTGACGACTGAAGTGACAAACTTCCAAACACAAGATAACTTCACTTAAACATTTCATATGCAGACTGATGAAAATTATTGATGACTGAATTTTTTATAAACTTACCGGTATGGCACTGACATAATCCCAATTACTTCACAATCAGTGTCATTAACATCTGACTATCTGGATATACATACCTTCCAATAACATTATAAATTTCATGTAACACAAAATTTGTCAACTAAATAGGAAAAACTTTAAGAAAGTGAAGTATCAAAGACCAGTGTCCCATATCAATTGTGAATGCTATTTAATGTCCAAATGAATAATGATCGGCGGTAAAATAAGTATTCTGCATTTATACAGCAGGCTTTTCAAATGGGGACCTCTTTACAGTGGGCACTGACTTAAACCCCGATCAATAAAAGTGTACCATGTGTATATCAGTTTGCGCTACTATTAAAGTATCATACTCACTCCACTGTATGAAGGCACTTGAATTTCAGGAAATTGGCTATGAAATAAGAGTGCCCTCTGGGTGTTTTGCATGGCACCTCGGCACATTAATTAGGTGAAATATGGTAAGTCTTATTTTAAATCTAGCTAAAGCTTACAAGAAATTGACTTTTACCCAGGAGAAGAAAGGTCCCTAGCTGTTGAAAAATTGAATTCAACCCCCCTTTTTTTGCCTTTTTAATTTATGGCAATAATGACTTTGGCCTCAAGTGTTAAATGAAGCTTTGTGCATAATCTGCATATCTGACATGATCTATCATTATGCAAAATTTCATAAACATAGCTCACATAAGTTATTTCAAGCAACTTTTAAAATATCACTGCAACAGAAGATTATGAAAATAAATAATGGTCTTATATCATATTTGAATTTTATCATGAAAGGCTTTGGCAAAAGCAGTCACTGCTCTTCAAACAATTTCTCCTTCCCTCACAATGTTTAAATTGTAGTTTGCTGAATAATGTAAGACACAAAAAGCTGTATGCACTAATAATGACTATAGCTTATACAACTATGAAACTTATTGTGTTGTTTACATTGGAAAGTGTTTCAAGATGACAAATATTGCTATGTTGATGTTTTTTTGTTTTTGATACAGACCCAAACATTGTGGGACAAGGTAAAAAATGATTCCTACCTTTATTTTCTGCTTTTACTTCAAAAGAAAGGGATCTTCTTGTGACCCTTTACCAAACAATACGGAGTTTTAATTACCCTGAGAGAGAATGCTTTTGAAAAAATTGAGGTATTCTCTCCTTTTCCAGCAAGGTGTTCCACCCCTCCAAAGACAAACCGGTAATTCTATCTTATTATATTCCTATCAGTGAATTACTGGGATTTCTCAGTGTATTATTTTTTCAATTTTTCACAGTGAATAACATCACTAGTGATGATATGGTATCATCACTAGTGATGATATAGTTTTAGAATGTTTGCTGGAACTACTTTTTTTCCTATATTGCTCACAGTTAAGTGTTTCTGTCTCTACTTCAAACATTGGTACACTCTTTCCAAACAATCCTGAGTTAAAGACCTAGTGGGAGAAATGTTTTGAAAACATTTCGAGAAATGAAGATAGCTTTTGTGGGAGAGAGCTCTTGGAAAATACTGTGTAAAAACGAGAAAATACTACCAACCAGCATTTTCTCCTTTTTCCATAATGTTTTCTATCCTATCAGAAAACCTAAGGTCTTTTGTACCAAGTTTAAGTATTTGTCATCTGGAGATATTTTTAATTTGAGAAAGTCTTAAACTTATCATGGGGGGAAAGGGTTAACTGTTTCTTCTTCTAATTTCATATGGCTGGTTTTAACTTGTACAGGTGTAACACAATGCATGCCTTCAAATGGAGAGATAGATGACATAACTCATGCGCGAACCCTCGAGCATTACTCATCTGCTAGGACTACCAAAAATGGATCATGTGTTTGTAAAGAGAAGTCCTGTGTATACCTACCGTTATTGATAATTATAAGCAAACAAAGGGAGAATCAGAAATAGAATAATCAACTGGTGGTGTGTAATATTAAAAAATCTGTCACTTGAATGGGGTTTGATAAAGTTAAAAAAACTTGTCCTTCGGACTTGTTTTTCAACCGCATCACACCCCATTCTAGTGATAGATTTTTAATATCACACACCACCAGTTGATAATCCTGTATATTTTAACCTTACTGAATTTACAGTGCTCAAGTGCTCACAAATTGGACAAGTCTAAAATATCATTGTTTGGTAAAGATCAAACCCTTTATCACAAAATCCTGAGTTATAAATAACAACCGTGATGAAGAAGGCCTTTGAAAACATTTTGGGAAAAAGGAGAAAATGTGGGAAACAAGCATTTTCTCCTTTTCCCAAATTGTTTTCTACCCTACAAAAGACAAATAAAAAAAAAGAACAATCATTGGAGCCACACTTACTTAACCCTTTACCACACAATGACGCCTTTTAACGCCCCTGAAGAAGAGGCCTTTTGAAAACATTGTGGGAAAAGGAGAAAATGCTGGTAACCAGCATTTTCTCCTTTTCCCACAAAGTTTTCTACCCTATCAAAGAAAAGTTGCGTCATTTGAGCCACTATGAAATTGTCGTCTGCAAACGCTTTCAATTTGGATAGGTCTTAAATTTTGCCGTGTGGTAAAGGGTTAATTTGGCAACTGAAAAATTAATGCTTTCAATTTAGACTTGTCAAAAAAAATTTGTTCTTTAGTAAAGATTTAACAAAACAAGAGGGCCATGATGGCCCTGTATCGCTCTACTGGCTATTAAGTAAAATTCTGACCAGTCGTTTCAGAGAAGAATTTTTAAGAATTTCTAAATTTCCATATAGTGCAAGTAGCCCCCATTCACCAGAGCCACATTTTTTGACGGATCAAAATTTTACGAACAATTTTTGAAAAAGGTCACCCAAGCAACAATCCTGTGAAATTATTTCAAAATCTGACCTGCTGTTTCAGAGGAGAAGATTTTTAAAGAATTCCTTCATTTCTGTATAGTGCAAGAAGCCCCCATTCACCAGAGCCACGTTTTTTGACGGATCAAAATTTTACGAACAGTTTTTGAAAAGGGTCACCCAAGGAACAATCCTGTGAAATTATTTCGAAATCTGACCAGCGGTTTCAGAGAAGAAGAATTTTGAAGAATTCCTTCATTTCTATATGGTGCAAGAAGCCCCCATTCACCAGAGCCACATTTTTTGACGGATCAAAATTTTACGAACAATTTTTAAAAAGGGTCACCCAAGGAGCATATCTGTGAAATTATTTCAAAATCTGACCCGTGGTTTCAGAGAAGATTTTTAAAGAATTCCCTAAAAAATTCCATTTGGTTGCAATGGCAACCAGAGTTTTTGATGGAATCAAATTCTGTGAACAGTTTTTAAAGAGGACCTTCCAAGGAACATTCCAGCCAAGTTTGGTCCAAATCCGCCCAGTGGTTTAGGAGGAGTTGATGTTTAAAGAATTGTTGACGACACACGACGCATGACGGACACCAGGTGATCCTAAAAGCTCCCCTTGAGCACGTTGTGCTCAAGTGAGCTAAAAAGTTAACATACGGATGGACGCACAACGGACAACGGGCCATAACATAAGCCTGCTGGCCTTCGGCCAGTGGAGCTAAAAAACTTGTCTAGCACCAATCATGTATCACTGCAGCTTGATAATCAAGGGAGGTAAATAGAGTTATTTCCCTTGATTAATGCTTAAATTGAAGTGACAATATTTTGAAGCCCATGTTAAACTTGCGATCCCTGGAATGAAGGCAATTTTGACCCCAGACCTACAATATGAAACTAGAATGTGTGGTTATAAACAAAAAGATTTTTTAATCTTGCCCAATAAAAAGTCATGTAAAACAAGTTTGCTGAATAAAAGGCCCTGTAAAATATGTGATCCATGACACAGGTTTATCAAGTTTTCACTATAAAAGCCAATGTAAAACTTGTGACCCCTGGTGTGGAGTCAAACTTGACCCCCAAAGTTAAAATTTGGGCCCTCTTGGTAGAGGCCCATTATATAAAGTTACATGCAAAATTTGGTAGCCCTAGGCCTAAATATGGCTATGTACAAGTAGATTATTAAAGTTTCCTTATATAAGACCATGTAGAACTTGTGACCCCCTGGGGTGGGGCTACATTTGACCCCCTGGGCTATAATTTGGGCACCCTTGATAGAGACCCCCTAGATAAAGCTAAATGCAAAATTTGATAGCCCTAGCCCTTATAGCTAGATGCGAAAGATTTTCCTATATAAGCCCGCCCATGTAAAACATGTTACCCCCCCGGAGCGAAGTCAAATTTGACCCTCGGCTATAATTTGGACACCCTTGGTACAGGTCCACTAGATAAAGTTACATGCCAAACTTGGTCGCCCTAGGCCCCATGGCTAGGTCAAAGAAGAATTTTAAAGTTCTCCCTATATAAGCCCATGTAAAACTTGTTATATAAGCCCATGTAAAACTTGTTACCCCCGGACAGGGCCTAATTTGACCCCAGGGCTATAATTTGAACAATCTTGGCAGAGGTCCACTAGATAAAGCTACATGCCAAATTTGGTAGCTCTAGGCCCTATGGCTAGGTAGAAGAGGAATTTTAAAGTTCTCCCTAAATAAGCCCATGTATAACTTGTAACCCCCGGGGCGGGGCCAATTTTGACCCCAGGGCTATAAATTGAAGAAACTTGGTAGAGGTCTACTAGATAAAGCTACATGCCAAATTTGGTAGCCCTTGGCCTTACGGTTTCAGACAAGAAGATTTTCAAAGATTTTCAAAATTTTTCAGTTTTGTTGCCATGGCAACCAGAGTTTTTGAAGGAATTAAATTCTTTCAAGAAATTCTGAAGAGGACCATGGCAGGATCATTTCTGTGAAGTTTCATCAAAATTGGATGGGTAGTTTCAGAGAAGAAGACGTTTTAAAAAAAAGTTAATGCACGGACGGACGCACGGACGGACGGACGGACTGACGGACGCACGGACGGACGCACGACGGACAACAGGCCATGACATAAGCCCGCTGGCCTTTGGCCAGTGGAGCTAAAAATCAAAACTTACCATGCATCACAGCTAGGTGCAATGATGAGGCATTCTCACACTGACGATTGATACAGTTTACGTTGATATCTGGACTTTTCAGTAAATGCTGGACTAGCTGCAGATTTCCACTGTTGGCCGCAGCATGCAAGGCAGTGTTACCCGTGTCTGAAGGGTGATTCACATCTATATTGGCTTTTGACTGTGAAAAATAAGGCAGGATGGGTACATGTTACTTTATCGAAGATCAGGGTCCACAGAATCCACTCGTCTGCTCGTATTTACAAGTCAGAAATGGATGAGGACGAGTGTAATACCAGTCATGGTCATCCAGAAGGGCAAGTGGTAAATAGGAGGTAGTAAACAAATAAGTTTTTTTAGATGAATATTTAACTTACAGGAGACTAAACGGTCATTCCACTATCCGCTCCAAATAAAGACCAGTTTCAAGTCAGCCTAATGATATAACCTTGGACATTTTCATTGCATACAAATGTTTTAATATGCTTCAGTGGATCTAATTCAATACGAGTGACTTTGCTAGTTATTAAAAATAAACGATATTAACAATAACACAAATACTTTCCTGAAACCAGTTCGAAAAACTATGTTGTTTTGGCTTTATTAATTTCTATAACTTGACCAGATAAATGGTACCAGTTATTGAAACCCAGTATTTAATGTTCGTTGCGTGAGACAATATAATTAGCGTTTCCGTTTCGTCTGAAAAAAATGTCAGAGTCAAATATTAGACTGGGTTTTCTTGTCAGGCGAGTGAGGATCAAAGCAGGGCAAGTGTTTTTTCAAAGTCACTTGTCCTACTGGAAATTTTTGGACCCTAAAGATTATTTGAAACTAACAGATACTTTGCATTGCTTGTTATGAATACATAGCTGATATTTACTTTTTTGCAGTGAAAGATCAAAATTTATTTCATCAGCGAACATCATCGGAAATATTTTCACAAGTGGTGCAGCCACGACTGAAAATATTACAAATGATGTTCACGAGATGAAATAAATTTCGATATTTCACTGGAAAAAATAATATTCTATTTATTTCATAGTTCTTTCCCCTTTTCTGTTGGGACTTTTGCCAAAATCCAGTAGTTGTTTTTGGTTATTCCCCATGGCATACCCCCCTCCACATAAGAGCACATAACAATTATTACGTAAAGCCTGAGAAATGTAGGGTAAATGCGCATAAATTTCGTCATATTTCCCTCTGGTTGAATGGCACACGCTATTTACCTAGGTAACTAGTAAGCTAGAACTACTGTTTCCGCCTTCAATTGAACTTGAAGAGTTGGAAAATATCTAATCAGTATTTTTCGCTGGTCGTAACCATGAAATATCAACCCATAATCCACCATTATTTCTTGATAAACTGCCAAAAAGCATGAAATAAATTATATAAAAAAAAGTTTCATAACCTAATTCTACACTTGTATACCCAAAGCTTTAGCCCTTTAAAGGCACAGACAATAGCAGCCAAATGCTAACAATGCTGGTGTAATATTGCATTTAGATTTAAATCATGATACCATTTAAAAGGATGGAAAATATTGTGAAGATGACAATCTGTTATTGTGTGGTCAGTTGCTGGCAGAGAAATGAATTTCAAAAGTTTAAAGTTGGCAGGGCATGCTATCTTTTGTTTACTTTTTGCCTGATTTTAAAACTCATTTTCCTAGATCTAGACTATTCTCTTGATCTAAACTATTCTAAAAAACATTTAACCCTTTACCACACAATCCCAACTTTCAACGACCCTAAGAAAGAAGGCTTATGATAACATTGTGGGAAAAGGAGAAACTGCTGGTAACCAGCATTTTCTACTTTTCCCACAGTGTTTTCAAACCTATCAAAAACAAATCCCATCATCTGAGCCACATTTTATTGTCGTCTTCAATTTGGAAATGTAAGTCGAAAATTTTGCCGTCTAGTAAAGTGCTAAGTCATTCTATTCATGAGCAGTCAATGTAAGGATTAACAATTTTTCATCAGCGCACTATCATGAATAGTAAAAACAACAAGAACATTACCCTCCCGATAAGATACTGCAACACTTTGGGCTTGTTGAGCATGACAGCGGTGAAAATGAGTGTCCTCTCATGACTGTCTACCAAAGACAGATTCACAGTTCCAGAAATGTGTAGATAGTGAATCACATCGGTAAAACCAAATCTTAATGCCTGATAAAGTCTCTTTTCATAAATATTCCGATGAACAGAGTGGGTTTCTGGAATGGGAATTCCCTGGGTTTTCCCAGACCTACCTAGTAGATTACGATAAAAGTTCACTATTGCACACCACATACTGACTAAGGCAAAGGAACGAGTGGCTAACATCCACTGTGCATACTGTCTGTTACGGGTTGAGCATTTCACATCTGATAAAAGTTTCTTGTAGTTTTGTGCTCTGTTTGAAGCCAAGATATCTAGATAGTCTAGGAACAAGAAGCTTCCTTTAGAACTCAAAACTTTGACAGGATATTCGCGAAATATCGCACCAATTAAATTGGAAATGTCACGCTGTTTAATTCTTCCTTGCTCTCTTCCGACAGAAAAAGCAAAACCAAGTTCTTCACGTAGAATCTGTAACTCCAATTCAAAGATCTCTCTTTTTTGTGAATCAGTAAAATCAGTTAACCAAAAATGTGCGAACTGCACAAAGTTATCTTCAGCATGTATGTAAGCAGCTATATCAGACACTGCTTTATTAGCTCTAGAAAGCCAGTTTGATACCACTGTGGCATCCATGAAACACATCATTTCATCAAAATCACCTGTTTCTGCATTACTAGTGTTGTTCTGAATCATGGGAAGTTGTAGTCTAGCAGATGCTGATCGTACTGGTGTAGAATGCTCATCTATATCATTGTCGGAAGTTTCTACCACCTCTCTAAATTTGTTAGCTTCTGTTTTTGAATTCTTGAGATCATCTTTAGTTATTTGTTTTTCTTTACTTGGAAGAAATGATGGCGGCTGTGGTAAAAATACTTTTGGAGATTCCTGACTGCCTGCAAGGTGACCAACTGGTGGCAGAGGGTTTGGTTTCGGAAATGGTTTACGTGGTGGACCCAGTTCAAGCCCCTTCTTTTTCTTCTTCTTTTTTATTTTCTTTTCATCAGACAACAAAGAAAGATCTAGTTTAAGTTCATCTTTATTTTCCCCACAGCCCCCTCCAGCAAGAACATAATCGGATGGTGAACTCCCATTGGTTACAACTCCTGAGTCTGGACTATGCACTTTCTGGGTTGACTGTGAGGCCGAGCCCTGTCTGCTGTCACATGACCCAGAGCTGTTTAGGGACAGGCTATCTAGGTCAGGTTTTGATTGGTCATCTTCACTCACTACCTCATCATCACTTGCACGAAAAGTTAATCTGGACACACAAATAAGGTCACGCAAATCCCTGGGCCCTCTGCTCATGCTGTTATGAATCTAAAATTTACACAATGGCTAAATTTTTCTACATGTGAAATACTTGCCAGCCATGGCTACTAAAAACGTAGTTGAATGACCAAGCGAAAGTGAATGTCGAATGTCAATAAAAAAAACGTAAGCATGTATGGAAGACTTAGTTTTGATTTCCATGCAAATTTGAAAAAGAACATTAAGGTATAGCTCAACCTTGGATAAAAAGTATTAAAAAAGTCCATAGCAACTGTATTGCCTTGTCCTGGGATATCTTTGCACAGTGTGATATCCTAGAGATTCATAACCATCAAGCTGAAAGTTGATTGAATAATCATCAAATTGGCACTGTATGCTAAACGAAATAGAAACAAAAGGGTCCTTGAAATCTTTTCTCTCCTTACTGGCCGTTGAACTTGCTGTCTTTTATCTGTAAAGATACAAACAAAACATTTGTTTGAAAATTTCTATGTTAGCTCATTACCAAACAACAAAATCTTAGTCTGGTCCAAATTGAAAGAAAATGTGGACAACGATCTAAATGTGGCTCAAATGAGGGAATATGTCTCTGAAAGGGCAGAAAACATTGAGTGAAAAGGAGAAAATGCTGGTTACCAGCATTTTCTCCTTATTGCTGAAATGTTTTCAAAAGGCTTCTTCCTCGGGGTTGTTTAAACTCCGAATAGTTTGGTAAAGAGTTAATATCACAAACAAATTAAACCTTTATCATCTGACAAAAGTTTGGTTAACAGCATTTTCTCTTTACCCAGAATGGTGTCAATTTTTGTTAACCAAGATAATTATTTTTGTCTCACATTTGGTTGAAATTAAAGGGGGATAAAACATTTGAATACTGGTTGGGGTTATGAGCTGAATTACCATGTGGCATCATCAAAGTTCGTGCTTTACGAAACGTAAACAAAAATCACAGGTTACAGGACACTCACAGAGTAAGGTCACTCAACGATACAAGTACATGGTAAGCTTTTTGCCATACGTGAAGTCAGTCTCTCTAGGTTTTTCTCTCTGTACAATAACATGTCCCTAGTTCTAGGGTCTCCTGGTGCATGTAGTACAGATAACTGTCCCTAAAGGCGATGTTACTTTTTGACTGGTTGCCTCTGGGTACAGAGACAATCAAGACAAAATCAGTTGAAAGTTCCGCACAGATTTTGTGCGCAAGTTTGAACTCTCATAATTTCGCAAAAAGAGCACAAAACTAGAATTTAAACATACCTGTTGCTTGCGTATTTAATAATCTTTCGTTTGAAATACAAATATTTCCAATATAAATGCTGAAGATATGAGAAAACCATGCATTTAATCTGTTACTCAAGTTGTTTACCTTCCCGAAAAACACTCAAAATGGCCACCATGCACGATAAATTTCATCAGTGTTTTTTCCAAGATTCACTTGTTATAAACGACTTTTACAAGCTCTTTAGGTGATGAAAGGTTTAATAACTTGTCTTTGGTCATGTTAGTTACTTAAATTTAATTGCATTTTGCTACAATACAGATTAAAACGACGAAACAGAATGGCAGTATAGCGCTCTATCTTTGCTACCGGAAAATTTACGAAGGACTTGAGACGGTACGGTGCACAATAAATGTCCAAATATGAAAAAAAAATCACCGTAGCGTCTCATTGAGGCACAGTACCCTAGCCTCAAAAAGCAACAGGTATGGCACCATACCAGGACACTTTTTTCAAGCACTATTTACCGTCTTTACAAAGACTACCTTCAGTCTGAAGGGTTGCTCCAATGTTATTTTTGTGATTGGGTTAATTATTTTGGTTTTTGTAAAGATTAATCATTCAACCCTTCAGACTGAAGGTATACAAAGACAACCTAACCCATTCTGTCCTTTGAGCAATATCTACACCGTTGTCTGCAGATTTCATCAGTATTAAACAGGTCTAGTTTTTGTTGGTTAGTACAGAATAAAGATGAATGGCGTATTTGATCGGGTCGCGACCTATTTGAGTCAGGTGAAAGAAACCAAGGGAAAATATGGGAACAAGACAGTTCCCCGACAAGTCAGTTCCCCGATACACGTTTTCGAGACAGTTCCCCGACAGATTTGGAGACAGTTCCCCGACACTTTTGAAGACAGTTCCCCAACACTTTTTGTCTATTTCAAATGACAATTATCATGGATAAAAATTGCTGATAAAGGATTTTACAAATAAATGATCTTTTGTAACTGACTGAAGAGTTTGTACCTGTATTTGACGTGTACATTTGGTCAGCGTAAGATTGTATATTTAATTTTTGATACTGGCCTGGTGGAATGTCTATAATTTTCTATAACTCAGCTTTGTTTGACGAACCAGTTTGACGGCTCTTGCTTGCAAAATACCAAACAATATTGAAATATACTACATTTTCCCAAATGGTACATACGATATACATGTATATTAACAAATATAAATAAGTTAAATAAAACTTTTTAACCAATAGTAAAAACCTGAATGGCATTATTTCAATCTAATTTTTTGGAGAAAAGTATCTCCTAATAGGACAGTGTAAATCAAAGATCAGACAGCACGTTCTTTGTAGTCTGATCTTGATCTACACTGTCCGTAAAAGGTCAGTGAGTCACGCTTTGCAGCCTAATGGTTAAATATTTGGATTATGGGCCGAGTGTTCTAAGTAAAAAGAAACAGTATTTCACTCAAGTAAATCCCCCTCTCTCTCTCGTTCTCTCAAAAGTACTTCTATTAACACGTAAAGGAAAACACACAGCTAAAATACAAATTATTAAAACAGTTTAAAGAAAGGCCGATAATATTTACCCGACAGTCGTGTACACACTGAAGAAATTTCATACTGCGAGTCCGACTGTCGTGTACTCAATGAAGGAAAACTCGTTGGGTGCCCGACGGTCGTGCACGGACTGATGAAATTTCGTCTTGGGGGCACGATTACGTGCCCGCAATTTCCGATTTCTTCATTGAGTACACGACGCGGTCGTGTACGCACTGAAGAACTGGAGTCTTACGTACACATGTAAATGGGTTGGGCCAAAACGCAGACTTTTACGTGAATCGGCACGGCGTAGACAGTCTCATTGGAGCACACGGCAATAGTCATTTATACAGCGTGTTACAGAACAAATGCATGCACAAGCGTAGCTGGCATCCTTTTTATACGTCCGAAGGCTCGTATTACCTCATACTGTACACCCGGTCGTCCGTCCGTCCGTTTGGAATTTCTTGTGTGCGCAACTCCTCCTACAGTTTCCATCGGAATTAGATCTATTTGAAAATCTGGCTTGATTCCAAGCAATTAGATCTAGTTTTGATAAATTGCACTTCTTTTTTTTTCACTGTTTGTTCATCATGCAGCTTATGCGGTCTTAGTGGTTTCAAATTTTTGCATCATGAATTCATAATGCATGCTTGCAAAAAAGCCAAATTCCTGCCAATAGAGTAATTTCAGGTCCTCAGGGGCCTCTAGTTGGATAAATGGATTGAGGGGTGGATGTATGAATTTATGGTATTTAACACTGTCTTTGACATAGTTTCAATTACACCAGTAATTTTACGAGAAACTCGAATGTTTTCTGCAGAAGTTTTCAGAGAGTAGAATATGTCGTTTGGAAGAGTGCTACTGCCTGCTAAAATTTGCCGGGCAGTGTCAAGTAAACATATCTGCATAAATTTGTTGTTGTACGAATTATGATTCAATTATCTGAGGGGAAAAATCCTTTTCCCCCGTTTCTATAATTTGCATATTTTCACATTATCTTCAACGTTTGAAATAGATTACCTTTGAAAGCTTAGTAATGGTGAAAATTCCTAACACATCGCCCACCACGCCACTCTCAGGACTATCAGTCCTTTGATTTTGATAGCTTGGAAGTTATGGCCTGAACAGAAATTCAAGTGAAAAGTTGGCTATTTCAGAAGTCAAGGGTAGATAATTTCAGAATATAAACAACAATCCAAATTTTGAGAGTCACATGCACAACTAAACATCATGGGGATTCATTGTGGCAAGTTTGAAGTAGATCTAATTCCGATGGAAATTGTAGGAGTTGCGCACACAAATAACTGCTAACGGACGGACGGACGACCGGACGACCGGGTGTATAACATAATACGACCCTTCGGGCATGACACCCTGTATAAATGACTATTGCTCCACTGAGACGGTTTACGCCGTGCTGGTTCACATAGCAGTCTGCGTTTTGGTCCAATCCATTAATACGTGTACGTAAGACTCCAGTTCTTCAGTGCGTACACGACCACATCGTGTACTGAATGAAGAAATCGGAAATAGCGGGCACGTCATCGTGCCCCCAAGACGAAATTTCATCAGTCCATGCACGACCGTCGGGCACCCAACGAGTTTTCCTTCATTGAGTACACGACAGTCGGGCACCCAAGAAGTTTTCCTTCATTGAGTACACGACAGTCGTACTCGCAATATGAATTTTCTTCAGTGCGTACACGACGGTCGGGTAAATAGTCACTTTCTTAAAGAAATAACTCCAAACATATCTTTGATCAGCTTTCATGCACGCTATAAGCCTCTTTTAAAATTCTCTTATTTGCATGACGATCGTGTATTCACCAATGAGAGAAAAAGTAGATCTCTACCTGTCAACGTATAAATAGAATTCTTCTTCACAAGGTACAAATAACCCGATCACAACATCAATTATCTAAGAATATTTCTAATATTTCCTGATTATCAATCATAATTGTCAATAAAAGGTTATTTGACATGAAACAAAAGTGTTGGGGAACTGTCTTCAAAAGTGTCGGGGAACTGTCTTCAAATCTGTCCCGAAAACGTGTGTCGGGGAACTGTCTTGTCGGGGAACTGTCTTGATACCGGAAAATTTTCAGTAGTGATACGCAGTACGCCAGTAGATCTATTTTTAACCTGTTGTGGATAAAGTTGATTCATCTGAAAGATATACCATTGACGGGGTTATGAATAAACCAAGCCGATAACCTCACCATCTAGTTTTATCACACTGACATGACCTAACACATAATGTGGCATTCTTTTCAAGCTACAGAAGCCGCATGAGTTCGTTTTGTTGATTCTGTCCTTCTCAACGCAAGATGGACATTGGTTAAAGTAACAGATAATTCTATTGGTTTATGAAAGTACTATAACCAATAGAATTTAACGTTACAATACAGAGGATTATGGAGAAATCTTTGACTTCTGTTGGAAGAGTTACGACAGGGGGGATAATTTGTAAACAAATATATATTGAAGACTCCTCCTGCAAGAATGGAAATACAATTTAAAGGAAAAACAGCCCTTGTCACTGGAGCAGGCAAAGGTGATGAAGCGAGAATTACGTTAATTTAGACAATGATTTTTTTTCGATGCAGTTTTATTCTGATTTAAAGACAAAATCTATGATACATGTTCTGAGACGGACGTTCCACTTCCTGACCGGACCGCCGGCGTCGACGACGTTGTAATCAGGAATTCGTCCAAGCTAATTTCGACCCAATTTTCTAAACATGGTCTTTCTTTCCATCATTACTATATCATTCTATTGGGAATGTTTTGATAACGGTTTGATGTAAGACTAGAGGAGTTTCTTTATTTTCTAAAGAATTACTGTACCATTAAGTTTGAACTGTTACTGGAATTTGATTAAACCCTACCTTCAATCTGAAGGTTTGCTCTGATGTGATATTGGTATGGTTTCTGCGCTCGCCTTCTTGTTAGCCATTCAATCGGTAAGAAATGAACCTCATTCAAATGGATCCAAAAGGCCAACAACTAACTAGATCTCACGACAGTGTAAACAGTGTAATATTGTGATCACTCAGTGTCCGTGTAATAGAAAGCTTCTGGAGTGAAAGTTGATCATACCAGCATCTCTTCAAATGTCTTTATGCAGCAATATTCTTGTTGACTGCTAATAACAGGGGCAAAGAAGATCATTAGATAATTGATTTAACTTTATTTTGGCAAGAAATTTAGTACATGGTTTTCATCAGTCTTTTTATATTTTACCATTATTTTCACTATACTTTTGTTCAATATATAAACAAACATTCATCATAAATTCATTTAAGTGCACATGCATGTTCAATTTCATTTCAAAGAATAGCATCGTACGATCAGCAATTAAAGTGCTAGCTTTGATTCCTTATGAATGAAATGCATCCAGTAGATCTTAGATTCATTTTCCATGCCCAAGCTGATAAAACAGAAAGCCGACAAATCTGGTTACCAGCATTTCCTGCGATGTTTTCAAAAGGCTTCTTTCTCATGGCTGTTAAAAGTGGTGATTGTGTGGTCAAGAGTTAATATGAAGAAATTAAACAACAGACAAATAAACAAATGGACACAGCCAAAAGTACAAACAAGTTGTAAACCTTAACTCTACAAAAGTATACTAAAGCTTGCAAGCTAAGTAATAACATGAAAAATAACATAATTTGCTCTTAAAAATGAATTAAGTCTAATACATCTTTTCACATTAATGCTTACCAACTTGTTGAACCAGGTGCTTGTCTAATATCTTGGATTCTTGGTTACTGCTGTCGCTCTCTCTCTTTCTCAAATCTCTCAAGTCACTGAAAACATTAAAAAGGTAGATGCAGATTTTTGAAAATGGTAAGAAATAAGTATGAAAAAGAATAGCCTTACTGATTCAAGCTAGTTAGAAGTATGGATTCAAGAAGGACGTGAAAATAATTAATAGGCCTCACAAAGGTAAGTTGATAACAAAATACTACTTGGTAGGAAAGCTAGATGGTACAAAAAAACAGGATGGAAATCATGAAAAGTCCAGCAAAGAAAGGTATACTTACAGAATAAATGTTTCCTTTGGTTTAAACCACAAGAACTCAAAGATCAGATGTGCACAACACGAAGACTAGAGCTGAATGATAGGAAAAATTCAAATAAAACAAATGGAGGGAAAAGCTCAGTCATGTGGAACACAGGTAAATGCATATACATGTACTGACCAATTGGATACATACATGTGGCACTAAAAAAGTGACCCTACCACAGTTTTATAACACCTATGATCACACTCTTTTGACATAGAATCACAATGCTGTTAGACACATATCCAACTAATTTGATTAAATTGATATTTTTCTACTTACCCCCACCTCATTTTTCAAATCCATTATTGCACATGTCAATTTCTACTCTTCATGCCCTTCTGCCCTAAATCAGGGATTGTATATGTATATAAGATCCCTGCCTAAATGAATCAAAGACTGGAAAATAGGCAAGTTGGTCTGCCATAGTCTTTTCATAAACAGTAACCTGTGGACTGTACCTGTACTCATGACATTTCAAAGGTCTTGTTGCCAAGCCTCAGTGGCACAGCAGATAGCACACAGGACTCAAGAACAGGGGGTTGCTGGTTCGATCCCCGGCCCAGCCAATTTCTTTCTGAGGATTGATGATGGTCATTGCAACAGGATTAATTTCTCTCTCACCGCTGATCATTGTTTCGACAATGGTTATGTGGGAAAGAAGACAGTGGCTTGAAAAGAATATTGTTCAGAGTACTGGTAAAAGGAACTCCAGGACAGCATGGATAGGTGCACTGGCCACTGCGATATAACTGAAATCATGTTGAAAATGGTGGTAAAAACACCATACAATCAATCAATCAGAGGTCTTGTTCATTTTTTTTTTTTTTTTTGACGGGGGGGGGGAGGGTGTAGGGAAGTGTGCTGGCTTTTGACCTACTCTTTGGTACTGGTAACAAATAAATAGAAATTTGTGATTGGTAAAAAATGAAGACATGTTTATTTCAAGGGCCCCTGCTTATTTGCTTGCAAATTTACCCCATCTGTCTTTTTTTACAGATATTTCATGTTTTGTATGTTGACAAACTTTGGGCAAAGCTTGTATACATGAATTAAATGTTCTTTGTTAGCAGTTATTAAAAAAAAAATGGCTTTGGTTTAGGAAGGGTGAAAAACAATGTAGATTCGATTCTTTTGCCACAATGTTTTCAAGAGGTATGAAAAAGTCATAATTGTGTGGTAAAGGGTGAAACATACAATCAACCAAAAAAAGAGCCAAGCTATCATTACTTCAGAATAGTTTCGGCCAAATTATGAAAAAAAAAAGTGGCAGACATAGAATCAAGATCAGAGCGAATCTTTTTGCAGTCTAATTTTGATCTAGACTATCCATGGAATTGATCCAGCTTAAGCTGGAATTTACCAATTTAATGCTTTAAAACACATCAAAATTTTAGAATTATCCACATTGAAAAGAACTTAAGATGACAGAATAAAATCAGACTCAAAAGTTGAAATTTGTCTATGTGAAGGTAGAAAACATTGAGGGAAAAGGAGAAAATGCTAGCTACCAGCATTTTCTCCTTTACCCACAATATTTCCAAAAGTCTTTTTCCCCAGGGTTGTTAAAATTTGGGATTTTTTTTTGTAAATGGTTATGGGTGTGACATATTCTCCCTTTATTACAGGAATTGGTCGAGATGTTGCAAAAAGGCTGGTAGAGTTAGGTGCAAAAACATTTGCACTGAGCAGAACTCAAGATGATTTGAGCAGCCTGAAGCAAGAGGTAAAATTATGATTTCATAACCCTTTACCACAGGACCAATTTTTAGACTGGTCCAAATTGAAAGTTTTTACAGACAACAAATTAAATGTGGCTCAAGTGATGATCCCAATATTTTTAAGGGTAGAAAACATTGTGGGAAAAGGAGAAAATGCTGATATCCAGCATTTTCTCCTTTTCCCACAATGTTTTCAAAAGGATTCTTCCTCAGGGTCGTTAAAAGTCGGAATTGTGTAGTAAAGGGTTGAACAAGTACTATGAGTATACAGGGAATAGCCATAACAAACAACATTGGGGTTTAATGAGCCTGAAAGAGAAAGCTTATAAAACACAGTCGGAAATGGAGAAAATGCTGGCAATTAGCATTTCTCCTTTTTTCGCAGCATTTTCAACAACTTCAAAGACAAATCCAATCATATGAGCACTGTCTTATTTTGTTATCTTCAAAATGTCCAAATATGGATGGGTTTCAAGTGTTTTGGCTAAATGAGCCTTTCCCAAACAATCCAGTGCTTTAACTACTCTGAGTTAGAACTTTTCAAAAATACTGTGAAAAAAGGAGAAAAATGCTATTAGCCAGCATTTATCCTTATCCCACACTATTTTCTACCCTTCAGAGATGAACAAGGGACATATAGCATAAGAGTTTTTTTTTTTTACATTAAAACAATGATTTATCTGAATATTATTTTATGCCACTTGCAGCAATATTTCAATCCTATCAAAGTGATTAATTGCTTATTCATGCCTTTTCTGAGATTAGCATTACTTTGCTCTAGACTAGAACTGGAGCTCTGGTGTGCACTGTCCAGGGACATTGTCATGTGATCACTGCAGAGATTAAATCAGAATTTTTTATTAAACCTTAACCCTTTACTCTGCCACAAAGTTTTTGACCTATTTAAATTGAAAGCAGACGACAAAATAAATGAGATTCAAAAATTAAAAATTGATTTGGGAAGGGTAGAAAACATTGTGGGAAAAGGAGAAAATGTTGGTGACCAGCATTTTCTCATTTTCCCACCATGTTTTCAAAGCTTTCTTTCCCAGGGTTGTTAAGGTCGGTATTATTTGGTAAAAAGTTTGATGATATTAGGTTAATCAATTTCATAAAACACCGTAATGATAATGGGTTAGTCAGTTTTGCTAGACATTTTTTCAGTGGAGCAGTGATTTCTAGCTCCACTAGCCAAAGGCCAGCGAGCTCATGTCATGGCCTTATGTCCGTCAGGGCATCCGTCCACTCATCCATCCGTGTGTTAACTTTTATTTCAAACATCATCTCTGAAACTATCCGTTCAATTTTGACCAAAGTTTACAGAGTTGATCCTGCCATGATCCTCTTCAGAATTTTTTGAAAGCACTTAATTCCGGTATAAAGTCTGTATGTCATGGCAACTGAGAAATATTGAAAATCTTTGAAGATCTTCTTGTTCCAAACCATAAGGCCCAGGGGGACCAAAGCTAGCATGTAGCTTCATCTAATAGACCACTACCAAAATTCTTCAAATTATAGCCATGGGCTCAAAACTGACCCTGACCTTGGGTTCACAAGTTTCACATGGTGCTTATATAGTGAAAACTTTAAAGATCTGGTTTGAAACCATAAGACCTTGGGCTACCAAACTGGGCATGTAGTCTTATCTAACAGACCTCTACGAAGGTTCTTCAAATAATTGCCCTGGGGTCAAAATTGGCCCTGCCGGGCAGTTATTAGTTTTACATATGCTTATATGGTGAAAACTTTTAGAATCTTCTTGTTCTTAACCATAGGACCAAGGACCACCAAATTTTGTATAAAGCTTTATCTAGTGGGCCTCAACCACAATTCTAGGTATTATAGACATGGGGCCAAAACTGGCCCCATCCCACAAGTTAAAGTTTTACATACATGTAGATTCATATAGTGAAAACTTTAAGATCAAAGCATTCTCATAGTTACTGGCAATTTTTTGTTCCAGGTTCCCCAAATAGAAACAGTTCTCTGTGATTTAGGAGACTGGCATAAAACAAGGGAGATAGTCAAGAATTTAGGTCCCATTGACCTTTTGGTGAACAATGCAGGAGTACAGAAGTGTGAGAGCTTTTTGACAGTACAGAAGGAAAGTTTAGACTGGTAACAGAACTTTTTCATTACATTGTTTACTCAGTCTTTTCTAAGCAGCTGAAAATTCATACAAAACATTGTCTGGAAGGATATTAAAATAAAATAGTAAAACCTTTGTGTTTGGCCACTTCTATATTGTCTCTTTACCACACAACAACATTCCAGACTAGTCCAAATTGAAAGTATTTGCAGACGACAAATCAAATATGGCTGAGAAATTGAAATTTGTTTTCAGAAGGATAGAAATCATTGTGTGAAAAGGTTGTCCACAATGTTTTCAAAAGCTTTCTTCTTCAGGGTTGTTAAAACTCAGTTTGTTTGGTAAACAGTTAAGGAAGTAACCTGTATTAGCCCTTTACCAGACAACAAAAATTTAGGCTTTTGAAAGCATTTGCGGACAATAAATTAAATCAAATGACAGAATTTGTCTTTGATAGGGTAGAAAACAAAACATTGTGGGATTAAAAGGGAGAAAATGCTGGTTACCAGCATTTTCTCCCTTTTAATCCCTCAATGTTTTCAAAAGTCCTCTCTCTCAGGGTCGTTAAAAGTTGTGTTTGAGTAGGGAAGGGTTAAGCAAGCATACACAGAGTTCCCAGGGAAGATAAACATAAGAATATGTATATGCACTAAGGAAAGCAAGCACATTTTGACAGTTATGATACGCGTGTCTAAAATAATAAAAATTGACCTTGAAAGGATAGTAAACATTGTGAGAAAAGGAGAAGATGCTGTTTCTTCCCATGCACTGGATTGTTTTGTAAAGGGTATAATGGTGAAATAAAAGGTGAAATGATGTTGGTTATTTGCAAAATACAAAACAAACAAAAATGTTTTTCAGGATACTTGAAATCAATTTCAAGGCACTGTTCAATGTTAGCCAGGTGAGCTACTTTACTCTTTTAGCTTGGTATTTCTGTACATGTAGCTCTATTGATGTCCATGTCTGCATTGTCATGCGAAATACTGTCACATTTTCTGATAAATATGGCCAGTGATTAACCTTTATGACACAAATCTCAATTTTTATCAATATTTCGGAGACTGGCCTGTGAAAACATTCTTGGAAAAGGAGAAAATACTAGTAACCAGCATTTTCTCCTTTTCATGCTGTGTTTTCTACCCTTTCAAAACCAACCATGATTCAGCCACATTTGATTTTTTGACTGCAAACACCTTCAATTTGAGACAGTCTAAAATTTTGCTGTGTGGTACAGTTATCTAAAGGAAAACCAATACCAAGATGGCAGGTTACTCTCACATAATTTTGACATAGTTATAGCCCTTTTTTGACATAGAATCTTTTAGAAAAAGCTACCGCTGCAGAGCATTAGCACTTGCATGCAGTGCTCTAGTTTTCTGCTGAAATAGTGCCTTGGCAATCAGAGCTTGTAGAAAAGAGTCAGAAGTTGTATATCCAAGATCTTACTGCACAGAGCATGCAAACACTGATCTACACTATCAGCAAGAACTACTGTTATTTCTCAGATTTTGCTAGGGTTAGCAAGCATTTTCTTCTTTTTCCGCAGGGTTTTCTGCCATCATCTGATTCACATTGAATTAAATTTGTCATCTACAAGTACGTGTATTTTTAATTTAGACAAGTCTAAATTTTCATGGTCTTGCAACAAAATTTTAGACTTGTCCAAATTGAAAGCATTTTCAGACTACAAATTAAATGGGGCTAAAAAAATTAAAGTTCTTTTGGGAAGGATTGAAAAAATTATGGGAAAAGGAGAAAATGCTGGTTACCAGCATTTTCTCCTTTTCCCACAATGTTTTCAAAAGGCTTCTTCCTGTGGGTCGTTAAAAGTCGGGATTGTGTGGTAAAGAGTTAAGTCATAACTGAACAAATACCATATATCACTGTTTAAGCTCTTGCATCTAATAGCTTTGAAAGATATTTTGAGAAATGAAGCAAATAGATATGAAAATGATAAATAAACATGGCAAGTAAGTTTGGCATTTTAGTAGTGTGCATATTTTGGCTTTTGGTTGTTGCAAAGATGTACCACATGCAGTAATGGACTGATTACTTTGCTGCTGTCAGTGAATCATATGAATGACAAATAGTTTGATCCACAGTTTGTTCATTGGTACTAAAATGATTGTCTTGTAAGATATGGACAATCAACATGAATAAGGTTGAACTCTTTAACCCTTTACCACACAATCCCGACTTTTAACGACCCTACAAGAGAAGCCTTTTCAAAACAATGTGGGAAAAGAAGAAAATGCTGGTGACCAGCATTTTCTCCTTTTCCCACATTGTTTTCTACCTTATCAAGGACGACTTTCCTCATTTGAGTCAGCTCTAATTTGTCGTCTGCAAATGCTTTTGATTTGGACCAGTCTAAAATTTCTTTGAATGGTAAAGCGTTAAGTGCCAAATAAACTCGACCTCTTTTGCTGGCTGTAAATACAATTCATTGAAACTCACAAAGATTTTGATTATAAAGGCTTGCCTACACAAGCGGACGGTTTAGATCAAAGATCTTGATCTATGCCATCTGCAAAAGTCACTGTTTTAGTCCATGGCGCCAAAAGGGTTAAATACATAAATACATATGAAAAAATCATGGCAAAAGGAGAAAATGCCATCTGCTATACATTTCTTGGTTTACCATGATGTTTTCATGAATGGTCTGTTGCAACATGAAGAAAAGTGGTCTGTAATCGGGTAGTCTGTCTACTTTCCATCCATCCATCCATCCATCCATCCATCATTACTAAATGGACAAAGAAAATAAAGTTTGAAAAGGGCTAGCAACTACTTCTACCTTGTATCTTTATTGGCTGGTGAAGGCATATAGAAGCTTACAAACTATGTTTCATGTTTTTATTTAAGGTTGTAGCAGCTGGGATGGTTGAGAAAGGTAGTGGTGGTTCTATAGTTAATGTTTCAAGTATTGCCTCAACCATGGGGCTAGAGAACCATTCTGTGTATGGTAGCTCAAAAGCAGCAGTGGATCAGCTCACAAGACAGATGGCCTTTGAACTAGGGAAATACAAGGTGACAACCAAGTATATTGGTTGGATTTTTTGCTCAATCTTGTCTTGATCACCACTGTCTTTAATTTTTTGCCAGGATTAATCCTGTGTTTGATTAATCACATGGAAGAAGGCTGTTGAAAACATTGTGGAAAATGAAGAAAATGTTGGTGGCCAGCATTCTCTCCATTTGCCCAAATGTTTTCTACCCTTTCAAAGAAAATTTTAATAATATGGGCTACTTTACTTAGATCCATTTCATAATCTACTTTGTAAATCACAGGCCGTCAGTTCTAGCCTTTTCTGCTTGGAAGCAATTTTTTTGAAGTACACTTATCCTTTGACATGCAGAAAAATTACCAAAAGCAAAAGTTTTTGACCCAGGTCAGCCTGTGTGGACTGAGCAGGCTGACCCGGATGGATACTTTTTGCAGATGCATGAAGCCCAACAAAGTATGGCCCATATATGGTTTGCAACATGTGAAAAGGGGCATTCAAACATTTGCGTAAAGTGCTGTCTCGGATCAGCTTGCGCAGGCTAATCCGAAACAGCATTTTACGACTACATTAGGTTTTGCCCAAAACAGAAAATTACATAAAAATGGAAAGTGTCATTTCGGATTAGCTTGCACGGACCGTGCAGGCTAATCCGAGACGACACTTTATGCAAATGTCCAAATGCCCCTTTTCGCGTCTTGCAAACCATATATGGGCCATGCTGTATGAAAATGGGGCATAAGCATTTGCAAAAAGTACTGATCCATGCCAGCCTCATAGGCCATGCAGGCTGACCTGGGCTGAAACTTTTTGCTTTTGGTCAATTTTCTGCATGTCAAAGGACCAGTCTATCTCATGATTCAGTAGATTGTTTCGCAATGCAGATTTTAGTGATGTATAATACTGTGATGACTTGCTTGGATCTTGCATCACGGAGATGCATTAAGCCCACTTTTGCCAGAGCATGGCTCATATTTAATTGACTTTTCTCCATACAACATCGCCAGTTGTCCACAAAGCACTGTTAGTGACATCTAGTTCATTTCCACTGTGTAAATCAAAAGCCACCAATCCTGACCTTTTTAACTTGTTTGTCATTTCTTGTATATGTTGAGGCGGACACGCTGTACCATAGATATGTTTGCGGAGAGACATCTTCTTCCACTCCATGAATATGGTCTTCACATTGAAATTTTGGAATAACTGAGAGGACTTTGATAGGACTTTGCACTCCTGTCCCTCTGAAACATGAAAAACAATTTAGTTGCAAATGTTTTACATATTTCTGTACAGTAGAATACCTAAGATGAGTGCAGATAAAACCTAGGGGAAAAAATTAATCTAAAGTTGTCTCAGTGATGTAACTGAAATGCATGTAATGTCAAAAGCAGACATTTTTTATGCATGTATAACTGTTTATTCTAAAATTTCTGTCCTTATATAAATAAAAGAAAGAAATATACATGTATATGTATCTGTCCTACTAGAAACTGATTAAAGGAAAAACCCCACTCTTTCATAAAATCTAAAAAGGAAAAAGCCCTGTCCTTCCATACTCTGAAAAAAAGGGGAAAAAATCTAATCTGTTTTTTAACTGAAAGAAATGAGAGAAAATCCCTGCCCTTCTTGAAAGGCATTACCAGATAACAAAATTTTAGACGCATCCTAATTGAAAGCATAAATTTGCCGACAACAAATAAAATCTTACTCAAATGATGAAAGGGTAGAAAACATCAAGGGGAAAAAACCTAGTACATGTAGACAACAGCCATCTTAAATACCTTCCAGGAATTACAATTACATCATACCACACTTTCGAATGCAGTATCATATGAAGTTTTTTTCCCACACATGATCAGATATTGGAATGCCCTGCCTAACAACATCAAGGCCAGTGATAGTCTTTCAGGCTACACTACCAGTCTCACTTCTTACATGTTCTAAGCAGCAGTTCTGTTTTTATGAGTTTTTAATTAATGTATAGTATCATCTAACATAGCCATCTGGCTTTTAACATTTTAACGTTGTCTCTGACCTATCAGTATGGTCAGAGGTTGACTGTTGATAGTATCAAGGTAGATGTAGATGGGAAAAGGAGAAAATGTTGGCTGCCAGCATTTTTTCCCTTTGCCAAATTGCTTTTGAAAGCATTAAAATTTGGAATTGTGTGGTAAAAGGTTAATTGAGAATGTGGTAAGTGCCTGCTTTCTTGGCTTGATATACTGAAACTAAAGGAAATAAAGATACACAGGTTTATCTTACCTACATCAATTTTAATAACTACATCTGTTGTATTTATCAGACCTATTAGATCATCAAGTATAATAGACACAGCAGTTTCTGTTACTGTCACATGATCTACCAACTCACTGTCAGACATAACTCTGGCTGCACCCTGGTTATTTTCACTAATTGTCAATACAGCTCTGGTAGACTGTACATCAGATATAACATTTTGTAAAAGAAGTATTCTGTCTCCAAACTTGTTAATCAGAATTGCCGTGTGGAACTTTTGTAAATTTTTCTTGACTGGTTCAACTGCAATCACATTGGTTCCATAAGCAGCTGCCAGTAAACTGAAGTAACCTATATTTGCTCCTATATCTATAAAAGTAACATTTTGTTCACTTTTGAGAATCTTGATTACACTTTCTGTCATTTTTGGTTCCCATATGCCATCAGTGGTCAAACTTCTCGATATGTAAATGTCTTCAGACACAATATATGGACAGATAGAAAAGTTGGGTTGGGTTTTTGTTGTTTGGCAGCTTCCATCTAATGTATTGGTTGTTTGTGTTGATATATTGTAGAATTGGACATAACTGTTGGCTTGTTTCATTTGAAATGACTGTTTGATATCTTGCAGTAGTAATGTAAGTATAGAGAAACCTGAAATATATAACGATACGCATACTATTAGTAATTATGATGATGGTGATGACGACGGCAACAATGATGATCAAGAAGCGAAGACAGAAGAAAAAGAGAAGACGGTAGTCATGAGTATGATGATAAAAGAAGGTGATGGCTATTATGATCATGATGAGGATGATCATGATTATGATGATCATCACATGACTTACATCAAGAATAATAGAGATGAATTATTATGGTGTTTTCAAGCTTGTCACCTAGTACCACGTACCCACAGTGTCTCAATGGAAGCAAGCTAAACATTGTTGCAAAATAAACTGCACAGAACGTATGGCTGTATGATGGCTTTGTTTTGTGAAATATTCTTGCTCAAATAATGTTAACCTTGAACGTGCTCAATCTTCGGTTGCCTTTGCAGACAGCGTAGATCGAGACCCGACTGTTCAAAACATGCAGTCTGATCTCGGATCTACAGTGTCCGCTACTGTGTTACATACTTTTGCCAAAACAACCTTGAACTAGCAATATTTTGGCTTTTTTTTTTTCAAGTTAACCTATTACCACACAATCCCTACTTTTGACGACCCTGAGAAAGAAGCCTTTAGAAAACACTGTGGGAAAAGGAGAAAATGCTGGTAATTTTCTCCTTTTTCCCACAATGTTTTCTAACCTTTCAAAAACGAATTTCAATTTTTGAGTAACATTTATTTTGTTGTCTGTAAATGCTTTTAATTTGGACATGTCTAAAATTTTGCCGTGTGGTAAAGAGTTAAAAGGTCCTTTTTTGCCAACTGACAAAACCTTTGACTCGTCCAAATGCAATGCATTTGCAGACGACAAATAAAGTGTAGCTCAAATTGTTGAATTTGTCTTTCACAGGATAGAATAGGCTATGGGAAATAGAGTAATTGCAGCTTTCTAGCATTTTTTCCTTTTTTAGCTAACCTGAGCACAAAGTGATCATGCTACGTCGTCATCCGCTGTGTATGCTCTAGAGGCCTCATTTTAATTCAATACTCATGAAACTCGGTCAAAATGTTTGTCTTGATAATATCTCGGATTACTTTGAAAGTGGATCTTGTGGGGTCAAAAACAAGGTCACTAGATCAAATCTCAGAAAAACCTTTGTTCACTTTAGAGGCCACAATTTAAGTCCAATACTCCTAAAGTTGGTCAGATTACTTTCTTTTTTTGATAATATGTTGGATAAGTTTGAAAGTGCATCTTGTTGGGTCAAAAAGTAGTAACAAGTTCAAATCCATGAAAAACCTTGTGTATGTGCTAGAGGCCGCATTTTCAGTCCAATACTCATGAAAGAGTCTTGGTCAAAATATTTGTTTTGATAATATCTCTGATGAGATCTAAAATGGGTCATGTTGGGTCAAAAATTAAATAATTAGGAGTAGGTCAAATTGTAGAAAAACCTTTTGTACACTCTAATATAGAGGCCCAATTTCAGTTCGATATTCTTGAAAGGTGGTCAGCATGTTTGTCCGAATGATATCTGGACAAGTTCGAAAATGGGTTATATCAGGTCAAAAACTAGGTGACAGATCAAAATTTTGAAAAAATTTTATGTATGCTTTTAAGACAATGTTTTTAGTCCAACAAGCAACATTTTTAGTCCAATACTCATGAAAGTGGTCAAAGTGTTTGTCATGATAACTCACACAGTGTTCCAAATTGGGTCATGTGGGTCAAAATCGAGGTCACTTGGTCAATTTTTTTTTTAAAAACGTTGTGTTCGCTATAGAATCCACATTTTCAGTCTGATACTCATAAAAATGGTCAAAAAGCTTGTTTTGATAGTATCTCTGACATGTTTGAAAATGGATCACATCCATTCAAAGAGTAGGTCACGGGTTTAAATCTTTGAAAAAAAAAGTACGCTTTAGAGGCCACATTTTCAGTTTAATATTCGTGAAAACTGGTCAGAGAATATGTGTTGATATCTTGGATGAGTTTGAAAATGGGTCCATTAGGGTAAAAAAGCTAGGGCACCAGGTCAAATCACACAGGGTTCGCACAGGCTTGAAAAGTACTTGAAAATGAAGGGCAGTCTTGAAAAGTCCTTGAAAACAAAATTTGCCTTGAAAAGTGCTTGAAAACTGGCCATACACCTTGAAAAGTACTTGAATTTCACTTTTTCTTGTATTCAAGAATTTGAAATCGGCCTAAAAGTCAATAGCGGACTTTCTAAAAGAAAATGGGCACGTTTTAAGCAATGACAGACGTGCGAGAGCGCCACAATAAAAATGGGCGAATGTGCTGGGGGCGAAAACGAAGTTCGAACATACATGGTCCGAATGTTCGTACTCGTATGTTTGGGTTGCCTCCCATGCTGACTGGTTTACGTTCGATTGCATCATTTTTATCCAGAAAAAAGTCAATTCCAATAGCCAGACTAAGTAAAACCAAAATGGCGTTGAAATGATTTTGAGGAGCCTGAATTCAACTTTCAAACTTTTTTCTTTATCGTAATGGGAAAGTGTACCTTTAGCAGAGAAAGGGTATCCGTGGGTAAAGGAAACGAACATATCAGGCACACTATCTAGCATGTAGGAAAGATATCGATGTGGCACGGATGGGTGAAAGTGCCTTGCAGTCACATGCGAAGGGAGAGGGGCGTAAGAAACTACAGAAGTCTATGTCCGGGATTTTCACAAATGTCTTTGTTAAAGAGGAAACCAAGGTTAATAAAACACAAACTGCGACCACATCTTCCGTCCCAGGTGATAACCTGACAGTACCCCAACCGCCAATAGCTACCGTTGCTGGGCCTGTTGCATCATTTAGTGCTCCTATTATTACTAACTTTGTATCCAAAAATGATGTACTGACTTCACGAATATGTGCGGATA
This sequence comes from Hippopus hippopus, assembly GCA_946811185.2. Taxonomy (NCBI): domain Eukaryota; kingdom Metazoa; phylum Mollusca; class Bivalvia; order Cardiida; family Cardiidae; genus Hippopus; species Hippopus hippopus. The sequence continues at coordinate 4,503,282 of OX328096.1, read as the reverse complement.
TTATTCATAAATTAGTCCTTGAAAACGTAAAGATTTGTTCTTGAAAAGTCCTTGAATTTTACTTGGCCTTGCCTGTATGAACCCTGTCACAGATAAAACCTTGTGTACACTTCAGAAGCTAGATTTTCAGTCCAATACTCATGAAAGTTTGTCAGAATGTTTGTCTTGATAATATTACAGACAAGTTTGAAAATGGGTTATTCGAGGTCAAAACTACGTTGTGTACGCTTTAGAGGCCACATTTACTGTCCAATACTTGTGAAAATTGGTCAGAGTGTTCGTTTTGATGATTTTGCAGATGAAGTGGTAACCTTCGGTCAAAAACTAGGTCACCAGGTCAGATCTTAAAAAAAACCTTGAGTACACTCCAAAGCCTACATTTTCTGTTTCATACATATGAAAGTTGGTCAGAATGTATGTCTTGATGATAACTCAGACGATATTGAGCAATGGGTCACATTGTCTCAAAAACTAGGTAACTAGGTCAGATCTTGGAAAAACCTTGTGTACATTTTAGAGACCACATTTCTGTCCAGTATTCATGAAAGGTGGCAGAATGTTTGTCTTGATAATATCTACAAGTTGGAAAATGGGCTATGCTGGGCTAAAGGTAGGTTACTGAAAGAAATTCTAGAAAAAAAATGTGTACTCTCTAGAGGCCACGTTTTCAGACTAATATCTGTGAAAGTTTGTGAGAATTTTCGTCAAAATATCTCAAGAGAGATTGGAAATGGGTCAAGGCTCAGGTGAGCGACTGTATGGCCATCATGGCTTTTTTTAGAAGCATTCTCCCAGGTCATATAATTCGGGATTGTTTTGCAAAGGGTTAATCTACTTAAAGTGGTTTCTGGCTTGCCGTGCTGGTCACGTGAGATTGTCCTTTTGTGCATACAGATATTTAGATAGGAAAACAAGAAAAGGTTGGCTGTCGCAGTGCTTTTTTAAGTAAATTTAACAGCGGAGTAAAATAGATATCCAACAAAAAAAATATAATAACTTGCAGAGAAAAATTAACGAGTTATGTTCAGGGAAAAGTCATTTTAATGTTTCCGCAAAACATGATATACACGTATGGACTAGAGATTTACAACACATGATATATTAAATGTTATTTAATGTTTCCGCAAAACATATCGACTCAGGTCAGACTACACAGTCCGCGCAGGCTGACCTGGGTCGAAACATTTTACTATTTCTAAATCTTATGCTTGTAAAAAAGATCATTCAACTCATGATTCTGGAGCAATTTGTCGACGAAATGGATCTATATTATGGGGCAACTTGCTTGGTAAATTGTATTACGAAGATGCGTTGGATCTTTACCAAACGACAAAGTTTTAGACTTGTCCAAATTGAAAGAATTTGCAGACGACAAATAAAATGTTGCTAAATTGATGATATATGTCGTTGAAAGGGTAGGAAACATTTTGGGAAAAGGAGAAAATGCTGGCTACCAGCATTTTCTCCTTTTTCCCACAATGTTTCAAAAGCCTTCTGTTTTAGGGTCCGATTAAAAGTCGGTGTGGTAAATCACCCGTTTGCCAGAATCCTGCTGAAAATACAACTCATAATCTTCTTTGGACGTTTACATTGTCTAACTGCAGACTACTTTTAAAAATATTTTGACGAAACGGAAGGTTGCTGCTGACTAGCTATTTTTCTCTTTCGTCACATCCTTTTTATAGTCTATCCCGTATTTATGCTCAGATGATTTGAATTTCGTCTATCATCCCTGTTTTACGTAGATATTTTCAAAGTTGTACAACGGTGTGTCAGGATTTCATGACTTTATTCGATTGACGGATTTTAAAAATAAACTTTTAACATACCTGCAATTAACTGCAGAGCCCTATAAATAGATTTCCGAGCTTGCATTGTGTTGTGTGGTAAGAGAATAAACAATAAACACACCCCTTTCTCTGCACTGACTCACGCCTTCTCAATGCAGAGACTGGTAAATATAATGATAGCATGTTACGAAGATAAAAACATTTACACTCTTTAAAACAATAGTGCCTGAATACGCCAGAGATAATTTCTGGAAGCAATTTAACGCTTAGCCTGCCGTGCGCGACTCAAGGACCCTTTGCGGACACTGTAGATCAAGATCAGACTGCACAGAACGTGCAGTCTGATCTTGATCTACACTGTCCGATAAGGGGATATCTTTCCTCGAAAAATACCTTTTAAAATAACAAAATTTTGGTTTTTACTATCGGCTTAAAAGTTTCATTTCACTTGTTTAGCAGAATAAGATTTTTGTTTTTTCAGCCTGTACTATTTCAGTTCCCCTATGAGAGGGGATGGCTGTTTTTCGTCTTTTAGAATCAAAGACCTGATAGTGTAGATCCAAGATCAGACTGCACGTTCTATGCAGGCTGATCTTGTTCTTCGTTGTCGGGAAAAGCCACTAATGTCTCGTTCATGAACGGTGAAAAGATACATGTAGATGTTACTTGGAATTTCAAGCAGAATTGTCAAAAGTAGTTTTAGCAGACATTGATGATCACGATAAGACTGCAGAGAAACTACAGTCTGATCTGTGATCCACATATTTCGTTAGTCTGGGAGACTTACGGTTTCACTCTTGACCAAACGACAATATTGTATACGTGTCCAAATCGAAAGCATTCATGTTGCAGACGACAAAATAATTGTGGCTTAAATAATTGATTTTGTCTCTGAATGGGTAGAAAACATCGTGGGAAAAGGAGAAAATGCTGGTGACCAGCTTTTTTTTTCTTTTTCCCTAAATGTTTTCAAAACTGTTTTTTTTTTACCCAAGATCGTTAAAATTTAGGATTGTGTGGTAAAGGGGAAACGAAATATCGGGAATTACAAAACAGTGCCTACATTTAACCCTAAGAGCGACTCACCGACCTTTTGCGGACAGCATAGATCAAGATCAGACTGCACATAACGTGCAGTCTGATCTTGGATCTACACTGTCCGATAAGGAGATATTTTTCCTCCAAAAATACATTGGAAATAGCAAATTTTGGGTTATTACTATTGGCTTAAAAGTTCCAAGTTAGTTATTTAGGAGGGTAAGAATTAACGTACTGAAAATGTCCATCATTTGGCACTCTAAAGGTATATAACAGTAAACGAAATAGACACACGTTGATTACAAACTGATTTAGTTTTGTGTCGGGAGGAATGGAACAATATCAGACTTACGTTCGTATAGTACTTTCTTGATAAACCTCTTTATCGACATAATATTGAAATCGACCCAAATCCTAAACATTGGCAGACGACAAATTAAATGCTGTTCAAGTTAAGGGATTTTTCTTTTTGAAAGGGTAGAAAACATTGTGAGAAAAAGAGAGAATGTTGGTGACCTACGAATTTCTCCTGTTTCAACAATGTTTTCAAAAACCATCTTCTTTAGGGCGATTGTTGTGTTAAGAGATACAGAGAAAGCAGGTTTACGCTTTCTGCAAAGGGAAGTAGGTGTTTTTGCTGTGTCTTCGGAAAATTACGCAGTTTGAAATTCGTTTCCTTTCCAAAACAATCCTGTGTTCCAACAATCCTGTTGAAATCAGCTTTTGAAAACATTGTAGGAAAAGGAGAAAATGTTGATAACCGACATTTTCTCCTTATCTTAGAATATTTTTCACCCTATCATTGACTAATGCTGTCGATTTAGCAATATTTAACCCTTTATCAAACAATCCCTGGTTTTTACGACCCAGAGGAAGAAGCCTTCTGAAAACATTGGTAACCAGCATTTTCTCCTTTTCCCACAGTGTTTTCTACTCTTCTAAAGTAAAGTTTCAATATTTGAGTCACGTTTATTTTGTCGTCTGCAAGTGCTTTCAATTTGGACAAGTCTAAAATTTTGCAGTTTGGTAAAGAGTTAACTGGTCGTCTGCAACAGCTGTAATGCTGAATACTTTGTTTTCTCTGATAATTTTCAGTCGTTCATTCGTCATTCATTTCGGAGTAAATACTGTTTACTGTATTGGTTACAATACAGAGAAATGTCACCTTTCTGTGGAGATTGAAGATCGAAAAGGAGGGGAGGGAAAGGGGGAGTCGTATACTGAAAGCATACATTAACGCAATACAATCTTTAGACGCCACTATTTATCCCCCGCTGAAGGCGGAGGGATATAGTTTTAGCGTTGTCCGTCCGTCCGTCTGTCCGTGTGTCCGTCCGGGACAATATCTCCAATACCATTGGACGTGAAACTTTACACGCGTGTTACCTATTCCGCCGATACAATTTTTTTGATTCGATGCAAAACGGCCGACTGGAAGCGACTTTGAGTTACGCAGTCGCGTAAATTTTTGAAAAGGTCTTTTTCGGCGGGGGATATCATTTCAACGAAATTGCTTGTTTATTTTGCTAGTGACTGCTGTTGAAGACATTATGGCAAAAGAGAAAGAACATGTACATGGCAACTATTTCTGTTATTTCTACGATAATTCTAATGGCAACTACATACTGAACTGTAATTAGTGATGATATTGAAACGAATTTTAGTTGCAGACCGTGTAGACCAAGATATAAGAACGTGCAGACAGTGCACTCTGATCTTAGATCTACACAATAAGCTATGTAGAGAAATTCTTGTCGAAAACAGAAAGCATATATTTTTTTTTTCAGAACTGAAATTGTTCAATGTCTTCACGAGACACTTTTTGTGTTGAATGGAGGTAAGAGTTTGCTTGCCAGACAACAAAATCATAGACTTAACTGTAGTGAAAACATTAGCTGACGACCATTTAAATGTGGCTAAAATTATGAGATTTGTCTTTGAAAGGATAGAAAACACTGTGGGAAAAGGAGAAAATGCTGGTTACCAGCATTTTCTCCTTTTCCCATGTTTTTTTTTTTTTCAAAATGCATCCTTCTTTAGGTACGTAAAACAACTTGATCGTTTAGTAAAGACATTGTGGTAAGGGTAAGCATCTTCATTTTGTTTTGCAATAGCAGACGCCGATTGAAATGTGGCTAGATTTACAAGGGTTGTCTTTTTAAGATAGAAAACCCTGTGGGAAAAGGAGAAAATGCTGGTTACCAGCATTTGCTCCTTTTCCCACGGTGTTTTCGATGCAGTCATCACCAGGTACGTCAAACCATGTGATCATTAAATGAGGGAGTTGTGGGAAGGGTAGGCGGCTTCATATTGCACTTATCAGCATCATGAATCTTCTCGATTCCTAGATCATTGTGGAGAGAGAGCGATGTCAGGTATGTATATTAGATATAATACTTGCAATGATAGGTATATGTGTAGCAGGGGCAGATCCAGGATTTTTTCAAGGGGAGGGGGCTGGGGCTTCCGGAAAGTCGAATAGAGCATTACATATTCAACTTTGCGACTGCATAAAATGTTTGTATTTCCTGTCAGTGTGTATACCGATATAATAGTGTATCTACGAAAATATTTCTAGAAAACCGATGCAAAGAAATGTTCTTTGAATAATTTATTTATTTATTTAACGCATGCGGGGATATTTTTACTGCTACATGCATACTTGGTCAAAATTTCAGGCAGACAGCGGTTAATTTGAAAAATCGGGGGGGGGGGGGGGTCCGGACCTCCTGACCATTCTGCTGGATCTGCCGATGTGTAGGGTATATGAACTGCGCAGCATGTGTTATCTATTTTTTAGTTTGCCTTCTCAACTGTCTGTTTATCTGTCTGCATCTCTTTCCAAGGAGATCTTGTCGTATTTTTCAGGTCTATCTGTAATTTTTTTTTGTGATACGTCGTTCTCGATTCAGTCTTGTTTTTTCTCTCTCTCTCTCTCTCTCTCTCTCTCTCTCTCTCTCTCTCTCTCTCTCTCTCTCTCTCTCCTTGTATAACACTCTGCCTATCTGTGTGGTCCTGGTAGTTTGTCTCCCTCCCTGTCTTCCCCTTCCCGTCTTCGCCCTCTGTCAGACTGTCTGTCCCCCTCTCTATCTCTTTCTCTCTGTCTCTCTCTCTCTCTCTCTCTCTCTCTCTCTTTCTCTCTCTCTCTCAAGTTCGCCTATCTTCGTTTCCTCGTAGGGGTCCTACTGTTCCTGTGATAAATGTAGCCGATTTTTGAATAGCAGCCGCTTGGTTTTATCCTTATTCGCGGAGCAGGATTTTATGAGGAGTGCCCTTGGTCAAGGCATTGCCTACATAAGATGGCTTGCATCACGCGAAAAAGGGGCATTCGGACATTTGCGTAAAGTGTAGTCTCGGATCAGCCTGCGCAGTCCGCACAGTCTAATCCGTGACGGCACTTTACGCCTACATTAGATTGTGTGCTACAGTAGACTTGCGCAAAACTGAAAATTACATAAACACGGAAAGTGTCGTTTCGGATGAGCCTCCGCGGACTGCGCAGACTGATCCGAGACGATACTTTACGCAAATGTCCGAATGTCCCTTTTCGCTTGTAACAAGCCTAATAGAAGCAGCGCTCTGGCAAAAGTGGGCTCAATGCATCTTCGTGATGCATTATACCGAGCAAGTCATCACGCAATAAAGGATCCCAAAAGATCCATTTTGTTTCACAGCCAACTAAATCTTGAGGTAAAATTGTCCTTTAACATGCAGAAACTTTAAACATAGCAAAACGTTTCGGCCCATGTCAACCTGCGCGGACTGCGCAGGCTGGCATGGTTCGATACTTCAAAGCAGATACATGAAACCCCCTTTTCATAGAGGTTGACTTATACAGTTATGATTTAGATAACGTTGAAAGGTATGTAAAACATTATTTTCTCCGCTGTCTTTCTCCACGGTGTATTTCCTTTTTTTTTTTCTGTCTTGTTTGGCCTTTCCTCTGTAAAGCTGAGGGATTAAAAAAAAAGGATTTATTTTGTAAATCCGGAAGTACAGAAATCTTTGTAATATATTTATCACATCGTACTCATACGTTAGAATAAACTGTAGAAGTTTTATATGGCGGAAGTGGTCGAAAAGGTAGACTATATCCACTTCCGAATTGTCTGCATGGTTTCTGTCTGATACACTCCCTGAATCTCTGAGAATTTCTGCATCTGCATTGCATGGTATTTATTGTTTATCAATTCTTGTCTATGAAATGTAGCTTCTTTCTACGCAGACTATCGTGGTTTGAAGTATTGTGGAAAAAGAGCCATTTCTTGACATAAGCGATAGCTCGGTTTATTTCCACAATTTTTCCACATTGATTGTAATTGATTATTTGTTTTCCTGAAAAAGCTTGTCCATTTAGTAATTTGTCATAAACAATAATCGCTCATTTTGTCCTCACGTCTGCATCTCATTTAAAGACACAATTTTTCTTCTTCCGTATTGAAAGCCCTCGCAGAAGACGAATCATAATGGCTCAGAAGATAAGATTTTTCTGTGAACGGGTAGACAATATTGTGGAAAAGGATTTGCTCGAGTTAAACTAAACCTGCAGTGTTTTTTCAAAAGAGTTCTTCTTCAGTGTCGTAAAAATATGAGATTATGTGTTACAGGTTAAATTTATTTGGAAAAAAAGATCCTTTTCTGGAAATAATTCCTCTTCTCCTTTATTCTTAGAAATCATCGCTTCGTTTCCCCTACCTTTGCGTTTCATATTAAAAGACGTTTCCATGCTGTTCAGTTTTAGTTTTTCCAGCATGTCTTCTTTTCCATTTTTACCAAGAAAAAAGAAATTCTTCCCCGGGGTCGTTAGAACTCAAAATTTGCTGTACATAGTCAATTTATTTACCAAACGATACAGTTTTAAACTTGTCCCAACCCGAAGTACTTTAAGACTTTACACAATTAAATGTAGCTCAAATGGCGTAAATTCTCTTTCAAAGTGTAGAAAACATTGTGGGAAAAGGAGAAAATGCTGGTTACCAGCATTTTCTCCTTTTCCCACAACGTTTTCAAAAGTCTTTTACCTCGAGGACTTTAAAACTCGGGATTGTGTGGTATGGGACCAGCATTTTCTCCTTTTCTCAGAATGTTTTTAAAAGTCTTTTACCTCGAGGACTTTAAAACTCGGGATTGTGTGGTAAGGTACCAGCATTTTCTCCTTTTCCCACAATGTTTGCAAAAGTCTTTTACCTCGAGGACTTTGAAACTCGGGACTGTGTGGTAAGGGACCAGCATTTTCTCCTTTTGGCACAATGTTTTCTAAAGTCTTCTACCTCTAGGACTTTAAAACACGGGATTGTGTGGTAACGAGCTACACGGTGCAATGTTCGATTACTTACAGATCCGTGTCAATGCAGTGAACCCGACGGTAGCATTAACTGATATGGGACGTAAAGATTGGGGTGACCCGGTGAAAGCAACCCCTCTTCTTGGCCGAATACCAATGGGAAGATTCTTAGGTTTGTTGCAGTCCGACTTGCTTGTCTAATTTATCTTTAACTTTTCTTTTAGCTGTCTTTGCCCAAGGCCATTGAGCTCATCCTATTGCGTGTTGTCCGTCATGAACCCATCCGTTTGTTACAGACCTTTGGCGGCCAGAAGAAAACAGCTCGGGTGTTAAAACGCATTTAGAGTTTAATCATACCATTTGAAAGCATTGCAATGTAATGTGAAGTTGACGATCTATTATTGCATATCGGTCCAAGTGTTAGTACTGGTGTGAGAAAGCCAGGAAACACATGCATATGTGAACTTACCGCTGTGATATGACTTGAGCTGTAAACGGCGTAAAACTCCAATACAAACAAAAACCAAACGACAAAAATTATAGACTTGTCAAATTAAAAGCATTTGCAGACAAGAAAATAAAAGTTGGCTCAAATGACAAAATGTATCCTTGATAGGATAGAAAACATTGTGCGAAAAGGAGAAAATGCGGATTTTCACGCTTTTGATAAGCACTACCTAATGTCAAAGTTCCTATGCCTATGTAAAGACAGGTCAGAGAATACATATTCCTATCCAGAATTTCTAAGACATTGATGAACTTTATATTATCAAATTCAACTGTCAGAATCGATGATTATTGTCCAGGTTAAATTTTCCTTTATTGTAAGATTTAGTTTCAAAGTTACATTCAAGTTTCCGGAGAACTGTCCTGTAACACACACGCACAATGAGTCGGTCTTTTTCACAAAAGTTTGCTTATGTAAATAGATCTAGTACAATTTGTTCATTTTTTAAGCGAACTTATGTAAAAGCCTATAACCATAACATAAATACTGTTTAATACAGTGTCATATGGCCATTTCGAACTTTTTGTCGGACTCAAATTTGAAATAAGCACTGCATAACGTCATAGAAGCGATATCTGGCGGTATAGGCCAAAGACTGTATTTCTACGCAGTATGAAAAACACGTCTGACCCACATTTTCTTGTCAATTCAAATGTGAAAGTAAGTTATAGACGAAAAACTAATGTATCTTTTTTTTTTCTTTTCATGTCTGAGATAAGGTATATTTTAGAAACTTAAGTGATAACTTTTTGCGAGCTCTTGATTTTTCGTCCTGTACATGTATGTACAATCTTATATAGTCTGTAGTTCACGTTAGATATCGAAAATCCCTCTGAAATGCAAACGTTTAGATTTTGCTGTAGAAAACTAAAGAGTCAACATTTTCTTAAATTTCTCTTTTCAGAGGTATCAGAGATAGTTGACACCATAATGTACCTACTTAGTGATAAAGCTTCCATGATTGACGGTGTTACTTTACCGATAGAAGGCGGATTATCTACGTCGTAGCTACGTCCATAGGCCACTGACTGAAACTCCGGTGATCTATCTCGGGATCACGAAATTTTCATTAAAATGGTACCTATTGTATCTCCTGTAACCGTCCGATAAATATACGAATATCGATAACAGGCTGCCAGTTTGAATTTTCATCATAGGACACCGTTACTATAAATAATAGTTGACTGCCTCTATATGGAAGGAGTCGCCAATATGCTATTTATAGTAACGGTGTTAACGAAAATTTGAGTATTCCGTGATTAACAGGCGATGCACCAATGTGATATATAAGCGTTTGATGATCGATCAAGGAAAAAATTTGTGTTTTGTGATAGACCAGTGGAGCTTCAAACGCCTGTGCACAGCATAGTGAAGGGCCAAGCATTTCCATGTCGTGGGTTTAAATAAGGTCAATGATTGACCGTTTCAGTCCCATTATTTATCATCTATATATAGCCTGGCATTATTATATGTCTAATCTTATCGAATATGAGGGACATTACAGCTAGGTCACAACAACCTCTGTCTTACCCGCAAGTATGTTAATGTCTCAGCCAGTGACATGTATGTCATAATCTTGCTCCTGTGATCTGGAAACATCGAAATATGCGAATATGGCGAACTGATATAAACTAAATTGGGTACAAACACTGACATGTGAATCAAACCCCATGCCCAGAAAACGGATAAAAGCTATGGAGATAAAGTCATAACTGGGCCAATGACGGAATTCTCGATTGTGCATTGACCTACCTGCTGTTCAAACTTCAAAACAGCGCCTTTTTACAGAATGTTGTCCTTCAGTTTGTTTACGCTCCGAATAGAAACACATGTACATATTTTGTGGTAATTATGACCATTTTTTAGTAATTATCAGCACTTTACAAGATATTTTCGATTCACTGCAAAACTTGTCTGTATAGGGCCCTATAAATCCCTTTACACGACAACAAAATTTCAGAGGCTCGTACAAATTAAAAGCATTTGCAGACGACAAATTAAAGTCGGTGCAAACTACAAAATTTATCCTTGACAAGTTAGAAAACATGATGGGAAAAGGAGAAAACCATTTACTGACGACAAATTTAAATATACCTAAAATAATGCAATTGCCTTGAAATAGAAGAAACCATTATTGGACACAGTGTTTTTAAACGCCTAGTTCATCAGGATCGACAAGCCTCAGTATTTTGTGGTAAATGGTTAATGCAGTATCTTTCAAGCAGTGAACAGATTTCTTTAACCAATTACCACACAATGCCGACTTGTAGCATTTTCTCCTTTTCCCACAATTTTTTCAAAAGCCTTCTTCCTGTGCGATGAATGACCATGACGATAAAAAGACGTGCTTTTGAGAGTTTTTTTTTTTTTATCAATATCCATGCCAATAAATAGCCATGCTCTGGCAAAAGGGGGCTTCATGCATCCCCGTGATACATGATACCAAGCAAGTCATCACATTAGTATGGGTCCGCAAAAATCCATTATACATAACAACCGACTGAATCATGAGGTAACATTATCCTTTGACATGCAGAAAATTTGAAGATAGCGAAAAGTTTCGGCCCGTGTCAGCCTGCGCGAACTGCGCAGGCTGACATGGGTCGATACTTTTCGTAAATGCATTAAACTCCCTTTTCACAGAGTATGGCCCATATGTACTGGAGTTCACAGTTACGAGTGTGTCTCTCCTCCCCCCCCCCCCACCTCTATAACACTAAATTAATACCTGTTTTGTTCATTTATATGGTGATTTACGCTGTTTTCAAGACTAATTTAGTTATATCACGGCGGCCTGTGCAACTATCCATGCTTCCTGGATTTTTTTTTTTTTTTACACAGGTACTTTGGACAATATTTTGCCCAAGCCACCTGACTGCATTCTCACTCAACCATCCTCGAAATAAATATCAGTGCGGGAGAGGAATGAATCCTGTCGCAATGACTATCATCAATTCCGGGAAATTAATTGGCCGAACAGGGGCTTGGAACCATTATAACATTTCAATCTACCTTCGGAAGAATATTGTCTTCTTTCGAAGACTACCTTTGAAACATTGAGGCAAAAGCACAAATAACTCCCCTCTTGGCAATAATGCTCTACATGTTTTCACGGTGGCCTTTCCAATAAAACTACCCCTTTTTCGTTCAAATTCGCATTTTGTATTTTTCTTGGGGGAAATAATGGTTTGAAGTCATTTTACATATTGACAGTTACAAAGAACCGACCAACAGTTTTCTTATGGCTGTTATTCAATTTAGAGACGAATGTCCAATATGATCAACTGCCATACCAACCGGCGAGGCACAACGCAAACTGCGCACTGAAATGCAGACAACAGAACGAGGCATTTAGATCTGTATTCTCCAACTATCCTTAGGAATTTCTTTTTAATCTGAATCTGAAAAATTTTCTAGTTTTGAAAGGGTTAAAAAGGGGAAAAAAATGTGGAAAAAGGAAAACTTGATACTGGTTTACAACATTTTCCCGTGTAATCAAAATGTTTTCAAGAATCTTACCCCCAGGGCCCTTTAAATTTGGGATTATCTTTTGTAAGTTTCTCTATGTATGTGTGTGTATTTTGAATATTTTCATCGTCACCATCTGTTGCGCATATGTTGCCCATAATTATGGTTGACGCCACCAGACGGATATAAGTCATTTTATGTTGTGTTGGATAGCGCAATATAGAGGACGAACTGAAGTTACGCCTGGTTCTTGGTGCTTGGTGTGTAGAACCGTCACAAGGGATTAGGGGCCGTATCCACCAACTATTCTTAAGAACTGTCCTAGAGTAATTCTCCAAGATTTTTTCGATTTGAAAGTAACATAGCTTGGGATTGGCTTAACCAAAATGGTTTAGCCAATCAGAAGTGTGTTGCTTTCAAGTTTACAAAATTCTGGATAATAAGACTACCACTTGAATTTATTCTGCTGACGAGTGCTCAGGGCTTGACCCTTTACCAAACAATCCCTGGTTTTCACGACTCTGAGGAAGAAGCCTTTTGAAAACATTGTGGGAAAAGGAGAAAATGCTGGTAACCAGCATTTTCTTCTTTTTCCACAATGTTTTCTACCCTTCCCAAAACAAACGTCCATTTTTGAGTTACATTAAGTTTGTTGTCTGCAAATGCTTTCATTTGGACGAATCTAAAATTTTGTCGTTTGGTAAAGAGTTAAACAATTACCTGAACCCTTATCCTGTTAAATAAGTTAAATGAAACTTTCAGGTCGATAGTTAATACCCAAATGTTGCTATTTCAATTTTTTTTTTTTTGGGGGGGGGGGAATAAATATCTCCTTATCGGACAGTGTAGATTCAAGATCAGACTGCACGATCGGTGCAGTCTGATCTTGATCTACACTGTCCGCAAAAGGTATTTGAGTCGCTTTTAGCAGCCTAAGGGTTAATATTTATTCACTTCCAAATATTCTAACGCTCGTAACTGGTTGAACTTATAATTATGCATAATTTATGTTAGGCAAATTAAGGGAGGTCGGTGCGTGAACCATAACAATGTCGTGAAGCGTCACGCGACTTGTGATGTCTAGACTCGTCACGTGACTAGTAATGTTAAGGATTTTCATGCGACTTGGGTTTTCTTTTGGTGTTGATATTTATAAATATTGAGTTGAAATACGTTTTTTTTTTTTTTCGTTTTTTTTTTTTTAGGAAATTTCGTTTGTTTCAAATTGCCGTTGTCTAGGAAATTAACATATATACTTGTAGTATGACGTATGCTACTGACGTAAAGTCTTACGTGCGGTGATCAGAAAGAACGTGGACCAGTGCCGGTATCGGAATATCATTATAAAAAACAACTTGGAGTGTTTACTATTTTTGAAAGTAACCTCCTTTGAGTTCTATGCACTTACTAATTCTTGATTTCCACGTGCGAAACACGTGTGCGAGCGCGTCACGTGACATTACTCTCAAGGACCCGGTCATAGCGAGGGTTAGCTCCTCTCTACTCTTGTAGTGCGTGCCACATAGAGAATCTTTCAAAACAGGAACTAGTCAGATGTCACATGGAGTCAGGACTAAATTTTAAGGGGCATTGGTTGGTGTTTCTATGTTTAGTTTTTGCAACGTTTCTTGTCCAAGCGCGGCTTTGTGAGCTAGGGCGTTATCTTAGTGTAAAGTGACGTCACCCCGCAGGACTTCAGGCTGTTTTTTCCGTATGGTGTTTGTGAAATTTATTTGAATAATGTTGGCATAAAACTCAGTATTGACTGCAGTATGTATAGATACAACATGATGTAGAGGAAAAAAAGGAGAACAGAAATACATGATGTATAGCTTTACCAAGTGACTTAGAGAGGTTGGCTTTACCAGCGGAAGGCGATGTTGGATGTTTCCATACAGTGCTTTATTGTTTAGATTCAGTCTCGTTAAAGTGTGCCTATGTTTCATCGCTTGTTCCAATACGATGGGTAAAGTTTGACCCCTCTATCCTAATGCGTTCTGAAATTTCTTAACAGATTTCGACCCTAACCCCCATTTTCTCGGGCGTCAGTTGCCGAGATACCCACCTTAAGCAAACACACGGCATTCCAAGATTCTCAATCAAAATCTTCTGAGCACTTTTATATGAAATGTTGTATGTGTCAGCTATTTTCCTGACAGTATCTCGATGATTTTGTTTTGCATGCTACCTTACACACGTTATGATTTTGTCTGTGATTGATGTTGATGGACAGCCAGATTTAGGGCCATCTTTAACAGTATCGCACCCTTGTCTAAATTGGTCCGATCCATGTACGAATATCAGAATTCTTTAGTGCAGAGTCCCCTTAAACTGTTTCTCAATCGGTTTTGATTTCCGATAAATATTTTCCGAGTTTGACGTAAAACTTTATGATTACTCTCGGCTCAAATAAAACGTCGTCCGACATTTTGGACCACTAATGCAGTATATGACGTCATGAGAATGACGTCACACTTTACCTACTTGAATAAGACGACATTTGAAAGCTTTAGTCAGTTACCAGATAATTAATGCTCATCTATACAAATTTTTGTAATCCTACGTGTAGTAGTTTTCAAAATAACGAGGTGGTCCGCGATCTTTTTGATCACCCCTCGTACATAGGCCTAATAAACGATTTTTTTAAGATTCTTGCTCCTGACAGATTTTAGACAAAAAAAAAACACGACAAAATAAAACATGAAAAAAAAAAACCATTGGAAGACAAAAAAAAAAAAAAACCATGAAAAAAAAAAAATCCTTTGTAACAAGCAAGATCTTCTTTTACATACAAATAAAGAAATTTATAATCTTTTAAACTCTTAGGCTGCTTGGTGCAACTCACCGACCTTTTGCGAACAGTGTAGATCAAGATCAGACTGCACGTTCTGTGCAGTCTGATCTTTGATCCACACTGTCCGTTAAGGACATATTTTTCCCTAAAAATTACCTAAAAAGACAGCAAAATTTGGGTTTTTACTATCGTCTGAAATGTTTCACTTCACTTATTTAGCAGGATAAGGTAAATATTTTTCCTTGCTTATTTTGTATTAGTTTCTTACTTAACTGAAATAAGCCGTCATTACTTGACGTATCATCGTATTAATCTATCCAAACAACAATAGACGGCAGGGGCAAAGGCTATTACAGCAAATGTTAATGGTTTTTGATTTGACCCTTTACCAAACAATCCCTGGTTTTTACGACCCAGAGGAAGAAGCCTTCTGAAAACATTGTGGGAAAAGGAGAAAATGCTGGTAACCAGCATTTTCTCCTTTTCCCACAATGTTTTCTACTCTTCTGAAGTCAAGTTTCAACTTTTGAGTCACGTTTATTTTGTCGTCTGCAAATGCTTTCAATTTGGACAAGTGTAAAATTTTGTCGTTTGGTAAAGAGTTAAACAAGTTCGAACCACCAACTTTCCCCTGTTCCAACATTTTTACCGTTGATACCATGAGGTCTGCGGTTAAGGTTGGGAATCGTAACTTGGAGTACCGGGTTCGAAGCTTACTTGAATCACTGAGTTTTTCTTGGGGATGTCCATGGACAAGACACTTCAGAGTACTAGCTTTGAACTGGTAAAACCTAGAACATACATATGAGTATGCGAGGTGTCGCCGAAATATACCTGAAATAATGTTGAAAGCTGCGATAGCGCCATTTATTTATCCGCCGGTGATGGCTAAATTAGATTGAAATATTCCTAAAGCATAAAAATACTTCCGGAAAAGGACTAATCGGACTAGAGATTTGTTACGAGAACTTTGTTTAACATTCATGTAATTGAGATTAACAGTAATATATAAAAGATGCAAGTAATGCTTTTATCAAAATATCATGCAAAGATGCGGGCAACGCTGATCAAGATCAGAGTGCACGTTCTTTACAGTCTGATTGTGATCTATACTGGCGGCATAAGTGATCAAATTCGGATTCAGCACAACAAAATGTTATTTCATGAAAAAGGAAAGGCGGAGTAACACTGCTATGAAAAAGATGACAAAAATCGCATTATCTCCCTTTAACTCTTTTTTTCCTGAAACTAATTTGCAGCAGATGGCTCTTGAACAGGTATAATGAACAATGAGCCATGCTGTGTGGAAAGGGAGCTTAATGCATTTGCAAAAAGTATCGACCCAGGTCAGCCTGCGCACTCCGCGCAGGCTGACCTGGGTCAAAACTTTTTGCTATTTGGTCAATTTTTCTATCCGTCAAAGGACCACTTTACTTCATGATTCAGTCGGTTGTTAGACAAAATGGACTGTATCATCAGTATGGATTCATTATTATATGATGACTTGCTTGGTACAATTCATCATGGAGATGCATTTAGCCCCCTTTTTGTCCGAGCATGGCTCACATTTATAGTAATCTAGAAAATAAGTGAAAATATTTTGAACCTTGTACCAAACAGTCCCGAGTTTTAACCATCTAGACAGAAGCTCTTGAAAACACTGTGGGAGGGGGAGGTTGGTTGGTTGTATGGTGTTTAACGCTCGTTTTCAACATTATTTCAGTTATATCGCGGCGGCCAGTGCACCCATCCATGCTTTCCTGGATTCTCCATTACCAGTACTCCGCACAATTTTCTTTCCAAGCCAATGGCAGCTTTCCCACATAACCATTGTCGAAACAATGGTCAGCGGTGGGAGAGGACTGAATCCTGTCGCAATGACTATCATCAAACCTCCGAAAGAGATTGGCCGAGCCAGGGACCGAACCCACGACCCCCTGTTCTCAAGTCCTGTACGCTACCGACTGAGCTACCGGGGCTCGGCCGTGGGGGGGGGGGGGGGGGTGAAAGGAGAAAACCAGCATTTTCTCCTTTTTCCAAAATGTTTTCTAACGTTTTTTGGGTCAAATCCTATTGTGAAAGCTACATTAAATTTGTCGTCTGCAAATGCTTTCAATTTGGACATGACTAAAATAGCGAAAAAAAAAAAGATTTTTTTTTTTTAACGTTTCGAGCAATTTTTCCGTTTGCCGCATTGTTTATAAAAAGTGGCGTGCTGAGAGGCAAAAAGTTGTCTGTAATATGTAATGAGCACCGCTACCCCAGAACTGAGCCATGCTCTGTGAAAAGGGGGCTTAAAGCATGGGCGAAAAGTTTCGGCCCAGGTCAGCCTGCGCAGTCCGCGCAGGCTGACCTGGGTCGAAACTTTTTGCTATAGGTCAATTTTCTGTATGCCCAAGAACCAGTCTACTCAATGATTGAGTCAGTTGTTAAAAAAAGGAGGCTATTATGGATTCATAATAGATTATGTGATGGCTTAATAGGTATTAGCCGCTATGCATCATTAAGCCCCCTTTTTGCTAGAGCATAGCTCATTTTCCCCTCATTAATAAATAGAAGTTTTATAAAATATTGTGATTGGCAGAAAAAATGGTTTTTAATTAATTCATCTTTATGCCACTTAGGCCTATTAACCCCATACCAAACGATTCTATGATTTCAACGACGATGAGAACATAGGCATTTGAAAAATAATGGCTAAAAGAGAAAATGCAAGCAATCAGCATTTTCCGATTTCCTACAACGTTTTTTTTTTTTTTTTTTATCCTTTCCAAGATTCTAAAATGGAATCAAATTTATTTGTGATCTGCAAATGATTTGAATTGGGCAAAGACAAAAATTCTGAAGTCTGCCGAAGACATAATTGCTAATTCATATTGATCTGTATGGATATATATAATTTATATATCCATATCACACAGGATTTTTTGCCACAAATTTTGTTTGTTTTCTTTGATTGGTAGTCGTTCAAATTGGTTTTTAACATGATTTTAGTCATATCATGGAGGCTAGTGTACCTATCTATGCGTTTATGGGGTTTGAAACTCGCACTGAGCGCCGCGATTTTACAAAAATAGCCTTCAAAGCTGCGATGCAAAAGGCATACAAATCCAAGCATTGTTTACAACGAACGTTCCTTTAAATAGTTTAACTCAATAGTTTCCTTAAACCTCAAACAGATTTGCACACTACTATAAAGTCATCCATTTAAAGCCCCAATAGTGGCCGAAAGTAAACAAAGTGGGTGTTACAATGTATTTAAAAAACTTAAATCATACCATTCTAAAGTATGAGAAGTATTGTAAAGGTGACACTTTGTTATTTTACAGTCGGTTCAAATGTTAGATGCGGGTAAAAAAATTTGAATTTTAAAAGTAGGTCAAAAGTTGCCAGATTGCTTTATTGTTTGTTTACTTTTTTACCTGATTTTAAAATTCATTTTGCTGCCGGCAAGTAATACTTGGAACGGCTGAACATTGAGAGATTGTTATCTCCAAAATAATTTCCATACTTTAAAATTGTATGATTTAAATTCAAATACATTTTAACACCAGCTTTGATTACTTTTTGGGTGCTATTGGGGCTTTGAAGGATATGTGGATATACAGCATGATTTATGATTTAGAATTATAAAACAATGAAAACATTATGGCAAAAGGAAAAATTGCTCGTTAAGAGCAATTTTTCCTTTTTCTATAATGTTTTCAAAAGAAGTCTGCTGGGAGATGTAAAGTCATGAGACAATGTAGTCACTCTATTCACATCTGCAGACCAATTTTCAATCTTGCTAAATTAACCAAAGAATAGAGTGCACATTAAGGGAAACGAAGAAAAATGGGGAAACGACACTCTTATTATAACAATTATTATTTTCTTTTTTTGAGACGCATTAAATAATATGCATTTTTTTTCCTCAAACATTTTATTCCATAATTGTAATCATACAGTTGAACAAATCAGCACATCGTTCTATCATTATCGTTTGAAAATTCTGTTTGCTGTATACCCCTCGGTTACATGCATTTATTAAAAGCTTTATCTGATAATTTCTTTCACAACAGTTTCGTTGCTACAGCATTTTTTGCCTTTTTGTCATTAAAAATAACAAGAATCTTTCTATAGTTCTTACTGATTACTGTCTTCTACTAGAACAACAACCTTTGGGATTTCCCCAGGGGCGTCTGTTTCCAACTGTTGATTATTCCGCTTTTTCCGACCAGGTCCGAACCTTCCAAATAAATCACCTTCTGCAACAAAGTCACGTGCTAGTGTACTTCCGGTATCAATTCTAGAACCATATCCACTGTCCGTAACAAAGTTGTTATGTGGTCTCCCAAAGTGTTCAAAGCTGTTTTGTCTCCACCAACTACTTCTTTTTCCAGGACCAGACCGTCCGAATATATTTTCTTTTGTCCATAATGAGTTTGCCATGTTACTTCCTGCTTCTACTCTTGACCCGTAGCCATGATCGGTTAGCTGTTTTTTAGCTCGAGCCTGAGAGTCAAACGCTCTTTTGCCCGGCCCATACTTGCCGAACACATCACCGAATATAGACATATCATGCGCCATGTTTTGTCCCGCCAGAAGTCTCGATCCATAACCATGATCTGTCATGGGCATAGCAGCTCTTTTACGAAGCAGGCGTACTCCTTCCGCTTCATACGTATCATCGTCGGGTGATCCAGTCACAATTTTAAACACATCATTATTATCATGAAACGTGTCACTGAATTGTTCAGTTTTATCGGTTGGATTTTCACTCACTAATGCGGTTTTTGTCTCTGTTACAGCATCTGTTAGATCTATCGGCAACGGAATTTCAGTGGAGAAGTTTATCAAAACACAGATCACAAAACTTTGAAAAAATCGCAACATCTTGGCCGCTGGAGTTCGCTTTACTGTACTGTTAGTCACCCGAAATTTCCTGCGATTATATATACTGTTACTGGCGATAATGAGGTGCGCAGACTTTATCACCTTGTAAACAATTCTGAATACTTAGCATGGTTAAAATTCATTAGGCCTGGTATTTGCCTTTCAGATTGTCCGACTCTGGAATTGCTTATGAATAAATTGCTATATATGGATCCATAATGTATGAGCCACGCTTTCGCGAAAGGGGCTTCCTTGCATCTCCTTTATGCATTATACCAAGCAAGTCATCACATAATTATGGTCCATAAAATCCATTTTATCCAACAACCGGCTAAATAATAAGGTAAACTGATCCTTGGACATGCAGACAAATTTGCAAATAGCAAAAAAAGTTTCGACCCGTGTCAGCCTGCGCGTACTGCGCAGGCTGACATGAGTCGAAACTTTTTTGCAGATGCTTTAAGTCCCCTTTTTACGGAGCATGGATCAATTATGAATGAGCGGTGATTCATATTTTTTTGAACTAATGATGCCCTATGTCTGGACACTCCTTAATTCAGTAACAGACGACAAAATTGTAGACTTGTCCGAAACTGAAAGCATTTGCAGACCACAATTAAATGTGGTTCAAATAACAGAACTTGTCACAGAAAGGGCCACCTCTCACCAATAAGAACCGGTGCCTCCATTTTGCGTGGAAAATGTGTTTTAGTCCTCGAAAAAAATAACTGAGTTGTTTGAAAGCTTAAATCTTTGCTAAACAGTCCCGAGTTCTAAGTTACCTTAAGGTGAAAGGCTTTGCAGGAAAACGAAGAGATACTGGTATTCAGCATTTCCTCATTTACCACAGTCATAAACCTTTGAAAACCATAGGTCAGTTTAATGGATAATTTAAAATCGATTCCTGATTAAAAAAAAAAAAAAAAAGAAAAAAAAAAAACCTTACACAATTGGCACGTTCTGTGCAGTCTGATCTTGATCTATGCCGTCCGCAATTTTAAGCCCCTTTGTTATCTATGGCCCCGAAAGGGTTAATGTATGAAGGGAATAAAAAGAAACTCGTAGTTAGGACATGTACGGAAGTTTTCATTAATTTCAAGATAAAATTACTTTCTACAATTTTTAAACGGCTAAAAGAAGGCGTTTCCCCCAAAAAGCACGACAGGGACATAGAAACTCGCATTTTATTCGTTGATGCGTTACAGGGGGGTGGGGGGGCAGCTTTTGCGATTCTTAATAATCAAACTTAAATCAAAGTACTGAAACTACTGACAGATTAGCGAATGCTGAATAAGCGGACTGAGTAAAGATAAAACTTGCTTGGTCCATACATGATAGAAGTAAAATAGTCCAATCCGTTAATAATGTCCGAGCCAGTTTAATCCAGTTGTTCAGTCTGATCCGGCTGGACTGAAACATTTCACCATTGGTTTTTTTTTTTTTCTGTATGTCAAATTACCTTTCTACATGTACCTTCGGATTCAATAGGTTTGACAAAAATGTTTTTATGGATCTATAATGTGATGACTTGCATGGTACAATGTACCACAGAGATGCATTAAGTCCTCTTTTACCAAAACATTGTTCAGTTTTAATATACAGCATTAATATACAATTTGGTACTTAATTATCACTGTTTTTGATAAAATTGATTGGCGACAAAACATCTAAACACGCCCCATTTAAAGAAACATATAAACTTGTTTTCAGCCACTTTTAACATATTTCATCCTTATTTAAAGAAACTACGTGTATAATTATTTTTGTACCCACATGCAAAATGTTTCCCCTGACGGTCGCAAGGTTGCACAAATTACGACGGTTATAAAATGCATTTATGTTTTAGAGGCCTTAAAAGCAAATGCTGTTGTCGTTTCCGGTTTTAAATGAGGACAAATCCCTTGAGTTTTTCTATCCCTTACACCATATACATGCATAATGGTAATTAATCTATGTTTACACTGCTGAGCCATTCTACACGTTCAATTTTTCTCTAGCAGTTAGGATGTACCTTTAAACTCAGAAGTCCTATTTTCGTAGGCAGGAGCAGTTATATTGATGAATCTGTTACTCGAAGTTCTAATGTTCACATTTTGTCGTGTGGAGGCCGGTAATCCAAATTAGGTTTGGTCTGTATTAGTCATTGGTTAAAGTGCACAAAGATAACGAAAAACATTAACAAACGGCGCTCTGGGAAAAAGGGAATGAATGTAAAGCAGTATACCAAACAAGTCGTAGCATAAATGGGTAGATCTTATAAATAAGATTGAATCATGAGGTAGAATGGTCATTTCATATGCAGTAAATTTAGCAAAAGCAAAACATTTCGACACAGGTTAACCTGCGTGGACTACGAGATGAAATGGTTCGATAATTTTTTCATACGCATTAAACCCCCTTTTCACTGCTCATCAATACATGTAAATTGTGTTTACGAACAGTGGCAGAAAAGGATTAAAACAAATCCTCTTAATACGAGAGATATTATTTGCACGAGAAAGAGTCACATCTTTCGGTCATAAGTACATAGTTGTTTTTGAGCGCACTTGGTTAGGTGTGCTCGCGTTGAACTACTATAATACTTCTAATAAACTGGTCCGTTTTCTCATGAATTATGTCTTTTAAAAAAAAAACTTTCTTGTCATTTACTTTACAGTATGTGTAAATGTCCCTCCGAATATTTGGTCAGCTTGATTTTTTTTTTTACAGTTTCTTGTTTTCGTTCGCCGTTCTTTTTCAAAAATCTTTCTAACTCTATCGGTCGGTTTAGTAATTTAATTTTTGTATACTGTGCTTGTTAAATTCGGGAATAAGTTTTCCTAACAATTCATTGATCAATCAAAAACGATATATAGAGACTTTTAAAGTGGATGTCGGAATTAAACATAAGTCTACCTGAGCCAACATAACCCAAGTCTGTTTGTGAAAGAACTTACAGCCAAGCAGGATATCTACATGTAGCCCTGTATTCATGTAGACTAAGGGGATGTTGCGGGGTTTAAAGGGCATGTCCCCGGAAACATCTTGAGAACACGGATGAGAACTCTACCAAATTGAGAGCATTTGCAAAACAGATTGAATGAAGCTCAAATGATGATTTCTGTCTTTGATAGGGGAGAAGAACACAGTGGAAAAAGGACTGACTGATTGTATAGTGTTTCACGCCGTTTTCAACATTATTTTAATTATATCGGGGCGGCCAGTGCACATATCCTTGCTTTCCTGGAGTTTCTTTTACCAAAACTCCACACAATATCCTTTCCAAGCCACTGGCTGCTTTTCCACATAACCATTGTCGTAACTGGGGCCAGCAGTGAGAGAAGAATGAATCCTGTCGCAATGACTATTATCAATCCTCGGAAAGAAATTTGCCAAGCCGGGGATCGAACCAGCGACCCCCTGTTCTCAAGTCCTGCACGCTACCGACTGAGCTACCGATGCTTGGCGTGGAAAAAGGAGAAAATGCTAGTTACTAGCATTTTCTTCTTTTCTCACAATGTTTTCCAATGCTTTTCTTCTTTAAGATCATTCAAATTCGGGATAGTGTGGTAAGGGAATAAATCTTGTTGCAACGACTGTAACTAAGGCTCGTCAACAGTATTGGCCGAGCCACAACTTAAATTTACAACCTAGTCATCGGAGTATTAGCACTG
This sequence comes from Hippopus hippopus, assembly GCA_946811185.2. Taxonomy (NCBI): domain Eukaryota; kingdom Metazoa; phylum Mollusca; class Bivalvia; order Cardiida; family Cardiidae; genus Hippopus; species Hippopus hippopus. Next base: position 4,479,872 of record OX328096.1, on the reverse strand, counting down.
CACGGTATTACTGAGCTACCGTGGCCCGACAACCAAGATATAGAGTTTATTTCATCAGCTTGTGGTTAATATGGGGAAATATTTGCCGAAAAAGGGAAAGGTATGCGAAAATAACGAGTGCCGTAAGGCACGAGTTATTTTCGCGGACCTTTCCTTTTTGAGGCAAATATTTCCCCATATTAACCACAAGCTGATGAAATAAATCGTCGGTTTACTTCCAAAACCTCGTAACTACAGCTTGTTGCAAGCTGTAGTTACGAGGTTTTGGAAGTAAACCGACGAAATTATATATTTCCTCTGATTATTTTGTCAACGAATGCCACTTTTAAAACTTAAAAACTTAAAAAAGTAGTTCCAGATTTTCGGCAGGAGGAAAATATTCACTGTGACGGGGAAATAATTCCCCCCCCCCCCGCTTAAATTACGACATTTCTTTACCCATAACATTTCTAAAAATAGACACATGAAATGTAACTGTTTACCCTAAATAAATGAGCCATGGTCCGGCAAAAGCGTGTCTGATGCATCTCCGTGATACATGATACTAATTAAGTCATCATATAATAATGGATCCATAAAATTCATTTTGTCTAATAATCGACTGAAACATGAGGTAGACTGGTCCTGTAACATGCAGAAAATCAAATTTGCGGACTGCACAGGGTGACCTGGGTTGATAATTTTTGCAAATGCATCAAGCCCCATTTTTCCAGAGCATATTTCAAATAAATTGGTCCTCTTTCGACGACTCGAAATACAACAAACTGAAACTCAGATTTTTTTCTTAAAGGCTGACTAGAAAAGCAAGCGGCAAAGGATCCGAGATCAGGCTGCACGGTCTGTGCAGTCTGATGTTTATGTAAGCCGTTAAGGTTTACCTAGTACCTACCATATATCCTACTCATGAGAACGTTCGGAACAGCTTATGGCGAATTTTAGGACACAGAAGATCAAGATCAGAATGCGCAGAACGTGGATCTCATAATTTTTGGATCTATTCTTTCCGGTTTTTGGCCGAGGCCCAGGAGTTCAGTCGTTAGCGTACAGGACTTGAGAACAGGGGGTCGCTTGTTCGATCCTCGGCTCGGCCAATTTCTTTCTGAGGATAGATGATAGTCTCATTCGATAGGATTCATTCTTCTCTCACCGCTGACCATTGTTTCGACGATGGTTATGTGGAAAAGCCAACCAGTGGGTCGGAAGGAATATTGTCCAGAGTACTGGTGAAAAGAAACTCCGGGAAAGCATGTATAGGTGCACTGGCCGCCGCGATATAACTGAAATAATGTTGAAAACGGTGTTAAAAACCCTACAATCAATCAATCATTTCTAGTATTTCGGTTTGGGCCGGTGCATTCCTGAAATTTTACTAATTTGACTTCTCTGTTTCTGTAACAAAATAACAATCTTATTTGAGCCATGCTCTGACAAAAGGGGGCTTAATGCATCTCCGTGATCCATGGTACAAGGCAAGCCATCATATACTTATGGATCCATAATATCCACTTTTTTTTTTTTAACAATTAACTTAATCATGAAATAGACTGGTCCTTGGGCATAAAGAAAATTGACCAATAGCGAAAAGTTTCGGCCCAGGTCAGCCTGCGCGGACTGCGCAGGCTGACCTGGGTCGATACTTTTCGCAGATGCATTAAGCCCCCTTTTCACAGAGCATGTCTCATTTTGATTTTGTGACCTTGACCTTTTTCGAGGGCTGAAAATACAATCCACTGAAATTCCGAAAGATGTTAATGTAATAGGCGTTAACAGACAAACGGACGGTATAGATCCAAGATCAGACTGCACAGAACGTGCAGTCTGATCTTGATCTGTATCGTCCGCAAAATCCGTATTTTCGCCCATGGCGCTGTTCGAACGGGCTAAGGGCAAAGAATATTTGCCTGATAAGGACATCGGAAATTTACAAGTGTCAGGAGGTTTTGACGTCATCCTGAAATTAGTGGTTTTTGGCGGAGGTCCAAATATTAATTCCTTGAGACATTCATTTAACTATTTACCAAACAGTCCCAAGGTTTAACGTCTTCAGGAAATTAGGCTTTCGAAAAACAAATTTGGGAGAATGAGAAAATGCTGGTAAATAGCAATTCTTCCCTTTCCAACAAAGTTTTTCCAGTACAACTTGTCAAAATTTAAGAAAAATGAACATCTATTGTAAAACTAGTGCAAAAGTTGTCAAGTTTTGTTCAAGTACTTTGGAAGATTGTACTCTAACACATTATTAGACTATAATTATGTTCATACCTTTAAATACTCTGAATGAAATTTATCTAAACTTTGACTCCTGAACGTTGTCTGCGCATGTCATATTCTTCGAAGATTAGACCTGTGTACTTTGACGCTATGCCGCATCACTAACCTGTACCGGATAAATATTAATACGAGGTACGTAAACAAAATAAAAAACTCTGCCGCTAAAAGGTAGCATGAAAAAAAAAACCCAAATTTCCTGAAAATATGATAATTTTACACGGAGAAATTCATTTTAACGACGTATAGCACAAATGTTCGCGCGCATCGTACTGCGCATCTGTTTTTGACATGGATAGTGAATCAAAAGTGCGCCTATGTATTTTTCTCACATATGGTAATACTATTGGTGCACTGAAACAAGTAGCACTTTCTTCAGCTAGTATTAGTAAAGAGAAAAAAAAAAAAAAATGCATCTGTGAACTGTCCCCTTGAAATAACTAAAATACTTTTGACACAGCGTTACACACCAAACAAGCAAACACAAGCAGGAAATTTAAAGCTGTGGAAGTATAGCTGTTTCCACTTTGAAAATTATTGTTGGAAAAGGAGAAATCGCTCCTAATGAGCAATTTCTCCTTTTCCCACTATGTCTGCTGGGCTTTTATCCTTTTTTTTCCCCATGAAAAAATTAACTTCCACAGTGACCTTCATCCCTGTTTTCTGACGAAATAAGCACGGATAGGTGCCGTTTATATTTTTTCTTAATGGTTAGAAATATATATACTATAAATGTGGAAATTTTAAGAAAAATCTGTCCGTTAGAAAGTATGTAATTATTTAAGATTAACCCTTAAGTCGGTCAAATTATCTCCCTTTTTAACTCAATGGTCTATATATATAACATGCATATTTGTACATTTACCATGCTCTAAACCAGGCTTAATGTATATATTTTTTGTGCAAATCTAAATGAGTTTTCATTAAAATGGTGTATTTTGTATATTCTTCCGGTAATTTTCTCTGTTTAACTGACTAATAGAGAAAGCGTGTTAAATCCAATATAAGCTGAATTTTGGAATTGTATATACCTTTTTCAAAGGCAAATTTCTCAGAAACAAGCACGGAGACCCATATCTTTTTTAAATGTAATCTCCTAGAGACATGATGAGCTTTGTATGTGCAAAGTTTAAAAAAAAAACTGTCCGTAAGAAAAATTTGTGATATACTCGTACGTCGTTAAAAGGATAGAATTATTTATTACAAATCTTTGCGTACGATTTCTAAATTTATATAGACATGAGGAAAACCGGGATCTGTGCAACAGACTTTGACAACAAAAGTAACGTCCCAAACATGCTTGGCTTGAACCGGGGCTGTTTCTCAAGCTAAGCCTATAGAGGCTGTGTTTATATACAAATATATATAAGCCAGGTTTGAAAAGTAGTCCGGTTCTCTACCAAGAATACCCAGGTAGGTGTGTATGTGAAAAATGCCAACAAGAGGAAGAAAATGGACTCCTGAATTGTTTAGCCGCTAGAGTACTTTTAATGGTACCGAAAATTTTGTCGGCAAAGGAGCAACCGCTTGTCAAGATATGTTAGCAGTAGGGAAGCCTGGGTCCTGACGCCAATTAGGTCTTTATTACTATCTATAAATGTTTCCTTAGCAATTTTACAAAATACATTTATTAAATTTTTCTTTGATAAAATTAACCCAATTATGAATCTCCTAATCAACTATACCGTATGCAACAATGATAGATATTTTCATTATTCATACTTTGAAAAAGATGGACTGATAGTTTAACTCTGTGAAAGATAAGTGCAAGTTTTTGTGTCACTGGCCTTTTTTTCTTATGTCATACATATTATAATTATTGTATGACGAAAAACGATGTACTTTCAGTCAAATAAATTCATTCATCCATTCCTTATAGCAGTCTTTACGGATCTATGAAAACAATATGTTAGTCTTTTCCGTAATTGATTATTGTCGTATTTGGAAAAAAAAAAAAAACGGAGGAAATAAATGGGACCCAGGTTCACTGCAGAGGTGTAAAATGTATATCTTGATGGGTAAGTAGGCCACATGGACAAGATAAGAGTTGTCGGTGTTCTAGAATAAGTTCACCGATAAACTGATTTAATTTATGCAAACTTAATGTTTATCACTCCGAGTCATTGCAAGCTTAACCATTTCCCAGAAGGCAAATTTTAGACTCTTCCGATTTATAGCATCTGTGGTGGTCGCAGAAGTCGATCTTTCAACCGATTTAAGCTTCTTGTAATGATCAACAAAGGTCGCAGAAGTCGCTTTGTTAACCACTTTAAGCTTCGGTTACTGACCAATAGTGGTCGCAGTAGTCGCTGTGTTGACCGATTTTAAAGGTGGGTATTTAGATTTTTCACATCTCACCAAATTAAAAAATATATATATCACTGAAATTTATATGTAAAAACAATACAAATTATCAATAATTAAGAATCATAAAATTACAAAAAAAAAATTTTTTTTGATGGTGTTCCCTTAAAAGGCTACGTAGCCTCTTAAGGTATTTTTAGATTTCGCGCCAGAAATCAAAAAAAGCATTGTGGGAATGTCAAGTGACTGGCACGTGACTAATGACGCTTAAATTCCATAACATAACAAACATGTAATTATTTTCCATAATGTCTTCATCGGACGCTATGTTTGAAGCTTCGTCTGTGTATTTCCGGTATGTAAATGAGCGAGTTCTCATGTAAAAATAGACCGTGTTTCCCGTCGGTGTCGACCTGAGCCATAGTAAATCTCAAATTCCTCTTGTTGTCGGATGGTTTTCGACAACAGGGGTTTTATGAATGAAAAGTAAAAGGCTTTGGGAGTATAAGGATGATTTTTTTGTATTTTTGTAAAATTTTCGTCCCAAAATCTGAAGAGCCACCTTTAAGAGCCTCTTGTAACGACCAGTGAAGGTCGCAGTAGTCGCTGTGTTAACCGATTTTTATCAGCCTTTTGTTTACACGACTTGTAGTGGTCGCAGTAGTCGCTTTATTCACCAATTTAAACTTCCTGCAGCAACCAGTAGTGGTCGCAGTAGTCTAATCGTTTATGCTTCAAAATCTGTTCTTAGGATTAAAAGTGGTCGCCAGTAGTAAATTTGCTAAACCACAAAAGCCCATGGTATGGATCAAAAGTGGCCGTAGTGGTCGCATCATTAAACCATCAAAGCCTCCCGTCTGTAATAGTATAAAACTGCAAACACGGTACATCCAGATACAAACGCTATAACACGCATCCTCGCGTCCTCTTATCTGAGTCCTCAGTGTTTGTCCGTGTAATGGGGGTGTTCGTACTTGTCCAAAGTTATAAAGTATACAGTGTTTGTAACCAGCATTTTCTCCTTTTCCAACAATGTTTTATACCCCACCAGAGACGCATTTCTATTTTTGAGTCAGTTATATTGTCGTCTGTAAAATCGTTTAATTTGTCTTAAGTTTTGTGGTTTGTTAACTCTTTACCAAACGACAAAATTTTATACTGATCCAAATTAAAAGCAGTTGCAGACGACAAATTAAAGATGGCTCAAATGGCAGAATTTGTCCTTGATAGAGTGGAAAACCTTGTGGGAAAAGGAGAAAATGCTGGTTACCAGCATTTTCTCCTTTTCCCACAATGTTTTCAAAAGGCGTCTCTCCAAGGGTCGTTAAACCAGGGACTGTTTGGCAAAGACTTACAGGTTAAAGTTTTGCTTGATTCTAAGTATCCGAAGAGTGCACGTTTTCTATATAGGTTTCCTATAAAGGCCATATTTTAATACATGTCATTATTTTAAAAAATAACACTGAAAAAAAAACTGAATGCTATTTTCCAGGAATTCAAAGTTTTGATTAAAAAAAAAAAAAAAATTCAGTAACTCCATTTAAAACGTCGAGAAAAGATGAGCAGCCAGACATAAATTCTCTAAATTCACACAAGAAAGAAATCATCATCAACATTTTTTAATTAATTTTGAAACATAACTTCCTTATTATTTGTGTCTTGAAACAAGTCACGACACTAGATGAGCTATGCTCTGTGCAAAGGGGGTTTAATACATCTGCACAAAGTATCGACCCATTTGTGCATATGTGGTGTCCAATGCTGTGAGGTAGAGCGTCGGCCTCATAACCATAAGGTCCTGAGTTCGATAGCCGGAAGTGGGTATCAACTTTGGGACCGTTCATTAACCAACACGTTCTGCGCGAGTAATGGTGTAGTTTTCAGAAAACTGAATCGAGAGAGATTAGTGTAAGTTAAACTTGTTTCTCAATCGATGTAAAATAAATACGTTTAAACTCAAGTATCGTCCAGGTCAGCCTGCGCACTCTTCGCAGGCTGACCTGAATCGAAACTTTTCGTTAACGTTAAATTTTCTGTACGTCAAAGGACCAGTCTACCTCTAGGTTCACTCAGCTGTTAGATTTCTTATGATCCATAATTATGTGGTGATTTGCTTGGTGTAATGTATCGTGGAGAAGCACTATATCCCTTTTTGCCAGAGCGTGGCTCAAATTCAGTTATTTGCATGACATAACAAAATTGAATAATTATTGCTGAGAGGAAATCATGAACAAGTCTATCTATATACCGTTTAGCCCTGAACTCTTTTAGCGCCAAATAAATAAACTTGACCCCTTTCGACGGGTGTAAGTTCAATCCATTGAAACTTACAAATATTTTGATTTTATAGCTTGACTAAACAAGCGGATGGTATAGATCTAAGATCAGACTGCACGTTCTGTGCAGTCTGATCTTGATCTATGCCGTCCGCAAAAGTCACTGTTTTCGCCTATGGCGCCGAAAGGGTTAACACATGAATCCTATGATTTTACAGTCAAATGGACATGTCTTTGAAAACCGTGTAGGAAAATATCCAAATGCTGAATAAACAGCATTTTCTCTTTTTCTCGCAATTTTTTTTTTAACCAAACTCCAAAGTAAGAGCCACATTTAATTTGTCATCTGAAAAAGCTATGGATTTGAGCAAGACCAAAATTTTATCGTTTGATAAAGAGTTAACCCTTCATAATACAATCCTGTATTTAACCGCCCGAAAGGAAGTATGCATTTTAAACCCTTTCAGGAAAACTAGAAAACTCTGGGTAACCAGCATTTTCTTCTTTTTTCCCACAATGTCTGGAACTCTTTCAAAGATAATTACAACCACTTTTGCCAAATTTTACTGGTCTACTGTAAGTACATGTATGTTAAGTTTTGTCGTCAAGTCAATCATTAATAACTTATTTTTATACATGTTGAGAAAAAAATAGTAGTTGTCGCTTTTTGCTTCAAATAATAAGAAAAGAGCTGCTTTGCAATAAAAACATACAAATAAGTTTCATGGTATCAAGTTCCAAGCATAGGCTTTACTTTAATATTTTTTGGTCATTGCAATCATGTTTACAAACAAATTCTTAATGTTCTTATTGCAAGGAACATACGTACAAGTTTACGGTGTCAACGAGAAAAGTAGGTCAAACAAATTCAAAATGGCAGCACAGTTAAAATGTTCTTTTGAAAAAAAAAAAGGTTCAGAATAGTTTAAGCGTATGTGATAAACATCAGACCTCATTCAGCCTACATCATTGTTCTGCACTTACTTATTCATCTATTTGTTTATTTATTTATTTATTTATTTATTTATGAAAACATTCAGGTTCCAACTTCGAATGGTCGTTCTTATTCATAAACTGCAACACGGCTAAGCCACGAGCTCAGTCGCTGTTATGGCATGCTTCCGTCAACTGAATAGGTCGTACTTTTAACAGATTTTAAACAATCCCTTCGTCTTTTTTTTCAGTGTAATTTTCTGTAGCCTCCCCTTCTTCAAATGACATTGTATATGTAACAGTGTGAAAACTGACATAGTTTGAGAGGGAAAAAAGCTACAACGATCAATTGATTATACTGAATTGTGGGAAACTTGTTGTATTTATGTTTTAGCAATGTTCTTATTCACAATTAATGCAGTTTTTGCAATGGGCATGGTGGGGAAAGGAAAGGGGGGAGGGGTTGAATATGCTTATTCTAAAAATTTGGCATACATAGACAAAGAGAACACTCTTATCTTTGGAAATCGTGACTTAAATTCTTTTACCAGACGACAAAATTTTAGACTTGTCTAAACTGAAAGCATTTTTGCAGACGACAAACTAAATATGGCTAAATTTGTGGAATTTGTCTTTTGAAGGGTATAAAACATCGTGGGAAAAGGAGAAAATGCTGGTTACCAGCATTTTCTCCTTTTCTCGTGATATCTTCAAAGGCTTTCTTCGTCCATCTTATTGTAATTCGGTATTGTTTGGTAAAGAGTTTAATAAGATATGTGTTCCAAATCATGTTGTTCTGTAACCTAGATGTGATGTTATCTGTACACATGGCGGAGAGGAAAGTAGAACAGAAAGTCCAGGTTAAAGAGGCCAATTCGGATATTTTTCCAAACTTCAAATTCCTTGTTTACAAAACACCGAATAATATATACGTAATATTATGTTGCAGTAACTTTCCTGGTGCTTGTATTTGACCCGAGCAGCGAGAGAAAATTTTTTGGGCTGTGAGAGGCAAATACCAGCACCAGGAAAGTTATTACAGCATAATATTCCTGTATATATCTATACCTTTCAACAACAGCAAACAAGAAAACATTGATGCATAACATCAATGGCGCCACAAATCAGCTGTTTCTGAAAAAAGGCACATTACAGCGGGTTAATTTTTTACGCCATGGGCATCACTTGAACAAACTTCGTGGTCCACGTGGTGATACTACATGACAAATATTTAAACTCTGGGCCATCTGGGATACGATCTGGTTTTTATCGATTTGGCAATGAAAGTACGGTATTTTACATGTTAAAAAACAAAAATAAAAAAAAATTAGTCCAAATAGAAAAACAAAGTTCTTACGGTCTCCGTCTGCTAATGAAAGTACCGTATTTTTACATGTATGTTAAAAAAAAAAAACACTGAACCAGTCCATAAAGTAAACAATATGTCTACCTACACAGGCACTTTTCAAAAGCGAATAAAAATATAGTGCCACCGCTTATGCGGCGCCACAAAAAAATGCAAATTATTGACATTTTATCCGAACACGTTAAACAAAATAAAACAAATAATGGTATAGTAGGCAGGGACTTCGTTTTTATGAATGGCGGAATGGCGGATGAATATTACAGTGTAAAATTTTGACTAATCGAATTGCAAATCAATCCATACGTATTCCGCCCGTGAATAACGTCATCGTATACCATTAATGGAACCGTATTTCAGTTTATTTCATGCTTTCCGGTAGGTTATTGAGAAATATCGGTGAAACATTTTTCGATATTTCATGGTTACGACCAGTGAAAATACCGATTTTTATATTCTAAATCTTCAGTTAGGGCGGAAACACTTGTTCCCGCGCTCTAGTTACCAAGGTAAAATGCGCGAGCCTCACAACCAGATGGAAATATGACGTAATTTACCTTACATTTCTCGCGCTTGACGTAATATTGTAATGCGTTGCTATGCGGAGGGGGTACGCCATGGGAAATAATCGAAAAGAACTGTACTGGACTTTGATTAGGTTCCCCCCAGAAAGGGTTAAAAGCATGAAATAAATAGAATATTTGTTTATTTCGGTGAAAGATCGAAATTTATTTCATCTCGTGAACATCATCGGTAATATTTTCACTCGTGGCTGGGCCACTCGTGAAAATATTACCGATGATGTTCACTCAATGAAATAAATTTCGATCTTTCACCGTAAAAAACAAATATCCTGTATGTATTTACGGATTTTTTTTTCTGTCGTGTGGGATATTTTAACTGCGTGCTACTATTATAGCCGGAAAATTTTCTGGTATATAATAAAACTAAATAATTATATGAGTTATCCTCTGTGAAAAGGGGGCTCAATGCCTCTACCTGATGCGTTATACCAAGCAGATCAATCATATGAAATTTATGGCTCCATAAAATCTGTTTTGTCTAAAAAAAGAGGTAGATAGATCTATATCATGATATATAAATAACCAAATAATATAAAAAGAAATTTACGGCTCGATAAAATCTATTTTGTCTAAAAAAAGAGGTAGATAGATCTATATCATGATGTATAAATAACCAAATAATATAAAAAGAAATTTATGGCTCCGTAAAATCTATTTTGTCTAAAAAAAAAGAGGTAGATAGATCTATATCATGATGTATAAATAACCAAATAATATAAAAAGAAATCTATGGCTCCGTAAAATCTATTTGTCTAAAAACCGAGGTAGATAGATCTATATCATGATGTATAAATAACCAAATAATATAAAAAGAAATTTATGGCTCCATAAAATCTATTTTGTCTAAAAAAAGAGGTAGATAGATCTATATCATGATGTATAAATAACCAAATAATATAAAAAGAAATTTATGGCTCCATAAAATCTATTTTGTCTGAAAAAAGAGGTAGATAGATCTATATCATGATGTGTAAATATCCAAATAATATAAAAAGGAATTTATGGCTCCATAAAATCTATTTTGTCTAAAAAAAGAGGTAGATAGATCTATATCATGATGTATAAATAACCAAATAATATAAAAAGAAATTTATGGCTCCAAAAAATCTATTTGTCTAAAAACCGAGGTAGATAGATCTATATCCTGATGTATAAATAACCAAATAATATAAAAAGAAATTTATGGCTCCATAAAATCTATTTTGTCTAAAAAAAGAGGTAGATAGATCTATATCATGATGTGTAAATATCCAAATAATATAAAAAGAAATTTATGGCTCCGTAAAATCTATTTTGTCTAAAAAAAAAGGTAGATAGATCTATATCATGATGTATAAATAACCAAATAATATAAAAAGAAATTGATGGCTGCATAAAATCTATTTGTCTAAAAACCGAGATAGATAGATCTATATCATGATGTATAAATAACCAAATAATATAAAAAGAAATTTATGGCTCAATAAAATCTGTTTTGTCTAAAAAAAGAGGTAGATAGATCTGTATCATGATGTATAAATAACCAAATAATATAAAAAGAAATTTATGGCTCAATAAAATTTATTTTGTCTAAAAAAAAAAGGTAGATAGATCTATATCATGATGAATAAAAATAACCAAAAAATATAGAAACAGCAAAAGGTTTCGACCCATGTCAGCCTGGGCGGGCTGCGCAGACTGACAGGGGTCGTTACTTTTTGCAGATGCATTTAGCCTTCTTTTCACAGAGCGTGGCTCATACATATTGTTTTCCTTTGCAAGCGTAAAGGAACTATAAGGTTAAATTCAGTATAAAGATGCAGGTTTGGAGATATAATAACGGGATGAGTGTTCTGCAGTCGATAACTCCGGCTTTTTTCTTGTGTTTAGATGTGACGTCATAGCAATGGTTTGAATCCAAATGCACGTAGTCGATCCGTGTTATTTACCATGCGGCTTTCCCACAAGTCTTTGTGAAACTCTAGCGCGAAGTATGAAATTCTTTACGAGGCTACGAAGCACATTGAAATTAATTTTAAAAAAATACTTTGAAAGATTACTTACATTTGTTTTTCTTCTTTACTTTAATTTGCCAGCTATCGTCTTACTCAATTCAGCGATGAGATTTGTAAATTTCACAGAGATTATCAGAATCTATAAAACATACAGTAACGCCCCCCGCCCCCCTTAAAATAATACTTAGACCTTTTCCGAATCTTCAGAAGACAGCTTTTAACTGTTGGCAAAAAGCAATTTGCATATTTGTTACGACCAACTGCTCATTTTCTAATTATGTTTGCCATTAAAAAGGGGACACGTTTCTCTCCTGCAAATATTTTAATTGAGTTTAACTCAAGGTAAGGAAAAAATGTATGTTACCAGAAATCCTTTATTAGAGAAGCAATTTCACCGGAAGGAAAATACCGTATCTGACAGTGTAGATCAATGATGATACTGCACGTTCTGTGCAGTCTGATCTTGATCTGCACTGTCCGCAAAAGGTCCTTAAGTCGTGCCCAGCAGCCTAAGGGTATCTGATTCTAACCCAGATACAAAAAAAAAGGTGTTCTGCAAGGAAAAGCAATACCCTAAAATTCAGAATATTTTCCAAAGCTGTATTTGCCGTATGTCAAATAATGTGTGGGATAAAAAAAAAATCACAAAAATATAAACAACCAGTCAGCGATAAGTAATTCTCCTTCTTGAATATTTGTTGATATTTTCTTTAATCTTTCACCTTTTCCTACTGTTGAGGTTGTTCTAGTATCTCGTATAGTATAATTGTATTATTAGTACACACGTCTATTTTTGTCTCCAGTAACCAGAAAGACCAAGGTCAGATTTCACCTACCACTCTAAACTGCATTCTTTGTCTATTCCTGAATTTAGAAAGTAACACAATTTCTGGTTGGGTGAACCGTTTGGATAAGTCTATCAGAAGTTATACAAAAGCAGTGCATTGTGTTACTTTGACATCCAGACAATTCTTGATAATCAGACAAAGAATGCAGTTTAGAAAGGTTGGTGAATACGGGCCCAGATAGCTTTGAAGGGTACGCCTCTTTCCAACATTTTGTCAGACATATTTCAGTGACAGCTCACGTATAAATCTCTTGGCTGGGTTTCATTTGTATTTTGCTCGATGTTCTGCCAGAATTTCCTCGTAACAAAAATCAACGGCTATGCCTACTACAGGTATTCGCAGCACTATGAACCGCTTCCTGGTCATAGTAGTCAAAAATTGTCCCGTTTGAAAATTTGAAAGCAAGCACTTGTGCCGCACTGTTTTATCAGAGAAAATGTTGAGGTGCCTTTTTTTTGACTTCTTTTGCAGGCAGGCTACTGGATATATATTTGATAGAAACAAACAACAAAGCTCCGGGTTAGCCAATGAAAGTACAGTAAAGTTTCAAAGATGGCGACTTTCACGCTATTGTCAGTACAAACCTTGATTTTTCTAGATTAGTTGTGTTTGCGATGGAAAAGCAAAAACCAAATCGGTTGAAGTCCTTTTTGTTTTAACTTCTTTTGTAGGCTACTGGATATCTATTTGATGGAAACAAACAGCATAGCTCTGGGTTTGGCAATCAAAGTATAGTAGAGTTTCAAAGATGGCGACTTTCACTCGACTGTAAATGAAAAGAAAAAACAAGTGGTGTGAAACCTGAATTACGAGGGCCCAACAAGGGCAGGGTCCGTATTCACAAACCATTCTTAAGATTGTTTTTAGTCTTATTCTCAAGAATTTTCTGATTTTGAAAGTAACACAACCGTCCGTTCTTAGTTTCATTCTTAGTCTAATTCTAGATTTAGAAAGTAACACAACTTATGATCGGCTAAACCAAACGGTTTAGCCAATCATAAGCTGTTACTTTCAAATTTTGAACATTCTCGAGCATAAGAATAATTATTTTCTAAAGTATGGTAGGTAAATACGGACCCAGATTTGCTAAATGGTTTAGCCAATCAGAATTTGTGTCACTTTTTAAATCTAGAATTAGACTAAGAATATTTTTAAGAATGTTCGGTGTGTACGATCTCAGGTTTGTTAAGTCAACTGTTTACCAAACAATCCTGTATTATAACGAGTCTATGTGAGAATACCTATGAAAACCTTGTTGGAAAAGATAAACCAGCATTTTCTTTTGTTGCTACAAACTTTTCTCAATGGCAAGCCCCATTATTTTAGCAAAATGTGATTTCTTGTCTGCAAATGCTTTAATTCATTGCAAGTAAAAAAGATGTGTCGTCCACTCAAATTTTGGAATGAGAACATTCATTAATTAATTCATTCATTCATTCATTCATTCATTGAAAACATGGCATTGTGCTTCGTCAAATGCCAGAACGAAAATTCTATGAATCAGCCCCTGTGGCAGTCAATATTCTCGTGACATGGAATGACCCTGTCCAACCACGAAACAGTCGATGCCCATATAATCTACAAAGGTCAAAGGTTCTTAAATACTGTCAGAGTTGACAGAACTATCACACCATTCGGACTGCTAGGAAACTGAAATAAACAATGAAGTACCTGCTTATGTGCATAGCTTTATTTGGAGCAGCCAAAGGTATTGTATTATAGAAAAAAAGGGGTATCCAGTGGAAATATATCTACTTTTAATTTCGATTATTATTTTTTTCTTCATTTTTTTGTCGTCTTTCGTGTTCTTTTATTTCCTTCTGGGCGATTTTTTTTTAAATCTATAAATTTATGTTTTATGGCGTAGCTGTACAAGATGGCTTTTGACATACTACTTGGACAAACGTCTCTTTTAGAGCAGATGTGATTTGCGATGAGTAAAAATAGAGAACATGCTTATCTGGCGGGCTTCTGCTGCTCTTTTTTGTGGGCCTATCTATGAAACTTACGTAAACATGTAACTACCGCTTACTGATACCCCGCGGCACTTATTAATACATAAGCAAATCGATATAATAGGCTGTAGATACGGTATAACCCTTTTCTTGTCTATGACCAGCCCGCATAGCTCAAGTGGTAGAGCGTAGGACTTGTAAACGTCAGGTCTTGGGTCAGTTGAGGGTGTGGGTTCGAGCCCCACAGCTGGCCATCTAAAAATATTAATAGTCTTTCGGATGTGACGTTAAACCGAGATCACGTGTGACGGTGCTATACACCGAGTACGTAAAAGAACCAAGTGTAACATAGGATGGGTTTCGTACTATTTCTTGCTCTATCCTCCCTAACAAAACTAACAGTTTCCAGGGGGGCGTCGCCCATATGGGCAACCGGTCGCGACTATAGATAAACGCAGATTCAATCAATAACCCTTTTCTTGTACTAGAGGGGTAGCTAACATTTTTTATGTGTCACCATGTTACCCAATACTGTGCAGTCTACATATTAATTGGCCTGCAACACGCGAAAAGGGACATTCAGACATTTGCGTAAAATGTCGTCCCGGATCAGCCTGCACAGTCCGCACACTTTCCGATCGTGTTTGATTTTCTGTTTCACGCAAGTCTACTGTAGGACAAAATCTAATGTAAACGTAAAGTGCCGTCTCGGATCAGCCTGCGCGGACTGCGCAGGCTGATCCGAGACGACACTTTACGCAAATGTCCGAAAGCCCCTTTTCGCATGTTGCAGACCAATTATATCTTCACACAAGCCATTTTAAGCAACAACTGCTCAGTTTCCAATGACGACTTAGATTACCAAGTACGTCTTTTCATGAATATTATATCGAATTAAAAATGTCACATTTTGACAATATGCAAAACAGTGACGAAAAGGTGACAATTGCTGGCGTGATTACTATTCGTTAATACTCTTCACAATGAACCTCAAAAAAGTTTCAATATTCATATTCTAGTACCTCTTTCGCCGTTAAAAAAAGTTTCAATATTCATATTCTAGTACCTCTTTCGCCGTCAAAAAAGTTTCAATATTCATATTCCAGTACCTCTTTCGCCGTCAAAAAAGTTTCAATATTCATATTCTAGTACTCTTTCGCCGTCTGTCTTTAAAGAAAAATTGTTATATCTTTATCCATATTTTTATTTATTTACATATCTATCTAGATCTATTTTAAGTCTTCTTTAGAATTTAACTCTTTTCTCCACAATTCTGACTTGTTACGAATCTTGCGGAGAAGGCTTTTGAAAAATATATGGGAAAAGGAGAAAATGCTGGTAACCGGTAGCCTATATTTGCACGTTTCGATCACTTTTTTATTTCGTCACAATGTGTTAAAAAAAGTTGGCCTGCTGGTAGATGAAGGCCTGATATACAGAGATGGATGGGTCCGAAATTTTGTCGTCTAGTAAAAAGAAACATATGAATAATGCTCTGGCAAAAGAGGGTGTAATGCATCTCCTGAATCGTTATACCAAGCAAGTTATCACATAGTTTGGTATCCATGAAGTTGATTTTGTAAAAAAAAAGAAATGAGTATGAGATAATACACTTAAGGAATGAAGATATTTTTTTTTTTTTTTTTTTGTTTTCATGGAGGTATGAAAAAAAAAACCTAATCACACTGTAAGAAACCGCAAAAGTGTGATTAGGTTTTTTTTTTTCATACCTCCATGAAAACAAAAAAAAAAAAAAAAAAATTCTCTTCATTCCTTATACATGTAATTCAATATCACAGATATCTGCAACAAATATGCACTTAAATAATACTAACTGCTCTTTTTTTGTAAATCCAACATTGCGTATTTATTTACTGTCCTTTTCATTGATATTTCATAGCGCGGTAAAACTGCTCCTTCATGACGTAAAAATGACGTAATTCATGACGTCATTATAGAATTGAACATTTGCAGATTGAGTGGATTTATTATTAGAAGTTCAATACTCTAGAATTAAGTTGAAAATAAGATTGTTTAAACCCAGCAGAGTACCAGTGAGTTTTCAGTTCTCTCTTTGAATTTAGTGTTGGATTTTTTTTTTTTTTTTTCAGTATTCAGAAAAAATAAATTCAGCTAGCAATTTGAATTTCGGACTCGATATAAAATCAGAACGAAAAACATTATGAAATCTCGTATACATGTTTGTTTACATTAGTTTGACTGCAAAAGTAGTTCCGCCACTGCTGATTTTTTTTTTTTTTCATGGAGCTATAATTCAATAATGGTTTTTTTCATGAACATTGGCGAGTTCTGATTGGCTGAAATTTTTTTTTCATAGCTCCATGAAAAAAAAAAAAAAAAAAAAATTAAGCAGTGCCGGAGCTACTTTTGCAGTCAAAATAATGTAAACAAACATGTATACGAGATTCCATAATGTTTTTCTGTCTGATTTTATATCCAGTCCGAATTTCAAATTGCTAGCCAAATTTATTTTCTCTGAACATTGAAAAAATATCCAACAGTAAATTCAAAGACAGAGCTTAAACTCATTGTCACTTTGCTGGGTCCTAACAAACTTATTTTCAACTAATTCTAGCGTATTGAACTTCTAATAATAAATCTACTAAATCTGCCAATGTTCAATACTATAATGACGTCATGAATTTACGTCATTATTACGTCGTGAACGAACAGATTTACCGCGCTATGAATTATCAATGAAATGGACTTTAAATAAATACGCAATGTTGGATTTACAAAAAAACGCAGTTAGAGTAAAATTTAAGTGCATATTTGTTGTCTGTGATATTGAATTATAAGGAATAAAGATAATTTTCTTTTGTTTTCATGGAGGTTTTTTCATACCTCCATGAAAACAAAAAAAATTCTCTTCATTCCTTAAATGAAAAAAATTTTTCTGCCAATCAGAACGCGCCAATGTTCATGAAAAAAACTAATATTGAATTATATCCAAATAATTGACCAAAGGCTGGTCCATAAAATCCATTATGTCCAAAAACTGACTGAATCATGAGGGAAAATGGTCCTTGGACATGGAAAAAAGACCAAAAGCAAAACGTGTCGACACAGTTCAGCCCGCTAGGACTACGCAGGCTGACATGGGTCGATACTTTTTGTAGATGCATAAACCTCTTCTCAAAGAGCATTGCCTATATTGTAACCGTTGCCCCTTTTTACTCGTACTGTCAGCACCTATGCATATGTGTCGCGTAGAATGAAAGAACCGTTTGCCGTTATATGGCAAGTCAAAAATCATCCCAGAAGCTTCTGGTGTTGCATAAAATTCAAGAATAATTGACTAGAAAGTCGAAAGTCAAAAACATCACCTTTTTCATGTTCAGCTATCTGGGAGGATTCTAGTGTTGCACAAAAGTCAAGAATTGTTGACGTTAATGTTGCAAGTCAAAAGCATCACCCTTTATATATTCAGCTATCCAGGATGGTTATAGTGTTTCACAAAAGTTAACAAGTGTTGACAGTCATGTCTCAAGTCAAAAGCATCACCCTCTATATTTTCAGCTCTCCTTGAAGATTCTAATGGCGCAAAAACGTCAACAACCGTTGCCGGTAATATCGCAAGTCAAAAACGTCAACCTTTTCAAGTTCAGCTACCTTTGAGGATTCTAAGTTTGCATATAAAATCGTTGATAGAAATGTCACAAATCAAAATCGTCACCCTGTATATTTTCAGCTATCCTTGAGGATTCTGGTGCTGCACAAAACTCAACAATCGTTGATAGAAATGTCACAAATCAAAAGTGTCACCCTGTATATTTTCAGCTATCCTTGAGGATTCTAGTGCAGCACAAAACTCAACAACCGTTGATAGAAATGTCACAAATCAAAAGTGTCACCCTGTATATTTTCAGCTATCCTTGAGGATTCTGGTGCAGCACAAAATTCAAGGATTGTAGGCGGTAATGAAGCAGTTCAAGGACAGTTTCCGTACCAGGTAAACAATGTCTCGTAATCCGACCATTATTTGAATCTTAGGCTGCTAAGCGCTACTGACTTACCTTTTGCGGACAGTGTAGATCAAGATCAGACTGCACAGAACGTGCAGTGTGATAAAGGTTAACAGAATACTATTGTAGTTTTAAGGTTTTTTTTTTTTTTTCAGTTATTCCATCTAAAACTGGATTATATATATGTTTCTTGTGTTTATACAACGGTTTTACTTCTGTGACAATTTCAGACATTTATTTATCCATTTGCTGTAAACTACTTTTGGAAGGAAAAGTAAATTAAGCAATAGTTTTCACGTGCAGACATGTAGCAAACATTGATTTGTATATCAGCGGCGCTCTGGCAGAGCTCCGGGATGCATTAAAACAAGCAAGTTGTCACATAACTATGGATCCACACAATCTATCTCGTCTAACAACCGCCTTATTCTGATTAGAATGGTCATTTGGCATGCAAAGAAAATTGACAGATGACGAAACGTTTCGACTCATATCAGCCTGCACGGTCGATACTTTTTGCAGATACATTAAACTCACTCAACCTTTTCATAAAGCATGGCTCAATTTGATTGTCTCTATTTTATGCTTTCAAAGTCTTTTCAGAAGGAGATCAATAAAGTCGAACATTGAACTTGCACCTATTACATATCATTGCAACGTAATGAACTGATTTTATACTACTTCCTCAATGCATACATATAATTATAAAGCAAAATAAGCGTAAAATATGTATTATCAGACTCGATACAATTTGATGTAACAAAATTGTAGCTATTAAAAAAAAGGGTCAATGGGTTATACATGAACGCCAATGGTGACCTTGCGAGCTATATTTCACGGAAAATAACACCACTAGGTTTCAGAGATTCAGAGAGTTACAACTTTGATGTCAGGCATGGAATTTCAATAGTATATGAGCGTGGAAGTCCGAATTTCCATTGACTGACGTGTACTTCCAACAGAACCTTTTAGTTTTTTTTTTTTTTTGTAGCTTGAAAATGAACCTATCATAATAAAACTTTAAAATAAAGCAAAATACATTCAGCTGTGAGAAATATATATTTCCGAATTCGATACTATATAATACAAGAAAATGTAGCTGTTTACATTTTCAAAAAGCGTGCTTTACATTAATGTCACTGGTGACGTCCCTATACGTATCTAATAGAAAATAGCACCACTTAGTTTCAGAGAGCTACAACTTTCAGAGAGCTACAACTTTTATGTCAGACGAGGAACAATGGTAGAACATGAACGTTAACTGCTCTAGTAACCTCGCTTTCTTCCAGTTTAGTTTTCAAAATAACTGGATTACGACAAGCAGCGTAATTATTTTTCTTGCACACTGAAAAATACATTCAGTCAATTCGAACTCGGCTTTTGATGAAATACCTTTGACCATTGACTGTACATGCAAAATTATACAAATTACAATACAATCCGGTCAAGTTAATTTGCTTCAATACTGACAATATCATTTAGCAACAAAAAAAAAACTGTATTTTTCAATTTCATGTAGATCTAATTAAATCATGGAATAACTGAAACGAACTTGTCTTATACAATTAAGCCATGCACTGTGAAAATGGGGTTGAATGCATCTGCTAAAAGTATTAGCCCTGGCTAGTGCGTAGGCTGACCTTGATAAAAACTTTAAACTATGTGTCAATTTTCTGCATTTCAAAGGAACGGTCTGCTTCTTGATTTTAGTCGGGTGTTATACAAAATGGATTTTATGGATCTATAATTATATGATGACTTGCTTGGTATAATGCATCTCGGGGATAAATGAAACCCTCATTTACCAGACCGCCGCTCAAATAGACTGGTATAAGGAGCGATTTCAATTCACAGGCAAAGAAGACTTTTCTTTTCTCAGAATCCTTTTCCAACTTGTAACAGGTTTGTGTATGTTTAGACCTCACATGGTTTTACTCTTTACCAAAAAATCCATTGTTCCCATAGTCGTGAGAAGGCTTTTGAAACCACTGTGCAAAAGGGAGGAAAAAAAGCCACATTTAATTTGTCGTCTGCAAATTCTTTCAGTTTGGACAAGTCTAAAATTGTCGTCTGGTAAAGAGTAGATAGGTTTGAACAAGTGCATATTCTACTTAAGAAATAATCTTCTTTCTATCGTGGTTTATCGTTCAATAAACCACAGTTGTGAGTTATGAGGCACAATAAATAATCCACAAGGGCGATAGCCCGAGTGGTTTATTTATTGCGCCTCATAACTCACAACCCTGGTTTATTGAACGATAAACCACGATAAAAAGAAGATTATTTCGATTCTAACACGACCAACTCTTAATCAAACAAGTTCATACTTAGAGTAAAAACGCGGATGCAGATTATATTCCATTGAATAACTTACTTAGACAGAATGACGTCACTCTATACAGAATGAGGTAAATTTTACCACGCTTTCGTTGCACTGTGTTTATAGAGCCGAATTCACGTGTCATGTTAGAATCAATGTTTTACTATCAGCTCCATAAATTTTAACCTGGATCACCTTCTGCACTAAGAACGTTTTAGACAACGACATGGTTCGGATCAAAGCAATTTAGATAGGAATGGACGTTCTATGCTACAGTGATTTCAACATAACTTCAATATCCTTGTTAGAATTGATATAACACGTATATGAGTCATGCTCTGTGAAAAGGGGGCTTAATGCATCTGCGAAAAGTATCGACCCAGGTCAGCCTGCGCAGTACGCGCAGGCTGACCTGGGCCTAAACTTTTCGCTATCGGTCAATTTTCTGTAAGTCAAAGGACAGTTTACCCCATAATTATGTGATGACTTGGGCTGGTATCATGTATCACGGAGATGCATTGAGCCTCCTTTTGCCAGAGCATGGCTCATATATGGCTTGCAACACGCGAAAAGGGACATTCGGACTTTTTCGTAAAGTGTCGTCTCGGACCAGCCCGCGTAGTCCGCGCAGGCTAATCCGAGACGGCACTTTACGTCTACATTAGATTTTGTTCTTCAATAGACTCGCGCAAAACAGAAAATTACATAAACACGGAAAGTGTCGTTTCGGATAAGCCTGCGCGGACTGCGCAGACTGATCCGAGACGATACTTTACGCAAATGTCCGAATGTCCCTTTTCGCGTGTTGCAGGCCATATATAAGTCACACTGTGTGAAAATTGAAAAGCGGCTTTAACGCAGTTACAAAAAGTAGATCTATCGACATTGTCAGCCTGCGCAATCTGCGCAGGCTGACAAAGGTCGAAACTGGTCGATTTCATGCGCGTCAAAGGAGCATGCTACATTATGACTCAGTCGTTCGTTAAACAAAATACTTTTCATGAATCCATAGTTATGTGATGCCTTGCTTTGTAAAATGCATGACGGAGATGCATTAAACCCCCTTTTGCCAGAGCATTCCTCATATCCATGTGACATGGAGCCCGGGGACTTTGAGTTTAATCCTTACGCACATGTAGATCATTTCTTTACATTCAGGTGGCTCTTATGTTTTCTGGATCAGTATTTTGTGGAGCCACGTGGATAAAAACAAACTCTCCGATTAGCATCACAATTCTCACAGCCGCCCATTGTGTTGAAGGATTGAGGTATGCAAGGACCAGTTTTCAAGAACAGCCATAAATTCATTTCATAGTTTTAATCTAGATTTAGAAAGCAACACAACTTCTGATTGGCTAAACCATTTGGTTCAGATAATCAGAAGTTGCGTTCCTGTCAAATATATACATTTCTTGAGGTTAAGACTAGGAATGTTCTTAAGAATGATTGATGAATGCGGTCCAAGACTTCCTCTTCCATAAGACATTCTACCTTGTGTTATTTAAAGGTGGCCCTTCAGATTTTGGGACGAAAATTTTACAAAAATAAAAAAAAAATCATCCTTATACTCCCAAAGCCTTTTAATTTTCATTCATAAAGCCCCAGTAGCCGAAAACCATCCGACAACAAGAGAAATTAGAGATTTACTATGTCCCAGGTCGACACCGACGGGAAACACGGTCTATTTTTACGTGAGCAACTCGCTTATTTACATACCGGAAATACACAGACGAAGCTTCAAACATAGCGTTCAAAGAAGACATTATGGAAAATAATTACATGTTTGTTATGTTATGGAATTTAAGCGTCATTAGTCATGCGCCAGTCCCTTGACATTCCCACAATGCTTTTTTGATTTCTGGCGCGAAATCTAAAAATACCTTAAGAGGCTACGTAGCCTTTAAGGGAATACCATCAAAAACAATTTTTTTTTGTAATTTTATGATACTTAATTATTGATGATTTGTATTGCTTTTTCATATAAATTTCAGTGATATATATATTTTTTAATTTGGTGAGATGTGAAAACTCTAAATACCCACCTTTAACCTTTCCCCTTAAAGATACATCTTCACTCGTTTTCATCCAGTTTTTAACCGTTTTTCCTTTATTTTATGAAACCGTAATCACTCTTGTATCTTCATGCCAAATATTGACCCTGATGGTTGCAAGGTTGCACAGATTACGGCAGATAGAAAATGCATTTCATTCTATTGCGGCTAGCCGTAGACATAACAAACACAGTTTCCGGTTTAAATCGAATACAAATCCCTACAGTTTCTTTACCGCATACACCTTATATTGATTTTTTTTATCTACACAGATGACTAGATTACAGCGGTGTCAAGTTTTAACAGCGTTTGTTTACTATCTGGTTGCACAGATGTCTCTTTAATGATTGATTAAATAGATTTTTTGACACTTATAACAATATTTCTGCCGTATCACGACAACTCCTCACTTCTACAAGTGTTTCCTTAGCTTCACCAGTACAAGGATGGGACTAAACTGTTTTTTGTAAAAGAAAAGACGTTTTTTTTTTTTTTAAAGCCATGGTTTCTTTTTATCAATATCATTAAAGTCATTTCCAAAGTCTGAGTTAAATGACAGGTCATCTGATAGACAAGGACCTTCTGATTCAGCAAATCTGGGTCCTTGTTCACAAATCATTCTAAATTGCGTTATTCGTATTCGAACAAATTGACCTGAAATTTACGTCTATGCAAAGAATGATTATTCATAAGAGTGAATAACTTTATCATCGCGTTTAATCGAACGGTAAATTTTGGGTTTAACCTTTTCAGTGCCATAGTCAAATGAGACGCTTAAATTGCGGATGACATGGATCTAGATCAGAATGAACAGGAAGTGCATCATAGATCAATGTCATCCGCAACCTATTACCAATTTAAACCAACATAATTATGCCTATTTCAGGTAATTAAAGTATTCTTTAAGGACACCATAAATCTTTGAGCTGCATAAAGAGTTAAAAATCGTCCACTTAGTTCTGCATTCAGATAACAATAGCAGAAGCTAAGTTTGGACTGTAATTCAAGTGTATAATATATGGCTCGCAACACGCGAAAAGGGGCATTCGGACATTTGCGTAAAGTGTCGTCTCAGATTAGCCTGCGCAGTCCGCGCAGGCTAATCAGAGACGGCAATTTACGACGACATTAGATTTTGTGCTACAGTAGACTTGTGCAAAACGGAAAATTACATAAAAACGGAAAGTGTCGTTTCGGATTAACCTGCGCAGACTGCACAGGCTGATCCGAGACGACACTTGACGCAAATGTCCGAATGTCCCTTTTCGCGTGTTGCCGGCCATATGGTAAAAGATGTTGTTTATTTCATGTCAATTTGTTAAGGTAGCAAAGTAATACTGATTTCTGTTTTCCTGAACCTTTTCGTTTAGCCAGTCAGCAATTATGTTTCTTTGAAATGTAGAAACATTCTTGAGAATAAAACTAAAATATCATTTAGAATGGGTGGTGAATACGTGTCTAGATAGTCAATCTAGGAATTTACGACAAGAATCGAGAAAAAGAACAGCTGGTAAATACAGGCCTAACCGTACCAAAATATTGGACATTGAGAGGTCTTGAGAAAGAAGCAATTCTTGTTACCTGTAACACACCTATGGTCATAACTTAAGTATATCCTTGATTTAGACCACTGGGTCTATGTAAGGTGACGAATTTATAAAAACAAAAAGTGAGTCGAAAAATGACATTTATGTCTTGTGGAATGGATGACCTGTTACGCATGTGAGAAATGGAGACAAGGTTTTATAAGTATTATATCACTGTAGATTCGGGGGGGGGGGGGGTGTTAAGATTTTTCGCCAATTCATTTTGAAAAAAATATATATTTGCTTATATTGTAGAAGTTTCGAGATCCGATCACTCCGCGTGGTGCTCGGCCTTCATGACAGATCAAACCTGAATGACGTCGGAGTGCTTCAGTTTACAGCCGATAACATTACAATACACGAGAATTATAATACCCAAATGCTGTCCAATGATGTCGCTACAATTATTGTACATGTATCGCCCTTTTACGTTGAATCAAATTCATGGGCAAGACCAATAGAGTTGACGCAGACTGGTTACTCCCAAGGGGAAACTGGAACAGTATCCGGATGGGGTACATTGGAATCAAATGGTATATCTCATATTCTGGCTATTTTCATTCCATGTTTACCAGTTCTCAATGAACATGTAAACACCTGTCTATACATGTTAATGAATTTCGTCTAAATATTTTTCAATTACAAATTACAATTATTATCACTAAGCTGGGTTGCTGCAACCTTTGCCGCTAATTGCAAATACGTGTGTAGGATGGGATTTTCCTACATACAAGATTGCTGACAAATATTTGACATTCTTCTTTCTTTGTCAAGAGCTGCTGTTGTCGTATTGTTAGGGGTTACATATTCACTTTATTAAACAACTGTAAATTCCTTTTAGCTGAAATAAGTTTATATCATTTGTTTGGTGAATCTTCAGTTTATTGCTTGGACGAAAGATACTTGTAACCTAGGAAGACAAATGTTTAGATTTATGTTTGACACCGTAATCTGGCTTGCAACATGCGAAAAGGGGCATTCGCACATTTGCGTAAAGCGTCGTCTCGGATCAGCCTGCGCAGTCCGCGAAGGCTAATCCGAAACGACACTTTTATGTAATTTTCTGTTTTATGCAAGTCTACTGTAGCACAAAATCTAATGTAGTCGTAAAGTGCCGTCTCGGATTAGCCTGCGCGGATTGCGCAGGCTGATCCGAGACGACACTTTGCGCAAATGTCCCAATGCCCCTTTTCGCGTGTTGCGAGCCAATTACAACTGTTACAAAATACCATCACAGAAATAGAACTACAGTAAAACTCTGATATTACGAATTTCAGGGGACCGCCAGATTTAGTTTGCTGTAAGTGTAATTCACTATTGATAGTGCGAACTTCGCTATATTTTCTGACTCTTAGATGGATACATGTACATGAAGTATATAACTGTTACGAAATACCTTTACAGAAATAGATCTACACATGTAACTGTTACAAATAGCTTACAGATACAGATCTACATCTTGTTTTGTAGGTGTAGGGTGACAGAGGATAACTCGTTTTAAATTGACCAATCATACATCTGTCCACAAATAGTTCGAACCACTCTTTACATCCAGACCATGCTCTCCTTATATCTTTCTTCCTTTTTTTTTAAATAGGTGTTTCCCCATACGTTCTCCACTATGTGTCCAAACCTATCCTGTCTCTTGATAACTGTAAAGCTACTAGTTATGATCCCAATTGGCTGGACAACACAATGATGTGCTGTGGCGAGAGCGAAAAGGATGCCTGCCAGGTACTTCATTTACATGCTTACTATTTCAACACTGATGATGAATAGCGTTTTAAGGCCCGTCGACAACTTAGGTCATATTGGGCGCACTTATTTAGTAAACAATAATGCGAGGTGAAAATAACATACATGTGCAACAACATAAGACAAACACGATAAATGAGGAATGGACGAAACACAAAATGATGCCCCTTTTGTCGCCTTTTACGACATGCATGCTGTCACTTTTGTTCCGCCAGATGAAATGGCAGATGTGACGATCGCGGAACTGCAGTGGTTTATTCTTATACCCCCGATTAAACCACACGGGGTCCCACAGGCCAATTGATTCCCATTCCAAACCCTATTTACATCGAGAAAAAAATACAGGATTTGGAATAAGAACTACCCAGCCTGCTGCAATCCTACGAATTACGAGGAAAGCAGCCGTTTGTCTCTAATTTTAGTCGCCTTCTACGACATGCCATAGAGAAAGGCCGAGGTCCTATTCTATAAATTAAAAAAAAACCCGGGACCCCACGGGGATTCAACACTGAACTTCTTCAACATATGGGCCATGCTCTGTGAATGCACCTGCAAAAAGAATCGACCAATGTCAGCCTGCGCTGTCCGCGCAGGCTGACATTGGTCGAACCTTTTTGCAATGTTTAAATTTTCTGCATGCCCAAAAGGCCATTCTACCCCGAGATTCAGTCGGTTGTTCAACAAAACAGATTCCATGGATCCTTTGTTATGTGATGACTTGCTTGGTATAATGCATCAGCAGATACATTCAGCCCCGTTTTGCTACAAAATGACTCGGGCAACTTTAGCACCCCAGTACTCTTCTTCTTCAAAACATTATCAGTTTGACACATCAGTACTGTTAACAGTACAGTAGTTCTTTGAACAGCACACGTATTCCTTGCATAAATATTGCTCCAAAACAATATTACTGCAGCCCTTTACCAAATCGACAAAATTTTGAACATGTTTATATTTAAAGCACTTGCAGACGCCGAATTCACTTAGCTATAATGGAAATTGTCTTTGAAAAGACAGAAAACATTGTAAATAAAAAAAACACCTTAGACATCTACTTCATCTCACTTCTTCATCAACACAATGTGCACATCATTACTAAAACAAATTACAACTTCAACAAGTAACTTCAGAATACTTCAGAACAGGACATGTATTTCCCAAACACATAATTACTTAAATTTCTACTTCACACAGTATTTCTTCTACACTCTGCTACTTTAACACAGTATTTCTTCAAAGCATTACTTTCTTCAATACATTACTACTTCAATGCAACATTTCTTGAGCAAAAAAATATCTCTTCTTACATGTATTTCTTCAATACATTGCTATTCCAACAAAGTTTTTCTTCAACACTTTACTTCCTCAACTCAGTATTTTTTCAACAGAATGTCCGTACCACTTCACCACACACCATCTTGATCATATTACTACTTGTATACTGACCCACACTTCCAACGCAAAATTAGGTTTGACTTAATATTTTTCATTTATCATTTCATCCACTGTAATAAAATTTCAAAAATACACAGAATGGTCATTTTTGAAAAAGACAGCACCACATTCTCTCGTCAAACTCGATAAGGCCAGTCAGCCTATGCCCAAGTGTGCTAGAGGGGTGTCTTCAAAAAACAAAACATCAGTGTCAGTATCAGTTGTGTACTCCTGCAGCATTATTACATCCATGAATCTCCGACGCAAGAACTTGAGGTATCGGCGAATGACATTTAGGAGCAGGTTTTTATTCCAATCTTGGATCAGAGTCTGTTTAAGCTGCACAAGAGTACTGGACTGCATTTGCTAGCGACGAACACGCCCAACGTAGTAACGGCACGTTCTGGTGCCTTGTTCCGGTACCCTTCTGATTCCTGTGTGTGGACTTACTTGAAAATCTTTAACTCCACTACAGTCGCCTATCGTGTGGCAAACTTTGTGTTCACTCAAATGTTAAAGAATTTACCAGTTGTGCACTTGCAACACAAAAATGGTACATTGTACACAGATAACAGTGTTCACTGAAGCGTTACAAAATTGTTAACTGGCTGGTATGCACAGTTAGAACATGCACAGGAACAGATTGGGCAATAATCCTGTTTGTTTTTCATATCCCGAAGTTGAAATTTTATTCAAAAAACATTCTTCGTAGGAAGTTTGGGTCAGTATATATTTACTACAGAATTGTACTTCAGCACATGTTATCTGAGCATGTGACACATCATAATTACTTTTTCAACACAATACTATTTCAACACATGACGTTTTCAAATATTTTTTCTTCAGCATAGAGCTACTTCGACACATAATGTGATAAGCATACAATTTTATCAGCACAGTACTATAAATGGCTTGCAACACGCGAAAAGAGGCATTCGGACATTTACGTAAAGTGTCGTCTCTGATCAGCCTGCGCAGTCCACGCAGGCTAATCCGAGACGGCACTTTACGACTACATTAGAATTTGTGCTACAGTAGACTTGTGCAAAACAGACTTACATAGTGTCGTTTCGGATAGCCTGCTGATCCGAGAAGACACTTTACGCATATGTCCGAATGCCCCTTTTCGCGCCTTGCAAGCCATATACCGTGAAATACAGATTACTATTTCAACACAGTCTCTACCATATAGACACGTTCTCCCTCAGCACATTATTATGTCTCCACTTCAGAACAATACTACTTAACCCTTTACCACACGACCAATTTTAGACCTGTCCGAATTGAAAGCATTTGCAGAGGACAGTTTCAATGTGGATCATATTAAATAATTTTTCTTTGATAGGGTAGAAAACATTGTGGGAAAAGGAGAAAATGCTGGTTACCAGCATTTTCTCCTTTTCCCACAATGTTTTCAAAAGCCTTCTCTATCAGGGGTGTCAAAAGGCGTCATTGTGTGGTAAAGGGTTAAACAAATTTTTTCCTTAATGAATAACTAGTTCTACTTCAACTCATTACAACTGCAGACTTCATGACTACTTCAACACATTGCTTCTTCAATACATGTTTACTTTCCAATTAAAAGGCACATTTTTACGCGATAGAAAATCTGATGCCAAATAGAGGATCGCTTAAAATATTTTATGTTTTCATTTGTCACATTGTTTTCTGCCTATTGTCTACATCTTTAGTCCTTGAATAAAATCGGTAAATGTTTCCCATGGGATCGGCAAGTTAAGAAATAATCTTCTTTCTGTCGTGGTTTATCGTTCAATAAACCACGGTTGTTAGTTATGAGGCACAATAAATAATCCACAAGGGCGATAGCCCGAGTGGTTTATTCATTGCGCCTTATAACTCACAACGTGATTTATTGAACGATAAACCACGGTAGAAAGAAAATTATTTCCATTCTAACATGACAAACTCTTAATCAAAGGAAAACAAGTTCATATTTAGTGTAAAAACGCGGACGCGTACTATATTTCACTGAATAAACTGTGGCTATTCCAGTTACTTACCAAAACAAAACTCCACTGCCCAGTCGGTAAATGAAAAAAGAATCAAAATTTCACTAAAACGTTAGGCATCAAACACAACATAAACAAACCGCACTGTTGTACTGTTATACTTTCTCCCGCTCAAATGACGAAGAGGAATGAATGTATTATCAAGCATTGGAGCCGTAGTTTCTTCGAGTGCTCTGAATATTACTCCACCCGCTCCAAATCCCATATTTTCAATGCAACACCGGTTAATTTTGAACTTACCTTCGACTTGAAAAGACACTTGATTTACATATGTTTACTGGTAACATTTTAAATAGTTCCATCGTTGTCAATTTTTATCAATACAGTTAATATCGGTATCGAGAATTTTCCTTCCTCTTTGGTCAAGGAACGGAAAATGACGATTTGTTTACGTCAAGTGACTGTCATTGATAAAATATCGGCGGTGAAGACATGGAACAGCTACAGGCGACTTACTTTATACAGAATGACGTCAAACTATATAGAATGACGTAGATTTTACCACGCTTTCGTCGTGCTGTGTTTATAGAGCCGAATTCACGTGTCATTTTAGAATTTCAGTTTTAGCCCACCAAGACTTAAAGTCTCATTAAAGTCCAGATGTAAAAAGGCCTGTTTATAAAATAAAAGTAAATTTCATTTTTACCATGTAAAAATATGGCGATTATTACGACTTGCACTATATGTAAAGGTGCAGTTTGTAAAAGTTCCAGTCAGTGGCAGAAAAAAGAATTTTGAAAGTAGAACAATTCCTACCATGCCGCATTATCTGTTTGTTTACATCGATGATCGCCGACGATTAGCCGATTTTTCGTCGTAAATCTCCGCACTGACGTAATAGTGACGTAAACACCACGTGATCACTCAAGGCGTCGGAAAAAAAATCCTTCATTCACTTGATCTTTTTGTCCCCATTCTAGGCTTGAAAAACGTAAGTTTATCGACATTGTAAACAAAACGACGACACAGGCTGATAATCGCTTATTCATTTATCATCAATACAGGAAGAGTTTACTACATCTATATAAGAAAGCAGGTTCAGAATGAGCAATCTTACTCTCCGACGACATACTATTGGAAGTGCAAACAGTAGTCCTGCGTAGCACTAATGAGATGCAATGGTATCAAGTGACGTTCTCGAAGGCCTAGTTCGAATATACACGAACGATAACGAAGGTTTTCTCGATCAATGGCGTCCCTGAAACCGACGGGCTTCTCCATGCATTTTCGCACCCGTATTTCACGGCAACCAATACAGTAACTGACACGTTCGAGTTTTCTCCGATCTTATATATGTGTGTTGTGATGGGTTATCCGATATATTTTCGAGTTATATACGGTGAAAATTACCTATTTTTGGACTTTACAGGGGCTTTAGAGGAAACTTGATTTAATAATGACATATCCTATGAAAAAAATCAACAACTTCTACTGCTACTACTGCTGCCACTACTCCTAGAGAAAAATGGTTGAAACCCAATTTTAAGTGACTTTTAAAACATAAGAATTAAAAAAGGTTTTTTTTTTCAGGGAGATTCCGGCGGTCCATTAGTCGCAACACGAAATAGTAAAACCGTGCTGGTCGGTAAGTAAATAAACCTAAACTTGATAAATCAAAGTATATATTTAACTAGCCCATTAGTGTTTAATAAAACGATGAAAGTTGTTTTATTGCAAGAAAAACTAACGAAAAACTTAGGAAAACAGCCAGTAAAAGAAGAAATGGCTCGTAGTTGGAGATTCCGGCTGTTCACCGGTTGCACCACGAGATGGTGAAGCCACACTAAATGAAGCTGACTGGCTGCTTTCTCATATAATCATCGTGGAAACAACTCACAGCGGTGAGAGAGCAATGAACCTGATGCAATGACTGTCATCAATTTGTTGCACCCCGGCTAGTCTAGATCGAGATCAGACTACACCAAATGGGCGATCTACATTTTTTTTTTTTTTTTTTTTCTAAATAAGATTTTTTTGAAACTGATGAAGACAAGTACTTGCCTATTAAGGGTGGTTTTTGACAACGCAGCTCAAGACGAAATATGCAGTCTGATCTTCGATCTACTCTGGATATTTCTTTTCGTGCGATTTTATTGGCACTTTTGAAATGCAACATACAGGCTTCTTTCTATTTCTAAAGACTACATTAAAAGAAGAAAAAAATTAGATGTCGTTTACTTTTTAAATTGCCTTTCACTTCTATAAATGTAGTTACTATTGCGACCAGTGTAGATCAAGATCAGACCTCATGAAACATGCAGTCTGATCTTTGATATATACTGTCCGCTTTACCGAGACATTCTTGACAATTACAGTAACTTTGAAACTGTTTGTATACGTTCATGGCCCGTATTCACCAACGACTGTAAATTGCATTCTTGGTCGTACTTTAGATTTAGAAAGTAACAGAACTTCTGATTGGTTTTGCAATTTGGTTTAGTGAATCAGAAATTGTGTATTACTTTGAAATTTAGAAAATTATTTAGAATAAGAACAAGAATGTTGTTTAAAATGGTTTGTAGATACGGACCCTTATTTCAAGAATATAAATAAGCCATGCTTGTGAAAAGGGTTTTAATGTACCTGCAAAAAGTATCGACCAAGGTCAGCCTGCGCAGTCCGCGCAGGCTGACCTGGGTCGATACTTTTTGCTAAGGGTCAATTTGCTACATTTCCAAGGACAAGCTTACCTTATGATTCAGTCGGTTGCTGGACAAAATGGATTTTACGTTCCATTGTTATGTAATGCCTCGCTTGGTAAATATATTTTATTATAATGCACCATGGAGATGTATCAAACCCCCCTTTTCAAAGAGCATGGCTCATATGTGTATCGGGTTTATACAGCGCTCCAAGTTACAGGTACTTGCCAAACTTCACCTTCTATAACCCAGTATATAAAACAAGGTATACATTGTACATGACCCCTCTATTATTTGTTAGTGATTCTCTAACATTTTTAAGCTAAGATTGAAAAAGGTCAACCGTGGTATATTGAACGACCAACCACGATAGAAAGAAGATTATTTCGATTCTAATATGACCAGCACTTGATCGAAGGGAAACAAGTTCAAAAATTGAGAAATGTTTGTCTTCATTTGACACAAATTTTTCCCGCCATTATTGAAGCTACATTACACAGTACAAGGATGTTTCTTTATTTTTATTCATAGTTAACTATTTTATTTTCTCCCTTTCAAAGGAATAAATGAGTGAAAATTTACATCATGTTAATAATCATGAATTGACACGTGAATTTGATAAGATATCCGAGAGCGGAGACCTGGAACAGCCACGCACAACCTACGCCATTTAGAATAACGTCGATTTTACCACGATTCCGTTGCATTGTTTTTACAGAGCTAAATTCACGTTCCATGTTAGAATCTATCTTGTTCTGTGGCAATTTATCTTCGATCTGATAAATGGAATGGAACAAAGGAATAACTATTCAGCGATTAATTAATTACAAAAGTTTGGAGTACATTTTTTTTATTTTAATCCGTCCGTGAAATAAAAAATTAATACCGCAGTGAATACATTGCATGAATATTATGGGTTATTTCAGAAATAATCTTCTTTCTATCGTGGCTAATCGTTCAATAAACAACGGTTGTGAGTTATGAAGCGCAATGAATAAACCACCCGGGCTATCGTTTAACAAACCACGGTTGTGAGTTATGAGATACAATAAATAATCCACGAGGGCGATAGCTCGAGTGGTTCATTTATTGCGTCTCATAACTCACAACCCTGGTTTATTGAACGACAGACCACGATAGAAAGAAGACTATTTCGATTCTAACATGACCAACTCTTAATCAAAGGAAAACGAGTTCATACTTAAGTGTAAAAACGCGGATGCAGATTATATTCTATTGAATAACCTACAGCTGTTCCACTTACTTACCAAAAGAAAACCTCTCTGCCCAGTTGGTACATGTATATATGAAAATAATGAAAATTTCATCAAAACCTTAGGTATCAAACACAACGTAAAAAAAAAAAACCGCACCGTTTTACTGTTATACTTTCTCCCTTTTAAATGCCAAAGGAGAATGAATCTATTGTCAAGTATTGCAGCTGTAGTTGCTTTGAATGCACTGAATATTACTCCACCCACTCCCAATCCCATTTCCAATGCAACACCAGGCAATTTTGAACTAACCTTCAACTTGAAAAGACACTTGATTTACATATGTTTGCTGGTAACATTTCATATAGTTCCATCGTTGTCAATTTTTATCAAAACAGTTAACATCGGTAAATCCTTGAGGATTTACCTTCCTCATTACATGGGTAAAGGAGTAGAAAATGACGATTTGTTTACGTCAAGTGACTTTCACTGATAAAATATCGGAGGGCAAAGACATGGAACAGCCACAGGCGACTTACTTCATACAGAATGACGTCACTCGATATAGAATGAAGTAGATTTTACCACGCTTTCGTTGCACTTTGTTTATATCCGAATTCACGTGTCATGTTAAAATGAAACTTGAATAACGGCGTGTTACTAAAAATCTCTGATTGGTCGCAGAACACGACAAAAGTATCGACTATTTCCCTTCGAGTTTAGGTATATGTGAAAATACTGACAATTGACCCCGTGTAGTGTTTGGCATATAGTCCAGTTGGACACCATGTCTTATACAGTAGATTATAGACGGTGCCCTTGCTCCAAGGGTTCACATAACATTAATGAACCATGCTCTGGCAAAAGATGGCTTAATGTATCTCCATGATACTTGATACCAAGCAAGTCATCACAATTATAGATCCATAAAGCCCATTTTGGCTAACAACCTACAGAATGGAATCATGAGATAAACTGGTCGTTGGACATGTAAAATGACCAATTAAAAAAAAAAAAAAGAAAAATCGGCGCAGGTCAGCCTGCGCGGACAGCGCTGGCTGACCTGGGTCGATACTTTATGAGGATGCATTTATCCCCCTTTTTGACAAAGCACGGCTTTTTTTTTTTTTTTTTTATTTCTCTACGCACAGGTGTCGTGAGCTGGGGCTACGGATGTGGATTCGATGGCTACCCGGGTGTTTATGCTGATGTCAACTATCTTAGAAACTGGATTCTCACTAACTCTGCGTAATATGATGAATCGTAATGTAATTACCTTACCAGAAAATAAAAAATACACCGTTTTTTTTTCAGTTTGATGTTTGACCATCTATCTATCTATCTATAGTCGAACCTGCACTAACGCCCACTTGCTATAAGCGACCCCCCGCTGTAAACGACCACATGAAATTCCTGTCGACGAAATTTCCAATGTAAATGGCCTGTAATAAGCGACCCCCCGGTGTCTCCGACCAGCGACCATGCAAATTACAACTTTTCAGACCATAATCCCCTATAAGCGACCACTGAATTTCGTACAAACCTTTAAAAAAATCAATGTCAGACCGTTCATATGTTTGCGCCAGGAACTACGCAGATCATACAGGTTCTGTCATTCAACTCTTGGACGAGATCAATAACCACTAACTTTTTAATATTTTCCATCTTTCTCTTCAAATTTGTAACTTCAATTTGAGTTCACTCCTCAAAATATCATCTTGGCGACAATCCAAATCCAAAACATTTCAGTCATTAAACTCCAAGACATTACAAGACAAATTTATGATGCATAGCATCATAGAAGCCGCAATCTTTTGGTGGACAATTTCAGAAATATTGACTCTCTTGAGAAATTGTGATTACATTTTTTGTATCTGTTTTTACCCCCACCCCCACCAGCGGAAAATCATGACAAATGGTACTAAAATGCAAGGAAAAAAGAAACAGAAAATAATATGTACATGTATTCTAATTATTAAAAGAAATTTAGAGAGGAATCTTAAATAATCTTGTTGATATATTATTATTATAAA
The DNA here is from genome assembly GCA_946811185.2 of Hippopus hippopus. Classification (NCBI taxonomy): domain Eukaryota; kingdom Metazoa; phylum Mollusca; class Bivalvia; order Cardiida; family Cardiidae; genus Hippopus; species Hippopus hippopus. The sequence continues at coordinate 4,444,296 of OX328096.1, read as the reverse complement.
GTGATGTTTATTTGGGGGAAAAAAAAAAAAAAACGTAAAAGCATCGGAATTTTTGAATTTCTACTCGAAATTTGAAAATGGAGAAATTGCGCATTCAAATACAGCATTTTCTATTTATTTAATGATTTTAGAAAGGAAACTTCTATAGCGGCATTAAAGGCAATACTACAGAATTATTTAGGTTACCAATTATTCAAAGTGATAAGAAGATCGTTATTCACATATGATGTTTACATGTATTTACAATTCTTATCAGTGATCTCTTCTTTGTGTTTCTTTTTTTTTACAATAAAAAAGAAAAAAAGGAAATAAAAAAAAAAAAAAATATTCAACAACTTTTTTCTAAAAGATGATCTTCTTGCTTGTCAAAAAGTATCTTAGCATGCTTGTAACACAGTGAATCTTTACATTTCTACTCTAGAAACAAAAACTTTTGCATGGCATCTCCAAAATTATTCTGATCATAGCCTGCACAGTTGGCACAAACCACGTTTCTTTTATTCCTGAAATGGAAGCCACACACACACACACACACACACACAAACATTTTTTAAGTCTTTAAAGATCTGGATCTATTCAACCACAACATATTACTATACATATTTCGTTTAATAAACAGTAGTTTGAACCATTTTCTGCATAGGAATTGTACAAACCTAGTGTAAAACTTCTAATGTAAATTTCAAGAGCTATTCTAAACCTTTGACCAGCAGCGACGTAAAAAGTTGTATATTCACAGTAATAGGTTCTGTAATAAATTTAACCCTTCGACTACACAACGAAATAAATACACTGAGTAAGGAAAACAAACAAGATTTTCTTTTATGTTTACGAAATATCTTAAAGAATATTAAAAAAATATTACACGGGCTATGTGCTGTCTGATCTTCATCTATTTCCGTCATTTTCGAGCAGCTTCAACCCTTAGAGCACCAGGCACCACCATGATAATTACTGTAGTCAATGTACATCACGATCCATACGTCATGTTGGAAACAGGCCTGGTTTCAAGGGTTCTGTAGATCAAGACCATACCGTACAGAACGTAAAGTCTGATCGTAACAGCTTCGACACACAATACAGTAAATGCTAAATTTTGCAGGTCTCATAAGATAGATGTTTCGTGTAACAAAAATCCATTGGGCTAATGTGTAGACGAAGGGAAGAAAAAGGGTTATCTTTTCGCAAGTATTCTATAAATAGCTGATGTAGACGCCTCTTGTGTAGGGAGGTAACCAGTCTATACCTTGATCAAAGGTTAACCACCGTTTTATCCTTTACAAATTAAGATTGGACGAAAAACTTGTACATAAAATTGCTTCTGATTATCATATTCTAAGATGCTCTCTATATCATAATCATCATTATTTTGTTTTGTAAAAAAGTAGACAAATGCGAAAACCATTGAGAGGTGTAAAAGCTTGTGATAAACCGAAAGCATAACGACTTCGTTTGGGAAAACAGAAGGAATCCTATATGTTTGAAAACTTCGGGGGACTAGCCAATTAAAGGATGTTTATCTTTCTGTATTTTTTATTGTTATTTGGGAATGAAATATATATTGCAAGAAAACCAGGTTTCAATTTCATGTAGGTCTGTTGGAATACTTAAGAAAGAGTCATGTGGGGTAATTCTGTCACAACAACACAACATTATTAGAAATTTTACAAAAATTATCACCTATCGAATAATTACTGATCATGTACATCGTAAATAGTTTAGGTACATTCCTACTGGAAGCCGCTTTCGAGCGGCTTCCAATAAATTCCTTGTGTACACCTTTAGTTGCACAGACACCAGAGCTAATCAGAACACGTTGTGTTTGGTTGCTGTGCTATAAATAACACGGCTGTATTTAGATGCAGTAAACCAGAAAATCAATAACTGACCGATAAAGAGTTAAATGCAGGTGTAAAGTTTACATCTATTCAGTTGTATAAATCCTTGTAACTCTAGACTGACAGTACGCAGATTTAAAGTTAAGGGATTTGGATTTGCATGACTACACACATCAGATAGGTTTTTTGTTTATTGTTCTGAGTGAATTGTTATTTTGATTGTTTGATCTTTGAAAAAAAAAGGATCTGCATGATGGAAAGTTTAAGAATTGGTGATCTGCTATAAATTTGAGATGTGCCAATTGTCATGTCTCGATCTCAAAATCATGACAAGTTAACTGTGTAACTTGGTCAAAATATTAGAACTGGTAAAATAGAAGACAGTGAACTGTGTATGTGTGTTGGGGGGGGGGGGGGGGGATAGGGAAAGGGGGTTCAAATGAAACAACGAAAATAATTTAAAATTGCTGAAAAAGAAATTGTGAAATTGTGCATACATATTGACCAGGGATCTTATATACACAGGGATAGGCAACGCAACTGGAGTTAAGACCAATTATCGATTTTTCACTGACTTACCTGTACGGCGTCCAATAATCCGTTGTCGTTCCTTGCGAGTTATTATCTTCCTTTCAGATAACATAATTCCTTGCCGATTCCGACAATTTTTATATCCGCCAAAGAAGCGTTTAGTATGAAATGCGTTTCAATGTTTATGTCAATGTTTTTCTATTATTGTTTTTTTCAGTTAAAGTGTTATTTTTTTTATCTGGAAAATTTAAAGTGTCGACTAATTGGGCGTTTCAGATATACAGGTCATGTCAGTCTTTATTTCACACGAAGTGTAAATTGTGAATGGAGATCAAAACGGCCCGGTGCCAAAACGACCCATTACCGAAACAACCCTCTTTTTCGTAGTAACTTAAAATATTTTAATATTTCTGCAGTGGATATCTATTGCAAACAATTCGGGAAAAGCACACGTCGCCTGTTCAAGGATTAAGTCCGTCTAACGTTTCGGAAGTGGGCTGCTTTTGTCCACTCCCTGTATTTGACATGATCACAAGTGGGATATATCAAGTTGTGTATCCGTCATGACACATCTACTGTCAGTAGCAGGGATCCTATATATACAGGGATAGGCAACGCGGTATAACTTCCGGTTATTCACCGACTTCCTTCGAATAGACCGCAAAGGAAAAAACGGCGGCCATCACACATTTCGGCATACGACGGTCACTTTCTAATCAAGGTTTTGCGTGGTTCTGGCATATGTCCTTCTAAACAGGTAAGTTTCCGAATCTTTACATGTTAAAAATATCAGTAACATCAATTATTGTATCGCAGATTTTGTTTTATATGCGCATCTTGGCGTTTAAAATTCATGGCCTAATCACGTTTGCCTCGAAGCGGATGTTCGGCTAAAAGAGGAGTTGGTGATGTGCAATAGAAATCAATTTTAAGTACATAAAGTAGCGTCCAAATAGCAACATGTTGGTAAAAATCATGAGATAGAGTACATCTTCTGTTAAAGTCAATTTCGTACTGATTTTGGATTCCTAAGTTAGATAATTGTGGGCTCAAAACTGTGCTATTTTCGGAATTACCCAAAATGGCGGACCAACGCGGTGAATTTGGCGGTACCCTACTGATAGTTGTAACTTTCTAAATTCACTTTTAGAAATAAATGCGTTCAGATATTGACATATTTATAAACAGTAAGTATTTCGTTATGATTTAAAGTCAAATCTACTGATTTTGGATTCCTAAGTTAGATAATTGTGGGTTCAAAACTGGGCGGTGAATTCGGCGATACCCTACTGTAGTTGTAACTTTCTACATTCATTTTTAGAAATAAATGCGTTCAGATATTGGCATATTTATAAACAGTAAGTATTTCGTTTTGATTTAAAGTCAAACCTACTGATTTTATAATCCTAGGTTAGATAATTTTGGGCTCAAAACTAGGCTATTTTCGGTCTTTTTTTGCAAGATGGCGGCCCAATATGTCGAGACCCTAGTGATAGTTGTCGCATTCTGATTTCATTTTTAGATGTAATTGTGTTCAGATATTACCATATTTATAAGCAGTAAGTATATCGTTTTGCATTAAAATCAAATCTAAGCTGTTAATCGAATCCTAGGTAAAGAAAAGTGCAGCCTAAAAAGGGGTTATTTTAGTAAAGATGGAAGCGTAGTACCACACACTAGTCAAAAATGATTGGATCTGTGATAGTTGGCGATATCCTGAACAAATTCTCATTAATATATCTAACCATGTGAAAATAAAACCATATTTAGCAACGTAACTGAAGAATTAAAATGTTACGTTTTGTAAAAAAGAGAAAATTGAAATTCAATTGGTTCTCTATTTTTTTCCAGATATATATTGTGACAGTACAAACACTTCAAAACATGGTTTCAAGAGCTGTCAACATGCTGTTGTGATGCATCCTGTGAACAGAAGAATGACATTGAAGATGGTTTTGTAATTTTGCATAAAGTGTGCCAGTATAAAACTGAAGCTGGGCTTGAAAACTTGGACTAATACAGGCCAAATCAGCTGTGAACTGTACAAACCTGCAAGAAAAATGCTTAAGTGAATTTACATGTATTTGAATATGAAAGCTCTGAGCTTCTTCTACCATTAAAGTATATTTAGTATGTATAGCTCAATAAGCCATTAGAAGTATGGAGTTAAAGATTTAATTATCTGTGACAAATGCTAGTATTCCTGAATCTTAAGTTTTCACTAACCTGGAGAATATCCATACTTCTGAAAACATTGCGAAAAAAGAAGAAACCACCGGTAAGTACATGTCACATTTTCTCATTTCCTCAGGAAAAACAAGTCTCCTCATTTCACTCGCATTTCATTTGTCGTCTGCAAATGCTTTCAAATTAGACATGTCCAAAATTTTGTAATCTGGCAAAAAGTTAAGGATGGAACCTTTTAATTGCTCAATTCACAGTGTTTCACAACATTTTCAAGTTTTCAGTTGTATCATAGCAACCATTATACTTATCCATTTGTTTTTTGAATTTGCACAATAGTCTTCACAAGCTGCATGTTGCGTTTCCTCATCAAGATATTTTTTGAGGGAGAGAAGTATATATCTGTGTTGTGCAAAATTCTCTGAGAATCATGATTTTGGTTTCCCAGTACTCACACTATTGTAATAAAACACTAGAAGTACATGTACATGTATTAAATTTGAAATACTTTTGGTTTCTTCAAACAACACAGTACGTTCAGTATCTACAGCCTAATAAGCCACTTGAAGTAAGGAGTTATCTCATAATTTGTGACAAATGCCAGTATTCCTGAATCCTAAGTTATCACTACCATGGGAAATATTTACACATCTGAAAATATTGTGGGAATAGAAGAAAATGTTGGCAAGCATGTTCTCATTTTCTCAGCAAAGACACAAGTCACACATTTTATTTCTTGTCTGCAAATAATTCCAAATTAGACAAGTCTAAAATTGTGTTATCTGGCAAAGTGTTCAGGTTGGTTGCTTTCAACATTTTGCAATTGTATCACAGCAAACAATGCAGCTATCCATATTCCATGTATTACAAAGACAAAAACCTAATTTTTTAAATAGCACAGAAATCATTTTGAAAAGAATTGATCACTGGCTGCAAATGATGTTTTGCGAATGTTTTCCAACGCTGTCCATTGTATGAGGAGTGAAAAGTCAAATTTGTACAAAGTCTTACACAAATTATACTGTTTTCAAATTGGTCCAAAATCAAAGCATTCAAAATTAGTAGACAAGCTTTTAAGTTCTCTAACACAGAATAAAAAAACCATTGTTGAAGAAGGAAAAATTGCTTGTCACAACCCATTACCGACAACAGTTAAAATGTGGCTCGAATTATGGAATTTGTTGTTGATATAATAGAAAGCATTTGGGAAAAAGGAGAAAATGTTGGTAACCAGCATTTTCTCCTTTTCCCGCAATGTTTCCAAAAGGCTTTTTTCTCTTGGTCAATAGAACTCAGGGTTGTGTGGCAAAGGGATAATTGCAGATATGTCTTATTTTTTTCTAGTAATTCTGCTATTGACTATTTTTTTACCAAAGAACAATTTTTTGGGTGCCTTTGGAATCCCCAATTGAAAGTATTAGCAGACGACAAATGAAAATAGATTCAAACGATTTGTTTTTTTTCGCATGGTATTAAACATTGCTGGTAAAAATGCTGAAAACAGGTACATGTGCGAGGCTAGCATTTTGTTGCAGACAGGTGCTCACACTTCACCAGCATACTTTTCCAGAAAGTTCACCTACTGCTTTCCATTTTGCAGAAAATTAATTCCCCTTTTTTTTTGGTCAATTACATTGATTTAAGAGTAGCTGCAAGCTGAACTGAAAATGTACTGGAAGGTCTATTTAATGGGCAGTGAAGGCACTTTTCTGGATTTATATGCCCTTTTTGTAGTTTGCTATTGAAAAATGGGTAAATAGCTATTAATAGATCTAATGCATTGTACTACATACAAGTGAAATGCTTTTCACTCCTGGTAACATGACAAGCTTTTGACTTTACCAAGTTGAAACATCTGGAGAAGAAAATCAGAAAATAAATGTTCAGTTTCAATGATGCGTATTGTCTATGAAAAAGAAGAGGTCACTAAATGTGTCTTGACAGATCTCTACACAGCTTGTATATGGGAAAGGCCCAAAGGAGCCCACTTCCAAAACGTTGGACGGACGTAATCCTGCGACAGGCGATGTCTGCTTTTTCCGAATTGTTTGCAATAGATCCACTGCAGACATGTTAAAATATTTTCAGTTACTACGAAAAAGCGGGTTTTTTCGGTAATGGGTCGTTTTGGCACCGGGCCGTTTTGATCTCCATTCACAATTCGTGTTAAATCAAGTCTGACAATATTGACCTGTTAGTCGATACTCTAAATTTTCCATATAAAAAAATAACACTTTAACTGAAAACAAACAATAACAGAAAAACATTGACATAAACAATAGAAAAACATTTCATATTAAACGCTTCTTTGGCGGATGTAAAAATTGCCGGAATCGGCAAGAAATTATATTATCTGAAAGGAAGATAATGACTCGCAAGGAACGACAACGGATTATTGGACGCCGTACAGGTAAGTCAGTGAAAAATCGATAATTGGTCTTAACTCCAGTTGCGTTGCCTATCCCTGTGTATATACGATCCCTGGTCAGTAGTGTCCTCTTCTGTTTATAGACAATACGCATCATTGAAATTAAATATTTATTTTCTGATTTTCTTCTCCAAATGTTTCAATTTGGTCAGGTCAAAAGCTTCTCATGTTATCAGGAGTGACAAACATTTCACTTGTATGTAGTACAATGTATTAGGCCGGTAAACACAGAGATCTGTTAATAGTTATATACCCATTTTTCAATAGCAAGCTACACAACCAGAAAATTGCCTTCACTACCCATTAAATGGACCTTCCAGTACATTTTCAGTTCAGCTTGCAGCTACTCTTAAATCACTGTCTTTGACAGAAAAAAAGGAGAATTTCCTGCAAAATGGAAAGAATTAGTGAACTTTCTAAAAAAGTAGGCTGGTGAAGTGTGAGGACCTGTCTGCAACTCTGTTCCTACTTTTATACATTGGAATCAATTACATACACCAGTGGCCTTCACAATTGCATCATTTCGAATTAACCTTACAACCTTGTGTGTTTGATGACTTCGGAATATTTAAAGCTTTTTGAAAATATTGTGGGAAAAGAACAAAATGCTAGCCTAGCACATGTACCTGTTTTCAGCGTTTTTATCCGCAATGTTCAATACCATGCAAAAAAAATCCAATCGTTTGAATCTACTTTCAGTTGTCGTTTGCTAATACTTTCAATTGGGGATTCCAAAGGCCTCCCAAAAAATTGTTCTTTGGTAAAAAATAGTCTGTAGCATAATTATTAGAAAAAAAAAAAGACAAACCTGCAATTATCCCTTTTCCACACAACCCCGAGTTCTGATGACCAAGAGAAAGAAGACTTTTGGAAACATTGCAGGAAAAGGAGAAAATGCTGGTTACCAACATTCTCTCCTTTTCCCCATATGCTTTCAATTATATCATTGACAAATTCCATAATTTAAGTCGCATTTCAATTGTTGTCTGTAAATGCTCTCATTTCATACAAGTCTACTTCTGTGTTGTTTCAAAAAGAGTTAACAGTGTGGCAAAGTAAAAGTTGCTTTTGACAAGCAATTTTTCCGTCTTTAATAATGGTTTTTTATTCTGTGTCAGAGAACTTAAGGTTATCTAATAACTTTGAAAGCTTTGATTTTGGACCAATTTGAAAACAGTATAAGTTGTGTAGGACTTTGTACAGATTTGACTTTTCGCTCCTCATACAGTGGACAGCATTGGAAAACATTTGTAAAAGACCAGTTGCAGCCAGTGATCAATTCTTTTCAAACTGATTTCTGTGCTATTAAAAATATTATGTCTTTGCCTTTCCTTCAAATGTTTTTCATTTTTTAAATTTTCAAAAAAATTCACACTGTACACAGAAAGTTTATGTTGAAATTGATATTTTAAAATTTCTCACTAAAAACATCAAGGCAGCCATGAATATTGAGCTACATGTGTGTTACAAAATTAAATGGTGCTGAAAAATGTGTTCCTTTAGCAAGTTTTAACTTAATGCCTAATAAATTTGATTTTACATAAATCCACTGTAGATATCTTTGGAAAACAGTATGACACAAGGACCAATCTTTTTGCAAATGGTTGGTTGCTTCCGCAAATGCTTTTTTCATTGAATGTAGACTTTTATCTCCTAAAACTTTTTCACTGTGGCAAGTTGCAGTTAATGATGATGGTAAAAGTATTGTGTATATGAGATATTATTGGTATACATGTATTAAACTATCATTATAATCCTGGTGTATGTCATACAAACGCCCAAACTATACTTCTCTCCCTCAACAGAGATTTTCAAGTAGAAACATTCCCAACTCTAGTAATACATGGAATATGGATAGCTGCATTGTTTGCTGTGATACAATTGCAAAATGTTGAAAGCAACCAACCTTCAGGAACACTTTGCCAGACAACAAAATTTGAGACTTGTCTGATTTGGAATTATTTGCAGACAAGAAATGAAATGTGTCACTTGTGTCTGCTTGTGCAGACAGTTGTGCAAATTCAAAAAACAAATAGATAAGTATAATGGCTGCTATGATACAACTAAAATGTTGTGAAACATTGCAAATTGAGCAAGGTTCCATCCTTAACTTTTTGCCAGATTACAAAATTTTGGACATGTCTAATTTGAAAGCATTTGCAGACGACAAATGAAATGCAACTGAAATGAGGAGACTTGTTTTTCCTGGGGAAATGAGAAAATGTGACATGTACTTACCGGTAGTGTCTTCTTTGTTCACAATGTTTTCAGAAGTATGGATATTCCCCAGGTTAGTGAAAACTTAGGATTCAGGAATACTAGCATTTGTCGCAGATAATTAAATAACTCCATACTTCTAGTGGCTTATTGAGCTATACATACTAGATATACTTTGGTGGTAGAAGTAAGCTCACAGCTTTCATATTCAAATACATTAATTTCACTTTAGCATTTTTCTTGCAGGTTTGTACAGTTCACAGCTGATTTGGTCTTTAATATTCCAAGTTTTCAAGCCCAGCTTCAGTTTTATACTAGCACACTTTATGCAGAATTACAAAACCATCTTCAATGTCATTCTTCTGTTCACAGGATGCATCACAACAGTATGTTGACAGCTCTTGAAACCATGTTTTGAAGTGTTTGTGCTCTCACAATACATATCTGGAAAAAAAATATAGAACCAACTGAATTTCAAATTTCTCCTTTTTACAAAACGTAACATTTTAATTCTTCAGTTACGTTGCAAAATATGGTTTTATTTTCACATGGTTAGACTATAATGGAATTTGTTCAGGATATGGCCAACTATCAGAGATCAAATCATTTTTGACTAATGTGCGGTACTGCGCTTCCACCTTTACTGAAATAACCCCTTTTTAGGCTGCCATCTTGCAATTAAGACCGAAAATAGCCAAGTTTTTGAGCCCACAGTTATCCGACCTTGGCATCGAAAATCACTAGATTTGATTTAAAAACAAAAAGAAATACTTACTGCTTATAAATATGTCAAAATCTGAACAAATTTATTTCTGAAAATAAATTGAGAATGCTACAACTATCACTAGGGTCCCGCCAAATTCACCACATTGGTCCGCCATTTTGTGATGAAATACCGAAAATAGCCCAGTTTTGAGCAAATAATTATCTAACTTAGGAATCGAAAATCAGCACAAAATTAGCTTTAATACAAGGAGATGTACTCTATCTCGTGATTTTTACCAACATGTTGCTATTTGGACGCTACTTTATGTACTTAAAAAGTACTTTTGCACGTCAATAAATCCTCCTGCCGAACATCCCCTAAGGGGCAAACATGATTAGGTCATGATTTTTTAACGCCAAAATAAGCATATAAAACAAAATCTCCGAAAAAATTGATGTTACATATATTCTAAGCATGTAAATATTCGGAAACTTACCTGTTGAGAAGGACGTACGGGATAACCAAGCAAAACGTTGATTAAAACAGTGACCGTCGTATACCGAAATTTAAGATGGCCGCCGTTTTTTCCTTTGCGGTCAATTCGAAAGAAGACAGTGAATAACCGGAAGTTATACCGCGTTTCCTATCCCTGTATATACGATCCCTGATATTGACCCTTTCCAAAACGACAAATTTAAATCTTTTCCAAACTGAGAGCATCCACAGACGACAAATTCAGAATTGGTACAAATGAGCTTTTGGTCTCAGATAGGGTAGAAAACATTGTGGGAAAAGGAGAAAATGCTGGTTACCAGCATTTTCTCCTTTTCCCTCAATAATTTCAAAAGCCTTCTTTCCCAGGGTCGTGAGAACCAGGGATTGTTTGGTAAAGGGTTAGTATGCTAGATGTTATATTTCTTTGTTGAAGGTCTATTTCAAGTTTATGTATTAAGTCATTAAATATATTTATATGCTATAGTGGCATATTAAGAGTGGTCTTAGATTTTAGAAATTTCAAGGACAACTTGCAACCCTGCAATAAGAGACCACCTGCTGTAAGAGACCGCTTTTAAGATTTCCCTTGAGTGGTCTCTTAAAGCAGGTTCGACTGTATCTATCTACCTATCTGTCTGTCTATCTGTCTATCTATTTGACAATCATACGATACATTTCTCTAGTTCTCCAGGAATGCTTCTCGTGTAACAAAAACAAGAAGAAGAAGTAAAAGAAAAAAAAAAAAAAAAACGAGAAGAAGAAGAAGGACAAGAAGAACAAAAGAGACAACAAATAAACAAGAAGGACAACAACAATAATTGATTGATTGTATGGTGTTAAACGCCGTTTTCAACCTTATTTCATTTATATCGCGGCCGCCATTGCACCTATCCTTTCTTTCCTGGAGTTTCTTTTAACAGTACTCGCCACAATATTCTTTCAAAGCCACTAGCTGCTTTCTAACATCATCATCGTCGAAACAATAGTCAGCGGTAAGAGAGGAATAAATTCAGTCGCAATGACTATAATCAGTTCTCGGAAAGAAATTGGCTAAGCCGGGAATCGAACCTGCGACCCTCTGTTCTTAAGGCCTGTGCGCTACCGACTGAGGTACCAGGACTCGGCAAGGACAACAAGACATCAACAATAACAAGATGTAGAACACTTATAAAAAGGTGACCTCAGTCTGAATCTAATATACAACAAAAGTCCTTGATCAGCAAGAACGATTTTCACCGACAATTTTCTTATCTTGATCTAAAGTCCAGAGTCATGTCTCTCTTGACCATACGACAACAAGTTAGAGTCCTCAAAATTGAAAACAACTGCAGATAATAAATGAAATATGGTTTTAAAATGATAATCGTCTTTGAAAGGGTAGAAAACATTGTGGAAAAAAGGAGAAAATGCTGTTTACCAGCATTTTCTCCTCTTCCAACAATGTTTTCTAAAGTCTTCATTTTGATGGTTGTCAAAATTCAGAGTTGTTTGATAAATGGTTGGGGTGTTCAAATATTTTCAAATGCAAGTTGCTGTAGATTGTAAAGAATTTACAAAAAAAAAAATTAAAGGTTTAATTTGAACTGAAACTTACAATTAAAAAAAAAACTACAGCGCAAATAATTTATGAAACATGACAAAATGCCTTCTTTAGTATCGCCGTGCCTGGTGACTAAATCCTTAACCACACAACCCCGAATTTACAAGACCACAAGAGAAAAGCCTCTTGAAAACATTGCGGGAAAAGGAGAAAATGCTGGAAACCAGTATTTTCTCATTTTCCCATAATGTTCTCTATCCCATGATAGAGATAACTCGTTACTTGAGCTGCATTAATTTTGTCGTCTGCAAATGCCTTCAATTTGGTCAAGTCCAAAAACGACCCTGAAGAAGAATTATTTTGAAAACATTGTGGTAAAAGGAGAAACATCTAATCTTGAAGAATGCTAGGGTAAAATGATGTTTAGTGCATTTTCCGGATGCATTAATTTATACCATGCAAGTCATCGCTTAATTATTGATCCATATTGGTTGAAACAAGCTGAATCATGAGGTAGAATTGTCCTTGGATTGATTGATTGATTGATTGATTGAATGGTGTTTAACGCCGTTTTCAACATTATTTCAGTTATATCGCGGCGGCCAGTGCACCTATCCATGCTTTCCTGGAGTTTCTGTTACCATAATTGTCCTTGGAAGTCCAGAAAATTTACAAATAGCAAAAAATGCTTCGACCCATGTCAGCCTGCGCGGACTGCGCAGGCTGACATGGGTCAAAGCTTTTTGAAAATGCATTGGACCCCTTTTTCACGGAGCATGATTCATATCAAAATTAAAAAATTAAATTTTCAACAATATGCTGAGAGCAAAAAGAGGCAATCATTGGTGAGGCGACCTTTTTTATTACATCTCCTCATACTTGACTGCTGCATCATTAACATACAGCACTTCTGAAGACTTATTGACTCTTCAACAAACATCGAAATTTTAGTCTTGTCACAATTGAAAGCACGGCATAATACAGGGAACTCCCCACCACTATACTCTTCTAAGCATATACGTGGCATTGTTTTTATGAGTGAAAAGATAATAGTTTAATGGAATTTTAGCTTCATTCCGTTCACCAATATTGTACTTGATGCATACGGAATGAATCTAGAATAAAACTGCAATTCTTTCGATGTATAAATTGTGATTTTCATGGGTTTTCGCGATATAGCGATGAGGAGGTGCCGGTATTAAGCCGAAAGGACTTGCGGTCAACAATACAAATGTAACCTAAAATTGAAACTTATTTTTTGGGGGGTAGAAAACATTGCGGGAAAAGGAGAAAATGCTGGTTACCAGCATTTTCTCCTTCTCTCACAACGTTTTCCAAAGCCTCCTCCTTAGTGTTTCTATATTCATATTCCAGTACCTTGTACATGAAAAGCTTAAAGATCTGTACAGCCAGAGAGTAAACAAACGCTGTTAAAACTTGATAGTGTGTAAAATATAGTCAGCTGTGTAAATAATTGTGACCCGTCACGCAAAAAGGGACCATCTGGGAATTCCGTTCATCAATTAGATGAAAACAGATCAACGATAGTGCGGGTCAATTTTAAGTTGATAGTTCAAAAATAATTGTATAACAAGGTAGAATGACCACTTTTCATACAGAAAATATCATAAAAGCGAAAAGTGTCGACCCTGGTCAGACTGCGCTATTTGCGCAGTCTGACCAGGGTTGACAATTTTTGCAGTTCCCAGATGGTCGATAGGGGTCCGTAGTTTGATTCCTGGCACTCATAGACTATATATATTATAAACAAGGGATTTAACTGTATGAAGTCCGTTACTCGCCCCCGGTTACAAAAAACAACGTATCTTTTCTACCCCATCAGTTATTCTCCTATTTTTTTCTACAGCTGAGAGCTAAAACATTTTTCTACCAGAAAAACACAACTGTTTGTCAGTGGCTAATGCAGTCTGACTGATACATTCGCTCGAACTTGTAAACTCGCTCAAAAATCTTCGCCATTGACACGGGTTCGTACATTCGACACTGACGTTCGCGCATATAAACCAATGAAATTTCTCGTTCCAAACAGTGTCATCGTACTGTCACGTGACAAAAAGGTGTGAGCAGCTGTACGAAATTTCATTGGTTGAATTCACGACTGTTAGTACATATCAACCGATGAAATTTCTCGTTCCAAACAATGTCACATGACAGAAGATGGCTGCAGCTGTTCGAAATAAGAACGTGGATCACAAATTCAACGAATTCTGAGGCGTTTCGTCGTTATTGAAGATAAAGACTATAGGTCAGTAGTATTTTTAAACATGTTTAAAGGGTGGGTGCCGCTAATGCTGCGTTTCATTGGATCTAAAGTGCATTTTATATCTTGAAAACGGATGTACGAACCCGCAGATTTTTGAGCGAGTTTACAAGTTCGAGCGAATATATTAGCCAGACTGCATTAGCCACTGACAAACAGTTGTGTTTTTCTGTTAGAAAAATGTTTTAGCTCTCAGCTGTAGAAAAAAATAGGAGGATAACTGATGGGGTAGAAAAGATACGTTGTTTTTTGTAACCGGGGGCGAGTAAGGGACTTCATACAGTTAAATCCCTTGTTTATAATATATAGTCTATGGGTGCCAGGAATCAAATTACAGACCCCTATGAGATGGTCCGTTTTTGCGTCACGGGTCACATATAGATAAAAGATCGATATATAAGGTGTATGGGATAAAGAAACTAAAGGCTTTTTCCTCGATTTAAAACCGGCAATTATGACATTGACGTCTTTGATAGCCTCCAGGGAATGAAATGCATTTTCTGTTCGTCGTAATCTGTGCAAAAATTACAACCGTCTGGGGCAACATTTGGCACGAAGATACAGGAATGATTATAGTTCCATAAAATATAGATGAAATAGGTTTAAAAATTGGACGGGAAAGAGTAAAGATGTATCTTTAACTTATTGGCGGCACTTGCATATTGTGTAAATATGCTGACACATGTCTTTCAACGTGTGTCTCTTGTAATTCTATATTAGAATGGCCATTTATCGCATAACCTCCCTTGTTTTTAGTGTAATGTACCCGTTACGAATTTTCTTATCTAATACAAGTTTGATTTCACAATAATTGTGTGACGTCATTTTTTACGTCATTTTGTACGTATTTCATAGAAGTGAATTGGTGTTATGGATATTACCGCGAGTGCATCTATGTATGGTTTTGCATCTTCTGATCTATAATTCGTGAAATACTGTTTTGTGATAAAAAGAATCTAACATGAGTTGGCGTTTGAGATAAAATTTTATTCAACTCGTCAATGAAAAACGTTATTAAGCTTGCCAAAGGCTCGCTTAATAACACTTCCCTAGATTCGTTTGATAAAATTTTTTATCACATAAAACCTCCTCTGGCAGTGTATTAAACCCATGACTTATTTTCGATAATACACTAGTGTATTATCGTTTTTTGTGTCCCGGTTCTGATCAATTTTCAGTCATGAGCGCGTGAAGCAAGAGAAACCAAACACAACATGCGCGGGAATTTGTACTGCTTCGCCGTTTCATGGAAAATGACGTCACTCTTGCTAAGACGTATACGCGTGGAAAGTTTTTGATTTTCATGTTTGATAAAAACAAAGAAATGCAGCGAAAGTCTCTTAAAACCAATATTATTGCGGAAATAGGTGGATTTAACCCCTCTATAAGTTATTTCATTCTTCTTTCAGTGTAAATGTCAAAGAACTATTTACTTGTGTACATACACATTTGAAACCAAACTACAACTGTAAACATGGACCCGTGAACGGTATAGAGGCTAAAGGTGATGATGCAGGATATTTTTCTGTCTGTCATTCGTTTTATGTGATAAATAGAATCTCACATTCGTGTTTATGTAGTATCATTTTTATCAAACTCGTTGACTAAAATGTATTTGACGCTTGCCAAGGCTCGCGTCATATAATTTTAGTCAACTCGTTTGATAAAAACGATAATACATAAACACTCATGTAAGATCCTCTATTTAGAAAATACTTCAGCATAAGACTGAGAACGTTCTAAAGGTACTACCATCCTAACGCTTCTAGTGCAACATGGAATACAATTGGCGGCACTTGCATATTGGTGTAAATATGCTGACACATGTCTTTCAACGTGTGTCTCTTGTAATTCTATATTAGAATGGCCATTTATCGCATAACCTCCCTTGTTTTTAGTGTAATGTACCCGTTACGAATTTTCTTATCTAATACACGTTTGATTTCACAATAATTGTGTGACGTCATTTTTTACGTCATTTTGTACGTATTTCATAGAAGTGAATTGGTGTTATGGATATTACCGCGAGTACATCTATGTATGGTTTTGCATCTTCTGATCTATAATTCGTGAAATACTGTTTTGTGATAAAAAGAATCTAACATGAGTTGGCGTTTGAGATAAAATTTTATTCAACTTGTCAATGAAAAACGTTATTAAGCTCGCCAAAGGCTCGCTTAATAACACTTCCCGAGATTCGTTTGATAAAATTTTATCTCAAACGCTAACTCATGTCAGATCGTATTTACTATTTTATGTATTTTGTATAGATAATTTCTTTACATATTAGATTGATCGTATAATGGATGAGACATTTATAAACATATAGGCTAAACAAATATATAAACAAAAATATAAACATACAAGAATATACGAGTCGGGACAGATGAAAGGTAATAGACATGATTTGTCCACCTGACGGAACCATGACAGCTGTCTTCAAAGCCTGTCGCACATATTACATGAGGAATGGTCCGTCTTTGACCTCATGGTTTCTTATCACTGCCAGACGGTACTTAAACCCACGCATATGTCACAATTCCTGTCGTTTGAGCCGAAGCACCACTTTTACAATGAGGGCTGTAATTGGAATTTTACTCGGTATTTCTCTCACGGCCTACGGTAATTCAGATTTCACATATTTACTGAACAATGTAGGGTTTTTAAGGACCCGAGGAAAAGACTCTTTAAAAAACATTGTTTGAGAAGAAGGAAACGCTGATAGCTAGAAATTTCCGCTTTTCTCACAGTGTTTCTCACCTTTTGAGTCATATTTAACCCTTTGCAACACGATCCCGAGTTTTAACAACTCTGATCTAGAAAGCTTATTAAATCATTGTGGGAAAAAGAAGAAAATGCTGTAACCAGCATATTTTCCTTTTCACACAATGTTTTTTTTTTTTTCCCCTTCCCTTTTACAGCAAATAGGCATAATTCCGGCCATATCTGAATTGTCGTCTGCAAACATTTTTAATTTGGACGAGTCTAGAATTTTGTTGTTTGGTAAAGAGTTCACACATGTATGCCGTCTGCATTATACTGTCCTTTTAGACAAATCTAGAATTACGCCATCTGCTAAATAGTTAAACAATTTGCACAATTTTGAAAATGGCGTTAAACGAAAAACAAACCAACACATAAAACTCAAATATAAGATTAACGACTTAAACTCTTTCCAAAACAGTGCCATACTTCAACCCTCATCCTGCTTGGCAAGTGAAATGAAGTGTTCCACCTGAAAGTATTCGTCCGAATTTTGCCGTTTCAAAGGTATGTTTTGGGGGAAAATACCTCATTATCGGACAGTGTAGATCCAAGATCAGACTGCACGTTCTGTGCAGTCTGATCTTGATCTACACTCTCCGCAAAAGGTATTTGAGTCGCGCTTTGCAGCTAAAGGGCTAAAGATAAATCTATACTCGTTTTTAGGTAGTTTCAGCCACCCATTTTACCTTATTTTATGAGACTATAATCATTCTTGTATCTTCATGCCAAATGTTGCCCCTGATGGCCGCAAGATTGTACAGGTTACGACGGATAGAAAATGCATTTCATGTTTTGGAGGCCTTCAAAGCAATAGCTGCTGTCACTACCAGTTTTAAATGAGGACAAAACCCTTGTGTTTTTATACCACTCACACCATAAATATTGATAATATATCTATGTTTACTCAGCTGAGCCATTCTACATATTTTCAAGTTTTAACAACGTTATTTTTTCCTCTAGCTATACTATGTACCAATTGACAAAATTTTAAACTGGTCCAAACTGAAAGCAATTGAAGACGACAAATAAAATATTCAAATCTTGAAGTCTGTCTTTAACAGGGTATAAAACATTCTGGGAAAAGGAGAAAATGCTGGTTACTAACATTTCCTCCTTTTCCCACAATGCTTTCAAAGAACTCCTTTCTTAAGGGTCGTTAAAAATCTTGATTGTGCGGTAAAGGGTTGATGGTCCTAAAAGAGAAAGCCCCGGAAAACACGGTGAAAAAAAGGTGAAAATGCTGGAAGCCAGCATTCTGGCTTCCAGCATTTTCTCCTTTTTTTTCGCCACGTTTTCTGCACTCACTAACAGAGATTCCATCAGCTTGGCCATAGGCCTATCCAATTTGTCATCTATAAATGCCTTGACTTTGAATTAGTTTTTTTTTTTTACTGAATTGAATGACTGATTTGAAGTTTAACGCCGTTTTATCAGCTTAGGTCACATCACGCCAATCAGTGGACCTACGCGGGTGTTTCCTGGCTTTCTCAAACCAGTACTGACACAACTTTATTTCCAACTCACTAACTACTTTCCTAACATGCATCAGAAGTGAGAGGCGAAAAGTTGCCCGAAAGAAAGCTTGCCAAAATCGGTTATCGAACTCGCAACCACAAGGTCATCAGTCCGATACGCCAACCACTGAGCTACCCGGGTGTGCATTTTTGAATTAGAACAATTTGTTCGGTAAAGAAGTAATGACATAAAGCTTAACCTTTAAGCCGTGGTCACACCTTACGTAGTTGACCGTAGTGGTGAATGACCGTAGATGGCCGTAGTTGAACGTATTAAACGTAGTTGAACGTAGTTACACGTAGATAACCGTAGTTCAATGTAGTGATGAACGTAGTTTGAACTTATGACTTGCCCGCTGTAAGCGCATAATTTTTTAACATGTTCAAAAATTTGTTACGGTTAACTACAATGTTGTGACCCTACTGTGACCGTAGTTTGAGCTTAGTTGACCGTTGTTAACCGTAATTGACCCTACTTAACCGTACTATGTTTAATACGTTCAACTACGGCCAACTACGCTCATTCCCCACTACGGTCAACTACGTAAGATGTGACCGCTGTTTAAGTAAAATGACTGCAGCTTACCCGTGCTGAGCAGGCGCAACCACAAAATTTTACCGTAGCTTAACGCAGATGACCTTAATTTACTGTAGTTTTACGTACTTAGGACGTAGTTTATACGTAGTGTAACGTTGTTAATCATAGTTTGACGTAGTGATACCCTAGTTAACCCTAACCACTTTGCTCGCAGTTGAATGTAGTTAACCGTACTTACATGTAGTTCAACCCACTTAGATTTTCTGTATTTCCTCTTTTTGTCAGTTTTGAACCTACTTCGAACGTACTTCAACCTAGGTTGACCGTAGTAACACTACGGCAGACTACGTTTGGAATGAACTATGGTCAACTACGTGCATGAACGTAAACATGACTTTAGGCTGCTTAGCGCGACTCACTGACCTTTTGCAGACAGTGTAGATCAAGATAAGACTGCACAGAACGTGCAGACTGATCTTGAATCGACACCGTCCGATAAGGAGATTTTTTTTTCTCTAAAAATTAAATTTGAAATAGCATTATTTATTTTATTTAAATCATATTACTTTAAGTGATTACTAGCGATACACGGAAAGAAACATTTAAACTTTCAAAGGGGTAGAAAAATACCCTTTTCGAAATGTTCGCAGAGATATCAATATGACCGAAAGCCATAAAAAAAGAAGGCGAAGGTTTAGCTGCTTGGAAGGCCATGCAACGTTTTGACTTGCCAATATTGAAAGCGTTCAAATCAGACGACTATTTCAATTTGGCCCAAGTGATGTACTTTAAAGAGTAGAAAACATTGTTTTACCTGTTGAGCTCCAGTATGGCAGTCGGTAGCGTATAGGACTAGAGAACTGGGGGTTGCTGGTTCAAATTCCCAGCTTGGTAAACTTCTTTCCGAGGATTGGTGACAGTCATTGCAATAGGAATCATTCCTCTCTCGCCCTTGACCGTTGTCTCGACTGTGATAATGTTGGAAATGCTGGGACAAACGGATAGGTGAACTGGCCGACGCGATATAACTGAAATAATATTGACAACGGCGTTAAACACTGTAAAATTAATCAATCGACATCGTCTTACTTCGATGTTTTCAAGCCTTCGTCCTGAAAAGATGTACAAACACACAACGTTTTGATAAGGTTTTAAGCTTTGCAGAAGTATATGAATCTTTTGAAAACTTCTGAATGCATCTTTTTTTCCTGTTCTTCTAGCATTCATATTCGATCCTTCCCCTAGGATTGTTGGGGGTCAAGAAGCCGGAATAGGCCAGTTCAAGTACCAGGTAATTATGCGATGATGGTTATGGTTAAGGTGGTGGTGGTGACATAAACTTTTGACTGTGTACCAAACGACAAAATGTTTGACTTGTGCAAATTGAAAGCATTTACAGACCACAAATTACATATATAAATTACAAAATTTGTGTTATATATTTGATACTTAGAAAATATTGCGAGAAAAGAAGAATATGCTGGTTATCAGCATTTTGTAATTTTCACACAATGTTTCTAAGAGTCCATTTCCTTTGGAATCGTTAAAACTCGGGATTGTGTCGTAAAGGGTTTCATATTTCTGAGGCCAGTGGGGGCCATTCCTACAAGTCAAATTATTTCCTTTGCCACATAAAACTAAAGATTACCAATAACAGATATATATGTATGTATATGATTTCGTTGCAGTTTGAAATCAAATTCTGTTCTCAATCATCAGCCAATATGTATATATCGATTTGTAAACCAGTCTAACTAGATTTAGTTGAGATATTATCTCAAGAACATGGCTAGGTAGTGCAAGAAAATCAAGGATATAAACCAGTAATCCCCTTATCAGGACCAATGTAGCACTGGGGAGGAATCAAAGGAAATAACTGTAGAATGACTCTCATTAACTGATCTGGTGTATAAGTTATTCCTATTTGTGACATCACCTATATTGGGTCGATATTTGAGGACAATCATGGTGCAATGACAGATTTGCTGGTATGTTTTCACATAAGATAAAAGATGTCAATCTCAGATCGTTGTTTGTTTACTTACCTGAAATAATGTTGAAAGCTGTGTTAACTCTGTACCACACAATCTCGATTTTTAACGACCCCTAGAAAGAAAAGTTTTGAAAACATTAAGGGATAAGAGAGAATACTAGTAACCGGAATTTTACCCAGTCTTACAATGCCTTCTACCCTATTAAAGACGTTCTCAGTCATTAGAGCCAAATTTTAAAAGTCGGCAAATGCTTTCAATGTGGAAAAGTCTACATTTTTGTTGCGTGGGAATCTTCCGCCTAAAAAAGTTCATATAGGTTACCTTCAACAAGATGCTGGTGTAATAGACGCACAGACTACATTTATTCTTGATAAATCAAATGGATTTACAAGAGCCGGCATCGATATAGGACAGGCATTTGATGCACGGAAACAATTTCTTGCCAACATTGAAGATGCCATTAATAGCCCAATAGATTTACCAAGTCAAATTCAAAGATATCAAAATGCATTAGATACGCAAGAAGTCAAGTGAATTATTTCTACTGTATTGGTCTTTATGTGTCTCCAAGTGATATGGAACTTAAAATAGGAACAATTAATGGTTATAACAATAAAACTGTAGTTGCTCAACAAAAACTCGGTCTTGGACTTAATGATGGTGTCAATATTGAAGATACACCACCTAGTAATATAAAACATCGATGGGAAAAAAAATGAAAACGTAAACGTTTACTTCTGAAGAGATAATACAATCTGTGCAAGTGGTTTGAATAAAAATTATAAAAGATTATGCAAGATTACATTATCTGCCTAAAGACTGGGTGAATAGAGCAATGCGTCATGCAGAATTTTATCAGGATTGGAAAAAGCATCTTCAGTTTTTTATTTGATATTAATACTGAACCACTGTCAGTAAATAATGTGAAGAACTCCATTAAATCTATAAAAAATACTTTAACTACTTTAACTCAATCTACAGACAAAAAGAAAATACTCGACCTAAAGACAATAATAATAATTACAATAATAATATTGCAAATCAACACGAAGACAATAAGAATGCATTAATAATAGGTTCTATAACCGTTAGTTGTATAGCTCTACTGAAATTTTTTGATATACTCTTGAGCAGCAGCATACAATAATCCGCCGCCAAGAATAACTAACGCCCATATATGATTTCCTAACCATTGGCAACTTAACCAGTCGTCAATAACAACCAAGATACAACAGAACCTGGCAATATAGATGCTCTACCTGGAAGATTTGCTAATATTTGACAAAGCTTTGTCGATTGATCTTTTATCCAGTCCTTTGCTGTTTGTTTATTCGATGGTGGAGGTGGTGGAGGTATTGCTACTGTTCTAGGTAAAGCGGCTTGAACAATGAAACCTGGAATCATTCCAAAAGCAATCAAAAAACTAAAAATTGTCATACCGTTTCCTCTGACTAATGTTCTTAATATTTCACCCAGTGTGTCTTCGTTTAATACCTTATTTATTGTTTCCTTAATTGTATTAATTTGACTTCTAAAGTTTTCTTTGTTTACATTAATCACTTCAAGTTAGGGATTTCTCTCTGACTCAAATCTCTTCTTATACTTTCTATCGCATTCTTTATCCTCATTATTTACATTCGCCAGTTTATCTTTTTCGCTTACTATCTCTTTGTCAGTTTCATTCAGTTTTGCCAACTCATTAGCAAGTCCTTCTTTTACAGATGACATCGCTTTCATTATGCCATCCGTTTCTTGTCCAGTCATCCCTGTTTGCCTTTGGAAATCATTGTCCTCCTGCGAATCCAAGTTATATATTTCAATTAGAGCAGCATCAATACCAGTCTCAACTTCATTTGACATAGTAATTATATCCTGAACTTCTATTCTTGAAACTTCTTTCATTGGTATCTGTTCTGACTGAACCTTGTCTTCCGTTTGTTCAAATAAATTTTGCAAAGCTGCTCTTCCGTTTGTTCAAATAAATTTTGAAAAGCTGCTCTTCCTTCTTTTGTTTGTCTAGCATGCGGCTAATAATCATATACACCAAAACCATTATTACGTATTGTACTTTACTAATACGTAGGTTTAGAAAATAACAAACCAGTATTAATAATTCA
This sequence comes from Hippopus hippopus, assembly GCA_946811185.2. NCBI lineage: Eukaryota > Metazoa > Mollusca > Bivalvia > Cardiida > Cardiidae > Hippopus > Hippopus hippopus. The sequence goes on along the minus strand of OX328096.1, from coordinate 4,421,147 downwards.
CACAATCTTTATTTACCCTGTAATTATTTGTATCTTCTAAGAACGACTATCAACAGAAGAATGCCCCAAAGACCCAGGTACCTGTAGTATAGCAATTTATGCATAAACATTGTAAATGGTTAACTGATGAGCCAGTACTTTACACTTCCCTTCTTTTAAAAACAAATGAAATTGTCTATGAATTTGGTTGATTATTAACTAATATAATGAATGTTGTTTTATGGCGCATCGACATCTTTGGTCATTTAGCGCGCGCGCAAACTAATATAACAACTGCGGTAATAGTAGAATAATCAGTCGTAATTGGCCCTTCCGTCAGCAATATAATTGATTATGATCACTGACCTGGTGGGTGGCTGGAGCAATAAATCAGTCTGAATAGGAGTAACTGTTAATTAATTTCAGCTTAGAACAGAGGTTAGCCTGAATCAGTTATTCAATATCCTTTTATCAGGTTACAAATGTTCCTTAACAAGTCAAAGATGCATCGGAAATTTAGGTGAGGTTCTGTCAATTACAGTTCAGTAATTTGTAAAGTTCTACATCTGTAGAGTTTTCTGACCTGTGGATTGGAAACGGAAACAATTTTCAATGGCTACAGGCTCAAAAGAAAATAACATAATGTTTTTATTTCTGAATCACTCAGACTCATACAAACTAAGCTAAAACTTTTTCAATTTTCTCTCCGTATAAATATCTGTCTGAAGGTTTCACGGTTCTCCCCGATCTCGTAACATAGGGTTAAAAAGGTTGTTGGCCTTCATTGCGTTGGTTGTGCGTCTATCTGGCTGAGGTACAAATGTATCTTCTTCTGGCAAGTCTATTTCCTCATAAGACTTAAAATCTGGTTCAGATTTTGTTGGTCTGATGTGTTTGCGATTTCGCCGATTTTGTTTTCCTTCAGGTGTTTTTACTGCATATGATTTTGGTGACTGGTGTTCTTTGTCTACAGTTCCATATTCCCGTGTTTTTTTTTTTTTTTTTTGTGGCTAAACATGTTTTATCCAATTTTCTAGCGTCTCCATCTTCGTCATCTTCTTCATTCCATGAAAAAGTATTAAATTTCTCCAATGGTTCAGGTCCAATAATATGTAGCTGCGTATAAGATATATTTTCTTCCTCTTATTCATTTAGTCCTGTAGCTATCATATATAGCTAAAACTGTTGTTTGAAATTCAAAAATTCTCTTTCAAATTTCCTTGCAGCAACTGTTCTTTTGGTGGATTAAGATTTTTCGCCATTGTAAAATTCTGTATATTTTTACAAAGTCAATACATGTTACATATTGTACTTTACTAATACGTAGGTTAAGAAATAACAATCCAGAATTTATCATTCACACAATCTTTATTTACTCTGCATAAAAGTTATACGAGGTTAACTGATAAGTCAATACTCCACAACCATCTTTGATAAAATCAACTTGCCGATTCCCGGTAGCTCACTCGATTGTCCATAGTATACAACATCATCTTTTATGATCTTAGTGATATAGAAAAGATGTTATAACAAAATTTGTGCCTTCTCATTATAATTTGAGCTATCTATAAGCTGTTTTAGGGAATCAGAGTACTGACAGTACCTAATGTTAAACATTTTTGCACACCTAATGATCTTTGCGGGCATTAAAGATATTTTGACTCTCACTTTTCATTACACTATAGTCAGCTTTTTTTCAATTCTATGGCCTGCAGTGAGCATAGATTGGTATTGTACATGTATGAAGACCTTGACCTTTTTTTTAACATTTCTTTTTAGTGGGTCTTCATTGAACTCAAGACTAATGCGAATTTTACATTTATTCAACTGATGAAAATGTAGCTAACAACCGATTCCACACTACATGACAAACTAGTATTAGTCACTTTCTTCCTCAAACACCATATCAGTTAAATTCATAAATTCAACACCGTCATCGTCGTCTTTATCATTTGTATCGTCAAAAGATGTGTGACACAAAATTTCACCAGCTCCTGTGGCACGATATTACTCTTGCACCAATCAAATTCAAAGGGTTGTCGGGCCCAAATTTCCAACCGCTATCTTTCAGTTTTGGAAGGTCAGGGTTGTTATCATGTGCATGAATCCACACATACACTTGATAATTCACACGTCGAATGTGCATTTCAAGAGATGACCGACATGGCGGCAACAAACTCATGTCCATACCGCTATCTATGTTCATAACATCACCATGAGTACGACTTTGATACTTTTCCAGAAACATGTCATACCTTAGTTTGTTTATGTCCCTGTAATTTCACTTTCCGTACATGCAGCACACAAATTTCTCAATTTTGCGACATAAATCTTCAGAGCTATTGTGTTCTTGGCCAAGTCGTGAGAAAGTTTTAACATGTTCGTAATTCCTCTCGACCAGTTTAAGAGGAGCTACTTTGCCTCGTCGAACAAATGCATTGGTTGTGTCACAACCTGTTAGACAATGAATTGCTGGTAAGACTTCACACAATGCTTCTCCTTTTTCCTCCAGAATCTTGTTCACATTGAGAAGACGACGTTTGTTGCCTGTCAAATAACAAGGTGCTCTTAATTTCTTTGATGTATCTTGTCAATAAAGTAAGGACATCGGTATCGGGAGATCTTACTACTATTGTACTTTCTGGTGTAGCTGAACTGATCTCAAGACAATGCAGGATGATTCGTGTGTCTGCCTCCTCCTGGGTTGAAAATAGTTTCTCATCTGGACGAGCAATCACTTTGACACCATCTTCACTTGTAAGGCAATAACACTTCTCTCCATTGACAAAGTACAGAATTCTTCGATGTAACTTTGTGGCATAGGTATCTGACTGCCATTGGTGAAAGATGAGAAGTATCAGCTGTGTCTTGTTATCTTCGTTGGACATAAAACTTTTCCAGTTACTTGGGGTCTTTGTTTTTGCACCAGACAACAAAAATGTTGGGGCAGTTCCACGTTGTCTGCGTTCGTATGATTTAATAGACTGCTGGTAATATGTGTCCGTTACACAATCGATACGTTTCGCCTTCGGGAGTTGGCTGAACACAGCTTCAGCTACTTCTTCGAAAATGTCTGGGATGCATGTTAAGCTTTGCAATGTAGCGTTGCCATCATACACATAAACAGTATTATTCTTTGGTCGGCTTTTCTTGGTTCAATTGAAGACTCTATATAGTGAAGTAGCTTAGACTTGTCTGTCTTCACTGGCATACCATCTGCAGAGGCCAATGACAATGGAATAGGGCCAAGGGAAAAGGACAATGTCATTTCAAGGTCAATATCGTGCTGAATAGCTAGAGGTACTAGTTGACCAAATATGTTGCACTCTGCTCTTATCTGAGTGATCTTGTTTTGCAAGCTTGTGATTTTTTTGGTAACCTCAGCCGTAGCAAACGTCTTCAGTTTGTTCCTCTTTATCGGATCATGAAATGGAACAGACTTCTCTATCAGGCGTTTGTTGATAAGGTCATCCATGTCATGCTGGCCAACATTTGATACATTCAGGAGAGAATTAGCTACTTCATCTTTTGCAAGCAAACCCGATGATAAGCGATAATAAGTTCACCACTTCTACCCTCAGTCCCAAAAGGGTCCATAAAATTCTCCACAGCTCTGATTACTCTTTTGACATCTGCTTCGCTTCTCTTAATTTGGGCCAGTTGGAGTTCTTTATGTTCCGATGCTTCTTCAGAACTCATATCTGTCAGTTGGAGCGTTGCTTCGACATATTTGGCTCTGTAATGTCGTGTCATACACCATCGATAGTATGCAGCATAGTTTCTGCTGAAACCAATAATGCCGCCTTGGCATTTTGCATGTCGGTTGATAGTCTGCTCTATTGTAATATCAACTGCATTTCTCGACCTCAGTACAGAGGATCTTGACGCACTAAATCTATTGTTTTTTAGCAACTCTAATGATCCAGGACGACTTCTTTCAAGATTCATAAGTGTAATCAAGTATACCGGAACATACCGAGCATAGTTACTGTGGTCAAATGCAAACAACAGAGGACAAAGTCTGTACAGAGATGCGATGTGCAGATCCAGGTTGTTCTCTTTCGTAGCTTTAATGAAATTCAGTATCATCTGTATTATGTCCATATAATTCAACCAAAACCTAGCTGTTTTGCCATACTGATAATTTCTAATGGCTGATTTGAACTTTTGGTATCGACTGAAGTATGCTTTGAAATCAGCGGCATTTTCTACCTTTGCCACATTCTGTTCAGATGGATCATTCACAAGTGCATGCAATAAATGTGATGTTGCTAATGATATGCTTTCAGAACGGGGCTGTGTCTCATCAAATTTTTTTAAAAGCAGTCTTTCTAATGCCTCCGTGACTAGTTTGTGGACGCGCAGAGCTCGGTTGTAATGCTTCCCGGACAATACCTTTGCAAGGGATCCACTAGCACAAATTCCAGACTCAGTAACAAGTTCTTCAAGACCACTGCCCTTCATCACCTTACCAACTGCACCAAAGATGGGACAGATAGTGTGAAACACACCCATTCTTACAGTGATATACCAAAGCGCTCTGGAAATTGCCATAGCAATGAGAATGCTTTTTTAGCAACAGCTAGGTCAAATGTCACTATAGCATACTTTTGTCCAACTTCATGACTAGCAGTTAGAGATGTTTCCAAGATATGTTGCACTGTGGCAATCTCTTTGATAGAAACATTTAGTGGTGCCATGTACTCCACATTTGATTGACCACTTTCAGGTTCAGGAGCTGTTTTGGATAGCCAACCAGACCAGGACGGGACAATCTGCTTTTCAAAGGAACTATCAATCTCCGGACAGTCTCTCCACTCTGTTGGAAATGTCCTGACCAGATTTACCACAAATCAAATGTTGCAGAAAGTCCTTTACAATATTAGGAGGTTTGCATTGTCCAGAAATCAGCCAAGATTCTGAAGGTGGCCATGGCATTGCTGGAGTCTGTCGCTTGGCTTCATTAATATGCCTTCTGATAATCATTGCAGACTCTTGAAGGCGCCTCTGATCTCATGCTGCTAGTTCAAAAGCTGTTTCAATAGCCTCACCTTCAATATCTGCTGCATACACCAACTCACTTTTTGTGCTTGGTTGCCAAAAGCGTATTCTTCCTGAAAATTATTTGACTACTTTGTCTTTTAACTTGTACGTCTTATAATTTTCATTGTACATATCAGGATGACTTTTTAACAGATAAGACCGGTATCTTTCCCGCAACATGGTCATTCTTTCAACATTCTTACCAAAAACTATGTTCTCTTCGATATACTGGCATATATACTTGAAGGCATTGCCATGCGCTTTTTGGGACTTAACTGACTTTGAGTCTTCATTGAGCTCATGTTTTTCTTTGCTTCTTGTATAATTTCTGCGACAATGATGGTGATAATGTGCCTCTCTAGCAACTAGATCTTGCATCTGAATGTTACAGAGAAGAATTTCATCTTTTTTGGTTCTTGCAGCATTCTTAATGGCTTCTTCTGCACACTTAGTTAAGCATTTGACTAGATCTTGTTTCACACCTTTCACTTTCACTGTACTGTTACCACAGAATATGCACTCATCTGTTGGAAACAAAACTGTGCTGCATGATGAATCAGTTGATGATCGCCTGCGCTTGGAAGTACTTGGTAGGTTCAAACTTTCTGTCTCATCTCTATAAACAAGTTTACACTTGGTTACTTTAGAGATATTGGTGAAAAGTCGATAGCATCTAGGATGGTATCCATGTATCTCAGCATTCGGTTCATTTGGTAAGTTACATGTTATGTCGTCCAATCTGTCTCTCTCATTTGAGAGTTTCAACCTTTCACTGGCAACATCTTTGATTTTCTGGTATGAATGTTCACTAAGAGGCGTTGTCCTATCCTCTCCTGTATTTTGAAAATGCACCACACAAATTCTATTACCACTGTTGGTGTCTTTTATTATTCGTTTTGATTTTGGCTTAGATGATTTCAATACAACTGGCTTCTCCATGGTGAACTACATCATCTAACAGTAGAAAGCAGAAAAAGTTGTCTTCACATAGAATTAAGATTTTGTATTTTTATCAGTTCATCATGTAATAAACTCTCCTTGGTACATACATCGTTATAAATCACCTGATTATGTAACTGATGTTTTTAAAGAGGGAAGTTTATGACAAGATAAACTCAGATTAATTCACATCTGCAATTCAGTGCAGTCACAGATATACAAAGTCATCATCTGAGAATACAGTTTTCTATCACCTATTTAGCTATAAAAAAGTAGACATTGCTGCAAGTCATACCTTTAATACTTTGCCATAGCAAGTTGAATTTGAAGTTCTTTTATTTTGTTGACCAAGTTCATAAACTAAAAGTAGGACGCACTGTAGCTTTAATTTTTTGTCCGTTTTTTTTTTTTTTTTTTTTTTTCAATACATGAGTTTAATGGTACACCAAATATCAGTTACTTCAGTACTTTGATTTAGAATACATGTTTCTTTTCACTATAATTTATATCTTTATACCATGAAATATGCTTAATGATTAGTCTGAAATAATTTTTTGATCAAAGAATAAGGAATGATCCATATGATAATCAACTTCTCACCATCCAATATGAAATATTCAAAAGTACATTTGATGACCTTTGGTTGTTAGTACCTCAATTTTATTTATGGATGTAGTTAAAAGATGTAAATTCAGTCTGAAAATTCATTGTAGATTGCTTCAAGGATGTATTCCAGACATAGGTCATAAAGAAAATGTGCTTTTTCTTAATATTTTCCTTGTAGATTCTCAGGTTCAAGACCTCTTAAAAGCTTAAATCGTCAAATTTCGGTACTGTCAGTACTTTGATTTTCAGTAGGCACTCTCGTTCTCTGTGAAAATGTCTAGAAACATTAGTTATAAGCTTATGACATCATTTGAGATCAATTAGGACTAAAAAAAGGCTAAAACTTACCACATAATTGCTAATTGCTAATCAACTGATAGTCACAATAAAACGCGCACTTGATGACGTTTGACCTCTATAACTTCCAAAAGCCCCAGCCGCCAGGTGGCAGACTTTGGAAATATGCTCAATAGACATTGGGCTTTAAGAAAATGATAGTGCCAAATATTCCCCCGGTTGGGGGGGAGCAAACATAGTCCATTACCACTTTTGAGCCAAGCAGAAACCCAATTATTGTACAACAGGAAAACAATTAGACCCACTACCCGCAGAGCCAAAGTTGGGTGATTTCTATTCACCATCAAAACACCAGCAAAATAGAGAAACTGTATTCGTTATTTTTGGAATGACAATAACTTGAATTGTGGCGTATAAGTTGTTGTAGGCAAAAAAATAATAACCATAATATAAAATCTTTTTATGTGCTTTGTTTCCTGGGAAAGACCAATTCATGAGCACGGTATTTATTTATCTATTTATGTATTTATCTTATTGATTAATCAGTTAATTAATTGATTAATTAATTGATTAATTAATTGATTTATTTTTGTTTGTTTTTTAAAAGGCTTTAAACTAAGTGGTGTAATATAAAACGGTGGTTCTTTTCCAACAATTTTCTTTGCAAGAGGTCCAGGACACCAGAAACTCTCCATGATCTTTTAGACTTAAAATTACACTTTCTCCGTTGTTTGTTTCAACTAGGTAAGTAGTACGAAGTGATTCTATAGATTTTACTTATTTCTATATCCGTCCGTTTTTTTCATATTTTCAAAGGATTGCTCTTGTAGCAATTCGAAGAAATGCCCTATTGTGATATCATCTGTCTCGTGTGCAATAGTTGCGTTGTTTGACATTTTTCTTTTTTCATTTTTTATCAGTTGTAATGAAAGTAATGGAAAAGATCTACTATAGCCCAAAACAATTTTGCAAAGGCACATGAGCAGTTAGAAATTTAGCAAAAGAAGCCAGGGTTCGTGAAAAACAGGAATTAGAATTTCTAAAGTAACAAGCAGTTTGGCAAACTTATATAGATGCACCAGTTAATGGGTTCAGTTTCATAACTAATGACTAAATAAAATCTTAGAATCAAGAGAGGCAGACGAGAAATGCACAGAGACCAAGGTATAGTAGAAAGATTCCATAGAACTTTTGCTGAACGATTGTTTGTTTATAGATACGAAAAAAATCAGACACAAAAATGTAAAATAAGATGGGTCAGAACATGTAATAAAGGTATTAAGACAACAGAGCCTCCATCAGTTGAAACAAGTAAAGTTGATGTGCAAATTTGTTTTAGTGCAAGTGTTACGTATTTATATCAACCAGGCGAATGAGAAGGTGGCGGTAAGAGACGAGCGGCAGGCCTAATACAGAGCGTTGATATTCACAAAATTGATTATCCTATCATTACTCAAGGTATAACGGTTTATTATTTTAAATCACCAGCACCACAGAGAGGTTTTTTGAAAAAAGAATTACTTCTTGTTCCTGCCGATACCATGACTCGTATGTTGTAGTTTTCCCAATATTTACCAAAAATCATACATGCATAAAACCGTAATACCATCGTCATGTATGTATTAAGTTGAGTTAGGGTTGTTTTATTTATTTTGAACATATTTATTTTACATCGATTGAGAAAAAAGTTTTTAAGTTAAACTAATCTCTCTCGATTGTGCCAAAAATCAGACATGCATAAAGTCGTAATACCATCGTCATGTATGTATCAAGTTGAGTTAGGGTTGTTTTATTTATTTTGAACATATTTATTTTACATCGATTGAGAAACAAGTTTTTAAGTTATACTAATCTCTCTCGATTGTGCTTCCTGGGAACTACACCAGTGCTCGCGCCGAATAAGTTGGCCTATGAAAAATCCCAAAGTTGACATCCGCTCCCGGGTCTCGAACTCGGGACCTTTTGGTTACGATTGGAGTTCCTAAAAAATTCGTCTTTCATTTTTCCACGCACTTTCTTATTTGTATTATCGTGCAATTGATTTTCTTTTGCATAGTTAGATGTCTAAATCGTCTTTCATACCAATTATGTCCTTGTAAATATCATCAGTATTTATGTAAACTAAACTGTCTGTGTCAGTGTAAAGAAGTGAGCAGTTTGGTTTACTTATGAGTTTTCTTAGTTTTTCATTTTGTGTGCCGTCAGTCTTTACAAGTTTTTTATCAACTCGTTTTCTGATGTTCTCCATTCTCTTACCATAAACAGAGTTATTCATTAGTTGGAAGAAGCTCTTTCAGAAATCGAAGTAACTTCTTTTCTTAGTTCTCTTTTCAGATGTATATATGGTTCCACCCAAGGTTTCTCATTGAATTCTATAACTCTGCAGATTTTCGTTACTTTCATTCCTAATTTTTCTGGCGCTGTGATTTTCGATAATAAATAACATATGTTTTTCTTTTTTTAATCCATCAATTTAGGGATTAGCTTTTCTGTTTTAATATACTTTCGTTTTCGAGTAGTTCCTTTTGATAGGTAGAGAATCATTCTGATTTTACTGAAAGCTTTTCAGGTGCAAGAGGGTAATCAGCATGTGTTTTATGTAGCTCCTTAGGTCATTCAAGGTCTACTCTGAGGATTTCTTTTTCTTACAAGACTTACAAGAGTGATGCTGTAAACTTTAAAATTTAAGTTGTCCAACACTAATTGATATGAATTTTTCATTATTGTTTGCTTTGCACGTTATATTTCCTGTAGTTTTTTGTTATTTTCTTATTATCAAATGAGTATCATATCCTTGTAAATTATGTATTGAAACAGGAATGTTTGTTATTCCTAGTTTTCTTCGTAAGATTACATTACATGATTTGTGCGCTGGTCCTTTGAAATTTCTTAGTAAAATGATACTGATCTTTTACCTAATCCTATTTTTTCTATTTCATTTTCGTATATCCTACATACAAGTGTGTTATTGTAATGTTTTTTTTCATCTTCCTCTGTCATCATAATGGGTTTAGGATTTGAAAACTTATTACTGATATTTGATACCTCACATTCCAAGTGATTAAAAATACTTCTACCGTCTTTACACCTCTGTCGATTACAGTTTTATCAGATTTTCCATAATATCTTACAACTTGATACTCAAATGTACGTTCTTCATGTTCATCATTTATTTCAGTTATTTATGAATACATTCAAAATCAACGCATATTACAAAGGGAACATGTTATTGGTTGTGATGGTTTTTGAAATACATGTACATTGTATCATTACCTTTGTTTTACAATTCAATTCGTAATAACGATTTGTTTATTCCTTCACAATCTTCTTTATGTTTGTTAAGCAAATGCTGTTTTGTAAATCCATATTATAAGCATCCGTCATAATATTATGAAGCAGTATTATGTTTTTTAACGTCATATATGAAGCTTTTGAAGTTTATATCCAACAATAATGAAACGCATCTGTGACATCCGTTATAAGCAAAAGATTTATACGTTCTTTAAAATTCGGCTGCTCACATATGTAATAAGGAAATGTATTTACGTTGTCTTTTTTCTTGAAACCGTGCAGTTATATTTATTTATTACAATATTTATTCTCTTTTTCTACTGTAGAAATCTGATTAATAGGTGTTAGAAATTCTATTCGTTCCAATTTCGAAGATGTTGTCGATAGCGTGATTCCATGTTTGGGGTCCTGCGTGGCTCTGTGGTAAAGTGGGACTCATAACCTTGAGGCCCCGGGTTCGAGCCCCACCTAATCCGCTGGGTTTTTCTGGGAGTGTCCTTGGGGAAGGCACTTCAAAGTCCAAGCCTAGTACTGGCGAAACCCAGGATATACATGAATATGTGAGCTGTAGCCGTGATATGACTGAAATAATTTTGAAAGCGGCGAAAAACACCATCAATGACAATGATTCCATGTTTGAATGAGGACTTTTGCCAGGATATATTGCTGAAAGTAGTGCCCATTCCAAACATCGTTCGTCTTTGTGTTTTTACATTGGCTATTGCTTACTTATCAGGGACTACTTTTGGTTATTGAATATTGTGATGAACCCTTGATTGGTTCATATTTGGCGATATTAAGACATTTTTTACATCTTTCTATTTCCAGACCTCTCGCAGTATTTGTGAATTGATCTATCCATTAATCGAGATAAGCCACCTGATCGTTTTACAATTCCGATACTCAAACTTCATACAAGATGGCACTTGGGTCTCCATGCTTTTGTCCATTAATTTCCTTTTCTTTCTCCATCTAATTCATCATGATAAATTTTTTGTCATAAGATAGGAAGGGTTTTTGTACTTATCAACAAACATTACCTATGTTTTAAAAGAATTACATAGCGGATTACCTGATAAAAAATAATTTATTTAATTTTCTCGAGTTCTTCTTCCTGTATATTCTGTTCAAGTTCTTGAATTACTACCTCAATGAGCTCTTCTAACTCTTTTTTTTTTTTTTTTTTTTGTCTTAATCTCTTCCTTCGTTGCTTTTCCCGTTTCTTATTTAATTTTTTATTCTCCTTCACTTTTTCCTCCTCCACTTCCTTCTTAGAGGATATTCCCTGAGGTATTTTAAATGCAAGTAATGCTTTATCTAATGCAGAATCGCTAAGTCTGCCTTCACTTTGTAATGCAAGTAGTTTTTTTCTACAGTTAATGCTGACATTTTTTGTTTTTATCATTACAATTTTTCTTTACATAACGAGAAATCTCTGCAAAAACTGTAAATAATATATATTTTTTTAAAGAGAGCATGTTGTCATGCCTCTTAGTGCTCCATATACATGTATGTGGGAAATGGGGCTATTGAGACTAATGGTGGAGATTGAGCCAGACAACCCGATTTACATAAATATTATAAGCAAACATCTTGTTCGTTATCGATGGCATGTTGTTCAGTCTGTGACTTTGTAAGTAGTTACCGTTCAAACTGAAGTGGTGCAGATCTTAAGTTCATCACAACATTATCATATCTAACAGAATTACGATTTCTAATAGAAGAATTATTTTCTATGTGGGAGTTTAGGCAACTAAGGAGTTTGTCGCTTACATGTACATCTGGATCACTATCGATGGCAATAGATTAGCGATTGCTAGTCTAAAATTTAAATGATTATCGTTTGAGTACGACTTAGGCTATTTCTTTTAATTCGTTAACAACATTCAATTTCTTGAATGACACAGTTCACAAGCTACACAGATATGTTTTTAGTATTTTAACATTTAGTTGTTTTACCTCTGAGGAAAATGATTACATGAATTGTAAAATTTTGATCATTTTATAGTTAATCAACTAACTTTAAAATATCCCAATTTACTGTATCAGTTGCTCTTTGAAAATCAATAATTTGGGTATAGTAATTGAATATAGTTAAAAAATGCATCTGATATCGAACGTCTCTTACAGAGTCCAAAAATGTGAATTGGTCAAAATATGCTCATTTTCACTCCACAAGTTCAATCGGTTTCGAAAAGTTTCACGTTGGTACAAGGAATCGGTAATTCGACAATGACAACGTATTTGATTTTACACGTCCACTTTTCTCATTATTTGCTTATTCATCTAAACTGATCAGTGTTCGAAAATTGTCTAGAAAAGTAGGTCAAAACAATTTTGCTGTATTATGCTGAAAGCAAAATTGACTGTGGCCGGTTTGAAAGGCTGGGTAAAGTTATAGACTAATGTTCATAGACTATTCTATATGTACAGGCGGCGTTGTTTGGTTATGACAGCCTTTTTTGTGGAGGATCCTGGATCGATGGTTCAAAGTCAAAAGTCAACATTTTAACAGCAGCCCATTGCGTAGAGGATATTCGGTAAGTTTAAATAAGTGCTTAAAACGAAATGTGCTACTTTCAGCGTACGCTCCTACATGGAAACCTTGTCAGGCTGCGCAGTCCTGACGTCTTTGATACTGGTAAATTTTCTGCATTTCTAAAGGCCATTTGCCCTCATGATGTTGTCGGTTTTAAGTAAAAGTGGGTCAAAACTATGCAACAACTTGTTAGTATAATGTATAATGAAGATCTGTGCGTTGATTCGCTTTTTCACAGAGCTCTGCTCATTGCAATGTATAAGAATATCTGTCCAGTGAAATTGCAAAATCTTATTACGGACAAAACTAGTTCAAAAGTTAACTGGACGACGTAAGTGCATTACCTGAGTCACAGTAGGTACGATTCTATTTTCACAACTACAGTACCTTTTTTCCCCCGGTTTGTTATACAGGAAACAAGAGGTAAATGTACATAAAACACAATTTCCACGAGGCACAAATATATTTGAGAGAGAGAGGGGGGTCAAAATTTTAATATGTTTGAGAGATTCTACGATTATCTTCATTGTTGGACCTCAGTTTTGTTCCAGCTAGTAACTCACATGCTATTGTAATTAATAAGTTTGGTCACAGTTGGAAGAAAAGGAAGAATACGTTTCTTGAAATTAAAAAAAAAGGAAAACGGAGACTTGATATGATTAATGAATGATCATATGTCAGCTGGGTCCAAAGAATCGGGCAAACTGGTTACATTGTTAACTTATCTATCGTTCGCTGCTGCCGAACTACTTAAACCGTTCTGTATCCTTTACATAGGTTTGTGCAGTCATAAATATCTTTGAGTTGTCGCTAAAACTAAGAGAATGGGATTCACACAATAAAATGTTAATATTAAGTGGATGAAAAAAAGGTAAACTTTGAAAGACCTTACTTTTATTATGTGCATCGGAAAAAGTAATGTTCAGCATCTTTATTAACGTAATCGCACTTACACCTTGCATTTAGAAATATATGTAATGCGAAAACAGGTCAAATTTACGGTTACTGCGTCTGTTTGGATTCCTTGTATGTATGACAGAAAGATGGCATTTACTGACAAGATAGTATTTTGGGAAATCAGAAACATTAAGGGTCTGTAGAATACAAGATTTAAACTGTGACAAAGATTGCAGCGATTTAATATCGTCTGAAAGGTCGTTCCACGGAGTAACTGCTGATGGAATGAGAGAAATTGCCAGCAATTTTATTCGACAAGCAGCTAAAATCCATATCATTGGCGTTGCGAATTAAATAATTATCATTTGTTAACATTGAAAAGGACGATATATTTTAAATAATGTGGATTCAGGCCATTGATATTTCTGAAAATGAATTTGAGTTTCTGGTATCTGGTTATTGCCCTTTTGTTATTTTACATATTGGACTTTTGTCCAGAGCATTTCTTCAAAAGTATGAGAACTATTGGCTTCAAACTTCATATGCAGATAGATCACATTTAGGAAAAACGCAGTGCATAAGAACAATAAATCTATCACCATTATCTTTTACGTTAATGCCCTTTGTTATTTTACATACTGGATTTTTTTTTTTTTTTTTTTGAGAACAAAACGTCCGAAGTATTTAAACTATCAATTTAAACTACATATGCAGATAGGTCACATAAAAGAGAAGTGCATTGCGTAAGATCAGTAACTCTGTCATCATTTTAATTGAGTTATTGACCTTTGTTATTTTTAAAATTTGATTTTTGTCAGGAGCATTACTTCAAAAATATAAAGCTGCTGCCTTCAAACTTCATTTGCAGATCGATAACATTGAGAACATCTACAGTGCATAAGATCCGTAGCTGTATCTTCATTTTTGGAGTTATTTCCCTTTGCTATTTTACAAATTAGATTTTTTTCTTCAGCATAATTTCCAAAGTATGAAAGCTATTAATTTCAAACTGCTCATTCGAATACATCATATTTAGGAGAAGCTCTGTACACAAGATCCATAACTTTGTCATTATTATTATTGCAGTAATTGCTCTTTGTTATTAAACAAATTGAATTTTGTCGGGAGCATAACATCAAAGGTACTAAAGCTATTCACCTTTAACTTCATATGCAGATAGATCACATTGAGGACAAGTGCAGTGCACAAGAACAATAACTGTGTCTTCACTATTTTTGAAGTTATTGAGTTATATTGCAAATAAGATTTTTTTCCGGAGCATAACTCTCAAAGTATAAAGGCTATTGATTTCAAACTTCATATATACAAATAGATCATCTTGACCATTTTTTGAGTTATTGCCCTTTGTTATGTACATATTGGGTGTTTGACTGAACACTTCAGATACAGATAGATAATATTGAGTGTACACCAGATCTAAAACTCTGTCTAAATAATTTTTGGAGATACTGCCCATAGGGTTTTTTTTTTTTTTCCCAAGAGCATAACTTTAAAAGTATGAAAGCAATTGATTTCATACTTCAAATACAGATAGATCCCATTGAGAACAAGAGCAAAGCACAAGATCTGTTACTCTGTGTACACCAGGTTTTTCGAAGATTTGACCAAGTGACCTAGTTTTTCACCCGACCTGACCCATTTACAAAATTGTTTAAGATGTCATCAAGACAAACATTCTGATCAAGTTTCATGAGTACTGGACTGAAAATGCGGCCTCTAGAGCATACAGAAGGTTTTTTCAAAAGTTTTAACCAAGTGACCTAGTTATTGACCCTATATGACCCATTTTCAAACTCATCAAGGATGTTATCAAGAAAAAATTCTGACCAAGTTTCGTGAGCATTCGACTGAAAATGCGGCCTCTAGATCCTACAGAAGTTTTTTCAAAGATTGGTCCCTGTGACCTAGTTTTTGACCTGACGTGACACATTTTCAAAACCCTCTTAGATAACATCAAGCCAAGCATTCTGATAAACTTTCATGAGCATTGGACTGAAAATGTGGCTTCTAGAGCGTACACAAGGTTTTCCTAAGATTTGACCCAGTGACCTAGTTTTGACCCAATGTGACCCATTTTCAAACTTGTCTGAGACGTCATCAAAACAAACATTCTGACTAACTTTCATGAGTATTGGACTGAAAATGTGGCCTATAGAGCGTACACAAGGTTTTTCTAAGATTTGACCTAGTGACCTAGTTTTTGACCCGACATAATATATTTTCAAACCCATTTTAGATATTATCAAGGCAAACATTCTGACCATGTTTCAAGAGTATTGGATTGAAAATGTGGCCTCTACAGCTTACACAAGGTTTTCTCTAAGATTTGTCCTAGTGACCTAGTTTTTGACCCGACAAGACCCATTTTCAAACTCATCTGAGATATCATCAAGACAAACATTCTGACCAACTTTCAAGAGTATTGGACTGAAAATGTGGCCTCTAGAGCGTATTACTCGAACAAATTGACATGAAATTGACCTCTATGCAAAGAATAATTAAAGAGTGAATATTTATATCATCGGGTATAATCGGACGATACGGAAATTCTGTTAACGGTAAAAATTGGGTTTGACCCTTACAGTGCCATGGTCAAAATATTAGAGCTTTGGTGGATGACATGGATCAAGATCAGACTGCACAGAAAGTGCATCTTAGATCTATGTCACCCGCCACGTATTGCCAATTTAAATCAACAAAATCGTGTTTATTTCAGGTATTTTAATATTTTTTAAAGACACGACAAATCTATTAGCCGCATAAGAGTTAAAAATCGTGCACATAGTTCCGCATGCAGACGACATTACTCGAAGCTAAGTTTGGACAATAATTCAAGCATAAAATTTATGGTAATAGAGGTCATTTATTTCATGTCAATTTGTTCGAGTAATACACAAGGTAAAAGTTGACGACGGACGACGCACGACGGACGACGGACGCTGGACACAGCACGATCACGAAAGACTACCTTGAGCACTTTGTGCTCAGGTGAGCTAAAAATTAAAGATGTCCGTCTACAGCCGGTGAGCAAAAACGCTGTTAAATTTCAAACAATTTAGAATGGTACAGAAATCAGTCCTTTGTGTAAACATGGATAGATTACTGACATATATGGTGTAATTGAAAAAAAAGAAACACAGAGATTTGTATTAGAAACCGAACATTGGTCAGAAGAAAACTGGCTGACGATCGAAGCTGTAAACAATGGCAGTGCGTCACGGAAATTTATCGTTGGTTTCCGCCTAGAGTCGGATACGGTGTAATTTGCATATAGGCCGCGACCTCCGAGGCAACAACAGAGAAGCCTCCATTTTCCTTTGTTTACCTCATAATACGAAAGGCGAAGGTCAAATATAGTCACGTGACAGAATGCATGATCATCATACGAATCTACTCGAGTGTATAACGGATATATCGGAAATCTTCGATTCAAAAACCGGAAACGACGAGTCTCTTTACATGGAAGGCCGCAACTCAGCGAAATGCATTTTCTATCGACCGTCATCTAAGCAACCTTGCAACCGTCAGGCGCAATATTTGGCATGAAGATATAAGAATGACTATAGTTTGATAAAATAAAGACAAAATGAGTTAAAACTGGCTGAAAATGAGTATAAGGGCCTTTTTAAAGAGTCTAAAATAGGGTAACCAGCATTTTTTTTTTTTCCTTTTCTCACAACGTTTTCTTCCCCTCAAAAAATCATTTTTTGACTCCACTTTGTTTTGTCATCCTAAAATACTTTCGGTTGAGACAACTTAAAACTTTGTTGTTTGGAAAAGAGTTAAAGGTCCAGTAGCGGCCAAAGCAATGCAGGTGTTAAAATGAAAATGAATTTAAATCATGCCATATAGCAGAATGGATAATATATCTGTTATTGTACGATCAGTCTAAGTGTAAGTCGCTGGCAGAAAAATGAATATTAAAATCAAATAATAATAAAAAAAAAAAAAAAAAAAATAGAACGACCTGGCAACTTTTGACCTACTTTTTAAAATTCATTTTTCTGTCAGTGACTTATAGTTGAACCGACTTTACAATTACAGATTGTCATTTCAACAATAATCTTTATTTTTCAAATGGTATGATTTGAATTTAAATGCATTTTAACACCACCGGTGTTTACTTTTGGCAGTCACTGGCACTTTAAATGATAGTCAAAACATTTCAGAGATAACCAGATTCAGAATATACGGGTCGGGCTCGGCCTTCATGACAAGTACGATTGGAATGCTCCGGGAGTAGGGATTTTCAACGTATTTAAAATCAAAATGCATCCGTCGTATAACCCTACGACTTGGGACAACGATGTTGCCATCCTGGTTATTGACAAACCCGGGAATACGGTCGTGTCTGACAGCATTGAACCAATATCTCTAGCGAGCAGAGCCTACCAAGGTGGCGAAAGTGCGACGGTTTCTGGCTGGGGAACACTTCGATATCTGGGTAATTATCCACCTATACTTCTGGCTAGACAGATAGGTTGTTTCCAAGAATCAGACCAACACTGTTTATGGGCCCCGATTTCAACTAACTTTAACCCTGAGCTTGTTAGATGAATCAAATCTATTGCCGAGAGTGAAAACACAAATGATGTGATTGTAAAGTCTGTCCCTGAAAGCGTAGCGTATAGGTTACTGATCTAAATGAAATATTTGAATACCCTACAATTTAGTACATTTCGCCAGACCCAGTACATTCTCAGCAGACACTGCATTTTTCTTGGGAGAAAGTATTTAATTTCTAGGAGATCTTAAATCAGTTTTTGTGTACCATTGAATTGAATAGTAGAAAAATCAAGTAATGAGCATGATTATATGATTCCGATTATCAAGTGAACGGATAAAGACAATCAAGCATCCTTGTTTGTTATTTTCAGCCTTTATGTACCCTTATGGGGTCCGTATTCAAAAAAACGGTTCAATTTGTTTTTATACACAAGATGATACCTCCGTGACATTTACAATAAAGTTAGAATAAAATACTCTGTTGAGGGAGTAGCTAAACCGATCACTTCCAGATTTCTGTAGATTTGAAAAACCTCTCGCGGCATTCCTTGTTAATTTAAATGCTGTTTACCAGTTAAAAAACCAAGGTCACACGATGATGCCCACTCCCTTTTGGTTTTCGTAATTTTCAAATTGCCCTGTGATAGCCGATAAATTTTACTTAAAACATGTTTTAAGTAATAAAACTTTTCCATTCGTTTCCTTACGTAGTGGCAAAGCAGTACAAAACTCAGTGCGTGCTATGTTCGGTTCCGCCGCATTCACACGCTTTTATCTAGCCTTAAATCAACTAGACAATCGTCAGTGTATTATCAAAGATAAGTCACGTTAAAATCGCGTCTTGGACCAATACGAATACCTCAAAACGTACAGCATAAGACTTGTGAACGAGTAGTCTCGGGTCACTTCAGGGTGAGGATTCGATTCCCACGTCTAGCTAACTAAAATTACGTTTCTTGGATAAAACGTTAAACTGAGGTCATATGCAACGGTGCTATACACCCGAGTACATTAGCGAACGATGCGTAACTCTGGATAAGCTTCGTCCTGTATTTTGTTTGTTGCTATTGGAGTTTAATGCCATTTTAACAGCAAAGGTCATATCATGGCGGTCAGTGACGCACCCATGTGTTTTCTGGCTTTCTCACACCAGTACTGACACTACTTTCTTTCCAAAGCCACTGACTAGTTTTCTCACATGCATCAGAGGTGAGAGGCGAACAAATCGCCGGAAAGAAGGTTCGCTGCAACCGGGTACCGACCCCGCAACCTCAAGGTCACGAGTCGGATACGCTAACCACTGAGCTACCCGGCCGGGCGCCCTGTATTTTGTACTGTCCCACGTAATATAACAGCTTTCTAGAAGTGTCACCCATATGGGCAACCGGTGGCGACGATAGCTAAACGAAAATTTCTAAATAAACAACTGGAGGTTGTTTTAGGTGACAAAGTGGTTTTTTTTTTTTCTACTCGTCCTAGCCCTTAGCATTCCAGACCTGCAGTGGAGGAAAGACAACTTTTTTCACACCTATTTTCCCTGGAAACTTGTTACAAGCGAGGGATAGGCGATGCAACTAGATCTACATGGTGTTAAAAGGGAAAGTTTACAGTTTTAATGTCTAGGTATTTCATATTTACTTGTACGTTCTCCTTTAACAATGGAAATTTGAGCATGTATAGAGAACAGTTTTCATAACAAGCTTCCATTTTTGTAGCAGAACGTAGATGTGTAATAAATAGACATAACATCTGTAAACTCCCTTCGTGGACACCCAGTCTTTGAAAGTTACCCGATCCTGTACTGAAGACCTCGCCCACTCTTCCTGCACAAATCTGCACTGTTCATGTCGGCAACAGGCATGTGGGCGGGGCTCTGGCGAAAGGAGGTTTGATGCATTTCCATGATCTATGAAATACCTTCCAACAATAATTACATATGTATGGATCCATAAGATTAATTTTGTCTGACAACCAACTGAATCGTGGGGTAGCATGGTCCTTGGACACGTGGAAATTTCACCACCAGCAAAAAGTTTCGTCACAGGTCAGCCTGCGCGAACTGCAGAGGCTGACCCGGGTCGATACTTTTTCAAAATGCATTAAACCGCCTTTTCACAAAGTATTGCTCATGTTTATTAGGCTGAGAAGTTTAATTGAATGTGGTTTCAATGATTGTAGCTGTCTTTTCAAGGGTAAAACAGTTCTTGTTAACTCCTTCAGTGCCAAATTTATACATACAGTCAATCTCTTTTGGTGTTTATTTAAAAAAAAAAATTCATTAAAAAATTTCAAAGATTTTCGTCACACAAGCAATGCACGTTCTGTGGAGTCTCTGTCGTCCGCAAAATCCCCATCATTTTGTATTACAGTAAAGTAACCATTAATTAATTTTTCACCTCACAAAGTTTTATATTTTATCATCCAAAAAAATCCAGAGACATTCAATTTAGCGTGGATACAAAGATGGTAGTTGTCTTTTCAAATGTAAAACACTTTGTGTTAAAAAAGGGAAATGCTGGTTAGCTATATTTCGCCTTTTAACACACAGAGATAGCTTCTTTTTAAAGAATGATTATTATATACTTTTGACACCGAGGCAGAAAGTGGCATAATTCGCACAGGTTTTTTTTTTTAAACCCTATTCACCAGGAATTGCAGTCATTCTATATATTTGTCAAATAATCTTTTACACTTACCTAACTTGGTTTATTTAACATGTGTTGTACTTTTTATCATGTTTAGCAACGATAGATCATTCTGATACAAAACTGATTGAATGATTTTGAAAGCTCCTAGAATTCTCAAGAAATAAGAAAGTGAACAAGAAATGTTCTTTACATTGCAGCCATAAAAGTATTCTATCTACGAGGTCGTACAATATCCAGTGTTTTGATTGTTGATTGTTTTACAAACTGTATATGTGTGTAAACGCTTGCTTTGTGCGACAGCTAGCTGCACTTGCTATAAAGTATACAGAAAAAAGAGCATCGCATGAGGGCTCACAGCTCGGCTGTAGTAGCTTTTAGGAATGAGCCATACTCTGTGAAAAGGGGATTTAAAGCATCTGTGCAGGCTGACCTTGATACATGTTGATACATGACAATTTCGCGCATGTCAAATGACCAGTCTACCTCATGATTCAGCTGGCTGTTAGACGAAATGGATTACATTGATCCAAAGTTACTTGATGACTTGCTGGGTATAAGTGATCACGGAGATACATCAAACCTCATTTTGCCGGAGCGTGACTCGTGAAAATATATGAACCGTGCTCTGTGAAAAGGGGGCTTAATGCATCTGCGAAAAGTATCGACCCAGATCAGCCTGCGCGGACTGCGCAGGCTGACCTGGGCCGAAACTTTTCGCTATTGGTCAATTATCTGTTTGTCAAAGGACCAATCTTCCTCATGATTAAGTCGGTTATTGAAAAAAAGTGGCTCCTGTGGATCCATAATTATGTGATGACTTGGGCTAGTATCATGCATCACGGAGATGCATTAAGCCCCCTTTTGCCAGAGCATGGCTCATATGTAGGGTATGTTTGATAGCGAGCAACAATACCTATTGAATCAGTTAAAATGGTTTATCATAACAATGTGAGTTGACACCCATGCTTGTCTATCAGAAAAGGAAGAATTAAAGAAAGGCGGTCTTAGAAAAAGTTGATTTCAGTGAAAATATAAAGAAAATAAAGGGGCATAACTGTGTTTAAAAAATGTTTTACTATTGGTTCACCCTCTGATAGTTACAACTAGCCCCATTTAGAAGCAAATATCTTAAGTAACGTTATCACAAACTGCTGAGAAACAAACACTCGGGACAACTATTCAAAGACCCTTAACTCTGACAGAAATCATCAAACATACTGACAATTATGTGCATGTCCTCTCATGAAGCTTCCCGTGAAATTTCGCTACATTCAAATCGGTAGTTGCTGAGAAGTAGATAGCGCCAACAAAATCAGGGACTAAAACTTCAAAGCTTTACATGGGGTTTCGTTGAATTTTATTGAGTGCTTGCTAAGGGACATAACTATGACAAAATAGTCGAACCAATACATCTTGACAATATGCGCATATCATCCTTAAAGGGAAGCTTCCCATAATGTTTCGTTGATTTCAGTCCAGAGAAACAGCGCGAAAACGGAATAAACTACTAAAAATTCAAAGTGTCATAACCATGGATGGAAATCAGGGGAACGAGCTCGAAAAAAGGTCAATGGAATTTTGTGCCCTTAACACATCCGTAAACTCGCGAGCTGGAGCCTTCAACAGGAGAACAGGTATATCTCGAAGAATTTTATTAAAATTTATTTCTTTATAAGCAATCTATAGAAAAATCCGGCAATGCTATCCTGTCCAAATATGACTAACTTTATTCCCTGTAAGGATAGACAGTAGAAATATGCAGGGTTTGAATATAATTTTGCCACAACTTCAAAGCACCGAACTGAAAATCAACCAATTTCTATCATCACGGAGAGTGGGGCCACGATTTTTTTCCTTTACCTTCAAATCTATAGCCTTCAGACCCCCTGAAGCACCATCCCTGATAAAATCAAGCATGAAAAAAGATAACTAAGAAAACACTTACCGGCGTAGAAATCGTCCCGAGAGAATATTGACAAAATTACTGTATGAGCTGGGTTTCTGGATAGGGAGATAGCGCTGTCGTCGATATTTTACTGTCGTGTTAAATCATCAGGATATTTGTGTCTAATCAATCCTGGTCTTGGAGTTAGGCCTACCTGCTCTCTTGCAGAGAAAAAAAAAAAGATATAACAAATTAACATGATTTAAGATAAGACACTTTCAACAGAAAATTTAATCATTAAAAACATACAAAGGCTGCACCAAAATTTGAAAGGTGGGGGGACAAGCAGACAAACTGATCTTGAGTACTCATATAGTCTACAATTCACAGTTTTAAGCCAATACTGATCCTGTTCCAGAAAGTTTAACGCCGCTTTAACAGCTCTGCATGTGTTTCCTGGTGTCATGGTTTTCCACAACTTTCATTCTAAATACTTACATGCATCTCTCAATGTACTAATGTATGTCGCAAAGCAGCTGGAAATGGATGATGCTGAGACTACTAAAGATGAAAACACACACCACATGAAAATTTTCTACTAAGGAAGATAACACAAAGGTTTTCAGAACATCCTTGGACACTAAGTCCCATAGACACAAAGTCCCTGCTTTACATTCATTGGTACATGTACATTGAATAATCGTCGTACAATGACCACCTGAAAACATAATATTAAACCCCACTCAGTATGGCTTCTAAATTAATGAAAACATGAAAACATTTACAAATCCAATTTATGTGGAAAAGGGTCATGAATATTAATAATGTTTTTAAAAGTGTTTTACACTTGCTTACCACCTGAAAACGTAAGATAAAACCCCTCTCAGTATGGCTTCTCAATTAATGAAAACATTGACTAAAACAATTTATGTGGAAAAGAGTTATGAATGTTAATAATGTTTTCAAAAGTGTTTACACTTGCTCCACGTCGGACAAAATGTATCACAACATATTGTTACATAGAATAAAAGTAAATCTTGGCTTTACAAATTACTCCCAATAAACTGACATGTAAAATTTAACAGAACAAACAAGAACAATTACTTACAGAAAGAATTTTACAAGATATCCTACCCTCTCAAACACTTTCTCAAAAGCTCCACACAAACCATTTACATGTACATTCAAACATTCAAACCATAATTGTAATAATCACCCCTCTCACGTGCATGTTTCGCTCCACTGAACTATCCACACTATCAAAGCGCTGAAAGCACTGAGTACAAAAATGGCATAAATATGATACCTGGCTTTCTCACACCAGTACAGACACAACTTTCTTTCCAAGTCACTGACTACTTTTTTCACATGCATCAGAGGTGAAAGGTGAAAAATCGCCGGAAAGAAAGTTTGCCTGAACCAGGTATCGAACTCACAACCACCGTACCGTGTCAGATACGCTAACCACTGAGCCACCCGGCAGGGCTCTGAAGACACGACTATGGTGCATTTCTAGAATGAAATGCCTAGAAATATGATTTGGTTGTCGTTTATGAGTTAATTGAACTTCTTTAGATCAGAAATCGACCTAGCACACATCAAGAGCTACGATGTACGAAAACTGGGTTACAAATTTTTGCCGATTTCCACAGCCTGTTTTTCGATAATCATTTTGTTTCTTAACAATATTTTACCCTTACTAAAATCTTTCCTCTCCCCTTTTCCTCTCCGTAGCTTTTGTTGAGAATACAAATAACATAGAGGTCAGTGTAGCGTCACGACCGTCGGCACGGACATAAGCAAAATAGTGGAAAAAATCTTAATGTGACCGCCAACGGCCCCGGAAATGGAGTTTGTCTCAACGAGACTTAGAAACCCTACCCGCTAAGAAGGTCTAAGCATGCCTTAGAAAAAGTGCGGTTGGGTTCACTGATTTCCTGAGATAGCTTAGACCTTCTAAGCGGATAGCCGGTACTTAGCGACTGTTCGCCGCCAGTCATCTTACGTGAATCAGCGGTCGGGGGAGGGGGATCCACGGAAAATTATGTCAGACCGGATGATTGAATCAATGTCTAGGGGTTAAAAGTACGAGCTGAGTAGGGTAAAATAGGTAGAGCTATAAAAAGAATTAGGTACGATTTTTCAATCGTACGAGTGGACCAGCTACCCGCGCATCCGACTGTTACTCTGGGCCGGCGTCAGAAGACATTAGCATTAAAGGGAAACAGGGGGAAGAGAGAACCTACCTCGAAGACTAGGAATGATTAGACACAAATATCCTGATGATTTAACACGACAGTAAAATATGGACGACGGCGCTTGTCCAGGGCCCCAGCTCGGACAGAATTTTTTTCCAATATTCTCTTGGAACGATTTCTCCACCGGTAAGGTTTTACTTATTCATCTTTTTTCATGCTTAATTTTATCAGGGATGGTTCTTCTTCGTGGAGGGGGGAGGGGAGCGGAGGGTCCGAAGGCCATAGATTTGACGGAAAATGAAAATGTTGTGACCCCAAATCTCCGTGTTGACAGAAATTGGTGGATTTTCAGTTCGGTGCTTTGAAGTTGTGACAAAATTTTATTCAAACCCCGCATATTTCTACGGTCTATCATAACAGGGAATAACGTTAACTCATATCTGGACACGATAGCATTGCCAGATTTTTCCACAGATTGCTTATAAAGAAATAAATATTGATAAAATTCTTCGAGACATACCTTTGTTTACTGTTTTCCTGTCGAAGGCTCTACCTCGCGGGTTCCCGGATGTGTTGAGGGCACAAAATTCCATTGAGTCTTTTTCGAGCTAGTGATCCTAATTACCACCCGTTATATAATTGTGGCAACAATCATTGAACCAAAACATGCCGACAATAAGCCCATATACCAATTGGATCAATAATAGGGACCTTATTTAGTACACAAGAGTAAGTTACCAAATGGCTGCTTTTCTCAAACCAATCAAGTATTTCTCAAGTTTAAATAGAGTTCAATGTCTTGGTAATACAAACAGTTTGTGAAAGTTTCGAAAGATTCGGGCAAAAAAAATAGGGACTTTATCGCGTATGCAAGAAATGTAATTCTCAACTTCAAATGGCTTTCCCCCCCCCCCCCCCCCCCCCGATTTACACTCTTCTGATGGAAATATACGCAAGGATATTAGTCTGCATGTTAAATCTCGATCCACAATAGAAACATACTATCACGCGCCTACCTGATCCCGATATCACTTTACATTCGTCACAACTCGGCCGATTCCATTAACCACATCTAACCTCGTCTGTATCAAGGGGGGGTTCATTTTGAAATACTGCCTGTCACATGATCTAAAACATGGTGACACATCTGCTAATCGATTAGCAACGGCAACAACAGCCACGGTGATAAGCAATCTGTCGCTGAAAAATGCCAACAGAACTGATGGACGGAGTTTTACAATAAATGTGCAAACTGTTTGTTTTCGGCAACGTATTTAGAAAAATTCCCACAAAAATTGTAACTCGTAGTGTTTACTTTTTCTAATTGGAGTGTTACGATTTTAAGAACGGTAAAGCGGTGTATTTCTGGCGAAGGTGCATATCAAGCTACTTGATACAGCCGAGGAACTCGATCAACGGATCACTGGAGATTTGCCGAATGATCGCTTTATATACTGTCCAGAGGCTGTAAGCCTTCAGTTTTATTCTCGGCGTGAAAACATTAATATCTCGGTTTGCTCGCCTTTGTTGGCTTATTTCATCACATATCTCAACTTAAAATTTTTGAAAATTTCTTTTTTCATTTATTGGCATTGTGGAGGAACAGATGTTATTTAACGATTATAATTCGCACTCGAAGAATGGAGAGTCATCAGTTTTCGCAGTAACACTAGAAGAAGTGACAACTCAACCGGGAAGTGGTCAAAAAAGGACTCGAACGCCACGTGCTTCAATAACTGAATTTGATTTATTATGTGGAAACGTATATTCTTTGATTTATATCTTTGAGAAAATGTCTGGTACTGCTACTGAAGATGGGAAGAGACCATCAATTAGATTTAGTTGGTAGACTGCTGTCTTAGACAGACCGGCAGAGACCCTCTGACTCGGACTATTATGAGGATACTGCATGTGAGCAGAGATGAAACAAAAAACATTTCCTTCAGAAAACAAACAGTGGAAAGGTCCTTGACTAAACGAGGAGCCACCGTATTCAAACAATCGACAAATCACCGTATGATCGAAGTTCCTCATACACTGTTTCAAAGCTCTTTGCTACAGAAACTTCAAAATCGGCCACGGTAAGTTCCTTTCGTGCCAAATCTCTATCTAAGTAACTCGCTGACGCTGAAACCAGAGATACCTGGGGGGCTGCCTGAAATCGTTTTGGGCAGTTTTCAAATAAATAAATAAATAAATATTAAGCATAACAAGAGGGTTCAAATTTTATATCACTCAGTTAATCAAAATTTTGTTCAGAACATGTTATTATATTGAACTTTAAAAAATGAGTAAGGGTGTTAGTGTTTGGTTTAAGCTAAATTCAGATTTTCAGTATTTGTTTCAAAGGAACTAATAATTTTCAACAACAAGATTTGAATTTCAAACTATCAGATCAAGTTAAGTGGTCTGTCAATAGTAGAGTTTTTGGCCGTATTTCGTCGAATACATGTGAAAATGAAAAAGTAAGAATGATTGCATAAAGTTACAAATTAATTACATATTTGTCATTATATGCTGTTTTGAGCTTCACAGATACTTCGAAAAGTTATTACTGAGTATTAACTACTGAAGATACAAGCCAACAGGCAGTTGTTTATCATATAAAAGGCACTAAAGAAACTATATGCCAATTTTGTAAGCCTAATAGTACTATAATGTAACTTAAAAATGCCGCCAATAACTGGTATATTTTACCAGCTTTTTTCGTTACACTTGGGTCACATTTCCTCTGTGTATGATCTTTTAAATCAAAATAAGTCTTTAAACAATCTGCGTTACTTTTTTTTTTATATGATAATCAAACAGATAAGCTGTTTCATTGTTTTTCGTTCTTTGGTTAGAAATTGAGATTAGGTATACCAGAAATTGAAAACAGCGTATAAATTTCGAAATGCATTCTCACAGTACAATGTTTGATTATAAAATGTGCTTACCAGCATACTCTTACCAAATGTATTGTCCAATACGAGCTCACGAGTACATTTATTTCAAAAACAGTTCTTGCAAGATTCAAACTCCTTCATCTTAGTTTAAGCAAATGCTTTCAACATATGTTTTCAGAAGTAGAAGATGCTACACTCGAGACAGATTTCTGTAGTTTGTGATCTTAAGAATGACTGTTTTTATACAGTTTATTTCTTATTTTATTTATTATTATTATTTTTTTTTTTTTATTTATTTATTTTTTTTTTTTTTTTATTTATTTATTTATTTATTTATTTTTTCTGATGAAATGCATATATGCTAGGTAGCTATTTGATATGGATTTGATTAAAATCATAATACTGATAAATATTCCATAAAGTGTTGAATACCCTTGCTCAATGAGACCTTGTCTTAAATTGTAAAGTAACAGTCCAACAAATGGCATTAATGGGAAGCATGTTGCCTCTGTATTAGGCTCAAATTACTCATCTTTACTTGGGTGCAGATGTAGCAATGTAGCAACAAACCTTCAATAACCGGACATTTGTCCTCTCAACATCTGTATGAGAAGAAACAGTCATACAGTCACCAAACAACATCAAAGTTAGCCATGTCACTAAAAATAAAAGAAGACTCTTGCAGTTTCGAAGAATCCATTATCTGTGAAGTCTGGACCAAGAAAAGAGTACTCTGTAGTTTCTAAGCTTTATGGGCAGCGTGACTTGATGACATCCTGCGTGTAAGGCTTCCTGTTTTAGGTCGATTTGGTAGCCTGGGAAGAGATTTGACCGCCCTCAACACAAGGAAGATTGTCCTGAAGACGGCTTGACATAGACATTTGTCACACAACCCTTGATTGATAATGATTTGACCGCTGTGCTGTGAACAGATTAGTTGCGTCGATTCCTTTGCCTGTCAATAGCGCAATCGATTTGTTGAAATTTGACTGAACTCGTCAACAGCCATAAAGTTCCATGACACCTGCAGTCTAACCCTGCATTCTTTCCGTTTTGAGCATGTCAGTGGATCTAAAAGAATCACTTAAAACTGTTATAACAGGCAATAAAGAGAACTAACAACTCTCTCTGCATGAAACTCAGAAGATTTGGGCTATTTAACAAATCAACACCTCCATCCTGGGCCCTGTACAATTGAGCATCAGTTAAATCAATTTTGCCGGATGCTGCAGATTGGTCTGAGAAAAGTATCTATCTAAAGGTTTGGTCACACCGAGCTAACGGACGGGTAACGGATAAAAAATCATTTTATCCGTTCGTGTCCGTTCGTATCCGTTTTATGTCCGTTTCTTATCCGGTGAATCCGCTACTTGTCCGGCGACGTCCGGTGATGTCCGTTCCGTCTGGTGGGAAGTTTTGAGACGTGCAAATGACAGACTTTGGATGCTTCTGACTATTTATACCCTCGTACGTTGGTGTTCGGTACATTTCCGTTCGTCGCACGGTGGAAGAACGTTATTTCCGGTTCTCATGCGTTGCATTTCCGTTTTATCCGGTACAAGTCCGTTACTCGTACGGTGATATCCGTTAATATACCGTTTATTATCCGGTACATATCCGTTAAACGTTAGTTTTTTCCGTTACATGTGCGGTACTCGTGCGGTCATTGTGTGGCTTCTTCGCTCCACACACCGATCGCGTGAGCCTCGAGCGCCAGAGGAGATGAATTTTGTCACCGGATAACCAAATTCTGCTTGTTTTTGTCCGTCTTCCCTCCGGTTACATATCCGTTAGCCGGTCTGACCAAGCCTTTATCTTCACCACGTTTATGATCTACATGTATATAAAAAGATAAACAATTGTCTAAATAAAAACTGAATTTAGAAAAGGGAAAAAGTTATTCCCGGCGAATCGCTTGTGATTCGTTCTGTTTAAATAAAAATTGGGTAGATAAAGATGGAAAGGGAGGGTACCTTATGTAGTTACATTTTCTGTATCCGTCAAACAACATAGTACTCAGTGATAAATACATGACCCCAACCATTAGGTAGGACTGCTTTGTAATGCATCCATATATATTCATCAATGAGTATAAATCATGGAATAAGATTTGAAAATTTGTTTACAAATTAGAATTTCATGAATGGATTTATCGTATACCAAATGATATTGGGATCCATTTTTTTTTTTTTTTAATTTTCGTGGACAATTTTTCGGAATTTCTTCAAAATCACTAAGGTTCAAGCTTTTAATGAAATACATGTAGATCTAAAGTTACTGTGCAAGTTTTCCGAAAATCATATAGAATTTCTTGTAAATAAAAGAGTAAGAGACATGGCAGCCTTTAGCCCACCTGTACACTTTTAAGCAAACTTAGAAAAAGAGAGTTAAAGTTTTCATTTATGCACAATTTGGTTATTCTCTGGCATATATCATGAATTCATGATGAAAAGAGGAAAAAGAAACACACCCACGGGCGAAGGGGTTACAAGTTGCAACTTGTCTTGAACCCGCTTAAAGTTCGTATGGTGAATTAAACAAATAGTGTGATAATTAAAGTATAATTTCTAAAAAAAAATATCGTTTCGAATCTAGCCAAATTTAACAGGTTTTATTACATGTTTAAACGATCTCTGCAAGTTTGAAATGAAAGAAATAGGAACAATGATGTTCACTTTGTTTAGTAAACAAGACTACTTAAAAGTCATCAAATGACTGCTTTTCCTTAATAGATCGCTGGACTTTCTTCATTTTCATAAGGTTTCATTCCTTGATACAAATAATCTGTGTTTCAAAAGGAATCTTGTTAAAGGTGCGATTTAAATTGCGTAAACAAGAAATGTAAATTTTCAAATTTAAAAAGCTACTTTTCCTTTACTAATTGTCCGATTTTCTTCAAAACCAAAAGGGTTCAATCTTTTCATTATAAAAGAAACATTTCAAATTTCACGAAAATCCGACCACAAATGAAGAGAACAAGACTGACGGACGAACAGATGACTAAAACCCAAGGCAAAAAGGTAAACACCAAGCTGTCGCTGTGACATGATTGATATGTTACTGAAGGTGGCGTAAAGACCCCTCCTGTCACACTCCCTTGTCTTCTCTTCAGGATCTACCCCTGACGTGTTACATTACGTAACAGACAATATTCTAAGCTTCACAGACTGCAAGTGGAGAACAAAGTACGATGACAACTTGATCAAGGAGTCGATGATGTGTTGCGGATCAATGGGGAAAGACGCTTGTCAGGTACATTAATTCGTTTGATTTTTTGTTGTTTGTTTGTTAACGACCGTTAACCTTCACCAGTGATTGGATATTTAATAACTAAATTCCAAGGCAAGTAGATCTACTTTGTTTGGCTCAGAGTTTCTGCCAATCGTATAGGTGACCTTGGAATTCAGGATAAAAACAATACTAAGTATTGTTCGTGGTGAAAGATGGGTCCCTTCAAAGTAAGAAACGGAACCGAAACACAACGAAACGCAACGAAACGAAACAAAACGAAACGGAACAAAACGAGAACGAAATAGAACGAAACGAAACGGAATGGTACAAAATCAAGCAGAAGGAAAACCTATATTACTTTTTTCTTTTGAATTACCTTACTTTTGATCGCAGTAAGTGTAACAAAGTAAAAATTAAAATTTGATGGCGGCTGTGCGCACGATGATCGTACTGCTGTTGTGAATCTTGATGATTATGATGAAGACATTTTATTTTTAGCTCACCTGAGCACGAAGTGCTCAGGATGAGCTATTGTGATCACTCATCGTCCGTCGGCGTCCGTCGTCCGTCCGTCCGTCCGTCGTCCGTCCGTCCGTCCGTTCACATTTCTTTGTTTACACTCTAGCATCTACAAATATTAATTAATCAGCACCAAACTTGGTCAAAATATATATATGACCATAAGATTTCGGATGAGTTCGATTATTGGTGTAATCAGACCAGAACAACTGGAGTTATTTGCCCTTGAATTAGAAAAATTGCTATATTTGACTTTGTTTACATTCTAGCATCTACAAATATCTACCAATCAGCACGAAACTTGGTCAAAATATATATGACCATAAGATCTCGGATGAGTTCAATTATGGGTGTAATCGGACCAGAACAACTGGAGTTATTTGCCCTTGAATTAGAAAAATTGCTATATTTGACTTTGTTTACACCCTAGCATCTACAATTTTTAACCAATCAGCATCAAACTTGGTCAAAATACTTATGACCATAAGATATCGGATGAGTTCAATTATGGATCTAATCGGACCAGAATGATGGGAGTTATTTGCCCTTGAATTAGAAACTTCTGTAGAATAGTTCTTTGTCTGGAGCATTACTTTGTCATCTCCAGTCCGATTGACTTGAAACTTGGCATTTGTAGTTGTTGCAATAATACGGAGTACAGTGTAAAAGAACCATAACTCTACCTCGTACTGTCTATGAGTTATTTCCCTTTGATCATCATTTTTACAGCATTTTCTGCTTGTCCGGAATATAACTTTGTCATCTCAAGCCTGAACATCTTCATATTTGGTATGCATGATTGTTGAAAAATTACGGAGTGCAGTGCACAAGAACCATAACTCTTCCTAGCACAGATTTTGAGTAATTCCACTTTGATCTTCATTTTTACAGTATTTCTTGCTTGTCCGGAACGGAACTTTGAAGTCTCAAGTCAAACTGACTTGAGACTTGGTAAACATGTTTGTTGCATTATCTGCCCTTTGCGATTATTATACCTCCTTGACAACTGGCAGTGGGACGGGCTTATCTTGCAACAAATTGCCGCTCTGGTTTCATTATCATTTGGCCTTGAAACTCGATTTTGGTATTTATCTTCATTGTAGACCTTAACTGCTTAGTATTCAGGTGAGCGATATAGGACCATCATGGTCCTCTTGTATTGTTCTTTTGAATGAACTTCTATTGTTCACTTTGTTATTCAAATAAATCATCAATAAAATGTTCTTCATATTTCCGGTAGCCATCAGTACCGCTACCACGTCGCAGTCCGGTTGATATTTTTCCTATTGTTTTTACAAATACTGTGACTAAAAAATCATGTCTAAATACAGCAAAATCGCCGGAGTGCATTTTGTTTCTTGATAATGATTGATGGACTGATTGAATGGTGCTAAAAGCCGTTTTCAACATTATTTCAGTTATATATCGCGGCGGCCAGTGCACATATCCATGCTTTCCTGGAATTTCTTATGCAAGTATTCAGCACAATATTGTTTCCAAGCCACTGGCTGCTTTCCCACATAGCCCTCACCGAGGCAATGGCCTGCGGTGAAAGAGGAATGAATCCTGCTGCAATGACTATTATTGGTCCTCAAAAGGAAATTGGCAGAGCAGGGAATCGAACCAGCGACCCTCTGCTCTCAAGTCCTGTAAGCTAATGACTGAGCTACCGAGGCTCGACCTTTTGATAATACCTACTCCCGGTAATGAAACCAGTTTGGATTCTAATAAGATGGCGAAGAATAATCCATTTTATGTCGTTCGAATTAGAATGCCTATTCGCCCAACAGTAGTCGGATTATTATTTACCATTTCTAAATGCGACTGGAATTATTAGTGTGGGAAAATCTTTTAAGTCAGATTTCAGAGGTTCTTGCATTAAGTCTAAAATGTCTTTATTTATATTTTGTACATTTATGCAGATATCTCCTTTCTTCATGTATTGTCTGTCTTTAAATCACTTTGATTCCTCTCCCTAAATAGAGGCCTCGAAGACCTTATGTCACTGACCATGGCTAATTATATTCAACGTCTTCTTCTTTTCGCCTGAAACAGATATACATAAAAAATCTTGGGGACCGGGACAGTTGAAATGGAAAATGTGCTTATCTAATCAACATTGAAGATATTTTTTCTGGATCTTATATCTAAAAGGGTCCAGGGGTGTCATTTCTAATGTTGATATAATCGATTATGTACCTCGAGTATGAGTCCACGGCAGTGCAGCTTGGATGCTCGATTAGTAAACGCTGGATACTTGAAATTTCTCTTCTGAAATATTCCTGTTACGTTTAAGGCCCAATAGCGACCAAAAGTAAACAATACGGATGTTAAAATGCATTTGGATTTAAACCATACCTTTAAAAATATGGAAATATTGTGATTGATTGATTGATTCTAGATTGAATGGTGTTTTACGCCGCTTTCAACAATTTTTTCAGTTATATTACGGCGAGAGTTCACAAATTCATGTATTTCTTGGGTTCCACCAGTACTAGGCTCTTAAGTGTCGTGCCTAAGGACACTCCCACGAAAAACCCAGTGGACCCAGTGAGGCTCGAACCCGGGGCCTCCAGGTCACGAGTCCTACACTTTACCACTGAGCCTCGCAGGACCCTGGAAATATTGTGTAGAGGTCAATCGGCTATGGTAAACCCACGGCACAAATGATTCAAACAACACTGTACACATTCTACAACTTTCCATGGTGTAGAAAACACTTTGAAAGACCAGAGCATTGCATGACATTCTCCTTTTTTCAAAATTCAGACATAAGAACACATTTGTACAAAGAATGACGAGCTTTCCTGTTTTTCATTTGTTTTTTGAGCCGATATTTTCGGAACCGGAAGACCAACACAACATTTTATCTTTAGAGCCATTGGCTCTGAATATGAAGTTTCCTACCCGTAAAAATACCCATGAAATACATGCCCTTACAAGCGCACTTTATCTAGTGAAAAGTAGGCTTACTCTCCATGGGTATACATGTATTCGCGAAATTAGTTGTGGTCATCATTGAACGATTTGAGCTATGTATGTTGTGCTGGTGTGTATAACAGGCACAAAGATTCCATAAAGGTGAGAGCATTCTGAGGACTTTTGCAACTGGTACAGTGAAGCATCATCCAGTCAATACATCTATGCAATAAAATGTTTTCTTTCATGTTTAATAATAATTTCTCATCCAAATTTAGAATTTGGAGCTTGATAGAACGGCCTCATTCAGGCGGTTCCAAAGTGTACTCCTACTTCTCTTTTCTGACCCAAAGTCATCTCTTTATCAAACAGGTTCTACCTGGACGTTCATTAAAGTGACTTATTAAAGCTAAAAATAGAACACAAAATATATAAATGAGCCATGCTCTGGCAAAAAGGGGCTTATTACATCTCCGTGATGCATGATGCCAAGCAAGTCTTCACACAATTATAGATCCATAAGATCTGTTTTGTATAACAACCCACTGTATGATATCATGAAGTACTCTGGTCCTTTGACATGCAGAAAATTGACCGATAGCGAAAGGTTTCGGCTCAGGTCAGCCTGCGAGGACTGTGCAGGCTGACCTGAGTCGATACTTTTTTACGGATTTATTAAGCCCCCTTTTTCAGAACATGGTTCAAATTAAGAAATAAGAATCTGGGAGAAAACCATACTCGCAAGGTTCAGCTGTAAGCATTTTGATGGTATACTTAAGGGTATTGAAAGCGAGTTTCATTCGAAATATTCCGGCGCTTGATTGTATTGATTGATTGTATAGTGTTTAAGGCCCTTTTCAACACTTTTTCAGTTGTATCGCTGCATTGCACCTATCTGTATTTTCCTGGAGTTCCTTTCAGTAGTACTTCACATAACATTCTTCCCAAGCCACTGGCTGCTTTCCATCGCTAACCATCGGTTATCAGCGGTGAGAGAGGAATTAATCCTGTCGCAGTGACTGTCATCAATCCTCGGAAAGAAATTTGTCAAGTGGGTTTTTGTTCCTCCACTGATACAAAGTAGTCCTGTCAGTGCACAATAAAAAACACATCTAAGTGGTCCCCCATTGCTCAAATTTCAAGCAAATCTAAATTATATACCTCCAAGCCATCTCAGCTCCACGAAACAGTGCAACAGAAGTGATACTGCAAAGTTTCATATAGGACTACTTTTGACTACTACGACCCGGAAGCAATCTCGCAGTGGTGCGACACCAGATATAGCCAAGGGACTTGATGGCTCCCGCGGAGGTAACCAATACGATATCCACATCATTATCTTCCACTAGGTGGCATTCCTCAAATACACATCTACATCTGATTTGGGCATTCTCGGTACAGAACCGGACTACTTTTCAAAACGACAACCATTACTTTGAATTTCAAAATAAAAAAAACTTTTACTCAATAAAACGCTACCTGGTACGATTCATTCAGCTATGGTCGGCTAGCATGTAACCTATGCACCGGCCATTTATAACAACAGCTCCTACAGGCTTGAGTAATATAGCTTCGGTATAAGCCCAGACACTTTTTGTTGATATGTTTGTGAATAAACCCTGCACGCATCCCGGTTTCCCTAAAGTCTATATTTAGAAACTGTATTCAAAGATGTGCAGTAAAACAAGAGTATTTGTGAAAACTATTTTTCCCTTTTGAAATTATTAAATTTTCAAGACATTTGGAGCGAAAAACAGGCTACATTTTTTCACTGATGTATTGTTTTTGGGCATTTTCTCCATTGCTATTTTATTAGTGGCGTATTAATATTATCCTGTACAGAATGGTGTGATGCGTCATAGCAGACAGGTCGAATCTTCGAAGAATATGACATGAGCAGAAAACGATATCCACATACTTTGTGGACGAAATAAAATGAATGAAATGTTTGTGAAAAAAATAGTTCACATGGATTTGCTGAATTCTGTCATTCTTACAAGAGATACATTTGTAAAATGATGGAAACTATTCAGCTTTAAACCAATATTAAACAGGATAATTATGCAGCAAACTTTAACATTTTGCATTTTTAGCTCAGCTGTTTTCGGAGAAAACGACGAGTTATTGTTATAGCCCTGGCGTCTACGTCGTGTTCGTCGTGCGAAACTCTGACATTTTGGAATGTCTCTGTTATAACTCAAAATATTAACCCCAAATGTGGACAAGTTGTTAACCATCAATAGGGGTCCTCATAAAGCAGGGGCAGATAACCATCAAAATATTTTTGACATAGTTATGCTCCTTTTTCGACTTAAAATTTTTACTGAAAATCAAGATTTTGCAGCCGAGCGTTGGCACCGCCTTGTGGTGCTCTTGTTTAGTTCAAATCAGGTAACTTATCTTTCAAATATTCCCACGTGAAAATACAAAGCCCAACCCTATTCACATATTTCGCCGAACAACCTTAGTTTAAAACTTGGCCCGCATTTTTTTTCCTCTCGTTGAAAAAGTGAAGAAAGAAAATACTAGTAGTTCCGTCTACCTACCAACCTTTCTCTCATATCAATATCCTAGGTGAAACATAGTTATGAGCAGTTGAGTAATGCTCTGTGAAAAGGGAGCTAAATGCATCTGCGAAAAGTGTCGACCATGTCTCCCTCCGCAGTTCGTGCAGGCTGACAAAGATCGAAACTTTTTTTTTTAATTTTCTAATTGTATGCATGTCGTAGGACCATTCTACCTCCAGATTCAGTCACTTGCTAGACTAAATGGATTTAATCGATCCCTATTTATGTGATGAGTTGCTTGGTATAATGCGCCACGGAGATACATTTCTATCAGTGCTTTTGTTATCTAGTAAGCAGCGCCTGTGTAGATGGATAAAATGTGTCTTATCTACATGTATATAGAAAAAAACAGAAGCATCATATACTTTAGCTATAGTTTGCACTTTCAATTACGCAAATAATTCTTTATGTCTTACAGGGTGATTCTGGTAGCCCACTGGTTGTGACGAGGAATAATCAACAAGAAGTTGTCGGTATGTACATCAAAGAATATTTCGGAGACTTTTAAATATGGCCTTAAGGTCATTCGCCCACTTTTCTTCTTAAGAATGTTTTATTTTTTAAGAATTTTCTAAATTTGAAAGTAACGCAACCTCTGATTGGCAACACCATATGGCTTGCAACTCCCGAAAAGGGGCATTCGGACATTTGCGTAAAGTGTCGTCTCGGATCAGCCTCCGCAGTCCGCGCAGGCTAATCCGAGACGGCACTTTACGACTACATTAGATTTTGTGCTACAGTAGACTTGCACAAAACAGAAAATTATATAAAAACGGAAAGTGTCGTTTCAGATTAGCCTGCGGGGACTGCGCAAGCTGATCCGAGACGACACTTTACGCAAATGTTCGAATGCCCCTTTTCGCGTGTTGCAGGCCATATAGTTTAAATCAAACCATTAAACAAAGAATGTTCTTAAGAATGGTTGGTTAATACAGACCCTAGTGATTAACAGTGATGTGCAAATCTTTGTAAGTTGAGGAATTTATTTCCCTGTTAGCTTATACCATGTATATACACCTGCCAGGGCCCAGTTTTACTGAGGTAGTTACGAACAAAATTTGCGTAAGTTTTACGTAACTATAGTATGGTGGCATATTTCTGCCACGAGATACGAGATAACTATCATGGTTATTTTAGAAAAGTATTGCGATATATCAAAGTTTCCTGGAAATTTTATCTTTTCATTTTATCTAGATGAAATTTCCAGGAAACTTTGATTGCGCAGGCTGACCTGGGTCGATACTTTTCGCAGATGCATTAAGCCCCCTTTTCACAGAGTTCAGCTCAAATGTTATCATAATTAACCAGCATCGGTACTCAACGACCATTCTAAGTAACATTTTTTGTCCAAATCTCAAAAATTTTCTAAATTTGAAAGTAACATAATTTCTGATTGGCTGAATTAAATGATTTAGCCGATCAGAAATTGTGTTAGTTTTAAAATCTGAATTTCAAAGTAAAAATACAGTTCTGAATGATTGGTGAATACAGACCAAGAATTACTTTCTTTGGAGTGTTATTCTTACTATGTATACTTCCAGGGCATGAAAGCCTCATAATGAAGAACAAAGTTAACCCTTTACTATACAACCCTAAGTCTTTACGACCCTAAGAAAAAAAAAAGCTATTGAAAATATCGTAGAAAAGGGAGTGACTGCTCGCAACTAGCATTTTCTCCTTTTACCACAATGTTTTCTACCCTTTGAAAGACAAATGTCCTGTTTTCGGTAGCATTTAATTTATCGTCTGCAAATGCTTCTAACTTAGACAAGTCTAAAATTTTGTCATTTGGTAAAGAATTAAAGAGAATTTCTTTCTTACAGGTGTGGTCAGTTGGGGAAATGGATGCGGTTCAACTGGATACCCAGGAGTTTATGCCGATGTATTCAAACTTCGTGATTGGATAAATGCTAACACCGAATAAAAATAATTCCCGTCAGGTCTTTGGGTTTCAATTTTTTCCTGTCGTTTACGGCCGCTGATCTTTCTTTCGACAATGGTAATGTAGGAAAGCAGTCAGTAGCTTGGGTAGGATAACTGTGCAAATTACTGGTGAAAGAAATTCTAGAAAAGGATGGTTATGTGCACTGAAATAATATTGAAAACAGCGTTAAACGCACAAAAAACTGTTGATTAGGGAAATCTGTTCTTCACTGACTCTAAACGAAAATGTGCATTCCATGTTGCCGAGGCTTATTTTAATCCTTAGAGCGCCAAAAAAAAAAAAAAAAAAATCCGTCCAACATTTTCAGTCTTAGAACAAGACTAAAATTAAGTGCATTTACTTAGTTTCTTCGATCTGCCCTAGTAGTTTAAGAAGGCGGCCATTGTAGATCAATGATCAGACTGCACGTTCTGTGCAGTCTGATCTTGATCTACACTGGCCGCAAAAGCAATTATAGTTGTGAAAGACGCCTTAAAGGTTTAACGTATGAGAGAAACTTGGTATCATTGGCTGTGTCAAACAAGCAGTACCCATGTTTCTTCAACCCAGAACTCTTTATCACTCAACTAAATTTTCAACTGGTCCATACACAAAGCATTTGCAGATGACAAATTGAATTTCATTAAACTTTGGAATTTGTTTTGAAAGGGTAGACATTTTTTTGTGAAAAGGAGAAAAATGCTGGTTAGCAGCATTTTCTTCTTTTCTCAGAGAATTTTCAAAAGCCCTCTTTCACAGGGTCGTTAAAAAATTGGGTAATATGTGGTAAAGGGTTAAGCTGCTAAAGAATTCCAGATAATGATAAAAACCCACATAACATGATTTAAAAATTTTGCTCATCAGAGAAATCTCGCTGTATCTCGAGTAGATCCAATATCAGTCTGCACTTTCCTTGCTGCCTGATCTTAATCTACGCTGTCCGCAAAAGCCCATAAAGCCGCGTTTGGTAGCCAAAGTGTTAAAAAAGAAAAAAGAAATAAGGGCAGGTCGCTAACAGACACAAAATATTCCAGTTCAAATCAGTCAATTCGACACGTTCCTTACTGTCGCCGAAAAAAAGAAATAAGAAAAATGAATAACGATAAGAATGTACATAAACGTAAAAGATGGTCTCCAAAAAACCTTCATATATTTGCTTAACTTAACAAAAAAATACTCACTTAATTTACTTTTCCCCCATTCTGAAAATTGTTTTAATCGCCGGGTGATTCTGAGAAAAGTTCATGATTCGTAATTCGTAAACATAAAAAGATTCTTCTCAACATTTGCTTTATGCACGTTTTATATTGTCTAAAATATTTACCCTTTTACAGGCAAATTCCATAATTGAAGCCAAATTTATGCATGATGAAAAAAAGTCTCACCCCTCGTCTTTTCTACAGGAATAATGTTTTGGCGCGATTTAAAGGTTAAAGTTTGACATTTTCAATACATCAAGCATTGATATTGTTACGGGAGACCACTCCTTCATGCATGGCTTCGTCCCGGTTTAAATACAATACCTAACAACTGCGTTAGGGAGATGTCGCTTTAGCTCAGTGGTTATGGTATTGGCCATTCGTCCGGGAGTTCTAGGTTCGAATTCTGCCCGGTCCCTTTATTTCTGCCATGCATTTGTTCATTTGTTTCTTTGTTACGAACCTTGTTCGTAAGATGGGGGCTCGTCCGGGATTGGCCATTGAGCCGTTAATCCCATTTGTTGTCCAAAAACGGACATTTGTTGTCTAAATAATATACTTACTGCCTAATAAGGCTTTGAGTCATCAATAAATGATGACTTTAAGAGGGGGGGTGTTACGGGAGACCACTCCTTCATGCATGGCTTCTTCCCGATTTAAATACAATACCTAACAACTGCGTTAGGGAGATGTCTCTTTAGCTCCGTGGTTATGGTATTGGCCATTCGTCCGGGAGTTCTAGGTTCGAATCCTGCCCGGTCCCTTTATTTCTGCCATGCATTTGTTCATTTGTTTCTTTGTTACGAACCTTGTTCGTAAGAATATGAAATGGATTAAATTTTCTATACCCTTCTGTACACCCTGGTATTGATAACCAGTGTCCAGCCCTTCTTTCTTAACCACATAATTCCGACATAAACGACCCTGAAGATAAAAGCCTTTTCAAAACAATGGAGAAAAAGGAGAAAATGCTGGTAACATTTTCTCCTTTCCACAACAATGTTTTCTATTCCATCAAAGACACATCAAAGACACAGATCTACTACATTTATTTTGTCGTCTGCCTATGCTTTCATTTTGGTCGAGGACAAAACTATATTTTTTGCTAGAGAAATAAACAGCCTACAATCACTAAAAACGCGGAAAATGATATGATCCATGATTAACAACGGAAGGGCAATATGATGCACTCAACTTAATTGCTATCATTAACTTTTAGCCAGATGTCAAAGATTCAAACACCCAAGGCATTTGCAGACGACGAATCAAGATCGGCTAAAATCATCAGTCTAGGGTATATAGCTTTAGCCCTTTACCAAACAATCCTGTATTTTAACAACCACAATGCTTTAAATAGCAGTGTTTGGACGATTTTGGAGAAGTTGTGGCACCGGTGGCACCATGCCCCCAGCTCCACATGACTTCCCCAAATTAATGTGATCATTCACGCGTGACTGTCCACGAACATTGGGATAGTATTCTGAGAACAGTGGGCTATTATTTTGAGTATTACTGCGAAGAAATTTCTCGCAATCTAATTGGATAATATATTCAGAACATATAAACATGTACACTTGCAAAATCCACGTGAAAGGGAAACTGCTTTTACGGGAGCCACGTACCCATAACTACACTTTTAACATAACAACCAAAATAGTGGTGTCGATCGATACCAGCTGCCAACAAGACAAACATACCGATTAGCCTGTACCATATTATTATTAGTTTCCCTTGATGCTTGTCATAAAAGCAGAAAGAATAAACTTTTTTTAAAAAATAAATGAAAATAGTTACCGTTTATAGTTATTCTAAAACAAATACACGGGGTTAAATAAGCAAGACTTTCATCAGGTAAGCAAGTTGTGAGGTGCCAAAACGCATACATTGTAACCTTAAAAGGATAACTAAATATTCGTTTGAGGCAACTAATGATCGTTTACTTTTGCCAACAAATCATGAAAATGCAAAGTGCTTACCTTGAAATTGTTTAAATCCATGTTTGAATAAAATAGGTCGAGTGCCTATCGCAGTGACATCATCAAGTTCATGCGCCAAACTTCACGTTTTACCAAGGTTTCAGTGACGTCGGGAAATTCGATTTCGTCAGAGCACTCTATTTGTGAGACCATAAAACAGCCAAATTTTGCTTAATACATGTTGGAATGGTAAAAGTCCGCAGTATAATTTGTTGTACAGTCAGGTGACCGGGGACTTGGAAACTTGTTCATGGCTGTGAAGAATCATATCATCCCAAGCCTAAGGCGAACATTGGAGAATCATGTCAGCCAGAGCTGAAGGCAAG
This sequence comes from Hippopus hippopus, assembly GCA_946811185.2. Classification (NCBI taxonomy): domain Eukaryota; kingdom Metazoa; phylum Mollusca; class Bivalvia; order Cardiida; family Cardiidae; genus Hippopus; species Hippopus hippopus. The sequence continues at coordinate 4,378,752 of OX328096.1, read as the reverse complement.
GTGACAACATGATTCGCCACAGCCGTGAACAAGTTTCCAAGTCCCCTGCCACCTGACCGTACGAGTAATATTGTTCCCAAAATAATACCCCAATGTTTTCAAAATACTATCCCATTGATCGTGGGCAGTCAACCGTGAATGATCCCATTGTTTTGGGGCAGTCATGCGGGGCAGGGTGTCACAGTGCCACCGTGCCACCAACTCTCCGATAATGTCCGTACTATACTAGTGCTTTCTCCTGTTTCAAGAACAATAAACTTGTGACTATCAGAAAATGAATTTTAACACCAAGTAAAAAGTTAACAAATGATCGAGCGACCTAAGAACTTTCTACATAGTTTAAGAATTCATTTGTCTGCCAGGGACTAATACTTGGACCGGCCGTCGCAATAATATCGATACTTTTAAATGATATAATTAAAATTCAAATGCATTTATATACTCGCACCGTTTACCTTTGGTCGCTATTTTACCTCAAGTTAGTCTTATCCACTCTTTGATGAAAAAAAATGGTCAAAGAAATTAAAAAAGGCCGATAAATAGCCTACGTAAACAATGATTCCATAAAAAATTCCAGTTTGCTATTTTCGTTCATTTTAGCTTTAATTAGTACTAAAATTAGGGACCATATCCGTTATGCATATTTCGAGGCAAGACCCAAAATATTGAAATGAATTTATTGAATTTGCTTTTATTTATCGTCCCCACCTGTGACCATGTGTCGGGTTGCTCTCTGAGTCGTTATTGATTGTTGTTTTTCCATGGCTAATTTTAGTTGGTACCAGGGATCTTATATACGATCCCTGTTGGTACTGAATATGTTGAGAGATTTGTGTTTGGACGATCTGTTAGATTTAAAACACATTACCCGCCAGTTTCTCCTTTTCAAAAAATGCTTGCTACGTGGCCTCGATTGACTGCATTTCAGCCAATTATGGACTTGAATTGGCCCAGGGTCTACTTGCCAATATATTGAATTAAATCATGCTATGTGGCCTCAATTGGCCCAGGTTCTGCTTGCCAATATATTAAATTAAATCATGCTATGTGGCCTCAATATATTGCATTTCAGCCCAACAATTATAGACAATTATAGACTTGAAATGGCCCAGGTTCTCCTTAGACAGGTAGAAGTGGGAAATATAAATTATTGATACTTGTTATTTCCCTTTAGGTTGATAGCAATCGACACAAATATTTTGCTTGGCCATTTCTTTTTCAGAAGACGGTTGAGAAGATCCCCCGATTCAGTCTGCTGTCGTAATCCATATTTTGCGTTCGGGTTACCACACAGGAGAGACCTTACGTACTTGCTCCAGGTCAACGTTACTGCTCCTGTCAATTCAACGTACCCGCTCCAGTAAAAAACATGGCAGCGCCCAAGAATTTTGCTAGGTAAGCACCAAAACATACTTCTATAACAATCAGATGAATAGATGTGCAGTAGACGGTTGTCGCACGGAATGTCTGGGATGTCAGTGCATATTTCTGTATTGTTCTTTTGGTGGTTGGTTATTTGTTAAAGACGTTTAATCCAACAAACTTCCGTCAGCGACTATGATTTCTGAATAATCAACACGCGGGAGTCTGCAAAAAGCTTTGTTAAACATACAAACACATTAATCTGAAGTTTGTGCTTTGCCAAGTGATTCATATATGCTTTATTCACCACAGTTCTGAAGAAAAACTATATGACATTCATTAAAGAGCAACTTTCTGTCAATTTTTGTAGGCAACGCTCCATGCTCCAGAACTCAATAAAACGATCCAGCTCCTGAGTTGAAACAGAGAACGATATTATATGCGATTGTGTACGAGTTTAATCAAACAATTTTTCTTTTTTTATCAGTATGTACAACCGTCTATTTCTCCGTCTTTCGGTTTTTCTGTCCGTCAGGTTTATTGTCCTTTTGATGCTTTTGAAATAAAATATCATTATATACATGAAAAGCTTGATGACAGACAGTATCAAGCAAAGGGTGGATAACTATCATAACTATCATGCAGAAGATCCATAACTATTATAACTATCATCTTCGATATCGTCATCTCCCTTTCTCTCCCTTCCTTCCTCTCTCTCTCTCTCTCTCTCTCTCTCCATTTTTTCACGATGAGTGTCTGATTCTGCCAGCTTAATAAAATTGGGGAGAGAAACAGAGAACCCGAGATCGCCTGAATACATGCCCAATAAGATTAGGGGAAAAAAGGTTCAACGTGTTTTAGAATTGTACTGCCATTCAAGTATTTATCAAACTACACATCTGAACCGATCTATATCGACAGGGATCTAGTTGCAGAAAACAGTTTAAACTGTGACTTAACTGAAAGATACTTATCTCATTGATAGAATACAATGTGAGAAAAGGAAAACATGTCCAATGTTTTGCTTAGCATTCTACATCAGTTTATTCAAATAAGGAAATATCTGTTACAGGGTTAAAACAGACACTGCACTTGTTCTTTTGGGTGTATTATATTCCTGTAGAATTTACTATTTAGCCTCTAACTAATTACATGTACATAAACCGATGTCTATAGATGTTCAGCTGATTTGAATATACAATCGGACGTGCATAATGATGATTACTGCTATTATTAACGATGACAAACCTATGACTGTGACTACGATAATATAGAATCTTGACCAAAATGACAAAACTGTAACACGAACCCATACGCTTGCCGTATTTTCAGCTCAGGAGCTGGATCGTTGTATTGAATTTAGAAACATGTTACGTTGTAATGCAAAAAATGGCAAAATATCATTTAATAACTGCAATTTGATTTTTTTCGGTTTATAGTTGAAAGGATAATCATTATATTGGTCATCTGACACGGCACACACTTCAGAATATCGAGTGTATATGTTTTACAAAGGTTTTTTGAGACTCCAAGTAGTGTTTTTCCAGAAATCGTAGTCGCCGACGGAACTTTGTCGGATTAAACGTCTTCAACAAACGATTAACCACCAAAAGAACTACAGATTAACGTGCACTGATATCCCAGACTTTCCGTGCGATAACCTGCAACTGCATATCTATTCAATAACATGTAAAAAAATGTTTTTGTGCCTACCTTGTGGAATTTTATGGGCGCAGCCATGTTTTTTACTGGAGCGGGTACGTTGAATTGACGGGCAGTAACGTTGACCTGGAGCAAGTACGTAAGGTCTCTCCAGTGTGATCTATTCAATAACATGTAAAAAAAAATATGTTTTTTGTGCTTACCTTGTGGAATCGTATGGGCGCAGCCATGTTTTTTACTGGAGCGGGTACGTTGACCTGTCAGGAGCAGTAACGTTGACCCTGGAGCAAATAGATACGGTCTCTCCGGTGTGGTTTCGTCGTTGCAGGGCGCCAGGTCTGATGAACACTAGCTGCCTCAATTTACAGAAATTATGCCTCCGAAATCTCTTGCTAGCGATTCCGCACATCATCCTATTGAACAATGTGTGACATTGCGTCGAAGACCCTTTTGTCATTTAATGGAACTTTCTCTTTTTGAAAATTTAGAATTTTTTATTGTATATATGTGTATAAATTTGCAAATACAATAATGAATACAAAAGTTAGATTGTAATTTAATCGTATAGGTTTTTATATACATTTATCTTTCAAAATAAGACGTTTTCCTGTGTTCATCCGATTTGGTCATTATAAATATTTATACAAGCATATCTTTTTTTAATAAAGGGAGGTAATGGACAGCATAAACACCGAGTTGTTCTTTGTTTACATTTAGTTAAAATGTCAGAATCTGTATTCATCTGTAATACCAGAATCTGCTTACTTTTACAACTATCGACATATAGATGAGCTTTCTCCATAATTTTTCAGTCCAATTCACATGAACACATTTACTATGTAAGTATGCTACTTACATGTGTAAATTTACCATTGATGTCAAAGATGTAGAAAATAATTAAGCACCTTGGTGCTTTTACTTCCGTTGATAATGATGATCCAAAATTCAAAAAATTTTTTAGACTAGATCTAATCTGATTTCATAATTCTGACAAATACACATGTCAACTGCCAAAGGTTGTCAATTTAACTCTTTGCGAAATGACAAAATTTTAAACCTGTCTAATTGAACTGATTGATTGAATGGTGTTTTACGCCACTTCCAATATTATTTCAGTTAGATCTATATCACCGTGATAGCTTACATATTCATGTATTTTCTGGGTTTCACCAGTACTAGGCTAGGACTCTGAAGTGTTTTGCCCAGGGACACTCCCATGAAAAAACCCAATGGATCCAGTGAGGCTCAAACTCTGGACCTCCAAGTCATGAGTCCTACACTTTACCACCGAGCCACACAGGACCCTCTGTCCAGCTTGAAACTACTTGCATACAACAAACTAAATGTGTCCCAAATGTTGCAATTTTGTTTTGGTAAAGGTAAAAAACATTGGGGCAAAAGGAGAAAATGCTGGCTACCAGCATTTTGTCCTTCTCCCACAATGTTTTAGAAAGGGTGTTCCACCAGAGTTGCTGAAACAAGAGATTGTATGAGAAGGGGTTTTATGGCTGCCAAAAACAAAGTAGTAAGTCAGAAATGCTTCCCAAAAAACAGCTTTTAATCCTTACACTGCCAAGCACGGCTCACCGACCTTTTGCGAATCAAGATCAAACTGCAAAGAACATGCAGTGTGATCTTTGATCTACACTGTCTGATATGGACATATTTTCCCCCAAAAATTACCTTGAAAGTCACCTCTCACTTATTTAACCCTTTACCACACAGTCCCGAGTTTTAACGACCCTGAGGAAAAAGCCTTTTGAAAACATTGTAGGAAAAGGAGAAAATGCTGGTACCTAGCATTTTCTCCTTTTCCCACAATGTTTCCTACCATATTATGGACAAATTCCTTCATTTGAGCCACATTTAAATTGTCGTCTGAAAGTGCTTTGTGGACAAGTTCACAATTTTATCGTTTGGTAAAGAGTTAACACAATAAGGATTAATGAATAACTCTTTACCAAAATTACAAAATTTAGACTTATCAAAGTTGAAAGTATTTCTAGACATCAAATTAAAGGTGGTTGAAATGAAGGAGTTGTCTTTGATCGGGTTGAAAACATTGTGGGAAAGGGATAAAATACTTGTTACCACCATTTTCTCCTCTTCCCATAATGTTTTCAAAGGCTTTCTATGTCAGGGTCATTAAGATTCAGGAATGTCTGTTGAGGGGTTAGAAAGGGTTTTCCATTAGGTCATTAAACATGAAATTGTATGGTAAAGTGTTAAAATGACTGCAAAGAACAAGCTTAAAGCTTTACCGCACAATGCAGACTCTTAACAACCCTGGGAAAGAAGCCTTTTGAAAACATTGTGGGAAAAGGAGAAAATGCTGGTAACCAGATCTATTTTTCAATTGTTACAGATAAAATAAAACTTCACCAGATTCATATATCAAATTGCAAAATATTTTATTCTTCATAAATCAGATTCATGGCTCTCAAAAGGATAGGACAAAATACAAGAATACTTAAAAAGCTTATGAAATGGCAAGATACATAAAATTTATGTAGTGTGTGAAATATATCTGGAAAATTTCTACAAAAACAGCAAAAGTATATCCTTTCCAAATCAATTGCATGTTTGAAAGACCCAGAAAATCAGGCTTTGGAAAATGCAAAATCCGTTCATTTGAGCCATTCAATAATCATGTTGTCTGCAAATGCTTTCAATTTGGAAATTTTGTCATCTGGAGAAAAAACAATTTTGTATTACCTCATTTTCAAGATCTACATCAACTGTTTAACACAAAATCACGAATTTTAACAACCCTGAGAGAGAAGCCTTTTGAAAACATTGTGGGAAAAGGAGAAAATGCTGGTAACCAGCATTTTCTCCTTTTCCCACGATGTTTTCTACTCTTCCCAAATCAAATTTCGTTTCCTTAGTCACATTAATTTTGTTGTCTGTTAATGCTCTTAATTTGGCTTAGTCTAAAATTTTGTCGTTTGGTAAAGAATAACTTAGTAAACTCTTAACTCTCTACCAGATGACAAAATCTTAGACTTGTTAAAATTGAAAGTATTTGCAGATGACAAGTTACATTTAAAGATACTTATTTTACTTTGATTGAGAAATAAGCTTATGCCACGTACAGTAATCTCTCTCAATTCTGCTCCTTGGAAACCACACCAGGGTCCCCCGTATGAATTCACCCCATTCTTAAGAACATGCTTTGACTTATTCTCCAGAATTTTCTACAATTGAAAATACCAGTAACACAACTCCTGACTGGCTTATTTATTTGGTTTAGCCAATCAGGAGTTGTGTTACTTTCAACTTCAGAAAATCTTTGAGAACATGACTAAGAATGTTCTTAAAAATGTTTCGTGAATACAAACCCAAGATTTGCACCAATGTGTAGGCAATTTCAAATAACATACCACTTAGATCTAATAATGGGATTCGTGCCTGATAGGCTATAAAACATTATGGGAAAATTTACCCGTAAGTTTTCAAAAGGCCTTTTCCTTAGGACTGTTCAAAAATGAATTGTTTGGAAAGGGTTAAAAGTGATATCAGAGAAAAAGAAAAACAATAAGTTCAAGAGCATAAAATAAAGTCTATGCTTTTTCTTTTTCTTTTTGTAAACGTTTCCAAGCATAACCATAACTTGCATGGTTGCTAGGCAAGTGTATTAAATGAAAGTACTAAAAATTTAAGATAAAAGGAGAAAATAACTCATCATAAGTTTAAAACAAGAGCATCACATGCCGTAGCCAATGCTAAGCTGCAGTTGCATGATTTATGTAGAAAAAGGGCATAAATGTGTCAACAATACTTTGATGGTTACCTGCCCTTGTTGTACAGGTTCCTGTTGTGATAGTTAACAGATTGTTCAAAATTGAAGTAAATGTCTTCAGTAATAACAGAGATATTATAAAATGTCCAAGTTTTTGCAAGATGATGATAACGCGGAGGCTAAGACACAGAATGATGACAACAACGCCAGGGCTACAACAAAACATTGGCCAAGCTAAATACGAGATGTGTGTAATAATTATTCTCCGAAGTCAATTGCATAGTTTGTTGTTGTTTTCAACAAACAACTAAAAGTTTATATAAAATCGGTGGCAAAAATACTATTTGTAGAAATCAGACAAGATAGTTGTAGAAAAATAAAAGCAAATCTTTGTAACCTGTGTTTTAAAAAAAAAAAATGAAAATATGAAACTTGAAACTATTAAAGAGATGCACTTGACAAAATCTACAACATATTAGTAATTAGGCTTCTGCTGAAACAGTTCTCCTTCCTATCCTTACATTTTACAAAACAACCCTGTGTTTTCACGACCCTAAGGAAGAAGCCTTTTGAAAACACTGTTGGAAAAAAAGAAAATGCTGGTTTCCAACAAAGTGTTCCTTTCTGTTAATGAATTTCAGTTCTGTAGAACTGCTTTCAAATAAGTCATCTCCACTGACATTCAATTTGCAAGAAATCTAAAATTTGTCATTAAAACACTACCTACTTTCACTTAGAATTTGACATACATTTTTTAAAATGATGGTCCTTCATTTTTCCAATTTTCAGTGGGTTTTTTTCCACAACAAACATAAAAACTAAAAACAAGAGGCATTGAATTGGGCATTCATAAATTGACTTACCATGAAAAATTGTCTTTTGCAACTGTTCACCAAAGGACAAAATTTGACTTGTTCAAGTTGAAACCATTATGCAGATGACAAATACGATGTGACTCAACTGATGAGTACTGTTTTAAAAATGGTATAATACACTGTGGGAAAAGGAGAAAATGCCTATGTCCAGCATTTCTGGCGTTAAAACACAGGATTGTTTTGTAAAGGGTTAAACACTACATCATTTGTAATTTATTACGATTTGGTGTTAAGTATTCTAAACAAAAAATGAGCAGAGAATATTCTGGGGCCAAATTCATTTACCATTTCACAGGACTTCAATCATAATTGAGCTATGCTCTGTGAACAGGGGGTTTCATGCGTCTGCAAAAAGAATCAACCCAGGTCAGCCTGCGCACTTCATGAAGGTTGACCAGTATTAAAACTTTTTGCTGTGGTTAATATTTTTTGCACGTTAAAGGACAAGTTAAAGTGTATCCAATGATTCAGTCACTTGTTTGACAAAATAATTGTTATTGAACCGCATTTATGTGATGACTTGCTTCGTATAATGCATAACAGAGACACATTAAACCCAGTTTTGCCAGGGCATGGCTCATTTACAAATTAAAAAAAAAATGCTTTCTGATTGTTTGATAAAAACGGCCTCAGCCAATCACATGAATGGCCTTATATCATCAATAGTTGGTGGACTGTAGCCCTTAAAACAGTATGTGACATAGACAATGCAAGAAAAACATCATGAAATATGAAAAAATCCTTGAGTAAAGGTGATAAACTTCCTACAAATATGATTCAAATTTGAAATATTATGTACAGGTATTAAAACTGTGCAGTGTGCTATTACCAAAGCGCTGTTCCTCACAGAAAAAAAGAATATCAAAAGCAAAACTGCAAATCCGAGATAAAAGTGCAAAGCTATAACATGATTTTTCTATTGAAATACTTCATGAGAATGACAGAAAATGCATGAAAATGAAAGTAAACAAATTCTATATTTGAGCTACAGTTCATTTGTCAACTGTAAATGCCTCAATTCGGACAATTCCAAAGTCTTGTAGTGTAGTAAAGAGTCAAACGGTGATCACCTATGTTTATGATTTCAGAATGGAGTTAGCTCTTTATAAAATGACAAAATTTTAGACATATCCTGACTGAAAGCATTTGACAATGACAAATTAAAGTGGCTGAAAGATATAACTTGTCTTGGATAGAAGAGAAAACATTGTGGAAAAAGGAGAAAATGCTGGTTACCAGCATTTTCTTCTTTTCCCACAATGTTTTCAAAAGGCTTCTTTCTCAGAGTTGTTAATACTCGGGCCCTGGTGGTAAAGTGTTTAGTCCATCTGAAGACAGAAGGTACTGTACTTGTCTCTGTTCTCCATCAAGTCCTTGATATAGGAGTACAGCAGTTACATATACATGATATTTTCTGTTACATTTCTGCATTACCTTACAAAAACTTCTAATGTCTATGCAGAAGAAAACTACCAAAAACATCATCCTTTACCCACAATGGTTTACATATCATAATGAAATGATACTTTCCTGTCTGTCAATTTTGTTCTGTATGCGATGGATTTTCATGAATGACAAAGGCCTAACCCTAAGTGTATTAAATACATGAAAAGGATATTTGCAGTATATAGTAAACCCTAAAAGCTCATTTCACAACTTGCAATGCCTTTGCTGCCAAAGTAGATCAAAATAAGACTGCACAAAAACTGAGACCTGGGTCCATATACACCATACATTCTTAAGAATATTCATAATCTTCTCTTCAAGATTTTCTAAACTTCTAAATCATTTGGTTTAGCCAATCAGAAGTTGCGTTACTTTCAAATTTACAAGATCTTGAAGAATAAGACTAAGAACGTCCTTGAGAATGGTTGGTGAATACAAAACCAGGTATTTTACCTACATTGCCTGCTTTGTAGAGACATTCTGTAAATTACAACCCTAACATTACATTTGAGACATGCTATGTGAAAAGGGGGCTTAACACATCTGCGAAAAGTATCGACCCAGGTCAGCCTGCGCAGTCCGCGCAGGCTGACCTGGGCCGAAACTTTTCGCTATCTGTCAATTTTCTGTTTGTCAAAGGACCAGTCTACCTCATGATTAAGTTGGTTATTTAAAAAATGGCTCTTATGGATCCATAATTATGTGATGACTTGGGTCGGTATCATGTATCACGGTGATGCATTAAGCCCCCTTTTGCCAGGGCATGGCTCATTTATTTGGGTCTTATACCTACATTGTAAAAGTCTGTTGGGTTTATCTTGCACTGTACTGTTTATTTCACCCAAATACTTAAATATCAAGGCTACTTTATTTTTAGAAAAATATTTTGCGAACTGATGACGGTGTAGATCCAGCATCACATATTATGGGCAGTCAGATTTGAATTTACCATGTATACAAAGGTAAATGTAGTTAAATGGCATTCCTTAGTGATAAGAATATAAATGAATTTTCAATACAAGTTAGTAGAAAGAACGGAAAATAAATTTGACAATGATGACTGAAATGGCACAAAAAATTATGGACAATGAAAAAATCATGAATTTGCAACCGTGAATACATCTGGTAAATACCAGTGTTTACATTCCAGAGGTGAAAAACATATGAGTGGCATTCTGGCAAGAGAGGGTTTAATACATCTCTTCTTACAAACATGAAAGTTCGCAACAAATGCATAGCTCAAATACAAACCGTACCAGACTGGATTCGAACCCATGTGGACAAATATCCTCGTTTTTCGAGGTTTAAAAGACCAACACCATAACCACTGAGCTAAAGAGAATTCTCTTTAGCTCAGTGGTTATGGTGTTGGTCTTTTAAACCTCGGAAAACGAGGATATTTGTCCGCATGGGTTCAAATCCTGCCAGATGCAGTTTGTATTTGAGCTATGCATTTGTTGCAAATTTTCATTTTCGTTAGACTCTGTAATGCACTACACCAAGCAAGTCATCACATAATTATGAATCCATGAATTCCATTTTGTTTAACAACCAACTGAATTATGAGGAGCACTGGTCCTTTGACATGCAGAAAATTGACAAAAAACAAAAAGTTTCGACCCAGATCAGCCTGCGTGGGCTGCGCACACTGACCTAGGTCGAAACTTTTTTTAGGATACATTTCAGTTGAAAAACAATTGCTCATTTTTTCCTATATGTCCTAAATAGCAGCTGTTTTCCTGTGCAGAAAAGCAAAATTCAAATTCAAAACCTTTAAACAACTGTTGGTAATTGACATGCTCTTTGATTTCAAGCCAATATATCTACAAAACAAGAACACCACATGTGGGTGTAACTGCTCAGCTGCAGTTGCTTTATCAGTGAAAATTCTAAATTAAAAAGGGACAAAACTGTACAAAAATATATTGAGAGTTAACTACCCTACTGGCACAGATTCTGCTTTTGATCATAAACAATTAGCCCAAGAGTAAAGTAAATACCTATCGTATGTTCAGCAATAACAGCGATATGAAAAATATCAGATGATGCTGTAGAAGACTAGGCTATGGCATCAGGTAAACATTTTCTTCAGAAAAAGCCGAGCTAATAAACAAAAGAAAATTAAGTTCTTTGGCAAAAATCCGTTTGCAATGAAATTCTGATGTGAGGTTTGATCACAATTATGCTTATGGACGGTTAAAAAAGCTTTCTCTTTACTCCTGGGCTGTCAGTCCGCATTGGTACCGGAATTCCTGCCCCCGCTCATGGATCCACTTGTTTGAAACCCATTTGGAGCCCACAAGAACAGGGCAAGCAGCATGTCTGGTGTCATATATACCTTCACCATTCCGGAACAAGTTGTACCAAAATACAGCAGTGCCCTGGAACAAGCGAAGTTAGAATGTTGAGGGCTTTTTGCAGAGGGCAGAAAAAATAATAAACAGATGTTACATGTTTATACTTTTACAGTACAGGTATACAATTAAATTCAATGATTTTGTCAATTCATTTAGAATGAACAAATTCATGGATTAAAACCTGATTCATATATATTATCTTTATATTACATGGATGTCTTTAAAATCATATTCTCAGAAAGCGACTAAACATGTTTATGCCCCTTTTAACCTTGGTCACATCACACACCACTCACCCAAGTGTTTTCAAGTTCCAGAGAACTGTTGCTAAAAATGGTCTTTGCAGCAATAAGTTGTTAAAATTTTGCTAATGAATTGGTATTGATAGTGTTACGGGAGATCACTCCTTCCTTACTGCATAGCTTTCCCATATAAAATCAATACCTGACAACTGCGTCAGAGAGAATTCTCCTTGGCTCAGTGGTTACGAGGATATTTGTCTGCACGGGTTCAAATCCCGCCAGGTGCGGTTTGTATTTGAGCTATGCATTTGCTGCGAACTTTCATGTTCGTAAGTTGGGGGCTCGTCCGGGATTGGCCACTGAGCCATTTGTTGTCTTATTAATAGACTTACTGCCTAATTAGGCTTTCTGTCATCAAAATGACGACATTTAAGAGGGGTGTGTTACGGGAGATCACTCCTTCCTTACTGCATAGCTTTCCCGTATAAAATCAATACCTGACAACTGCATCGGAGAGAATTCTCTTTGGCTCAGTGGTTATGGTATTGGTCTTTTAAACCTCAAAAAACGAGGACATTTGTCCGCATGGGTTCAAATCCCGCCAGGTGCGGTTTGTATTTGAGCTATGCATTTGTTGCGAACTTTCATGTTCGTAAGAATAGATGGACTGGCTGGTTTTTTATGCATCCTTCATCATTATTTCAGTCATATCACACATCACTTTTTTATGAATTTCCTGGGTCTCAAAAGTTTTGGACTATGGGTTTGTAGTGCCTTGCACAAGTATACTCAGTGAAGGACTAACCCAAGGACCCCTGGATTATAATTCTATACCTTAACTCTTTACCACACAATCCTGAGTTTTAACAACCCTGGGGAAGAAGCCTTTTGAAAACATTAAGAAGGAAAAGGAGAAACCTCTTCACAGACAAATCATATTATTTCAGCCAAATCAAAATTGTTGTCTACAATTAATTTGCTTTCAATCTGGGCAAGTTTAAAATTTTGTTGTATGGTAAATAGACAACCACTGAGCTAAGCAGGACCCCTGGCAGACTATGACCTGTCAGTGTAAAGCCTACCTATGATACCGGTATGTACACAATAAACAACTGGCTTACCTTCTGAGGAAAGATTTTCAGACCTAAATATGGGAACACAGTGGCACCCCCTGCTTGCACATCGGACATCTGAATTAAAATGAAAGTAAAATTACATGCAACTGTTGACAAAAATAATATTCTGGTAATTCCTTAGAATTGTAGACCTCTATGTACGGAAAAGAATTGCAGAAGATAAGATAAACATGGCTAATCTAAGATTAAATGCCTCTTACTCTTTGCCAAACAATAAAATAATAAACTTTTCCAAATAGGAAATGTTTGAAACAACAAAGTAAGTGTGTTTCAAATAATGGTACATGTATTTGTATTTCAAAAAGGTAGAAATCATTGTTTGAAAGGAGAAAAAGTTGATTACCAGCATTTTTCCTTTCCTCACTTTGTTTTGAAAAGACTTTTTCTCAGGGGTCACTAAAACTAAGGATTGTCTAGTTAAAGTTTAAAGAGGGAGAAACATTGTAGGTAAAGATGGAAGTGCCAGCAACCAATATTTTCTCCTTTCCTATCAGTGTTTTCAAAAGTTTTCTTACTTGGCATGTACTAACACAGGCTTTTATGGTAAAGAGTTTATAAATTACCTTTTGTCTTTATTCAAAATAGGTACTTATTCAAGTAATTTGAGCAGTGTAATTTTGTGTAGATTTACCTTTAAAGACTTTGTTTCTTCCCATGGTGGATTACTTCATTTCAGATTTTTTAAAACTTTATCACAGCTGTCAGTGCACCTAATCATGTTTTCTTGTAGTTTCTATAACAAGTACCATGCACAAGACTGTGTCAAAGTCATTGCTACATTCCATACAGAATATAGCATTCACTCCTAACCAAACAACAAAATTTTAGAATAATCCATATCACTGACGACAAAATTAAAAGTGGCTCAAAGTTTGGGATTTCTATCAATATATAGAGGAAAGAAAATACTCTCGAAAAAGGAGAAAATGCCGGTTGTTAAAAGAACAGATAGCTTAGTAAATGGCTAATCATCTTTAGTAGAGAAATAAGGAATACAGCTGCGCGATCCTCTAAAATGTTTGGCCAAGCCAGGGGATTCAACCTTCAACAACTAACAGCTTTATTGTGTTTAACTCTTTACCACACAATCCTGACTTTTATCAACACTGAGAAAGAAGGCTCTTGAAAACATTGTGGGAAAAGGAGAAAATGCTGGTAACCAGCATTTTCTCCTTTTACCACATTGTTTTCTACCCTTTCCATACCGAATTTCAATTGTTCAGTCACATTTATTTTGTCGTCTGCAAATGCTTTCAATTTAGACCAGTCTACAATTTTGTCATTTGGTAAAGAGTTAAGTTTCTTTTATTCTATCTTCAGCAACAGTGACCTTTGCTTTTGCCTTCAGAAGAAGGCAGGTGCAACATCTGCTCTAAAATTGGCCCCTTTAGCGCTGGTTTTTGTGTTGAAATTGCTTTGAGACTCATAATGTAACATTTTTTTTCTTTGGGGGAAATAGATGGAGGGAGGGGAAAAGGGGATTATAGCCACTGATAATCAAATAAATTAAAAACATGTAACACATTTACAGTTATAAGACTTTATGGTGTTAACAGTATACAAATTATCAGTCTGGGATCGACATTTTCCAGATGAATTTTTTTTTCTATTGGTATGCTTTTGCTTTCAGACACTTGAAAGCATGATTTCTATTGGCGGAAAAAACAGTCACATGTAGATGCCCATGAGGAGTGAAGCTGATTTTTACCCTTTACCACACAACCTGGAGTTTTAGCAACCCTGATGAAAAGGGCTTTTGAAAACATTGTAAGAAAGGAGAAAATGCTAGTATGTTCTTCTTTTCCAACAATGTTTTCTATGCTTTTAGAGACAGAACTATTACCATTTGAACCTGATTTAACTCTTTACCACACAATTCCAAGTTTTAACAACCTTCAGGAAAAAGCATTTGATATCATTTCGCAAAAAGGAGAAAATGCCCATAACGAGCATTTTTTCCTTCTCCCAAAATGATTTTTACCCTTTCAAAGACAAGTCTAATCAATCGAAAGACTTTTTATTTGCAGCCTGCAAGTTCAAGTCTAGAATTTTGTTGCCTGGTAAAGAGTTAACTTGTTGTCTGCAAATGCTTTCAAATTGGAAAAGTCTACATTTTTTTCATCTGGTAAATGGTTAACTCTTTACCAAACGACAAAATTTTAGACCAGTCCAAATTGAAAGCATTTGCAGACAACAAAACGAACGTGATTCAAAAATTGAAACTTGACTTTGAACGAGTAGAAAACCTTGTGAGAAAAGGAGAAAATGCTGGTTACCGGCATTTTCTCCTTTTCCCACAATGTTTTCAGAAGGCCTCTTCCTCAGGGTCATTAAAACCAGGGATTGTTTCGTAAAGGGTTAATGTAACTGCATCTCTGCAGTCCTGATTACCAGTGATATCAGGCATAATACAGAAAACAAGGGGACCATTTGGCCCTAAAGCACTCACCTGAGTAAAGTCAACTAGGATTTATTAAGTTGAAGACATCCTGGTTGGGATGATGTAAACACATGAATGTTAGTGATCTATTTTTCAATCCAACGACATCCAGTTTCAAAATTGTTCAAGATATTATCACAAATTTCATGGGTCTCAGACTAAAAAATATGGCCACTAGGGAGCACACAAGGTTATTGTAAGATTTACCCCTAAACCTCATTTATGACCAAATTTTGAACTTGTCCCAGATATCATCTGGACAAACATTCTGACAAATTTTCATGAGCATTTGATTAAAAATTTGGCCTCTTGAGTGCATACCAGGTTTTACTAAAATTTGACCATGTGACCTACTTTTTGACATGATATGACCGAATTTCAGATGTTTGTGAGATATCATCAAGACAAACATTCTGACAACGTTTCATGAGTATCTGACTGAAAATGTGGCCTAAGAGTGCACACAAAGCAATTGTTGATGACCACACAATGCACAACAGGCACATCACAATCACAAAAGCTCACACCTTGAGCACTTTGATCTCATGCGAGTCACCAATACTGATGGACTCTATTTCAACTACATGTAGATGTTTATGGATAACAAGTTAAACTTACATAAAACATAAAGGTAGCAATTCTGTTTCCTGTACCAAGTCCTTGAAAAGCATTTGGTTCCTCTCTCTGAACAAGCAAAATTTGTTGTACATTTATGATAAAGTCATACTTGTCTTCAATAGGCGTAATAATTTGTAAATAAATATTAAAGTTGTAAAGCATTTCAAGTTTTCAAAAAAGCACCCCAAAAATCCTTGCAAAAATTGAACACTCAAAAACGCTTTTACTACAAAAGAACTTTTAATTCAGTTCAGTGATTTGCTTTAATTTTTGAGCCATTTTGTAACAATTTTCATTCATTGCTCTCTGTTTTTGTTATTTTAGTTTTCATTTATATCACAAATCATTGTACTTCTTTTAACATCTTGAAATGCTTTTGAGTTCACATGCACTGAAAAGAAAAGAAAGAAATAATATACAAAACATTCATTAACTTACATAGAACATAAATGTAGCAATCCTGTTGCCAAATTTAGCTTCATACCCTGTAGGCTCTCTTCTCTATTGTTGGCAATCAATATTTACAATAAAATATTAAGATTAGTTCTTTAGATCCAAACATACTAACTCTTTACCACATAACAAATTTAACTCTTTCAGCACCAAATAAATAAACTCAACCTCTTTCGACGGCTATAAATACAATCAATTAAAACACACAAAAATTTTGATTGTATAGGCTTGACCAAACAAGCGGACGGTATAGATCAAAGATCAGACTGCATGTTCTGTGCAGTCTGATCTTGATCTATACCGTCCGCAAAAGTCACCGTTTTCGCCTACGGCGCCGAAAGGGTTAAAGGCTAGTCCAAATAGAAAGCTTTTGTAGCCAACAAAATAATTGTGACTCAAATATAGAAATTCACCTTTGGAAGGGTGAAAAACATTGTAGGAAAAGGACAAAATGCTGGTTACCAGCATTTTCTTCTTTTCCCACAATGTTTTCAAAAGCCCTTTTCCTAAGGGTCGTTTAAAGTCGTGATTGTGTGGTAAAGCCTTAAAAAACTTTTGTCTTCATCCAAGAAATCAAAAATACACCCCACATAGATCATGCACCTCAATGTCTTTAAAACTTTACCACACAATTCAGAGTTTTATTGACCATAAGAAAAAGGCCATAAGAAAACTTAGTGGGAAAAGGAGAAAATGCAAGTCAACAGCATTTTCTTCCTTTCCCACAATATTTTCTACCCTTCCAAAGTTGAACTTCTATTTTTGAGTCACAGTTATTTTGCTATCTACAAAAGCTTTCAATTTGGGCATGTTTATAATTTTGTCTTAGAACAGTCTGTAGGGTAGTTCTTTACTACACACAAACATTTTAGACTTTTCAATATTTAAAGCATTTGCAGTGGACACAGGTGGCTCAAATAACCCTGCCTTTGACTGGTTAGAAAAAAATTGTGGAAAAAAAGAGATAATGCTGGTAACTAGCATTTTCGCCTTTTCCCACAATGTTTTCAAAAACTTTGTTTCTCATATCACTGACGACAAAAAGGATATTTTAAACTTGGTAAATGGTTACATTGTAGATAAAGAAGGATATGCATATAAATGAAAATTTACAAGCCAACCTTTGCAATTTCAGTTAAACTATTTTCCCAAGAAACAAATTTAGTGGTGGCAATGTATTTACTCTTCACCACACAACAAAATTTTAGACTCATCTATATTGAAAGCATTGGCAGACAACAAACTACATGTGGCTAAAATGATGAGCCTTTCCCTGAAAAGTAGTAAGCATTGTGGGAAAAGGAGAAAATGCTGGTTACCAGCATTTTCTCCTTTTCCCACAATGTTTTCAAATGCTTTCATTTTCAGGGTCATTAAAAGTTGTGATTGTGTGATGAGTTAAGTCGCAGTGGCCTATCTACCTATCCATTTATTGAATGGTGTTTTATGCCACTTCAAACATAACTTCAGTCATATCAATTGGCAACAGCACATGTGTTTATGTGTTCCCAGAGTTAATAATCATAACTGCCTTTACCACACAATCCTGAGTTTCAGCGACCCTGAAGGAAGTTGTTTTTGAAAACACTGTAGGAGAAGTGAAAAACAATGGTGACCAGTTTTTTTTCTCCTTTTACCTAATGTTTTTTTACCTCTCAAAAAAACAAATATTAACCTTTGAACCACATTTGACACGTCATCTGCAAATTCTTTCAAATTAGTCAAGTCTGGTATTTGTCTTCTGGTAAACTGCTTAATGGAAAGTGCTGCTTAACTCTTGACCACATGATCCCCAGTTTTAATGACCCCAAAGAAGATGCCTTTAGAAAACATTGTGGGAAAATGAGAAAATGCTGGTAACCAGCATTTTCTCCTTTTCCCATAATGTTTTCTACTCTTCCAAAGGCAATTTTCTATTTTTGAGTCCCAACTATTTTGTCATCTACTAAAGCTTTCAATTTAGACAAGTCTACAATTTTTGTCGCTTGGTAAAAGGTTAATAGCAAACAGTGTCCTATAACAAGGAATTACTTTTTACAAGATGACAAAATCCTTGACTCATCCAAAATCTAAACTATTTGGATGTAACCAGTTGCATGTGTCTTAACTGATAGCATTTGTCAGAGCAGAAAACATTGTTGAAAAAGGAGAAAATGCTGGCTACCAACATTTCTCCTTTTTTCTACAATTTTTTCAAAGGCAATCTTCCTCAGGGTCCTTAACACACAGCAGTAATTGGTGAAGGGTAAAATATGTCTATCTCATATTTAATTGATATCAAGACTAGTAATTGTACACTTACTCTTGCAAAGTCAAAATGAGGTTCATACTGTCCACCTATACCATAATTAGCAACTTGGAGTTCCTCTGCTGTAGACATTTCAAGTCCAGTAATGGCCTGTATCCTACTGTTAATTTTACCAATTCCTTCAGAATCAATATCCGACAGCCAGCAACTGTAAATATTGGACTGTATGCTGTATACATGGATATATATATGTGTGTGTCAAAAAATTGTAAATTACCCATTACAGACATTTTGCGTACAGAAATGTCTGCAAATTCAAAATACTTGTTATTTGTTGGTATACTGTGGTAAATACATGAGCAGAAAAGTTTGTGAATTTTTTCAAATTAATCACAAAAAATTCCACTTATACAGTACACTGTTGTGCTCCTTGATCCCTTTATCATATGACAAAATGGGTTTCTTATTCAGCTTTATTGGGCAACGCCCATTGGTGCATTCCTCATCATGCCTTACAATACAATAACATACAGTATATCTCCAAATACGTGTATACAAATACATGTATACATACACACCAGTAAAAATCAAGTACTTTAAGACAATAAATGAAAAAATGTTATACTTCTAAATGCTGAAGCGAGTGAGGACCACATGAAATTGTCCAAAGTGATTAGCTATTAGTATTTTCTCCTTTTC
Source organism: Hippopus hippopus (assembly GCA_946811185.2). Classification (NCBI taxonomy): domain Eukaryota; kingdom Metazoa; phylum Mollusca; class Bivalvia; order Cardiida; family Cardiidae; genus Hippopus; species Hippopus hippopus. Next base: position 4,359,472 of record OX328096.1, on the reverse strand, counting down.
CCACAATTTTTTCAAACCTTACAAAGACAATCTTGATCAGTATTTCTCCTTTTTTTCCTATGTTTTGATAGATTTCTCCCTTGGAGTAAAAACAACACTGGATTTTTTGGTATAGGCTTAACTACAACATAGCCCAAGAAAAGTTTCTTATCATATTTTTTTAAATTTCTTTTTTTCATAGAAAAGATTGTTTTGGACCAATTTTTGTCAATTAAGATAACTGCAGTCATATGACATCAAGTTTTCAGGGCATGTTCTTGAATGGTTGAAAATATGTCATGTAATAAAGAGAAACTGCAGTTATTTCCACTAAATGCAAACTTGTAAAAGATCTACTTAATTCATCATGTTTTCTTATGTTTAAAGTAGTACATTTATATTAGTAAAACCTCTGAAAATGCATCTGCACTTAAGACTGAAGTATACCTTTATCAGCCTGTTCATCTAAGAGCCTAAAGTAATGCCCTTTCTTTGCAGTGAGATGACGGAATTTTGTTCATTGCTATACAAACACAAGGCAGTACACTGTGCGTATGATACCTTTTAACCGTATACCACACAACAAAATTTTAGCCTTGTCCAAATTGAAAGCATCTGCAGATGACAATTTCAGTGTGGCTCAAATGGTACAACTTTTCTTTGGTACGGTAGAAAATATTGTGGGAAAAGGAGAAAATGCTGGTTACCAGCATTTTCTCCTTTTCCCACAATGTTTTCAAAAGATTTCTTTCCCAGGGTTGTTAAAAGTTGGCACTGTGCGGTAAAGGGTTAAGTATATAAACACTGCTGGGAAGTATCTATGTAACAATTGTCCAGCCCACATAGCTCAATAGGTGGAACGCAGGATTCGTGAACGTGATGTTTTGGGTTACTTCAGGGTGTGGGTTCGATCCCCACGGCTGGTCATCTAAAATTACTAATAGTCTTTTGGATGAGACGTAAAACCGAGGTCCCATATGACTGTGCTATACACCGAGCACGTTAAAAGAACCAGACGTAACTTATGATGGGTTTCTTCCTGTATCTGCACTATCCCCCCGTAACAATACTAACAGTCTTCAGGGGGTGTCGCCCATATGGGCAACTGGTGGCGACGATAAATAAATGCAAATTCAATCAATCAATCTATTTAATCAATAATGTGAGAAAATATGTACTTGTTACCAAAGTACAAGACATGAAGACATGGAGGAAAACATATTGCATGAAGAGAAATTGCTCATATATTTTCACATGTGGCCTGAAAAAAAATAATCAGCCATGTGCAGGCAGCACCTTGGTCATTTAGAAATCATTTCTATTAAGATGATTTTAACCCTTTACTCCATAGATACTCATTTCTATGCATTGCTTGTAGGAGCCTTTGGAAAACATTGTGGCAAAAGATGAAATTGCTCGTCACGAGCAATTTCACCTTTTGTCACAATGTTTTCTATGCTATCAAAAGGTGTCATATACACATAAGAAACTGCTTCATCCTTGCTGTTATTTAGGGTCAATTAGAGATACCATAGAAATGCCTTATGGGGTAAAGGGTTAAGGCACTATGCTGCTTCACTGGTTGTAGATCAAAACATGTTCCATGTTCATCATATCCTGGCCAGTTATTATACTTTGTTCACCTATTGTTTGACAAGTTTTCAACCAATTAGTTTCATGGCAAACACAACAGTATTTCAATGTACGAAATCACTCAAACATTTCCTTATACTTTTTTTAATTCACCTTCAGAATACCAAAGAGAATTTTGGTCGCTGTTGTAGACATTGTAAGTCAAGATCAGACTGTATTTAAAGCAGACTGTCCAATGGACCATTCAAAAACACAATATTTATCAGACAATTACCAAGACAAAGGTACAAGGTTGATACAACGGATAAACTTGAGAAGACCAGAAAAGCAATAAAGGCTTTTGACCTGACCGTGTAAATAAAAGGGGTAGGGGATGGAGAGAGTTAACAGAGGAGATGAAATGAAGAAGCGACATAGCAATGGAGTACATACTTTCACCGCAACATGACCTAAATACTGTGAATTTAACATTTAAGCCATGCTCTTTTAAAAGGGGGCTTCAGCATCTGCAAAAAAGTATGGATCCAGGTCAGCCTGCGCACCCGCAGGCTGACCTGGGCCAAAACTTTTTTCCGGTGTCAATTTTCTGCATGTTTAAGTACCTCTCTCTATCAGGATTCAGTCAGTTGTTAGACAAAATGGATTTTATGGTCCCATAATCAGTGTTCAATCTAGAGCGCCCCATTGCGCCATAGGCCCCCTAAAGTCCCAGATGGCGCAATTCTGAACCAACCTGGGGCCCATCGGGCGCACTCGATCGTAAAAGTGCCATTCCACGCATTGGGGTCCTTTCGTCTGTTTCTATTTTTTCCACTCAAAAATAATGCCGAGCTTTCTACTCTAGTAAGAATTTATTGATACTCAGACGGATAGACTGTTATCGGTCTTCTTGTCGGACGATTTCGGCAGAATAACGCGTACCAGAGGTTACGATTCTCTCAGCATCCGCTGATATTTCAATATCACAATGAGGCGATTTTCTGTATTTTGGAAGTCTTAATGGGACAAAAAAAGGCAAAAGTTGTTTAAAATATTACTTCAGAAAGCACAATTGGGCCAATTCCTAGTGTTCTACAGGCGCAAATTATTGCGTAAATCACGTTATAGAATTGAAATTCACGTAACAAATATTGGTTACACGGGAGACTTCACGTAAGAAAATACATGGACAAAAAGGCCATTATCCGGTTATCTTGTGTAAAATGACAGGTTTTGAAGTAACTTGTTATCCTTATTGGCAAATTTATGTCAGATCATGCAGAAATACCTATCCAGAAATTAACAGACATGAAAAATCGATTGGTGCAAAATACGCGGAAACCCATGACACAACAAAAAGTCTCTTTGACATTGTCTGATCAGAGTCATTTCAGACTGCCTTTTCAGCTTTTTAATGACTTCAAGTAGTAAATTTACAGAGATATCTTAATATAAGAGACTTTTTTGCTACAAATCATCAATATGGATTGCTTTACCTCTAGTTGGGGACCATCATTGTCGTATCCCCTTATACAAAATCTTACCCCCAAGATTTTCAGCCCAGAAGGTAACTGTACCCTTGAAATAAAACGCTAGTGAGAACACTGCAGTACCTACCCCTCCGAGCCACAACAATACACCACATTAACGCAAGTTTCAACCAAAATGGCACCCGGACGATCGTTTCAAAAGTTGGTTAGTTTATGATGAGAGAATTTAACTCTACTTTGAGGGATCGACAGGAAAGTTAAATCGCTGTCTGACGGGATATCAGAATTTTCAGAAGTTTACCACTGACAGACATATTTCGTCATTTTTCTTTTCTTTTAGGCTAAGATTAATGGTGAAATCAAGGTTTCGTCAGTCACAATGACGATTTCCGCAGAGTTGCAGTTTTATAGGCTTAGTATTCATAGATAAATGAATGAGAATATACTTGTTAAATAAAAAGGCAACACTTGTTAAATAAAAAACGTTAACATTACGGTATTGAATTACAATTTTTTATGTGTGGCCCCCAGTTTTCCAAAATGGCCCCCTATTTTAAAGTCCTTGGGCCCATTTGGCCCCCTTACAGGCAAAGCTAGATTGAACACTGCCATAATTATGTGGTATCCTGCTTGGTATCATGTATCATAGAGATGCATTAACTCTTTACCACACAATTCCCAGTTTTAACGACCCTGGAAGAGAAGACTTTTGAAAACATTGTGTGAAAAGGAGAAAATGCTGGTAACCAGCATTTTCTCCTTTTCCCACAGTGTTTTCTACCCTTCCCATAACACATTTCAACTTTTAAGTCACATTTATTTTTTCGTCTGCAAATGCTTTCGATTTGGACTAGTCTAAAATTTTGTCGTTTGGTAAAGAGTTAAGCCCCTTATGCCAGAGTGAGGCCCTTTTAAAATTTAACACAAGCATAAATAAATAATCAAAAGAGGGAAAACAAAGTTATCAAAATTGCCGAGAAGTCAAGCAATACCAGTGGTATAGCACTATGGTATGTTTCTTTATCTGTTGGATAAAGAAAAATAAAGAGTTAAAAAATGCATTCAATTCCAAAATGCTGACCCTAGAATTCTACAATTCAATAACTCACGATCCTTCAAGATAAGACTACAGACTGCTCTTTGTGCTAAAGTATTTGATATTTTGTGAGATATGCTATATTTTGACCAAAAAAGGCTTTAAATTGTAATTTATATTTGTTTTATATTGACTTGATTAAAGTACCAAATTTTTCATTTATTTTGCCGTCTATAACAAAGAATGATTCTGTTAGTAACACAAGCATTGATTCCCTACCTAATGACAACATTTTAGACTTGTCAAAGTTTAAAGCAGTTATATATGACGAATTCAAGTTGGCTCAAATGAATTAATTTGTTTTTTAAAAGATAGATAACCAAGTGGGCAAAGTTCTTTAACATCTTTAAAAGCTTTTGTCCTGAGGCTCATTAAAACATGGGATTGTTTAGCAGTGTTAAATGATATCAATACATGAAATAGTATTTACCTTTTGCTGACCCTATATGTGGCTGTTTCTAATTTACCAGTCTTAGGATTGTGCACTGTGGCCCTACCAAGCTGTAAGACAAAGCCCAGAGAACATGGGGAAATAGATGTCAGTTTACATGGGTAAGCACACTACACCAAAACATTATACAGACAAAACAAAACAATATACATGTAATACCATGTGACAAAGCTAAAGGTACAGGAAGTGACTGCAAAGGCATTTTTTACCCGTAACAACACAATCCCGAGTTTTAAAAACCCGGAGGAAGAAGGCCTTTAAAAGCATTATGGGAAAAAGGAGAAAATGCTGATAACAGCATTTTCTCTTTTTTCCCATAATGCTTTCTAACCTTTCAAAGTCAACTCAAATCAATGGAGCAGCAATAGATTTGTCGTCTACAAATGCTTCTAGAATGGATGCATCTAAAATGTTGTTGTTTGGCAAAGAGTTAACCCTTTAACACACAATCCTGTCTTTTAATCACCCTGAGCGAGGATACTTTCAGAAATATTCTGTTTCATTTTTCAGTCTGCTTCCAAAATATGGAAAATTCTAGAACTTTGTTGTCTTGCAAAGAGTAAAGGACAAGCAAGGAAAATTTTGTGGAAAACACAGTAATTAAGAGGTGCTCTGACAAAAGGTGATTTGATGCATCTCTGTAATGCAACATAAATACCAAGCATAACTGTCGGTCTATAAAATCAATTTTGCCTAAAAACTGAATCATGTGGTAGAGTGGTCATTGGACATGCAGAAAACTAGCCAATAGCAAAAAGTTTAAACCTAGATCAGCCATTACTGCACAGGCTGACCTGGATCACTACTTTTTGCAAATGCATTAAACCCCCTTTTCACAGAGCATAACTATTGCTTGAGGCAAGCAAAGAATCTTTCTCAAGCACTTTCTATCCCAAAAAGCTGTCCTACCGTGAGGACATATAAAAAGATATTTTCCTTATATTCAGTTACTACTATTTGTTCTTTGTGAAATTTGATGCGAATTACTCACTGAATCATATCTTCCTAGTTATTACCAGTACTAGGCATGAAGTCTGCACTGCCTTGCTAAAGCAAAGCCCATGTGGCTCTGTACCTCCAGAGAAGACCAAAGCAAGATTTCTTGCTTACAATTCAAATACCTAAGCCACTGGATTTTACAGAAAATCCCAATGAGGTTTATCAAATAATCCCAATAATTCCCAAGAAAAACGACTTTAGAAAAATTGTAGAACAAGGAGAAAATGCTGGTGACCAGCATTTTCTCCTTTCCTCACAATGTTGTCACATCTTTCAAAGACACATTCCATCACATCAGCGATGGTTAATAAAATTATATGCCACCTGCAAATACTTTTAATTTGTACAAGTCTAAACCTTTGTTGTTTGGTGAAGATTCAATAATAAAATGAAAAGGCACAAATTATTTCCAACAAGCTCTCCTTCTTTTCCAATTTAGTACCTATAGCTGACATTGGCAATCTCATTAGCTTGCCATTTGTTGTCAATAGTCTAGTTTTTACTCCTTTGGAAGAGGATAATTACACATGGAACAACAAGCTTGTTTTCATATATATATTATACAATATTCACTGTTACCTTTTACATATTCTATAAAAGGCTGTTTCAAGCATCCCTGTCAAGGCATTTCGGACAAGTGCCCTTTGTAACTATAATTAAATTTGAAATATTTATTTTCCTCGAATGGTAGTTTCTTTATCCAGCTTTTAACATAATTATTTACCTAACTGTGCTGACTTTTTATGACCCTGGGAAAAAAGGCTCTTGAAAACATTTTGGGAAAAGGACAATACTACCACTTGCTAGTAGCCAATTGCAACATTCCAAGCAATGCCTACAGGTAATTAACCTGTATCTTGTGATGTTGACTTTTTCAGTCCAGCAGTAGACACTACTAAAGGTACTGCGAAGGGGCAAGAGATTGCTACAAAATATATAAGCTGTGCTCTGTTGGTTGGTCAGTTGGTTGTACTGCAATTTTACGCCGTTTTCAACAGCTTCAGTCATATCACAGCAGTCAGTGCACCTAAGCATGTGTTTCCTGGCTTTCTCACACCAGTACCGACGCAACTTTCTTTCCAAGCCAGTGACTACTTTTCTCACATGCATAAGAGGTGAAACACGAAAACTGACGAAAAAAAAGTTTGCCGCAACCAGGTATCGAACACGCAACCACCATGTCACAAGTAAGATTATCCTAACCACTGAGCTACACGGCTTGGCAGCCATGCTTTGTCAAAAGGCAATCTAATGCATCTCCATGATGCATTATACCAAACAAGTCATCACTCAATTATGGAACCATAATACTATTTTAACAAGAGGGCCATGATGGCCCTGTATCGCTCCACTGGCTTTTTAACCCTTTACCACACAAATTGAAGTGTTAATGACCCTGAAAGAGAAGGCTTTCAAAAACATCATGAGAAAAGGACATGTTGTCAGCCAGTATTTTCTCCTTTTCCCACGTTTCCTAACCTATCAAAGACAGAAATAGTCATTTAAGCTACATTCAATTTGTCTTTTTGCAATGGCTTTAAACTTGGTACAGTAAAAAAAAATTTGTCATTTCTTAAAGAGTAAAATTAACGTATCATGCACTTAATTGGCATTGACAGAGACATACAGCATAAAAAGTCTGTATTGTAATAAACTTACTTTGAAAACATAACCTCCACCCCGCCTGCCAAACAAAAACAGTCATATCTTTTTAAATGCAAAGATAATGTCAGTGAATACAAGCAGGCTTATTCATTAGCATGAAAGGTAAAGTTCTGAAAAAATTTGAGTGATAGAAACCTTACTTTAAATTAAACATTACATTCATGTGAGCATAACCATTAGCATCAAAATAAATCACTCTCCCTTAAAACACAACATTTCCTCCCCAAAAAAACTTGAATACCAAACTCCAAAATGTACAACTGCAGTTTGATAATCAAGGGAGGTAAATAGTAACAAACTTTATCTTGTATAACAGGAGTTATTTCCCTTGATTACTATTTTAAATTACAGTCACTGTATAAGCCCATGTTAAACTTGTGATCTCCGGGGCTGAGCCAATTTTGACCCCAGGGCTATAATATGAAGGAATTTGATAGAGGTCCATTAGATAAAGCTACATGCCAAATTGGTAGCCCTGGACCTTATGGTTTCAGACAAGAAAATTTTCAAAGATGTTCAATATTTTTCAGTTTTGTTGCCATAGCAACCACAGTTTTTGAAGGAATCAAATTCTTTCAAGAAATTCTACAGAGGACCATGGCAGGATCATTTCTGTGAAGTTTCATCAAATTTGGATGTGTAGTTTCAGAGAAGAAGTTTGAAAAAAAGTTAATGCACGCACGGATGCACGCATGGACGCACGCACGGACACCGGGCCATGACATAAGCCCACTGGCCTTTGGCCAGTGGAGCTAACAACACACTGGATCACGAGGTAGTTATGGTGCTTTGACATGCACAATATTCCTAAATAGCAGTTTTGACCCATGTTGAACTTCACTGGCTGACATGGGTTGATACTTTTTGTAGATGCATTAAGCCCCCTTTTCACAGAGCCTATCACTTTGCCACAATTCTTTTTTTACATGCATGTATTCATCTGTCACACACTAATTTACAATGATTATCCCTGTTTTATATGGATGTTTCTGATTGTTATACTGACTGCCAATTTGTTTTAACAAAAGAATTTGTTGATAAAATGAAATAACAGAAAGTGTTTATTTGAAATCAAACTGGCTCAGAGCTTAAACCTATGTTTGTCATAAAATATTTTTTATTTAAACTTTCACTTGCTTGTATGTGAATATATCATATACATTTTTTGGGGGAAAAAAATTACACTTTGTTTTGGAATATTTGTGATGTGAAATGGTGGCCTGTATCACACAAGCCCGAGTTCTAAAGAAATGGCTTTGAAAATATTGTGGGAAAAAGAGAAAATGCTGGTATCCAGCATTTTTTCCTTTTCCCACAGTGTCTTCTAACCATTCAGAAATGAATCATTAGCACCATATATAATTTGTTGTTTGCAAATGCTTTCAGTTTGGATCAGTCTAAGCTAGAGACTTGTGGTAAAGAGTTAGCTTTTTCAGCATTTTCTCCTCTTTCCACAATGTTTTCTACCCTATCAAAGATAGATTCAAGCATTCTAGCTACACCGAAATGGTTGTCTGCAAATGTTTTGATTTTGGTCAAGTCCAAAATTTTGTCGTTGGGTAAAGAATTAACACAATAAGAGGGGTAAGTGTTCCACCTACCTTAGGAATGGCTATGTTTTTTACAAGCTGTATCTCTGAGTCCCTGATTGCACCGTGGAATAAAGATATATAAGGCTTTTTGTAAATTTCTTCTTCCTTTGCGGGTGATAATATCAATAAAGGGTTGTTATTGTTTCTATAGCGACACACTAGCTTATCTTTATATTTGTTTTCCTGAAAATATTAAATAATAAAGCATGTATTTTACACAATACCAGATGCTGAAGACATTCTGATCTTGCTGTAGAACAGTTTTAAAAATATTGCAGCAAAAGAGAAAACTGCTCATTACCAGTCATTTCTCCTATTTCAACAATGTTCTTTAAGATAATTCTAAGCCTTTGTTGTAACAACAACAGCTCTAACCCTATACCAAACAATCCCATTTTTTAACAACCCTGAGGAAGAGGGCTTTTGAAAAAAATTTCCCCACAATTTTTTCCACCCTTTCAAAAACGACCTTGATACTGCAATTATTTGGGTCTTATTTCTAGGTTCAAATCTCAATAGGGTTCAATCTGTAATCAAGGTATAGTTCTCTTCCAATATGAGCCATACTCTGTGAAAAACGGATCTTCAAAAACTACTGACCTGTATCAGCCTGTGCTGTTTGTGCATGTTTTGCTATTTGTCAATTTTCAGTATGTCCAAGGACAATTCTACATAATTATTCAATCAGTTGTATAACAAGAAACATTAGAAAACATTGTGGACAAAATACAAAAAACGCTGGTGACCAGCGTTTTTCTTTCCCACAATGTTTTCAAAAGCCTTTACCCTCAGTGTATGTATATGGCTAAAACATTGGATGTTCTGTGAAGGTATAAGGTCAAGGTCATACTTTGATATTTTCTCCTCTGCATAAGGCCTCATATGTCTGGAATTCTGGCCCACTTCTGTATTCGTCTATTTGTCTTTGGTTGACAATTTCCCCGTCATCGCCTCGCTTATAGGAATTCTTTTCTTCTTCATATATAATCTTTTCATAATACGCCTTGTTACTTTGGGCCCTACTGTGTTCAGGTTCTGAAAATAGAAAGAAAAATCCTTCATAATTTATATGTCTTCAGACTCTTTACCAGACAAAAAAAATTTAAACTTTTCCAAAATTGAAAGCATTTACCAATGAAAAACTTCATGTTGCTCAAATAAAATGGTCTTGTGACATTCAGCAAATTTTCTCCAAGCAAAAAGTTACAACCCTGGTCAGCCTGCACAGAGTACAAAGGCTGACATGGGTCCATAGTTTTTGAATATAAATTAAGCCACCTTTTCACACAGCATGCCTCTAATATTAAAAGGCATGATTTATTCCAAGCAACTGTACTTCTTTAATAGATAGAGGAATCACTGTGTCAAAAATATTTTGAGGGTTAAGTCCCCTATTTGTACACATTCCCCCTATTTGATAGGTAATCATTTGGCCTTAATTTCAGGTAAATAGCTTCAGTAATGAGAGACATCATTGGGGATGACTGATACAAAGCAACCGTACTCCCTTGATAAAAAAAGAAGGATAACTGTATCTGATAAAACTTGAAGCATACCTCCCCTATTGGTATGGCTCCCACTTTTGATACTCAACAACTAGCCAGAGTCTGATGTAAATATCTTCACTAATGACACAGATACCAGAAAATGTCGAGCTTTTCAAGTGACACTGATGATGCAGACAACTACAGGGCTGTAACAATACCTCAATATTGCCTTCAATTTCAAAAACAGAAGAGCCTGTATAAAAATAAAGAAAGTTCAATTTACCTATCTCCAGTAATTCTTTGGTCAATGTTAAGGCCCTTCTTATGTTACCTTGCTGAAATGTAAGCAATGAAAATTATCAACCTTTCATTCAATTTTATTCCAAATGAAAATAGCAAAAAATAAGACTTTTTAATTCATAAACTGCCTATTATCGGTAATAAAGAACATAATTTTAGGCTGGTCTTAAGTCAAAGCATTAAAATGTGCCTAAAATGATCAGATTTATCTGCTTCTCTCACAATATTTTCCATCATTCACGAGACAAATTGTGTTGTGAGTAACATTTGACTGCCGTCTGCAAATCTTTTAACTAAATGTTGTTGTCTGGTAAAGAGTTAATTCATTGGGGTGGAAAATTAATGAAATAGAACAATTTTCCAATGATATTGCTATTTTAATGCTGTTTCCATCCCTTAATCTCTGAAAACAAATAGACAGCATAAATACAAGATCAGAAAACACATCTTGTGCAATCTGATCTCAATCTATACTATCCAGAAAAACAACATTAATCTTTACCATATGTCAAAATTTTAGATTTGTCCACATTAAAAGAATTCACAGACAAAAATTCTATTATTTTTCAAACAATAGTTTTTGACCTGGAAAAGGTAGGGAAACATTGTGAGAAAAGGAGAAGATGCTGGTTACCAGCATTTTCTCCTTTTCCCACAATGTTTTAAAAAGTCTTCTTTCTCAGGCTCATAAAAATACAGGATTGTGTGGTAAATGGTTGCAATGGGTACAAAATGGGTCAATCTATTTGTGAATACTTATGTTTTGCTTTGGGAACTTCTCACTGTCAAAAGCAATATTTATTTGAAATGATAAAAAGGTCATCACTTAGAACTTTCCTCTCTCCCTGACAGTTATAATGCCCTTTTTTCTTATCTTCTTGCCAAGTTCATGGCAAAAACTGTTCATTAACTGTTTACTAAAATTTCAGATTTGAACAAAAAGTCAGATTTGAACAAATTGAAAGTATTTACAGACAACAAATTTGGTTCAAAAGATCATTTCTGCCTTTAAAATGATAAAAAACATTGGGGGAAAAGGAGAAAATGCTAGTGACAGGCATTTTCTACTTCCCAATGTTTTCAAAAGCCTACCATTTTACCTATCTTAGAATGTAAACTACAAGATTGTTTAGGAAAATAGAGGATATTTGTTTTTTACGGTGAAAGATCGAAATTTATTTCATCGAGTGAACATCATCGGTAATATTTTCACGAGTGGCACAGCCACTCGTGAAAATATTACCGATGATGTTCACGAGAAGAAATAAATTTCGATCTTTCACCGAAAAAAAAAAAATATTCTATTTATTTCATGCTTTTACCCCTTTCTGAGGGGAACTTAATCAAAATCCAGTACAGTTCTTTTTGGTTATTCCCCTCTGCATAGCAACGCATTACAAAATTACGTCAAGCGCGAGAAATGTAAGGTAAATTACACCATATTTCCATCTGGTTGTGAGGCACATGCATTTTACCTAAGTAACTAGTGCGCGGGAACAACTGTTTCCGCCTTCAATTGAAGAGTTAGAATATAAAAATCAGTATTTTCACTTGTCGTAACCATGAAATATCGAAAAATATTTCACCGATATTTCTAGATAACCTACCGGAAAGCATGAAATAAGCATTAATCCATTAACAAACAATTCCCTGTTTTAACAACCCTGGGGAAGAAGCCTTTTGAAAACACAATGTTTTCTATCATTTCAAAGACAAATATCGTTATCTGAGCTACATTTGTCTTCTGCAAAAACTTTCAATATGGACAAATTTTAAAATTTTCTCATTTGGTCAAGGGTTAGCATTGTTAAAGTTCAAAAAAAAAAAATTCACAGAAACATTTAGAAACTTTGTGTAATGTCAATGGTAACACACACTTACCTGTGACACTGGACTATATTCATCTCTCGAATTTGTTCTACTAATTTCCACTTACCTTGGAAATGACTTTTTTTCTGTCTATCAGCAGACCAGCCATGTAACTAATTTTTCTAATTCCCTCTCTGTTTTCACAAACTGTTCTCTACAGGGACTTTCACAACATATCAGATGACAAAATTTTAAGACAGTTCCATACCAAAGGCATTTGCAAGCGACAAATTAGTTGTGTCTCAAATGATTGGATATGCCTTTCAAAGGCTAGAAAACATTGTGGTAAAAGGAGAAAATGCTGGTTACCAGCATTTTCTTCTTTTCCCACAATGTTTTCAAAGGCTTCTTCCTTAGGATCATTATAACCAGGGATTGTTTGGTCAAGGGTTGGGTTCTCAGTCATATCTGTATAGTAACAGATTAAAACTTACCTTGTATAAAGCATAGGTGAGAAAGTCTAACACTGCAGAAAGAGAAACAGTTTTATTTCTCTCTCCCATGGACCTATCCAAAGCCTCTTGCATCCATTTTACAGTGTGATAATAGTCTTGCACAAGGTATGCCTGTCTCCCAACTTCAAAGCATTCTGCAGCTACAAGTAGATGTCCATGGTTGGCTATAAATGGCTGCTAATCCTTGGTTTGTGTTAAACACATTGTTTTCAACAGTACGCACATTTTAGTTAGATAAAAGCAGTCAGTGAACCTATCCATGTCTTCTTTTACCAGAAATGCACCCAACACTTTTTTTCCAAGTCATTGACTGTTTTTCCACAGGAATGAGTGTGAATCCAAGCTCAGCCAATTTGGGAGAGGAATGAATTCTGTCCAATGACTTTCATCAATGCTAGGAAAGTTTTGGTTGAGCTGGTTAACTAGCCTGCATATTACCCTTGACCTATTGTGGTCATGCCCTTCTATGGAGAATTAAGTCATGCACTTGAGCACTGACTTTATAAAACTTTGCAATATTTTAATCCTTCGCTGACTTTAAAGAAGAAATAAACATAAATACCAAAAGACAGGAAGAATCAATATGCATCTTCATACAATGTCATACCTGGTATTGAAAACTTACAAAGGTTAGTTAGTTAGTTAGTTATTAAGTCTTTATGCTGAAAAATGCATTCTCATACCATACCTTACATCTGAATCATTCGCAAGCACCAATAGCACAGTAACATGTTAATGCACTTTGTGGACAAAATAGACCAAGATGAGACTTCATAAAAAGTGCATGGTTATCTTGATTTACATTATCTGCCATGCTGAGATATGAGGTAGAATAGTTCTTGGCTATGGGAAAATTTACCAAAAGCAGATTTGAAAGGTTTTGACACAGGTCAGACTGCATAGACTGCACAGGCTAACCTGGGTTAATACCTTCTGCAGAGGCATTAAACATGGTGGGAATGGCAAAAAGCGCTGGCTACCAGCATTTTCTCCTTCTCCCACAATGGTTTCAAAGGCTTCTTTCTCAGGGTTACTAGAGGAAAAGTAAGTACAAAGAAATGAAGTGCTTTATGACAAAAACTCACCATTATGCATGCTGGGTGGTCTCATGTACTCATGCCAGAGGTGGGGATAAAATCAGTTCATACATACCGTTAGTGGAATATCTCACATGCAATACTTGCCATTCTCATAAATTGTCCATCAACTTTGATGATTAGCATATTACAACTTGCAGATAAATTTTTCTGTGCCTCACCTGACCACTTTTGAATACACAGAGGCAAAAAGAGAATTTGCAGTAACTTCTTCACAAACTATTTATTCATGAACCCTTTACCAAACAATCAAAAGTTTGTATCTTTCTTCTCTTTTTGCCCACAATATTTTCTATCATTATTTCCAAAGATCCCATTACTTTACCAACACTTTTCAATTTTGTCGTCTGCAAATGCTTTCAAAATAAAGACGTATTTATCTGTTAACAACACCATCCCCCGTTTTAAAAACCCTTACAAAGACAGCTTTTCAGAACATTGCGGGAAAAGGAGAAAATGCTGGCTTCTGGCATTTTTTCTTTTTCCATAATGTTTTCCACCCTTTTAGCCCTTTTCAATACAACTCCATGTTTTTATGACCCTGACCAGGAAGCCTTTTGAAAACAATGTAGGAATAGGAGAAAATGCTGGTTACCAGCATTTTCTCCTATTCCCACAATGTTTTCTATCCTATCAAAAACAAATCTCACCATATACGCAAGAATTAATTTGTCGTCTGCAAATGCTTTCAAATTGGACAAGTCTAAAATTTTGTTGTCTGGTAAAGAGTTAAAGACAAATCTCGTTATTCGAGCCTCATTACAAATGTTGTCTGCAAATGCTTTCAAATTGGTCAAGCCTAAAAAGTGGCTGTATTGTAAAGAGTTATTTTTTACGTCTGGTCCTAAAAACATGGGCCAGGTTGGTTAAGTATCAAGACCAGTATTAGAGGCCATAACAACACACCTTGTATTCGGCAAACGCCAAGTAATCTAAGATTTCGGCTGAGTTTACAGTTCTGTTCTGATTCTGTATATTCAGTGTGAGGGCTTGACCCATCCATATCGCAGTGTGGTAAAAGTCTTCTTCATGGTATGCTAGTCTTGCAAGAACGAAACAGTCTTCAACTACAAGGAAACATGCATTTACGCCATTCTCCGGCAAAAGGAGGTTTAATGCATCTCTGTGCACATGCGTAATACCAAGCAAGCCATCACATAACTATGGACCCATAAGATAAATTTTGTCTAACAACCAGCTGAATCCTGAGGTAGAATGGTCCTTGGACATGCAGAAAAATGACCAATAGCAAAAAGATTCAACCAATGTCAGACTGCAAAGTCTAAAATGGGTCAAAACTTGTTGCATCTAACTCCCTTTTCACAGAACATGCCCCATTTAAATTTCAGATTCTCACATGCAATTAGTATAGCAACCAAACTTCAGCCAAACAAAATTACCATGTCTCATTACCCTTTATATGCAAGATAATTCTAGACTTGTCCCGTTTAATACCATTTGAATGAAATGGAATCAATTTGAAATTTGACTGTCATGAGGTAGAAAACATGGGGGGGGGGGGGAGAAGGGATAAATGCTGGTTACCAGCATTTTCTCCTTTTCCCATAATGTTTTCAAAAGCCTTCTCCCTTGGTTTTGTTAAAACTTGGGATTGTGTGGATAATAGTTAAAGTGTAGAGTCATTGTGGGAAAAGAAGACAATGCTGATTACCTTTTCCCACAATATTTTCAAAAGTCCTTTTAATCAGTCATTAAACTCTAGATTGTGTTGTACCGAGTTAACTCTTTACCACATGAATAACTTTGCACTTGTCTAAATCAACAGCATTTGCAGACGACAAATGCATTTATTACTCAAAATAGTGGGATTCGTATTTGAAAGGGTAGAAGTGATTGTGGGAAAAGGAAAAAAATGCTGGTCACCAACATTTTCTCCTTTTCCATAATGTTTTCAAAATTTAAGTCTTTGTCCACATGGTGATCGAAACTCCCTCCTGTGTGATTAAGGGTTAGAAGTCAATAAAAGCAGTGGGCTGCAAGAGACAATATGTTAAGCTAATACAGCATGTTGGAATATGCACTGAAAACAACAGGGCCCCGTTTTACCAAGGTAGTTTATAGTTAGGAACAAAATTTTTGTAAGTTTTACGTAACTATAGTATGGTGGTGTATTTCTGCCATGAGATACGAGATTATAAACTATCATGATTATTTTAGAAAACTCATAATTGCGATAAAATCAAAGTTTCCTGGAATTTTATCTTTTCATTTTATCTAGATAAAATTTCCACGAAACTTTGATTTACCGCAACAGTTTTCTAAAATAAGCATGATAGTTATCTCATATCTCATGGCAGAAATATGCCACCATACTATAGTTAGGTAAAACTTAAGAAAATTTTGTTCGTAACTACCTTAGTAAAACGGGGCCCTGATAATGATCTGTATATTCATATGGCAAACTTCATTCCATGCCTAACTCTTCACCAAACGACAAAAAATTTGACTCCTCCATATTGAAAGCACTTTCAGGCGACAAATTCAACATGACTCAAATGACAAGATATGATACAGATAGGGTAGAAAACATTGTGGGAAAAGGAGAAAAAACACTGGTGACCAGCATTTTCTCCTTTCCCCACAATGTTTTCAAAAGCTGTCTTCCTCATGGTCTTTCACATACAGCATTGTTTGGTAAAGGGGTTTAAACTGGCAAAAAGTTGTAAACATTTAGTAATAATTTTTGTCTATCATGCACTTTAACATGCAATTATTGCATCATCCATCAATTTCTTTAACCCTTTACCAAACGACAAAATTTTTGACAATTCCAAATTGAATGCTGTTGCAGACGACAAATGTGGCTAAAATGATGAAATTAGTCTCTGGAAGGATAGAAAACATTGTGGGAAAAGGAGAAAATGCTGGTTACCAGCATTTTCTTCTTTTCCCACAATGCTTTCAACAAACTTCTTCATCAGGGTCGTTAAAATTGGGATTGTGTGGTAAAGGGTTAACCCTTTATCAAACAAGAGGGCCATGATGGCCCTGTATCGCTCCACTGGCTAATACGTAAAATCCCTACATGCCAAACATTACAATACTTGGCCAATTGGTTTTGAACATAAGACCCCTGAGACAGTACTAAAATTGGTAGCCCAAGTTCTTATGGTAAGTAACAAGAAGATTTCTAAAGATTTCAATACAAAAGCCCATGTAAAACTTCTGACCCCTGGAATGGGGTCAAATTCAATCCTAGGGCTATAATTAGGGTACTCTTGGTAGAGGCCCACTAGATAAAGCCACATGCAAAATTTGGTAACCCTAGGCCATATGACTGAGAACAGGGAGACTTCTAAAGTTTTGTCTATATAAGCCCATATAAAAATTGTGACCCTTGGGGCGGGGCCAATTTTGACCCCAGGGCTATAAGTTGGGCACTCTTGGTAGAGGCCCACTAGATAAAGCCACATGCAAAATTTGGTAGCACTAGGCCTTATGGCTAAGTGCAGGGAGATTTCTAAAGTTTTCTCTATATAAGCCTATGTAAAACTTGTGACCCCCCCCCCCCCCCCGGGTGGGGTAAAATTTGACCTCGGGGCTATAAGTTGGGCACTCTTGGTAGAGGCCCACTAGATAAAGCCACATGCAAAATTTGGTAACCCTAGTCCTTACGGCTAGGTACAGGGCGATTTCTAAAATTTTCTCTATATAAGCCTATGTAAAACTTGTGACCCCCGGGGCGGGCTCAAATTTGACCCTAGGGCTATAATTTGAAGAAACTTGATAGAGGTCTACTTGATAAAGCTACATGCCAAATTTGGTAGCCCTAGGCCTTATGGTTTCTGACAAGAAGATTTTCAAAGATTTCCAATATTTTTAAGTTTTGTTGCCATGACAACCAGAGTTTTTGAAGGAATTAAATTCTTTCAAGAAATTCTGAAGAGGACCATGGCAGGATCATTTCTGTGAAGTTTCATCAAAATTGGCTGGGTAGTTTCAGAGAAGAAGATGTTTTAAAAAAAAGTTAACGCACGGACGGACGGACGGATGCACGGACGGACGCACGACGGACAACGGGCCATGACATTAGCCCGCTGGCCTTTGGCCAGTGGAGCTAAAAAACCAGTGTATTAATGACTCTTGGAAAGAAGGCTTTTCAAAAGAGTGTGGGGATTGGAGAAAATATACTCAGCGTCAATGAAAAGTCACCAGGTAAGAGACGAAAAGAAAGTGAACCTTGGATAGTTTGCCTTCAAAAAATTGATTATTGTGCAAATAAAGATGGACTACTCAGATGTGCAAGCACGTGAAATTTGTCAGATACGGGTCAGGAAATGAGTATAATAACGTTCAACATAACTGAAAATTTCTCTCTTGTGGCAAGGTGAAAATTATTCAACTTTAGTACCTGGTGACTTTTCATTGATGCTGAGTATACTTATAACTGGCATTTTTATCATTTCCCACAATGTTTTTTACTTTTTTAACACTTTACCATACAACAAAATTTCTGACATGTCTAAATTTTAAGAATCTGCAGACCACAAAATTCAATGAGTCTCAAACAAAGGACTTTGTCTTTAAATGAATAGAAAACAATATTGGAGGGAAAGGGACAAAATGCTGTTTACCAGCATTTTATCCTTTTCTCACTTTGTTTTCAAAAGCATTTTGCCCAAGGGCCCTAAAACACACATTAAATTGAATGGTAATTGGTTAAAAACAAACCCCGTGAAATAAGCAACAGTTAATTTGTTGTCTGCAAATTCCTTCAACATAAATCAGTTTTTAAATCTTGTTATCTTTTCTTTTCTCCACTGTCTGGCTCGGCCAATTTCTTTCCGAGGATTGATGATAGTCACTGCAACAGGATTCATTCCTCTCCCACCGCTGACCATTGTTTTGACGATGATTATGTGGGAAAGCAGCCAGTGGCTTGGAAAGAAAATTGTGCGGAGTACTGGTAAAAGAGACTCCAGGAGAGCATGGATAGGTGCACCGGCCGCCGCGATATAACTGAAATAATGTTGAAAACGGCATTAAACACCATACAATCAATCAATCAATCTTTACTCCACTGTATTTTTTTTCTTTCATCTACGATGTATTTAACCTCATGCCTAATGCATGTTGAAATATATTTTACATGTGTTTTGAAGCAACTTTCAGAACTGTAGTTGCTTTTGAGGCCAGAGCAGATCAAGATCAGACTGAACAAAATGTGCATTCTGATCTTTGATCCACACCGTCCACTTAGCTTAAACACTGTAGACAAAAACAACAGTCAAATTGCAATTATTTGTGTTTTGTTTCTAGACTGAATGATTATGTCCAATGGGTTTATTCGGTGCCCCAAGGGTTAAAAGTCATAGACTACAAAGTTAATGATAGGAATAAATTATTTAGCTTTTTTCATATGCAGCTTGTGCATCAAGCAAAACTAAAAACACAAACAAATCATTTTGATAGGTCTTATGAACATGAAAGTTTGCAACAAATGCATAGCTGAAATAAAAACCACACCTGGCAGGATTCGAACCCGTGCAGAAAAGACCCTCATTTATTGAGGTTTACAAGACCAACACCTTAACCACTGAGCTAAAGAGAATTCTCTCTAAAGCAGTTGTTAGGTAATGAATTTATTCGGGAAGAAGCTATGCAGTAAGAAAGGACTGGTCTCCCGAAACACACCTCTCCAATGTCATCATTTTGATGACAAAAAGCCTTATTAGATTGTAAGTCTATTATTTAGATAACAACTGGCTTAATGGCCAATTCCGGATGAACCCCGCCCCCATCTTACGAACATGGAAGTTCCAAACAAATGCATAGCTGAAATACAAACTGCATCTGGCGGGATTCGCACCCGTACACAGTAACCCTTTAACACACAATCCAGAGTTTAAACAACCCTGTGGTAAGAAACTTTTGGAAGCATAGTGGGAAAAGAAGAAAATGCTGGTTACCAGCAATTTCCCTATTCCCATGTTTTACAGCTTTTCTAAGACAAAATCTGTCATTTCAGCAACACAACTGTCATAATTTTTTGTAAACGTATACGTTCAAAATGGATGAGTTTACATTTTTATTGTCTGGCTAAGGAAAAAAACTGCTTTTAATTGACTGATAATTATCAAAATAAATTTAAAGTTTAAACCCTTACCAGACAATAAAATTTTAAGTCTCTCTGTATCCACAGCACTTGCACACAACAAACTGAATGTGGCTCAAACTACTGAACTGCCTGCAGAAGGGAAGAAAACATTGTTGTAAAAGGAGAACATGCTGGCTACTAGCATGTTCTCCTTTTTCCACAATGTTTTCTACAGCCTTCTCTGTCGGGTTTGGTAAAACTCCGGATTGTGTGGTAAAAGAGACTAAAATGGGACATGTAAAACATCATTACAATATGAGGGATGAAAATCCCCACAACTACGTTGTATGTTTTTCAAAAGTTTTACACAGCAGATACTGACTTAACTCCGTATCTACTGACAAAAATTTGAGTCATGCTCTGGCAAAAGGAGGCTTAATGCATCTCAGTGATCCATGATACCAAACAAGGCATCATATAATTGTGAATCCATAAAATACTTCTTCTCCAACAACCAACTAAATCATGATGTAGACTGGTCCTTTGACATGCAGAAATTTGACCAAAGTAAAAAGTTTCGATCCAGGTCAAACTACCCGGATTGCGCAGGCCGACACATTAAGCCCCCTGTTCACAGAGCAATGCTTATTTACATTGGACAAAATTGAAAGAATATTTGCTAACAACAAATCAAATGTAGAACAAAATTTAATGATGACTTTTGTCTCTTAAATGGTAGAAAACATTGTGGGAAAAGGAGAAAATGGTGGTTACAGCATTTTCTCCCTTTCCCACAGTGTTTTCCAAAACCATTTCTTTCAAACTCTGAATAGCTTGATAAAAGGCCAATCACCATAATCAAGCCTTCATTGGTGTCCAAGTCTGAGTGCACTTATCTATGCTTTCCTGCAGTTTCTCCATCTGTGACACATGATACACACAACATTCTTTCCAAGTCACTGGTAAATGTCCTACATTAATTTTGGAAACTTATTATCACATATGAGAGAGCATACGTGAGATATCACGTGAGATGAATGAATCACATCAAACTGCCTATCATCCCCTGCAAAGGTTTGGCCAGGCAGAGGTTTACTAGCAACAAGTTTTATCACTGAGCTTCCAAGGCCCCCAGGTCCTAAGCTACAGAGGCTTTGCTAGTTTGGCAAATCCCAGATATTATAAACATTTGAGCCATGCTCTGTGAAAAGGGGGTTTAATGCATCTGCAACAAGTATTGACCCAAGATTGCCTGCACATTACGTGCAGGCTGACCAGGATCAAAACTTTTTGCTATTGGAAGATTTTCTGCATGTCCAAGGACTAGTCTATCTCATGATTAATTTGGTTGTTTGGTTGTTAGACAAAACAGACTTTACTGATCCATAATTAAGTGATAACTAGATTGGTATAATACATAACTGAGATGCATTAAGCTCCCTTCTGCTGGAGCATGACTCATTTATTTTATTCCAGACAAAACCTTTATCCAACAAAAAAAAGAAGACAAAAAATACCTGTAAGCTCTGATGACTTGGTACCTCCGACATTTCCCTGTGCTATTTCTGACGTGTCAAGTTTGTAGGTGTCTTGTAGTCTAAGTAAGGCATTTACCGACCCTGTCAAATCTTCGTATGTAGGCAAGTGCTGCTTCAGCTCTTGTACTTTCACAGTTAGTTCTGTAGATTACAAGTGAAATTGAAAAACCAGTAACCAGACGTCAAAATTGTAGTAGACTTGTCCAAAATGAAAGTATTAAATTTTGCAGGCAACAATTTAAATGTGGCTTAATCCCTCACCAAACAATCTTGTATTTCTACCACCCTGGGGACAGAGGCTTTTGAAAACCTTGTGGGAAAAGGAGAAAATGCTGGTAACCAGCATTTTCTCCCTTTCCTACAATATTTTCTACCCTTTCACATGTAACTTTTATCATTTTGGCAACATTTGTCATCTGCATCTGCTTTCAAATTCAACAACTTAAATTTTTGTTGTTTGGTAAAGAGTTAACTGACTACACCAGATGACACATAATAAGAAGAATTTGGTAGAGGTCCATCTGAAAATCTACATGCTAAATTTGGTAGAACTAGGTTTTATCATTCTGGGTATGAAGATTTATCAGATTTTTAAGCCCAACAAGCCTGTATCATAGCCCTGTATTGGTTGTGCAATTGTCCATTGGTGCTATGTTATAACTTTTTTTTCATCTATTGTCTCTGAAACTACCATTCCAATTTTTACCAAACTTCATAAAAAATTATCCTGTTATGGTCCTCTCTGAAATTTTGTCAAGGAATATAATTCTGGTGAAAACTCTGGTTGCCAAGGTAACAGAACTGAAAAGATATTGCTGGAAACAGGAATTGTATATATACGATCCCTGCTGGGAACAAGGAGTTTCTCCTTTTCCAACAAAGTTTTCAAAAGCTTTTTTGACCAAGGTCATTAAAAACTCTGTATTGTGTGGTACAGGATTATCCCTTCACCAAACAATCCCAAATTCTAAACAACCTGAGAAAGAAACATTTTGTAAACATTGTGGTAAAAAGGAGATCATGGCCCTACCTAGCATTTAGGCATTTCTCCTCTAACCACTGAGTTTACCTTTTCAAAGAATTTAAGCCACATTCATTTTTACCTTCTGAAATTGCTTCGAATTTTGTCATTTGGTAAAGAGAATATCTGTGGTTACAACTTACCCTCTCTACTATTGTTTTTCAGTGCAACTGCAATGTCTCTGTCCCAATCCAGGGTGAAGTGTTTCACAAAGAGATAGGCGTTGACCGGATTGCCCAGGTAAAAGTCTGGATCCTGTAAGGCAGTGCCGCTGTGTCTTTCAAATTCCTCAGCAATCCTGGAATTATTTTGGTGGAAAAATAAAACAATAAATTTTGTGTTCAATAAAGCTAATAAGTAAGCAATTATTTCTTGTGTTGAATAAAATGTTTACAACAACTTCTTAATAGTGTATCTGAAAATCCTCTTAACCATTTACCACACAATGATGAGTTTTAACAACCCTAGAGAAAAAGCCTTTTGAAAATTTTGTGGGAAAAGGAGAAAATGCTGGTAACCAGCATTTTCTCCTTTTCCCACAATGTTTTCTACTCTTCCAAAAACAAATTTCAATTTTTGTGTAATTTATATTTTGTCGTCTGCAAATGCTTTCAATTTGGACAAGTCTAAAATTTTGTCGTCTGGTAAAGACTTAAACTATCAGTTACCTTAACCCTATATCACTCAATCCTGTGTCCCATGTTTTAACAACCCTAAATGGGATAAAGGTTATTGAAAAGATTATGGAGAAAGAAAAAAATGCTGATAACCAACATTTTTTTCCTTTTCCCACTATGTTTTCTATCGTTCCAAAGAAAGAAATCATTTTTTTGCGCTAAATTTACATAAATGTATGCTAATGCTTTCAATTTCTACTACAGTGTAAGTTTTTTTGATTGGTATAAAAAAGTTGGGCTCGGTTTCACAAAAAAATTTAAATCCCTTATTTTGCTCAAATTGACTAATGGACTCATTCTCTGACTTAAGTTGAGTTTTTCATTTGAAACCCAATTTTTATTAACATTAAAAGAATTTAATAACATCCTTGAATCCCGAGTTGAGACAATGTTTCAGACTCAGCTCATCAAAATAATGGACTTAGTCTGTTAAATGACTAAAGTCCATTATTTTGCTGAGATCAGACTGAAATATTGTGTCAAGTCAGGATTTGAGAATGTTTCCAAAGTCTGTTAATGTTATTGATATGCATCTCTAATAACAAAATAACTTGAGTCAAAAACCAAGTTTGTCAGCGGATTGGAGCAAAATAAGAGGCTTAAGTTTTTTCGTAAAACCAGGCCAAGTTTTCAAATTCACAATTTATCCTAAGAAACCTTCAATATTTAGTGGATTTGGAAGGTAGATTTGAGATCATTGCCTGCCAAAAACCAACCCAGAAGCCAAAAGCTAAAACAAGATGGACACAAATTGGAGGCAAGTGGAACAAACACTGCTGGTCGGGGTTACTAATTTCAAATCCTGTAAATTATGTGGCTGTAAAAAATCATCAGTTCTATGAATTCACAGTGATGATAAAGGTTGATGATGGTCATTTTCAATTTTTACAACCTGAACACCTTGCACTTTATTTTGACAACTAGGTTGAGGACTGACGCCCAAGATAATGCTGAATGGGCACACTCCTGCAGGGACAGATGCAACAAGCAGGTAACTCTTTCCTTATCTTTGACGACTGAAGAAGCTTTTGTGGACAATGTAGATCAAGATCAGACTGCACAGAATGTGCAGTCAGATCTTTGATCTACACAGTCCAGTACTTTATTCTTAGTCAAGAATGTGACTAAAATTAATAGTCTCTTCCTCTTCATGTTTTCAGCAAAGCTGTACATATCTGCGGATGTTGAAAATCTTCTTTATTTTGTTGTGAGAGACTTCAGTCTTTAGAATGAGATTGTGTGGTATACCAGTCTTTTGAATTCAGTAACTTTGGGTGTTGCCCTCAAATAGAATGGGTGAAGATTGGATGGGAAGAAATCTGCGGAAAAATGGGTGAAAACTGGGACAATCACATGATATAGGATGAACATGTTTTTGTACACATTGTATCAAACCATGTGGCTTTGTAAATGCAAGTCCCTCAAAAATGCAAAATCCAAAGTAAAAAAAAAAATGTATATGATTATTATATTGCCCAAATCTCTGTTACACAAGTGCATTTAGAGATGCAAATGATTTTGTTGGCAACAAGCTTGATTTTCTGTCATTTATTTGGAGTAAATTGATGCAACAACATGCAATTATTGTGAACAGAATTCGTTTCAAAAGGTCAAAGCTGCATCTTTTCATTTATGCTCAAATAAAGTGTGACTTTAATCACTAGAAAATCATCTGTAAGCATTTGATTTGAAACTAAAACATGAGCCAAGGATTTGTGGCTGGCTGACTGATTGATTGATCATCGAGGTTGCTCAGGTTGTCAGTCAGTCTGTCTGTCGGTCGGCTGATCGATGGACTGACTAGTTGATTGATTGATTGGTATTTTATGCCGCCTTAAATATTATTTCAGTCATATTGTGAAGACAATCCAGACACAATACAAAGAAACAGATATTTTGGAAAAAGGTAGTCCCACCTATTTTTTCAACATGAATTCACTGATATTTGAAAATGTTTTGGAAAACGTGACTGTTATCTAGTAAAGATGAAGAGTAGAAAAGATCATACGCCTGTAAACAGTTGTTGACCATCATCTTGCACACAGGTGACCATTGTTATGACAATGCAACACTGCTATTCCTGTAGAGATCAGAGTTCTGGGGAGTTAGGATTTTGTTTGAGACAATTGTCTCATGGCCCATGATGGGTAGTGAAAAAACAAAGGGAAAAAAGCATTCAATGTTACAAAATAGCAACTCAACTTTAAATTTTGACAGGTTGCTGGTGAATATATTGGTTAAATATAATGTAAGTGACTTGGTTTACTTGTATCCACTCCGTCTATCACCAGGTATCAAACAAAAAATTGCTTAACCCTATGCCACACAATCCCCACTTTTAATGAACCCGAGAATGAAGACTTTCGAAAACATTATGGAAAAAGAAGAAAAGGCTGGAAACCAACATTTCTTCTTTGCCTGCTATGTTTTCTATCCTTACAAAATAATAATCTCATTACTTTAACCACATTAATTTAAATTTGATGTCCACAAATGCTTTTAATTTGGATGAGTCTAAAATTTTGTGTTTGGTAAAGGGTTATTCTCCTGAATCACAACAAAGTGTTGTGAAAAGAAAAATATTCAGGGTACATCCGGTTGAACTTCAGGGGACCATAAATCGGGCGATACAAAGGTGAGTGCAATGGTTGAACTGGTATTTTTTTTCTGATCCAGGGTCAAATATCAAAAATCAAAGAATGTCATGCAACCCTTTATTCATTTTCTTATAAATATGAGGCTCATTCAAAGCCTGATTCCAAATACATTTTTTTCCAGCAGCAAGGGTGATTGAAAGTATGTCATTTTGATGCATGCCGACAATTTGGATTCTTGTTTGTGAAGTCACCGGATGCAAATGGTTCCATCCATCAGCTATATTTAAAGGTCTCTCAGGTTACTGTAACTTACTTTCAAAATTATGTTGGGTTACTGTCTTTCTTCCAGGAAAATGAGAATTTTTGTGAAATTTGTGATTTAGGGGATCTGTGTTGATTAAAGGGATAGTTTGCAGTTAAGGATAAACCAAAGGCCATAACTAGGATTACACATTTTTCTGTTTTGTACCATAAAATCATCACACCAGCCCTTTCCTCTGACGATCATTAACATAATTTACAAGGGACAATAATCACATTTATGCAATTCCTTTGTGACAATTCAGGTTTTTCGGAGAAAATATCGAAAAATTGCTGCCTACAGTAAAAACCGAGATCTACTGTATTTTGATCATGCAACCAACTTCAGATGATTTCTTTTTCACAGAAATAACTGTGTCCCAACCACTTTTCAAAGTAAAACTTCTTATTTATCCATTTTAATTATAATGAATTGAACTAATTTGATTTGATTTCTGACTTGAACTTAACTCCCACACAGCAAAATTTTGAACTCATATATAATGGAGGAATTTACGGACAAAAATTCAAATGTTTTTCAAATGATAGCAGTTTTTCTTGAATAGGTAGAAAATGTGGGAAAAAGACAAAATGCTGGTTACCAGCATTTTCTGCTTTTCCCACAATGTTTTCAAAAGGCTTCTTTCTAGGAGTCATTAAAAGTTGGGATTGTGTGGAAAAGAGTTAAGCATATATCTGGATAAAATGGGTGGGTGGGCATCGCAGAATTTTAGGAGCAAAGTCAGGTGCAAAGTTGGGATCAGGGGCAGAGTCAGGAGCAAAGCTGGGATCGTGAGCAAAGTTAGGAGCAAAGTTTGAATCAGGAGCAAAGTTTGGATCAGGAGCAAAGTTTGGATCAGGAGCAAAGTCTACACCAAAGCTGGGATCAGGAGCAAAGTTTGAATCAGGACAAAGTCTACAACAAAGCTGGGATCAGGTGCAAAGTTAGGAGTAAAATTGGAATCAGGAGCAAAGTCTACAGCAAAGCTGGAAACAGGAGTGAAGTTGGGATCAGGAGCAAAGTTGGACTCAGGAGAAAAATCTACAGCAAAGCTGGGATCAGGAGCGAAGTTGGGATCAGGAGCAAAGTTGGAATCAGGAGCAAAGTCTACTGCAAAGCTGGGATCAGGAGCAAAGTTGGAATCAGGAGCAAAGTCTACAGCAAAGCTGGGATCAGGAGCAAAGTTTGCAGCAAAGTTGGGATTGGGAGCAAAGTTGGGATCAGGAGCAAAGATGGAATCAGGAGCAAAGTCTACAGCAAAGCTGGGATCAGAAGCAAAGTTGGAAGTAAAGTTGGAATCAGGTGCAAAGTTGGGATCAGGAGCAAAGTTTGGATCAAGAGCAATGTCTACAGGAAAAATCTGATTGGGAGCAAAGTCTGCAGCAAAGTTGGGATTGGGAGCAAAGTTAGGAATAAAGTTGGGATCACAAGCAAAGCTTGGATGAGAAGCAAAGTTAGGATTGGGAGCAAAGTCAACTGCAAAGTTGGGACTGGGAGCAAAGTCAACTGCAAAGTTGGGACTGAGCGCAAAGTCAACTGCAAAGTTGGGACTGGGAGCAAAGTCAACTGCAAACTTGGGATCAGCAGTAAAGTCAGGTGCAAAGTCAGGATTAGAAGCATAGTTTGGTGAAAGTTGGATCAGGAGCAAAACTAGGATTAAAGTTTGGATCATGAGCAAAGTCAGGTGCAAAGTTGGGATAAGGGGCAAAGTCAGTAGCAAAGTTGGAATCAGAAGCAAAACTAGGACTAAAGTTGGGATTGGGAGCAAAGGACTGAAATCAGGATCAAATTTGGGATCAGGAGCAAAATCATGTACCAAGTTGGGCTCAGGAGCAAATCATGTACAAAGTGTGGATCAGGAACAAAATCATGTACAAAGTTGGGATCAGGAGCAAAGTCTGCATCAAAGTTGGGATCAGGAGCAGAATCAGGTGTAGAGCTGGGAGGACATTCAGGGTCTATGCTCCCTCTTTTCACACCTACATCTACTCACGACAGCTTTCTTTTTTTTTCTTATAATTCTAGGTATTTGAATTCCAGCTTTAACTTTTCCCAGCTTTCAAAATACACTTTAACAGAAACTATGGCTATGAAACTGGCAATTCTTACTTAACAATGATTAAGTTAAATTAAGATAGAATCATTTTTTAATATGTTCCATTAGGTCATTTTATAATTTGTCCTACCATATTTCAAACTGCCATATCTTGCAAGGATTTAAAGATAAAGGTGAAAGTTCACTGTTTTGTGTTTGAATTTATCTAAGGTTTGGCAAGTTTTTATTAAACTGGACATAATATTGCCAAGGATTAAATGGTAATTTATAACAGAAAGAGTTGATGGCGTCAGATAACAGATCTGGCCTTTGCGAAAGATAACTTTCTTTAAAGTATAGTACACAAAAAAGGTTAACCTTTCACCTACATTCCATACCATATTCTGAAAATTGTCTGACAACATATGCTTCTTTATGAGTGATTTTTCCATGAGCAATGAAATAAATCAATATCAAAATCATTGAAAAAAGACATTTCCTCTATTACATCATTCACATTGAAATTTCCATTTCTTTTTAGTTTCTTTTTTGATTACTGATATATTGTTTCTTCTTTTACAGTGAATGCATACAAATGCACTGTGATTAAAATTGTGTATTTCAATAAAGGCTTAACCCTTTACCAAACAGTCTTGATCTTAATGACTAATAGAGAGACAGCTTGTGAAAACACTGTGTGAACAGGAGAAAATGCTAGTAGCTAACATTTTCTCCTGTTCACACAATGTTTTATAACCTTTTAAAGACAACTTTCATCATTCGGACAACATTAAATTTTGATCAGTCTAGAATTTAGTCCTTCGGTAGAGTTCAGTCTCTATCAGACAACAAAATTTTAAATTTGTTGGACAGTCAATGATGAGGGCAAGTTAAAAACAACATGTTGATGTTTGTCTTTGAAACGGTAGGAAACACTGACAGAAAAGGAGAAAAGATAGGTTCACAGCAGTCTCTCTTTTCCCAACAGTGTTTTCAAAAGTCTTTATTCTCAGAAACATATGTGGTAGAGGTTTAATCTGAATTTTTTTCTTCATTTTTGAAAAATTGATAATGTTATCTTTTTAATTGAATTTCCAAATGCTATTTCAAAACATAGGGGTCCGTAGTTTGACTCCTGTCACCCATAGACTAAAACGTTTTAGTCTATGGGTGACAGGAGTCAAACTACAGACCCCTATGTTTCAAAAGAGACTTTGACATTAAGTAAGAAGCAAAGAGCACTTGAACAAAGGCAGCAGCAAAAACTCAGGTGTTCATACAGATTTTTTGGATAAATTGATGTTTTTGTGATGTTTTTAACTCTTTACCAAACAACAAATTTCTGGACTAAACCAAATTGAAAGCATTTGCAGATGGCAAATTAAATGTTGCTTAAATGGCGATTTCTGCATTTGATAGGGGAGAAAACATTGTGGGAAAAGGAGAAAATGCTGGTTACCAGCATTTTCTCCTTTTCCCACAATGTTTTCTAAAGGCTCCATCCACAGGGTCATCAAAATTAGGGATTGTGTGGTAAAGGGTTAACACACAATCCCAAGTTTTAACGACTCTAACAAAGAAGGCTTTGAAAACATCATTGGAAAAGGAGAAAATGCCGGTACCAGCATTTTCTCTTTTCCACAAAATTTTTTGCTACCCGAGTTCTAATACCAATGCAATTATTGATGTATTATTTTCATTGTTGTCTGCAAATGCTTTGAATTTGGACTAGTCCAAAATTTTGTCATTTGGTAAAGATACTAATACCCCCCATTCCACTGGGCGGCGATCCCACTGCGCTCATGGCTATCATGGCGCTTCTCCAAAATCTTCCGAATCACCGAAGAAGCACCGACACATGCAACATTATGGGACTTGTGCATTTCCAGTAAAGTACACTTATTCAGTGCTTCAATAACGATCTCCCTGCACTGGTCACGATCCATGTTTTAACTCTCTACCACACAATCTCCAGTTCTAACCACCCTGACAGAGGAGGCTTTTGAAAATATTGCAGGGAAAGGAGAAAATGCTGGTATCTGGTACTTTCTCCTTTTCCCACAATGTTTTCTACCGTATCACAGACAGTTTTCCCCTCATTTGAACTACGTTCAAGCTGTCATCTGCAATTGCTTTGAATTTCTAAAACTTTGTTGTTTGGTAAAGAGTTAAAATACTGACAGCTAAATTCCTAGATTTATTCAATGAAAAGCTCTGTCTGGGAGGAAGAATTGAGGCATAATTTGTCAGGGTTAGGGTAAGGGTTAGGGTAAGAGGTCAGGACTAGGGAACATTTTTCGACAAACGTGCCCTTAGCAAAATGAAATGGTCAAAAATTCATTTAAAGAGCATTAAAAGACCATTGAAAAGCCCTTTTCTCAGCAAAAACCATTGAAATGGCCTTAAAATAGTCTGATTTCAATGTTTAACTCTCCATTGATTTTGCATTTTCTATAAAAATGTATATCTAATGGTAGCTTTAATGGTATGAATGAGAACAGACCATTGAAATACCATTAGTGTACCATTTAGTCTGTTCAACCATTTATTTCAAGTTTGGGAGGCCATGTATTTGTATTCACATGAGACCATTGAAAGTCATTGAATTACCATTTCTGAACCAACCCCTGCAAAAAACGGACAATAGTTAACTATTGCATGGTTAACTATGCTCAAAGCACAGTTTGTCCTTGCTAAGCATTGTTGACGATGGTCAAACATGGTCTAATCATACTTTTCAAAAAAAGATGACCATGGTTCTGTCTCTTGACAAGGGTTAAGCATGGTCCCTAGTTGAAACCATGGTCAAGCATGGTTTCAAATGTTGTGTACAAGTCAAAACATGGTCAGACCTGCTTTTCATTTCTGATTAGATTTGAAACCATGGTCAACCATGGTTTTTATTACAGTTATATAAATGGTTTACTTTGAGAATTTGGCTTTCTACTATACTGATGAAAAAGTACTTTGAATCAAGGAATCGAACAGTCTTGGTTTTAACACAAATGCACTGTCTACCATGGTTATTACTGAACATGAGAGATTGTAACTTTCAAAACTTTTTATACCTAGAAATCACAGGTATTTGTGTAAATTATTTTCGCTAAAGTATCATGACAAAAACATGGGAAAAAATCTACTGCCAACTTTGTTAGATCTGTAAGGGATGGTCAAAAATCTTCATTATTACAAACCAAAATCAATACAAACCAAAATCAAACAAATATTGAGGCACATACATATCAATTAATTCCGATACATTTTCCCAACACAGAATTATTTAAGTAAAGCTCAGAAACATTTGTTTGATCACTCTCTAAAACTAAATTTTAGTAGTACGACAATGAAAATGTTTAAAGTAATTTAATTCTAGGAAAAGGAGTTATCCAATATGCAATGAGAAAACATCTGGAGTCAAAATGACCAAATTTTGCAAAAAAAAATTACCGGGGGTCGAAATGACCAGAGAGTGTCGAAAAAAACGGATGTCTAAAGAGGGATTCTGTATTATGTATGATCCCTGGTCTAAATGACCGATTGTCGAAATTATAGGAGCGTAAGCAAATTTCGCTAGTAATCGAATTTCGCCAACTATGTTTTCGGGCAATATTTTCGTATCTGTGACACCATCCATTCACGGAAATGATTGATATATTAGCAGCAAAGGTGTTTTGAACTGTCATTTGAATCTAATGACAGAAAAATACCTATCAATAGGAAAAAAGTTCATAAGCGACCTCTCACATGCTTTTCCCCGCCATTTTATTATCACTTTTCAGGTGTCTCCTTTATATGCAGATTTTAAAAGATACTTTTAGCTTAAAACTTTTTTGTGTCGTCAATTTTCGGTTTGACAGGTTATCTTTTGAACTTTAATAGCCGAAGTTTCGTATGGGGCACCTAAAGGGAAATATATCCATATGAATGACAGAGGGGTCCTTATTCATTTTTTTCCTAAGAAAATAGACTGAATCAGGTACAAAATCACTACAAAGACAAGAAAATAGCTTTTTCTGTGAGCTACAAAAGGTTATCTTTTTTAGATTTACAGCCTCTTTATCCCCAACACTGTCATCCCGAGTTAGATTGTAATATTTCAGTGCCACAGCAAGAAATAATTACACGAAAAATCACATTTATAACTGTCGATTTTGTTTTCTGAGAGCTGCGTTTTGTTTTACATCCTTCAGGTTTTCTCATAGGAAGTAAATGTAGAGTTAATATCCAAGGGAGGCAATGAATGTTGCTGAAATGATGCTGTGAATTTTTTATTTCATTTTACCCTCTCTGGGGCCTCTAATTTTTGGAAAACCAGAGTTGTCGAAATTGGCTTACTCTTTTTATAGATGGCGACTTTGCACAGTCTCACTTCTAACGGTATTTTGACAGATAAATTTAGATATTTAAGTGGTAAAAATTATTTTTACAAAAGTATTTAAATACAAGTGCATAGATATTTAACCATAAAGAAAATGACTATTGTTTTGTGCAATCCGCAAGAGCAGTTTCCCTTGCGTTGGCGAAATCTGATTACACCAGTATACTGTAATTCGGTACAGTAGCATCCAATGCAGTGCACTAAACTCGTTTTATCACTAGAAATCATGATTATGATTAAAACAGCTGTGATTATGATACCATAAAATAAATGTGAAGTTTGATTTCATATGCTGTCTTGTCAATTAACACAGATTGTGTGTTTAAATAATTTTTTAAACAAGTTTTACCTTTCGAGTCGTCGAAACTTTGATCTCCGGAAATATAACTTCGGCTGGATTCCATATCACGCGCTTCGATATGACGGTTTCCTTTGAAAAGCGGGTACCATCCTAAATTTTCCGCGAGAATCTCAGCCATGAGTGACACTGATTGGTCCGCCATTTTTTGGCGCTGCAACTAAACGCTGTCCGGCTGCATCACAACAAAGAATCGAAAGGTATGTCTTTAATTCGATGAATTTCACATATTTTGAGAGCTTTATTAGCATTGCGATTATGCAAGTTTATAGATCTGCGATTGGAGAATGTACTGGTCGGTTGTTAGTGGAACTCGTATTTGTCTTGCATTTTCGTGCACGATTTCCCATGTCTGGTGTATCGTTAGAACTCCACCTCAAAGAGCCTAACATTAATCATTATCGAATGAAAGATGGTAAATTTCAATTAATAAAGCAAGTTTTTTTCAATGCATTTAGATCCAGTCTTTTTTTTCAACGACAAAAAGGGTCTTTCAGATGCTACGGTCTGTCCGCGTTTTAGTCATGTCCGAATCGTCTGCTTTTCCCGAAAAGAATGTCTGACATACGAAGCTGTATCTGAGCAAATTTTCTTTATAACTTTAAGAACTCTTATAATGTGTTGTTTTTCAAATTTTTCTTACTCTTTTGACTTTTTTTATGAAATAAATATCAGTTATGTAAAACTTTTTGTTTATTTTCCCCTGTGGGATGAGTGAACCCAAATGTAGGACAATTAAGTTTTCCATTTTACTCGTCCCTCTGGGGGAGTTGCTCTAGAAAAAATTTTCAAAAAGCTCTGAAATACAGATTCTTACCAATCCAGTTACCATGTGACATTGTCTTGATAAATATTATGTTTTACAAGTGGATGGTCTAACTTCCTTAACAACCATAACAACAGTATTGTATAAGTAAGGATTGTAGAGTTAAACAGCATCTGTTTAGTTTCAGATGTCAGACAAGTCGATTATGATTTTGAAGGATATAGAGTCAACATTGAAAATATCAATTTTTTATTGAATTCATCAGTTCCATTTTGATTTATTAACTCTTTATCAGACTACAAAACCAAAGACCTGTCCAAATTGCTAGCAATTCCTGGTGCCTTAGACTTGGAAAATTACTTTAAAATGTCAGTTTTCCTGTTAGTTTGGGACATATTGCCATTCTTATACCAGCCGGAGGTAGAAAACATACAAAAATCTTGTGGAGAAAAGAGAAAATAGTCATTATTAGCAGTTTTTCCTTTTTCCACCATGGTTTCAACCTTTACTCTTTACCAGAAGACAAAATTGCCAACTTCAAAATTGAGAGGAGGTGCAGATGTCAGACAATTTAAAGCCTGAATAAATTGAATTCTCAGGTAGGATAGAAAAAAATAGGGGAAAGAAGTAATAGCTTGTCACAAGCAATTTTCCTTTTCCCACTATGATTCCATTAAAAAAGATCCTCTTCGGCAGGGTATTTCATTTCAAGGAAATACCTTGTAGCTGCTAATTGTAAATTTCTGTGTAAAATGCCAGTTTGGGAGTTTGAAATCTTGTCTATATTAAATACCTACCATACAAAAAAAAATGTGAAGTGTCCCTTTGTCCTTAACTCCTTATCACACAATCCAGAGTTTTAACGACCCTGAGGAAGGCAGGCATTTAAAAACATTGTGAGAAAATGAAAAAATGCTGGTAACCAGCATTTTTATCCTTTTCCCACAATGTTTTCTGCTGTCAGAAAAAGATACTATCAGTTGAGCTACATTTAAATTAATGCATGCAAATGCATTCAATTTGGACTAGTCTTAAATTTTTGCTGTGTGGTAAAGGTTAAATACTGAGCTACCGAGTGGACAATTTCTAGATGTGCTTACAGCTAATCAGCACTATATACATGTTTATTTACATTTACAGTGATGTAATAACAAGGAGAGAATTTAAGGAACTGCAGGAAGGAATTTTGCCATTTAAAGAGAAGGGTTAAAGATGTTTTAGAACCACTAGCCAAAAAAAAAAAACTTGAACCAATCTCTTCATCTGAGAAACCTAGAGACAGCAGACCCGACAATCCTGTAACACCCAAGCCAAGCCAAGAAGTAACCTTTAATGGTTTCCCCAAGACAGAGTTAAGGGCCAAAATAAAACGTATCAAAAATGAATTGGAGGCTAGCCACACTCTTATGCTGTCCCTACTCAGCATAGATGACATCATTTCCCACTGTGTGTCTGGCCACATGGCAAATAGTGCAACTCTGCAAAACCGAAATTTAAAATCCAGTCATATGGAATCCTTTCTACATTTTTAAAGAAGGCATACTGCATGAAGGATACAGATATAACAAAGAAGGTTCAAGCTGTTCAGAAGAAATATAAAAAACAAACACTAGATGTTGAAATGGTGACTGATAATATGCTGTATTTTAACCTTTTACCACACAATCCCTAGTTTTAACTACCCAAAGAGAGAAAGCTTTTCAAAAACATTGAAAGAAAAGAAGAACCAGCATATTCTCCTTCTTCCACAGTGTTTTCAATCCATAGGAAAAGCAAATTTTGTGTTGTAGGGAACATTCTATTCGTCGTCTGCAGTTGCTTTTAACTTAGTCTTGTTTGAAATTTTGTTTTCTGGTAAAGAATTCATAGCATTTTACTTACTAATACAAACAACATTTCACTTAATAGCAGACAATATTTGAAAAAAATCTTTGCAACTGGTGAAACTGCTGTTTTGTTTACTTTATGTTGATTTTTAGTTTTGGGCAGTAAAGCTTTCAACTTGAACTTTGATTAATCACATGCATCCACCAAAAACCAGTCCGCAATTAGCAATATTTCAGTCATTGGTACTTGTCTTTTTACTCTTCAGATTTTGTCAGGGGCATAATTTCCAAAAAATATAGGCTTTTTGGCTTTAAACCAAATATAATTCTAAAAAGATATATTTATGAAAGGGTTCATGTAAAGTTTTGGCCCAAGTATAGCACACAATACCAGCAATGGTCAAACCATGGTCAAGCAGTTTTTGAAACATGGTTGCCACTGTCCAGACAATGCTTAACAATGGTTTACCACTGTCTATAGACTGGTTTACCATGGTTAAAACCATGGTTAGCAATGGTCAAATTTGAATTATGTTTACCATGGTCAACCATGATCAACCACTGTTTAGACGTGACCATGCTTTTTGGCGATGGTGCCATTTGTTGTAAATGTTAAAACCATGGTTCACCATGATTAACCATTGTTTCAAGACTATAGTGAAGCGTGGTCAATAATGGTCAAATTTCGCAGGGGAATTTTACTGAAGTAAAATGAATATAAATACAAACCAAAGTTTTTAATCAAATTTTGACATATATATGTTTAGATACTGAGTTAATTATAACCAAAGATGTGAGCTGGGGTTTTGGATTTTTTTTAGAATCTCAGTAAAATTTTTAATGTCAAAAGCCATCACAATGGTTATGAAATTAAACATCAATCATTTACTAAGATTGTCTCATTCTGTACAATTTCCTGAAGTTCAGAGTTACTGTATATGACTGGTTTGTTGAGGTCTTTCATCTTATATATATATTCAATGTCAATTGTTGCCTTTCCCTTAACTCTTTAAATTTTACACTCGTCTAATTTGAAATCATTTGCAGGATGCAATTTCAATTTGGCTCAACTGGTACATGATTAGGTAGATCTAGAAACCATTGTGTAAAACTGAGAACTACACGATCAAACAAAGAAATTTCCATTTTTGGTACATTCAAATTGTTGTCTGCAGACACTCTAAATTTGGTCTAGTCCAAAATTTTGTCGTTTGGGAAAGGGTTTAAAGACGAAATTCTTTGTTTAAGGTACATTTAATTTGTCGTCTACAAATGCCTTCAATTTGGTCTAGTACGAAATTTTGTTGTTTGGGAAAGGGTTAACAAACATGGGTGGAATTAACTTTTCCAAAATTTTACTGTATAAGGAAAAAAGTGAATTACTTACTTTCGGTGACTTTTAGTTGTTCTGATTTACAATCTTTTGCATTTTCTCTTGTTCAAGATGTATTTTGAGAAATTATGTTTGCAAAAGCATAAAATTGTCAATTATTGCTGCTACTGCAATGGCATGTTTTCTTCTGTTTTTTAGCTCACCTGAGCACAAAGTGCTCATTGTGAGCGTTTGTGATTGTGTTGCGTCCGTCATGCGTCGTCCGTTGTCAACTTTTACCTTGTGTACGCTCTAGAGGCCACATTTTCATGAAACTTGGTCAGAATGTTTGTCTTAATATCTCGGACGAATTCAAAAAATGGGTCATGTCGAGTCAAAAACTAGGTCACTAGGTCAAATCTTAGAAAAACCTTGTGTACACACTAGAGGCCACATTTTCAGTCCAAAACTCTTGAAACTTGGTCAGAATCTTTGTCTTGATGATATCTCGGATGAGTTTGAAAATGGGTCATGTGTCAAAAGCTAGGTCACTAGGTCAAATCTTAGAAAAAACTTGTGTACGCTCTAGAAGCCACATTTTCAGTCCAAAACTCTTGAAAGTTGGTCAGGATGTTTGTCTTGATGATATCTCAGACAAGTACAAAAATGGATCATGTCGGGTCAAAAACTAGGTCACTAGGGCAAATCTTAGAAAAACCTTGTGTAAGCTCTAGAGGCCATATTTTCAGTCCAAAACTCTTGAAACGTGGTTAGAA
The DNA here is from genome assembly GCA_946811185.2 of Hippopus hippopus. Taxonomy (NCBI): domain Eukaryota; kingdom Metazoa; phylum Mollusca; class Bivalvia; order Cardiida; family Cardiidae; genus Hippopus; species Hippopus hippopus. The sequence continues at coordinate 4,321,777 of OX328096.1, read as the reverse complement.
TGTTTGTCTTGATGATATCTTGGATGAATTCTAAAATGGGTCATGTTGGGTCAAAAACTAGGTCAATAGGGCAAATCTTAGAAAAACCTTGTGTACGCTCGAGGCCTTATTTTCAGTCCAAAACTCTTGAAAATTGGTCAGAATGTTTGTCTTGATGACATCTCAGACGAGTTCAAAAATGGGTCATGTCGGGTCAAAAACTAGGTCACAAAGGCAAATCTTAGAAAAACCTTGTGTACGCTCGAGGCCTTATTTTCAGTCCAAAACTCTTGAAAATTGGTCAGAATGTTTGTCTTGATGACATCTCAGACGAGTTCAAAAATGGGTCATGTCGGGTCAAAAACTAGGTCACTAGGTCAAATCTTAGAAAAACCTTGTGTATGCGCTAGAGGCCATATTTTCATTCCAAAACTCTTGAATGTTGGTCAGAATGCGTGTCTTGATAATATCTTAGATGAGTTTGAAAATGGGTCATCTCGGGTCAAAAACTAGGTCACAAGGTCAAATCTTAGAAAAACCTTATGTACACAAAGAGATTTAAAATGGATCATGTTTGGGCAAAAGGCTCAGGTGAGCGACTTCAGGGCCATCATGGCCCTCTTGTTTTTTTTTTTGCCATGTTTGCGCAATAATGTCCACAAATATCAAGAAGTTCAAAACATGGTTGATTTTTTTGTTACCCCATATATTTACGCAATGAGACTATTTGATGTGTATGATTGTATCTTTTAAAACCTTTAGGAAGCCTTAATATGCCACTGAAATCGCTATAGGGGTATCATTGAAATATCATTTAAAACCATTAAAATCTCATTTCCAAAACATTGAAGTACCATTTAAAACCATTAGAACACCATTTCTAAAACATTGAAGTACCATGTGAAAACCATTAGAACACCATTTCTAAAACATTGAAATACCATGTGAAAACCATTAAAACACCATTTATTAGCCCATGTTTTTAATGCTAATTTGCATAATTCGGCTCATTTCAATGGTGTTTAAAGTATACTCTAATGGAACTTTAATGGTCTTTTAATGCAGTTTGAAGGATATTACTAGGTACAAGTATATGGCCATTTTATGGATTAATTAATGAGTTTTCAATGGAGATTCAGTGGTTTTGGAATAATGGTAATTCAATGGTATTTTAATTCCATTTCATTTTGCTAAGGGTGGTTTTTGACGAAATGTCGCAGATCCCTAGAGCAGCAATTCTGTTTCGTGAAATTCTGCTATTTCATCAAACTGTTTGCTATAAGAGACAAATACAGACAGCTTACATGACATAATGTAATAAAGACAAAATTTCTACACATATATTCAATTAATACAGTTTTCAACATCTGCTTAGTATTGCTATTTCACTAGATTAGTTTTTTAACATTTACAATGCTGAATTTATATAATGGACAGCTTCAATTATGAAAAGAATCCGCAATGCCACATTTTCATTGTTGTGAATATGTAACAACGTAGCGGACAGTGTAGATCCAAGATCAGACTGCACGTTCTGTGCAGTCTGATCTTGATCTACACTGGCCGCAAAAACAGCTTAAATCGGTTCCAGCTCTTTATGGGTAAAAGCTCCTCACCCTTCACGAAACAACATAATTTTGGCCTAAACCAAACTAAAGGCAGTTGAAGATGACAAATTGACTGTAGCTAAAATGAAGATTTCTATCTCTGATGGGGTAGAAAACATTGTGGGAAAAGGTAGAAATGCTGGTTATCAGCATTTTCTCCTTTTCCCACAATGTTTTCAAAACCCTTCCTATCTATGCTTGTTCTTTAAACTCCAGATTGTGCGATAGATAGAGTTACGTTGCTACAGCACACAAGGGAAATAGATTAGATACATGTAGCTAATATTTTCTATCAGTTTATGGGTAAACTGCAGGAACATGTTCATCCTTACATCAACCCTTTATGACACAATCCCAAGTTTTAATGACCCTTGGAAAGAAAGCTTTAAAAAAAAAACATTGTGGGAAAAGGAGAAAATGCTGTTAACAATGTTTCCTAACCTTTCTGAGACATATTTTATTGTTTGAGCAACATTTGTTATCTGCTTTCAGTCTTTCCATTTGGACAAATCTTACACAACTTCGTCGTTTTAACTCTCTAGTAACCGCAAAACAAAATTTTAGACTAGTCGGAACTGAGAGTATTTGCAGATGACAGATATATTGTGGCTCAACTTGTTGAGGTATAATAAGGTATAAAACATTGTTGGAAAAGGAGAAAATGCTGGTTACCAGCATTTTCTCCTTTTCCCACAATGTTTTCAAAGTCTTCTTTTTCAAGGTCATTAAAAGTCTGGATTGTGTGGTAAAGAGTTGATAAACTTTCAGATGTTCAACGTTAACTCTTTACCACGCAACAAAATTTTAACCAGGTCCAAATTGAAAGCAATATTGCAGCAACTTACTGAATGTTGCTCAATACATAAAATTTGTCTTTTAACCCTTTAACAACCGTACAATGCCGCCTTTTAACGACCCTGAGAATGAAGCCTTTTGAAAACATTGTGGGAAAAGGAGAAAATGCTGGTGACCAGCATTTTCTACTTTTCCCACAATGTTTTCTAACCTATCAAAGAAAAATTGCACCAGCTGAGCCACACGAAAATTGTCGTTTGCAAATGCTTTCAATGTGGACAAGGCTAAAATATTGTCATATGGTAAAGGGTACAAACATAGTGGGAAAAGAGGAAAATGCTGGTTTCCAATGTTTTTATAAGCCCTCTTTCTCAGGGTTGTTAAAACTCTGGATTATGTGGTAAAGAGTTAAAGGCTCATCACTGACAATTTCAGTGCTGTTTAGGTCAAAGCAATTTAACCTGTAAACCTTAACCTGTAACCAAACAATCCCTTGTTTTAAAAGACCCTGAGGAATAAAGCTTCTGAAATATTGATGAAAAAGGAAAAAATAAGCTTTTCCTACAATGCTTTCTGGCATTTCATAGACGAATTCCTTTATTTCAGAAATCTTAATTTGTTGTCACCAAATTCTTTTGAGCTGGATAAGTCTCAAGTTTTGTCAATGTGATTAAAACTCTTTGTAACCGAACTTTACCATTATGGGCTCTACCAAATTGAAAGCATTTGCAAATAACATATTAAATGTGGCAGAAATGATTGGATTTGTCTTTGGAAGGGTAGAAATCATTGTGGGAAAAGGAGAAAATGCTGGTTAAAAGTATAATTTTCTCCTTTTCCTATAATGCTTTCAAGTCTTCTTCCTCAGGGTCGTTCTAAGTGGGAATTATGTGGTACAGGTTTAACCCTTTAGCACATGATCCTGAGTTTTAACGACCCTGAAAATGGAAACCTTTCAAAAACATTGTGGTAAAAGGAGAAAATGCTGGTAACCAGCATTTTCTCCATTTCCCACAATGTTTCCTACCCTGTCAAAGACAAATTCCATCATTTGAGCCACAATTAATCTGTTGGCAGCAAATACTTTCAATCTGGACCAGTCTGAATTTTCTTCATTTGGTAAAGAGTTGAATGAGTCAACAATTTGATATAAGTTTAAACTGGGCGTACTGTATACCTTTGTTTTTACATTAATTCCTAAAACAAAATTTGTAGAAGATCATTTAGACACCATCCTAATGTAGAATTAACCTGATTAAATTAGGTTTTAACTCCTTCACTACTGAATAAATAAATAGTGTTTTCTCAATGGCTTTATATACAATTCCGCTACGAGATCAAGAGACACTTCATTCATGATCTAGAATAAAATAGTGGACAGATTAGATCAGAGATCAGACTGCATATTCTATGCAGTCTAATCTTGATCTACACTGTCCAAAAAAGCCTCTGGTGTTGTCTACAGCATGGAAAGAGTTATGTGAATGTGCACAAAAAGACGACATGATTAACTCTTTACCACACAATCCCTAGTTTTAACGACCCTGAGGAAGAAGGCTTTTGAAAACATTGTGGGAAAAGGAGAAAATGCTGGTAACCAGCATTTTCTCCTTTTTACACAATGTTTTCTACCTTATCCAAGACAGAAATCATCTTTCAGCCAAAATTAATTTATCGTCTGCACATGCTTTCAATTTGGTTTAGTCCAAAATTTTGTCGTTTGGTAAAGGGTTAAAGAAATTATTTTCTCCTTTTTCCTCACAGTTTTCAGAGGTTATCATAATCAATTTTGTCTGCATGCAAAAGCAACTCCACCTGTCCTCAGCAACCTAAAGACTAGAGAAATGTAGGCAGAGGACAGATTAGTTTGATGCATTTTCTAGATCAATCAGTGACAAGAAAATACAAATAACTAATTGACACCTACATTTAATACCATAATTTATCAAATTCTTATCACTCCTAGTGATTATAATGTATCAAGCTCGCAAATTTCAACATTTTACATTCATCAGTACAATTTAATGACGTTAAATTTTTCATTTCATTGCAATAATTTTGGTCCAAAGAAAAAGACTAATCATTGTATTGATCTGGTTGCAAAACAGTTATAATTTTTCACCAAGTATTTCAATTCCCACTTTTCGATGAGCCTGGGAAAGAACACTTTTGAAAAAATAAAATGTTGGAACAGGAGAATACTGGTTATCTATTTTCTTCTTTTCCCACAGTCTTTTCTCCTTTTTTGAGGAAAAATCCATCTTTTGAGGTCCATTTGTGTTGTCTGCAAACCCTTTCAATAAGGACAAGTCTTGATTTTGTTTTCTAGTTATATATACTTCATAACAAAATTTATAAGACTTGTCCAAACTAAAAACATTGTTTTGTAGACAACATATTGAATGTTACATGAAAAAAAAAACACACAAAATTTATCTTTCAATGGGTAGGATGAGGACTGTTTTCTTCCACATGGTCATTAAAAATAAGCCGTTTCTTCTGTACACCATTGACAATATTCAGAGAAAAGGTTTTATAATCATAGACAAGGGATTTTATCACTATTATGGCATCAGTTTGACATCTTGTATCAATAACATGGGATCCAAATTAGTTCTAAAGGAAGCTGTGGGTAATTAAGAGGAGATGAAATGACAAGACAGGCCTGATAGATGATCATAAAGACCAAATGAGGAGAGAAAATAAGACAGTCTATTTATCAGGACAACCCTTTCCATTTCCACACAATTCCAAGTTTTAATGATTCTAAGGAAAATGGTTGTTGAAAACATTGTAGGAAAAGGAGAAAATGCTGGTAACCAGCATTTTCTCCTTTTCCAAATTATTTTTTACCCTTTCACAGACAAATCCCCATTATTTGCCAGCCAACTACAATTTGCTGAAATCAACATAAGATGGATCTTGTCTTCTGGTAAAGGGTTTATCCTTTGAATGCCTAGCAAATGTGTTAGACATTTTTGTTCTATTAAGAAGATCCTAATAGGAACATTTTCAAGGAAGGCATTGCCATGTATGTCTCAGTAAAGTGGACAATGCAGATCAAACATCAGTCTAATTTTGATTTGATCTACACTGGCTGCAAATGGCTGAAAGGCAAGTTAAGCGATACCACACGATCCTGACGACCTGATAAAGAAAGCTTTCTTTAAAAATTGTGGAAAAAAAGAGAAATGCTGTTCACCATTATTTTCTCCTTTTACCACAATGTTTTCTGCTCTTCTAAAAACAAATTTCAATTTTTGAGTGACGCTTACTTTGTCATCTGCTAATGCTTTCAATGTGGACTAGTCTAAAATTTTGTCATTTGTTAACCCTTTCCCACACAATCCCAACTTTTAACGCCCTTGAAAAAGAAAACATTTGAACACATTGTGGAAAAAAGAAAGAAAATGCTGTTAACCAGCATTTTCTCCTTTTCCCAAAATATTTTTTACCCTATCAAAGAAAAATTTTTATGATTTGTGCCACATTTAATTTGTTGTCTGCAAATGCTTTCAATTTATTCGAGTAAAGAATTTTCTTGTTTGGTAAACAGTTAGAGAGTTAAGTAATAAGGGGTCTCTAATTAGACTTTTCTATTTCTTATCTAAAGATGGTAACTCTTTTCCAGATGACAAAATTTTAGACTCTTCCTGGGTTCCATATTGAAAAGCATTCAAAGATTGAATCAAATGTGGTTCAAAAGTGGCTCTCCAGTGTTGCCATTTTTAAAATCTGTTAGTTACCGGTAACTCATTACTACTTTTTGGACTCCTCTAAGTTGAAAGATTTGCAGACAACAAAACAAGTCTGGCTAAAATCATGGGATTTGTGCTTGAAAGGGTGGAAAACATGATGGGGGAAAAAGGAGAAAAAGCTTGTAACCAGCCTCTTCATTTCCTGCAATATTTTTTAAGCCTTCTTTTTCAGTCATTAAAACACAGGATTGCTTGTTAACGATGCTAGATGGTTAACCTTATATCACACAGTGCCAACTTTTAACAACCCTGAGGAGGGCTTTTGAAAACATTGTGGGAAAAGGAGAAAATGCTGGTAACCAGCATTTTCTCCTTTTCTTACAATGTTTTCTATCCTGTCAATCACAAATTGCCTCATTTAGGCGACATTTATATTGTCATCCGCAAATGCTTTCAAGTTTTAAAGATGTTTCATCAGGTTGCCATTGCGTAACATTTCAGCTCATTTTCTGTTTCCTTGCGCATAATTTTGTTCGATTGTAGTACTATTATCGGACTGCCGATTTCAGCTTCAAGACGTGGAGGAAGTAGTGATAGATACAAGTTTTTTTGAAAGATCAATGTATGAAAGTAAACCGTTCCGAAACAGCGGACATGGAACAGGTACATTTTTCAGGCATCACTTACCTGGATAGTAAGTTTAGTGTGAGAAAAAAGAGAAAACTACACGCAATTCTCCTTTTCAGTGTTTTCAAAGTCTCTTTCCTGGATATTGATATAAATCAGGATCGCTTGGTTCATTTTGCCATAAGATTCATCTGTAATTTATGCCTTCGAGTAATTCCTGGACAGTTCTACTTTTATTGTTTTTCCATCCATAAAAATATACTATTTCGCATTAACACTTTCCTAAATGAATTGAATAGGAACTTCTAAATTGAAAGAAGCTGCAGATGACAAATTTAAAAAAGGTATTAATGCAAGTTGAAATGCCGTTTGTGTAAAAATATTGTGGGGAAAGGCAAAATTGCTTTTTATGAGCAATTACTCTTTTTACCAAAATTATTTCCAAAGCCGTCCCATTCCATTGTTCAATCGAGTATATATCAGGGAAAGGCAATATTATCTTTATTGTGAAAAAGACATGAATTTGTGCTGAAAATAATTAATCTTACTTATTAATTTGAATCTTGGGTGATTTGTGTCATTTTCGTTGTTCCAAAGGAGGTAATCGAGTCCTAAAATGGGAAAAGTAGCTAGGCGACCTATCAGTTTTTTTTGCATTTTTTGATAAAGGATATACCCATGTGTATATCTGCGAAAAATACGAAAAATCTCTGGGCTAGATTTTTTTGGAAGTCAAATAATGTCTTGACTTTCTAGAATAAAATGATCTTTTTGGCGGTTATGGATGTTATTGAAACATCGATAGCGGGTCATTAATTTGAAACAAATATTAATTTCTCATCAAGTTGAGAGGATCAATCGATTTCTTATGAATTTAAAACACACAGAACATGATTTGGCTGAAATGATAGACTTTACTCACAAAATTCTGATGTTTGCTGCAATAACTGGGTTTTTGTGTAATTTGAATGAAGGGTTATGTTCTTTATGGGCTCGGAACTTTTTTGTTCATCTGGTTAGGTGTGATTATCTCTTCATTTCATATATTGAAAGAATATACTTTGAAGTGTCTCTGTGTCAAATTTCACAAAATTCTCTGCGCTAGAAATAACTCGCTGAAACGCCTTTAAGAGTCAAAATTTTTCTTGGGTGTTAAAGGGTTAAAGGTGTCATATTTGATTGTCCTAACTCTTTACCAAATGACAAAATTTTAAATCTTTCCACACTGAGAGGGTTAGCAGTCGACAAATGTAACTCAAAACATGAAATTAGTATTTCAAAGAATAGAAAACATTGTGGGAAAAGGAGAAAATGCTGGTAAACATTATTTTCTCCTTTTCCCATAATGTTTTCAAAAACCTCCTTTTTCAGAGTCGTTTAATAATGGCATTGTGTTGTAAAGGGTTGGGGCTTAGCCCAGTGATAAAATTTTGTATTTATCCATATTGAGCCTTAACTCTTTACTTTTGTGGTGTCCGTGGTTGTGAGGTAGAGCGTCTGCCTCGTCACCATAAAGTCCCGAGTTCGATACCCGGGAGCGGGTGTCAACTTTGGGATTTTTCATTGGCCCACAAATTCGGCGCAAGTACTGGTGTAGTTCCCAGGAAGCAGAATCGAGAGAGATTAGTATAAGTTGTAAGAACTTGTTTCTCAATTGATGTAAAATAAATATGTTTAAACTAAACTCTTTACCAAACAACAATATTATAGACTAGTCCAAATTGAAAGCATTTGCAGGCGACAAAATAGAAATGACTGAAAAATTGAAATTTGGTTTGGGAAGGGTAGAAAACATTGTGGTAAAAGGAGAAAATGCTGGTTACCAGCATTTTCTCCTTTTCCCACAATGTTTTCAAAAGGCTTCTTTCTCAGGGTCGTTAAAAGTTGGGATTGTTTGGTAAAGAGTTAACCAAACACAACAATTTTAGACTGGACCAGTCTACATTCAAAGCATTTGCAGACAACAATGACCCGGACGATGAAGGCTTTTAAGAGGAAAACTTTTAATAAAAGGATAAAATGGCAGGCTGGTAGACAGTAGAGACCTTTTACCATACAATCCTGAGTTTCAACAATCTTGAGAAAGACAACCTTGCAAGGCCATCGGAAGCGGTCCGGCCGGTCCGGCCATGGCCGGACCAAATTTTCGGCCGAACAACAGAGCATGCCCCCGGACCCCCCAGCATGGCTTCGCGACTTCGTCACTCGCTTAAATGGCCGGACCAAATAAAATTTCCTTCCGACGGGCCTGCCTTGGACAACATTGTGGAAAAGGAGCAAAATGCTGGCAACCGGCATATTCTCCTTTTCCCACAATGTCTTCTACTCCTTTAAAGACAACTCCTGATATTTGAGCCATATTTTAGTTCAATAATTTGTCGTTTGCAAATAATTTTAAAACTGACAAGTCTAAAATCTTGTTATTACGTAAAGAGTTTAACTCCTGATAATGTCAAATGGCAGTTTTCAGCTGACAGTAAAACCCAAATCCAAATATTGTATGTTCTATAATATCATCATAAAAATCACAGTAATGGACAATTTAGATCTAAGATTGGACTGCATATTCTGTGCTTTGCTTTCTAATCTTGATCTACAATATCTGCAGACACAAACTAAGTACTGATTAGCAGCTTACGGTTACAACTTTATGAGACTGATTGATTACATTGGAGTGAACTTAGTCTCCTGAGGGGCCGTTTTACTAAAGAACTTAAGCAAATGTCAGAAAAAGTTTCTGTAATTTTTAGCTAAAGTCCAAATTTTGTGTTTACCTGAAGTTTTTATAGGTAAGTGAGTGTGTAACTTTTTGTGTAACTTTACGTATAAAAACATCAGTTGTAAGTAAAAACAAAGGCAGAAATCTGGAAGCATTTTGCATTTTTTGTATTGTGTTGTCATAGACAAAGAAATTTTAGAAAAACATTACCATTATGCTCCAGTTATCAGCAGTAGCCATAAATTTAAATTTATGACAAATCATATTTTTTTCACACATACAATATCCATATTTGAAGGAATCGGCTGACATCTGAGATGACGGAAAGCGCAAGAAATATAGGGTAAATGTGCGTAAATTAGGTCATATTTCCATCTGGTTGAATGACATTCTCTGTTTATCCTAGTAACAACTGAGTGGGAAATACTGTTTCGCCTTTAATTGAAGAACTATGGAAATAAACATGTACTAGATCTAATGCAAATTCACAAAGTAACAGAAGTTTAATAAAACAGATTTAAGAATTTCATAACCCTGAACGCAGGTGTAAAGTTACGAAAATTCTTACACAAAAATTTACGAATCATTAGTAAAACGGTACCCTGGTCAAAAATAAACAAAATGCATTACCCGAGACACAGATATTTTGTTGTCTGAAAGTGCTGTGCATTTTTACCAATCTATTATTTTGTCATCTGATTAAAAGCAGAACAGTCAAATGAGAATCAAAGAGGAAGGATCAAGATCAGACTACATGCAAAGGTTAACAATCACATGTTTTCTGCAAGTAGGATCTTGCTGTCTACCCTGTGTTGTCACTAAAAAAAGTCTAATTTAAAGTACATCTACTCACGCTTCCAGTTTCTTAAGCCTTTCTTTCTCTTGAAAAACATATTCCCTGATTTCTGTTGCAATGTCCCTCTCGGCGTAAAGGGCTGTTTGAAGATGAGCCATGGATGAGAAAAGTTCACCAAGACTTGGAACTGCCACGCTGGCAATCAGCATCACTAAGTAAACCGGGTATCGTTCCATCACGACGACGGTAAGATCAGGAAAGTCTGTAGAACATGCAAACTGATAGTAATTCGTCCACAAATGTCTCCGTGTACCGGTCGTATTCTATAAATTATTTATTGATGTATCGGGTCCGAACCTAACAAAATAATGTCTCACGATTTCGGGTCGTGTGTACGTGAGAACGTTCTGTCCGGAAATGCCTGTAATACTCCTGTGTTGAGGCACAAAACATTTGTGTATGTATCAAATTACTCTCTGGGTCGGTTCTTTTCGTATTTATTTTTAGCTCGGGCGAAACAGGGGCAGGTGCCCGTTTTAATTAAGTAGTGAAAATCGAAGTTGTGGATCATTTTTAACATGCAGTTGCATCAGTTTGATTTTCAAGAGGTTGATTGTGATACCTTTCTCAATTTTTTATACTTTTCTCTTCCCTTTGGTCAATCTTTCAATCCAAAGAGCGAGCCTCGGCTGACAAATTGTTTATACATGTGACCTGTCACGTGATCTACAATGGTTCTCTGTTTTGTTTGAAACTCTGAATACCCCGGGAACATACCCCAGATAAGCAGACAAACTTTCTAGAAGTTATTAAATAACCTGTGAACTGCCACGTTCTCTAGAAACTCTAGAATTTCATCACCTGTGGTGATGCCTGGTCTCTTACATATTCATAAGATTTTCGAAAACTAATGGAATTATTTCCGATGATGTTGATCGATATATTTTAAATATGACAACATTCCAATAATTGGAGGTACAGGCCTATAGATCTAGTCTAGTAACTGTATGTTTTCCGTATTGTTCAGATTTTGTTTATTTCCATGTTAATTTTCTAAACTTGAAAAAAATTCCTCAGACCATGCTGTCAGAAGTTGGATATAGTTTATCCAACCCTTTAAACTACGATACTTTGATCATTTCTGATAGCCGCAAATCGTCCATACATTTACATGTACCTAGCCAGTGTGGAAGCTATCCCAAAAGTAATGCCAATGGCAATACCTTAGGAAATCAAAGCGTTGAGAACGCTGAAATGGTATTTGTCAAGGAAGCCATTGTGTGGAATTAATAATTTGAAAGAAAAAGAGAAATATTATTCAAACATTGGCTTGAAAGTCAACCTACTAAGCAAATGAATACCTTTTTGGTTAAAGGGAGAGTACTCATGACAAAGTTAGGATTATTTGTGTATTGGTGGTCTCCCTTTGATTATTAGGAGGAGTCAGGAGTAAAGTCCCTTGACAGTAGGATGCATGACGGATAGAGAGAGAAACCATGTGAATATATCGAATAAAATTAAGTTCGTACCTGAAAACTATGATTTTGAAATATCTTTGGCCGTTAACATTTAATTCCCGACATTACAATCAATTATTTCTATCTATAAATATTCATGCCCAATCAAATGGAGTAGCGCGCAATCATGGGACGAACAAGCCATGGGACGAACTGGTTTTAGAACGAAAAAGCCCAGGACCAAGCGATCAGTAGACAAATTTTGTATATATCATTGCGCCAATAGAAGGCTATGAGCAAGTGAAGCTATTTTCAATCAAAAATTAGCATTTCCACGATCGATGGCCTCATCTAGTGTATTTTAACATGCCATTTCCAATTACATATCTGAGTGCTACCGAAAAACTCATTTGTCTGAGAAAAATTGAGTTTAATTGGGTTTTTATTTCCTTCGGCTTTGCACAAAATACGATACATTGTCTTCAAAATTCAATATTGAACTCAGAGTGGTATTGTCTTCGACAAATACCACAAAAATAAGCTAAAGAATGGCTAGCATCAAAGGCCTTGGGCTTGTGCATTGGTCCTCTGTAAGAAAACATCAATTGGACGACGTTTGTATTTGTCATGTTTCGTACTGTCACGTTGTGTACTAAATTCTGTAACTATAACTCACAGAGTACTTAAATCCTTTTCAAGGACAGTCAGGCTGCGTAGAGTCACAGGCAAAATGTAAAAATGCAAGATTTTTTTTAATTTCAGTTGTTAGACAAACTGGATTTTATAGACCCATAAAATCCAGTTTGTCTAACAACTGACTAAATCTAGAGGTGTCTTCAAATGAACCTTTGACATGCACAAAATTTACCAACAGCAAAAAGTTTGATAATTTTTGAAGCTGCATTAAACCCCCTATTCACAGAGCATGGCTCATACATATTTTAAGTTATAGCTTAAGAATATGGATGACTACTCAATCGTTTATATTTTGTAGGCTAAAATAACTCAAACCCTGTTTTTTACTCAATTTAAGCCATTTTTCCAAAACAGCCAAATTTCTTTTTTCCTTTAATATTTAAAATTACTGCCTAGACAATTTTTACGTACCTCTTCCTTTCCTTTTCCATTACAAATACACAACATTTCTTTATATATTTGGCTGAAGGCCAGTAAGCGTGTGTCATGGCCACTGTGGCCATTGTGTGTCTGTCTTTGCATCTGTCTGTGCATGAGTGCATGATTTAATCGTTATTTCAAACATCTCCTCTGAAACTAACCATCCACTTTTGATAAAAACTTCAAAAATGATGCTGTCATGGTCCCCTTCCTGGAGACCAGATCTGGTTGTCATAGCATCAAAACTGAAAAAAAAGGAAATCTCTAAAAATCTTCCTCTCCAAAAGTGGAGTATAAACTAGCAAAAGTGATCATTTGATTAACTTCTTCAAGATTTATTGATTCAATTTTGATCTGGCAAAGAAGATGGTATGGCTTACTTATTGGTGATAGTATGCAATGGCTTATTGTATAATATTTAACTCTTTCTATACCATGGACGACACCAGAAGCTTTTGTGGACTGTGTAGATCAAGATCAGACTGCACAGAACGTGCAGTCTGATCCCTGATCTACACTGTCTACAGCCTTATTCTAGATTATGAAGTAACCGTCTTTTGATCTTGTCGTGGAAATGTATTTGTAGCCATTGAGAAAATGCATTTTATTTATTCAGCAGTGGAACAGTTAAGGGAAGTAGTTCCTGGTTTTCCTCATGACAGTCTTCTTTCATTTATCTCCCTTGACTGTCATACCAACCTTGAACATGGTTGAATATGCAAGTTATTGTTCAGTTTTTATTCATGATGATTTTTTTTTTTTATACATGTATTTATGATTACGCTCAGATGTGTTGAATATTTAAATGAAGCAGTTTTATCATTTCCTTTTTCCCTCATAAAACCTTACCATTTATGCCAAACTTGAAAGAAAAAAATATTTCTGCTCCTTAACCCTTAGCCTGCTAAATAAGTGAAATGAAACTTTTAAGCCGACAGTAAAAACCCAAATTCTACTAAATAAAATGTATTTTGGGGGAAATATATCTCCTTATCGGACAGTGTAGATCAAAGATCAGACTGCACATTCTATGCAGTCTGATCTTGATCTGCACTGTCCTCAAAAGGTCCGCAATCGCGCTAAGCAGCTTGAGGGTTAATTTTTGGAAATGGTCTTGTGAAAATACTCTCAGAGTCCATTGAAATATGGTGCAAACGATACATGATTAGATATGCATGTATTCTTTGACACCATCTTGGCATGTGAAACTGATAGGTGCTTTTTTGGGCTAGGCTTATTATCTCAATTGTTATTTCAATACAGACTTCTTGGGGTTACCAGGTAAATGTCTCTGTTGATGCTAACCATGTGCAAGAAACATGTAAGGCTGTGGAGTGATACAGGGCCATCAATGCTTTCTGGTTTTTTTATGTTTTCAATGGTATTTCAGTCATACACCATAGTGCATGCACCACCTACCCAGGTATTCCTTACGTTTCCTTGAAATCTTTACCACATGACAAAGTTTTAGATGAGTCCATTTGCAGACAACAAAATAAATGTGACTCAAAAATTGAAATTTATTTTAGGAAAGGTAGGAAACAGTGTGGGAAAAGGAGAAAATGCTGGTTACCAGCATTTTCTCCTTTTCCACCATTGTTTTCAAAGGGCTTCTTTCTCAGGGTAGTTAAAAGATGGGATCATGTGGTAAAGGGTTAAGAGTACTGATCATAACTTTTGTCCGATCCATTTTTTTATGCTGTTTTCTCACACTAACATAAGTTGACCCATTGTGCAATCAGTAATATGTTTGGACTTAAACCAATTGGGTTCCTTGCTCAGCCAATTTCTTTTTGAAGGATTGATGTTAGTCATTGTGACATGATTCAGTTTTCTCATGGCCAGTCATTGTTTTGATGATTATGTTTATCTGGGAAAGGAGGGAAGAATATTTTGTGAATTACTGCTAATTTTGACAATAAAAACAATTCCAGGAATGTATGGATATTTGCACTGACCGTGTGATATAAATGAAATGCTGTTGAAAACAACCTTAAACATGAAACAAACAAACAAATCACACTGATATAAACAGTATCAAAACAATATCGAAAGATGTGACTGGAATTACGGTAATCTTGTAGCAACAACCCTCTAAAAGAGTTTTGGTCATGTAAGTCAAGCCACAATTCCTGGATTTCCATTGGATTACTTACTGTTTACCAAACAACAAAATTTTAGGCTTGTACACATTGAAAACCTCTGCAGATGACAACATAAATGAGACTCAAAAATTTAAAATTGTTCTTGAAATGGTAGAAAACATTGTGGGAAAAGGAGAAAATGCTGGTAACCATTTTCTTCTTTTCCAGGAATTTTTTTTATCCCTTCATTGATTGAAAGACTCCTTTGCAACATGGCTTTAACAATCATTCCACATTTTTGACTCCTCATTTTTTCCTTATTCAATTGCACTAGTAACTGTTGAAAGTACATGTATATCTAAAAGTATCTTAGTGTCCTGCATGGCTCAGAGTTTAAAAATTGCATTGCTTGTCTTATTTCAATTTTAGAAAGTACATGTAACACATTTTGTAATTGAATAAACTATTTGCTTTAGCTAAGCAGAAATTAATTTGTCTTACTTTGATACTAAGAAAGTTACTGAGAATGCAACTTTGTTGGTTAACACAGGCTGTGGCTTAGATACTTGACAGATACATTGATATGAGAGGCACTACAAAGCCCCTGGTTAGCACTGATAAAAATGTGGAATCAGGTGTTGCTATGATACAACTGAAATAATGTTGAAATTAAAGTAAATAACTATTCATACTAAAAAAATGATCCTCCTGATTGTTACTACATGTGGTTGACCCTTTGCCGCACAATCCCAACTTTTTAACAACCCTGAGAAAGAAGCCTTTTGAAAACACCGTGGGAAAAGGAGAAAATGCTAGTAACCAGCATTTTCTCCTTTTCCCACAATGTTTTCTACCCTATTATAGATGAATTCCATCATTTGAGCCACATTTGAATTGTCGTCTGCAACTGCTTTCAGTTTGGTTGAGTCAAAAATCTGGACAAGGCTACATTTTTTTTGTCGTTAATATTACGCATACAAATAGATGAAGGAACTGGCATTTAAGCGAATAAAAAAAAATTTGTTGAACAAAAATACCGCAACTGGGTGCCAGTGCTCGGCTGCAGTTGCTTTTAGACATTGATTGATATTCAGTGAAAATTCCAAGATAACAAAGGGGCATAACTGTGTCAAAAATATTTTGATAGTTACTTGCCCTTGTCGTATGGGTTCCCCTCTTGATAGTTAACAACTAGTCCAAGTTGGAAGTAAATATATTCAGTGATGACAGAGATAAATATAAAGCTTTTGCACAACAATGACACAGACAAAGACATGTCTACGACAATACCTCAACGTTTTCTTTTCAAACAGTGGCGCTAAAAAGGAAACAAAAATGCTGATTTTACAAGTTAGCAGAAGCCTTGTTCAAAAGGTGTTATTTTAGGTAGCCAGTTAAAACATACCTGCCTGAGACTAGATTTTATTTTTAGATTTCTTAATTTCATTTTGCTGCATACACAATATATGTTTTTTATTTCATTTTATTCACACTTTTCTAGATGATTTATATAGTTACTCTCTTCTATAATGTCTGTGAACTATTTGGACATGTCACTTTAGGATGCTGGTGTGGTTGGGTCTCTAACACGCCACTGCTGGCACCAACGGATAACTGATTTGTTGCAGACTCAAAACTACGGGAACTACTTGTTGGCTCATCTGCAGTGTATCTTGAAAATGGAAGCTGAGTTGTTGAAAAAGTACATCCACCATTATCATCAGTAATATAATCATCATCATCATCGACATTATCTTCATCGTCAATGTGTGAAAAACAATCATGTAAAGGAAATAATGAAAGTCTGTTCCCAGCTGTCAAATGGCAGTTAGGCTTTGTTATGGCCGGGTTACTTTGTTTAGTCTTTTGCAATGAATGGCCTTGATATGTCCTTCCAAAATTTAACAAGTCATGAGCCCCTGGTGAGCTAAAGCAGGATTCAAGTTTGCTTGCATTATCCTCATCACTCTGGGTCAAGGTCTTTTTGGGAATGGTCATATTTTCCAGGCTCTGTTCATGATACTGTGAAATAAAAAGACTTGCCCATTTAACCCATAACTACACAGTGCTTAGTTTTAAAGATCCTTATAAATAAGACTTTTGACAACATTGTGTGAGAAGGAGAAAATGCTGGTAACCAGTATTTCTTCTTCTCCCTTCTTTCTAACCTTTAAGAAAGAAATCCAATCCTTGGATCCTTATTTGTTGTTTGCAAATGCTAACAATGTGTGCTAAAAAGATAACTTACATCAAATTTAAGTCCTATAACCTATTTGCATCAGATGACTTGAACCCCTCTAATTCCCAAGGCCCCCCCCCCCCCCCCCCCCGGCTTATCCAGTACTATACCAAGTCTTGCTATAAAGTTACATGCAAGTTTTGATAAACCTAGATCTTAAGGTTAGGAACCAGAAGATTCTTCTAGTATTCAGTGTATAAGTCCATGTAAAAACTTTTAATCCAGCCCCCTCCTCCCCAGCTATGCGGCCATTTTTGACCCTAGAGCATTGACTGGGACAATCTTGGTAGAGGTCTACTGGATGAAACTACATGCAAAATTGGGTAGCCCTTGGTCTTACTGTTAAGAACAAGAAGATTTTTGAAGTTTCACTATATTGGCCAGTATAAAACTTGTGACCCTGGTGCCTTAATAGGGTACACTTGATAGAGTTACATGCCAAATTGGGTAGTCCTTGGCCTTACCGTTAAAAACAAGAAGATTTTTGAAGTTTCACTGGCCGATATAAAACTTGTGACTCTGATGCCCTAGTAGGCGTCCACTTGATAGAGCTACATGCCAAATTGGGTAGCCCTATGCCTTATGCATAGGAATAGGAAGATTTATTAAAGTTTTCACTATATAATAGAGCCAATGTAAAACTTGTGAACCCTGGGGCAGGGCCAATTTTGACCCCAAGGCTATAATTTTAGGAAAATCTGGTACAAGTCTATAAGACAAAATTACATACCAAAATTGGTAGCCTTAGGCCTAATGGTTCAGGACAGGAAGATTTTTAAAGGTTTTCAATATTTTTCAGTTTTGTTGCCATGGCATCCTCAGTTTTTTTTTTTTAATCAAATTCTTTTAGGAAATTCTTAAGGGGGTCATGGCAGAATTATTTCAGTGAAGTTTCATCAAAATTGGAAGAGTAGTTTCAGAGAAGAAGATGTTTGAAATGTTTGATGTTTGAAGTTAACACATGCATACATGCCCACATGCACTGGACCCACAGACAGATGCACGGCAGACACAGGGCCATGACATAAGCTCCCTGGCCTTTGGCCAGTGGTGAGAAAAAAACAGCATTTTCTCCTTTTCTCACAATATTTTCAACCTTTTCCAAGATCAATTCCAACACTTGAGTCATGCTTAACTTATTGCATGCAAATGCTTTCAATGCTGAGGTGTCTAAAATTTTGTCGTCTGGTAAAGGGTTATATACTGGTATAATTATCCTTGATTTTAACCTTTAGAGCACCAAATAAACCCAACAGACATTTCTTAGTCTTGTAATTAGACCCAAATAATTGCAATTTCAAGGTTCCTTTTCTTATAATGTTTGAACAAAATGGACAGCATAGATCAACATTTTAGTGCAGTCTGATCTGAATCTATAATGGCCCAACAGGCATTCTATAGTCATGAAATGCTCTTTAACACTTTACCACAAGACAAAATTTCAGACACGTCCATACTGACAGAATTTACAGATGACAATTCCAATGTTTTTCAAATAACAGTATTTATCCTTGAATAGGTTGAAAACATTGTGGGAAAAGAAGAAAATGCTGGTCATCAGCATTTTCTCCTTTTCCAGCAATGTTTTCAAAAGGTTTCATTCTCAGGGTTTCTAGAACTCCGGATTATGTGGTAAAGGGTTAAAAACTATGCCAATCATGATCAAAGTGCAAAAGGTTAGAATACCTCCTGTTTTTTGTGTAACACCTGGTATATCTCTGTTTTCACATTCTCTTTTTCACACAGATCTTTGTTCTTCCTTATGTCCTTCATCTTTTCTTCATGTAGCCACAAGTTCATCTGTAACAATTTTTGCGGTACAAACCTGTAACTCCATGCATTTTGATTTTCAGTTTGAATAAAGAGAGAACAACATAAGTGATGAAATTCTTACTCCTTAAAGCCCAAAGACATTTTCAGTTGAAAAATATTTCTTAGACCCTAATAATTGCAATTGCAAGGTCGGTTTTGTCAATAGAGATTTAGCAAAGCAGACAGTGGAGATAACATTTTGTGCAGTCTGATCTTGATCTACATTGGCCATAAAGGCAACTTTAGTCATGATAGCCGCTTTAAGGATTAACTCTTTACCATACAATAAAATTTAAGACCTAGCCAAATTACTGGTGACTGCTTACAGGTGACAAGTTAAATGTGACTCATAAAATGAAATTTGTCTTTAGAAAGTGTCCAAAATATAATGAGAAAAGAAACAAGAGGGCCATGATGGCCCTGGATCACTCACCTGAGTCAATAGGCGAAATTTCACTCCACGTGCATAATTCAATTTCTGACCAATAGATAGGTCAATTGAGCTTAAAATGTGGCCTCTAGAGGGTCCACATGGAATTTCCGTAAGTTGGCATAGTGACCTACTTTATCACCATAGGTGACCCAATATAGAACTCATCACAAATTGATCAAGACAAACATTCTGAACAGTTTTCAACTTAATTGAGCAATAAATGTGGCCTCTAGAGTGCCCACAAGGTATTTCTTTAATATGACCTAGTGACCTAGATTATGACCCCAGGTGACCCAATTTCATACTCATCCGATATTTCATCAAGATAAACATTCTGATCAATTTTCAAGCCAATTGAGCGAGAAATGTGGCCTCTGCAGTGCCCTAAAGGTATTTCTTTAATTTGACCTAGTGACCCCATTTACAACCCCAGCTGACCCAAATTCAGGCTCACGTGAGATTTTATCAAGATAAACATTCTGACCAATTTTCAAGCCAATTGAACGAGAAATGTGGCCTCTGTAGTGCCCTAAAGGTATTTCTTTAATTTGACCTAGTGACCTAGATTATGACCCCAGGTGACCCAATTTTGAACTAATCCTAGATTTTATCAAGAGAAACATTTTACCCAATTCTAAAATCAATTGAACAATAAATGTGGCCTCTAGAAAGCCCTAGTTATAATTCTTCAATTTGACCTAGTGACCTAGTTTATGACCCCAGTTGACCAAAATTCAGGCTCATGTGAGATTTTGTCAAGACAAACATTCTGACCAACTTTCAAGTCAGTTGATCAAGAAATGTGGCCTCTGTAGTGCCCTAAAGGTATTTCTTTAATTTGACATAGTGACCTAGTTTTTACTCCAGGTGACCCAATTTTGAACTATTCCTAGATTTCCTCAAGAGAAATATTTTACCCAATCTCAAATCAGTTGAACAATAAATGTGGCCTCTAGAAAGCCCTAAAGTTATATTTCTTTAATTTGACCTAGTGACCTAGTTTATGACCCCAGTTGACCCAAATTCAGACTCATGTGAGATTTTATCAAGACAAACATTCTGACTAATTTTCAAGTCAGTTGAGCAAAAGATGTGGCCTCTAGAGTTCCCACAACATATTTCTTAAATCTAACATAGTGACCTAGTTTATGACCCCAGGTGACCCAATTTTGAACTCACTGAACATGTTGTGCTCCGGTGGGCTAACAAACTTAGAACAGGTTCACTACATACTAAATATCAAAGCTCTGCGCCTTCCAGATTCAGCAAAGAAGAATTTTAAAGTTTTCCTTCGTTGTTCCTATGTATGAACTTGTGACCCCCGGGGCAGGCTAGTTTTGACCCCCAGGGCATGAACAAACTTGGTAGAGGTTCACTAGGAGATGCTACATACCAAAAATCAAAGTTCTACGCCTTCCAGTTTCAGAGAAGAAGATTTTTTAAAGTTTTCATTCTTTGTTCCTATGTTTCGAACTTGTGACACCCCCCAGGGTGGGGCCAGTTTTAACCCCAGGGGCATCATATGAACAAACTTGGTAGAGGTCTACTAGGAGATGCTACATACTAAAAATCAAAGCTCTATACCTTCTAGTTTCAGAGAAGAAGAGTTTTAAAGTTTTCCTTTTTTGTTCATATATTCGAAATTGTGACCCCCGGGACGGGGCCAGTTTTGACCCCAGGGGCATCATATGAACAAACTTGGTAGAGGTCAACTAGGAAATGCTACATACCAAATATCAAAGCTCTACACCTTACAGTTTCAGAAAAGAAGATTTTTAAAGTTTTCATTCTTTGTTCCTATGTTTCGAACTTGTGACCCCCGGGGCAGGGCCAATTCTGACCCCAGGGGCATCATATGAACAAACTTGGTAAAGGTCTACTAGGAGATGCTACATACCAAATATCAAAGCTCTACACCTTACAGTTTCAGAGAAGAAGAATTTTAAAGTTTCCCTTCTTTGTTCCTATGTTCAAACTTGTGACCCCCGGAACAGGGCTAGTTTTGACCCCAGGGGCATCATATGAACAAACTTGGTAAAGGTCCACTAGGAGATGCTACATACCAAATATCAAAGCTCTACACCTTCTAGTTTCAGAGAAGAAGATTTTTAAAGTTTTCCTTCTTTGTTCCTATGTTTCAAACTTGTGACCCCTGGGGCAGGGCCAGTTTTGACCCCAGGGGCATCATATGAACAAACTTGGTAGAGGTCCACTAGGAGATGCTACATATGAAATATCAAAACTCTACGCCTTCCAGTTTCAGAGAAGAATTTTAAAGTTTCCCTTCTTTGTTACTATGTTCAAACTTGTGACCCCCAGGGCGGGGCCAGTTTTGACCCCAGGGGCATCATATGAACAAACTTGGTAGAGGTCCACAAGGAGATGCTACATACCAAATATCAAAGCTCTACGCCTTCTAGTTTCAGAGAAGAAGATTTTCAAAGATTTTGCTATTTTTTTCCTTTTGGTTGCCATGGCAACCAGAGTTATGGGTGGAATTCAATCTCTTGAACAACTTTGGTAGAGCTTCACCCAAGGAATATCCCTGCAAAGTTTCATCAAGATTGGCCCAGTGGTTTAGGAGGAGAAGATGTTTAAAGAAATTGTGGACGACGGACGACACACGACGCACGATGGACATTGGGCAATCACAAAAGCTCACCTTGAGCACTTCGTGCTCAGGTAAGCTAAAAAAATGCATAAACTATGAAAAAAACTTAAATAGGAAAATAACTGAATTTAACCCTTATTCAAATCCTGTCACTGTCAGAGGAAATTCAAACCTTTAAATTCTAATAATCTTTTATATACACCAAAAAATATAGACTGAAAAAGTTCTACATGTACCTACTTACTTTATTCTTAAGGTCATCATATTGGTGCAAAAGGTGTTCCTGTGAAGTGCACGAAAAAGATCATAGAAAGCACAGTTGATACAACAAATATAACATGGGATTAAGCACTGGTCAACCCAACTTATTAGAATACTTTGTTTGTTTGTATTGAAGTTTAACACCATTTTAACAGCTTTGATCATATCACATTGGTCAGCGCACCTATGCATGTGTTTTCTGGCTTTCTCACACCAGTACTGACACAACCTTCTTTCCAAAACACTGGCTATTTTTCTGACATGCATCACAGGTGAGAGGCTCAACCTGGTATCAAACCCTCAACCACTGGGTCAAAAGTTGGATACGCTAACCATTGAGCTTCCTGGGCAGGTCTCATTAGAATGCAAGTAGGAAGATTCATAATGATACAATTACTTATTTCTGAGTTTATTTGTGTTCATCTTGTACATGACATTAACTCTTATGTTGCTAAGCGCGACTCACTGACCTTTTGCGGACAGTGTAGATAGAACATGCAGTCTGACCTTGGATCTACACTGTCCAGTATGGACATATTTTCCACCAAAATATACCTTTGAAATAGCAAAATTTGTCTGTTTACTAAGTTGGCTCAATAGTTTCATTTCACTTATTTAGCAGGATAAGGGTTAATGATTATACTTACTGACTTAGACAACGTAGGTGATGTAGACACTTTTACCAAACAAACATGTGTTTTAATAAGCCTAAAGAAGAAGGCATTTAGAATCACTTTGGGAAAAGGAGACAGTGGTGGTAATTAGCATTTTTTTCTATTTCCCAAGCTTTTTAACCTTCCAAAGATTTCATTGTTTGAGTTACATTTATACCTAATCATCTGCAAATGCTTTCAATCATAAGTTTCAACTTGGAATAATCCAAAATTTTGCCACCTATAAAGAGGTGAAGCCCCATGCCTTTTTCTTCTCCATCTTCTCTAGAGGGTACAAATTCATCAAGGTTAAGCAAGAAAAAAAATCGAAGAAATCACTCAAACTGATAAGGTGCGTTTTTGTATACAAAAATTCTGAGGTAAAAATAGTCCGCACAAAAATAGAGGAAGAGGCGGAGAGATGGACCTCATTGTAGGAAGTAAGCAAAGAATCAAAGTTGGTGTTGACAAGAAGCATTGAACCGAGCAATGGAAACATTTCTGGGTAGACATACATCCTGCCTGCAGACCATATATTGGGTCTGCCTCGAAATTCGCATACAAGTAAATGGGATTTTTCATAATCATTGTACTATAATTACAGCTACAGCTACTGCTCCAGTGAAGTAAAAACATCCTGGTATGTTTTCTGAAACTACTACGGTATGTACCTATTTAATGATGTAGTTTAATTTCTTTGCCCAATTTTTTCATCAAAGAGGCCATGAGGCATTAATTCAACTTTCATAGAAACCAAATAATTGAGAAAAGTTTTAGAGGTAAACTTGCTAAGTATTTGAGGTACACAATGTCCAATAATGATTGGTCATCTTTGCGGTAATTTGAATTAATCGATAAGCAGCTTATGACAGGAATTACAAATAAAGATTTGATTAGCTAAAGGTGTAAAAAAGATGTGCACTGCAAAATTACTCTTGTCTGTGAACATAAATTTCTTTCAACTTACATTTTCTTGCTTTAAGTCGTCAATTTTTTGCTGCAGTATGTTTACAAAGGAACCAGCAGGTCCAACCTGTGAGTAAGACCAGAAAAATTCATGCATATCTGTCAATTATTGCAATATTTTGTTGTTGAAAGTTGTAGGTATTTAATAAAAGAACTATATTATATTGTTGTAACTTTCCTGGTGCTTGTATTTGCTTCTCCCTGCGTAAGAAAATTTTTACACCTCACTCGACCTAAATCTGCTTGATGCACCATATCAAATGCTCTTACGCTGCTTGAATCAAAGCACCAGGAAAGTTACTACAACATAATTATCCATATCTGTTCGTTTTATAAAAAAACAGTTTATATCATGGTGACAGCTTGCTAATTCATGTGTTTTGAAGCTGTTACCAGTAACATGCTTGAGCACTGCAGTGCATTGCTGTAGAACATTCACTCAAAGCAGTGCTATCAACAGGGGTTGTATGGAGCATACACAGATTATATATTCCATACCATTATCAATGAAATACAGAGAATCTGATATGAGCTGTGCCTCAGTCAGCAAAATGAAGGCAAAGAAGGATCATTAAGGCAGTCGGGTAATTACTCTTGATAACTTTCAAAAGTGCTCTTCACATACTATTTCTCCTTTGGCCACAATACAATAACATACATGTATATTGGTTAGTTTCATGTACAAAATCTTAATTAATCTGGGACAACCCATATCTTACACTTGCTACTGCTAAAGTTGTGTGTCACAAATTTGTCACTGGGAGCAAAATAATTCTTCGATTTTAGTCCAAATGCAAGAAGCAATTCAAAAAGAGATTTAAACATGTACATACCAACTTCAAATCAGTTTGGACTTCCACCTCATTGCACTCACAATGCTCTGGGGCTTCAAGCTCAAAACTCTCATTCATGTCTGGGGACTCATAAGCTTCCAGTTTAAGCTTCAACTCTTTGATCTCTTCAGTTTGGGCCCTGTGCAGTCTCTGTTCAACAAAAATTCATACATACTTGCCCAAAGGTTCAATAAGTATCAAATTATCTATTAGCCTATTAACGTACAAAAATAGCTTCAAATGCCTTCACAGAGAACAGTTTTATAAGATACTGTAGGAGAAGGAGCAATTAGTGGCTATAATAAACCATTGGTACTTTTTTTTCCCCGATGTTTTGCATACTGTTAAAAAGCAGTATTTTACTTTCTAGCAAATGATTGTTGCTTGAGTAGATCTACATGTATATCTTTGTAACATTTTTTAGGGTTGGTTTTTAAAGTAACAATAAAGGCCAAATGTAAACAAAGCGGGTGTTAAAATGCATTTGAATTTATATCATACCATTCAAAAGTATGGAAATCATAGTGAAGATGACAGTCTGTCAATGAACGGTCAGTCCAAGTGTTAGTTGCTGACAGAGAAGTTAATTTTAAAAACTAGGTTAAAACCTGCCAGGTAGCTGTGTCTTTTATTTACTTTTTGCCTGATTTTAA
Organism: Hippopus hippopus; assembly: GCA_946811185.2. Classification (NCBI taxonomy): domain Eukaryota; kingdom Metazoa; phylum Mollusca; class Bivalvia; order Cardiida; family Cardiidae; genus Hippopus; species Hippopus hippopus. Next base: position 4,296,438 of record OX328096.1, on the reverse strand, counting down.
ATTTCTTTTTTCTGCCAGAGACTAACATATGGCCCAACTACACGACAACTGACTGTCATCTCCACAATATTTTCCATACTTTTAAATGGTATGATTTAAATTTAAATGTATTATGACACCCGCTTTGATATTTTGGCCTCTACTGGGCCTTTAAGGGGCTTACTTAGTTTTTTTGACATACATGTATTCAATCAAAATTTCTTGTGAAACGTTGATAGATACAACTTGATATATTCTATCCTTTGACTGTAAAGAACTGCATGGTTGAAACATTCAGTCATCAAAGTTCTGAAAATACCAGTAATGGAAAACCAGCAGGGTTCAGGAAAATATCTCTGAAATAACACCAGCAACAACAAGTCCCTGTTGTTTATAGACAGAATATGTACTATGAAAATGATTCTTTTTTGCTCAACTCTTTACCACACAATCACAACTTTTAATGACCCTGTGAAGGAAGCCTTTTGAAAACAGTGTGGAAAAAAGAAAAAATGCTGGTAACCAGCATTTTCTTCTTTTTCCACAATATTTTCTACCCTTTCAAAGACAAATCGCATCATTTGAGCCATATTTAAATTGTCGTCTCCAAATGCTTTCAATTTTGACATGTATATATTTCTGTTGTGTGGTAAAGACTTAAAAAGGAGCTATTCAGATGCTCTATAATGTCATCGAATTTCAAGTGATTCATCTCTGATTTAACTCTTTCCATACCATAGGTGGCACCAGAAGCTTTTGTGGACAGTATAGTTCAAGATCAGACTGCACAGAATGTGCAGTCTGATCCCTGATCTACATTGTCCACTGCTATATAATTCTAGATGATGACTGAACTGTCTCTTGATCTTGCAGAGGAAATGTGTTTTTATCCTTTGAGAAAATGCAATTTATTTATTTATTCAGTAGTGAGAGTTAAGAGAGGTGATACCTTGCAAATCAGCAATATAAAAAAAAATACCAAAAATAATGCAACAGGAAATCAAAACGTTGAGAACACTGAAGTGGTATTTGTCAAGGAAGCCATTGTGTGGAATTAACAATTTGAAAGAAAAGGAGAAATATTATTCAAGTATTGGCTTGAAAGTCAACCTACTAAACAAATAAATACTTTTTTTGTTGAAGGGGTAGTACTCATGACAAAGTTAGGATTATTTGTGTATTGGTGGTCTCCCTTTGATCATTAGGAGGAGTCAGGAGAAACTTCCCTTGACAGTAGGATGCATGATGGATAGAGAGAGAAACCATGTGAATATATTAAATGAAATTAAGTTTGTACCTGAAAACTATGATTTTGAAATATATTTGGCCGTTAACATTTAATTCCCAACATTACAATCAATTATTTCAATCTATAAATATTCATGCCCAATCAAATGGAGTAGCGCGCAATCATGGGATGAACAAGCCATGGGACGAACTGGTTTTGGAACGAAAAAGCCCAGGACCAAGCGATCAGTAGACAAATTTTGTATATATCATTGCGCCAATAGAAGGCTGTGAGCGAGTGAAGCTATTTTCAATCTAGAATTAGTATTTCCACGATCGATGGCCTCACCCAGTGTATTTTAACATGCCATTTCCAATTACATATCTGAGTGCTACCGAAAAACTCATTTGTCTGAGAAAAAATGAGTTTAATTGGGTTTATTTCCTTCGGCTTTGTACAAAATACGATACATGGTCTTCAATATTGAACTCATAGTGGTATTGTCTTCGACAAATACCACAAAAATCGGTGGTACACGTATACCCTTCATGGGCGACACAGCCTCTTTACTACATGATAAGATATTAGACTTATCCAAATTTAAAGCATTAACCCCTTACCACACAATCACAACTTTTAACGACCCTGCGAAAGAAGCTTTTTGAAAACATTGTGGGAAAAGGAGAAAATGCTGGTAAACAGCATTTTCTCCTTTTCCCACAATGTTTTTTACCCTTTCCAAAAACAAATTTCAGTTTTTAATTCACATTTTTTTGTCCTCTGCAAATGCTTTCAATTTGGAGAAGTCTAAAATTTTGTCCTTTGGTAAAGAGTTAAATATTACAAAAGATAATTTTTTTTTTTTGAAAGGTTTAAAACATCAAGGAAAAAGGAGAATATACTGGTTAAAGGCAAGTTACATCATTTAAGCCACCTTCGTGTTATCCACAAATGCCCTGAGTTTTAATGACAAGGAAGAAAGCTTTTGAAAACATTACAAGAAAAGGTGAAAATGCTGGTAACCTGCATTTTCTCTTTCTCCCACAATGGTTTTAAAAGCCTTCTTTTTCAGAGTCCTTTAAGACTGAAACACTGCTGACAGCAGCCTAAAACAACACTGATTAATACAAAATGAAGGACCATCTACCTAAAATTCACGAGATACATGTATACAATTTTATGGTAAATTTTCTTTACCTGTAAGTGTTGAGCAGTAAAACGAAGATTCTGCAGTTCACTCTTCAACTTCTGGGTTTCCTGTCTGTCCTGTACAGTGGATTTCTGCAAAATTGTCCACAGAACAAGTGAAAGACTAATTGTTAGCTCAGCTTTCTTTAAGGAAAAACGCTGATGTTTAGTACGTCATAGCCCTGTGGTTATCTGCGTCGTCCAAGTCATCGTGCAAAAACTTTGAGATTTTATAATATCTCTGTCATTACTGGACTAGTTGTTAACTATCGAAAGGGGAACTTCACAACAGGGGCAGGTAATCATCAAAATATTTTGACAGTTATGCACTTTTGTTGTCTGCATAATTATGTTTTCAAGCCTGAAAATGAACTTTTTGAAATTAAAATCAAGTTGGACCAAATATAGTTTCAAGAAGTCTAGCAAAAAGAATTAAACACTTTGCACACCAATGCCATTTTGTATAACATGACTATCCAAGAGACCTTGAGGCAAATGAAGAAATTGCTCCATTAGCCATAATATTTTCAACATGATCTGCTGTAAATGCAATATATTGTTCCCCAATGAACAAATGAATGAATGACGAAAAATAAGCCATGTTCAATGAAAAGGGCGTTTCAATGCATTTGCAAAAAGTATCAACCCATGTCAACCTGCATAGTCCATGTAGGCCACCCTGTGTCAAACCTTTTTGCTGTTGCTAAATTTTTTGCATGTCAAAGCACTACCGGTATTCTACCTCAGGATTCAACTGGCTGTTAGACATAATGGACTTTATGGATCCATGATTTTGTGATGACCTGTATGGTGTAATGCAATACAAAGATGCATTAAAAACCCCTTTTCCCAGAGCACAGCCCAAATATATTTTACCTGTAGATCTTGCAAATATTTCTTCGTCTTCACCAGTTCATTTACAACGTTCTTGAAGTAGATCTCAGATACCGCAGGACTGCTCTGATGTCTTTCCTCAAAGGACAGAGACAGTCGATATATTTCAGCTTTCTCGAAGGACTCCATGTGTCTCCTTGGCCCCTCTGTATCACTTCAACTCTGACCTTGACCTTGAACTTATATTACTGGTCTGGATAAAATGTGAGAGGTATTTATACTTCAACCCTTTACCACACAATCCTGAGTATTAATAACCCTGAGAAAAAAAACCTTTTGAAAACATTGTGGGAAAAGGAGTAAATGCTGGCTACCAGCATTTTCTCCTTTTCCACAATGTTTTCTACCACATCAAAGAGAAATTCCATCATTTCAGCCAAACCTTAATTGTCAACTGCAAATACTCTCAATTTGGACAGGTCAAAATTTTTGTTGTGTAGTAAAGAGTGAAGCAATTTTAACAATTTTCCTTGTCTTAGCTGTCATTGTAAGTCAAGATCAGACTGCAGAAAGTGTTTAGTATGGTCCTTGATTTACACTTTCTGTTGACCGTTTCTCGACAAAAGCAGAGTATTGTTTGCTTTAAGGATAGGGCACCCTAATGGGATTCGTGTAATATCACCTTTCATGGCAAAAATCGTACGGATTTGGCTAAGACTCGGGTAACCTATAATCGATGCAGGGAACCAGCGTCTAATGACTGATCGACTACAAATTACCCAAGTCTTAACATAAATCCGTAAGTTTTTTCGGCGATGAAAGGGAATGTTACACATATCCCATTAGGGTGTCCTTTCCTTAAATTCTTTGAAATAATGGATGCAACCATGGTGAATATAGGGCATTAACATAGGCTCACTCGCCTACAACCCGTGGAGCTAAAACTCTTAACTACTGCAGTGGACATCATTTGATATCATTAAAGGCAAAGAAGCCAGTGCTGCCTGTCTCTAATAATAACCAAAGGATGCAAGTAAAGTTAGCCTTTATTTTTAACACAGAGCGAATAATGGAATCTTTGATTTGGAAATTTTACAAGATAGTTGATTAACACTTTGCTAGAAATTTCTGTGATTTCAACCATCAATCCAGAGTTTTATATACCCTTAAAAAGAAGGCTTTTGAAAACATTGTGGGAAAAGGATAAAGTGCTGGTAACCAGCATTTTCTCCTTTACCACAATTGTTTGTAACCTTTTAAAGACAAATCAATTTTCTGAAGGGTTACTTAATCCTTTACCACACAGTTCCAAGTTTTAACTAGATCCACCATGAGAAAAAAATCTAAAAATTGTTGGAAAAGGACAAAATGCTGGTTACTAGCATTTTCTCCTTTTCCCACAACTTTTTCTAACCTTTCAAAGACAAATCCTATCATTTGAGCCGCACTGCACTTTCTGTCTGGAAATACGGTACCTTCAAAAATGTCATGTTTAAATTTTCTCATTGTCTGGTAAAGAATTAAGCTTAAGAAGAAGTACATCTTACTCATTTTGAGAGACACTTGTAGTCAAGGAAAGAAATTTTTATTAACCCTTTACCACATAATCTTAAGTTTTGACAACCCCAAAAAAGAAGCCTTTTGAAAAAAAAATCATTGTGGAAAAAGAAGAAAATGCTGGTAACCAGCATTTTCTTTTTTTTCCCCCCACAATGTTTTCTCCAGTTTCAAATGCAAATCCCATCATATTAGTAGCATTTGTTATCTGCAAATGCTTTCAATATGGAAGAGTATAGAATTTTGTCGTCTGGTAAAGGGTCAAATCATTGTCTAACCTGAGTCAAACACCACTTGTATTTAGCTGAAACCTTTTGTCTATAGTATTAATTTAGCTCTTTACAAAACGACAAGCTTAGCCCCTGTAGCTCAGATGGAAGCGTGTGTACACAGGACTTGAGAACATGAGGTCGCTGGTTTGATCCATGGCTCGGCCAATTTCTTTCCAAGGACTGGTGATAGTCATTACAACAGGATTCATTCCTCTCTCACTACTGACCATTGTTTCATAGTTGATTATGTTGGAAAGCAGCCAGTGCTTGGACAGAATACTGTGTGGCTTAACCCTTTACCAGACGACAAAATTTTAGCCTGGTCCAAACTGAAAGCATTTGCAGACGACAATTTCAATGTGGCTCAAATGGTACAATTTTTCATTGATAGGATGGAAAACATTGTGGGAAAAGGAGAAAATGCTGGAAACAGCATTTTCTCCTTTTCCAACAATGTTTTCAAAAGGGTTCTTTCCCAGAGTCATTAAAACTCGGCATTGTATGGTAAAGGGTTAATCATAAAACAAAACTCCAAGAAAGCATGGATAGGTGCACTGGCTGTCGTGATATATTTTTCTGAAATAATGTTGAAAAAAAACGGTGTAAAACACCAATCAGTCAACCAAAAAACAAAATTTCACTCTTATATAAATCAAAGGCATTTGCAGAGGATATAGACAAGGTGGCTGAGATGATGGTATGTGTCCTTTTTGGAAGGATTGGAAAAAATGATGGAAAAGGAAGAAAATCTAATTCCAACAAGCAACTTCTCCTTTTCAGATCATTTGTTCAAAACTTTCGGTAGTCTTCTTCAGGGGCTTTTGTTAAACCTTTACCTTGCAATCCCGAGTTTTAACGATCCCTGGTGAAGAAGGCTTTGGAAAACATTGTGAGAAAAGAAGAAAATGCTGGTAACCAGCATTTTCTCCTTTTCCCACAATGTTTTTTACTCTATTACAGATAAATCTTATAATTTGAGCCACATTTGATTTGTTGTCTGCAGGTGTTTTTAATGAAGATGACTCTAGAATTATTTTGTGTGGTAAAGAGTTAATCCTTTACCATACAAAAAATGTTCGACTTGTCCATATAGAAAGCATTTTCAGACGATAGATCATATGTGGCTCAAGCCGTAAAAACTGTTTTTGAAAGGATAGAAAACATTGTGGGAAATGACCAGTATTTTTCTCCTTTTTCCAAATGTTTTATACAGCCTTCTTCCTCAGTGTCGTTCAAACTTTGGGTTGTGTGGTAAAGCTTTAAAACAGGAATTTTTAATAAAGGGTTAACTCTTTACCACACAGCAAAAGTTTAGACTTGTCCAAATTAAAAACATTTGGAGCTGCCAAATTAATTGCTGCTCAGGTGATGGGATTATCTTTATTAAAACATTTTGGGTACAGGAGAAAATGCTTATTACCATCATTTTTTCCCACAATGTTTCCAATGGCCTTCTTACTCAGTATCTTTTAGCCAAGCCCTGGTAGCTCAGTCGGTAGCGTGCAGGACTTCAGAATAGGGTGTCATGGGTTCAATCCCTGGCTCGGCCAATTTCTTTCTGAGGACTGATGATAGTCATTGCCACAGAATTCATTCCTCTCCCACCACTGGCCATTGTTTCAACAATGGCTATGTGGGAAAGCAGCCAGTGGCTTGGAAAGAAAATTGTGCTGAATACTGGTAAAAGAGACTCCAGGAAAGCATGGATAGATGCACTGGCTGCCAAGATAACTGACATAATGTTGAAGACAGTGCTAAACACCATACGATCAACTTAATCAATCAAATCAGGATCTTTTAATCTTGGGATTATGTGATAAAGGGTTAACTTTTTGTCACACAATCTGGAGTTTTAAAGACCCGGACCAAAAAAGAATTTTAACCGTTACACACGATCCCAACTGTTAACGACCCTGAGGAGAAAAGCTTTTGATAACATTGTAGGAAAAAGAGAAAATGCTGGTAACAAGCATTTTCTCCTTTTCCCACAATGTTTTCTAGTCTATGTTTTCTGGTACAGATCCCATCATTTTTGCCACCCTTTTTTTTTGTCAGCAAATGCTTTCAATTGGGTTAATTCTTAAATTTTGTTGTGTGGTAAAGATTTAAAAACCTTATGGGAAAAGGAGAAAATACTGGTAATGTACCCTTTCAAAGACAATCGCAAATTTCAGTTTTATGAGCTACATTTAATTTGTAGTCTGCACATGCTTAAAATACGAAAAGAGTAAAATTTTGTCAAAGTAAAGAAATAAATGACCATCTTGAGATATTTCCAATTCAAAGTTTTCAATGTATTCTAAATTCCTGATTCAAAGTTTTCAATGTATTTTAAACAAGTTAGGCTCCTGAAATATTATTATGTAGATCTAGATCTAAATCTTAATTAAGAATAACTTACTTTTGAGCTCTTAATTCCTTTCCAAAACCAGTTTTTTTTTTTACTTCAATCAGCTTAAATTGTATGTAAGAAAGAATCCAGCCTACAAACTGCAAATAAGGAAGTTAAAACAATATAGGGGACTTTAAATGTCTTCAACTTGTTCACGTTAACCTAACTACTGAGTCTACTTTCGGTTTTGTTTTGAACAGTGCGGCACGTCTTAACCCTTTAAGCGCTGGAACCAACTTCAGTTGTTTTTGCGGACAGCATAGATCAATATCAGACTGCACTGTCCGCCACTTCATTACATCTTCAGGCTAAAACAACCATAAAATGATAAGGGTTTGTTTGCAAGGTTTTCTTCATTGTAAAGGTCCTTTTCATTACATCAGCGCTCTAAGGATTTAAATTTTATACGAGAAGGACTCCTTTTCGCATTTTAGACGTACCCTGGACAGTCTATGATTCGGGGACTAGCTCCGATGTTATTTTTGTGATTGTTTCTCCGCTAGGGTTTAGGGTGAGGGTTGCCAAGCTGTGTTAAATAACTACCTCTTTGTCCTGCAGACCTCTTGCAGCAGACCACTTTTGAAAACATTGTGGCTAAATGATAATTGCTTGTTGTGAGCAATTTTTTCTTTTGCCATCATTATTTCAAGCTTTTGAATAGTGTATTTTTAACTGTTTTAAAAAATAGATTCTACCAAGCTGAAGGCAGTACTTAGCAGACGTCACTAATATGAACTACATGACTTAATAAATGAAGACCTAGATCTACATAAACTGTTTCAGGAAGGGAAGAAAACATTATGAGAAAAGAAGAAATTGCTGCTTACCAGTATTATCTTCATGTCTCAAAAACTTTCTTTAACCTGTCTGAACAGACTTGTTTAAATACAGGATGGTTTGTTCATTTAGACTATCAAAATTTTTAAAAGTCGACTGTGTCAACACAACAATTGCAATGGCCACCAGGCTTTTAAAAGGGTTTGAACGACATGTACACATGAGTATTAATATATAAAACATGAAAATAATTATATGATTAAATATGAAAAAAATACTCCCCTATATATCTTTATATATAGGGGAGTATTTTTTTCATATTTAATAATATATTTTGATTATAGAATGTAAAATTCCTGTGGTTGAACAGGCAAGACTTATACATGTACATCAAATCAGAAGATTAAATCGTTTTTCTTTACTACAACTCTTATCACACAATCCCATGTTTAACCACCCTGGGGAAGTCCGCTTTTGAAAACATTGTGCAAAAAAGGATAAAGTGTTGGTATCCAGCAATTTAGCTCACCTGAGAACGAAGTGCTTTTAAATGTGAGCTTTTGTGATCATCGTCCGTCGTGCAATCGTCAACATTTAGATCTACCATGAGTACACTCCAGAGGCCACATTTTCGGTCTGATACTCTTGAAACTTGGTATGAATTTTGCCTTTATAATATCACGGACAAGATGTAAAATGGGTCATGTTGGATCAAAAATTAGGTCACTGGGCCAGATATTTTTAAAAAAATCACATGTGCAGCGTAGAGGCCACATTTTCTGCCTTATACTGACGAAACTTGGTCAGAATGTTTGTCTTGATGATATATTGGACATGTTCGAAATTGGGTCACATCGGGTCAAAAAGTAGGTCAATGGGCCAAATCTTAGAAAAACCTTGTGTGCACTCTAGAGGCCACATTTTAGCCGCATACTCTTGAAACTAGGTCAGGTCGTTTGTCTTGAGGATGTCTCAGACAGTTTTGAAAATGGGTATTGTTGGGTCAAAAAGTAGGTCACGGGCTAATTCTTAGACAAAATTGTGTGCACTTTAGAGGCCACATCTTCAGCCCTCATAGATCTACTCATGAAGATTGGTCAAGAATGTTTGTCTTAATGTTATCTCGAACAAGTTCGAAATTAGGTCATGTAGGGTCTAAAATTAGGTCACAGGGTCAAACCTGAGGAAAAAGAAACATTTTGTGCACTCCATAGGCCTCAGTTTTTGGCCAGATAATTATGAAACTCGGTCAGAATGTTTGCCTTGATGTTATCTTGGACAGAATTGAAATTGGGCCAAGTTGGGTAAAAAATATAGGTCATCGTCCAAATCTTAGGAAAACATTTTGTGCACACTAGAGGTCCCATTTTCAACCTATTACTCATGAAACTTTTTAGAGTGTTTGTCTTGATGATATCGTGGACAAGTTCAAATTGGATCATGTCGGGTCAAAAAGTTGGTCTCTTACACTATGTGTTGTACATCATTCAAACCAGGATCTTATCAGCTTTATCAATCGTAGATGACTTTACTCAGGTGAGCCCTTAAAACAGGGCCAATGATCTGAAGTCTTGTTTTCCATTTCCCACAATGTTTTCAAACCTGTAAAAGACAAATTCCATCATTTGAGACAAAAATCATTTTTTGCTTGCAAATGCTTTCAATTTGGACAAGTCTTACGACTTTTTCATCTGGTGAAGAATTAATTATTTAACTGACGTGTATTTCTATTTAATCAGGTTATAAATCCGAACTCGGTGAAGCCATCCATGAATGCAAGGTGTCGCACCACCGCAAAGCTGCTTCCGGGTCAGTCCCAAATGAAATTTTGCAGTACACTTTTGTTGCACTTCTCCATGGATATCAAGACAGTTCCCCGACAAGACAGTTCTCTGACACAAGTTTTCGAGACACTTCCCCGACAGATTTGAAGACAGTTCACCGACACTTTTGTTGCATGTCATATAACCTCTTATTGATAATTATATGACTGATAATCATGAGAAATTAGAAATATTTGTGGAGAATTAATATATTGTGATTGGATTATTTGTATCTTGTGATGAAGAATTTTATAGATCTATATGTATTGAACACTTATTCTGCCCTGGGTGAAATCACAATGATTTACGACTGTCATAATAAGAGCCTTTGAAAAATACTCCACCAGCATGAAAGTTAATAAAACAGTATGTTCCGTAAGTATATGGAGTTTTAAATCCTTTAGATTCTTTTGATAATTTGTATTTTATTCGTATTTTTTTTTTTTTTTTTTTTTTGTGTGTGTTAGAATTACATTCGAGAGACAGAGAGAGGGGGGATTCACCTTGTGAAATATTTTTTCCCGTTCACCTTGTACCGTGACTGCATAACCCTCCTGTATCTGGCATGTACATGTATTGCAAACACCATTGAGGTAAATGTATTCCATTTCGATATTGTCTGGTACAAGGCGACGAGAGAATGTCAAACTGTCTCATCAAACAAAGCTGAGATATAGAAAGTGTTATAGACATTTCATATAGAAATCGTAGAAATTTAAAGTACAGACGATATCACGATGACCAAATGCGCTTGTTAACCACAGTTAGAAAGGTTTCAGTTAATCACAATACACTGTTTGTCCATAAAAACCTTCATCAGCCATTTTTATCCACGATAATTGTCATTTGACATAGACCAAAAGTGTCGGGGAATTGTCTTCAACAGTGGCGGGGAACTGTCTTCAAATCTGTCGGGGAACTGTCTCGAAAACTTGTGTCGGTGAACTGTCTTGTTCCCTTTTCATGAAGCTGAGTGGGCTTGGTGGTATATAATTCAGGTTTTCTTCAAATTTAGGAGGACCACTTAGATCTATATGTTTTTACTGGAAGCCGCTAGAAAGCGGCTTCAAGTAGGAATGTACCTAAACAGTGTCGGGGAACTGTCTTCAAATCTGTCGGGGAACTGTCTCGAAAACTTGTGTCGGTGAACTGTCTTGTTCCCTTTTCATGAAGCTGAGAGGGCTTGGTGGTATATAATTCAGGTTTTCTTCAAATTTAGGCAATGGAGAACCACTTAGATCTATGTGTTTTTACTGGAAGTCGCTAGAAAGCGGCTTCAAGTAGGAATGTACCTAAACTATTTACCATGTAGATGATCAGTAATTATTCGATTGGCTATTATTTTTGGAAATTTTCTAATAATATCGTGTTAGTGTTACAAAATTACTCCACATGGCTCTTTCTTAATTATTCAATCAGACCTACATGAACATCAAGTCTGGTTTTCCTGCAATATAAGTTCATTCCCAAATAACAACGAAAATGCTGAAAAATAAACTTCCTTTTATAAGCTAGTCCCCCGAACTTTTCCAACTGAAAGGATTCCTTCCTTGTTCCCAAACGAAATTGTAATGTTTTCCGTCTATCAGAGGCTTTCCCACCCCTAAACGGTTTTCGCATTTGTTTACTTTTTTACAAGACAAAATAATGATAATTATGAGATGGAGAGCATCTTAGAATATGATAATCAGAAGCAGTTTTATGTACAAGTGTTTCGTCCAGTTTTAATCTGTAAAGATAATAGGGCGGTTAACCTTTGATCAAGTGATAGACTGGTTACCTCCCTATACAGTGAATCGTATTACAAAGAGCAGTCTACATCAGCTATTTATAGAAAGCTTGTGAAAAGATAACCCATTTTTCTTCCCTTCGTCGACACTTTAGCCGAATGGAATTTTGTTACATGGACGATTTACTTTATGTGCCCTGTAAAATTTAGCATTTAATGTATTGTGTGTGGAAGCTGCTATGATCAGACTGTAAGTTCTGTACAGTATGGTCCTGATCTACTATACCCGTGAAAAATGTATGGATCGTGGTGTAAGTTGTCCACAAAAATTACCAAAGTGGTGCATAGTGCTCAGGGTTGAAACTGTTCGAAAATGACAGAAATATATCAAGATCAGACAGTACATAGCCTGTGTAATATTTTTTAATATTTTATAAGATATTGTAAAAATGTCTTGTTTCTTTTTCCTTACTCAGTATATTAATTTCATTCGGTGTAGTTGAAAGGATAAAGACATTGATTACAGAACCTATCACTGTGCATATACAATTTTTTACGTCGCTTCTGGTCAAGGGTTTGAATGGCTCTTGAAGTTTACATTAGAAGTTTAACGTTTGCACAAGACCTATGCAGAAAATGGTTCAAACTCATTTCTATTAAACGATATACGAGTATATATAGTGATAGTTACTGTCTTGTTGTTGAATAGATTCAAATCCTTAAAGACTTAAAAAAATAATTTTTTTTTAGGGGTTAGCGCCAACTGTGAAGGCTATGATCAGAAGAAGTTATGAGATACTATGCAAAAGTCTCTAATTCTGGAGTAGAAATGTAAAATTTCACTTTGTTACAAGCAGGCTAAGATACTCTTTAACAAGCAAAATGAAAATGTTTTAGAAGAAAGTTGTTGAATTTTGGTTTTTTTTTTTTTTTTTGGTTTTTTTTTTGTAAAAAATGAAACACAAAGAAAATATCACTTAAAAATTGTAAATGCATGTAGATCTACGTGAATAACGATCTAAATATCACTTTGAATAATTACTAACTTACATAATTCCGCAGTGTCGCCTGAAGTTTGAGTTTTAAAATCATTTAATAATGAAAAATACTGTACTTGAATGCGCAATTTCTCCATTTTCAAACTTGGAGTAGAAATTTGAAAATTCTCATGGTTTTACATGTTTTCTCACATACTCATTATCACTTTAAATGATAATGATGATTATGATGATAATAATGGTACAAGATAATTTAAGATTCCTCTCTTTTTTTCTAGAAAGTCAATATTTCTGAACTTGTCCACCGAAAGATTGCGGCTTCTATGATGCCATGCATCATAAATTTCTCTTGTTGTATATATTGACTGGGCTATTTTGGGGTCACTGGGGTCATGGCAATGAGTACTTGTGTTTTTGAAAGGAAAAATTGACTTGTTGCCTACAATGCATTTTTTTTAAGGATTATGGACGTTCTTTTGAGAGCAAGAGACGATCTGAGACTGTAAAGCATCAAAGGTGGTTGATTTCACTCTATTTTCCAACATGGGCGGAAAAAAAAAACGGTGGCGTGACACAATGACAGCGGTGTTGTCCCTTCCACTCAAAGCGGAAGTGAGTAGAAATCGAAAGTTGACAGTAATATTTCCAGGAAAGTTCTTGTTTGTCAAAGTTGTTTCAAGATCCACATAAAAATCATTGAAGCAGAATGCTCTCAGAATTTTCAATTTTATCTTGGTTGTTAGACTGTTAATTACAGTGTGCATATATGGTTGATTTTAGTCAAACCTCTAGCATTTAGCTATTAACGTACCCAGACATATTCGTACATAACATGACATGAGTTTTAAAATCAAGTGAAAAGTAAACAAAAGATATAGTGATCTGGTAACTTTTGACCTAATTTTAGAATTCATTATCCTGCCCGCGACTAACGTTTGGACCATTTGTACAATAACAGACTGTTATCTTCACGATAATTTCCACACTTTTCAAATGGCATGGTTTAAATTCAAATGCATTTAAACACCGGCTTAGCGGCTTTCTGGCCACTATTAGGGCTTGATATTGCAATTGTCAGTGTGGCGAAGGTAAATACTTTAGAATTGTCCAAATTGAAAACATGATTTACAAACAACAAATGTGGCTAAAATATTGAGATCTTTTTTGTAAGACTAGAGAACAGTATGGTAATAGGCATAAAAGCTTGTTACCAGCATTGATATTATAGACTATGATATATGTAAATATACAGGCTTTGTTTGCAAGTGGTTACCTTTTTATTTGACAACGAAATGGGAGACTCGTCCAAATTGAAAGCATTTGCAGATGACACGTGAAATGTGTCTCAAATGATAGGAATTGTCTTCAGATCTTAACAACACGATATAAACTTTTATCAACCCTAAGGATGAAGGCTTTTGGACACATTGTTGGAAAAGGATAATTTGCTGATAACTAGCATTTTCTCGTCTTTGCACAATGTTTTATATCCTTCCAGCAACAAATTTCAATTTTTGAGGCACATTTATTTTGTTCTCTTCAAATGCTTTCTGTATGGACAAGTTCTCAATATTTGTTGTTTGGTAAAGGGTTAGTAATGTAAGAAAAATTGTCGTGAGAAACGAAAACGAAGGTAACCAGCTCCTTTTCCTACAAGGTTACAAGTTTCCGTCAGGCCCAACAAAAAATATCTGTGTTTACTAGTATAGGGTTTCAGTCAGAGATGCTGTAAGTAGGGTAGGTTCCTAGTGTAAAAAGTTTAGGGTCGGCAGCATTTTCTAGGTAGGGTGGGGAAACCCTAAACACATATTTTTTTGATAGGCGTCATTGGGGTCATTTTTTAAAGCTCTAGATTTTGTGGTAAAGGGTTTAATCATGAGTACACTTTACATGTATATTTTCTTTCCTTCAGACTGCTGTATCAAAACTGAGATGGCTACACTAAACAATTCAGTGGCTGCCCAGAAGCAAAAACCTTCACAGAGTACTGTCACTATTCCCATAGAAAAACTGTTTGAACTACTCCTACCATTGTTGGGTAACAATAAAAAGAAAAGCCCATTGACAAGGACCAAATCTGACCCAGTTGGTGGGGTGAATGGGAGATTTTCTAAAAGGCAGTCAAATCCTGAAATTTTCATCTTTCCGGATCTAGATGAAAATCAATCGTCGGATTCAACTACCCCTCATGTGTCCTCACAAAACTTGTCTGTGGATGGCCGGAAGGATAGCAGCAGATCTGGAGAGTCACTATCAAGGTCAGAGTGTAGGGGCTATGTAGGGAGTCAGAAAGAAAAAGACTATATTGAGAGAGCAGAGATATTGCCACTGTCCCTGTCCTATGAAGAAAGGAATTCAAACAATCATGGAGTTTCAGAGGTTTACTTCAAGAATATTGTAAATGAACTGGTTAAGACAAAGAAATGCCTGGAGGATTTACAGAAGAAGCATGTAAGTCTGACAATGAACTCCTGTAACCTTTTCCAGATGACAAACTTTTAGAATTGTTAAAACTAGAAGCATTTACGGACATGTATGAAATGTTGCTCAAATATGGGATTGTTAATAAAGGAGTAATAAGGGTCTGAAAAATTGTGGAAAATGAAGAAAATAAATGTACTGATATTAACCAGCATTTTCTCCTTTTCCCACAATGTTTTATACCATATCAAAGAAAAAATCCCATCATTTTAGACTCATGAAAGTTTTGCATCTGCAAATGCTTTTCAATTTAGTGGTAGTATTAACACTGTACCAGACAGTCGCGACTTTATATGACCGCGAGGAAGTAGGATTTTGAAATCATTATGGGAAAAGGAGAAAATGCTGGTAACCAGCATTTTCTCCTTTTTCTCACAACGTTTTTACCCTTTGAAAGACAAGTTTTATGTTTTGAGTATAACCATTTAATTAGTCATCTGAATATGCTTTCAATTGGGACTGCGCTAACATTTTGTCATGTGGTAAAGAGTTAAGCATTTCAAGGGGAACTTTTAGTGCTACTTTTGACGGTGTAGATGATGTGGTGTTTAACATCAATTTAAACAATATTTCAGTTATATTGTGGTGGACAATGTACACTTCCATGCTTTCCTACAGTTTCTTTTACCATTATTTTGCACGATTGTTTTCTCAAGCCACTGGCAGCTTTCCCACAGG
The DNA here is from genome assembly GCA_946811185.2 of Hippopus hippopus. Taxonomy (NCBI): domain Eukaryota; kingdom Metazoa; phylum Mollusca; class Bivalvia; order Cardiida; family Cardiidae; genus Hippopus; species Hippopus hippopus. The sequence goes on along the minus strand of OX328096.1, from coordinate 4,280,502 downwards.
AGAATTGTGGAAACAGTGTTCAGCAGGACAAGAGGAATGAATCCTATCACAATGACCATCATCAATCATTGAAAAGAAATTTGCCCAGCTGGGGGATTGAATCCCCCTTTCCCATGGTTTGAAGCCCACAGTGTAGACGAATATCATACAGTTGATTAGACAGTCAGATATTAGTTGTACACTGTTTTCATTTGGGTCACTGACCTATATCAAACAAATAAAGGCCAGTTTAATAGAGGAACTGACAGGATTATTGGGGTTTTTTTTTGTACATTACATGAATTTGAGCCGTGAAAAATGGGGCCTTTAATTTATCTGCAAAAAGTTTTGACTCATGTCGGCCTGCATAGTCTGCGTAGGCTGGCACAGGTGAAAACCTGCTTTTAGTAAATTTTCTACATGTCAAAGGGCCATTTTACCCTGGATCCAGTGGATTGTTAGACAAAATGGATTTCATTGATCCATAATTGTGTGATGACTTCCTTGGTATAATGGGGATAAATGCATTAAGAGATGCATGAAGCCCCTTTTGCCAGAACATGGGTCATTTTTTTTTTTTTTTTTTTTCAGAAAATACTTCAACAGGAAAAATGGGAGAATGAAAAATTGAAGCGTGAGAATCATGGGTTACGTTTCACAGCTCAACATTTACAGGTATGGTATAATTATACTCCGGACAACTTAGTGTGTACTTATTATGTTACTTAACCCTTTACCACACACAATGCCAACTTTTAACGATCCTGAGGAAGAGGCCTTTTGAAAACACTGTGGGAAAAGGAGAAAATGCTGGTAACCAGCATTTTCTCCTTTTCCCACAGTGTTTTCAACCATATCAAAGAAAGAAATGCATCAATTGGGCCACATTGAAGTTGTCGTCTGGAAATGCTTTGAATTTGTTTGAGTCAAAAATTTCGTTGTGTGGTAAAGGGTTAACTATTTCATTGATTTCATCATTGTTGAACTCTTTACCAAACTTGGAAAACAACCATTTTTTTTTTCATACAGACTCTGAGAAAGAAAGGATGTTTGAAAACATTGTAGAAAAAAAAGACAATGCTGGTTAACAGCATTTTCTCTTTTTCCAACAACATTTTCTTCACTTTTAATTACAAATACATGTACAATCAAATGAACTACAGTTGATTTCTAGTCTGTAATTGCTTTCAATAGAAACAATTCTACCATATAGCAGATAAAAATCCCATGGATTGCAATTTTACATGTAAAGGCTCACTACACATAAATTAACACTTGACAAAAATTTAACTTAACTTCCCAGGGGACAAAAACTTTGAACTAGACCAAGCTAAAGGAATTGCATTTGCAGACGGCAACATGGATGTAGTTCAAATGATGATTTCTGTCTTTGATAGGGTAGAAAACATTGTGGGAAAAGGAGAAAATGCTGGTTACCAGCATTTTCTCCTTTACCCACAATGTTTTCAAAAGCCTTCTTCTTCAGGCTTGTTAAAACTCAGGATTGTGTGGTAAAGGGTTGACAACCAAATCTTTTGTTGCACAGAGAGAGCACAGGTCTCAAGCAGAACAGATCAGAAAATTGAAGCGAAAGCTAAATGCTTATAAGCCACCTGGTATGAATGAAAGCTTTGAACTGGGATCCTCAGAGGAAGCAGAGTCCTTTGAGAGAGGAGTTCAAACAGAGCCTGTGTTGGTATGTATAAAATCAATGCCAAATATCTCTCTACTGTATAAATGTAACAGTTCTGACCAACAGCCTCCCAAGGCGGGATTTGAACCCAGGACTTCGAAGTCCCGAGGCAAAGTCTCAAAAACTAGCTCTATAGCAAGGCAGTATAAGTGTCCCCTTCTACATACTCCCCTGCCACATGAAGATTTGTCCACAAATCCTTCAATTACTGTTACTCTATTTCTCAACTAAGTGGTGGGCGCCATATAGCATGGACAAGTCTAAAACTCACAAATGACGACCTGGTCACATAAATTATAACTAGCTTGACCAAGCACTAAAATATTACACTGTCTAAATTAAAAGCATGACGATAAATTAACTGTGGCTGATGTGATGGTATTTGTCTGTGAAAGTGTGGGAAAAGGAGAAAATGCTGTTTACCAGCATTTTCTCCTTTTCCCACAAGGTTTTCAAAAGGCAGTTTCCTCGGGGTCTTTTGAACTCAGGATTGTTTGGTAAAGGGTACCGGGTTAAACTTCCTTACAGTTGAAAGTGTTTACAAGTAGTTGCTTGTATTCCAGTGTTATTTTTCAATTTAACTCTTTACCAAAGGACAAAATGTTAGACTGGTCCAAATTCAAAGCATTAGCAAGCAATATAATAATTGTGGCAGAAATAATGGGAATTGTATATGAAAGTTTAGAAGACATAGTTGGAGAAGGATAAAATGCTGATTGCCAGCATTTTCTCCTTTTCCCATGATGTTTACAAAAGCATTCATTCTCTAGGTCGCTCAGACTCAGGATTGTGTGGTAAAGGATTAAAGTCTTATTGTAAAATGCCATATGTAAATCTTCAAAATAAGAAGAGACCAAGTATAAAGTGACAACTACATGTATAAACCAATTTATCACCTATTCTTAATTTAATTCTAATTTTGAATATCAATACCAGCCATTCTGATTGGTTAAGATGCTCCATCTCTGCCAATCAGATGAATAGTCTTTGAAGTTAGAATTAAAGCTGATGTTGAGAACAGTTGATGAATATGGAATTGTGTCAGTTACCATCCAATTTTAGTTGCATATTTATTGTAAGTCTAAATCTAAAAATGAATAGTTTCTTTTTAGCTAAACTAAACAGTGGGCTCAAGAGTGTGGTTTAGCCAATTGATCAGAAATTGCGTTCCTTTGTAATTTAGGAAATTCTTAAGAATTGCAATGAGAATTTAGAATGAAAAGGGTTCAGGACTTCCTCTTCTGTTTGTGAGCCCTGGCAACTCAATGATTTTTGCATAGGTGTCATTAGTTCAAATTCTGTATCTGCTATGGCTCTGACATCCTCGGTGACCTAGTTTCGATTCATTCTGTAATCGCCCCTGGGTTATTTCGCTGGCGTTTCCTCATTCTCATGAATTATTCATGAAGCATTTTGATTGGTGATCTCCGTTTTTCTTTGAGAAAATTTAAGCTATTTCTATCACAAATTCGCAGTCATTTCTGTTTTTTACTTGTCGATATCCAATCACATCATTTCATTGCAAATCAAGCTTGGCGATACTTTAAATATGGCGGCGCCCATCAACACCGCAATTGAGAAGCGTTTAAAAGAGATTTTCGGTGTAACACCGAAAGATTGTCAGTTAAAATCATACACAAAGATCAATAGTGTCGTCCCTGTATTGCAGAATGGCATATCTCACAGGAGACAAGCACGCCGACGGGCGCCATATTTGTTGACAACCTCGGGTTTTTTCCAGGGTTATTTTTAGTAACAGAAGAAATGAAATTATCCTCTCTACAAAAGAGTATCATTATGTTATCAATTTTTTGATTGGCTAGTAGGGTACTTCCCGACCATATGAATATTCATAAGAAACGACGATTTGCTAGTCAAGTTTCCCTGGGGTGATGCATGGAGAGTAACGTAATGCTTCAAACCTGGGTTCCGAGGATGTGGCTCTGATATCCCAGGATTCATCTGATTCTTCGTGACAGGACTCATTCTGCTGTCATTATTAACTTGTCCAAATTGAGAGTACTTGCAGACAACAAATAAAAATGTGGCTCATTTGTTGGAAGTTGTCTTAGAAAGGTGAGAAAACATTGTGGGGGGGAAAAGGAGAAAATACTGGTTACCAGCATTTTCTCCTTCCCCCTCCCCCCCAATTTTTTTCTAACCTTTCTAGGACAACTTCCAACAAATGAGCCAAAAGTTTGTTTCCCTAGTGTTGTTAATTGAATTGTGTGGTTAGACATTGTTGATACTGACTCTTTGTGGTAAGCACCCTGTTGTCTTGAAAGTGTTTCTTGAGTACCATAACGATGTGTGAACTACATGGAGAGGTGCACATGTAACAGCCTTATACCTTCTACAGAACAATACTGTTTGTTCATGACCCGAAGGAAGACAGGTTTTAGAAACATTGTTGGAAAAGGTGAAAATGCTGATAATCGGCATTTACTACCCTTTCAAAAGCAAAAACCATTATTTTAGCCTCACCTTTTTATACCCCCGCAAAACGAATGTTTTCGGGGTATACGGGAATCAGCCTGTCTGTCGTGTGTCCGTCCGTCCATGTGTCCGTCTGTGTACAAAATACTAGTAATTTTGTGTTGCGAACTCCTCCTACAGTTTTCCTTCAGCTGTATTGCAACTTTGCACATATACTGATCATATATTGAAGATTTGCAAGACGCAATTTTCTTTTATTTTGGTATCTGCAAGTGCCTTCAGTTTGGGCAATCTAAAATTTTGTTATCAGGTTATAAAAGTAATAATTTATATAACCTAACTGACTTCGTTGTAGATTGGGCATTCCAACTCAATGGTCAAAATGCTGCAACAGAGGATGGATGATTTAAAGAAAGAAAATGTAAATGAACTTTATATAGAGCTTTTTTTTTTTTCTAACCGTACAGTTAATATGCCAGGCAGTAACATAAAAAGGCTTGAAATACCAGCATTGTCAGTTCAAAACACTTGCCTGACAGAAATTCCTCCAGAGAATTAAATGCCCAATAGCAGCCAGTAGGAAACAATGCAAATGTTAAAATGCATTTGAATTTTAATTATTCTATTTAAAACTATGGAAATTAATATGGAGAAGATAATCTGCTATTGGTCAGTTAGTATCTGCTACAAATTTGTTGGTAATCAATTATTTCTGAAGGGCTGGATTTTGCATCAGAATCTTATACTGTGAAAACAAAAAATGAAAAATTTAAATATTTACTGCCACACAAGAAAAAAGTACGCCTTGCAGAAAGTAAAGATTGTGATCAGGCTGCTCTGAATTTAATGTGATTGATACAGCATTTTTCTTCATTCTTAACCATAAACCTAAATTTGTGTTAGAGTTCTATTTTTAACCCTAAACCCTTTACCACACCAATTTTGAGGTTTTTTTTTTTTTACCTTGAGTAGGTAGGCCTTTTGAAAATATGGTGGTTACCAGCATTTGCTCATTTTCCCACAATGTTTTCTACCCGTTGGATGATATATTCTATTATTTTAGCCCCATTTTAGTTTGTCATCTGAAACCTCTTTCAATTTGGACCAGTCTAAAATTTTGCTGTGTGGTAAAGAATTGAAGTGCAAAATAAGCCCAACAGGCATCTACAGCTAAAGTAACTGCAACTTTATGGTTGCTTTGGTCCATTGTGTTTCAGCACAGGCGATAGTATATATCAGAGATCAGACTGCATTTTTTGTGTCCGACTTCAATCTACACAGGCTGCTTAACCCTTTACCACATAATGACGCCTTTTAACGCCCCTGAAGAAGAGGCCTTTTGAAAACATTGTGGGAAAAGGAGAAAATGCTGGTAACCAGCATTTTCTCCTTTTCCCACAAAGTTTTCTACCCTATCAAAGAAAAGTTGTGTCATTTGAGCCAGTATGAAATTGTTGTCTGCAAATGCTTTCAATTTGGATAGGTCTTAAATTTTGCCTTGTGGTAAAGGGTTAACTCTTTACCAAACAGCATAATTGTAGATTGGTCCAAATTGAAAGCATTTCCAGACAACAAAACAAAGGTGACTCAAAAATTAATTTGATTTGGGGAGGCTGTTTACCAGCATTTTCTCCTTTTCCCACAATGTTTTCAAAAGCTATCTTTCTCAGGGTTGTTAAAAGTTAGGACTGTATGGCAAAGGGGTTAGCAGCTATAGTTTTGAAAGGCTTTTTATTGGTCAATGGAGTCATACTTTGAGCCATTGAAATAGACACAGCTATTCATTTGGTTGTCAAAGAGTGGAATGTTACATTATGAAATTCAACTTTTTGTGTTTCTGATTTTGGCAACTTTGGAAAACAATGTTGTAAAAGAAGCAATTGCATTTTACTAGCAATTGCTCCTTTTCATCAATATTTTCCATTTTGTTTTAACCCTTTACCACACAAGAAAAATTTTGAATCGTCTTACTTGAAAGCATTTGCAGTTGACAAAATGAATGTGGCCTAAATAATGGAATTTGTCTTTGATAGGATAGAAAACATTGTGGGAAAAGGAGAAAATGCTGGTTACCAGCATTTTCTCCTTTTCCCACAATGTTTTCAAAGGCCTTTTCTCAGGGTCATTAAAGGTTGGCATTGTATGGTGAAGGGTTAAGAAGATCAGGGCCCGGTTTCACAAAAAAACTTTAGTCTTTTATTTTGCTTAAGTCTGCCGACGGGTCCCATTTCCAACTCACGTTGAGTTTGTTACTTGAGACCAACTTTACTAATATTATCAGACTTAAGACACATTCTCAGATCCAAAGTTGACACTGCATTTTACACTCAATTCAGCAAAATTATGGACTTCTACTAAAAAGACTTAAGTCCATTATTTTGCGGAGCTGAGTCTGAAACGTGAAGTCAAGTTATGATTTGAGAATATCTCTTAGGTCTGTCAATGTCAGTGAAATGCGTCTGAAATAACAGACTCAACATAAGTCGGAAAATGAGTCTGTCAACTGACTTGAGGAAAATAAGAAACCTAAGTTTTTTCTTGATACTGGGCCCAATTCCTTTTCTATAAATATTAGTCCTTCATGTAACTTGCGATAGGTTTTTGGTAGGTCTGAAGCTAGTCTGTACAGTAAAGCGTTAAACAGCTGCAACACAAACATAATACTATTATCTGCACTGTAGTACATAGTATTTATACATTTAAATCCATACTGTCTATTGTCCATTTTTACCTTTTCAGTGTGACCTTATACAGCAATATGGTGACCTGAAAAACAATGTAAGTTGCTTGTTTGTATGAGTGTGTTATTTTTAAAATAGATATGGGCCATGCTCTGACAAAAGGGGGCTTAATGCATTTTGTGAAAAGTATTGACCTGGTCAGCCTGCCCAGTTTGACCTGGGTCGAAACTTCTCGCTGTTGGTTCCTTTTCTGCATGTCAAAGGATCAATCTACCACAGAATTCAGCCGGTTGTTAGATAAAATGGATTATATTATATTTCATGTGTCTATTTTTAGAAATGTTATGGGTAAAGAAATGTCGTAATTTAAGCTGGGGGGAATTATTTCCCCGTCACAGTGAATATTTTCCTCCTGCCGAAAATCTGGAACTACTTTTTTAAGTTTTTTGAGTTTTTAAGTTTTAAAAGTGGCATTCGTTGACAAAATAATCAGAGGAAATATAATATATAATTTGTTTCATCAGCTTGTGGTTAATATGGGGAAATATTTGCACTCGTTATTTTCGCATACCTTTCCCTTTTTCGGCAAATATTTCCCCATATTAACCACAAGCTGATGAAAAAAACTCTATTTATGGGTCCATAGTTGTATGTTCACTTGGTTGGTATAAAGCATCACAGAGATGCCTTTAGCCGCCTTTTGCCAGAGCATGGCTCCTATACAAATTGATTACAAATGGCTCAATTGGTAAGGCATTGGATCTGTTACCAGTTGGTCCTACTTTGATCCCTGTTGGGGGCTAGTTTCAGGAGCGTGTCTTGGGACAAGGCACTGCAGAGCTGGTAACATGTATTATTATTATACTGCAAAGAAATTTCTCACGATCCGATAGGATAATATGCCCCAGACATAAAGTGCTGTACACTGGCAAAATCAACATAAAAACAGTTTCCCTGTTGAGAGCCCTATATACATACATACTTTTCAACACAACATTCAAGATGGCGGCGATTGGTATGAGATGCTGACTTGGAAACTTGTTTGCCCTTATTATTACTTGTTTCCCCTGATGATTGTCATTAAGGTGGAAAGAATGGGTTGTTTTTGAAAAAAAATGAAAGTTGTTAAATATATTATCATTTGCTGTCATTCATAAATCAATAGACGGGGTTAAACAAGCCACCCTTCTTCAGGTAAGCAAATGGTGAAGTGTCAAAAATCATGAGGCAACTAATGTTGTTTACTTTTGCCAACAAATCATTAAAATGAATAGTTACTTACGGTTACCTTGAAGTTGTTCGGATCCGTGTTGAAATAAAAATATGTTGAATGTCTATTGCTTTAACTTCATTAATACATCAAACTGCACATTTTACCAAGGTTTCAGTGACATCAGTTTTCAGTGACGTCAGTATTAAATGATTTTGGGCACTCAGATGGAAATTTGATTTCGTCAGCATACTCAATTTGTGAGACCATAAAACGGGGAAATTTTGCTGAATACATGCTTGAATGGTAAAACTTTGCATTATAACAAATTTGTTGTATGGTCAGGTGGTATGCGACCTGGAAACATGTGCACGGCTGTTGCGAAGCATGTCCCCACCATGCCGAGCTACAACTAATAATGAAACCCAGCAAAGACATGAATAAGGGAGCTGTCCCTGTGATATATCACTGAAATATTTTTGAGACCAGCGAAAGATAAAAAATATATGAAAGCCTGGTCTCTGCCTTTTTCTCCTGTTTCCAAAATATTTTCAATTAAATCTTTTTCCAAAGGGTTGTTAAAACATGATTGTTTGGAAAAGGGTTAGAGAACATCTTTTAATTCTTTTCCGAACAGCAGAATTTTAGACTTGTACAAATTGAAAGCATTTGCAGATGACCAAAAAAGTAAACTCAAAAATTGGATTCGTCTTACATAGAGAAGAAAACACTGTGGGAAAAGGAGAAAACGCTGGTTACCAGCATTTTCTTCTTTTCCCACAATGTTTTCATATATGGTCTTTAACTTTTTCAGGGTTGTTAAAAGTCGGGATTGTGTGGTAAAGGGTTAAGACACATAAAAATTAGAGGTCTTGTTAAGATTTTTCAAAAACTTCAGAAAAGTTAATGTAATTTTGAACCACTCATGGAGTAATAAAAAAAACAAAGCTAAACTGTTATAAAAGAAAAAGAGTGACAGCTTTCAAAAGATATTTTTATTATACAGGTGAAAATTTTAAACTCCTGTTTGCATGAGGAAAAGCAGAAGAACACAAAAAAGGATAAGGACCTTCGTGTTAAAGAAGCTGAGAGAGAAGCGGAGAGACGAAAGCTCTTTGGTCAACTCTCACGTAGAAGACAGGAGGTAGGTCACATGGAACAGAGAAATTGTAATTTTCTTATAAAAGACTATGTGAAGTTATCCTTTCAACCTGTAAAGAGGAAAACTTTACATTTTTTCAAGCCCTGGAAAAAAGGACTCTTGAAAACATTCTGGAAAAAGGAGAAAATGCTAGTTACCAGCAGTCCTCCTTTTTTCCACAATGTTTGCTATCTTATCACAAAAAAATCCAACCATTTGAGTGATATTTAATTTGTCGTCTGCAAATGCTTTCAAGTTGGATCAGTTTAAAATTTAAAATGTTAAGGAAGGTCAATCCTTAGAACGCTAAATAATTCTTTACCAGAATGAGATAGTTCAGACTGATCCAAATTCACAGCATTTGCAGCAAACTATGTTTCACAAACCAGGATATGTTTCTTTGAAAGAGTAGAAAACTTTGTTGAAAAAAGGAGAAAATGCTGGTTACCAGCATTTTCTTCTTTCACACAATGTTTTCAAGAGTCCTTTCTGTGGGGTCATTGAAACCCAGGTATTGTGTGGTAGAGGGATAAATGAGATTGATGTTCTCAAGTACTAGTAATTGAAAAAGATATTACATATAGTGTGGTATTTTTCACAGCTTTGTGTTTGGAAAATGTCAGTAACTTTCTGACAGTCTAGATTAAAGCTCTGACTACAATAATCTATACATTGTCTTTATTATGCCCCTGCCATTAAAATGTGTTACCCCTGTCTGTGTGTTTGTTTGTGTGTGTTGTTACGGGAGACCACTCCTTCATGCATGGCTTCGTCCCGATTTAAATACAATACCTAACAACTGCGTTAGGGAGATATCTCTTTAGCTCAGTGGTTAAGGTATTGGTCTTTTAAACCTTAAAAAACAAGGATATTTGTCCGCCATGGGTTCGAATCCGGCCAGATGCAGTTTGTGTTTCAGCCATGCATTTCTTCATTTGTTTCTTTGTTACGGACATTGTTCGTAAGATGGGGGCTCGTCCGGGATTGGCCGTTGAGCCATTAATCCCATTTTTTGTCCAGAAAAAAACGGACTATCTACCTAATAAGGCTTTGAGTCATCAATAAATGATGACTTTAAGAGGGGGTGTGTTACGGGAGACCACTCCTTCATGCATGGCTTCGTCCCGATTTATATACAATACCTAACAACTGCATTAGGGAGATATCCCTTTAGCTCAGTGGTTAAGGTATTGGTCTTTTAAACCTCGAAAAACGGGGATATTTGTCCGCCATGGGTTCGAATTCCGCCAGATGCGGTTTGTGTTTCAGCTATGCATTTCTTCATTTGTTTCTTTGTAAGGGATATGTTCGTAAGAATGTAGGTAAAAATGTCAGAGGTAAAAATGCCATAGGTAAAAATGTCATAGGTAAAAATGTCATAGGTAAAAATGTCAGAGTCAAAGTGGTAAATATGCCATAGGTAATAATGTCATAGGTAAAAATGTCAGAGGTATTTATCATGGTATAAATATGTGGGGTTAGCTCAGTTGGTCAAGGCTTAGCAAGTTCGAAATCTTGTCAGGGTTCACTTATTTCTGGTCTCTGAATCATCTAAGATAGCAGTCAGTCAAAATCAAGATTGGTATATGGACTAACAGGGTCTGTAATCACCAACCATTCTTGAGATTATTCTTAGTATTATTCTCTAAGATTTTTAAATTTGTAAGTGACATAACTCCTGATTGGCTATACCGAATGACAAATGTAGAACAAATTTCTTGAGAAAAAGACAAAGAACATTCTTAAGAATGGTTGGTGAATACAGGCCCAGAAGTTCTAAGATCACATACTATTGTCCAAGATACTTTTTCACAGATGTTTTTACCAAGGTTTGCAATGTTTTCAAAAGGACAGTATGTTAGGGAAAACTTCCTTAAACAACCCATTCATCACAATTCATAAACAATATTGCAGCAATATCTTATTGGTTGTATTCAAGTTTAATTCGAAAACATATAATGAAACATCAATAGAAAGTAAGGACATAAATATTATAAGTTATATCTAGCATGTACCATTTATTTAACTTTTTACCAAACTGCACAATATTAGACTGGTCCAAATTAAAAACACTTGAAGATGACAAATAAATGTAATTCAAAAAATAAAATTTGTTTCCAGCAGGGCAGAAAACATTGTGGGAAAAGGAGACAATGCTGGTTACCAGCATTGTCTCATTTTCCCACCATGTTTTCTATAGGCTCCTATAGATCTCAGGGTCATAAAAACCAGGGGTTGTTTGATAAAGGATTAAGTCTTTACCACATGACAAAATTTAGACTTGCATGAACTGAAAGCATTTGCAGAAAACAAATTGCTGGTTAACACACAATGTTTTCAACAGGCTTCCTCGTCTAGGTCTTCAAAACTCAGGAATGTGTGGTCAAGGGTTTAAAATTCATTGAATATTGTGACATTAGAAAAAAGTGCTCATCTGCTTGGTTAGGTTCTCCTGTATAAAATGACACAATAGTCATTTTCTGTCACTCTGCAGATGAAATTTGAAGAACATCGATACTTAAGAACAAATTACCCATATTAAGCTCAAAATGAGTAATTTCTCCCTTTGTTCCAATGTTTCCTTATTTATTTTACAACACCCTAAGCAGGTTAAATCTGACCAACTGATGATGACTTCTTGTATCACACAACGGAGAAAATTTGAAAAACATTGCAACAAAAGAAGAAATTGCCCATACTAAACTGATCATTAGTAACTTTTCCTTTAGTTGCACAGATTTTCATACATTATATACGCAACAGTTTTCAAAGCAATTTAAAATTTATCCCTCATCAATAACAGATGGCTTTTTTTGTCACACAATGGTAAAAATTTGCAAAGCATTGTAACAGAAGAAGAAATTATTGATTATGAGGGCATAATGAACAGTTTCTCTTTTTGTTCCAATGTTTTTCTCATGTGTTCATAACAGATCAAATAGATTGTCTCATATCAGCTGATGTCTGTGTTGAGCGGCACATGACATTTAAAAAAAAAACATTGCCATAATGAAGAAATTGCGCATAATGAGCTCATGACAGCCTGATGAACGTTTAGTACATATCCAAAATATTGATGACTTAGATGCTGATTTCTTGGTATACATATAATCCCAATGACACAGTTTAAGTCCACCTTCATTGCTACGAATTATTTCCATTTTCTACACTTAAAATCCAACATATATAATCCTAGACAAAGATCACATGATAAATAGTGAAGTGGTATCGTATCCATTATTTATACTTATGTTCAAGTCAAAAGAATTTTGCAATTAGAAGTTTGCTGTTTAAAGTCCTCTTTTGATGTTTCTGTATTAAAGACAGGCTTATACTTATAAAGTTTGTTTGACTTTTAATTACTTTCTTAATTATTCACACATTCAGCCAACAGAAAAATAAAAAGGTTCCAATGCAGGTTGATACAAATTGTTTAGTCAATAATTATTTTAACAAAGTATACAATTAATAATGCCACCCTCATTTTCTCACATTTTTAGCAAACAAATTGTCAACTAGTCTTCAAAGTAAATGTAGATAAATAATAAATAAATGTATAGGACTGGTATAATTATCAAATCTACAAAGAGTGGCTTTACTTCAATGGATCTGATTAACCCATTACCACACAATCCCTACCTTTGATGACCCTAAGAAAGAAGCCTCTGAAAACATTGTGGGAAAAGAAGAAAATGTTGGTAACCACCATTTTCTCCTTTTCCCACAATGTTTTCTACCTTTCACAAAACCAATTCCAAATGGATCTGGTGAGAGGCCAGAGCCACATGTTTTTTTCATATCATATACTTAGTACCTCTGACATTTTTACCTATGACATTATTACCTATGGCATATTTACCACTTTGACTCTGACATTTTTACCTATGACATTTTTACCTATGGCATTTTTACCTCTGACATTTTTACCGCACACCGTTCGTAAGAGAGTATGTGTATGTATGTATTCAGGAAATAGTGATGTTTGTGTCTGGCCAATAACTTCCTGATACATGGTTTGATTCTAAAATAATTTTGCTCAAATAATCACCATGGATAGACTATGTGTTGTGTGCAACAACCGTGTTGCCAGCTCCAAGGTCAAGGTCACAGCGCTTGCAGGGGGATTCATGTTGGTGACACATTTCTAGTTTTATCTGCAATGAAAAGTATAGAGGACATGAAAGCACATATGCCATTGAAACTAAGTATTTGTTCCCTTGACATTATAGCATTGCCAGATGACCTTTTTACCAAACAGCACAACACTTGCTAAAGCATTGTGGCAGATGGAGAAGTGCTGGTCTTCATTCATATCATACGGATGTTCAGTAAACTTTTTCATTTTACTTTAGCCCTTAGGCTGCTAAGCGCGACCCACTGACCTTATGCGGACAGTGTAGATCAAGATCAGACTGCACAGAACGTGCAGTCTGATCTTTGATCTACACTGTCCGATAAGGAGAAATTATTCCCCACGACAAGACTTTGAATAGCAAAATCGGGTTTTTTCCAATCAAATTGAACATTTGATTCTGGTCATTTAGCTGGATAAGGGTAAATGTTCCTTGTTTTATTTTACAGTATGATGAACTCTATCAGGATTATAAAGCACTGAAGAAGAGATTAAATTTGTATGAAGATGATACATTCAGCTCTGACAGGTCAAGACACAGCTCAAGGTCATCTACCCATACTGCCCAGAGTTATAATTCTCAAGGTCAAGGTCATCACAATGATCAGATACTTCTAAATATACCAGCCTCAGACCATTCCAGTCTAAAACGAGACAGACAATATATGTTTCAAAATAACTTGTCGTATACAGATGATGATGACAGAGCACCTTCAAATATTCCACTTCCTTTCACAAGAAACAATTCCCATGATGCACCACACAGGCCACATGCCTCTAGTGAACTGAATCAATCTTCAGTTGGTAAGGGCACCATGGAGACCCAGCCGCACGAGGAACTGATATGTCCAACCTGTTTACAAACGTTTCAGGAAGATCGTAGTTTTATTCATCATCTCACAAAGTGTCTTCCGTATTAAACTATTGGATTTCGTGGATGTATTCTCCAACATTCAGCCCATTGTGTAAATTCCACAATTTGCCGATGAAAAGGTAGAAAACATTGAGGGAAAAGAGAAAATGTTAGTTACCAGCATTTTCTCCTTTTCCTGCAAGGTTTTCAGAAGCACTCTTCACCAGGATCGTCGAAAACAGAATTGTTCGCTAAAGGGTTAGCTAAATGAAACAGACACTCTCAGTATACATATAGGTATAATTCAATATTAGTTTTTTTTTTATGAACATTGGCGAGTTCTGATTGGCTGAAATTTTTTTTTCATAGCTCCATGAAAAAAAAATAAGCAGTGCCGGAACTACTTTTGCAGTCAAACTAATGTAAACAAACATGTATACGAGATTTCATAATGCTTTTCTTTCTGATTTTAGATCTATATCGAGTCAGAAGTTCAAATTGCTAGCTGAATTTATTTTCTATGAATATTGAAAAAGAAATCCAACAGTAAATTCAAAGAGAGAGCTGAAAACCCACTGTCACTTTGCTGGGTTCTAACAAGCTTATTTTCAACTTAATTCTAGCGTATTGAACTTCTACTAAACCAGCAAATGTTCAATACTATAATGACGTGATGAATTACATCATTTTTACGTCATGAACCAGCATTTTTACCGCGCTATGAATTATGAATGAAATGGACATTAAATAAATACGCAATGTTGGATTTATAACAAAAAAAAAGCAGTTAGTATTTTTTAAGTGCATATTTGTTGTCTGTGATATTGAATTATAAGGAATGAAGAGAACTTTTTTTTGTTTTCATGGAGGTATGAAAAAAAATAAACCTAATCACACTTTTGTATGAGTGTGATTAGGTTTTTTTTTCATACCTCCATGAAAACAAAAAAAGTTCTCTTCATTCCTTAAATAAATTATGGAATATCAAGTCTGTTATTGTCAGGTTAATACCGGGTAAGTCGAAAATGTAGATACACTGCATTGTCGTCCGCAAATGCTTTCAATTTGGACGATCTTACATTTTTGTCGTCTGGTAAAGAATTAAAGTAACAATATAGGCCAAATGTAAACAAAGCGGATGATTAAATGCGTTTGAATTTATACCATACCATTTAAAAGTATGGAAATTACTGTGAAGATGACAATCTGTCATTGTACGGTTGGTGCAAGTGTTAGATCTAGTCACTGACAGAGAAATTAATTTCAAAACTAGGTTAAAAGCAGCCAGGTAGCTGTGTCTTTTGTTTACTTTTTGCCTGATTTTAAAACTCTTTTTTCTGACGGCGACTAACATATGGCCCGACCACGCGATAAGAGGCTTTCATCTCCACAATATTTTCCATACTTTTAAATGGTATTATTTAAATTTAAATGTATTATGGCACCTGCTTTGATACTTTGGACTTTACTGGGCCTTTAACATGTTGAAAAGTGATCTGCTGCTAGATCTAAAACATTGTTGGATTATGGTACTGTTTCTGTTGCTTCAATGTCATATAACAATATTTATGCTTTCTTTCAGATGTATTGTTAATGCTTTACCAAACATTTATGAGTTTTAAACAAGGTTTGAAAACATTTTGAAAGAAGGAGAAATGCCGGTAACCAGCATTTTCTCCTCTACCCACAACAATTTCTACCCAAATCAAAGATTTATCATATCTTTAGAGTGGCATTTAATTTGTTGTCCTATTAGTAACCCTTGGACTGCTATGCCTGGCTCACTGACCTTTGGCGAACAGTTTAGATTAAGATCAGACTACACAGAACGTGCAGTCTGATCTTGGATCTACACTGTCCAATAAGGAAATAAGTTTTAAATAGCATTAGTTTGCTTTTTACTATCAGCTTGAAATTCCCATTTAACTTACTTAGCAGGATAAGAGTTAGAAATGTTCAAAATCTGACCAAGTTTAAAATTCTGTTGTCATAAAGAGTTAATCCTTTATTCGATGACAACATTTCAGACTGGTCCAAGTTGGAGGCATTAGCACACAACAAATTAAACTTTGCCAAAGTGATGAAATTTTGTCTTTGAAGCCAAGCCCTGTAGCACAGTTTGTAGCATACAGATCTTGAAACCAGGGGGTTGCTGGTTTGAATACCCAGCTGGGCATTTTTCTTTCCAAGGAATGATGACAGTCAATGCGACAGGATTCATTCCTCTATTACCCCTGATCATTGTTTCGAAGATGCTTATGTGGGAAAGCAGCCAGTGGCTTGAGAAGAAAATTGTGCGAAGCTTTGGTGCAGAAACTTTAGAAAATCATGGATTGGTGCTCAGGCTGCCACGATATATCTGTAATTATGTTGAAAACAAAATACATGTACATTCAACAGGTACAAACAAACTGTCTTTGAAGAGGTAGAAAACCTTATTGGTCAAAAGTACTAAAAGCTGGTTACCAGCATTTTCTCCTTTTCTCACGAGGTTTTTAAAAACAAAGTATTATTTGGTAAAGTTTTAATAGGTTTGTAAAACGTTTGTGTCAACCAGTTGAGTATTGAAAAGCAGTTTTTATAATGCACTTTAAATTCATTTTGCTGCAATTTTGAGCAGTGACAAATGCAAATATTCATAATAAATTTCTTTAACCCTTTACAATGCAATCTTAAATTTCAGTGGGTTTTAAAAATTATTGTGTACTGTGAAAACTCTAAGTGAACGGGTCTCATGCTGAGTGCGAAGATGAAAATTTTGTGAGACTTATCTGATAATCTCACGGACAGTCTCGAGTCCATCAAGTAAGACTTGAGTAATTGTTTACAAGGTATACACTGTTACGCTTAAAACCCTTTACACTACAGTCCCGACTTTTAACGACACTGAGAAAGCTCATGAAAACATTGTGGCAAAAGGAGAAAATGCTGGTAACCAGCATTTTCTCCTTTTCCCACAATGTTTTCTACCATATCAAGGAAAAATTCCACCGTTTGAGCCACATTAAAATTGTCTGCAAATGCTTCAATTTGGTCGAGGCAAAAATTATGTCGTTTGGTAAAGAGTTACATCACAGTTTGCAGTCAACTTGTTCAGCCATGAAAGTTACCATGACGCTTTCAGAATTGCCGTCTTAAAACTGCATTGGGTCCCTATAGAGCAAGAAACGAAATCGAAACAAAACACAACGCAACCAAATGAAATGGAACAAATTCTTGTAGCATAAAAATCTAGTTTGCAAAATCGGTCAAATAATCCCTAGATAAAAGTTCGATCGGCTTATTTAACGTGAAGTTTCACGTGCACTTTGGGATGGACATAAGTTAATAACCATTTCACGTCTTGATTATAACTATCAATGCTAAGAATCCCCCCCCACAAAAAAAAAAGAAAGAAGAACACAGATAGCCATGGGCATGCTGAACGTTGTACTTCCTACTGCAGAGGCTGCAGTTTGTGTTGGTGCATTCGTGCACTCAGTCAGGAACTTTCGGAGGCGATTTGCGCAGACCGCGAGTACAAGAGACTCACCACGGAGCGGCAGACCGCCTGTTACGACTCCAGTCTAAGACCGCTATATCGTTAATCAGAACCTACGAGACCGCTTTAGAACAGCAACAGCTGCTGTCACCCCCGATACTCGCAACGACCAGGTTTCCGCCCAGCCAGTGTGGAGTCGTTTAGCTGATAACAGTTTGCACGGACGTCGCCCGTATGTCGGCGCCGCGCCGCCATTGCAATAATAAAGAGCAATGGGCCTTAGGACGCATACATGTAAACTGGACTAAACAGCGTTGGCGGATAATTATTTATCTGATGTGTCGAGGTTGGTATTTTCTCGAGCTGGTGGCCCGGCACGATTGTTCCGACGCGGGAATGAACGCTATGCCGACTGAACATTGCGTACTACAACGCGATCGTTTTTGTGGCGGAAGGTCAGTTATGGTAGGGGAATGTAGTGCTTGCAGTCTACTCGTAAGTATTGGGGGAAATTTAAATGTCCAGAAGGAAAAATATTCAAGACCATCATGCTGTCCCTCTGCCTCAAATCAATGATTTCATAACAACGCTAAAATAACGCCGATAAAAGATAGATCCCATGTTGCTCGTTTCAATAGAGTTATTTTTCAAAAAGACAATAGAGATATTTTTATTATTATTAACTCATAACGTTGATTTCATCGACAGCTGGCCCTCAAAATGTCCGGATTTAAACCCAATAGAACATCATTGAGATGATCTTGATCGACGCTAGCCTGGGTTCCAGTACGTTCATTTTTTCCCTGTCTATCATTCGGACTTTTCACGGTCAAAAATGACGGCCTGGGGACATCTACTTTATTCTATCTCACAATGGGGTAAAGTAGATGTCGCTGCAATCGGTTTTCAAACGTAAATGACTAAAAATAAATACCGAAATTCCAAGAACCTAAATTTGATCACTTCCTGTTTGTGAGCAATCTTTGAAAAATGTTTACAACAAAATTTCAAACGGGTTATTCACAATGACTTTGGGGGATAGCTTGACAATAACAAGGGTTTTTAAAAGTCTTGATGTATTTTTGATGGCACCGACTGGTTCGGAAAAGTCACTCGTATATGAAATCACCCCGTTGTATTTGAATTGGTCTAAAAATGCGCGAATCTATCGTTTTCAACGTTGTGACGTCACGCGATAAACAAGTCTATAATTAGATTATCTGCACAATTCAAAGTCATGGGGAGATCCTCGAATGTCCCCAGGCGGTAATAATGGAAGCGATAAACAGATATCTGCCAAAGATCTATAGCTGTCTGCGATTAAGAGAGCATGATGAGGAGTATTTAAGAAATTATTACCGCCTGGACACAGGCTAGATCGACGAGTAGGTCGACACCCAAAACCGCGAAACAACGTCAATGACCTACGAACAGAACTGCGTGAAGATTGGAATAACATCCTGGGGCACAGGCTGACATAAACAAGCTAGTGCTCTCAGAGCGACGTCGCCGTCAGGCTGTCGGCATTGCACGCGATGGTCACACACGCCACTGATTATTGACTTCTGAAATCGACCCTTCCTTAAATCACACAAAGTTTCTTTTGCTGTTCAGTATAGTTGAAATACTGAAGTAACGCATCTCCGTGACGTGTAAAACCAGGCAAGACATCACATAATTATGGACCTATAAAATCTATTTTGTGTAACAACCGATTGGTCCTGAGGTACATGTTTAATGGTCCTTGGACAAGAAATTTACATATAGCAAAAAGTTTCAACCAAATGTCAGCCTGTGCGGACTGCGCAGGTCAATACTTTTTGCAGGTGCATCAAATACCCTTTTCACAGGGCATGGCTCATACTATATAAGTCGTGCTCTGTGGAAAGGGGGCTTAATGCATCTGCGAAAAGTATCGACCCAGGTCAGCCTGCGCAGTCCGCGCAGGCTGACCTGGACCGAAACTTTTCGCTATTGGTCAATTTTCTGTATGTCCTAGAACCAGTCTATCTCATTAATAAGCTGGTTGTGAAAAGAAGTGAATGTTACGGATCCATAAGTATGTGATGGCTAGCTTGGTACCATGGATCACGAAGATGCAATAAGCCCCCTTTTACCGGAGCATGGCTCAATTATTATTTATCCGACTTAACAATTCCAAAATCCAATCTACGCCTCGACGCTGCGTTTTAAATCCTTTTAGCGCCACAAGCGAAACGGGCACTTCGAATGGATCAAGATCAGATTGCACAGGTCTTAGATTTATACCTTGTTTTGTAAAATCTACAGAATAAAAGTCTTTTCGAGTTGCAGTGGGTTGAATTTGGAGCCAACAAAAGAGTTTATATACCGGTATTTGGCGCTCATATAGACCAATTAACTTTTATCCCGCTAAACAAGTGAAATGAAACTTTCAAACCGATAGTAGAAACCGACTTTTTTTTTTTCCATTTCAGGAGTTTTTTTTCTTTTTTGGAAAAGATATTTCCTAATCGGACGGTATAGATCCATGATCAGACTGCACGTTCTGTGCAGTCTGATCTTGATCTGCACTGTCCGCAAAAGGTCTTTGAGTTGCGCTTAGCAGCCTAAAGGTTAAGAACGCGCTATCAACTATTTTGGCTTTCGGCCGCATAGCAGCTATCCCGTTGAAGATTTACGAAAAAGAAAATTTGCGAGCTGAAATCTAACGATGAGTTATGGCCGCTTAGATGTTTTATAATTTATCGGATGATTGAAACTTACCGATAATAATCAATCATTTCGATTATTTTCTACCGCAATGGATCATAATGACAGACCTCGGGCCTTTTTAATCAACCACGCACCTATCAGTCATTCCATTGATCTGCATTGAATCGGCATCCGCTTTTTGCTATCCTGCAGGTTTTCATTGCACTCATATTTCTCACAACAGAAAATTGTACACGCAGTTTTCTGCTTTGTTTGTTTGTTTGGTGTTCCGTACCGTTTTCAACATCAATTCAGCTCTATATTGCCACAGGTCTATATCCATGCTTTCATGTATTTTCTCACGGTTCTTTCATAAGTACATGTACATCGCACAACGTTCTTTCCAAGCCACAGACGAATTTTCTACATAAACATCGTTGACACAATTTTCTGCGTGAAATCCTTCTGAAGATAATCTCAAACAGTACCAATATGCAGCGCTTTTAGATAAGTAGTAATGCATCATATCCAGCAAATCGTAGTGCAGTAAGAACAGAACAGATATTTTATTAGACGAGCCCAAGTGTACATAGTCAATATTGCATAATGTATACAACAAATCATTTGTCAAGGTCTGTATCTCTCTCTCGCACATACCGTCTCTCTCTCTCTCTCTCTCTCTTCGTCTCTTCCCCCCCATAAAAAAAATAAAAATATAATAATAATAAAAACGACCTGCTTATGTAAAGTATGTAAAGTTAATATTATACTACTACTAATAATGAACACCTCTGCTGAAGCATGTGAGAAAAGTAGTCGGTGGCTTTGGAAAGAAAGTTGTGTTGGTACTGGCGTGAGAAACCCAGGAAACATGTGTGCGTCACCGACCGCCATGATATGACCTTAGCTGTTAAAGTGGCGTTAAACCCCAATACAACCAACCAACTAATAATGAAAAAAAAAACATTAGTTATACAAAGTAGGAAATCGCACTGATAATGCGGATTTGATGTAAAGTGCTACATTTGATATTATTCTTTTGTCTTGTTTGCTGAAAAGTTGAACTAACTTAAACATGCTTGGACTTCTAACAAAGAAATTACCTATGTATTGCACATCGTAGATGACTATACTTTGGGCAGATAAACATAAAGTGGAATTCGTCCTCCACCTCGTTCATATTGCATAATAAACACTGATTGGTTGTTTGCGAGAAAAAAAAAAAAAAACCGTCTGCAAGGATGATGAAAGCAAACACGTCATTTATTCCTTCAGGTTTGAATTTTGAATAGTACATCGAAATTCAAAAAGCTTAAGTAAATTTGTCCAGACGACAAATGGCCTACAAATTCTACGTACGAAAATTCTGTGTGGCTCTTAGGACTGGATTTGTCTTTGAATGCGGGGAAAAACCAAAAACCAAAATGCTGGTTAGCAGCATTGAATTTTGTTCTTTTTCTCACGATGTTTTCAAAAATCTCTTTCTCATGGTCGTTAGAAAGGCATGACTGTATGTGTTTACCTGTTACGCAATTTATTCGATGGGCGGTAGATTTGATTGTATGATATTGACGTAACAGATTTCGACGAAAGTCATCATCATCGTGTCACTGATACCGACTTTATACCACAGTAAAATAGAAGGATTAAACACATACCTTTATTTCCAGACAAGTAAAATACTAGTAAATGGTGAGTAACATCAAATTAAGTTAAAATAAAATCTGCCACACAGACAAAACTGATGTTTAACATGAAAATCAATGGTCATGTTCTTCCTCATGAGAAAATTCCACGTGTTCTCTTTCTGCTGCAATTACCAAAATAGCGATGGTCATTGTAAAGTTAAAGATTAAGAACACAAGAAAACAGACGTTATCCAAAGCCTTCACGAGTCGATGCCAGCTTACCATCACGTCTTTCTTCTCCTTTTGTTTAACCTCAAACGATAATGTAGCAATACCATCATGTTTGATCAGATTGATAGGTTCTACTTTTGTTTTTGACATACCGTTTTCGAATTCCTCAGTGTTTGGTTCCCGAGATCTATCCGATGAAGAAAATAGTACTGTGAAGCGAACCAAGCACCGTGGTACCGGTATCGCCGGATTCCTGTGATAGAGACGGATTTCAAAGATGGTTACAATTGCAATAACTGTACTTAGAAGTGTGCCGATGAAAACGTAGATATTTAGAAACGCAATGGACTCCGAGTTCTCTGGAAGTTTACCACTGACGATCGTTAGAAAAACAGCCAAGGACAAAAACACCGTCACCACAAAACTGGCCTTCTCCCCGGATTCCACGGGTAATATAAACACACAGATGTTCAGGAATGACAGCAATGAGATAGGTAAGAAAATGTTAAGTACAAAATACACGGGATTTCTATTCATTTTAATCGAGCAAATAATATGGAATTCGTCATCACTTTCACTTGCCACAATCTGTGTTTCCGTGATTGTCCAACCGGAAGTGCCGCTATATTCATGAAACTCTAGATGGTCATGTTCCGGCAACATACTAAGTTCATTTTTAGAATAGCCGGAGGCCTCGAAAGTCATGGAGCAGACCTGGGTGTCAAACGGAAATTTTTGTACTTTAGCAGTGCATGTTGTATGAAATACATGGATTGGTTTCCATTCTACATGACCAGTGCTATCAACAAGTACTTGTAAATAAGGGGTACCAAGTTCTGACTGGCTTTTAACAGAGTTCTCCAGCACAATGTACGGTCTCCAAATATCCGACTGCGGTAGATGTATGTGACTGACATTGGAAAAATTTCCAGGTTCCCATTGAAGAAAATCATCATGCCACGATAAGGAGAGCCTTCCTGTCGCAGATATTGTTTCTTTGACTTCATCGAATTCTATTACAGTTATGATAGCAAGGCTAAAGTTCACGTATGTAGGATTTTGCCAAGTCTTTGCTGGCCTCACATGTCTATTATAATTATTCGAAACGAACAAATGATCCCAGATTTCTTGCGTTCCATAGCATTCATGGCAAAGTCCGAACAATATCACAGAAAACAACAGCAAACTTTCCATCTTGCTCTTGAAGAAAAGAGGCACGACGCATTACAATTGACCAATTTGTCTATATGCACACCTCCTCAATGTGTTAGAAATATGATTTTTTCAGAAGAAATTATCTTTTTACAAAGTTCCTATTTTTCTTTAAATGCGGTGTTTTTTTTTTTTAGTTTTATCTTCAAAACGATATCAAGTTATTCAGTTATCTTTTCACCAAGTTCTTATTTTTCTTTGAACGCGTTTTATTTATTTATTTATTTATTTATTTATTTATTTTAAGTTTTATCTACAAAATGATATCCAGTTGTATTGTCTACATGTATATCACTACGACGGCATAAAGCTTTTGCGAATACGAGTACATATAATTTTCATCGCTTACGTAACGATGATATTGAACTTTACAACAGAATTAATTGATTCAAGTAGTACTGGATCATCACGGATACATTAACACGGATAAACGAAAACAATATTGAGCCCATCATTCTATCAGCTGATCTCCTGCTAGTATCCCGATAGACAGTTATTGACTTTTATACCCTTCCTCTAATGATGCCTACTTTACTATACTAATAGCCCGTTATCGGTTGTCGCTGCCCCGGTCCAGGCGCCTTTAATTACTTATTAGTTAATCACTGCTTGTCGCAATCTCCTTATCACGATTTTTTTAATGTGAGCCATGCTCTGTGAAAAGAGGGGTTAATGCAACTAAAAAAAAAAAGTATCGACTCAGCCAAGCCCTGCACAAATCGTGCAGGCTGACCGGAGTTGAAACTTTTAGGAAATGGTCAATTTTCTTCATCTCCAAGGACCAGCTTACTCTGGGAAAAGGGGGCTTAATGTATCTGCGAAAAGTATCGACCCAGGCCATCCTGCGCAGTCCGCGCAGGCTGACCTGGGCCGAAACCTTTCGCTATTGGTCAATTTTCTGTATGTCCAAGGACCATTCTACCTTGGGATTCAGTCATTTGTTAGAGAAAATGGATAGAATGGCTCCATATCAATGTAATTACCTGCATTGTATGATGCATCACGGAGATGCATTAAGCCCCCTTTTGCCAGAGCATGGCTCAATCAGATTGTATGGATCTATAATCATGCAATGAATTGCTTGGTATGATGCATCACGGAGATGCACTGAACCCCTTTTGCCAGAGCGTGGCTTATATCTTTTACAATAATCCGCTAATCTCTTTCGGGATATATGACAAACAAGTGTCAGAAAATATAAATGATAAAAATGCTCATGCTGGACCTATGCAGTAGACGACCTTTGCACAACAGATCAAGCATACTTTGCTTTTTACATACTACGTCCTCTATAACCAAAAATAAATAGAGGATATTGGTTTTTTTCGGTGAAAGATCGAAATTTATTTCATCGAGTGAACATTATCGGTAATATTTTCACGAGTGGCGCAGCACTCGTGAAAATATTACCCATGATATTCACTCGATGAAATAAATTTCGATCTTTCACCGAAAAAAAAAACAAATATTCTATTTATTTCATGCTTTTAACCCTTTCGGGGGGGGGGACTTAATCAAAATCCAGTACCGTTCTTTTCGGTTATTCCCCGTGGCGTACCCCTCAGCACAGCAACGCATTACAATATTACGTCAAGCGCGAGAAATGTAAGGTAAATTACGTCATATTTCCATCTGGTTGTGAGGCACGCGCATTTTACCTAGGTAACTAGTGCGCGGGAACAACTGTTTCCGCCTTCAATTGAAGAGTTAGAATA
Organism: Hippopus hippopus; assembly: GCA_946811185.2. Classification (NCBI taxonomy): domain Eukaryota; kingdom Metazoa; phylum Mollusca; class Bivalvia; order Cardiida; family Cardiidae; genus Hippopus; species Hippopus hippopus. The sequence goes on along the minus strand of OX328096.1, from coordinate 4,255,437 downwards.
TAAAAATCGGTATTTTCACTGGTCGTAACCATGAAATATCGAAAAATATTTCACCGATATTTTTCGATAACCTACCGGAAAGCATGAAATAAAACTCTTTATTACATTCTCATCAATGAATTAGTTGGATTTCACAGTGAATAACACCACTAGTGATGATAAATATTGTATCATCACAAGTGACGATATAGTTTTAGAATTTTTGCCGGAACTACTTTTTACCTGTATTGCTCATATGATACCATTCTTGATAATTTTTAGAATACAATGGATGAATAAGGAATATAATAAATAGGATAATCAACTGGTTGTGTGTGATATCAAAAACCTGTCACTCGAATGGGGTATGATGCGGTTAAAAAACTCGTCGGACGAGTTTTTTAACCGCATCACACCCCATTCGAGTGACAAATTTTTAATATCACGCACAGCAAGTTGATTATCCTCTATATGTTAACAGCTTAAATAAAGCGGAATTTTCTAAATACCAAGACAGTGCCTGTGCTATAGACCACCGAAAGCATTGATTTGCCAGGTTCGACCTGGTACGGCGTCTTATAACTATCTAAACTGATATAATTCTGAAAACGGCGTTTAACACCATATAAACAAACTCAGAAAACACGCTGTTTATAGAAGAAACTCGAGCATATGTCGCTGAGATTTAAACGGTTTTGAATATTTCTTTCATTGACCTGCGTTGTACTTGCCTCGAAGCATGATGTCCGAATGTAAGTAGCCAACTTGCCATAATTCCTGCAACAATTTTTTTTTACATGTCTTCCTTTTTACGGCGGTACCCATAAGAATATGTCGTTCGACACTAAAAGCGAGTTACACCGACGCGTACTAACATTCCTGTAAGACAATGGCGAGCTCGGGCGAAAAAATCTTGGAGTATATAAGAACAGGAGTTTTATTTGACTGACTTGGACAATTTTGTTGAAATTTTAAGTTTAAAGATTCACGCCATTAAAACAAGGAAGAAGAAGAGTGAACGTAGCTGATAAAACATTTTTGGAAATGGCGAAAATATTGTTAATATTTTTTTCATAATATTTTATACCATTTCCGTGCCAAACCCATCACTTCAGTCACACAATATGGCTTAACTATCTGAGATTGTCATTAAAGAAATTGATTGACATTCGCCAGTTGGTCTACGCTGAAATGCCTATATAATATATCTCATTCAATATTCATAATTCAGAAACGCTTTAGAATGCCAATGAATAGATTAAAAATTACCATCAAATATTAATCGTCTCTAAATTTGCTCAGTTTTCTCTTGTGGTTTTTTATTTCAAAAATTTTTGATTATCTATTAAAAGAATTTAAGAAGGCCCCTTGAAAATGTTATATAGATTACAGAAGATTGAACTCTTTGCCAGACGACAAAATATTAGACTTGACGAAATTGAAAGCAATTGCAGACCACAAATTAAATGCGACTCAAATGATAGAATTTGTCTTTGAAACGAAAGAAAACATTGCAGGATAACCTGAAAATGCTGGTTAGCGGCATTTCTTGTTTTTCCACATATATTTAAATAAGGCTTCTTCCTCAGGGTAGTCAATACTCGGGATTCTGTGGTAAATGGTAGTGTATGAGTAAGTAAGAAAAGATTGTGTTGACAGTAGATATTGCACTATACAAGCAATTTATCCTTTGTCCAAAAATATTTTCGAACTCAATAGTTTGCTACAAGATGAAAACCATGTTTGAAGGCGGGTTGTGTTTTATCTTACTGCCTACTTCCGTGTTCTCTGGCAATTTTAGTCCTTCAAGATTTTAAAATGCCAGTCTATACTGTAAATGAAACAAGAGGGCCACGATGGCCCTGAAGTCGCTCACCTGAGTCTTTTGACCAAACATGACCCATTTTCAATCTCTCTCGAGATATTATGACAAACTACCAAGCTTTCAAAATCATTGGACTGAAAATTTGGCCTCTAGCTTGTACTATTCAGCCAAAGATAGCCCATTTGTAGATATTATCAAAACAAAGATTCTGGCCATCTTTCATAAGTACTGGACAGAAAATGTGGCCTCTACGGTGTCAACAAGGTTGTTCCAAGATTTGCCATGGCAACCTAGTTTTTTAACCAATGTAACCTATTTTCAATTTCATCATATTGATCATCAAGACAAACATTCTGACTATTTTTCATAAGTATTGGACAGAAAATGATGACTCTAGAGCTACACAGGCTATTTTAAAGATTTGACCTGGTGTTCTACAATTTGACCCAATGTGGCCCATTTTCAAACTCATTCAAGATATCACTATGAAAAACATTCTGACCAACTTTTATGAGTATTTGACTGAAAATGTGGCCTCTATAGAGTACACAAGGTGTTTGTAAGATTTGACCCATTGACCTATTTTTTGACCCAACATGACCCATCATCAAAACAAACATTCTGACCAAGATTCATGAGTATTGCACTGAAAATGTGGCCTCTAGAGTGTACATAAGGTTTTTCTAAGATTTGACCTAGTGATCTAGTTTTTTACCCGACATGACCCCTTTTCAAACTCGTCTGAGATATCATCAAGACAAGCATACGGACCATCTTTCAAGAGTTTTGGACTGAAAATGTGGCCTCCAGAGCGTACATCAGGTTTTTTCTAAGGTTTGACCTAGTGACCTAGTTTTTGATGCAACATGACCAATTTTCAGACTCATCCGAAATATCATGATGACAAACATTCTGACCAAATTTCAAGAGTTTTGAACAGAAAATGTGGCCTCTAGAGCATACATAAGGTTTTTCTAAGATTTGACCTAGTGACATAGTTTTTAATCCAACATGACCCACTTTAGACGTCGTCTGAGATATCATCAAGACAAACATTCTGACCAAATTTCAAGAGTTTTGAACAGAAAATGTGGCCTCTAGAGCATACACAAGGTTTTTCTAAGATTTGAATTAGTGACCTAGTTTATGACCCGACATGACCCATTTTCGAACTCGTCCGAAACATCATCAAGATAAAACATTCTGATTAGTTTTCAAGAGTTTTGGACTGAAAAATGTGGCCTGTAGAGCGTACACAAGGTAAAAGTTGACGACGCACGACGCACAACGGACGCCGGACACAGCACGATCACAAAAGCTCACCTTGAGCACTTTGTGCTCAGGTGAGCTAATAAAAAGAGAGCCATGCATGTCAAAGAGAAGGGTGAGAGGTATCACTGATTATGTCACACCCATGAATATTCGCGTGAAATTTTTTGTATTCAGATCTGTTGAATCACGATCTTATTTATGCGCTGCTTTTAACGACGTACATCACAATTTTTTCTAACGGACAGATTTTTTTAAAACTTTACAGATACATAGCTCATCAACTCTATAAGTTTACAGTAAAACAAGATACGGGTCACCGTGCTCGTTTCTGACAAATTTCCCTTTGAAAAAGGTATAAACAGTTCCAAAATTCAGCTAATATTGGAATTAACACGCTTTTCTTTAATAGTCAGTTAAACAGGAAGAATATCCAAATATACATCATTTTAGTGAAAATTCATTTAGTTTTGCACAAAAAATTAGATAAAAACCTGGTTTTGAGCACGGTAAATATACAAATATGCATGTTATATATACAATTTATTGGCTCCAGCACTTCACAGCTTTGGAAAACACTGCGGGGAAACAAGCATTTGATCCTTTTTCCACAATTTATTTTCATGTTGTTTAAATACAGTATTTACTTTGAAATTTAGAATGTTCTTGAGAATTAAAATAAGACTGTTATTAAGAGTGGTTGGTGAATACGAGCCATAATTCACTTAGACGGCGGGTATTTGAAAAGTCTACGTTTCTTTGTTAACTTTTACACATCAACTAGATCCATCACGGTTCCATGAACACTGTCTGCCCCTCGAGACCTTCAGCCCTTTGATACTTATCACCGTATTGATTAACCCATGTACTCTAGTTGTTTCTGTGTACAGTGTAGACACATATCAGAATGCAAAGATCGTTCGTTGGTTCTAAAATGCGATATTGGACTGAAATAATACCTCTGGAGACATTTAAAAAATCCATCAATTACATCTACCTGGTAGAACAAAACTTTGTGGTGTTATGAGGGAAAAACTTCAATATCAAAAATCACCAAGACGGCGGGTATTTGAACAGTGTAGTTTTTGTATTTAACCGTGTCTATTCACCTTGTCATAACAGTTCCACGAAGACCAGTCGTCCCTCGGGACCTTCAGTCCTTTGATCCATATCTCTGTATTGATTAATTCATATAGGTCTGAGCCGTAGGTTGGTTGCTTTTCGTTGATAGTGAAGATCAAGATCAGACTTTAAAGATCATCCACGGCCCATATTCTGATTGTAAACTTCGACCGTCATAAATTATCTTCACTGGCATTGAAAGTTTGCTTTTACACCTTAATCCTGTACTACAGAACCCGAGATTTAACGACCCTGAGAGAGAAAGCTTTTGAAAACATCGAGTGAAAAGGAGCTTTGCCTACGACGTGTTCTACCCTTTTTTAAGCTATATTCAATTTGTAGTCTGCAAATGCTTTCAGAAACAAATTCCATCCTCTGAGTTGCATCTAATTCCCTGAATGCATATGCTTTCAATTTATAAAAGTGTAAAATTTTGTGTTTTGGTGAAGAATATTTTTTTTTTTTGTTTGACAGCTGTATTTAACATGATTAAAGTTATATCGCCACGGCCAGTGTACCTGTCCATGCGCCCCAGGAATTTCTTTCATCAGTGCTTAGCACAACATTCTTCCCAATGGTATAACGATGATGCTTTCGTCGGAAACTTTTACATCAATAGCGTTATGTGATGACTGTCTACAGAAACTGACGCATCAAACGTATGATTGTTGTGATTGTCATCAAAAAGGAAACTTTTACATCAACACCATTACGGTGATGATTGTCATTGGAAACTGTAAAATCAAGAACATAATGGTGATGATTGTCATCGGAAACTTTTACATCAGTAGATCTAGCATAATGATATAGAGGATATTTGTTTTTTTCGGTGAAAGATCGAAATTTATCACATAACCTCCCTTATTTTCAGTGTAATATACCCATTACGAATTTTCTTATCTTATACACGTTTGATATCACAATTTAGTGACGTCATTTTTGACGTCATTTTGTACTCTAATTCATTGAAGTGAATGGGTTTTATGGATATTACCGCGTGTGCATCTATAGATGGTTTTGCATCTTCTAATCTATGATTTGTGAAATATTGTCATGTGATAAAAAGAATCTGACATTCGTTGGCGCATGAGATAAAAATTTTATTAAACTCGTCAAGAAAAAATGTTATTAAGCTCGCCAAAGGCTCGCTTAATAACATTTTTCCGAGACTCGTTTAATAAAATTTTATCTCAACGCCAACTCATGTCAGATCCTATAGTTATTTCATCCAGTGAACATCATCGGTAATATTTTCACGAGGGCAGCCACTCGTGAAAATATTACCGATGATGTTCACTGGATGAAATAACTATAGGATCTTTTACACACAAAAACCCCCCCCAAATATTCTATTTATTTCATGCTAGGTAACTAGTGCGCGGGAACAACTGTTTCCGCCTTCAATTGAAGAGTTAGAATATAAAAATCGGTATTTTTCAATGGTCGTAACCATGAAATATCGAAAAAATATTTCACTGATATTTCTCGATAACCTACCGGAAAGCATGAATTAAAATTGTTTCATCTGAAACTTTCACATCAAGAGCATACTCATTTTTTCCTAAAGCATGATGCTGATAATTGTCATCAGAAACCGTTACATCAATAGCATTAGGGTCATAATTGTCATCCGAAACCATTACATCAAAAACGTTACGAATCTTACGACGATGATTATCTTCGGAAACTAAATCAATAGCATAATTATTATTATTGTCACTGGAAACTTTAACATCAAAACCTTAATGTGGTGTCCGTGGTTGTGAGGTAGAGCGTCGGCCTCGTAACCATAAGGTCCTGAGTTCGATACCCGGGAGCGGGTGTCATCTTTGGGATTTTCCATTGGCCCACATGTTCGGCGCGAGTACTGGTGCAGTTCCCAGGAAGCAGAATCGAGAGAGATTAGTATAAGTTGTAAGAACTTGTTTCTCAATCGATGTAAAATAAATATGTTTAAACTAAAACCTTAATGGTTCAAAAGCATGATGTTGATGATTGTGATTGGAAACTATTAGATCAAAAGCGTTATGGTGATGTTTGTTGTCGGAAGCTATTACATCAAGAGCATGATTGAAATAATTGTCATTGGAAACTATTAGATTAATAGCATTATGGTAATGAATGTTGTAGGAAACTGGCACATCAAGAGCATAATGGTGATGGATGTCATTGGAAACCACTTCATCGAACAGCATAATGATTATAATTGTCACCGAAAGCTATACAGTCATTCCAAAATTTGGGTGCATATACAATGTTAAAAAAATGATGCCATCAGAATGCAAAAAACTGTTGTTGTCTACAGTAAATAAAACATTTCAGATGTCTAACTTAATTTTTTCCCTACCTACTATGTCCTGTCATGGAGATACATGTATGCTATTCAATGTGGGAACCTTATTTCTAAGTAACGTATTTTAAATGAACAGCAACGTCATTTTGATAACTTATCTCTGATTCCATGGAAATTCTGTTGACATTCTTGCATGTTGTTCAGATGTGTTTACAGTTTGCCATGTCTTTAGAGACAAAAACAGCCCATGTCAGTGAAAACGGGTGCTAGTGAAAATAACATTGTTTTAACTAAATGGTCCATGAAATAATGCAAGACTGAGTTTCTTATTAAAGACAACAGAATATAACTAGAGGACTTCAATTACTTTTTCAAGGAACAGGTATACACATGTATAACCTTTCAGGAATAACACAAAGCCGTACGTCAGCTAACCTTTCTGATTGAATGGTACTTTACGCCGCTTTCAACATAATTTCAGTTACATCACAGATAAAGCTCACATATTCATGTGTTTCCTCGGTTTCATCAGTACTTGGACACTCCAACGAAAAACCCAGTGGATCCAGTGAGGCTCGAACCCGGGCCTTCCGGCTCACGAGCCCTACATGTCAACACCGAGCAATGCAGGACCTCCCGTCCGGTACAGATGTTTTTTTCATCGAAACATGATCACAAAGGCCTTCATAAAGTAACAGATGTTAACATACGTGTTCTTTTTTACTGAAATGAAGCCATGGACACTAGTATTATACTAAAAATGACAACAATGAACCTATTATCATATGTGCCACAAGTAGAGATTCCATAGCTTATGAACTTATCGATCGATGTGTTCGGCTATTCAACACTTTGTAGAATGTGGGCCAATGAAATCTTTCAAGAAATGGATACTTTATATTTACAAAAGAGTTTTATTTTTTGTTTTCTTTCGTTTTTGTTATCTTATGGAGGAATACGAAATCTTTTTCTGTGTTTTCAACAAAAGCATTACTTATGACTTCTATGTAACCTGAAACATCATCTTGAGTAATTATATTTTGGTTCTATAGCATCAACAAAAGCACAATAGTCTCGGTACCGCTCAAGAAAACCTTTTGGAAACTTGAATGGTTCAAATAAGAGTGGAAACATAAAACACAAATGTCTTAATTTTGAGTGAAAAATGAATCATATCTTGACCACACATGACTTATGTACGCAGTCTTGCCCCTGCCATCAACTTTCCTGAAAACACCAGAGCTAGAAATAATGCCATCTAATGTCTTTCGCTCTAATAAAATCATTTCAATAAAAAGTAGCCTCAGTTGAGTAGAAAAGTCTACGGAGAAAACAGGATTCTGTAATGATCAAAGATTACAGCAGATAATCCTAAAGTAGAGTTTATCACAAATTTCTGAAGCGATATCCCTAAAACAAGCTAAACCTTAATGACTTAACTTATATCACCCTAAGTAACGAAAGATAACTACTAATGTCCTTTATTCGTGGAAAGTTTCATAGAGATCAATAATTTCAATTACTTAAATATAGAGCCGCCTACGAGATCAAGACGGATTGGGTTCTGAGGTTTTCATTATTGTGTCATCACCAGATTTGAGCGACCATCTGAAACTTATCTCCACATCAACAATTTCAATGTAATCTAATTTTGTTATTCTTCTGGAATCTTTAATATATACTTTGCGTATTCTCTCTGAAAGTTTCAGCTTTTGATATAGGCATCTTGTAACGGAGTTCACATACATGGGAGTTATATATCATGCGTCTAGCAAATAGATCTGTCATCCTGAAATATTAATCCATATTATTAAATTCCATTACATGTCACAGATAAATCATTTCAACCAAACGGTGTTTGTATATCAACTAAAATGTTATTTCATGACAGATTATATACTACTGCTTACAGAATTCTGCACACTGTTTGTTTTGAACAAGTGCAACTATTCTTACATAGCATACATTTAGTGAATTTATTTAATTCCCGTTACCAACACAATGAATAAGAGCAAATTTCATAATTTCCTTTGAAGTTTTGACATAAACAGTGTTATTTTAGGAATGTATGGTTAACAAATTATTTCAAACAAATTCATTTAAAAGCACAACCCACAAGACCACCGTTTATCTTTTATTTACTCGTTTAATTTTTGACATCCGTTACAATTCATGTCATGTCTCCGATACAGTTACAGATCAGCTGACCGTATACCATTAAACACTGCAAAACGACCTCAGTAACTGTACTTAGAAATAAAATGATTTAATCCTGCAGAATATACAAATTATCAGATTCTAAATAAAGCAAATCTAGCAGTAAAAACAGCTACATGTATCTGTCTTTAAATCATCAAGACAATTTTCGAAAAAGCAAAAAAAAAAAAACATTACACATATACTATGTAGTGCCCAATACAAATAAATGAAGTCAACTTCGTACATTTATACAATTCAACTTGTAAAATCAATTGTAGTTAAAGTATCAAATTTGTAACGAATGTTAATATTCATGGAGGTTAAAGATTTCCTAGATTTTGGCCAATTTTAATCAAGTTTGAAGACTTTCCATCCAAATATATGGTTTGTTGTTTACAATGGGCTAGACCCCATATGAAAATGCAGCTAGAAAAGGAGTAATTACTCAGAAATTCTGTTTAATGCAGGCACAGAAGTTAAATGAATGCACATTCCATATTTAAGCCACTCTTGATACCCGGACCTTTTTTATCTTTTAAAGGTCAAGTATTACTTCCAAACTTCAGATAAGATAGTAGGCCATATGAAAGCGACCTTGCTTTGCAGAAGACCAAAGTTTTGTATATATTTCACCTCTTTGAATAGCAGTAACAGAGATCATTAGATATAAGGCGACAAATGATAATTGTGCCAAATACCATGGAAATATCAGATATACCTACACATGATCAGTAAAAACGACTTTTTTTAGTTTTGATAAAATTCAGGAGCAGACAAGCGCTTCCTAGGTAACAAACACTGACTGTAATTTGTCTTTGTATAGATCCACCCGCGGCAGTGACTGCGAAAAATACCACGTTTTTGCATATTCAAGGTCATATTTTATTAATCACGGAGTTTAGGTGGTGTAAATTGGTGTGCAACAGTAGCATATAATTAAATAAATATGAAATCAAACCAATGACGACTTCGTAGGATTTCAGTGTTTTGAGTGAAAACAACGACACCAGTGAATGCAAATGGCACATGAAAAATGGAAATGCGTGTTTTTTCTGAAGAGCATGATGGAGACAATTGTCATCAGAAACTGGCACATAAATAGTATAATCATTATCCTTCATCGGAAACTGCTACATCAATAGCATAATCGTTACTTATGTTGTTTGAAACCGTTACATGAAGACCATAATGGTGATTATCGTAATCGCAAACAGTTGCAATGATGACGATTGCCATCCAAAACTTACAGAAAGAGCATAATTATGATGATTATCATCGAAAGTTACTACATTAATAGCATAATACCTGCTGTAACAATCTCTGACGACAATCATCATCATAATTCTGTTGACCTTATAGTTGCCGATAACAAATGTCACAATAATACTCTAGATTGAACAGTTTCCGGTGGAAACTAAAATGATCATGCTATTGATGTGACAGTTTCCGGCGCCATCATTATGCTATTGATGAGCATGTAACAGTTTTCGATGACAACATCATCATCCTGCTTTTGATGTAAGTTTTTGATGACCATCAAGCTTTCGGTGTAATAGTTCTAGATGACAACCGCCTTATGATAATGATGGATACCACGGTAAGAGAGAATGATATAATATGAGGAACGGTAGCGATTAAGATGCCACAATAAATAGTAAATAGAAATAGAATTGATCACAAATTTATAACTAACACAGATACTGATTGCATTTAGAATATATCATCATTAATGATCATGTTCCTCCTTATGAGAAAATTCCACGTGTTCGTTTTGTGCTGCAATTACCAAGATAGCAATTGTCATAGTTAAGTTTACGATCAAGAACACAAGAAAACAGGCGTTGTCCAAAGCCTTCACAAGTCGACGCCAAGTTACCGTCACATCTTTCTTTTCGATTTCTTCAGTCTCGGGCAATTCCGTAGCATTACCATCATGTTTGATCAGACTGATGGGTTCTACCTTCGTTTTTGAGGTTCCTTTTGGGATTTTCTCTGCGTTTGGTTCCCGAGATCTATCTGATGATGAAAATAGGATTGTGAACCGTATAAAGCACCGTGGTACCGGTGACGAAGGATTTCTGTTATAGAGACGGATTTCAAGGATAGTTATTATTGCAATAACTGTACTTAGAAGTGTGCCGATGAAAACGTAAATATTCAGAAATGCAATGGTTTCCGAGTTCTCAGGAAGCCTACCACTGACGATCGTTAGAAAAACAGCCAAGGACAAAAACACCGTCACCACAAAACTGGCCTTCTCCCCGGATTCCACGGGTAATATAAAAACACAGATGTTCAAGAATGACAGCAATGAGATAGGTAAGAAAATGTTAAGTACGAAATACACAGGATTTCTATTCATTTTAATCGAACAAATAATGTGGAATGCGTCATCACCGTCACTTGCCACAATCTGTGTTTCCGTGATTGTCCAGCCGGTAGTACCACCATATTCATGAAACTCCATATGGTCTTGTTCCGGCGACATACTAAGTTCATTTTTAGCGTAGCCGGAGGCCTCGAAAGTCATGGAGCAGACCTGGGTGTCAAACGGAAATTTTTGTACTTTAGCAGTGCATGTTGTATGAAATACATGGATTGGTGTCCATTCTACATGACCTGTGCTATCAACGAGTACCTGTAAAGAAGAGGTACCAAGCTCTGATTGGCTTGTAACGGAGTTCTCCAGCACAATGTACGGTCTCCAAATATCCGACTGCGGTAGATGTATGTGACTGACATTGGAAAAATTTCCAGGTTCCCATTGAAGAAAATCATCATACCACGACAAGGAGAGTTTTCCTGCCGCGGATATTGTTTCTTTGACTTCATCGAATTCTATTATAGCAATGATAGCAATGCTAAAGTTCACGTATGTAGGATTTTGCCAAGTCTTTGCTGGCCGCACATGTCTATTATAATTATTCGAAACGAACAAATGATCCCAGATTTCTTTCGTTCCATAGCATTCATAGAAAGGTCCAGAAAACATCACAGCAAGGAGCAGTAAACTTTCCATCGTGCCCTTAACGTTAAAAGGAAAAGGCAGAACACGTCTTGTAAAAACTGACAAAATTGTTTGATGCGCGCCTCTTCACTTTTTTTGAAATTTGATAGTTTTTAAGAAACAAATCTTCTTTTCAAAAGATTCTGTAATTAATTTTACGCGTTGTTGAGGTTTGTCTTCAAAATGATGTCGAGTTAAATTATCTATGTCAACACGACGGTATCTAGCTCTTATATATGTATCATTTTTATCACTTATGTAACAGGGATATTGAACTTCCCAGAATTAATTAATTTTAATAGTACATGGTCGTTAACGTTTGTAAACATTTAAAATACATAATTGAATGAAAAAATCGAGCCCTTATTTCTGTTAGCCTATCTCCTGCTGGTATACAAATTGATAATTATTGGGTTTTATACTCGTCTTCTAACGATGTCCACTTTATACGGTAACTGGTAGCCTGTATCGATCTACTTAGCCCTGGTTCAGGCGCCAGTAGTTTCTTACTACTCGTTAATTAGTCTCGCCATCTTCTAATTGGCCTGCAACACGCGAAAAGGGGCATTCGGACGGTTGCGCAAAGTGTCGTCCCGGATCAGCCTGCGCATTCCGCTCAGACTAATCCGAGACGACACTTTCCGTTCTTATGTAATTTTCTGTTTTGTGCAAGTCTACCGTAAGACAAAATCTCATATAGTCGTAAAGTGCCGTCTCGGATAAGCCGGCACGGACTGCGCAGGCTTATCCGAGACTACACTTTACGCAAATGTCCGAATGACCCTTTTCCCGTATTGAAGGCCATTATTAAGGTCTAAATATAGATCTTTAGCAATAAACTGCGAATCAGTTTCAGTATCTTTTGACAAAAAAGAGTAAAAAAAAATATTTACGGAGAAAAAATGATCAGACTGGAAGCAAGGCTATCTATGCATCAGACGACCGTTGGACTGTAGGCCACTGGCACTTTTAATTTTTGCGAACTTCGCCATTTTTAACTTTATGTTTAAGACTTCTATTTTTAGTTTAGAAAGGGCAGAGTTCCTTTCGTTCTCTTTTCCAGACGACAAAAATGTAGTCTTGTCCAACTTGAAAGTATTTGCAGACGACAGTTTAAATATGGCGTGAACGATGGACATTGTCTTTGATAGGATAGAAAACATTGTTGGAAAAGGAGAACATGCTGATCATCAGCATTTTCTTCTTTTCCCTCAATGTTTTCAAAAGGTAGCTTTCCCAAATTCGTCAAAACTCGAGATTGTTCGGGTAAAGGCTTAACCCTTTACCACACAAGAAAATTTTAGACCAGTCCGAATTGAAAGCATTTGCAGACGACAGTTTCAACGTGGCTCATATCAAATGGTTTTTCTTTGATAGGGTAGAAAACATTGTGGGAAAAGAAGAAAATGCTGGTTACCAGCATTTTCTCCTTTTCCCACAATGTTTTCAAAAGCTTTCTCTTTCATGGGTGTTAAAAGTCGTCATTGTGTGGTAAAGGGTTAAGCATCGAATAAACCCTGAAAACATTTTCAGTCTAGAGATACGACCCAAAAAAATGCAATTTCAATGTTGTTTTTCTCCAGAGTTTCAACAAAGCGGACAGTACCTATCTAAGATCAGACTGCACGTTCTGTGCAAGTCTTATCTTGATCTACATTGCCCTGAAAGGCAACTTAATTTGCGAGAGGCACTCTATATGGTGGCATATTTCTGCCACGAGATAAGAGATAGCTATTATGATAATTTTAGAAAACTATCGCGATAAATTAAAGTTTCCTGGAAATTTTATCGAGATAAACTTAATATTTTAACGCAAAATTTCTCAATCGTGCACTAACCTGACATTCGAGATAAAATTATCGCGATAGTTCTATCTGCTGCTCGACATCTATAAATAGAAAATTCACCATTTGGATGAACTCGGTAGTTTTTGATTTCACAAGATTGCAGTAAGTAAAAATTCGAATTATTACCAATTATAGCTTAATTGATTAATTCTGACAAGACTGGAAATGAACAGAAGTCTGTAAAATCACAAAGCCGACTCGAAATGCCTTCTACAAACAACTTTAAAACCATTCAGGTAAAAGGAGAAACCATAAGGTTGTAGACAAAGATGTTCCGAAACAGTATCTAATTATAGATACAGTGAATGTCAGTTGTGGGCACGAAAGCAAAAAAAATCATGATAACAGTTAGAATTATCGCGATATTTTCATCGTGATAAATTTTATTATCTAGATAATATTTCCAGGAAACTTTGTTTTATCACGATAGTTCTCGTAAATTATCGCAATAGCTATCTCGTATCTCGCGGCAGAAATACGCCACCATAACTCTAAGAGTTAAAACCAACTGCCTGTGCCACAGACAATTGAAGACATTGCATTGATAGGTTTGACCGACGACCTGTGGCGAGCTGTTACTCTAGGAAACTCGCTCTGTATCGAAAAAAAAAGACATTGACACTTTTGGCTGTGTGTCGAAGAGCTGTCATCGCTTCTCGACGGCTCTTGCCAGTCATTTGCGATACCTTCAAGGGGTGTAAAATTGTCATGAGTTGACATTTAAGTTTTTTTTTTCTCTCGAAGCATGTCGTCCGAATGTATGAAACTAACTCGTCATAACTCCAAACGAATATCGTTGACATGTTATTTATATGTAACAGCGCTTCTCGTCAATTATTATTATGTCGTTCGACAATTCACGAGATTTATATAGACGCGTGCTGAACATTTGTTCGAGACAATGCGTTGACATTGTTTTAACGGCGTACCTCGCGATTAAAATGTGTCTTCCGAAGAGTCAGGACTCGAAAGTAGTTTTACATCGATGCGCTTAACATGTGCTCTAGTTGATGGCGAGTTAATGGGACAGCGCTTCGTGAAAGTACGAATTAGAGTATACGTGTAGTTCGACTGTTTTTAATATCATTGTTGAAACTTTAATTTTAAAGGCCCTTATCATAAAAAGGGTAAAAGGGTAGAACGTGCCACCTTAGAAAAACAGAAAGAAAAAGATGACTGGAGTTTAGAACGTGTTACAAAACAGTCGCTAGATCCTGAGCAAAGAAGGCATTTATAAAGATCGTAGAAAAAGGAGAAAATATATATACTTTTTTTAAACCCTTTTGAAGCCAAATTCCATCATTTTTAGACATACTAAATGAATTTAATATCTCAGATTGTCATTAGTGAAATCTTAGATTGTCATAAGTGAAATCGATCGGCACTCGCCAGTCAGTCTACGTTGAGATGGCTCTATAACCTATCTCATTCAATATTCATAATTCAGAAACGCTTGAAAATGCCAATAAACACATTGAAAGAATCCCATAAAATATTAATCGTCTCTAAATTTGCCCAGTTGCTCTTGAGTACATTTTTTTTTTTTTTCCTTCTTTGTTCAGAAAATTATTCGATAACCTTTTGAGACAAATTTAACACTTTTAGCGTCCCAGAACAGGTAGCCTAATCTTAGATTTATACTGTCTGACTACTGCTTAGGCGACCCATAATATATCTTTTTGAGTTTCAGTGGAATATGTTTTCAGCTGTCGTAGAAGGTCGAGTTTCAAATAGTTTAGGCTTAAAGGCCAAATAGAAATTAAACAGAGACAATCTTTTGTATTTCAACAGTATGAAACATTATTGTTAGAAAAGGATCAAATGCTTGTTCCCCCGCAATATGTTTCCCAAAGCTTGCCGGAGCCTGATAAATCGTGTTCGTATATATTGTTGTCATATTAAACTTTTAATCGCCACAGGCCGAATAAATAGCTTCTGCTAACAGAGTAGATCAAGATCAGACGATCATCAACAGTCTAAATTTTAATTAAAAACTATGATCACAGAGTATCTTCACTGGCACTGAATTTGTACTTTTGGATATTGAATCGATTTCATATTCCTAGCAGAAAAAGTTTTAGTAATTGTTCATGTAATTCTATGAGGTAAACTCGGTTACCAAGAATTCTGGGACTCACTAAGAAGGCGGGTATTTGAAGAGTTTAGTTTCTTTCTTACTTCACATACTCATTTCATCCAGATCTGTTAATATTTCCGTGAACACCACCCGTTCCTCGGGTTCTTCAGTCCTTTGATCCTTATCTATGTATTGATAAACAAATATAGCGCTGAATCCTTCTTGAGTGTAGTTGCTTTTTTTATTGAAAATCAGACTGCAAGCATCGTTCACAGTCCTAGCCGTGATTACAAACTGTGACCATGAACTATCTTCACTTACACTAAAATTTTACTTCTGTTCACTGAAAAATGAATTTACTAATTTTGCTTGGCAGAACAAGAGTTTAATTGTACTGTTGTGGGGGAAAACGTTAATTATCAAAGAGTCCAAAAATCACCAAGAAGGCGAGTATTTGAAGAGTCTAGTTTTCTTAATGATCTTTATAGGTTCCCTTTGTCGAGAAATATAAACGGTGCCTTGAACACCACCCTACACTCAGGACCTTCAGCCCTTTGATCCGTACATCTGTATTGAGAAATCCATATAGCGCTCAGACCATCTTTAGTCACTTTTTCGACAGCGAAGATCAAGATCAGATTGCAAGGATCATCCACTGTTCGTATTTTGATTCTAAACTTAGACCGTCGTGAAGTACACTAACTACAGCTGATATCGTGTTTAGACATTAGAAAAGAGTCGATATATACGAGTATTTACTTGGCAGGAAAAATGGTAAATCGTCAGAATTCTTTTAGGAAAAACTCAATTTGTTTCCAAAAACTCTTGAACTTTCAGTTCCAAAAACTCAGGGACTTAGAAGGCTGATATTAGAAGAGTTAATTTTTTCTTTACATTTGCAAAAAGTATCGACCCAGGCCAGCCTGTGCAGTCCTCACAGGCTGGCCTGGCTCGAAACTTTTTTTATGGGTCAATTGTCAGCATGTCAAAGGACCAGTATACCTCAGTCTGTTATTAGAAAGAATGGGTTTTATGGACATATAATTGTGTGATGACTTGCTTGGTATAATGCATCACAGGGATTCATGAAACTCCCTTTTGCCAGAACGCCTCTTATATATTTATCTATTGTTATTTACTCCATCCAAATTCAACAACCCATTACCAAATAATTCCAATTTTTAACGATCTTTAGGAGAAAGGGTTTTAAGAACACTGTACAAGAAAAAGAAACTCTTGATATCACATTCACAGACAAATCCCAATGTTTCAGCTACACTTCATTTGTCGCCTGTAATGCTTTTAATTTGGACGAATCTACCATTTGTCGTCCTGTAAAGAGTTGTGTACAGTTCAATGACCATCACCCGCCCCTCGGGACCTTCAGTCCTTTGATCCTTGTCTCTTAACCCATGTTGTTAATTAACCTATATGATTCTGAACCCGACCTTAGTTTGCTTTCAAGCATGCGGTCTTGGCTTGTTTTCACCGACCATTCTTAGTTTTAATCTTAGTCTTGTTCTAGATTGAGAAAGTAACACAACTTCTGATTGGCTAAACCATTTGGTTTAGCCAATCAGAAGTTGGGTTACTAATACATATAGAAAACTCTTGTTTGCTTATTTGTACTGGAGTTTAACGCCGTTTAAACAGCTTAAACGTAGAAAATTCTTAAGAATAGGACTTGGAATGTTCTTAAGAATGGTTGGTGAATTGGTACCCTCAGATTGTGAATGTACAATACCCTCTACTCTGATTGATTGATTGATTTACAGAATGGTGCTTTTGGTCGCTTTCATCATTATTTCAGTCACATCACGGCGACAGCTCACATATTTATTTATTTCTTGGGTTCTACCAGTACTATGCTAGAGCTCTGAAGTGTCTTGCCAAGGGACACTTCCGTGAAAATCCCAGTGGATCCAGTGAGGCTCGAACCTGGGGCCTCCGGATCACGACTCCTACGCTATCCACAACTATGCCAGTTGACTAGTATTCTGATAAAAACTGCCTCAAATGGCAATATCTGCATTCACTGCACTGACTGTAAAATCACCGGTTCATTTATTTAGCACATTCTGGATCGCTCTATTATGAAATCTGTAGATCTACTGTATCTTAAGAGAAACGAACAAAAGTCACACAAAATTTGGATTGAGACAATAGAAAAATTATTGTGATAAATGGAAAAAATTGCTCTTTGGGCAAATTCTCTGGAATTGTCTCGATGCTTTCCAACCCCTTATACCCATTTAACTTTTGTCATCTGGTAATTCTTAGCAAAGTGGAAACTGTAGCTCTGACTGTACATATGTGCAGCCTGATCTTGCTCTACACTGGCCGCATTAGCATATACGATTATAGATAGGGCTAAGCTCTTTACCAAAATGACAATATTTTAGACTAGTCCAAATTGGAAGCATTTGCTGACGAAAATTTAAATGTGAATCAATGGACTTGGTTTGTTTCTGAACGGTAAGAAACATCGTGGGAAAAGGAGAAAATGCTGGTTACCAGCATTTTCTTCTTTTCCGACAATGTTTTAAAAAGTCCAGTTTCCCAGGGTCTTTAAAACTTGGAATTGTATGGTAAAGGGTTGAGCGATTTTTAATCGACGATACTGTATATTAATTGATATCCGATGGACTCGATATTTGGTATAGAAATGTTGTCATTGTATACGGTATTTAAATATCATTAAGACCTCATCACTATATGTCTGGTAGCATCGAATTTGGTCCTGTCATATTGAATTATAATTCATAATTTATGAGAAGCCTTAGATATGAAAAGGTTGCTTTAAATTGAACCCTGTCAATCAATAAAGCCGGGTCAATATCTGTGTCTTCTCCTTGACGGAAGATCGAGCCACTTGCAGACCACTTTTACCTTCTCGCAGCAACACCGCTTTTGAAACATCTCGACAGAGAAATGAAATTGATTGTGATGGTAATTATTCCGTATCAGGAGAGCGAGAGAGAGAGAGAGACAGAGAGAGGGGGGGAGACAGACAGACAGACAGACAGACAGACAAAGAGACAGAAAGAAGAGACAGAGAGAGGAAGAGAGAAGGGAACACACACAGACAGACTGACGGACGGACAGGCCTGCTGGCAGGCAGGCAGGCAGCCAGACAGACAGGCAAGAGAAAGAGAGAGAGAGAGAGAGAGAGAGAGAGAGAGAGAGTACAATGTTTTGAATCAGGTAAAACAATGTAAAACTTAATTCATTTAAACAGGTTTCAACTTCTTTCCCTTTTAGCTATTATAACTTGTATTCATGAAGACGAAACAAAAGCTAAGATACGTGCTCATCTTAGGGGTCTAAATACACTTCTGATGATTCACAAAGAATAAAAATCTTTTTTCAGGGGCCCTTTTCCAAGGAAAAGGGGATTATGGAAAAATTAAAACAAAACCCAGAATGACTAAGTTTTGAGGAATTTTAATGAGCAGTTTCTCCGTTTGCTGTGGTATTATCAAGTGTCTTCATGTTATCCGTAATTAACGATGATGTTTTCAAGTCGTCTGCTGCATTTGTGTTTCAGATATATAGTCATAAATTTTTATAAGATTTAAGTCTTTATTTGGTAAAATCTAGATCTATTTTACCATGCATAAAATGTTACATTTAGTTAACCATAATTTACGTAAGGATCTCGTTTTTAACAACCCCGAGGTAAAGAAGTTTTGAAAACATTGTCGGAAAAGGAGAAACTGGTGGTACAGTCTAAACAAAAATTTCTCTTTTTTGCACAATGTTTTCAAGACTAATTCCATCATTTGAGTCATATTTAATCTGTCGTCTATGAATGCTGTCGATTTAGACGAGTCTAAATGATTTTATTGTCTAGCAAAGAATCAAGATACGTTTACATGATTGGTTACCCTGCGTTTACACCATGTTCCCGGCAGCCACGTTTCTGACAACCGTGGACAAAACGCGATTGGCGTAATACAACGCATAGGAACGGGATAAGCAAACTTTTCAGACCGTGATCGCCGGGGATGCCGTGCCATATTTTTGGACTTGCAAAAAATTTGCTACAGCAGTGCTGCCGACCGTTGCGTTCTACTACGGCCTGATCGATACCGGTGAAAAAAGGGTTTCTACGTCCAAACACGGATCGTCTCTGAGTCTTGTTATGGCTTGTTACGTGCTGGTAAGTTCTGATGCGATCAAGTTTGCTTATCCCGTTCCTCTGTGTTGTATTGCGTCAATCCCGTTTTGTCCACGGTCATCAGATACGGGGCTGCCGTGGCTGCCGGGAACGTGGTGTAAACGTAAGGTTAGACGTTTAAATCTAAATGAGGCATGCTCTGTGAAAGGGGGGGGAGGGCAGAGTCTAATGCATCTGCAAAAGTATCGACCCTAATCAGCCTGCACAGACTGAATATGGGTCAAATTTCTGCTCGTCAAAGGACCAGTCTACCTTAGTCGGTTATTAAGATCCATGGTTATTTGACGATTTGCTTTGAATAAAAAAATGGACTACTGAGATGAATTAAACTCGCTTTTATCAGAGCATTGCTCAAATAGTTAACAATGCATAATGATAGGATGATCCGCAACATCGTAAGTTTTAGTGCTACACATACCTTTAAATGGGAGGTTACTGTGATCAAAATGAGTTACTTGTGGATGCTACAGTTTTTGCCCTTGGAAATCTAAATGCTGATTTACGCAGTTTTCAACAATCACGGCAACGGCTCACTTGTCACTGTGTTTCCTAGCTTTCATCAGTACAAAACTGGAACTGATCAGTCTTGTCCAACGGCACTATCTGGGCGCCCGATTTTGAACAGTCAGCATCGTACAACGTTCTAAACTTTCGCTTTAATTAAAGAGGGGGGTTGACTAAGGGAGAGAACTACGTAATAATTATAGGCTTACAATATAAAAACGAATTAGTCTCCCTTGAAAATTTACCTACGTGATGATCTCGTACGATAGTAAATTCGAGTAGAAACTGTGCCCATTCATATTATTTACCTGTCCCGTACTTAACTAGGTCGAGGTGTGAGTTATATACGTTTGTATAAGTTGGGCTATATGGTCCCAGAATACGTAACCTTGGATAAAGTGGTACATTATATTCGCTCTGAAGTACGGTATTGTGTTGGACATAGATAATACTAAGTCTTAAGTCTTTTTTGTGTAGTTTTCCTTGTTGTGCATAGTTTGTCAGACCTGGATTTAAATCATAGTTGGAAGTTTTTGTGACAAGGTTTTTACTTTTACATCTTGGATTTTATGATACCTGTTGACGTTTGAGCTGTTTTCACGTGTACAGAACCCGGTAAGTAGATCACGATCTTAATCCGAGTTGGTTTACAGGTGTTTTTGTGAACTGTCATGTTTACACACTCAAAGTTCTTGTTAATTTCTTTTTGAAATACAGTACCAAACGACAAAAAATTTAGACTCGTCCAAATTTAAAGCAGTTGCAGACGACATGTTGGACGTGTCTGGAATAGTGGAATTTTTCGTGGAAAGGGAAGAAAACCCGCATGGGATAAAAAAAAAAGACCTACTTGTTACCAACATTTTCTCCTTTTCCCATGGTGTTTTCGTAAGCCGCTCCTGCTCAGAGTTACGAAAAAGGGGGAGAGGGTGGTATAGTTAAGTTTAATATGGCATCTTTCTGAGAAACACACTGCTACCAGAAAAATACTTTTTGTGTCATGCAACACTTTTAAAAACTTGAGAACACTTTTAAAAACACTGTGACAAAAGAAGTAGTGCTCATAACACGTGACTTCACATTCCGTCACAATATTTCAATTCAATTTGTAATTCATGTTGAGTTTATAAGGATGACACTTTTCAGATATATCCCTCATTACTGAAGATATTTGAGCCATGCTCTGTGAAAAGGGGCCTTAATTCATCTGCAAAAAAAGTATTGACTCGGGTCAGCCTGCACAGTCCGTATTTTGATTTTCATTAGTTTTTGATAGAAAACAACCTGTTCAGGTATGCCATCAGCAAACAGTCCTGTCTTGTTTCAACTCTGACGAAAAATCTTTGAGAAAATATTGTAAAAATAAGAGAAAATGCTGGTAACCAGAATTCTCTCCTATTATCACAATGTATTCAATTCTTTCTAATACAAAATCTAACATTTAAGTAACTTTTGGTTCATTTCAGTTTGTCCCCTGCCAATGCTTAAATTTTGTCCACTGGTAATGAGTTAACTTTCAAAGTATGTTTCACAAGTTCAAAACTACATGCCTTTGCAGCCAGTGTAGATCAAGATCAGCAGGCACCACAGAACATGCAGTCTGATCTTTGATTTACACTGCCTGCTAGACAAAAGCAACATTG
The DNA here is from genome assembly GCA_946811185.2 of Hippopus hippopus. Taxonomy (NCBI): domain Eukaryota; kingdom Metazoa; phylum Mollusca; class Bivalvia; order Cardiida; family Cardiidae; genus Hippopus; species Hippopus hippopus. The sequence goes on along the minus strand of OX328096.1, from coordinate 4,233,492 downwards.
AAAATACAATTATTTGGCTCGTACATCTAAATTTAAGTTTTTACCACATAACAGCCTAAGAAAAGTCTTGAAAACATTGTGGGAAAAGAAGAAAATGCTGGTAACCAGCATTTTCTCCTGTTTCCCACGATGTTTTCTCTATTCTTAGAAGCAAATTCCATCATTTTATTGGCATTTATTTTGTCATTTGCAAATGCTTTTAATTTGGACAAGTCCAAAAAATGTGGTGTTTGGTAAAGTAGTACAATATACTGGTCCATTGCTGGGTTTATTTGGTGCTTTATGGGTTAACCCTTTACCACATCATCCCGACTTTTAACGACTTTGAGAAAGAAGCCTATTGAAAACAATGTGGGAAAAGGAGAAAATGCTGGTAACCAGCATTTTCTCCTTTTCCCACAATGTTTTCTACTCTTCCTGAAACAAGTCTCAATTTTTCAGTTACATTTATTTTGTTGTCTGCAAATGCTGTCAATTTAGACTAGTCTAATTTTTTTTTCATTTGGTAAAGAGTTAAGCGTGTAACTTGTAATAAATTTTGATTGGTCTGATCAGCCTGGTTGTTCAGTTGATAACATATAGGGCTTGGGGGTCCTGCATGGCTCAGTGGTAAGGTGTAGGACCCGTGACCTAGAGGCCCTGGGTTTGAGCCTCACTGAATCTGCTGGGTTTGTCATAGGAGCATCTTTGGACAAGACATTTCAGAGCCCAAGCCTAGTACTGGTGATACCCAGGAAATGTGAGCCATCATGGTGATATTATGACTGAAGTAATTTTGATAGTGGTGTAACACACCATTGACAATCAATCAATATACAGGGCTTGAAACCAGGGGTCGCTGGTTTGAATACCAAGCTCAACCAATTTCCTCCTCGGGATTTAAAAAAAGTTATTGTGACAGGATTCATTCCTCTCTCAGCGCTGTTCATTGTTTCAATTGGAAAGCGGTCAGTGGCTTCGGAAGAACATTATGCAAAGTGCTGGTAGAAGAAATTCTAGGAGAAGTTGCTGATGGTTAGGTGCACTGACCGCCACAATAACTGAAATAATGTTGAAAACTGTGTTAATTTAATGCTTTCACTACCAATGACGACTTACGTAGCTTTTGCGGATGATGTAGATCAAAATCAGACTTCACAGAACATGCAGTCAGATCTTTGATCTGTAGACACCATCCACTACATGATGCTAGACTGTGATGCAATTCATCATCAGTAACAGTAGTAATCCTTTTTTAGACCTCAAAAAAAGTAGAATTTCTTGAGTTAACTACTGGTAGTGAAAGACTTAACGCAATACAAACACACAATACAAACCGTCACCATGAAAAGGGTTATATATTAATACTAGATCACGCTTGGATGTTTTGTTCCCTGGAAACCATCACAAAACCAGCAACAAACTTGTGAAATCCTGGGAAAATAGAAGGGCAAATTGACCTTGTCAGCTTCCAACCATCTGACAAACCTTGTTAACCCTTTACTAAACAACCCTGCTTTTAACACCCTGTAAACTTTACCAATTGACAATTTTTCGGTGTAGCTGAATGTGCTGGCTTTTGACCTCCTTTTTGGTACTGATAACAAATGAATAAATAGAAGTTTGTGATTGGTAAAAAAATATAGACATGTTTATTCTACTGGTTCCTGCCTAATTGCTGGCAAATTTACACTGTTTTGAAGATATTTCTTGTTTTTACTTTTCTATTTGACAGCATTTGGAGATGACATATTAACTGTTGGTCCAATGTTGGAACTTACTGTTGAAAGGATAGAAAATATTTTGGAAAAAGGAGAAAATGCTGGTTATCGGCATTTTCTCCTTTTTCCAAAATGTTTTCAAAAGCTTTTCCCACAGGGTTGTTAAAACTGGGTATTGTGTGGTAAAGTGTTCTGGAAAAAGACTTATTTGGCCAAAATGTCTCAGAAAATTTCAGACTAAGCTGATCTTAGATTAAACCAAATGTTCTGTGCAATCTGATCCACATCTACACTGTCTGCAATTGCAACAATCTGCTGCCTATAGCCAAGTGTGTGAATTGATGCTACATGTAACTATTCAGTGTGCAGGTCAAAGTAGGGAAAAAAAGACAACACTGAGTAATTTTTGTCATTTAAGCTATCTGGATTTTACATGGCCTCTTGCTTGACACTAATTTGCTACTTCGAAGTATCAGATTCTGATAATTGAATTATAATTTGTATATCACAATGTATATTGACTCAAAAAATATAAATGAGGAAAAGTAGCCTTGGTTTTTGATGATTTGCGTAGTATCAGCTTGGAAACTTTTTTTTTTCAAATAGTGAAATCATCAAATAAATGTATTAGGGACATTTTCAGTCAATCATGGTGAAAATGAAAAAGTTCAATTATTGGAACTTTAACATTGTAAAATCTTGGATTTACAGACGACAAAGTATCTGAAATGATGATTTCAATTTTTGAAAGGGTAGAAAACATTATGGGAAAAGGAGAAAATTATGGTTACCAGCATTTTCTACTATTCTTACAATGTTTTGAAAGGGTGTCATTGTAAGAATTGTTGAAACTGGGGATTGTGTAGTAAAGGACTAAAGACAGTTATTATTTTAAACCAAAAGACCTCTACAAAGTGAAAGGTTTTGATCCAAAATAATTTTGTGCAGTCTACAAATCTTGATCTGCACATCAACAACAGCTGAACTGCAAGACTTATGGTATGCTGAGCTTATCATTTTCTGTTTACCAAAGTACAAAATTTTAGGAATATCTGAGTACTTACAAGCAACAAATTAACATGACTTAAATTGTGGGATTAGTTCATGAAAGGGTACAAACCATTATGGAAAAGGAGAAAATTCCAGCATTTTTCTCCTTTTCCACAATGTTTTCAAAAGCCTTCTTTCCCTGAGTCTTTAAAACACAGGGTTGTTTGGTAAAGGATACACCTTGTGTAATAATTAGGCCCAATGTGTCCAGCCTAATTTCAATTAGGACAAGGGCAAGATGTTTGTGTTATTGGTCATACATAAATGTGGTACCAGATTGCACAATAGTTATATTTAAAGCAATGACTCTACCTGATAAATATCACTAGAGTACTGTCAGTATGTTCTTGCCAAGAAATCATGGGAACAGGTCATATAGGTATTTTATTCTTTACCTGATCTTTACTAATTACTGTTGAGCTTAAATAGTGAATACCAGGCTACCAGTGAAGTTAAGCTTTCAAGCTATAGCAGTTTTATAGAATAAAGAAACTCCAGGAAAGCACAGATAGGGGCATTGGCCACCCTGATATAACTGCAATACATTTGAAAACAGCTTTGAACCTGTACCATGCAAAAGTTTGGACTGGACCAAATTGAAAGCATTTGCAGACAACAAATTAAATGTTGCTTAAGTGACAATTTCTGTCTTTGATACAGTAGGAAACATTGTGGGAAAAGGACAAAATGCTATTTACCAGCATTTTCTCCTTTTCCTGCAATGTTTTCAGAAGGCTTCATCTTTGGGATCGTTAAATCTCAGGATTGTGTGGTAAAGGGTTAAAAACCAAACAAACAAGAAATTCATCTCATATGACAGTAGTTGAACAACTGAATTCAATTCTTTCCTCCTGTTTCTAATTAAAGTTGTCCTGGCTTAAAATGACAGTCAACCTGCCTCATCTACCACCTGTCATGACCGTCCCTCTGCTAAAAGTGACCACAATAAAATCCTCCCAGAAATTCTCTGTGTTATGTATGGTGGCACAAAAGTGACATGGAAGATATATTTTATACTACGTGCGCACGCAGTAGCTAATACGTGTGCACGTATTAGTTATTACGTGCGCACCCAGTAGCTAATACGTGCGCATGTAATAAGTAATACGTGCGCACGCAGTAGTATTACGTGTGCACGAATTAGTTATTACGTGCGCACGTAATAACTAATACGTGCGCACGTAATAGCTACTGCGTGCGCACGCAGTAGCTAATACGTGCGCACGTATTACATATTACGTGCGCACGTAATAATCCACCAATCAGAATCATGAACGGAAGCCATTGTTTCAAGATGGAAGTGGAAGATAGACATTTATTGATCCTTATAAACTAATTGGTCGATTATTACGTGCGCACGTATTAGTTAATACGTGCGCACGTACTAGCTACTGCGTGCGCACGTAATAACTATTACGTGCGCACGTATTAGCTAATACGTGCGCACGCAATAGTATTACGTGCACACGTATTAGTTATTACGTGCGCTACTGCGTGCGCACGTAATACTACTGCGTGCGCACGTATTACTTATTACGTGCGCACGTATTAGCTACTGCGTGCGCACGTAGTATAAAATATATCTTCCATGTCACTTTTGTGCCACCGTAGTTATGAGATACTTCCTGTTCTTGTGGATTTTTTTTTTACACCCTTACAGTGCTTGAACTGGCTAAGGTTGCTTTTGCTGACAATGAAGATGAAGGTCAGACAGAACAGCTGATACAGTCTGATCTTGAATCCATACTGTCCACTACTTTGCTGAAAATTCTGCCTGAAGAAACCTTGAAGTAGCAAGTTTTTTGGGTTTTTGGAAACTGAAAAGGTTCTTTTCATTTAAAACATCTCAAGGAGTTCATTATTAGATTCATTCATAATGTACGTTCAGGTGAATTATGAATGGTTGCCTTTCATCACTTGACAAACAATCCTTGTTTTAAAGTTTCTTCAAGGACCTCCTTGAAACCATTGGGAGAAATTGTTTGTATCAAGCAGTTCTTTCTTTTCCGACATAATGTTATACTGTATCACAGAAAATGAGTCCATTTGTATCACTTTCGCATTTGTTGTCTACAAATCCTTCCTCTTTAACTAGCCGAGCCCCGGTAGCTCAGTCGGTAGCGTGCAGGACTTGAGAACACGGGGTCCAGGGTTCGATCCCTCGCTACGACACCTGGCTCGGCCAATTTCTTTCCGAGGATTGATGATAGTCACTGCGACATGATTCATTCCTCTGCCACCGCTGACCATTGTTTCGACGATGATTATGTGGGAAAGCAGCCAGTGGCTTGGAAAGAAAATTGTGTGGAGTACTGGTAAAAGATAATACAGGAACGCATGGATAGGTGCACTGGCCGCCACAATATAACTGAAATAATGTTGAAAACGGCGTTAAACACCAAACAATCAATCAATCAATCCTCTTTAACTCTTAACCAGACAACAAAATTTTAGACTAGTCCAAATTGAAGGCATTTGCAGACGACAAAATAATTGGAACTCAAAAATAGAAATTTGTTCTGGGAAGGGTAGAAAACATTGTGGGAAAAGGAGAAATGCTGGTTACCAGCATTTTCTCCTTTTCCCACAATGTTTTCAAAAGGCTTCATCCTCGGGGTCATTAAAAGTCGAGATAGTGTGGTAAGGTGTTCAGAGTATTCAAAGGAGTCAAACTATTCTGTATTTATTTAAAGCCCAGATATTACATTTTCAAGAACAGAGTTAACCCTTTACCACACAATCCCTGAGAAAGAAGGCTTTTGAAAACCATTGTGGGTAAAGGAGAAAATGCTGGCAACCAGCATTTTCTCCTTCTCCTTTTCCCACGGTGTTTTCTACCTATTCAAGGATAAATACTATAATCATTTCAATTTTTGTCTGTACATCCTTTAACTCTTTACCAAATGACAAAATTCTAGACTTGTCCAAATTGAAAAAGCACTTGCAGACGACAAAATAAATGGGACTCAAAAATTGAAAATTGTTTTGGGAAGGGTAGAAAACATTGTGGGAAAAGGAGAAAATGCTGGTTACCAGCATTTTCTCCTTTTCCCACAATGTTTTTAAAAGGCTTCTTTCTCAGGGTCATGAAAACCTGGGATTGTTTGGGAAAGGGTTAATATTGAAGAGTCAAAAGTTTTGCAGTGTGGTATAGGGTTAAAGGTAAAGGTATGCAAGCTATTGTAGCAATGCATTGTACATTGACTATTTTGTGACCAATTTTGGATAACTGCCAGCCTCGACCCTTTATTGAACAATCCCATGTGAGAAGACCGTAGAAAACACAGTGGAAAATGGAGAAAATGCAGAAAACCAGCATTTTGTCTTTTTCTCTCAATGTTTTCTATTTTCTTTTTAAGACAATATCCACCATTTGATTTACATTTGACTTGTCAGCTACAGGTTTATGCTCTTAGTTTGGATTTACAACATGCAATCTGATCTTTGGTCTACCCTTCCCAGAGCAATTGCTTCATTATATCAAATGGTATCAGACTGTTGATGTCAGACTGATGTCGGACTGTTTCAAACCTAGGTATAAGTCAAATTTGTTTAGCTGGCAGCAAAAAAGTGGAACTACTGAACAACTGGTCCAAATCCATATAAATGACAAATTGAATTTGGTTCAGTTGATTGATTGATTGGAGTTTAACGCTGTTTTAACAGCATAGGTCATATCACAGCAGTCAGTTCACCTATGCATGTGTTTCTTGGCTTTCTCACACCAATATTGACACAGCTTTCTATCCAACTCACTGACTATTTTCTCACATGCATCAGAGGTGAGAGGCGAAAAGTCATCAAAAAGAAAGTTTGCCTCAACCAGGTATCAAACTCGCAACCAGCGGGTCATAGGTCCGTTACACTAACCACTGAGCTATCTGGCGTGATCTGAACAATCTGCTTTTCATTTGACTTAACTTAAAACCATTTTATAAAAATAGATAAAAATATGGAAAAACAACAGGAAAAATGTCTGGGTTACTACTATTTTGGGTGGGCTTTTGTCCAAAGGTGGCAGTTATCCTTGTGAACATAGGTCTGGTTGGCAATTGCCTGTGTCCCGTTTAGGAAACAGTTGAAAGTTGGCATTGTATGGTGTAGGGTTAACAACTATCACTGGCAATTCAAGTGAGGCAACTGAGAAAAAATTATGAGTGATCCTCTTGCAAAAAGGGGGTTTAATGCGTCTCTGTGATGCATTATACCAAGCGAGTCATCCTATAAAAGAGCCGTGCTCTGGCAAAAGGGGGCTTAATGCATCTCTGTTATACACAATACTAGCCCAAATCATCACATAATTATGGTGGATCCATGGAGCCAGTTTTTTTCAATAACCGACTTAATCATGAGGTGGATTGGACCTTTCACAAACAGAAAATTAACCAATAGCGAAAAGGTTCGGCCCAGGTCAGCCTGCGCGGACTGCGCAGGCTGACCTGGGTTGATACTTTTCGCAGATGCATTAAGCCCCCTTTTCACAGAGCATGACTCAATTATTTTAATATGTATAGGATATTGACAAATTATGAGGGCTTTACATATAAGACAGACCATAGCCAGTGTTCTGCCGAGGCCGCGTATTTGCGATTTTCTCGCTAAAAAGTTCAAAATGTCGCAGAGAAAATAGGTAAAAGGCGATTTTTGTCCCATATCAAAAATCGCGGAATCAGCCGCGTAACTATTACAATTTAGTGTTTTTCATGGGCGCCGAAGGTACGTATATGCAAAATGAAATTTGATTGGACGAAGACCGAAAACATCAACCAAGTATTGATCGTGTACTTTACTTTCATGACGTAGTATCTTCTGCAATCTCAGTCGGAAAATGGTTTCGTCACCACGGCGAAAAAGCCAGGTATTTTCCTAAGCTTCTATGGTAAGCCAAAGCATACTAACAATCAGAGCTCAAAGACCGATAATGTTCTGATGCCCAGTACCCCTCCCACTCAGTCAACATCGTCGGAAGACAGTAAAAAAATACCTGTACGACAGTTCTTCTGGAATATGATCGCGACCGCAGCTTTATGGGTTGTGAAATGTGTTTAAAAAAATAACAAAAAGTATATTGGTGTAATCGAATTTCGCCAACGCAAGGGAAACTGCTCTTGCGGATTGCACAAAGCAGTAGTAATTTGTTTTATGGTTAAATATCTATGCACTTGTATTCCAATACTTTTGTAAAAATAATTTTTATCACTTAAACATCTAAATTTATCAAAACATCGTTAGAAGTGAGACAGTGCAAAGTCGCCATCTATAAAAAGAGTAAGCCAATTTCGACAACTCTGGTTTTCCAAAAATTAGAGGCCCCAGAGAGGGTAAAAATGAAATAAAAAATTCACAGCATCATTTCAGCAATATTCGTTGCCTCCCTTTGATATTAACTCTACATTTACTTCCTTAGAGAAAACCTGAAGAACATAAAACGCAGCTCTCAGAAAATAAAATCGACAGTTATGTGATTTTTCGTGTAATTATTTCTGCTGTGGCACTGAAATATTATGTACAATCCAAATCAGGATGACAGTGTTGGGGATAAACAGGCTTTAAATCCAAAAAAAGATAACCTTTTGTAGCTCACAGAAAAAAGGTATTTTCTTGTCTTTGTAGTGATTCTTGTACCTGATTCAATTAATTTTCTTAGGAAAAAATTAATAAGGACCCCTCTGTCATTCATATGGCTATATTTCCCTTTAGGTGCCCCATACGAAACTTCGGCTATTAAAGTTCAAAAGATAACCTGTCAAACCGAAAACAGACGAAACAAAAAGTTTTACGCTGAAAGGATCTTTTAAAATCTGCATATAAAGGAGACACCTGAAAAGTGATAATAAAATGGCTGGGAAAAGCATGTGAGAGGTTGCTTATGAACTTTTTTCCTGTTGATAGGTATTTTTCTGTCATTAGATTCAAATGACAGTTCAAAACACCTAATATTGCCCGAGAACATAGTTGGCGATTAAATTCGATTACTAGCGAAATTCGCTTATGCTCCTATACGCATTTACTGAAAAAAAAAAATGGAACTTCAAAACTACTAGACTACTCTATGTAGGCCTACTACGTGCAAAGAATTTCTATTGTAAATCACGGTACGGTAGGGAAAGTTTCAATGAGAAATAATCAGCTGTATTAGTTGTATTTAGATGCACATTTTGGCAGGTGAAAGAGAACATAGCAATTTACAAATATGGGTATTGGGGAACTAATTTCAATTTCTTATTTTTAAACCAATTAAGTTACGCATGCTAAATTTTGTCCCCGAAGTTTTAAAAATGTCTCAACCTTTTCTGGATGAGTGAGACATTTGTATCTACTTTTTAAAATCCTCGGCAGAACACTGCATAGCACCAGCTTCATGTAATACAGAAAAGCGTGAAAGGCAGATGTACAAGGTTGATATCAGACTTACAGAAAGATGGACAGGTCTTTCTTGCACATGGGCAGATCCTTTTTTTTCTAAAGAAAAACTGTCCATGCGCATAGATAGACCTGCGTGCCTGCATTTTATTGTTAAGACAGGTTGTTCTTACATAGACCTGGCCCAAACAAAGGAGCCAGCATGTCACTACGGATCAAGAAAATCCATTTCGTCTAATAATCAACTGAATCATATGGTAGACTGGTCCTTGGACTTGCAGAAAATTCACCAATAGCAAATAGTTTTGACCCAGGTCAGCCTGCAATGATTTGGAAAACATTGTAGGAAAAAAGAGGAACTTTTTCTCCTTTTTCCAAAATCTTTTTTCCCAAAAAGTTATGAACAGTCATTATTACTAGTATTTGGTAATTTGGCTTAAACCCAGGTAAGACAAAATATCGGGAAAAACCCAACTATATATAACTAAGGAATCCATGGAATTTAACCCTTGAAGCTCCTTCAACAACTATGGTTACCTTTGTGATCTGAGTGAAGATCAGGATTAGACTGAAATTATTTTGCAGTCTGATCTATGATCCACACTGTCTACTTTGCTGAGACATTCTGTGTATAAAATAATGTTGAAATAATACGGGCCTTAGCTTATTAATATTCTAATCTGAAAATACCTGTTAAATTTATTTGGTAATCATGGATTAATCCTACATGCTGAGTTGCTGTTACGGACATTGTAGATCAGGATCAGACTGTAGAGAATATACATTCTGATAAAGTGGATCTACAATGCTGATAACATCTGATACCATGATTGTTCTCAAAACCACCATTTGAAAAAATTGCAAGCTTTTCCTTTAACCCTGTTTTTACCCCTTCTTTAGCATTCCTTTAATCCTAGAAGACTGCTAGGCATTTTCTCCTTTTTTCCACAATGTTTACAAGAGATTTCATTCCATTAGTCATTAAAACGCAGGATTGTTTAGTAAAGGATTCAAGTGATCAAAGCTTTGATTTACAGAACTGTGAGAGGTTCATAATTGAATTCTAAAGAAAAATTCCACTATATTTTAATCGTTTAACACTTTATCACAAAGTCCCTACTCTTAGCAACCCTGGTAAAGAAAGCCTTTAAAAACATTGAAGGAAATGGAGAAAATGCTGGTTACCAGCATTTTCTCCATTTCCACAATGTTTTCTATCTTATGAAAGAAAATTCCATCACCTGAGCGATTGATTTTTCGTCTGCAATTATGCTTGCAATTGAAACGATTCTGAGACGGGCATCTGGTAAAGAGTTATAACCCCTTCCCACAAGCAGATAAGTGTTTTTTTAGATGACTTGCCACAAGATGTCATATTTTTAACAGTGTGGCAAACAGAAAAAAAGACACAGCTTAGCCATTTCTTCACTGTAATCAGAGTTTAATTGTAGATTTGAAACATGTCCTATTTTTTCTTTAGGAGCATGTTTAAATCAATTGGCAGAAACACTACACAATGGGAGCAGAGATTTAGTCTTGTCTAATTAAATCTCATTGCAGAATGGCAGTATTCAAGTGTTTTAAATAAATGGTTAATTACTTTATGCCGTCAGAGAACTGATCTGTTAGCTTACCCATGCGTAAAGTGGTTAAGATTTATATATAAGCAATCCAGGCTAGTCATTGTCCAGCAACTGTGGCGCTCTGTTAGTGTGTCGCTCATGGTAATTGTTGACAAATTCTTCAGATATCTTCCCTTCCCACATACTATTTTCAATCAAACTTCACAAGAATATTGCTTGGACCAAGATCTTCAAAATATGTTCAAGAAATTAAATTCCATGCAGAGCTGTGGTTGCTGTGGCAACTAAAAGGAGAAATTTTGAAAATCTTCAAACATGATTTCTTTTGTGAAACCATAAGGCCTAGAGCTAAACGATTTGGCTTGTAGCACATGTTTCTGGTAAACCTCTTCCTAAATTGTTAAACTGCTAGCCTTTAAGTCAAAATTGGTTCAGTTATTGGGGGTCAAAAAATTTACATGGGCAAAGAGTCTATATATTAAAAGCATTAAAAATCTTCTTTTTCCAAACATGAAGGCAGCTGTAATATTTGGAATATAACATCATCTAGCGTACCTCAATCAAGATTATTCAATAATAGCCTTGAGCTCAAAGTTGGCCATGTCCTCAGAGTAAAAACTCATTACAAATCTTTAAAGTGATATCTTTAAAAAAAACTTCTTGTTCAAAGCATTTAGCCTTGATCTGTAAAAGTAATGATAAAGTAAATCATCACATTAATAGACTTCTCCTTAGATTTTTCAAAATGTAGCCCTGGCTTCAAAATTTTGCCCTACTGGGTAGTCAAAATTTTACAGGGGCTTTAAAAGTGAAAACTCTATAAAACTGTCTTGTTCCATATTGACTGTGTTTTCGGGTGTGCAATAAATGGCTATTACTGCCCTTATCCTGCTAAATAACTTGAATAAAACTTATTTTTTGGTGGAAAATATCCCCTTATCGGACAGAGTAGATCCAAGATCAGACTGCACGTTCTGTGCAGTCTGATCTTGATCTACACTGTCAGCAAAAGGTCAGTGAGTCGCGCTTCAAGCAGCTGAAGGGTTAAAGAAGAATGTCCCTGTAGTAGAAATTTGGTAGCTTTCCTACTTCGTCATTTTCTTGCCCTCATGTGTTTCTCTTGTATAGAATTTAAATAACCTGTCACGCTGCATCTGAATAAAACAGACCAGTGTAACCCAAGATCAAACTACATGTTCTCTGCAATCTGACCTTGATCTAAACAATTTGTAAAAGCATTTCATGCTTTTCTTAGCACTCTAAGAGGTCAGTCATTCTGTTGTTTAGTTGATCTTGGATAGAGAGCTATGGTGGCTCATTGGTGACACAAGTAATGGTGAACCAGGAACTTTGTTAAAACTTTCACCAAACAATCTTATGTTTTGACGTTCCCTGAGAAGAAGGCTTTCAAAAACACAATTTGAAAAGGAAAATATGAGACCATTCTTTCCGTTAGCCATGATGTTTTCTACCTTTTGGAATGGGATAGAGTGGCCCAATGAAAATTTTAAGGTGTGCTAGATAATGTAACCAAGGGTATTATTTTTTCTTGGAAGCATACTTTGGCAAGACAAATCAGGGTCCCAAACAGATACAAAACCCAGGAAACACAACCCTTAGAAAGAAAGCTTTTGAAAACATTGTGTGAAAAGAGTAGAATGCTAGTAATCAGCATTTTTTCCTTTTCCCACAAAATTTTCTACTCTATCAAAGGCAAGTTCTGTCATAAATTAGCCATGAGACTTTAGTTGTAATATTCAAATGCTTTGAACTGTTTAAAATTTTGTCATGTGGTAAAGTTTTAAGGTCTGCAGCCCCTAGCTCTCATATTAAAAGACGGAAGCTGCAGAGATTGGCCAAATTATCCAAAACATTAAGGGTTTCAGTGTGGTTTGGTCAAAATTTTGTGTTCTGAAGACTGCTAAAGAATAATGTGCAGAAGCAGCGAGTGGTTTGGATTGCACTTGTGGCACTGATTAGTAATCTAAAAGGGCACTGACCATCTTAAGTCATTCTCTGAAATACAGGTGAAATCCTTCATAATGAATGTAATTCGGTCATGCTCTCGCAAAAGGAGGTTTAATGCATCTCTGTCCTCCATCATACCAAACAAGTCATCATATAATTATAGATCCATAAAATCCACTTTGTCTAACAAGCAACTGGATCTGGCAATAGACTGATCCTTTGACATCTAGATAATTGACCAACAGCAAAAAGTTTCAGTCCAGATTAGCCTGCCTGAACGTGGGCACACTGACCTAGGTTGAAACTTTTCACAGATGCATTAAGCCCCATTTTCACAGAGGATGGCTCAGATATTTGATGTAAATGTTACTTTTACAAAAAATGTTCTTCCTTTTCCCAAAAATTGATTTTTGTCAAAATTCAGTCAGTTACATTTTGTCAACTGACAAATTTAGTCAGGCAGTATCAGATTACTTCGAATTTTGAAATATGAATTCAAATATGCAAAGAATTTTTTTCCCCTGTACATTGTACATTCTTAATCTTAACCCATGAACAGCTGAACCAAGCTTTAGTTCCTCTAGCTGACAGTGTAGATTAAGATCAGACTGAACAGAACGTGCAGCTGGGATCTACACTGTCTGCTAATTTGCAAGTTGCTCTTATAAAAGCTGCCTTCAAACTGCAGTATCTACATATTTAGCACTGACTAAGAATGCCTACCTTGTATAACTTTTTAGTACTACAAGGGTTAACTTTGGGGGTCCAGATATTAAATGCTGACCCTTTGTTCCTGCGTAGGCGTAATTTTACGCCTTTGCAGCTGATGACTTTTTGAAAATATCGCTGAAAGCTAGCATTTCACTTTCGGGTATGTAATAGTAGCTAGTCCACCTGTTCATTTGTATTTGATCGTTGCTTTTTCTTTAAGTTAATATACAATGATATTTGCAGCAGACAAATTCAAAATGGCCTTGATGGATAATGAATTATGGTTCAAAATTTAATACAAATGAAAACAGTCTTGCAAAAGAAGACGTCATTTATGAAAAAGTTTTCTAAAGTGATTTTCTAAATGCAGACAGGCATCTGATGGAAATGTTGGGGTAACCCTGTACCAAAGAATCCTGTGGTTAACAACTCTGATAGCGAAGAAGGCTTCTGAAAACATTGTGGGAAAAAAGAGAAAATGCTGGTAACCAGCATTTTTTCCTTTTCTCATAGTTTCCTAACCTTACAAAGACAAATTCCAACATTTGAGCTACATTTGAATTTGGTCAACAATTTTCTGGAATGGAGATAAAGAAGGACATTTTGATAGAGTTCATGGTGTGGATGTAGTATAAGTAGACCTAATGGATAATTTTACAATTGTATCAGTATAGTATTGCTGATTATTACAGGTATTCTAAATATTTATAGCCTTTGGGATAATTTATCAGCCAAAGACACCATCCTGGTTTGTTTGTTATCCTTCACCAGCCCATTATCATTCACTAAACAATACTGTGTTTTCACAACTCTCGAAAAAAAGCTTTTGAAAACATTGTGGGAAAAGGAGAAAATGCTGGTAACCAGCATTTCCTCCCTTTCCCACATTGTTTTCTATTCTATCAGAGAGTTTAAGATCATTTTTATCATTTTTGAATTTGTCATCCATAGATGTTTTGAATTTTAAAGAGTCAAAACTTTTTGGTTTTGTAAAGAATTAACAATCCATAGTCTTAACAACCTTGAGGAAAAAAGCTTTAGAAGGCATTGTAGGAAAAGAAGAAAATGCCCCAATGTTTCTGCTCTTACGAAGACTTGCTATCAGTTAACTCTAAATTACCAAATAACAAAATTTTAGACCGCTCCAAATTTAAAGTATATACAGAAGACAAATTAAAAGAGGCCAAAATGACAAAATTGGTTTTTGATAGGGTAGAAAACATTGTGGGAAAAGGAGAAAATGCTGGTTACCAGCATTTTCTCCTTTTACCACAATGTTTTCAAAAGATTTCTTCCTCAGGGCCATTAAAACTCAAGATTGTGTGATAAAGGGTTAAACTATATTTAATTGTCATCTGAAAATGGCTTGAAAATGGACAAGTCTAAAATTTTGGTTGGGGTCCTCACAGCATTGCTCAGTGGTAAAGTGTAGGACTTGTAACATGGAGGACTTCGTAATGGTTGGAGCCTCACTAGAAGCACTGGGTTTTATTGGAGTGTCCTTCAAGGTAAGACATTTCAGAGCTCTAGCCTAAGTATGTACTGGTGAAACAAAGGACATACAAAAATATAAGAGCTGAATGCTGTGATATGACTGAAATTATGTTGAAAGGGGCATAAAACACCATTCGGTCAATCAAACTAAAATTTTGTGTTTTGGAAAAAGTTAACCTTTTCAATGCTAAATATAAAAATTTAACTGGCCTCTTTCAAACTCCTGAAAATACAATCCATTGAACGCAAAAAAATTCTTGTCATATACACTTGACTGAACAAGTGGAAAGGTTCAGATCCATGAGTAGTGTCAGTGAGTACTGTCAGGGTAATCTTATCCCTCCCTTCAATATTTTTTTCTTCCAGAAACCTTTGATTTGGGTACACAGATAACACACGTCGGAGCCCTTGCCTAGTACTGGTGAAACCCAGAACATTCATGAATATGTTAGCGGTCACCTTGGTATGACTTAAATAATGTGAAGTGGCTTAAAGCACTATTCAATTTTCTACAGAGAATCAGTTATAAACTCACACTCACATTGTTTGTGTAACATGAAGCTGTCATAGGGCAATAGTAGATCTAGCAACTCATGTGATGCTCCACTTTTTTAATTCAGTTATCTCTGAAAGTAGATCTACTTGTCTCAGGATTTGTAAATATTTTTTATTTTAAAACTTATAGTAGATAAAAAAAAATGAAAAAGCTATGTACATACATGTGCAGCAATGACTGTAATCTTTCCATCTGTAGCCAGAAGGCATTTTATATCTGGCCATGTAGGTTTCAAAGCAGGGAAGGGCATCAAGGACAGTAATGATGATAGCTAAATGTCCTGAAGGAGTCTGTGTTACAACCTGTTTGGGTGTGGACTACAAACTGTACCTCCATAAAATAAACAACTTGTAATTTCAAATGCCATCTTGTATTGTGTATACATGTAGTTATAAAAGATATTTATGTATCTGTTTAACCCTTTACCAAATAATCTCAGGTTTTAAATCAAGGGCTTGGAGCCCATTACACACAATACGCATGCGTGTATAAAGAAGTCCATGAACAAAGTGGTAAATCACAATATCATATACATGTGTTGATTTTACTTTAGATCCGTGCGCCTTTCAGTCTAAATAGATGGGTTTAGTTGATGCACCACCAGCGGGAGGGAGACAATCCCTCCTGCTTCCTCTCCCATCAGCACTCAATCGTACCCCACTGAGCATATAAATATTTTAATCCTCAGGCTACGCCTATGTTTTATATGACATCTAGGAAAAAGGCTTTTGAATGAATGAATGAATGTATGGTGTTTTATGGCGCATCGACATCTAAGGTTATTTAGCGTGCAATAAAGATGCAATGAAAGGAAAGAACAGAATGTAAGAATGTAAGTCATGAGTATAATTATGATAAGATTTAGGTAATGAAATGATACGATGATGGAAAATAAATAAAATAGATATATAGTGATAAAAATAAAATAGTCAAAATATGACAAAAAGGTTTAAAAATAAATATATATCACAATTTTGTGTAAGGTCCAATTTCCTTCAGAAAAGCAATGTCCCTGAATAGATCGACAACCTTTCTGGCAACAGTTTTGCTGGAATTTATTAGTACTTCATAAAACTGATCTATTTGAATGTTTGATATGTCCCTGAATAGATCGACAACCTTTCTAGTATGCCTTGATCCATCATTGGCGACAGTTTTGCTGGAATTTATAATTATTTCATAAAACTGATCTATTTGAATGTTTGATACTGTATACAGTATCCAGATGAAATTTTCAAACAAACGAATCTTGTATTCTTGAAAACCAGCAACTAAACTAAAGTGACCTTTTTGTAGAATTATTAATTCATTTACATCAAAGATCATATATCATTCAAGATAAAATATACAAGTGAAAAAATGATATAAATAGAAAGTAAAAATATGAGTAATGAATAAATAATGAATGATGTATAATGAAATGATTCTGTAAAGGAAATAAACTAGATAGTATACAGTGATAGGAAGAAAAAAGTCTAAATAGGAATAAAAGGTTTTAAAACAATATCACAGTTTTGTATAGAGTCCAGTCTCCTTAAGGAAGGCAATAATTGCCTCAGTGTTGACGGAATCAAAGAGAGCTCTCATACTGTCAACACTAAAGTGTTTGGAACGAATTGGATGAAGATCAACACAGTCAAGAAAAATGTGTTCAATAGAAAAGGGTGCATTGCATGGAATGCACTCTGGTGCCTCATCACGTGTTAACAGAAAAGGCTTTTGAGGACAGCATTGTGGTAGAAAGAAAAAATGCTGGTATCACTGATATTCAAAGAAATTCCATTATTTCAGATATACTAATTTTGTCTGCAAGTGCTGTCAATGTTGGCTGGTCTAAAAAATTTGTTAAGTGGTTAGCATGTTAAGGGCAACGTAAGATGTCTTGACTAACAGTGTACATCAAGATAATATACTGACCTTTGTGTATCTGTATACAGCCTTTGCAAACAATGGAGCAGTTTAGCCCAGTTTGTTCTTTAGAAGGCTTGAAACCTTAGGAGTCACAGGCACTGATTCCTGGGGCAGCTGGATTCATTCTTCTTTCACCTCTGAACATTTTGTTGATTATGTTTATGTTGGAAAGAATGGTTTTTGAGGTGCCACCTAGAAAACATGGATAGGTGCACTGGCAGTCAAGATATATAATGAATAATCTTGAAATAATCATAGAAAACTTTGTTTAACACCACACAAAACAAACTTAAAATTTTGTTGTCTGGTAAATAGTTTAAGATGCAAAACATTGATTAAAAAAAAAGGTTGTCTGCAGATAAACCTATCCCCCTCCCTTCTACATTAGGGAGGACCCCCAGACTACTGGCCCATTGTTCAATTTTCACCCTTGGAGTCTCAGGGGTAACAAACTAAATTATTACTCAACTGCAGACATTACCAGCATTTTCTCCTTTTCGCATTATGTTTTCTATCATTTCAAATGTAAATATCTCAGTTTTAGCCTTGTTGGATTTGTCGTCTGCAAATGCTTGTGATTTGGCCATATGCAAAATGTTGCTTTGCAAGAGTTAAAACTTACTTTAATGGGCACTGTTGGGAGCGGGGGGAGGAGGAACCCCTGACTATCCCCATCCCAAGCACTTTGCGCCTTTGGTAATACCTAAAGGTATTACTTTTGGTTTATTTTTTGGGCGGCTAGCCATCCCTCTGACATTGACCAGTCCTCCATTATTTTTAAAATTTTCTGCTGCAAATTTGTTTCTGAAAGAAATTGTCTACATGAATTGAAATACTTTCATGAAGGAAAAATGAAATTGTCAGTCTGTTTTCATTTTCTGAATATTTTCAGGAAGTTTGTAAAACTTTCGTGGAAAGTTGCATGATGTCCAACATGCATATCAACCCTCTAACAAGCAATCCAATGCCTGTTTGCATGTCTATTGATAATGTTGAAGGAAAAAAAGAAATTGCTTGTTGTAAGCAATATCTCCTTTTTTCACAATGTTTTCCAACTTATTGAAGAACTTCAGCTCATTTGTATTAAATTCATAATTAGCAGATGCTTTAGTTTTGGAGAGTCTAATATTTTGTTGTTTTGGTAAAGGGTACTGTAAAGAGATAATCCAGGAGGTAAACTGAGATATATGTGCCATGCTTTGTGAAAAAGGTGCTTAATGCATTTGCAAAAAAATGTCGACCCACGTCAGCCTGCTCAGTCGGCTGTCATGAATAGAAATTTTGCTATTTGTAAATTTTCTGCATGTCCAAAGATTATTCTATTTCAGGATTCAGCTGGTAAATGTTTGACAAACTGATTTTATGGATTCATAATTATATGTTGACTTGCTTGGTATCCTGCATCATGGACATGCATTAAACCCCCTTTTGCCACAGCCAAACTTTACAATTTTGTCATTTATGTGCAAGGGGTTACACCTCAGGGTGCCTGAAATAAACAAAATGTTAATTTATAGCCTACATCTAATCTTTAATCTAGAATTAAAGACCAAATAATTGCAATTTTATAGTTGCTTTGTTAGTGTCCCAGCTCAGCAGACAGTGTAGATTCAAGATCAGACTGCACATTTTGTGCAGTCTGATCTTGATCTACACTGGTTGCAAAAGCAAACAGTACTAACAAGTTGTCAAAGGCACTTTAGGGGTTAAACAAATATACCCCTCAATATTGCACTATGTTAACCTTTTACAAAACAACTCAAAGGTTATACAACCCAAAAGAACACAATTTTAGAAGACAGCAGGAAATATGGGGAAAAAGAAAAACCCATCTCCTTTCCTTACAATATTTTCTACCTGTTAAAAGACAAATTACATCCTTTGGACCACATTTAATTTGTCAGTCTATAAATTTATGAATTCACCATAAATGAGTCCAATATTTTGTTGTCTGGTGAAGAATTAACAGCTTTTGACCTTTCAACGTTTCATTTCCTTTCAGATATCAGTGAGGATTAGACAGTGTTAGATTGACAACATACCCAACACCTGAATGAAACATGCAAAGTGAGTACTTCATCCTTTTTATTGGCTGCAAAATGGTTGATACTATAGTGTTCAAAGTATGGTTAAGTGTTCTCATTTGTGGTTTCATAAAATTATGCAGGATTGATTAAAAGGATGTAGATCTAGATTTAGATCAGATGATTTATAATGTGACATAAATGAGCAATGGTTTCTTGTTGTTTGGAGTAAAAGCTTCTTGGCTGCTGTATTAGATATAAAAAAAATCTTACACAGAAATTGCTTGAGTAGAGATGAAATACAGTACTAAATGGATTGTTACTATGAATGATAAGATATTTTATTTCCATCTAACATGATGCTTTCTGAATGACATATGCATATACCATCATAGAATGACATATAGAAAATAAAAGTGTTACAATATTTCTACTTGGACTGTTGATTAATAGTGTCTAAACTATAATAATTGAAATTAGAAAGCCGTTACTGATCGTTTCAATCAGCTTTGAATGGATTAGAAATGATTATGGACTGATTTATCAATACTCAATAATCATTGCTTCCCTTATCTGGTTACCAAATGACAAAGTGACTTGTCCAAATTGAAAGCAATTGCAGATGACAAAGGTGGCAAAAATGACACAATTTTTCCTTGATAGAGCAGAAAACATTGTGGGAAAAGGAGAAAATGCTGGTTTCCAGCATTTTCTCCTTTTCTCACAATGTTTTCAAAAGGCTTCTTCCTTAGGGTCGTTAAAAGTCGGAATTGGGTGGTAAAGAGTTAACTCTTAATCAAATGACAAAGTTTTACACTCGTCTAAATTCAAAGCCATTTCATATGACGGATTATAAGTGTAGGTCAATTGATGAAACTTTATCCTCAAGGGGGATGAAACAAAGCTGGAAAAGAAGAAAATGTCAGTTACTAGCATTTTCTCCTTTTCCTATAATGTTTTCAAAAGGCTTCTTCCCCAGGGTCATTAAAACATGAGATTTTTTGGTTAAGGGTTAATAAATTCTTTATGTATTAACCCTTTACTAAACTAATCTTATGTTTCATTGACCCTCTAGTAAAAAAGCTTCTGAAAACATTGCGGAAAAAAGAAGAAAATGCTGGGCACCAGCATTTGCTACTTTTCCAGTTATCTTTTCTTTTCTAGCCTTGCAATGGGAACGACCATCATTTGATCCACATTTCAGTCTTACAGTGTGCTTCTGAGATCAACTTGTAGATCAAGATCAGGTAGTTTATGAAGTCCTATCTTGGATCTTCACTGGATTTTTCCTGTAAAAGAAATTTTCCTGTTGGGGATTTGTGATTGAAGGCTAAAATTTCCTCATTGTTAAACTACCTTCAGGTTTCAAAATTGCTTAACCTTTTACCAAATAATCCTGGGTGTTAATGACCCTGAGGTTAAAGCCTTTTGAGAACATTGTGGGAAAAGAGGAAAATGCTGGTAACCAGCAATTTTTCCTTTTCCTACAATATGTTCTATACTTTCAGAGACAAATTTCATCATTGGAGATGCATTTGATTTGTCATCTGTAATTGCTTTCAATTTTGATGAGTCTAAAATTTCGTTGTTTGGTGAAGAGTTACTTTCCTTGGGCCTAAGGGAGAGAGGTTTTTAAGTGTTGAAACATACTGCTGTTGAAAACTTTTTGGCAAAAGGAAAAAATTGCTCATGATAAAGCCTTTCCTTCTTTTGTTTCTAGCAGTGTGTGTTACCTTAGCTCTCAGACCTTGCTTACATTGTTATTCTAAGCTTCAAACAATGTTTCCTTTTTGCAAAGGAAGGTAATTTCTCTTAAGCACAAAAGAAGAATAAAGTTTCTGTTAACAATATTGTTCAAAATCTTCCTTAGTTGTAATGAATTCTATAGTGACCTTCCTTGTGACAAATTTCTGCATTGTTAGCATGTTTTAGAATAGCCTTTACCCTTATGATTTCACTTTTTACCGAACGACGAAATTTTAGACTGGTTGTAAATCGAAGCACTTGCAGCCATAAACTACCGGGTAAATCTGGCATAACTGATGGAAGATTGAATACATTGTTGGAAAATGGTTACCTGCATTTTTTCCCTTTCCCACAATGTTTCAAAAGGCGACTTCCATAGGTTCATTAAGATTCAGGATTGGGTGCTAAAGGGTCAATTCTTTACTACATGACAAATATTTAGACTGCCTGAAAATTGAAAGCAGTAGCACAGGAATAAAAATCGTGGTGCAACTGATAGGATTTGTCATTAAAAGAATGGAAAACAATGTGGGAAAAGGAGAAAATGATGTTGAGTTGAACAGTAAGGAAAATAATTAATGTTAAATAACTCTTTACCACACAATCCTGAGTTTTAATGACCTTGCTGAAGAAGTCTTTTGAAAACATTTTGGGAAAAGGAGAAAATGCTGGTTTCCAGCATTTTCTCCTTTTCCCAAAATGTTTTCTATCCTTTCAACAACAAATTTTAATGTTTGAACCTTATTTAATTTGGTGTTCTCAAATTTTGGACCAGTCTAAATTGTTCTTGTTTGGTAAAGTCAGTACATTCACTGGTTGTATAATAGAGTTGCATAATGCTTAGACTGAAAAATAATGAATCTGCCATATTCTTTAACCGGAGAAAAAAATTGGCACTATTTATGGTCCGAAAGTGTATTAGCAGTGGCCAGTTCTTATATATCTTTGCCAGATCCAGACTCTGTCAGCCGAAGAATTCAATTATAGTCTTGTCTGGGAGAGAGTGAGAGCTTGTTTAGGCTAATATTTGCCTAGTTTATCAATGGTCATGTTTGTATTGACTTTTGTGGTCTTGGTAAATAACTTATTGTCCAGTTTTATGGCTTACTGCTTTTGCAAATTACAGATGCTTTAGGCCATTTTGTTCCTCTGAAAAATTAGTTCACTAAGCATGCTGCAAACTCATGGATTTCTTTTGAGCGTTTATGTTCCATAGGACTTTCCCTGTGAAAAAGGTGAACAATTATGCTCACTGTCATGTGCGGTACATAAAACCCCAAGAAACCGCTGAACAAGCTACAATCCTTGGTGTATTGATTGATTGATTAATTGATTGGTTGTTTGGTTGGTTGGTTGGTTGGTTGAAAATAGCCTTGTTCTTTTGCGGTCTACACCAATTTGTTTATCCAACTACAAGGCTAGCTGTTAGGAATAAAATAAAGAACAACCTTTTTGCTCACTTCTTAATCCTATACCAAATAATTATCCCCTTACCTAGGAAGTAGAGGGGGGTATACTGGTTGGTAGTATGGTTTCACCATGTCTGTCTGTTATGGTGGCATATTTCTGCCGTGAGATACAAGATAGTTATTGCGTTATTTTAAGAGAACTATCGTGATAAAACAAAGTTTCCTGGAAATATTATCTAGATAATAGTTTCACGATAAAAATATCGCAATAATTCTACCTGTTATCATGGTTTTTTTTGCTTTCGTGCCCATAACTGACATTCACGGTATTTATAATTAGATACGGTTTCGGAACATCTTCGTCTACAACGTTATGAATTCTCCTTTTCCCTGAATGGTTTTAAAGTGTTCGTAGGAGGCATTTCAAGTCGTCTTTGTGATTTTACAGACTTCTGTTCATTTCGAGTCTTGTCAAAATTTACCAATTAAGCTACAATTGTTAATTATTCGAATTTTTACTTACTGCAATTTTGTTAAGTCAAAAACTACCGAGTTCATCCAAATTATAAATTTTCTATTTATAGATATCGAGGAACAGCTAGAACTATCACCGTAATTTTATCTTGCATGTCAGCTTTGTGCACAATTGAGAAATTTTGCGTTAAAATATTAAGTTTATCGTGATATTTTTTTCAGGAAACTTTTCACTATCTCGATAAAATTTCCAGGAAACTTTAATTTATCGCGATAGTTTTGTAAAATTATCATGATAGATCTCGTATCTCGTGGCAGAAATATGCCACCATAGTCTGTCCCTCAATCCATCCATCTTGTTTTTGTGCTCTAACTCAAAAGTTGTTTGACATATGACCCTGAATCTGTATACAAGTGATGCTCATGACCCAAGGAGGTGCCCTATTGTTTTTAGGTTACCTGGGTCAAATGTCAAGGTCACAGATGAACTTTGTTTGAAAATTGTTTTTGTGCTCTAACTTAATAGCAGTTTGACCTAAAATTATACAAGTGTTGCTCATGACCCAAGGAGGTGCCCTTTTGTTTTTGGGTCACATGGGTCAAAGTTCAAGGTCACTGGTGTTCTTTGTTTGAAAATTACTTCCTTACTCTGATTGTGCTGCATCAGTGACTAGGTGCTGGTGGAGGGTATTTGTCCGCTTTACGACAGTTCTAATTCATGTTTTAACAACCATGAGGAAAAAGGGCTTTTAAGAACATGGTAACAGGCATTTTCTCCTTTTCCCACAATATGTTCTTCTCTATCAAACTCAAATCCATTGATTTGAGCCACTTTCAATTTTTTTTTTCAATTTGAACCGGTCTGGTAAAGAGTAGATATATATGATTACTTACAGTGGAAGAAAAAATGTTACAGTGCAATTTTAAGGCTATTTTTCTGGAAGAATTTCACATTAGTTACAAGTGAGACTCCATAGACCAAAGATCAGATTGCAGTTGTAGTCTTACCTTTATTTCAAACTGAAACTGCAAGTTGGGTTTATCTTGCGCTTTAACTCTTTACCAAATGACAAAATATTGGACAGGACCAGATTGAAAGCATATGCAGTCAAAATAATGATAAATCTCTGTCTTTGATAGGATTGAAAACATGGTTGGAAAAGGACAAAATGATAGTTAACCAGTATTTTCCCCTTTTCCCACAATGTTTCAAGAACCTTTTCTTTCATGGTCGTCAAAAGTCAGAATTGTGCGGTAAAGGGTTAACTCTTTACCAAA
This sequence comes from Hippopus hippopus, assembly GCA_946811185.2. Lineage (NCBI taxonomy): Eukaryota > Metazoa > Mollusca > Bivalvia > Cardiida > Cardiidae > Hippopus > Hippopus hippopus. The sequence continues at coordinate 4,209,225 of OX328096.1, read as the reverse complement.
TAATCCTGAATTTCAGCGACCCTGGTGGAGATTAGGCTTTGAAAACATTGTGAGAAAAGAAGAAAATGCTGGTGTTTTCTCCTTTGCTTGAAATACTTTTTTCTTTCAAAGACAGTTGATAATCACCAAGTTCACTTAGTGCAATGGGAAACTTAAAGACATGAGATCAGGGGCTCACTGGTTTGAATCCCCAGAGCTCGGCCAGTGTCATCCCAAGGATTGATGATTGTCATTCTGACACTGGATTCATTCCTCTCTGATTGCTGATCATTATTTGGACAATTCTTATGTGGGAAAGCAGCCAGTGGCTAGGGTTGAATATTGTGCAGAATACTGATGAAAGAAATCTCTAGTAGAGTATGGATAGGTGCACTAGCTGCCTTAGTATTTCTGAAATAGTTTTGAAAATAGCATTAACTCCTTACCAAACGACAAAGTTTTAGACTGGTCCAAATTGAAAGCATTTGCAGACGACATTTAAATCAGACTGAAAAATTGAAATTTGCTGTGGGAGGGGTAGAAAACATGGTGGGAAAAGGAGAAAATGCTGGTTACCAGCATTTTCTCCTTTTCCCACCATGTTTTCAAAAGGCTTCTTTCTCGGGGTCGTTAAAGGTCGGGATTGTGTGGTAAACGTTTAAACACGATACAAACAAAACAGTTCCTATCCTGCAAGCCACATTTTATTTGTTGTCCGCAAGTGCTTTCAATGTGTACAAATCTAAAGTTTGTCTGGTAAAGAGTTCATTGCGGAAATGATTCGAGGCTTTGAATTATTTACTGTTTCAGAATATCATGACTGTTCTCCAGATGCTTGCCTGGTATCACTCTCTGACGCATTAGCAATTAATGATGATGTGCCTCTATTATGCGCCTATAATGCAGACAGAGATGAATAAGTCAGTATGAAATAAAACTGCATTGTTAAAGTGCAGTGAGTTGTATGAATGCTCCTTTTCACTCTTTTGTCTCTTATCACTGTACCAAAGGACAAAAACGTACACGTGTCCAAACTGAAAGCACTTGCACAGATGATCGACATGTGGCTTATATGACAGAATTTTTTTATGGGGTTGAAAACATTGTGGGAAGAGAGAAAATGTTTGTTGTCAGTATAAAAGAATCTAAATATCAGAATAACCCCCTTTAAAATTTATATGCAGCAAATTTGATGAGGTAATTAGGTAACTCTTTACTGCACAATACTGACTTTTAACAAGCCTGTGAAAGAAGCCTTTTGAAAACATTGTGGGAAAAGGAGAAAATGCTAGTAACTAGCATTTTCTCCTTTTTCCACAATGTTTTCTACCCTATCAAAGAAAAATTACACCATTTGAGCCATATTGAAATTGAATCGTCTGCAAATGCTTTCAATTTGGACAAGGCTTAAATTTTGTTATCTGGTAAAGGGTTGATATATCATAATGTAAACAGTATGTAATGATCAAGAAGGAAATGGACTGTTACTGGCTCTGATGAATAATTTTAATGTTTTATTCAGTTCATGTTTAACCCTTTACCAAACAATCCCTGGTTTTTACGACCTAGAGGAAAAGGCCTTCTGAAAACATTGTGGGAAAAGGAGAAAATGCTGGTAACCAGCATTTTCTCCTTTTCCCACAATGTTTTCTACTCTTCTAAAGTCAATTTTCAATTTTTGATTCATGTTTATTTTGTCGTCTGCAAATGCTTTCAATTTGGACAAGTCTGAAATTTTGCCGTTTGGTAGAGTTAAAAAATTTGCATTTACACCCAAAATATTTCTTTTTTATTGAAAAACAAAACAGGAACATTGGATAAATGTACTTAACAGACAAAAATGTTGAAGTTTTCCCAAAAATGACCAATGTGGATTTTACTTCACCAGAGGTTGTTACTTTACTGATGTAGCACTGAATCTGGATTTAATTGTTTATACAGACTGTAGATTAAGATCAGCATGTCTACTTCTATGCCAGATATTCTGACAAAAGCAGCTTTGAAATTGTGCATTTTGCACCTGCTTCTTTTGTATAGTCTGAGAAGACTATTTCATTGAAATCTTTTTACCGAATGACATTATTTTAAAAACCTGCCCAAATTGGAAAAATTGCAGATCCCAAATTAGATGTGGCTTAAATGAAGGAACTCTTCTTTGAAATGGTGGAGAACATTGTAAGAAAAGGAGAAAATGCTGGTAATCATATTATATTCCCATAGTATTTTCAGAAGCCTTCTACCTCGGGGTCATTTAAAGAGGCCCTTATACTCATTTTCAGCCAGTTTTAACTCATTTTGTCTTTATTTTATCAAAATATAGTCATTCTTATACCCTCATGCCAAATATTGCGCCTGACGGTTGCAAGGTTGCTTAGATGACGGTCGATAGAAAATGCATTTCGCTGAGTTGCAGCCTTCCATGTAAACAGACTCGTCGTTTCCGGTGTTTGAATCGAAGATTTCGATATGTCCGTTATACACTCGGGTAGATTCGTATGAAGATCATGCATTCTGTCACGTGACTATATTTGACCTTCGCCCTGCGTCTAATGAGGTAAACAAAGGAAAATGGAGGCTTCTCTGTTGCAGCCTCGATTTTCAGACGGAGGTCGCGACCTATATGCAAATTACACGTATCCGATTCTAGGCGGAAACCAACGATAAATTTCCGTGACGCACCGCCATTGTTTACAGCTTCGATCGTCAGCCAGTTTTCTTCTGACCAATGTTCGGTTTCTGATACAAATCTCCATGTTTCTTTTTTTTCAATTACACCATATATGTCAGTAATTTATCCATGTTTACACAAAGGACTGATTTCTGTACCATTCTAAATTGTTTGAAATTTAACAGAGTTTTTGCTTACAGGCTGTAGACGGGCATCTTTAAACTCTGGATTGTTTGGTAAAGAGTTAACCCTTTCCCACACAATCCCGAGTTTTAATGACCATGAGAAGAAAACCTTTTGAAAACATTGTTGGAAAAGGAGAAAATGCTGGTAACCAGCATTTTCTCCTTTTCCCACAATGCTTTCTACCCTATCAAAGACAGAAATCAAAATTTGAACTACATCAAAATTGTCGTCTGCAACTGCTTTCAATTTGGCCCAGTCTAAAATTTTGTCATCTGGTAAAGAGTTAATATAAGGGTTATATCTTTATGATTTCAAAATATTGACAGTTTTCCATTAACATTTTACCACCTTTAAAAGACATTTTGTGTCTTGGAGAGGATCATTTTTAAAAACATTAGTGGCAACCATTTATTTTCTAAAATAACTTCATAGCAAATGGATTTTGAAAAATTCATTATAAAATATGCAGTAGATAATTAAGTTTTAAACTCTTTACTGCACAATTAGAAATACAGACTTGTCCTAATTGAAAGCATTGGCAGATGACAATTTCAATACGGCTCAAATGATAAAACATGCTTTTAATTTAGTAGAAAAAATTGTGGGAAAAGGAGAAAATGCTTGTACCAGCATTTTCTCCTGTTCCCAATAATGTTTTCAAGAGTTTTCCCTCAGGGTTGTTAAAAGTCTGGATTGTGTGGCAAAAGGATGATTAATTGTTAATGTATGAATGAGTAAATCATTGTGATGAAAGGAGAAATTGCTTGTTTGTTATTCTTTTCAAATATGGACTGGACAATAAAGAGTAGACTGCTGGAAAACTGTGGCAGAATAAAATGTTTTTAGGAGAATAAAGACTCGGCTATTACAATAAAAATATGTGTATTTTTCAATTTTTCTGACACCAAATATATAAATTTGACGTGTTGATGACTGATAATTCAGTCCGCTGAAACTCAGGAAGCCTGACTACAAAAATGGATGGTATCGATCAAAGATCAGGCTTTCTGTTCACTTTCGATCTTTGTCAGTCTGCTCAGTCAGCGAGGCTTATTTGGGTTGAAACTTTCTGCTACATGTAAATTTTCTGCATATCTATTAGGAGTCTGTCCACTCTACCTGACATGATTCAGTCTGTTTTTAAGACAAAACAGAGCCATATTATGCTATGGCTTGCAAGGTATAATGCCTAACAAAGATATAACCCTTTACCAAACAACAAAATGGCCAAATTGAAAGTATTTGCAGATGACAAATTAAATGTAGCTCAAATTAATGATGGTTTCTGCCTTTAACAGGGTAGAAAACTTTGTAGGGAAAGGAAAAATTCTGGTACCAGCATTTTCTCCTTTTCCCACAATGCTTTCAAATGCTTTCTCTTTCAGGGTCGTTAAAGTAGGGATTGTATGGTACAGGGTTTGAACCCCATTTCTCAGAGCACTGCTTAACTGAATAGCACTTTTTTAACAGCCGCAAATTACAGTCGGCTGCAAGATGAGGAGACAGTTTGGTTGTAAATCTAGAATAAGGTACTGGACAGTGGAAACGAGAGATCAGGCTGCACATTCTGTGCAGACAAATCTTGATCTATGCCATCCACAAAAGTCCCTATTTCTGCCTCTAACGGTGAAAGAGTTAAAAAATAATTGTTTAGATCATGTTTTTATTTAATTAGTAATTGGTTAAGATCCTGTTTAGACAGGTGATCATTGTTATAACAGTAACATCCCATTGTGTGGGTTTGCTGTTTAAATATTTAACAAAACAGTGCCTAGTTTTACGTCACCTTGAGGACAAAGGCTTTTGAAAACGTTGTGAAGAAAGGAGAAAATGCTGGTAAACAGCATTTTCACCTTTCCCCACAATGTTTTCTACTCTTCAAGGACAAATTTCATTTTTTGCGTCATGGTTGTCGTCTGTAAATGCTTACATTTTCGACCAGTCTAAAATTCTGTCGTTTGGTAAAGAGTTAGTTTGTATTTAACTTTTTACCATACAACAAATTTGTAGATTTACCTAAATTTAAAACAGTTGCATACAAGAAATAAAATACAGATCAAATGATGGAATTCTCTTTGAAAGGGTAGAAAACATTGTGGGAAAAGGAATAAATGCTGATAACCATCATTTTCTCTTTTTCTGACAATGTTTTCAAAAGTCTTCTTCCTCACTGGGTTGTTAAAACTCAGGATTGTTTGGAAAAGGTAATCAAGCAATTAATTTGAATGAGGTTTGAGTCATTTTGTTCTCAGACAGTATTGCTAGCATTACAGCGCATCACAGCTGGTGGAATAAATGTTTGTTGTAAAACAGTGGCTAGTAGTTACCTCCCTTGAATTTGACTGTTTAACACTTCACCAAACGACAAAATTTTGGATTGGACCAAATTGAAAGCATTTGCAGACGACAAATGAAATGTAGCTCAAATTATGATTTCTGCCATGATAGGGTAGAAAACATTGTGGGAAAAGGAGAAAATGCTGGTTACCAGCATTTTCTCCTTTTCCCACAATGTTTTCAAAAGCCTTATTTTTCAGGGTTGTTAAAACTCGGGATTGTGTGGTAAAGAGTTATTCCTTTTAAAAAAAAAAAAAACCCGCATATTTTAAGGACCCTGTGGAAGAAGCCTTTTTAACCCTTTACCAAACAAGCCCTTTTTTTTACGACCCTAAGATAGAAGCCTTTTGAAAACATTGTGGAAAAATATACTACACTGCAACTATATAAGACTTTCAAAGTGAACAAGTCCAAAATTTTGTAGTTTGGCAAAGGGTTAAAGGACAGATATAGGAGAATCGATGTATGAATGACCAGTTTTACACATGTCTACAAAACACTTTCAATTTGGACGCATCTGTTATCATGTCATATAGTAAATGGTAAACTCTATACCAAACAACAAAATTTTATAGAGTCGCCAAAGTTGAAAGCAATTGTAGTTGACAAATTAAAGGTCGCCCAAATGATGAAATTTGTGCTTAAAAGGGTAGAAAACATTGTAGGAAAAGGAGAAAATGCTGGTTTCCAGCATTTTCTCCTTTTCCCACAATGTTTTCAAAAGTCTTCTTCGTCAGGGTCGTTAAAAGTCAGGATTGTGTGGTAAAGGGTTAAAGGACAGATAGGCTAGAATGTCTCAATGAAATAGTTGTAAAAACCTGAATTATTTGTGGTATTTACTGTACCCTTCCCAGAGTAGACCGTCAGTAGTTCTCTCAGACTTTTGATCCATTTGTGTAAACATAGGGTAAATTGTACTCATTGCTCGCCTTGTTAGTGTTTCATATTATTAACCATACAATGAAAAAGACTAGTATACCTGAAAAAAAAAATGGTGATTTCTTTGTTTTATTGTACATCATAATTATGAATTTTGCAATTGGAAGGGTCTAAAATGTTAGGATTTTGTGGCGGAAGGATGACTGAAAAGACTGGTATATTGTGGGGGTGTTTTAAAACCACAAATCTATCCCTGTAACAAATTTGTGTACTTTGAACTCTTTACGAAACCTCTAAACCTCTAGACTTGTTCAATTCAAAACATTTAGCAGAGAACAAATAAAAGGTGGTTCAAATGATGAACCTTGCCTATGATAGTGTAGAAAACATTGTGGGAAAAGGAGAAAATGCTGGTTACCAGCATTTTCTCCTTTTTCCACAATGTTTTCAGAAGCATTCTTCCTCATAGTCGTCAAACTTGGGATTATATGGTAAAAGGTTTAGCTCCTCTATATTAAAAAAGTAAGTCTATAAAAAGATTAAGAAAGGTATTTAAATACTTTTTAAATAGGCAGAAAAAGCAAAAAACAAGGTGACCAAAAAAAGAAAATGCTCATGTCAAGTTATTTGTCTGTCACAATGTTTTCGAGTCGTTTCATATTACATGATAAAATTTTATGCAGAAATGGTAAAATTAAGTATTTAGTATTTAAGATTGTGCATCAATAAACCACAAACAGCTTTTAGCTATGTAATAAAAATACAAAACTGAATTGCTTAAAGTGCTTTTATGAATATTCAGGTAAGTATGTTAATTCATAGGTATTTAGGTGGAGACTTTTTCCTGAACATCTGAAATGACCATTTGCATTGAGCAAGAGCCTTTCAAAATAGCATTACACAAGAATTTGTTACCTAATGAATCTGAGGACAACAAAAAAGCTGCATATATGTTCAATGTTTGACAAAAAAAGTCAAATAAGAAGGATCCTTGAACTATGATGAAATGTGTTGAAGATCAAAAACGGTTGACTGGAAGTTAAGTTATTTCATGTCATATAAAATGAAATTAACCCTTAATCCTGTACCGCACAGTCCCGAGTTTTAACAAGCCTTAGAAAGAAGCCTTTTGAAAACCTTGTGGGAAAAGGAGAAAATGCTGGTAACCAGCATTTTCTCCTTTTCCCACAAGGTTTTCTACATCTTCAAAGACAGAAATCACCTTTTGTTGTACTTCAAATTTGTCGTCTGCAAATGCTTTCAATTTAGTTGAGTCTAAAATTTTGTCTTTTGGTAAAGAGTTAAAGCGCCTTTCACTTCTGTAGTTTTGTTTGCGAAAAATTTGCAGTCTGGTTTTGATCTACATTGTCCATTTAGCTGAAACACTGCAGACAAAAAGCAACTTTGAAATTGCAATTACATGTATTTTGTTCTTATTGTCCACTGAAAATGTTCATTGTGTTTATTCTTGCACTTTAAGCTTTTAAAGGGTTAACCCTACGGCCAGTATTTGTGCTATCAAATGCCCTTTTACAGACTATGTGTATGTAGATCAAGATCAGACTGCATTATAGATTGTGCAGCCTGACCTTGATCCTGTGATAACCGACATAGTGTGGTGTTTAATGTGGCTTTCAAAATTCAATGACAAAATTTTAGATTCGCCTAAATGATTAAGCTTTTGCAGATGACAAAATATATGTAAATTTAAATTTATATTTGAAAGGTTAGAAAACATTGTTAGAAAAGGAGAAAATGCTGGTTGCCAACATTTCCTCCTTTTCCTACAATATTTTAAAAGACTTCTTTCTCAAAGTTGCTTAAAGTTGGGATTGTGTGGTAAAGAGTTAAAGTACTTTTACAATGCAATATTGGCAATTGGTAACAAATTTTAGTTTCATTTATATATCACTATCAACCTGTCTACAGTAGGCAGCCAAATGACCAAACAATGCTGGCCTCTTATTACAGGGACAATTACATAAAAAAACCCTCAGATTTACAATACTGGTTACCAAGCACAGGTGGTTCTTTGATACAAGAGACCTCTCATGTAGGTTTAAGTGTGTACATGTATATGAAAACCAAAGCTGCCAATGGGATGTGTTGATTTACATCTGACCTGCCATGGATATTATTTTCTTATCTACATGTCCATTTATAAATGAATGGACAACTTAACTGTTCCTGACAAGAATGGTCAGATAGCATGAAAACAGAACTGTCCAGGATTGGCTTTTTACACATAATGACAGCTGGATCCTCTATTGATTGATGGTGTTTACATGCAACTGTTTTATTTTCCTTCAGAATGAAAAGACTGCATGACTTCTAACTTGAAAAGTGAGAGCTCTTTAACCCTTTACCACACAATCCCGAGTTTTAACGACCCTGAGGAAATAGCATTTGGAAAACCTTGTGGGAAAAGGAGAAAATACTGGTAACCAGCATTTTCTCCTTTTCCCACAAAGTTTTCTACACTTTCACAGGCAATTACAATCATTTCAGCTAAATTTAAAGTGTCGTCTGCAAATGCTTCCAATTTGGACCAGTCTAAAATTTTGTCGTTTGGTAAAGAGTTAAGTCTTTACCAAACGACAAAATTTTAGACTGGTCCAAACTGAAAGCATCTGCAGGCGACAAAATAAAAGTGACTGAAAATTTGAAATTTGTTTTGGGAAGGGTAGAAAACACTGTGGGCAAAGGAGAGATTTCTCCTTTTCCCACAATGTTTTCAAAAGGCTTCTTTCTCAGGGTCATTAAAAGTCGGGTTTGTGTGGTAAAGGGTTAACTAACCCTTTACCAAACAATCTGTGGGTATTATCTCCCGCTAGATAGCATTCTACAAATACACATCTATCTAATTTGGGCATTTTGGGTACAGAACCGGACTACTTTTCAAAACAACAACCGTTACTTTGAATTTCAAAATCAAATAAACGTTTACTCAATAAAATGCTACCTGGTGTGATTCATTCAGCTATGATCAGCTAGCATGCAACCTATGCACTGGCCATTTATTAAAACAGCCCCTGCAGGCTTGGGTAATAGTTCGGTATAAGCCCTACTTTTCCCTAGCATATGGGGTCGGTGATGCGTCATAGCAGACAGGTTGAATCTTCGAAGAATATGGCATGCGCAGACAACGATCTGTGGGAGACAATTACATGTTGAGGTAGAGCCAAGAGCTGATTGATTTATTGCTTGTATGGTGTTTAATGCCATTTTCAACATTATTTCAGTTATATCGCGGCGGCCAGTGCACCTATCCATGCTTTCCTGGAGTCTCTTTTACCAGTACTCCGCACAATTTTCTTTCCAAGCCACTGGCTGCTTTCCCACATAATCATCGTGTAAACAATGATCAGCGGTGGGAGGGCCAAGAGCTGAGCCTTGGTCTCTAACACCTGAGAATCTTGGTTGGTACTTGGAATCCAGTGATAATCGGGGTCAACCTTTTGACCTGCCCACATCATTGTGCAAGCAGTGGGTAACACTTTATTAGATGACAGAGTTTCAGACTTGTCAAAAGTGAACGCATTTGCAGACAACAATTTATATGTGGCACAAATGATGGAACTTGTCTTTGATAGAGCAGACATATCGTGGGAAAAGGAGAAAAATTAATGCTGGTTACTAATATAGAGGTCTGTAATTTTATGGCATTTATGTCTTGGTCAGAGGCATAGCCTCCATAATGCCCATTATACATAAGTGTGTGCAGTAAAAAAAATTGGAACAAGTAAAACATTCTTTTTATAATTACTTTATATATAACAACGCCATGATCTTCATAATTATGTCTAAAACTGCTAGAGAAAAACGGAAATTTCCAACAAACTTTAAAAGCCATATATTGGGATTTCATCCTATTTCTTTCCAATGGAAAATCTCACAGTATCTGAAAGTGTCGATCAAGATCAGACTGCACGTTCAGTGCAGACTGCTCTTCATTAACACTGTCTGCAGAAGCGCACTGTGTTGAGCTTAGCAGCCCTGGGATAAACTAGCACTCTCTATTTGAAGTGTGTAATGTTCTGAACCCCTGGTTATATTCTTGTTGGTGACAAGGAAAGGATTCGCCCATATAAAGATCAGTTTCCAAGGAATCCAAGAATTTACCCAAATGATTGATTCAAAAGCTCGATTAGAAAACAAATGGTTTTGTTATGTCATTTTCACATGTAAAACAATATAATTGTGTGAGAAATACCAGTATATCTGTCATGAAATCTCTAATAGAATCAATATCCATGTCTGGGCTAACTCTTAACATGCCCAGGGAAACTCTGAAATCTTATGCAGACAGCATAGATCAAGATCAGTATGCACAGAATGTTCCGTCTGATCATTTATCATCGTTGTTGTCCATTTTTGTAAAATGTCACAGTAAAAGCAGCTGGCTTTAACTCTTTACCAAACAACAAAACTTTAGACCTGTCCAAAATGAAAGCATTGGCCATCGACCAAATAAATGTGCTCAAGATTTGAAATTTGTTTCAGGAAGGGTAGAAAATATTGTGGGAAAATGGGAAAATGCTGGCTTCCAGCATTTTCTCCTTTTCCCACAATGTTTTCCAAAGTTTTCTCTTAAAGGGTCATTATAAGTCGCGATTGTGTGGTAAGGGGTTGAATGTTTTGTATTCAGATGAATTCGAAGGGTAAAAATGTACTGCTAGGAAGTGAGTAATTGCTGTTTCTTCCAGCAGAAAAAATAACCCATTAAATTTTGCTTTGAATACTGCTGAATTTAATAATTCAACAAAACCGTCTGTATTTTTTTTTCTCCTGTTTTCTCTTTCATCAGGTCTAATTTACATCTTTACTGCAAGCGAGGCTTTTGATACTTGATAGCGTGTAGAATGGCTCAGAATATAGTCAGCTGTGTAAACACAAATAAATCACTATTATAATGTAAGGGATAAAGAAACCCAGGGATTTGTCTTCGATTTAAACAGGAAATGACAACAGTGATTGCTTTTAAGGCAGCAAGAAAATTAGTAAAATAATTATAGTTTCATGAAATTATAGATGAAGTGGGTTAAAAACAGGCTGAAAACAGTATAGACTTTCTCTTAACAAAATGTTTGGTGTAGAGTTTAGCTTTTCACAAAAAGTTTTCAGTGTAGAAACTTTTCAATTTTTTTTTTTAATCCAGTAAATTATGATTAAAAGATTCATTTAAAAAAAACATAGAAACCTAAGGAAAACAGTAAAGGCACAGGTTATATATTAGTTCAACTCATCACTGACCTACCGACCACTTTTTGCATCTTGCAATACTGGCCACTTTCAAAATCAAAGTACTGTAAATACTAATAGAAGGTGATGGTAGAAATTTGTTAGCAAATAGATTTTAACAGTGGACCATTTTGTTAAAAATTCATTCAACAGAAGGTTGACAACATTTTCCTCTAAGATTTATTTCATGACTATTTTCCATAAAACTGTGAATATAAGCATTTTGCATGTGGTTTTAAGTGTTTGGAAAGTGGTTTAGGGTGTAATAGCAATGATTTTGATTGTTTTGGGGCTGCTTTATGGTAATTTTTCTACTTATTCATCCGCAATGTAGACTTTATAAACTAGGCCATGTCAGAGCAAAAGACAGCCAATTTAAAATCTAGTGCTAATCGTATAACATTTAGTTCACATGTAATTTTCATATATCAAATGACACAGTTGTGTGTGTTTACTCATCTATGGGGACCAATTTTTCTGCAAACAGAAGAGCGATTCATCATCACAGGACTTCAGTTTGACAGTCACCACCTTTTAAAAAAGGTTGTTGCAAAAGAACAAATTGCTACTAAGAGAAAATTTTAGCTTAAGCTGCCATTTCTTTTATGTGTATTAATCAAACCTTTAACCCTCTACCACACAAAATCGCAATTTGAGAAATAAGCCTTTTGAAAAAATTTCCACAATGCCACAATTTGAGAAAGAAGCATTTTGAAAACATTGTGGGAAAAACACAGTATTTTCTCCTTTTCTACCTTATAAAAGACGAATTCCATCATTTGAGCCTCATTCAAATCATCATCTAAAAATGCTTTCTAGTCAATATTTTTGTCATTTGGTAGAGACATGCAACTAGGGCAGGACTTTACCATCAAAGGGATTTTAACTCAGTTATGCCATTTTTGTGGCATTTGTCGAAGACTGCCACTATGAGTTCAATATTGAATTTTGAAGACCATGTATCATATTTTGTGCAAAGCCAAAGGAAAAAAACCTAATTAAACTCAATTTTACTCAGACAAATGAGTTTTTCGATAGCACTCAGATATGTAAATTTTGGAAATGGCATATTAAAATACACTGGATGAGGCCATCGATCTTGGAAATGCTTCTTTCTGATTGAAAATAGCTTCAACCGCTCATAGCCTTCTATTGGTGCAATGATATACACAAAATTTGTCTACTGACCGCTTGGTCCCGGGCTTTTTCGTTCCAAAACCAGTTTGTCCCTGGGCTTGTTCGTCCCATGCTTGCGCGCTACTCAGTTTGATTGTGCATAAATATTTACAGATCGAAATAATTGATTGTAACGCAGTGATTGGGAAAGAATTATTTTCGATGGGACAATGTCCCTTCCTCCAGGAAAATCAATGTGACATTTTGAAAACCAATGTGACAATTTAAGAAAAAAACACAAAATCTTTTAATTGCTTTCGTTTATTTTTTTAAAATAGTACTATCCCAATGCAAGTCAAAATGTAGCTAAATGCTTATGCTGGTTCTATATTTAATGCTTGGAATCAAACATAGTCATCTGGGTTCTCATTAGGTCCTGAATCCCAAGAGTCATTGAATCTTGGGCTGAAATTTTCAAGAGTCAAAATGAAATTTCCAAGCGTCAAAGAGAAATGATCAAGGGTCAAAATTACTTGGTTATTATGGAAATATAAGGATGACACCAAAAGACAAAGGCCTAACCTTCACCCCCCTTTCATTGTTCCATAAGACGAAGGTCTGACCGTCACCCCCTTTCATTGTTATTTTCATTTCATTAAAGAAAAAAAAAACAAGAACTTCTTTTCTCATTATCATTCTTTACATATAATTATGTAAATTCTCTGTTTAAATTCATTATAAATGATGAAGAAACAATTTGAGACAACTCTGATCGGACGGTGTCAAATTGACCGTTGTTGTGTCATGGGTTTTCGCATTTTTTTTTTCCAGCGATCTACTTTCAAATCTTTTTATTTCTTTTAGCAGTATTATAGCATGATTATTGAAATGAAGTTATCAATTGGGGTAGCAGGGAACATAAATCATAAACTGATGGAGAATGTTACCTATCTAATTCATGATGAAAAAAAAAGTGGCCTTCTCAATCAGCATGATATACACTGATAAACGTTCGCTGCATGTCCATGGATATGCTTGGGATAGGCTCGGAGAGAGATGTGATCTGAGAGTTGCTCTGATTCTCGCTAGGATCGTCTGTATGAGTCTGTTAATAAACGATCATTGTGGGAAAGAAATTACTGATGGAGCCCTGACCTTCATGCAATTTTAAATTTTCGGTGGTATATTCTAATGCTTAGGTAGTTGTTGAATTTGAATTTTACGGCAAAAGCAGGGCAGTTTCATCAAGACGACAAAATAGGTTCAATATTCAATAAGCGTTTTATGATTGAAAACATGATGTAACATGCACATAGCTACTCATTTTATCGAGCATCTAATCGGCGCCGATCAAAGGAGATTCGTCTGACTAAATTTCGTACTTTTACGATGTCGAAAATTGAATGGGACAAGGGCGCACTGATTGGCAAAAACGATGTGACATTTTGGATTTTAATGTGACTATGGCGCATGGCGCAAGCCTTTCCCAGTCACTGGTAATGTTGGGAATTGGATCTTTACAGCCAAAAATGTCTCAAAATCATAGTTTTCAGGTAAAAACTTAATTTTATTTGATACATTTACATGGTTTCTCTCTCTACCCATCATGCATCCTACTGTCAAGGGACGTTACTCCTGACTCCTCCTGATTGATCGAAGGGAGACCACCAATACACAAATAATCCTAAATATGTCATGAATACTCTCCCTTCAACCAAAAAGGTATTAATTTGCTTAGTAGGTTGACTTTGAAGCTGATATTTGAATAATATTACTCTTTTTCTTTCATATTAATAATTCCACACAATGGCTTCCTTGACAAATGCCACTCCAGCATTTTCAACGCTTTGATAGATTACAGTTTTCACTGGATATCAAGCAAACTGCGACAACCGAGCATTTGCAGGGGCATGTGATGCCCTAGTCTTCCGAGAATAGATGATAGCCTTTGTGAAAGGATTCATTCTTTTTTCTTTATTATTGTTTCAAAAGTGGCTATATGGGAAAGCAGCTGTTGGCTATATGGGATGAAAGCTGTGCTAAGTACTGGTTATAGATACTCCAGGAAAGTATGGATAGGTGCACAGGAGATATAACTGTTAAAACGGTGAAAATGTTGTTGGACACTAAAGAAACAAATGAAATGCATTGGCTAAAAATTGGTTAAAACCAATGAGATAAAAATGAGATAATGAATAATGACATCTTGCATGCAGACAGAATTGAAAGGTGCTACTGATCAAGATAAGACTAAAATAATATTTTCTTTTCTTTGATCTCTGTACTGCATAACAATCTCAAAATTGAAAGCATTTGTGAACAAAAAATTTAAATATGTCTAAAATGATGAAGATTAGTCTTTGAAAGGGTAGAGAACATTGTGGATAAAGGAGAAAATGCTGGTTACCAGCATTTTCTCCTTTTCACACAATGTTTTCAAAAGCCTTTTTTTTCTAGCGGTTGCTAAAACATGAAACAGGTTAAGATAAGGTTGTTGTGACTATTTGGTATGAGGTAAAAGGATAAAGCAGTCTTTTAGGTATGCGAGGTTGATTCATATTGAATGACTAAACACTGAATTAATAGATCCAACCTATCAGCATTGACAGATGTGAAATTTCTAAGATCAAGAAGGCTGGAATGTGATAATGCATCCATACGATACTGAATTTGGTTACAGAATTATTTTTACGTACTTATTGCGTGTCATGGAAGCTGTGTCAACATTTCACTTATACTTCAGCCTTTTGTTTTCACACAGTCGTATACAGTAAATTAATGCGATTACCAAATACCGGTACATGTATTAGTTTTTTTCTTGTCTTTTTCGTGCAGTCATTCACCCTCATGACCAAACCGTCCCTGTTTTATTCATGACCCATGGGAAACTTTTAAAAAAAAGCTGAAAACAAGCATTTTCTCCTATTCCCACAAAGATGAAACCCATTATTCAAGTCACATTTAGTTTGTCATTTGCTATGCTCTCAACTTGGACAAACCTAAAGATGTGTTGTTTGTTAAAAGGGTGACCTTTTTTAGATCAATGATAAAAAAAAATGTATACCTTTACAGTCAGGAAGAAAATAAACCCATTGGCTATAATTTATTGTAATATAGCCACAATAGAGTATATGTCAACATAGCAGACTGTAGATCACACAGCTCATTCTGTGCAGTCTGATCATCATCTACTATATATGCAAAAGCATTTAAGTTGTGATAGGAACTCTAAGGGTTACATATTTAATCCCAAAATACATTTTCAGTCTAGAATTTAGCCTCAAGTAAGACTTATTCTTTCCTTTCTATGTCCAGGATGTCTCAAAAGCATTTACAGACAACAAATTCGATGTAGTTCGAACATGGATTTCTGCCTTTGATAGGGTAGAAAACATTGTGCAAAAAGAAGAACTAACACTTTCTTCTATTCCAACTATTTTTCAAAGGTCCTCTTACACAGGGTTGTCAAAACCTGTTTTTGCTTGGTAAAGGGTTAAAATCTTTTAAGAATTCTGTTTGAACATTCATCAAATGGAAGGAAGATATAGTGTAGATCTATAGAATTACAATGACTGACCTAATAGCATGAATCATGGGTAGATACTGCATTAAACATTCGTGCCTGATTTGGTTATTCATGCATTTTATCCATTTTCAAAGAAACTCACAAAAAACATACAAGGAACCTTTAAAGCGCCTGTCTTGACTTAAGTTACCGTTGCGGCCAGTGTAGATCAAGATCTGGCTGCACAAAACATGCAGCCTTATCTGTGATCTACACTGTCCGCTTTGCTGAAACTCTATATAGACCAAAGCAAACATTAAATTGCAATTATTTTGGTTGTATATCTTGGATGAAAATGTCTGATATGATTATTGGGCACTCTAAATAGTATCATTACTCCAAAGAAGCTTTTATCTTACTCATTTTCTTTGGTGTTTTCTTACTTCAACACACAGAGTGTTATTGGCTTCCTCAGGGTCGTTAAAACTTGTGTGGTATAGGGTTAAAGAAAAATCCAGCCCAGAAATAGCCTGTACAGTAATGAGTTTAATAATAGATAAGACTGAACTTCTAGTCTTGGGAAACAAAAATAGAACCTGGGTAAAATGGATCGTCTAAATATAAAACTTGCTATGCTTTATAAATATTTCAAGTTCATATTCTCAGATTTAACAAACTTGTGTTCAATAACTATTGTAAAACATCATTAATTTTGTAAATGAACTTCTCCAATAGCTAGTCATTAATTGAAATAAGATAAAATTTAATTATTAATACTGTACAATTTCTAGTTTTTAGTGGACCCACCACCTCTTCAGCTTGTTTAACCTGAAAGACTCAGGGGAAAGGAGGATTAAATTTTCAAGACCGTAATCTTTACAAATTGAATGCAATATTCCCTATGTCACTGTTGCAGAGAGCTGTATAATCCTAAACAGACCTTCAGGGCATTATTTCCCAAGGTACAACAATTTTTTCCGCACAATATATTACGATTTACTACACTTTCATCCTGATTTTCTCCCCAAGTACGCTGAGTTTAGGAGCCCAGGTAGCCAAATTGACTACTATGCAGAACAACGAAACACTACGACATAGGACAAAGTACTATGAAGTACACCGAAATATTTCGACTTCTGATCAATTCTGCTCAACTTATGAATTTTGGAAAAAAATTTGGGGAAGTTGAAATTTTTCTCCCGAAGTGTTTCTGAGCCCAAAATGACGCCGATTTGATTCAGAAGCACTACGAATCTCCATAAGCTAGCCGAATTCACCATGAATTTAAAAATTACCAATTCGGGATCGATTTTGGGGTTTGTGAGGCCAGGGGGTTACAAGCTGTAGAATCTTAAAAATCTATTCATACTGACAGCAACATGCAACTGGCCCAGTGATCTTTAGGCATTACCTCTTTACCATGACAAAGTTTTACACTATTCAAAATTATGAAAGCAAATTTTGCATACAACATATTAAATGTGGCTCAAATGACTGGATTTTTTTATGAAAAGTTAAAAATCATTGTTGGAAAAGGAGAAAATGCTGGTTTCCAGCATTTTCTCCTTTTCAACAGTGTTTGAAAAGCTTTCTTTTTGTAAGGGTTGTTGAAACTCAGCACTAAGTAGTAAAGGATTAAACTGCAACAATAAAAGAAAGAATTATTGTATAGGATTGCATGGCACTGAAACTGCACAAAAAGGCTAGACAAAATGTCTAATTCCAGAGGCTACATCTGAAGATTGATCTAATAGTCCAAGTTTTCCTTGAAAAAAAAGAACTTAATCTTTTGTCACAAAAGCAGATTTAGTTCCTTTGGTTGTCTGCTAATATCAGTTGAAGAAAAAAATGTGTGAGTTGTGAAGTTACTGGCAATGCAATCATGTAGTGCATTTTCTTGTACAAAATTTTAATCTCGTCCAAATACAAAGCATTCACCATAGGACAAAATTGTTTGGACTTGTCCAAAGACAAAGCATAATACTAGTATGCAGACAATATTGGAAATGTGGCTGAAATGATGGAAGTTGTCCTTGAAAGGGTAGAAAACTGTGTGGCAATAGGAGAAAATGCTGGTTACACATGTTTTGTCTTTTTCCACTATGGAAAAAACCCGAGGTTGTCAACAAATATGGCCTGTCGGCGTGCTTGTCTACTGTGAGATATGCCATTCTGCAATACAGGGACAACACTATTGATCTTCGTGTACGCCGAAAATCTCTTTGTTAAAAACGCTTCTCGAATGTGGTGTTGATGGGCAATGCCAGATTTAAAGTATCACTAAGCTTGATTTGCAACGAATGATATGATTAGATATCGACAAGTTAAAAATAGAAATGACGATGTATTTGTGATAAAAATAGTTTAAATTTTCTTAAGGAAAAACTGAGATCACCAATCAAAATGCTTCATGAATAATTCATGAGAATGAGGAAACGCCAGCGAAATAACCCAGGGTCAATTACGGAATGAATCGAAACTGGGTCAACGAGGATGACGGTAATTAAAACCTGGGATTGTGTGATCAGCCATGATTCATTTCTTTCCTGCAACAATCCAAGATCTTATCAGCTAGGAGTTGAAAGTTGAAATTGGACAAATTTGAAAGAGAGACCAAAGAGAGTTCTTGATGAATAGTTATGTGTTGTTTGGCCAAGGTGACAAAGTTCAAGTACAGGTTGTACAAAAAAGCACATAAATTGTTACCTTCTTTTATCACAACCATTAAAGAAGACAACAAAATTTGCTCTTCAAAAAGGGAGAGAGGAAGTGATGTAACATGAATCAAAGCACTTCAAAGGTCAACCTGACCATTAGATTTTTTGGAGAAAAATTGTAATGGCTTACATAAACCCTTTTTCTATAGTAAGATACAACGTTGTTGCGTCTGTAAAATTGATATTGGATGAAAATAAAGTCATTTTCTTATCAAAATGTTTATTGCACTCAAGTGTATGATATAAAAAACCAGAATGACCAGTCACTCAGTTTCTAATCTGCTTTCAACATTTTCAGATATCAGATAATTTCTACCCAGCATTTTGATGGTGTCCAGTCCCTCAACAGTCTCATATCTGTGAGTATGGTCAAACTTAAACTGCAGGATGTTACCTTTTAAATTAAATGATTAATTGCTTTACCAGACTACAAAGTTTTACTCTGTCTTCTCCATTCTGAGAGCAGATTATAGCGGCTCAAATGATGGGACTTGTTGTCAAAAGAGAAGAAATTGATTGTTTGATTGCTTGTATGGTGTTTAATGCCATTTTCAACATTATTTCAGTTGTATCGCGGCAGCCAGTGCACCTATCCATGCTTTCCAGGATTTCCTTTTCCCAGTACTCCGTACAATATTCTTTCCAAGCCACTTGCTGCTTTCATAACCATTGTGGTAACAATGGTCAGCAGTGAGAGAGGAATTAATCCTGTTGCAATTACTATCATCAATCCTCAGAGAAAGAGAAGAAAGCATTGTGGGAACAGGACAAAATGCTGGTTTTCAGCATTTTGTCCTATTCCCACAATGTTTTCAAAAGCTTTGTTTCTCAGAGTTATTAAAAGCCTGAATTGTTTTGGAAAGAGTTAAGTGTGTTAAGGATTGTTTTCATGATGGGGAGCTTCAGTTTTGTAAAGGATAATTTACTCAGTGAGATACTTCACTATGTTTGCTGTGAATTAAACAGGAATGTTACCAATAAACACTTGCTGGTGAGAAAATTGAAATCAATCCTGCTGTCCAATAAATCAATGGACATCACAGCATCAAGAGTGATAAAATTGTAGGCTTAGTTCCTGTACTTTGAATTTTTTGTAGCTTTCTGTCAGATTTCAGCCAAATGACACAGTTCCATTTTAATATTAACAACCCTCAGCAGTCAGGAGTAAAGCTTTTAAAAACATTTTGGGAAATGGAGAAATTGCAGGTAACCAGCATTTTCTTCTTTACCTTCAATGTTTTATACTCATTTAGAGACAGTATCATGCTTTGTGCTGTCTTCAATTTGATATTTGTGAAAGCTTTTTAAGCAGATGAGTCAAACTGTTTGTTCCTTTTCTTTTTTTTGGAAAAAGGGTTATTGATTTATTGTTTCTTCTGGAATGTTTAGAAAATTATGACAGAAAAGGAGCCAGGTTACTGTCATAGATGCCAGCTAACTCCTTTATCTATTAGTAAACTCATCAGCATTTTGAGAAAGGAATTTACCTTTTGCTAAAAGATCCCAAGATTTTACAACTTTAAGGATTGTATTGATTGATGTATGGTGTTTAACGCCGTTTTCAACATTATTTCACTTATATCGCAGCGGCCAGTGATCCTATCCATGCTTTCCTGGAGTTTCTTTTACCAGTACTCCGCACAATATTCTTTCCAAGCTGCTGGCTGCTTTCCCACTTAACCATCGTCTAAACAATGATCAGCGGTGGGAGAGGAGTGAATCCTGTCGCAATAACTATCTTCAATCCTCGGAAAGAAATTGGCCGAGCTGAGGATCGAACCCACGACCCCATGTTCTCAAGTCCTGTACGCTACCGACTGAGCTACCGGGGCTCGGCTACAACTTTAAGGAAGTGGGCCTAATGCATGAACTGTTATGGCAGCGTATACTACCAATCCTGAGGTCCGAGGCTCAATACCTGGCCTGACCAGGATCTTTCTGAGACACTTCATGTTCCCCACCCACCTAGTAGCGAACTGGCTTGAAACTCAGAGGTAGCCTCGCACGAATCATTGCTTTATGCCGGGCATGTTAAAGAACCGAGGAGGTCTATTCGAAGAAAGGCTTTGGGCCTGTACACAGATCTCCTTGTATCTGATTCTTTTTCTCTCTAATGGTTCATATCAAATATGCCTTGGGCATGGAGGGACCTCCATCCTTTAAAGTCATCATCATCATGTAATACTATTGAATTTTGGATACTGCCCAATCAGTTGGCCCGAGTTAACTCTTTACCAAACAACATAATTTTAGACTAGTCCAAATTGGAAGCATTTGCAGACGACAAAATCAATGTGACTCAAAAATTAAAATTTGTTTTGGGAAGGGAAGAAAACATTGTGGGAAAAGGAGAAAATGCTGGTTACCAGCATTTTCTCCTTTTCCCACAATGTTTTCAGAAGGCTTCTTTCTCAGGGTCGTGAAAACCAGGGATTGTTTGGGAAAGGGTTTTAAGTGCCCAAGCTAGGTGCCTTTGCTGTATTTGTCTGGTTTTCACTTCTCTTTGTTGCGACTTGCAATTCATAGCAGTCCCTACAAGGCAAGGACATACTCTGGCAAAAGGGGGTTTAATATGTCTCTGTGATGAGTTAAACCAAGCAAGAGTCATCACATGGATCCATAAAATCCATTTCGTATAACAACCAACTGAATTATGAGGTTCACTGGTCCTTTGAGATACAGAAAATTTACAAAAGGCAAAAAGGTTGATACTTTTTGCAGATGCATTAAGCCCCCTTTTCACTCTGAGCATGACTCTTAATATTACAACTGATTTGGCGATCAATGGAAATCAAGATCATAATGTACAATGTTTTTATCTATTTTTAATTCTTTACAAAAAAAATCTGTGTTTTGATGACCTTGATGAAAAAATGTTTTTTGAGACATCGCTGGAAATGGAGAAAGTGCTGCTAATAAGCATTTTCTCATATTCTGACAAAAAAAATTGTTCGTTTTCTTTTCATTTTTCCATAGTGAATTCCATCATTACCAAGTCTGCAAATATGTCTTCCAGCAAGTCACTTTATCAGCTTGTAAAGGGTTAACAAAATTAAATATTCATTTTATCTTTTAGTACTGTAAGGACTGATGAGACAGAATACTAGAGAAAAACTCAGAGCTCCAGACAGAGGATGTGATTTTGATTTCGAAATTGAAAATATTAATTATTCTCCAGTAAACCCTTTATTATGGGTACTCATTAGAATCGTCTCATCGAGACGATTCTAATGAGTGCCCACAACATAGGGTTTGGAAGAGAAATAATGGTTTTAGAATACCATCGCATGCTCTCAATATCTGGAGCTCTGAGAGATAATTCTACAGAAAAGCTAAGGGTGATGTAGAGAATGACAGCTGGAGTATGGCCTTACAGATGACTAACTGGCCAGGAAATTTTGTCCCAGGATGTCCCACAGGACTTGAAATCATAGGCAGAGAAAAAAACCTATTTCTGTAATCTTCCTTTTTTCTCTTGTAAAACCTATAGGAATTACTAATGCTGAAATACATGACTCAAGTGTAAGGAAAATATGAGTATCTTTCAACCTTTTTTCAAACAGTCCTGTATTTTAGTGACCCTGACAAAGAAAGGCTAATTTGGGAACATTGTTTGTAAAAACGAAATGCAGGTAACATGCATTTTCTCCTTTTCCAAACAATCGAGTTTTGAATAATCCTAACAAAGCAAACCTTTGACAACATTGCAGGAAAAGGAGGGTATGCTAGAAACTCATAACCCATAAATACAAACCGCATCATCTGAGATGCATTTAATTTGTACCGTCAAATCTACTTGAAGCAAACCGCCAAGGAAAAAGTGAAGTGCTTTTTAATACAGGTGCTTACACGTACCGGTAGCTAGGTACTAGTCAGACTGGTTATATACCGGTATATCAATTTTCTTACCATTTGTCCATGGTACGTTCAGTTATTCTCTCATTCTCTGCTTTCTTAAGAAGTTAGAGAGATCAATGACTTCCAGAATTGCCCACTGTAGAATGTTAATGACTTCCCAGCATGCTATGAGAAAGATCCGGTTATAGGACAGTGTCAGTCTAGGATCAAACCAGCACAGAAAGTTGATTCTGATCTTAGATCTACACTGAAGATCTTTATCTTGAAAGTATGGCCTAACCAGTCTGTACCTTGAAACCTTATGGCCTTCATCTGAAAAATGTCCATTTCATTTATAAACCGTTTACCAAAAAAATTCTGACTTTTAATGACCAGTAGAGAGAAAGCATTAGAAAACATTGTGGGAAAAGAAGAAAATGATGGTTACCAACATTTTCTTCTTTTCCCATAATGTTTTCTAGAGCTGTCTGATGCAAGCCTCATCATTTGTGCCACATTTATGCTGTCATATTGGTCTAGTCTAAAATTTTGTTGTTTGGTAAAGAGTTAATCATTTTGGTCTTCCTCTGAAAAATGTCCATCACAGCCATTTATTACCGGTAAGCAATCCAAAGTGCTCACTACAGAAGAGTTCTTGAAATCAGTATTGGAGAGAAATCTGTGAGCAGATTCTTGAGAACTATCCTGGAATCATTTCATGGAGCATGGACGGGTATCAGTGGATAGTTTCTTGTAGTGAGAGGATGATGTGGTTTACGTGTCAGAGTACAGTAGTACTGTGAGAGAAAATTTAGCAGTGCACAGCTTTTGGCTGAATTACCTATTGGAATATGTATGCAAGACCAGTTTCTGAAGAACATTGCATTGTTGCTATCCCATAATTTCAGTAAGATGATCAGTGCATTATACCATTTGCGATCTATTTGTAATATTGTTTCAGTTGAAAATGAAATATTAATTTACTCCTTACCTGACAACAAAGTGTTAGACTTGCCTAAATTGAAAGCATTTTCAGACGACTTATTAAATTAATTGGCTTAAATGGTGAGATTTGTGTAGGAAAGTGTAGAAAATATTGTTGGAACAGGAGAAAATGCTGGTAATCAGCATTTTCTCCTTTTCCCTTAATGTTTTCATGTGCCTTCTTCCTCATTGTCCTAAAAACATATATTTTTTTTATAAAAGATTAAGCTGAAAAGCTTCTTTTCACACAACCACCTGCAAAAAAACTTGCTTTATTATCTCGCAGACCACTTTTGAAAACTTTAGCTGGAATAGAAATTGTTTGTTACAAGTAATTTCTTGTGTTTGCCTCAAGGCCCTTATTATCAAATATTTGTTTCTGGAGCTTGCATAGTGTAAAGTAAGAGGATTTTGGGCTGTATTTGATTATTGACTTTGATACTGAATCCAGTGTGAGTGATTGATTTTTGTCTGTATTCTATCAGTCTCAATTACATATTGATTAGAAGTTAAACACCGAATACAGTTTTTGATGAATTAAAGTGGTCAGTGTTTGACTCTGAAGGAAATAATTGATTTGGAATAAAACTGGATAAACAAACCTTACAAAAGTTTATTTGATTAAGAGATGGATAAATAAAAGTAAAGTTAAAATTAAATAAAAGTGAAGTTAAAATTGATTGATACATGTGCTAAAAGTAAAATTTAGTGAAAGCCGAGTTTTGTGCATCTCTAGTGATATTTTGGATGTCTTAATTTCATGGAATTTCTGTCTGGAGACTTTTTCTGTGGAAGCTTTTCTTGAATCTATAGGAAGCTTGATGGTAAGCATTTTTTGCTCAATTTCTCATAATGTAATAGTTACTGTACATATAATTATTACAATATCAACATCGAATTTTAGGATATAACAAAAATGATGACATATTTCAATGGTTCAAATTTCAAATAATTTATCTTAGCATTCAGACACAGTGTTTTTCTAAGTAAATGAATTGATAATGTCTTTTTGTACAAAATTAATGCAGAGATACAAAATTCAGACATAAGAAAAAAAAAATGCACATTTTGTATAATTTACCAAGCAGTATTAGTTTCTAACAAGCAACTTCTTCCATTCCCATAATATTTTCAGTATTTTTGAAATTTAATGTGATATTCTATCCCCTGTAATTTTTTTTTTTTTGAGATTGGCTTGAAACCAGCCTGTTCAATAATGGGTCAAGTTTCTTACTGATTGAGCGGATAGCATAACAGCAGTCTCCAAAATCGGAATCTTCACGGTGGCTTATAATAATGGTATTAACTCTTTACCACACAATTCCGACTTTTAACGACCCGTGGAAGAAGCCTTTTGAAAACATTGTGGGAAAAGGAGAAAATGCTGGTAACCAGCATTTTCTCCTTTTCCCACAATGTTTTCTGCTCTTCCCAAATCCAATTTCAAATTTTCAGTCACATTTATTTTGTTGTCTGCAAATGCTTTCAATTTGGAAAAGTTTAAAATTTAGTTGTTTGGTAAAGAGTTAAAGCACCTCCTTTGAGTTTGTGGAATAAAGTCTGAACTAGTTGACATACAGGAGATGTGATGGCAATGGACTCCTCTGGCCTTATTGAGCAGAAATTTCAGAGGCTAAATATTATAGCTTGCGAGCCACTAACAGATAATGCATTTATAGGTGCAGAATAGTCTAGGAAAATAATCCTGTGAACATGCCCATTGAATTTCTGAAATAATTTTTGTTGCTAGCAATTACTATTCAATTCCATGTTTTCACAACCACAGGGGGGAAGGCTTCTGAAAACATTGTGAAAAAAGAAGAAAGTATTGATAACCAACATTTTCTTCTTTTCTTACAATGGTTTTATACCCTGCCAAAGACAATGCCTGTCAGGACTTAGTTCATTTATATAGTGTGTATGTATTATCTATGTATTAACTTAGCTTCAATGCTTCACTTCCTTAAGCCTGTGTATTTCTTTGGGTTCTGTAGCTTTACAAGTCTAGTTAAATCTATGCCATCCGACAAAATTCTGTTCTTGTCCAAACACAATCAGTTAAAGATGACAAATTTACTTCAGTTCTAACGATGAGTCTGGTCTCTGAAGGAGTGGCGAGCATTGTTGGGCGGGGAGATAATGCTTGTCAAGGTTTTTTTTCCTCCCTTTCACACAATGGTTTCAAAATTCTGCTTCTTCGGGGTCATTAGAACACTATTGTTTGGTAAGGGGTTAAGGGTATAACCAAAAAATTTCCACACTATATAGTAATATGGCTGGTGGATGGAGTTGGTTTTGTAATTGACTTATAATCTGATCAGTGTGAAATCAAGTCTAACAATTGCCATCTGCAAGGAAAACATATATGATACTATATAGTGACTAAATACCTAAATTGCTGGTGCTCATTGTCCACTTTTCCGGCTTTCTTTCCAGTATTTTCTTTTCCATGTCTTGTTATGGCATCTGGTTATTTATACTCATTTTTTTTAAATGACTTATTAGATTTGAAATATGTATGTGTATGAAATGCATGTGTATGCATAAGTATTGAATAAGATCTTGAATATTGAATCCTAATCTTTTGAGCCAACATTTGATTAGTCGGCAGGATGTGCTTTCACCTTGGACAAGTCTAAAATTTTGCTATTTGGTAAAAAGTTAAATACCCAACAGGCAATTGATGTTGGAGAATTTCATCTGTGACAAAGACAAGCATGCAAGCTTTCCATAGGGATAATTTGATAGGTAGCAAAATGTGTCATTTTGGAAGAACATCAAGGATATCTATTCAGATATAATTTGTCAATTTTTGGCATGGAGGGAGAACATTTCAAACTTGTGTCTAGAAACACTAAATAAAAATTGAATAGTTGCGTGATAAGAATTGTCTGCAGTTTCAAATAATGAAATAATGCTCTGATGTATTTGAGAATGAACATTTGTGACTAAATGAAGGTTGTCATTTTGATTCTCATCAAGAAATTTTAGTCAGACTTGTAATTGATTTGACAGTACTATCATTTTTTTAGTTTCTAATTTATTGAGACACTTACTCTTATCTCCCTTGATCAATAGCTTATAGTATGCGAATTAAGTCAGGCTACAAAGTGTTTGGTATTTGGATGTAAATTTGAGTTGGGTTTAGCACAAAGCTATTGGACCACCCTGCATAGCTCAGATGGTAGAGTGTATGACCTGTTAACATGATGTTTCGGGTTAGGCTTGAGGGCATGGGTATGATTCCCATGGCTGGCTATGTAAAATTACTAATAGTCTTTCAAATGAGACATTAAACCGAGGCTCCCTGTGACGGTGCTACATACCAAGTATGTTAAAGAACCTGGTGTAACTTAGGATAGGTTTTGTCCTGTATCTTCCGTAATAATGCTAACAGACTTCGGGGGCGTTGCCCATATGGGCAACTGGTGGCAACTATAAATATACGCAAATTCAGTCGATTCACAAAGCTATTAATAAATTTTGCTGCTTTAGTCTGTTGTCTGCATTTAGTGGTAGCAACACTATATTGTCACATTTCATTGGTTTGAACAAATTTTATCATCCCACTGTGATATGGAAATTTTAATTTCATTGAGAATAATATATGGAATGAATCTGACTGGTCAGTGAATCTTAGCAATCAGCATGTTGCAAAACTGGCAACATGCTAACCTAAACCAGATTTGTTCAACATATTCACTCTGGTATTGAAATTTCAACATATGTACCTTGGTATTCCATTTCATGGTTGGAACAGTAGAATTTGTCTGCCTCCACGATTTCAATTTTGTAATTGTGCTGTAAGACTTTTGATCTGTTGCCTTAATACCCTAAACTGTGACCAAATCTGTATCCAACTACAAGGAAATATATACTGACGTCCATAAAAAAAGCCTCATCGAAAAAGTGTGATACCTCTGTACATACCTAGAATATATATGCCACTTTTTGCCTACCATAGAATTTTCACTTCTCTAATCTACTGAAGCATGAAATTTCTTGCCAGTCTATTATGTTTTCTTCAACCATGGCTCATGGCACCGTTTTGCCCAGGCACCCCATGCATTTTCCCCACGTGGTTATGTCGGTCAAAATTACATGTGCGTATACAGTAATTGATTTACAATTAAGCACTCTAAGCAATATTTTGAAAACATCAATTTCGAAAATGCCAAGACAAAATAATGAAGAAAGAGCACGCATTTTGGGCATGCTTGAAAGCGGTCTTTCTCAAAGTCACGTTGCAAGATGCTTTAACGGGGCAAGTTCAACAGTAGTGCGTCTTGTTCAACGGGTAAACGAAACAGGGAGCTTGTCTGATAGACCACGACCTGGTGCTCCGTGTGTGACGTCTGTACGACAAGACAATTTCATCCGTCAACGTCACTCGCGAAACCGTTTTGTCACAGCGCAATCCACAACGTTGATGGTTATAGGGAATTGTGGAAGACATGTAAGTCGGAATACAGTAAGGCGACGTCATCGGGAGCATGGAATATTGTGCAGGCGGCCGTACCGTGGTGTTCTGCTAACTGACCGCAACCGTCGGGAACGTCTGCAGTGGGCTCAAAACAACATTGGAAGACGTTGGCGTGATGTGGTCTTCAGTGACGAATCCTGTTTTAACCTCTCCTGTGCCGACGGACAAGTTTGCGTTTACCGTCGACGTAATGAACGGTACAACCAAAGTTGTGTTCTGGAGCACAGCCATTTTGGTGGTGGTGGTATAATGGTTTGGGCATCAATAAACCACACATTTAGAACTGACCTAGTGGTTATTAATGGTAATTTAAATGCCAGACGGTATGTAAACCAAGTTCTTTGTCCTGTGGTCGTTCCCATGTTTCAGCAACGCCGTAGCCTTACATTTCAACATGACAATGCGCGCCCCCACATGGCCGGATTTACCAGAAACTTTGTCATGGCCAATAATATTGCCGTGCTGCCATGGCCTGCTAACTCTCCCGATTGTAACCCAATCGAACACATGTGGGACATCCTTGGACGTCATTTATGTCGACGTAACCCACAGCCGCAAAACGTCCAAGAATTGACAAATGCTCTTCGTGAAGAGTGGGCTCGCATTTCACGCTACCTCCTTCATAATCTGTGTGGGTCCATGGGACGAAGACTGGAGGCACTGATAGAAAGTCAAGGAGGCCATACACGGTATTGATGAATTTAAGCAGGTGAGTTTGTTGAAATGGCTGTTAATTTGTGTAATATTTAGCTAAACGCTTGTGTCATGTGATGTGTGTAGAAATATTGACAAAGTCCTTTTTTAAATTACAAAATCATGCATTCGATATTTAATTCATGAAATATAACGCGACAGAGGGAGATGAGGCGTTTCTTATGGATGTCAGTATACTTTAGACCTCGAAAAAAAACACTAAATTGGCAGTGAAAGCGTGAAGATGACTCAGATAATGTGATTCAGGTAAAGAAATATCTGTTCTTGCACGAAAGCGGTAGTATTGATCACATGCAAAAAATATTATATGTGGTATTGGAAGGCTTTTCAATGCGAAAGTAAACTTATTCTTTTCATGCATAGAATCATTTGGTCAGTTGGGATTAAAACTATTGCTTATTCATGAAATACTCTATTCCAAATTAGTTCCACATTTTTTCTGTGAAATGATTGCATTGAATATTTTTTTCAAACCTTTTGCCTGCTACGGAAACATTTCTGTGCCTCACAAAAAGGTATTCTGACGGTAGTGAGCCTAAAATATATGTCGGTATATGGTGTATTCCTGATGTTGTTTCTTCTGCAATTTAACTAATGTTGAGACAAGTTATTTCACAAAAGTATAGATCTACAAGT
This sequence comes from Hippopus hippopus, assembly GCA_946811185.2. Taxonomy (NCBI): domain Eukaryota; kingdom Metazoa; phylum Mollusca; class Bivalvia; order Cardiida; family Cardiidae; genus Hippopus; species Hippopus hippopus. The sequence goes on along the minus strand of OX328096.1, from coordinate 4,179,943 downwards.
AATCTGACGTAAATCTAGACCAAATTTAATTTGAGTCACTCTACTTTGTGGGATCTTCTATCAAATATTTATTAGAATCAACAACGTTTGGGGACAGGCTTTTTGAAAACATTATGGGAAAAGGGAGAAAATTCTTGTCATTCATTAGCTGCACTTTTTGATCTGTTGTCTGCAGATGCTTTCAAATTTGGAGAGTCTATAATTTGTTGGTTGGGAAAGGGTGAAATGTTATAGGTCTGACTAAATTAATTGGGCATATTTAGGCTGGGGCAAAAAAGGCCATAGATATTGCAATATCAAGATTTGTTTGTCCTGAATATCACAAAAACATTTATAGGAAATTTTACTGTAAAAATTGAAAAATATTGTTCATTGCTTGCCTAATGATTCTACATGTAATTCTATATGTGTTTTAGATTTTAGCCTTTATCAAACAACAAAATTTTGGGACTAATCCAAATTCAAGGCATTTGCAGATGATGATTTAAATGTAGCTCAAATGATGGATATTTTGTTTGATGTGGTAGAAAAACATAGTTGGAAAAGGAGAAAATGCTGGTTACCAGCATTTTCTCCATTTCCAACAATGTTTTTATATACAGCCTTCTCTTTCAGGGTCGTTAAAACTTGGGATTGTGTGGTAAAGGGTAAATTTGAAAGCCATTTTTGCACAAGAATATAATGTAGCTGACCTTGTCAAAATATCTGTAAAAATTGCAAAAGAAAATCTGGTTTAATGGCTCCTTTAACTCTTTACCAAACAACAAAATTTTAGACTGGTCCAAATTGAAAGCATTTGCAGACGACAAAATAAAAGTGACTTAAAATTTGAAATTTGTATTGGGGAGGGTAGGAAACATTGTGGGAAAAGGAGAAAATGCTGGTTACCAGCATTTTCTTCTTTTCCCACAATGTTTTCAAAATGCCTCTTTCTCAGGGTCGTTAAAAGTCGGGATTGTGTGGTAAAGAGTTAAAATAAGCCAAGCAGTACTTCCAGGATTAACTCTTTACCATACGACAGAATGTTAGACTTGTCTAAATTCAAAGCATTTGCAGACGGCAGATCAAAGGTGGCTGAAATGCTTAAACTTGCCTATGGTTGAGCAGAAAACATTGTGGGAAAAGGAGAAAATGCTGGTTACCAGCATTTTCTCCCTTTCCCACAATGTTTTCAAAAGCTTTCTTTCTCAGGGTCGTTAAAAATCAAGATTGTGTGGTAAAGGCTTAACTCTTTACCAAACGACAAAATTTTCGACTGGTCCAAATTGAAAGCATTTGCAGACGACAAAATAAACATAACTCAAAAATTGAAATTTGTTTCCTGCAGGGTAGAAAACATTGTGGGAAAAACAGAAAATGCTGGTTACCAGCATTTTCTCCCTTTCCCTCAATGTTTTCAAAAGCTTTCTTTCTCAGAATCGTTAAAAGTCGAGATTGTGTGGTAAAGGATTAAGTCATACATTAACTCTTTACTAAACGACAATTTTGGACTTGACCAAATTGAAAGCATTTTCAGACAACAAATTAAATGTGACTCAAATGACGATTTCTGTCTTTCAGATGGGGTAGAAAACATCATGGGAAAAGGAGAGAATATTACTAGCATTTTCTCCTATTCCTACAATTTTTTCAAAACGCTTCTTTTTCAGGATCGTTAAACTTGGGATTGTGTGGTAAAGAGTTAACCCTTTACCACACAATCACGAGTTTTAACGACCCTGAGGAAGAAGCCTTCAGAAAACATTGTGGGAAAAGGACAAAATGCTGGTAACCTGCATTTTCTCCTTTTCCAACAATGTTTGCTACCCTATCAAATACAAAAATCACCACCCAACCTTTTAAATTGTCACCTGCAAATGCTTTCAAACTGGTCCAGTCCAAAATTTTATCGTTTGGTAAAGAGTTGATGAAGGAAGCGAGAGATTTTTTCATTTGCCTGGTTTCTGCTCTTATTTCTCACTGACTTAATCTTATGGTGTTTGATTTTTTCCATTATTTGTAATAAGTGCTGGTAATCAGCTGGAAATTACAATTCGGTGACTTTTGTAACAATGTTGAACCTATTACCAAACAGTCCCAAAGTACATTTTTTACCGTCTCCCTGATTTAGTTAACTCTTTACCAAACGACGAAATGTTAGACTGGTCCATATTGAAAGCATTTGCAGACGACAAATTAAAAGTGTCTCAATTTATGAAATTTATCTTTGAAAGGATGGAAAACCTTGTGGGAAAAGGAGAAAATGCTGGTTACCAGCATTTTCTTCTTTTCGTACAAGGTTTTCAAAAGCTTTTCTTCCCAGGGTCGTGAAAACCGGGGCATGTTTGGTAAAGAGTTAACCATTTACCATGCAACAAAACTTAAGACTAGTCTAAATTGAAAGCATTTTTGGACAACAAAAGAAATGTGGATCAAATGATGAACCTTGTCTTTGAACAGGCAGGAAAACATTGTGGGCAAAGGAAAAATTGACCTGTTTGTAAATATATTTAGACTGACTTTGATTGAAAGTTGACATTCATGTTTTTTTTTTTTGGGGGGGGGAATCTTATGATTTTAAGAGCAGTAAAATGTTTTCTGGCATAGAAATGTACAGTACATAATATTATGTATATCACACAATGTGATACAGTTGAGGGACTTTATCAATAGATATCAGGATGGGGGTGGTGGGGGGGGGGGGTTGTTGAGTGGATAGGGTGGAAGAGCCTTTACCAAACAATCCCTTGTTTTCACGACCCTGAGGAAGAAGCCTTTTGAAATCATTGTGGGAAAAGGAGAAAATGTTGGTAACCAGCATTTTCTCCGTTTCCCGCAATGTTTTCCACCCTATCAGAGAGCTCAAGTTCATCTACACAGTTTTGAATCTATTGTCTGCAGATGTTTCTGAAAAAGAAAGAGTCCAAAATTCAACATTTGGGAAAGGGTTAACAATCTTAAAAGCGTTTGAAAACATGGGAAATGGACAAAATGCTGGTAACTAGCATTTTCTGTTTCTTCCCACCACGCTTCCCTAGCCTCTTCAAAAACAGAGGTAATCTTTTGAGCTACACTGAATCTGTCATCTGCAAACGCAATGTGTTTAAGTCTACAGATGCTTTCAATTTGGCCGAGTCTAAAATTTTGTCATTTGGTGACAAGTTAACAAGGTAGACTGATTGATTGTACGATGTTTAAAACTGTTTTCAACATTATTTCAGCTATATTGCGGCGGCCAGTGCACCTATCCATGTTTTCCTGGAGTTACTTTTAGCAGTAATCCCCTCAAAATTTTTTTCCAAGCCACAGTGGCTGCTCTCCCACATAACCATTGTCAAAACAATGATCAGTGCTGAGAGAGGAGTGAATCTTGTCGCAATGACTATCATCAATCCTCAGAAAGAAATTGGTCAGGCTTTGGATCGAACAAGCGACCCACTGTTCTCAAGTCCTGTACACTACTGACTGAGCTATCGGGGCTTAGCTAACAAGGTAGAAGATTACTGCAAAGATAAAATGTGAGTGGGGACAATCATGGATTAGATCTTTTTCTCTCATCATATAGCAGTTAACTCTTTACCAAATGATAAAATATTGGACTCAACCAAATTGAAAATAGTTGCAGATGACAATTTTGAATGCGGCTCAAATGATGGAATTTCTCTTTGAATGGGTAGAGAACATTGTGGAAAAAGGAGAAAATGCTGGTTACCAGCATTTTCTCCTTTTCCCACAATGTTTTCAAAAGGCTTCTTCCTCAGGGTCGTTAAAACTTGGTATTGTGTGGTAAAGAGTTAACTGACTGATAGAGGAGTGTTTTATTGTTGTCTGTAATAGGAAACAGTTAATTATGCTGGGGAGGATGAAAGGTACAGTAAGTCCACCCTTTACCAAACAGTCCAGTTTTTTAACGACCCTCAAGAAAAAGGCTTATGAAAAAGTTATGGGCAAACGGTAGGATACTGTTTGCTAAATCAGGATTTTCTCCTTTTCTCAGAATGCATCCAGTCCTTTACAAAGGGGAATCTTTTCATTTCAGCCACGTTTTATTTGTCAGTTGCAAGTCTTTTTGAAATAGAAATGCCTGAAATCTCATCTTATTGTCTGGTGAAGAGTTAATGAGTACACTGCTGCATTCCAGACACCAGATTACCTCTTAAACCCTGCTACAGAAGTTAAATAAAACTTTCAAGCTGATAATATGATAGTAATAACCCGAAAAATGTTATTTGAAACTTATGTTTGGGAGAAAAATATCTCCTTACCCGACAGTGTAGATTAAATATCAGACTGCATGTTCTGTGCAGTCTGATCTTGATCTTACACTGTCAGCAAAAGGTCACTGAGTTGCCCCTTAGAAGCTTAAAGCATGGAATGAACTAAATGGATGCTTTCAGTCAAGAAATAAGAATCAAATAATTGCAATATCATAGGTTGAGTTGGTCCAGAATGTGGACAGTGTAGATAAAAGATTAGACTGCACATTTTGTGCGGTCTGATCTTGATCTACACAGGCTACATAGGCAACTTTAGTTCTGAAAGGCACTATAACTCTTTACCACATAATCCCTTGTTTTAACATTTACTTGAGGAAGAGGCCTTTTGAAGACATTGTGGGAAAAGGAGAAAATGCTGGTAACCAGCATTTTCTCCTTTTCCCACAATGTTTTCTATCCTATCAAAGAAAAAAAATCATCATTTGAGCTACATTTATTTTGTTGTCTGCAAATGCTTTCAATTTAGTCATGTCCAAAATTTTGTCGTTTGGTAAGAATTAAGGGTTCAGCCTTTACTGTACAATCAGTTTTTAGACTTATTCATGTTGAAAGCAGTTCCTGACTACAAATTAACTCTTTACCAAACGACAATATTTTAGACTGGTCCAAATTGAAAGCACTTGCAGACGACAAAATAAACATAACTCAGTAATTGAAATTTGTTTCAAGCAGGGTAGAAAACATTGTAGGAAGAGGAGAAAATGCTGGTTACCAGCATTTTCTCCTTTTCCCACAATGTTTTCAAAAGGCTTCTTTTAGATAGTAAAAACCAGGGACTGTTTGGTAAAGGGTTAAATATTGCTCAGATGTAATGTTTTCTATGAAAGGATGCGAAACATGGTGGAAAAGGTTGTTACCAGTACTTTCTCTTATTCCTACAATGTTTGTAAGAGCCTAAATACTTTTACAATCTTAACTCTTTACCAAACAACAAAATTTTAGACTTGTCCAAATTGAAAGCATTTGCAGATGACAAAATAAATATGACTCAAAAATTGAAACTTGACTTTAGAAGAGTAGAAAACATTGTGGGAAAAGGAGAAAATGCTGGTTACCAGCATTTTCTCCTTTTCCCACAATGTTTTCAGAAGGCTTCTTCGTCTGGGTCGTAAAAATCAGGGATTGTTTGGTAAAGGGTTAAGCTCCTGGGATTGTTTGGTACAAAGTTAAAGGTGCAAAACACAGCTAAATGAAATTTTCTAATGTTGCATTAACAGCAGTCTTGCACAGACTCTTTTAAAATTCTAGTTTACTTGTTGCGGAAATGGTCAAAAGGGGCCTGGATGAGAGTGGGAGAGATGTGATTAAATTAATCTATAATTTATACTATTCCAGGTAATAAAACTGTTAACACTTGTCTTTGTCTTTCATCCCTTGACTGCACAATTGTGAGTTTCAACAATCCCAGGAAAGACATCCTCGTTGACCCAGTTTCGATTCATTCTGTAATCGACCCTGGGTTATTTCGCTGGCATTTCCTCGTTCTCATGAATTATTCATGAAGCATTTTGATTGGTGATCTCAGTTTTTCCTTGAGAAAATTTAAACTATTTTTATCACAAATATGTTGTCATTTCTATTTTTAGCTTGTTGATATCTAATCACATCATTCGTTGCAAATCAAGCTTAGCGATACTTTAAATCTGGCGTTGCCAATCAACACCACATTCGAGAAGCGTTTTTAAAAAAGAGATTTTCGGCGTACACGAAGATCGATAGTGTCGTTCCTGTATTGCAGAATGGCATATCTCACAGGAGACAAGCACGCCGACGGGCCATATTTGTTGACAACTTCGGGTTTTTTCCATAGTGGGGTTATTTTTTATAACGGAAGAAATGAAATTACCCTCTCTATAAGAGAGTATCATAATGTTATCGATCTTTCGATTGGCTATTAGGGTACTTCCCGACCATATGAATATTCATAAGAAACGACAAATTGCTAGTCAATTATCCCAGGGGTAGATGCATGGAGAGTAACGTAATGCTTCATACCTGGGTTCCGAGGATGAGGAAAGAAGGCTCTTAAAAACTTCAAGGAGAACTTCCTCCTTTTCCAACATTGTTTCCCTTTGACAGACAAATCTCAATACTTTGAGCTATTTTCCCCTGCGAAATGCTGTTCTTAAAATCATGAACACTTCAAACTTTTCAAGAATAATTCATGAAATGACCATCAACAATCCTTAAACTTGGTTCATGAACTACTGGACATGAAATGACCCTATAAAGGTGTTCATGAACAGTTCATGAACCAATGAAGGTTTACAAAAAATTCTTGAAAACCACATGATCTGACCATGAATTCATTGACGACATTTTATGAATTAATCATGAACCAATAGGTTCTTGAAGTATCCATGATGTAGTATTCAGTTAAATCAAGAAAGTTTCATGAATTTCTTGAGAACTATACGGTTCTTGAAACATTCATGATTCTGTATGGTTTTGTTGATCAGAAAATTCTACGATTTACATTAAATTTTACACATGCCTTCAGCTGTCCTCAACTCAGTTTCTTCTATAATATTGTAATCATACCACATAAATTGTAACCTTATTATTTTATTAAAATTTTGTCAGGCCTAACTTTGACTCTGTATCTTTATATCAACTATCACATGAAATGCTGAGCTTTAATAAAACATTCCCAACAAGCCACAAAGCTGCTTGCAACAGAACCAAGTTAAAAATAAGAGCACCATATGGGGGTGCCAACACTTGGCTGTGGGTGCTTGATTTTCAGTGAAAATTCCAAGTCAAAAAAAGAGACATAACTCTGTTAAAAATACTTTGTTACCTGCCCTTCTTGTATAGATTTCCATTTTGATAATGAACAACTTGCCCAAGTTTGAAGTAAGTATCTTCAGTAATAACAGAGATATTATAAAATGCTAAAAGTTGTGGCAAATGACGTGAACGATGATGACACAGGAGCTACTACAATACCTCTGTCATTTTTCGAAAACTTCCAATCTAGTGTTGCTTAACCTCTAATGCCCTAGAACCAACTTAAGTTGCTTTAGAAGAAAGTGTAAACCAAGATCAGACTGCAAAAAACGTGCAGTATGATCTTAGATCTACAGTTTCCGCTACTTAGTCCATATTCTTGCCAAAACAACCCTGAAATTGCAATAATTTACATGTTTGTCCTGACTAAAAATATCCATTTGAATATTTCAGTGCTTTTAGGGTTAAATACATTTATTTCAAAGTATACACATATCTAGTTGACCATTTCTGTCATAAAGAAAATTGTCTAAACGTCTCAACAAGGCACTTAACAAAATATTGGAGAAAACGCTCAATGAGCAATTTCTCTTTTTTCCAACAATACATTTCAGTAAATTTTACCATCAGTGGTCAAGCCCTGAGATGCCTTTATTCAAAGTGTTTTCACTTGGAAAGGGTGAATACAAAAGTGGGACACAAAAGTATGAAAACTTGGGAAAAGTAAACAAATTCTATTTTACCCTTTACAACACAATCCTGACTTTTAACGACCCTGAGAAAGAAGCCTGTGGAAAACATTTGTGGGAAAAGAGAGAAAATGCGGAAATTAGCATTTTCTCCTTTTCCCACAAATGTTTTCTACTCTTCAAAGACAAGTTCTGCCATTTTGAACCACATTTAAATCATTGTTTGCAAATGCTTTCAACATAGGGAAGTCTATAACTTTGTAATTTGGTAAAAAGTTAAGTTATACTTCATAAACCATTGAAAAATCAGCAGTTTCTTTGTACAACACTAAGTGTTTCTCAATCACTATTCTTCATTTTGGTATTACGCTTGAATGGGTACTTAACCAGGATCAAGATCAGACTATATAAGAGGATATAGATCATGACCTACACTTCTTGCCATGGAATCCTTACATGTAAATTGCAGAATTGGAGTTTACTTTTCTACAACGAAATGAGAAGGAAAAAAGGTTGAATCTTTGTGGCAAAAAGTTCATTTCATGTTTGTTTTCATCCATACACACATGGATTGTACAAGCACTTTAGGAATCACCAAAAATGAAAAACCACATGTTAATTTTCAACATGAATTGTATTTCAGAATTCTCTTCTTCACTCTCAGAAGAAATTACACTGAATGAGTCTGTGGATGAAATGCAACGATCAACACTGCTTACAGATGAATTTGTTTCAAATCCTGATAGTTCATTCTCTTTGTCATTTGTGTTGTTAAAGTCACCATCACTGCTGTTGGTCGCATTGTTTGATGAAAGAACTATGCAATCTGAAAGAAATACAGCTAAATAATTGTCAAGCCATTGAAATCTCAATCTGATTGAACAGTGTTTAATCCTTTACCAGACAGCCAAATTATAGATTGGTTCCAACTGAAAGCATTTGCATAAGACAAATGTGGCTCAAATGATAAAATTTTAATTTGAAAAGGTAGAAAACATAGAGGGGAAAGGGAAAAAAAATGCTGATTACAAGCATTTTCTCCTTTCCCCACTATGTCTTACAAAAGACTTTTTTCTTGGGGTCGTTTTTGCTTGGTAAAGGGTTAATGTTGCTTTTAACATTGTTCAAGTTATATCACGGCACCAGCTTTATTACTCATGCATATCCTGGATTTCACCAGTATTATTGCATAAAATGTGCGTTTCACGTGCCGTTAACGCCATGCTTTTTACTTTCAGTATCCTCGACCCGGGCCAACGTTGTAAACAATGGACACTGAACGTTTCATTCATGTTCGACGTCACTGCGCGTAAGAAAAACATGTCCACCAAATTCCGATAAACGGTGGGTGCTGAACGTTTCGTTCATACATGACGTCACAAAAAATATGTTTACCGAATTCCAGTTTTAATCAGTCTCGGTACATTTTAAGTCCGTTTTTCTTTTTTTAATTCTGTGGCAGTATGTTTCGTTTTTGTCACGACTTATTGATAAAGAAAACTTTTATTTTATGCAATAATAGCATTCTTTCAGGTTTTTGAGGTCGTTAACATTCGCAGAGGCCCTCAAAATGGCTTAACACCCAAGTGCTTTGAACTCGGGCATTTAACCATTTTGAGGACCTCTGCGAATGTTATCGACCTCAAAAACATGAATTAACCCTATATTAGACGAGGTACTGAAATGCCTTGATTAATAGAGTGTAAAAAGTCATATTTGGCATTTCAAGACAGTTCAAAGCACAAAAACTCCTGACATAATCAGCTGTTTTCAACCACAATTAAATTCAACTGAGACTTTGTGGCTAAAAACAATTTCAGCAAGTTTGAAGACAACATTTTCTTCACAAATAGAGGATGAAAACTTCTGTTCGAAAGTGGCAATATCAGCCATAATCTGATCTTCCACAAAAGATTATGACAATAAAAATTGTGAGCAAGTTTGAAGAAAATTGTTAAAATAGAATTTAACCCTTTGGTTGCTATGGGCAACTCAAGGATCATTTGCAGACAGTGTAGATCAAGATCAGTTTGATGTTGGATCTACACTGTCCAATAAGGATATATATTGCCCAACAAAATACCTTTGAAATAGCAAACTTGGGTTTAAACTACCTGCTTGAAAGTTTCAGTTCATTTATTTAGAAGAATAAGGGTTAAGATGTTAGGAATAAACAACCTAACAGTGATTTACCTTCGACTTGTTGCTCCTGAAAAGTCAAAACCTTGTTGCATTTTTTCATATTCCATCTGTACAGTGTACTTTTAGGCACATTCCACTTTTCATCCAGTTTGTATAACTTTTTGCTAGGCTTTAATGGAGCTGAAAGCATAGAAACCTCAGCTTTTAATTCCTATCTTCATGTACAGTCTACTCTGGTTATCTCGAATTCCTTTGGACAACAAATATTCTTTGACATAAAAGGAGCTCAATTTAAGAATTGGATGAGGACACCGAAAACCAGAAGTAAACATGAATTTGGACAGGGTTATCTTGTCATCCTTGCAAACCATTAAGTTGTATTTCTGGTGTCATTTTGAGCTTTTAAGAAATGCATGATCTGCCTTCCTACAGACTCTTTATACATGACCACACTGACATTGTGTTAACTCGAAAAATTGAGCAATTAGCAAGAGACACAAAACCAACAACCCTTGATATTCAGTGTATTTTTCACAATTTACTTAAGTTTTATATGTGAACCATTGTTTACAAGGTAGCCACCAAATTCACACCAGTGACATGACTCCATAAAATGCAGAATAGATGCGTGGCTTTCGAAAATATGGGCGCCGACTAAGTTCTACATTTCTCGACCGGTTCGCAGTAGGTAGTATTGTATGCTTGATTGATAAGCGCTAAATGGTGTATGCATGTAGGGTGTGTAATTAGACAAATCCCAATTTACAATGTTACAAAATTATTCACACCTTACGAATCAATTCAGGTATTAACGTATTGTGTGAGTTACGACCCTTGTATCTACCAATGATGGCGAATATATTGGACAAAAAAAAATGATCTGAGGTATGGAATTGTTCTCTAAATTCTTTCAACATAATGGTTTTTGGACATGATGGGTTGGAGATAAAAACAAAAATCAACATGAAATATAGAGACACGAAGTTCTGACATTGCTTTGACTTTGATATAACTGGAGTTATGAGATAAGCGATTTTAATATAACGAGATTCGACTGCACAAGCATTTAAGAATAGGGAAGGGGTTTTTAGAGAAGAAACACAGAGCACTCTATTTAAAAATCCGACACATTCTGTCACAGAAGACAATACCTAAATAATAACACTCTGACGCATGTATGACTAACACAGAACCATAACATATTTTTGCTGGACAAAGGCCGATGGATCCAAGAATTGTTCATTATCTATCAGATGTAGTGAAGTTCTGTTTGAAGTGGTAATCTGCAGATATGCTCTGAACATAAAAGTCTTGAGAAGGCTAATTTGGGAAAGAATTAACACTTCCCCTAATATGGCACATTTGGACTCTTTCAAATGGATAGGATTTTGTAGAAAAAGATATTCAACTATAACAAATGATTAAAAATATTTTCCAAGAGAGTAGTAAACATTTTTGGAATAGGAGAAATCATTTGTTATTATCTTTTTACCTGTTTATGGTCATTTACCTTGCAGTGTGCTCGCCTTAGAACTCTAAGTGACTCACAGGGTCTGAAGTTGCTTTCTGAAGATAAGGTATTGTACATGCCTGCTAGTAAAAGGATTTCTCCTTTTCCGTACAATGTTCCTTCCTGATCAGAAAACTTTGCCCTATTTGAGGATTTTTTTTAGAGGTTTTCAGTTGGGATTAGTCCCAAATTTTACTACATGAAAATAGATTAACTGAATACAGAATGTTCATATATTTAGTCTAGTCTATATGATTTGTACTTACAAAATCCATGTAAATTGAACAAATGGTTCAAGATCGAACGTTTCGAATTCACAGTGCAATTGCACAGCTGACGCTGAAATTTCTGTACACCATTAAGATGATATGCCAGGTAGTATTCTTTACTGCTTGAGGCATCAGACATAATAAATATCTGAAATAAGAAAAGAAAGCATCTGTCAAAGAAGAAAACATGAAAATTGTACAGCGTGTGTAACATACCTACATAAAAATAACGGCATAATACCTGAAACGCCCCACCACTTTATCGCAAAAACCCATGAATTTTTGAAATTATGTAATTTTTGAAAGATGCATTTCGTACACATCATTTACAACATTGGTCAACAGATGAAGCTGAAAATTTCAATTTATCTTTTCACACATAAAGTAATACCATGTATATGCATAAATCTATATAGTGGCAGGGGTTTGCAGGAATTATGCCAAAATATTAATTTACTGAAATATCCGATGCTTTTACCAATTTATCAAACTTGTCAGTTACCAATATTACAGTATCAAATGAACTAGAGGGCCATGATGGCCCTATATTGCTCCACTGGCTAATAAGTACCAACCATACATACCAAAAATTATAATTCCAGGCCAAATGGTGTCAAACAAGAAGACTTCAAAAATTTTTCTCTTCAAAAGCCCAAGTGAAAGTTGTGACCACAAGGCAAAGCTATGTGACAAAAGAGCTATAATTACTTGAATCCCGGTAGAGGAACTAAAGGATAAAGTACAGGATGAGGCCATAATTTGAACAATCTTAATAGAGGTTCATTACAAAAGTAAACATGCAAATTTTGGTAGCCAAAGGTCTTATGGTTAGGAATAAAGAGATTTTTGAAGTTAACACAATATAGTCTCATGTAAACTTGCGACCCCCAGAGCAGGGCCAATTTTGACCCTAGCGCTGTAATTTGTAGTACTCTAGTAGAGGTTTATTAGATGAAGCTACATGCCAAATTTAGTAACTCTAGGCCTTATGATTTAGGATCAGAAAATTTTTTAAGTTTTCACTCTAGAAACCTATGTCAAACTTGTGACCCCTGGGGAAGGGCCAATTTTGATAACACCCCCCCCCCCCCGGCTATAATATGAGAGATCTTAGTACAGGTCCATTATATGAAGCTATGTGCCAAATTTGGTAGCTCTAGGCCTTAAGGTTTATGATCAAAAGATTTTTGAAGTTTTCACTATAGAAACCTATGTCAAACTTGTGACCACCGGGGAGGGGCCAACTTTAATCCAAAGGCTCACTTTGAGAGAATTTGGTAGAGCTCCATTAGATGAAGCTACATGCTGAACTTGGTAACTATAGGCTTTGTGATTTTGGAGATCAAAATTTTTTGAAGTTTTCACTACAGGAGTACAGGAGCCAATTTAAAACTTGTGACCCCCTGGGGCAGGGCAAATTTTGATCCCAGGGCTAAAACTTGAAGGAACATGGTAGAGGTCTACTAGATAAAGCTACATGCCAAATTTGGTAACCCAAGGCTTTACAGTTTTAGGAGAAGATTTTTTAAAGTTTTCACTGTAGAAGCCCATTTAAAATGTCTGACCCCCAGGGTGTGGCCAATTTTGATTCCAGGCCTATAATGTGATACAACTTGGTAGAGTTCCATTTGGTAAGACTACATGCCAAATTTGGTAGCTCTAGGCCTTATGGTTTTGGAGAAGAAAATTTTCAAAGATTTCCAATATTTTTCAGTTTTGTGGCCATGGCAACCGGTCTTTTTAAAGGAATCAAATTCCTTTAAAGAATTTTGAAGAGGGCCATGGCAGGAACATTTCTGTGAAGTTTCGTCAAAATCCGATAGGTAGTTTCAGAGATGACGTTTGAAATAAAAGTTAACACACGCACGACGGAAACCGGGCCATGACATAAGCCTTTGGCCAGTGGAGCTAAGAAATTATCTTATTGGTGCGAAACTGTGGTCCCCGAAACTGTTATGGTGCGAAAGTACTGCGTGTTTTTCTAGACATGCGAGAAATTTCCACTCGGTAACACTAGAAAAAAGATTGTTTAAGTAAATAAACAAAATAGTTACGTAATGATCGTACTAGAGTGAACATACGTACCAGGCTGATGCAAAAATGCGAGATAATCATCCGTCGATAGCCGAGTTGTCTGTGATCCAGGATTTGTACACATCGGTCGCTTACGTCATTGTTGTATATTAAAAGTTCTGCTTGGGCCGCTTCATTTCGATAAAATTATATAATCTAATAAACGATATAATTATATATAATAAACGATGCATTAATCCTACATCGAAACAAAAAATAGGGAAGAAATCGGTAAATCTAGTTACCTAATACGTATTTATCTAATATCCGAATGGTGCTTAAACGGCCCAAAATTTTACCGCGATAGGTGGCGCGTTTTCGGCGGGAACGAGGACTGCATCGGAAGCGGAATCCCCGCAAAGTAACGTTACCGCGTGAAACTTGAAATCATGGCGGAGGAAAACTTTCTCGTTCAATGGGAAGATCGCTTTATGTCTGTTATTAAGAGGAAACAGATTGTCAGTCCAGTTAAAGATGGTTACAGAGAAGGAGATCTTACAAGAGCTGTATTCGAAAAGAAAGTTTATGAAGCAGCTACATGTGAAATGCATCGTAAGTAAATTTCTTAACCTCTATGACTTCTGGAAATTCACAGATATATCGTCGAGTGCCCTTATTCCGTGAGTGTCCTTGAACCGGTGATTTTTTGTTTACATCTCGTAAAGTACATAGTTTGATGGCGTCACACGGTATTTCTGCTCGTAACCCTTACCAGTAATCGAACGTTTTATTGCCATTGGATTTCAGACAAATATCTGATTTAAAAGAAATTGACATCATTTTTCTTATATCATAATAGTGTTCCTTCACAAAAATTGCAAAGATCTACGACTTCATGCTATAAATACTACTGAGTTACCGGAATTAGGTCACGCCATGTTTGCTCAAGAAGGCCGACGGCATGTTTGTTTATTTATGCACATTGAACATGGGAATTGCTATCTAAGTTAATTTTTTTCATGAAAGGCATCAGAAATGATTTTTTTATGAAGGCAAGTAATTTCTAGCTCATGTTCATGTCTAAATTCTTCATTTCATTTTGTTGTTTCCTTATCATCAGTAGAATATATTGTGTCATGAGTTCAAATTTTGTTTTTTGAGTGATGGCACCCTGGGCAGTGGACACAACAGGTTTTTTGTATTTTTTCTTGGAATCTCAAGTTCTGGCAGAGTGTACTTACACACTTAATATTTTCAAGGTTGTGAAAGTGTCACAGCATGCATTTAGCCCCTAACCACACAACAAAATCTGAACCTTGTCCAAAGTGTTTTAGCATTTGCATATGACAATTCCAATGTGGATCAAATGATACAATTTTTCAGGGGTAGAAAACATTGGGGGGAAAAAGGAGAAAATGCTAGTTACGAGCATTTTCTCCTTTTCTGACAGTGTTTTATAAAGGGCTTCTTTCCATGTTCATTAAACATCAGCACTGTGGAAAAGGATTAAATTCTATTCTGACCCTTTTTTCAGCAAACAAGAGACATTTACTTCAACAAGCAAAACTTCCACCAAAGTTTGAATACGTCGAGGCAAAGAAACAACAGTCTGATACTGGTAAGCTCTCTGCATGAGATCTTGACACCCCCCCACCCCGGCTAATTTCTTTCTTAGGATTGATCATAATTATTGCAACAGGATTCATTCCTCTCACTGCTGATTATTGTTTCGATGATGGTTATGTTCATAAGCTTGTGAAGAATATTAGGCAAAGTACTGGTAAATGAAAGTCCAGGAAAAAGCATAGACAGGTGTTCTAGTTGCCGTGGTATATAACTGAAATAATGTTGAAAATGGCGTTAAACACCATTCAATCTATAAATCCTGTTTAATTGGACTTTGATTAGGAAAATGTACAAACGTTGTGTATTGTCTGTTTCATTTCTCTTCGCTTCTGCCTAGCAGAATCATTTATAATTCAGTATAAACATTGATAACATGAGTTGTAGGTTGTCTCCTATTTTCATATGAGCCATGCTCTGAAAAAGGGGCTTAATGCATCTGTGAAAAGTATTGACCCAGGTCAGTCTGCGCAGTCCACGCAGGCTGACCTGGGCCAACACTTTTCGCTATAGGTAAATATTCTGTATGTCAAAGAACCTGTCTACCTCATGATGAAGTCAGTTGTTTTAAAAAAAAAAAAAGTGGATATTGATTCATAATTATGTGATGGCTTGCTTGGTACCATGGAGCACAGAGATGCATTAAGCCCCCTTTTGTCAGAGCGTGGTTTATATCTTTTTACCTCAATTTCCTGTATGACAAAAGTCTATCCATGACTGAACAATTTTTAGACACTTAACCCTTTCCCAAACAATCACGGGTTTTTACAACCCATGGGAAGAGGCCTTTTGAAAACATATTTGGTAAAAGAGAAAATGCTGGTAACCAGCATTTCTCCTTTTCCCACAATGTTTTTTACCCTATCAAAGACAGAAATCATCATTTTTGGTACATTTAATTTGTCGTCTGCAGACACTTTGAAGTTGGACTGGTTCAAAATTTTGTTTGGGAAACGGTTAAGTGAGTGGAGGTGGAGACTACAATCTCATCATTATTTTTTTTGTTTTGAATACTCTTCTGCAGATACTTCCACTTTTGACGAGTTTTAAAAGAGCTTATCAGGGAAAGGGTTAGTTAGGACAGAGAAGCAAATTAATTCAAAATGTCATTGTGTCGGATGACAATGAGCAAAAAGCTTGAAAATTTTCCCTGGAACTCCTCCCAAGTATACTTTTTTTTTCATATTGCTCAAGCTGTTAATCCGAAACGTAAATGAAAAGGAGCTTTCACCAACACCATATGTTACTACTGTACCTCTAAACCATGTCCTCATGTAGACACATTTTGCTGCAGACAAGTTTAAAAACATAATGTTAGAAAACCTAAAAGCTATATCAGTTGCTTTTAACACGCAATTGCTCCTTCTCCCAGTTTTCTACTCTGTTTCTGTTAGAAAACTTTAATATTTGTTTCAGTTTTTGAACGCTCTGCAGATGCATTCAACTTTTCAGTGTAAAGTTAATAATCAAGGAAAGGTTTAAACCAATTTTTGCTTTTGATAATTTGTCAGTTATTCACAACTGTATTCCATCAGCTCCACTTAGGTCAGAAGATTACCAAGTTGTAGTTCCTGGCAGGCATTGCAAGTTCAGGTTTGGAGTTATTTGTCACCATTTACTGAGTATTGCTGTAGCAGTTTAATATGAGAAAACAGCCAATGGCTTGGAAAAAATGTTATGCAGTGCACTGGTGTGGAAACAGGAACACACAGACGGACAAATGCTCTGAGCCATAATGTAACTGGTAACACTTTACTCTTTACCAAACGACAAAATTTTGATCGGTCCAAATTGAAAGCATTTACAGACAACAAGTTAAATCTTGTCCAAATGATGGTTTTTGTCTGTGATAGAATAGAGAAAAATTGTGGGAAAAGGAGAAAATGCTGGCTACCAGCACTTTCTCCTTTTCCCACAATGTTTTCAAAAGGCCTCTTCCCTAGGGTCGTAAAAACCAGGGATTGTTTGGGAAAGAGTTGAAGAACTGAATTAATGAGTTGAACTTTTTCAAGTAGGAAAAGCACCCCAAACATCGTTATGTCATGGTTGTTTTAACCATAAAATGTAACTAGGTAGCAAACAGTGTAGGTCAAAGTTCAGACTGCACATTCTATGCAGTCTAATCTAAATATACACTGTCCACAAAAGCAAGTTCACTCTTCCAGCACTGTAAGGGTTAAAAATGGTGTTTCAATCTTTTCCATGGAAGTAGTTATAATTCTAGGTGTTCTTCTTTCAGGTGGGAGGAGGAAGGTAGCATCCTCAGAAAGAAAATTAAAAGATTAGACAGTAGAATCACAGCATTGGAGGCTGTACTTAAAAATGGAAACCCTAAGTCAGAGGATGAATATGCACTGGATTTAGTCAAACATTTAGATAATGAGCAAGATGTTGTTTCTTCCTTGGCTAAACATATTTTCACTGAAAACGAACTTATTAATTATTCCAGAACAGGAACAAACACGGTTAAGTGTAGGGCATCTCCAAGGCCACCATTGGACCAGCACAAGTTGGAACGTCTACAGAGGCTTGCATTACAGAAAACCGGAATGAAGAAAGATTTATTCATTAAGAAGTTTGAGAACCTGCAAAAGGTTTTGTGCAGGTCAAAGAAAGATATGAGAAAAATGTCAGAGGCCGAAAGTTCTAAAATTTAAACTGTTTTTAGTTGAGAGCATCTGAAAATAACAAAGAGCTCCAGATAAAGAGGGAGTTATGTCATTCTAAATCCATTAAATCTCCTCCAAACCCCTTTTTTGTGGGTATTCATTAGAACTGTCTCGAGACAATTCTAATGAGTACTCATAAAATAGGATTTGATTATCACAATTTCTGATATTCTGCATTTTGAAATTATGTCGCTCCCTCATATCTGATACCATTTTTTTCTTTTTCCCAAAGAGTTTTTGTTATGAAATTGGTAAATTTTAAAGTACTGAGACATTTGAAAGCTCAAACATTTCTAGTTATTCTATACCATTGAATCCATGGGACATCTTAAATGCTATTGCAAACTGCAGATTTAAATCAGATGCTACTGAATGTGTCCAACAATGTTTTCTACTGTTTAAATAAATGGCTTTCTTTTTTACCAGGAATTTTTGCCACTGAATGACACTACTTTGTAGGTCAGCCTATTAACATCTTTTCATTATTATGAATTGCCAGTTGCATTTCTGTATTTTAGTGCTGTTACCCGCATTTGTAATTGATAGTACCAGTAACAAACATTGATTACAATCAGTAGTAATGCACAATTTTAATGCTTTATTGCAGAATCCCGACTTAACAACCCTAGGAAAGAAGGCAGCTTTAAAGCATTGAGGGAAAATAAGAAAATGCTGGTAAACAGCATTTTCTCCTTTTCCCATGATGTTTTATTCACTACCTAAAATGGAATTCATCTTTCAAGTCACATTTAGTGTTGTCTGCAAATGCTTTTAAAAAGGAAAAATCCAGAATTTATAATCTGGTAAAGGGTGAATAAAGGACGCCTTTGGTGCAAAAGCCCAAGGTCTGTTCAAGGTCACAATTTAGTTCTTCATCTGTTCATGAATCTATGGCCATGAAATACTCTTAATAACTTAGTTCTTCATCTTTTCATGAATTTATGACCATGAAATACTCTTAAAAGTCCCTGAAGTGCAAATGAGACATTGAAATTCTGATGGAGAAAGTTCATGAACAGTTCATGAATATTTGAACCATCATCTGTTCATGAACTGGCAGTGTACATTTCAGGAACTATAAAAGAACTAAAATCCTAGAACTGGAATGACCCGGTAATGAACTATTCAAGAACATTTCACTGTTTTTCTGTCCGTAATAAGTTCTTGAATGATTCATGGACACCTGTCCTTGAAAGGTTCTTCAAAAACCTTAGGGTAATTTTAAAGACTGTTCATGAACTTTGTTTTTATGACGTAATCAAGGACTCTTCAAGAATTTGTCTCATTTGCACTTTAAGGAATTTTAAGAGCATTTCATGAACTTGGGTTATGAACAATTCATGAATAATTCATGAATAATTCATGAACTGTAACTCCTCAGTTTGCAGGGGATGATTTTGTAATCTGCAAATGCTTTGGACAAGTCCAAACTGAATGTGGCTGTCTGTTAAAGAGTTCCGAGTTATTCAGTGTAGTCCTTTAACTCTTTCACTGCCAATATTGCCTTGGACAGCTTTTGTGGATGACGTAGGTCCAAGATCAGACTGCACGTTTTGTGCAGTCTGATCTTGGAGCTGTACCATCCACAACCTGAAGCTGATATCATTGACCATTCTCAACTTCAAAATGCAAAGAAAATATACTTGTAAACCCAGAGAAAGGTCCAACCATTTTTCGGCAGCAATGTAAGAGTCAGCATACCCAATATCATACACTTCTGGGTTCTACATTTACTTTCAGCCCTGGTCATACAGGAGGGTAATGCACTATATGTCCTAGGGTAAGACACTGCAGACCTTAGCTAACTCTTTACCGCACGACAAAATTTTTTACAGTACCAAATTGAAAGCATTTGCAGACAACAAATCATATGTTGCTTAAATAATTATTACTGTCTACAGAGTAGAAAACATTGTGAGAAATGGAGAAAATACTGGTTACCATCATCTACTCCTTTTCCAACAAAGCCTTCTCTTTCAGGGTTGCTAAAACCCAGGATTGTCTGGTAAAGAGTTAAGTTACAGGTCAAACCCGGGAAACATCTGAATAAATGAGGTTTTGCCGTGATAATTCTGAAATTCTGTTTAAAGTAAAACACAATTCAGACAAGAATCCTACAACCTGACGATCACTAAAATATAGAGTAACGGTTACTGTTGGTGTTAGGGGTGTAACGATACATCGGACTATCGATGGATCGCAATGGTGAGCGTGTCGATGCTACTGCATCGATTGTTACGTTGAAAATCGATAACTATCGCCGATAGTTACCTCAAATATCGATAGTTTCGATAGTTTCACTGACAAGAAAGAGAGAGGAAAATACTGCAATTCGCTAATGTATTCGGACGCCCTAAAAGTTCGGACACGTTTAATTATTGACAAAAATAATTTATTTTTTAGTTCTTTCTCTGAACACTTCCAAAAGCAAGTTTTCCTATATATTTGGACATTCCGTAACGTTAATATCCCAAAATATTTGACGGGTAATTTTTTGAAATATGTTTTCAATAATGATCGGCTGCATAATATTCATTTCTGCATAGCAATGTTCATCGTTACGAAAACGAATCCTTCGAGAGCTGATTAAGTCAGCGGTAATTTTAAGTTATGAAATTAGACCAGAATAATTGCGACACTAAGGGTGTTTTTGTTAAAAACTTCTCACCAAAGCGAAAAGTGTGGATTTAGATCAAAGATCAGACCAAACAGTCTGCCTACAGTCTAATCTTAATCTACACAGGCCGCCATAACCATGCGTGTTGTCCCTCCATAAGCAGTAAATAAATCTACTATGAAAAATGAATACTAAACCTAGTTCTTTCTTTTCTTTATTTATCAGTAATCCATTTCGAATGCATTCCTTTTATTTTGGCTGCAAGGAATTAGATTAATTTTTAGAAAACAGCCACACTTTTTTATGCTGACTACACAAAACGTGACACGACTGGCGTGTTCTTGAAACAGCTATATTACTAAATGCAAAAAGGCTATATCAGCTGGTGTACATGTAAATCATGCATGAAATAGGCTTATTGCATGGTCACTTTGAATTGATTGGAGGTCGACCTGCAGCCAGATATGACTTGAGTTTCTTCTCACAGACCAGTTTAAGTGTGTAAATTAAACAGGTGCGTTACAACTCAGTCGCTTCGAATGATTTGCGTGTTACGTCATACCCCTTATCCAAATTTTACTGCAAACATTTGTGTACCCACGACAGGCCGACAGGCATCTTGTAGACAGATGGCTTGTAATATAGATCTACATTATGGTCGTTCTGATTTACTCTTCTGATGGCAAGATGGCGATTTTCAAAGCGTTGGCGGATGGTGTAGATAGACATCAGACTAAACAGAACACGCTGTCTGATCTTGGATCTATACCATCCACTTCTGTACTATGACTTAACTCGTATTAGAAAGCTACTTCTTTCTAGGGCTAAAAAAGGTAAGATAATGTTTAACAGTGTTCCCACTCACGCAAATTATTGCGTAAATCACGTTATAGAATTGAAATTCACGTAACAAATTCTGGGCCGAGCCCCGGTAGCTCAGTCGGTAGCGTGCAGGACTTGAGAACACGGGGTCCAGGGTTCGATCCCTGGCTACGACCCCTGGCTCGGCCAATTTCTTTCCGAGGATTGATGATAGTCACTGCGACAGGATTCATTCCTCTCCCACCGCTGACCATTGTTTCGACGATGATTATGTGGGAAAGCAGCCAGTGGCTTGGAAAGAAGATTGTGCGGAGTACTGGTAAAAGACTCCAGGAAAGCATGGATAGGTGCACTGGCCGCCGCGATATAACTGAAATAATGTTGAAAACGGCGTTAAACACCATACAATCAATCAATCAACAAATTCTGGTTACACCAGAGACTTCGCGTAAGAAAATGCATGGACAAAAAAGGCCATTATACGCTTTTCTTGTGAAAAATGACAGGTTTTGTAGTTACTTGTTACCCTCAGTGACAATCTTTTTGTCAAATCATGTGGAAATACCTAGCCAGAAATTAACAGACATGAAAAACTGATCGGAGTAAAAAAACACGGAAACCCATGACACAACAAAATGTCTCTTTGACATTGTCCGATCAGTCACTTCAGATCGTCTTTTCAGCTTTTTAATGACTATAAGCAGTAAATTTATACAAATATCTTAATATAACACACTTTTTGTATACACATACAACAAGGTAAAACCTATTATTTCGGCCACCCCCTTTTTTTCAGAATGATAATTTCCTAAAGATTTGGAGACTAAACAAAAAGAATTATTTTTTCTGTCTGAATATATTGGCCAATTATGGGTAAAATTAGATAAATTCTATCAACTCAAAAAAACCTTAAGGGCTCACATTTAAAAGGTGATTTCTTTAAAAGTTTAAAGTTGCTTTATAATTACTTTTTATTAGGTGTGTTTATGAACCATCAGCATTTGTCAGCATTTTGTGCTTTGCATGCTGTTGTATATCAATCAGACTTAAAAGCTGACTTCTTCAAAAGTTCAGAGTAATTAGGTATGTTAAATTGTTTGTGAGCCATCTGCATTTAGAAAAAATTGTCATTGAAATTTATTGAGCATCTTGCATTTAACTCTATTTTCCCCTTTATTTGCTATTCAAAACTATACTCAAGTAGAATATAAACTACTCGGAGAAAGTATTAGTCTAAAATATGGATTCAAGATGTAATTTGGTGAAATTCATCTCTTGCAGTTCATCCAATAGTATTGCAATAGTAACAGGCAATATCAATACTATTGCAATAGTATTTTTTCCAATGTCAATACTATCGCAATAGTAGATTTTGGCCTCAATAGTCAACCCTAGTTAGTGTCACACCACGTTTTTTTTTTTTTGTTGCATTGAAAATCACCATTTTTGACTCCCAGCTGTATTTTTATTGGCAAACACACAGTGTTCGTTTCTATCAAATATATGTCCAGTGACCTACACAAGAAGCTAAAAGAATTGGCACCTCAGCGATTTGGTTTTTTGCTATTCCACCTCGGACACAACTACCCTTGAAAAATCACTCTGAAAAAAGGCCCTTTCGGGTGGTAGACCATGTTCCTTTATGTGTGCACAGGCACAAAATAGCTCCACCAAAAATAACAAACTTGCACTCAGTTTTCACAGATTAATCATCAAAGCAACACCAAAAACACAGTTTAGACCTGTCCTTTAATTTTCTCTGATAAAACAGTGCAGCAGAAGTGCTTGCTGTCAAAATTTGACTAGTATGACTTTGAAGGAGTTTGCAGTGGTGCCACTCCTGTTGCACTGGGTATTTCCCATAATGCTTTGAAGTACACATACTTTAAACAACACTTTTAAACCTACAAGAGGCCTACCTTTTAACTCTTTACCAAACAACAAGATTTTAGACTGGTCCAAATTGAAAGCACTTGCAGACAACAAAATAAACGCAACTCAAAAATTGAAATTTGTTTCCAGCATTTTCTCCTTTTCCCACAATGTTTTCAAAAGGCTTCTATCTCAGGGTCGTAAAAACCAGGGATTGTTTGGTAAAGGGTTAACTCATTACCAAACAAGAAACTTACTGACTTGTCCAAATCCAAAGCATCTAGACAAACCAGATGTCGCTGAACTGGTACGTTTTGTCTTTGAAGCGGTGGAAAACATCATGGAAGGAAAGAGAAAATGCTGCTTACCTGTTTTCAAAAGCCTTCTTTGTCATGGTCATTAAAACATAAATTGTGTGCAAGGGATTACAATAGAGTGACTAAATGAGAAAATTGCCCATAGGGATTATAATTTTTTGTTTGCTATAATTTTCCTTATGTATTTGTGTATTGTACTGTTACATATTTCATGGTTATTTTCCATATTTTACAGAGATGTTTTTTAACCCTAAAGCTGGTAAGCGCAACTCAAGGACCTTTTGGGAACAGTGTAGATCAAGATCAGACAGCACAGAATGTGCAGTCTAATCTTGGATCTACTCTGCTAGTACTCTGTCCGCTGAGGAGATATTTTTCTCCAAAAGTACCTCTGAAATAGCAAAATTTGGGTTTTTTCTATTGGCTTGAAAGTTTCATTTCATTTATGTAGCAGGTTAAGGGTTAGCCCTTTGCTGAGAATTTGTTTCTGGAAGAAATACTGTCAACAGGACTTGCTGACAGAACTACGACCTATATTAGTTTTCTAATTTGATTTCTTTGTCTACCAATTTTTCTCCTTTTTTCCCCCTGAACTAACACAATAATTGACCCCAAAAATAACCTTCCTGAGAGAAAATGGAGTAAGTAATCAAGTGAGACAGAAAACCTAATTAATAATGTTAACGAAGGTGGACAAAAGTACTCCCAAGTAAACGTTACAGTGCTAAGTGAATAAAAGAACATTTTAAAGGTTCATTTAAGAACAGTAATAAAACAAACTTTTTAAGTCACCTAAAGATGCCAGCAACTGTTACTATTTCATGTTGCTTTTGGTCAGTTTTTAATAACAATACGGTACAAGAATGTGTATCAAAGATATTTATTACTTTAGTCCAAAAAAGGCACTGAATTTTTGCTTATGGGTTTGAGAATTCTCAACAAAACAAGAAAATTTCAGTGCTTATCAAATGAAGCTACATAGGAAAAGATTTATGTAGCTGTAATGATTTCACTTATCTTGGAAAGGGTAGAAAACATACTGGAAAAAGGGCGAGATTTTCTTCTGTATCTGCACTGTATCCTAAAGCTTCCCTCTCCGGGAACTGTTGGACAAAGGCAGAAATCATTAGCTTGTTGGGAAAAAAATGACTTTGTCAGTTCATGGCTTCTCTGGCAAACTGTCTACTCTTTTGGCATCTCATGAATGTATTTAGGACACCAAGAGCTTGCCCGTACATTATGGTAATGAATTTCTCTTGCCTCGAAGGCTAAATGAATGAATTTAAGAAACATTTTTCATCTTTGCAAGAATATCCCAACACATTTAGACAGTGTGTATACAAGATCATCCTGTCTGATCCTTCTGATCCTTATGTCTGATCTAAATTTGTGCTACAAGTAAAAGCAACTTGAGATTAATTTTGTTTGTAGTCTTCTGTGGGTTAAATCTGAGCTCCATTATTTACCAAGTTTTGAGTCAAAAGTAATCCATAAATGTCCGGTCATAGAGAAAGTTTTAACGTCTTTACCTTCTTTACAAGATGACAGAATGCTGCAATCATTCATATTCTATATTGAGAGTATTAATTTTGCAGACAACAGATCAAATATAGCAGGAATGATGGAATTTGTCTTTGAGACATGTGAGTAAATACCATTGAGGAAACCAGCATTTCGTTGGTTTACTTCCAAAACCTCATAACTACAGCTTGTAACAAGCTGTAGTTACGAGGTTTTGGAAGTAAACCAACGATTTACTCTTATTCTATAATGTTTTCAAAAGCCTTTTTCATGAGTAGTCGGAAAAACAGGCAATTGTTTGACCTTGGATTATTGCTTCTACACAAGAGTCAACCACGATTAATTTCTTTCTCATTTATCCTTTCAATGACAAATGCCGTCATTTTATTGTCATTTGTCATATGCAAATTGCTTTCAATTTGGACATATCTAAAATCATGTCAAATAGTAGAGGGTCAGTATCAGGTGAGCGATTGATGACCCTCGGCCAGGTCTTCTTGCCGTTGATAACCCAACTTTTTACAGTTAAGTGAAATAAACTTCAGTAATGGTTGGCAAATCATTAAGCTTTTATCAGGCAATCCCATGGTGATACGACCCAGAAGACCACAGTTTTTGAATACAATTTGGGAAATTTAGGAGAATTTTATGGTAAGCAGCATTTTCTCCTTTTCTCACAATGTCTTCTTTCCTTTCGAAGACGAATAACATCAGTTTAGCCACATTTTATCTGTCATAAGATGTCAGTTTTGTGTATAATTTTCTTGTCTGGTCAGAGTGAAGTTCTGTGGTATATTCTTGATGGCTAACATTTTGAGAAATTCGCTAAAAGAAAACACCAATTTACCAAACAGTGGTATTATATTGTCATTTTTCAGTCTGTCAGCTGTAACCAAATTTTACATTTCTCTCACAAAGTGCTCAATTTTTTTCTTTTGCCTTCTGAGATGACAGTCTCGATAAGATAATTCTGTTTGTCTAGATCTTCAGTAATTATTCATTGGACAAAAAAGTCCAGCCTTTATCATCAACATTTCCCCTCAGTTTGATTAGAAAAACTAGTTTTGTGTACTCTGTGAACAATGCTCCATGAAAAGATGGTGTACTGCACCACGCAAAAAGTTACTTGACCCATGTGAGCCTGTGCAGTCTGCACAGGCTGACATGGGTCAAATTTTTTTGATGTTTGTATAAACATGTTCTGCATGCCAAAAGATCATTCTACCCATGATTTTACCAGTTTCAAGACAAGTTGGATCCATATGCTTTGTATTGAACACATAACCTGTCTGTAGTTAAAACTCTGCAAAAACTTCTTATTGCAAGATTGATTAATCGTATGGTGCTTAATGCTGTTTTCAACATTATTTCAGTTATATCGTGGTGGCCAGTGCACCTAGCCATGCTTTCCTGGAGTCTCTTTTACCAGCACTCCTCATAATTTCCTTTCCAAGCCACTGGCTGCTTTCCCTCACAACCATCGTCAAAACAATGGTCAGTGGTGGGAGAGGAATGAATCCTGTTGCAGTGACAACCAGTTTAATCAATCCTCGGAAAGAAATTGGCCAAGACACTGGAATCGAACCATAATACTGAAAGTAAACCCACACCAGAAAGTAAGCCATACACGAAAGTACACCCATACCTTAGAGTAAGCACCAGATGATCCGGAATTTAGACCACAATTGTCCTTATCCATGATGCTGAAAGTCAGCTCACAATTGTTATTATCGGTGTTGTCACAACAAAAAGCAATTGAGACAAGTAAGAAACATAACACGTAGGGGTCTTGTTGGGACATTCAGTGCAACAGACTGAGGTACTTGTCTTTTCCAAAACAATATGTAAGACTCAGTTGATATTCCTACACAAACATCCCAACATTTTGCCTATAGCCTGTTTAATTTGCATCACATAACCCTTTACCACACGATCCCGACTTTAAATGACCCTGAAGATGAAGGCGTTTGAAAACATTGTGGGAAAAGGAGAAAATGCTGGTAACCAGCATTTTCTCCTTTTCCCACAATGTTTTTTACCCTTTTCTAAGACAAAGTTCAGCATTTGATCCATATTTCTTTTGTTGTCTTGAAATGTGTTAAGTTTGGACTAGTCTAAATTTTTTGTTGTGTGGTAAAGGGTTAAAGGGAGGTAATTATAGCCATAACAATAGCCTTATATGTAAACAGAAATTTCGTGAGAAACTAGTGTTGCAGCAGTTTTGTTCATAGCAGGACTTGGTATAGTTTGAGAGCTACTGCTACAATGTATTCCCAAGAAAAGCAAGTACTTCAGCAAAATGCTTCAAATTGATAGATATGATCCTGTGAGCCATTTTAATATACCTTATTGGAACTCCCATAACATTTAATAACAAGACTTAATGACTTAATCCTTTAATTCAGAATCCCATGTGTGACCCTGAGGCAAAACAGCTTTTGAAAACATGGGGGGGGGGGGAAGGAGAAAATAATGGATACCAGCATTTTCACCATTTCTAACAATGTTATATTATCTCTTTAAAGACAAATAATATCATTTTAGTTACATTTAATTTGTAGTCTGAAAGTTTTATCAATTTTTGCAAGTGTAAGGTTTTTTTTTTTGTCTGGTAAAGAGTTCAAACTACAAATAATAACAGTAAGGCATTTATAAAGTAAAAGCCATCAACCATCTATGCACAATTAAGGTGCAGTCATAGAGTACCATGGGTCCAACCTTTACCCTGTAACAACCCCACCTTTTAACAACTTTTAAAAGCAAAACGGCTTTTTAAAACATTGTAGGAAAAGGAGAAAATGCTGGTGACCAGAATTTTCTCCTTTTCCCATAATGTTTTTATCCATACCAAGACAGACCAGTCATCATTTCATTTATAACTGATTTTTTATCTGCAAACTCTTTCAATTTGGACAAGTCTGAAATTTTGTCGTTTGGTAGAGAGTTGAGTGATAAAATATATTCACAGTTAGCAGAAATGAATCAAATCTATAGGTTTTTCCTTGGTAAATTTATCTAAGATATCAAACTGGGGGAAAACTTTAATTAGGATTAATAGTTCCATTAAAGTGGGTGTTACATATTTCCAAGAAAAACTTCGGGTAACAAATTGCTACTGCAGTTTTAATCGAAAGTTACCAAATAAATAGTATGTGTGATATCAATTATTCCTTGAACTCTTAAAGGTACCAGGCAATTAAAGTTTAGCTTGCTCAAATTGAAAGCAATACATTTTGTAGATGATTATTTAAACGAGGCTCAACTGATAAGATTTGTCTTTGAACTGGTTGACAACTTGGAGGAAAAAGAGAAGATGCTGGTTACTAGTACTCTCTCCTCTTCCCGTGATGTTTTCAAAAGCTTTCATCTTTGGGGACATAAAACCACAGGGTCATATTGTTAAAGATTTATTTGCCTTTCTAGTCTTTAAATTATCCTGAAAGTATCTAATTTTGACCCTTTTTTTTAACCCCAAGAAAAGTTTAAGAGACACAAAAATACTAAAACAGGCTCAGCTCCCAAAAGATGTTACCTCTTTATTACCTACTTCATTTAACCTGATCCTGAGCTTTATGCTGAAAATATTTAAGTATGATACAAATAGAACTTGTTTTATATGTATACACGGCAAGGTATAGGTAAGCAATTTAATTCGCACATACTGTGCGAAAAATTTCCGTGTCCCTTTGGGTCATATTCCCACGGCTGACATGTGCAATGCTGAGTAAAAATAGAATTCAAATTTATGTAAATGGTATTAACCTTGGTCAGTTTTAATGAAATAGAGGATATTTGTTTTTTACGGTGAAAGATCGAAATTTATTTCATCGAGTGGACATCATCGGTAATATTTTCACGAGTGGCGCAGCCATGAGTGAAAATATTACCGATGATGTTCACAAGATGAAATAAATTTCGATCTTTCACAGTAAAAAACAAATATTCTATTTATTTCATGCTTTTAACCCTTACTTGTTGGAAAATCCAGTATAGTTCTTTTTGGTTATTCCCCGTGGCGTACCCCCATGCATAGCAACGCATAACAATATTACGTCAAGCGCGAGAAGTGTGAGGTAAATTACGTCATATTTCCATCTGGTTGTGAGGCACGCGCATTTTACCTAGGTAACTAGTGCGCGGGAACAACTGTTTCCGCCTTCAATTGAAGAGTTAGAATATAAAAATCGGTATTTTCACTGGTTGTAACCATGAAATATCGAAATTTATTTCACCGATATTTCTCGACAACCTACTGGAAAGCATGAAATAAGAAGGCTATATCAAACAACATAATTGTAGACTTATCTGAACTGAAAGCATTTGCAGATGACAACGTATAAGCAATTCAAAAACTTAAATTTTTCATAGGTGTGTAGTTATAGGCTTGGCTGCTGTCTTTGAGCAGTACGGTAAACTATGCTTTAACCGAATGACATATTTTTAGACTGGTCATTTTTGAAGATATTTACAGACGAGAGATTGAAATGGTTACCAGCATTTTCTCCTTCTTCCACATTGTTTTCAGAACCCATAGGGATATTTAATCTCAGGATTGTTTTGTAAAAAATTAAGTCATTTGGAGTCAAGTGTGTTAGTATTTTTAAACAAACAAGAACATGTTATATTATATTTCATATGTCTATTTTTAGAAATGTTATGGGTAAAGAAATGTTGTAATTTAAGCTGGGGGGAATTATTTCCCCGTCACAGTGAATATTTTCATCCTGCCGAAAATCTGGAACTACTTTTTTAAGTTTTTTAAGTTTTTAAATTTTAAAAGTGGCATTCGTTGACAAAATAATCAGAGGAAATATAATATATAATTTATTTCATCAGCTTGTGGTTAATATGGGGAAATATTTGTCTCAAAAGGGAAAGGTCCGCGAAAATAACGAGTGCCTTACGGCACTCGTTATTTTCGCATACCTTTCCCTTTTTCGGCAAATATTTCCCCATATTAACCACAAGCTGATGAAATAAACTCTATTTGTTTGAATATTTTAAGCAGCTTTTTGCAGTTATATCAACAGCTCACTTATTAACCCCCGCCAAAGGCGAAGGGTTATAGTTTTTGCATTGTCCATTCATCCGTTGGTTCTTCCATCTGTCTGTCTAGACAGATATCTTCTAAAATCTTTTACAAAAATTGATGAAACTTCAGTCATGTGTTCCTTATGATAGTCTGCTGATACACTTTTTTTTTGTTATTGAATGTTGTGTCATGGAAAAAGGGGGCTTGACGTATATTTCCATTATGGACCAATATCTCTTTAACTACTGGACAAAGTTTTATGAAAGTTTATATTTATATTGTTTATCAAAAGCCACAGATAGTCATTATTTTTTGTATTTGTTTTTATTTTAATGAAATGCTATGTCATGGAAAAAGGGGGCTTAATGTATGATGTCATTATGGACAAATATATTACAGATATATTTGTATCAACAATGAAATAACTTGTTAAACCCAGAACTTCTTGCTAAAAAATCCACCCCTTTTACCACTGAGTGACTCAGGATCTCTTGTCAGGGAAAGAGAAGCCTGAGAAATAATAGAGAATAGCGTGCAAAAAGGTAATTTTAACCATTTTGTCAAAGTGCCTGATATTTAAATACCAATAAAAATTGACAAAATGGATGCATTTATCTTTTTACATCCTTTTATCTTTCAAAGACTGTATTTACTTGTAAATTTATGATTGATGAGGAATTGCATTGAAATGATACTATTCATCCAGCCAAGATGAATCACAACAGAACAAGATAGATGCAAAATTGCTATCATTTGGGGAAACATTAAATGTTTTTATGTTTTGTAAGAAAGTAAAGGATTGCTTTGCAATGATGTTTGCATGCAGACAGTGTCCCTGCTGTCACATTCTGTCAATAATTGATGAGTTGTCTGGATAAATATTATTTAACCCTGAACACTTTACTGCACAATGCAGACTTTAAACGACCCTGGGAAAGAAGCCTTTTGAAAACATTGTAGGAAAAGGAGAAAATGCTGGTAACCAGCATTTTCTCCTTTTCCCACAATGTTTTCTACCCCATCAAAGAAAAATCATACCATTTGAGCCACATTGAATTTGTAGTCTGCAAAAGAGGTAGAGCTTAAGATAAACAAAGCAATCAAATCTGCCTCATTTCTTTTTTCAAAGTGCATATTAAATTTTGCTCTTTGATGTTCATGATTATGCAGCTTATAAACTGTTAGACATTTCAGCAAAGATTTCATTGACTTCCATTTACTAATTACAATCAGGCATGTACCTTTGATTGATTGATTGATTGACTAATTGATTGATGGATAGATTGGTTGATTGATAGATCAACTGGTTAATTGATTGATTGATCAACATTATTTCATTCATATCAGGGCAAGAGCTCAGACACTTGTTCATATATATCTTGGGTTTCACAAGTACTAGGCTAGGGCTATGAAGTGTCTTTCACATGATCATTTGGTTTGGTTTGTATTGGGGTTTAACGCCATTTTAACAGCTTAAGTCATATCATGGCGGTCAGTGATGCACCCATGTGTTTCCTGGCTTTCTCACACCAGTACTGACACAACTTTCTTGCCAAAGCCACTGACTGCTTTTCTCACATGTATCAGAGGTGAGAGGTGAAAGATTGCCGGAAAGAAGGTTCGCAGCAACCGGGTATGGAACCTGCAACCTCCAGGTCATGAGTCAGATACGATAAACCACTGAGCCACCCGGCTGGGTGTCTTGCACATGCACTCTCCCACAAAAAAACCCAGTGCTTCAAGCACTTGGATTGAGCCCTGGGCCTCCTGGCTTCAAGCATAAAGCTAAACACTGAGCTATACATCCACCCTACAGACGTGTACCAAAAGTATTTCTGATTTTGACTAGTCAAATAAAGAGAAAAAATTATGAGGGTGGGGTAAAAAATAAAAGAATTAATGAGATTAGCAATCGAACTGAAAGAAAAGTAAGTAACTGATGTAAACACCTGGAATTTTGTATTTCCTGAAAATAATTAGACTGACAGATTGGTTAAAACACCCTGTGCAAAAAATAATAAACTGTTGTTTATAAAATGGTTGGATGCCGCCCCCACATTGTAGGCATTTACCCCACCACCTGTCAGAAAACTGTCAGTGTGCCTTGTTAGCCACTACCTGATGTACAGCTTTTGAACTATTGAATAATTCATCACTATGTGGGCTGTTTTTAGACCAGCAAAAAACTATTCCAAATGACACAAATAAGTAGAAATTGGAAGAAAGGAAAATTTGTGTTTAAATAATGGAAAAAGTGGGTGGTAGTGGGTTATGATATGGAAGAAGTTTCTATTAAGAGAACAGTTGCTATTTAATCCTTTACCAGGCAAAAAAATTTTAGTCTTTTCCAAACTGAAAGCATTTGCTGACAATACATTTAATGTGTCTCAATTAGTTTGCCTTTGAAAGTAAGGGGAAAAAATGTGGAAACAGAGAAAATTCTGTATACTAGCATATTTTCCTTTTCCCTCAATATTTTCTCAGGATTCTTAAAACTCGGGATTGTATAGTTAAGGGTTACAGGATTGATTTCATAATTGAGGGTTTTTTGCCACAGATTTTTGGTGCAGTCAGTAGTCCACTGATTGAAATCTTGGCAAGTTTGAGATTAGTAGACCCAGAGCTCCAGATAGAGGGAGTGATCTTGATTTCAAAATTGAAAATATTAAAAATTCTCCACTAAACCCTATGTTATGGGTACTCAATAGAATGGCCTCATTGAGACGATTCTAATGAGTACCCACAACATAGGGTTTGGAAGAGAAATAATGGATTAAGAATACCATCACTCCCTCTTATCTGGAGCTCTGTGGACCTGTTACCAAAATGATGCCATGCTCTGACAAGTTGCCACCTATTACTGCCCACATGGACAGTGTCCCCAAAAGGCCGTTGGTTATGTTATGGGGGATAAATAGAGGATATTTGTTTTTCACAGTGAAAAATCGAAATTTAGTTCATCTCGTGAACATCATCAGTAATATTACCCATGATGTTCACGAGATGAATGCGTCACGCGTGAAAATATTACCGATGATGTTCACGAGATGAAATAAATTTTGATCTTTCACCGAAAAAAACAAATATTCTATTTATTTCATGCTTTTAACCCTTTCTGGAGGGAACTTAATCAAAATCCAGTACAGTTCTTTTCAGGTATTCCCCCTGGCATACCCCGTCCGCATAGCAACGCATTACAATATTACATCAAGCGCGAGAAATGTAAGGTAAATTACGTCATATTTCCATCTGGTTGTGAGGCACGTGCATTTTACCTAGGTAACTAGCGCACAGGAACAACTGTTTCTGCCTTCAACTGAAGAGTTAGAATATAAAAATCGGTATTTTCACTGGTCGTAACCATGAAATACAAAAAAAATATTTCACCGATATTTCTCAATAATCTACCGGAAAGCATGAAATAATGCAAGATACTGGATGAAACTCGTCCTACCTTTAGTTATGCCTGGTTCGTTGATGTGCTCAGTGTCAATAAACATCACGTAAGTCGCATCAGAAAGACTATTAGTAATTTTCTTCATTTAGTTGGCCAGCCTAAATGGGAGTCAAACCCACACCCACATGTTTGATCTGAGATTTGCCGCTTTTACAAGTCCTATACCCAACCACTCTAACCGAATTATTCTTACCCAAACAGCCTAGTATATCATCCAGAAGCAGTAGGTTGGAAAAAGGTCATTGAGGTAAGAACAAAATTCTTTTAAGGTAAACAGTCAATTAGAAAAGATAGTGCCAGATAACAGGTGGTTTGATAAGAGACCTTTGGGTGGTAAATAAAGAATGTTGTTTAAATGTCAGGTAACTGTTTAACACAATATACCATATCTACATAGCCTTATCAAGAATGCCAGTATTGTTTTCCTGTGATCCATCATAATCCTTTTCCACTAGGAAAGAAGAAAGTCTAGGATGCTTTGAATTTTGTATCCTGTCACTTGCAATATTTTCCACCCAATCAAAGGATTCCGTTTATTTTCATGGTATCCATCAGTTTGTCATGTGACGGTAGAAGTACACGCCTGTCATTGGGAACTATACTTTGAAATAAGCATCTCAGTTAGTGAATGAAAGTTATAATCAGTGAAAACTGTTGCTGAAAATTAAAAATCTGTTAATAGTTTCAACATGTTCACAAACACAATTTTTGATTTTTTATCTGTGTTTTTGTTAAAACGCTAGAAACAAGGACTTGTTCAAGGTTATGTAGGTCTAGATTTCTGCTGCTGATTCTGTTTTGTAGAAATAATTTGTCACATAATGGATGCTTTGAGGAGAAAGATCATCAAGTGTCAAAATAACAAACAAGGCAAGTAAACAAAGGTAATGCACATTTGGTTACCAGCAATTCTCTCCTTTTCCTATCATGATTGCATTAGCTTTATCTGTCAGACTCATTCAAACTTTGGATTATGTGGTAAAGGGTTAAGGCAAAAATGAAATAAAACAAGTTAGTCTCTTGCCTCCCTACCTTATTTTATTTCATAATGTTACAGGGTACAAGTTAAAAACACAATTATTTTGTGTGTTAGACCTAATGAGTTAATCTGCTTCTGAAAAGGTTGGAAAAAGCTTATCTTTGTGTAATGAGAGATATTAACTGTGGCTTTCACAATAACTTTTCTCCTCCCAGGATTGTTTACCTAATTATCAGGTCTCCTTACCCATCCCGTGCTCCTTTGGCAGACAACATTTTAGATCTTAACTGCAGCAAAGTAAACAAGAAATATCCTTTAAAAAAGATAGAA
Organism: Hippopus hippopus; assembly: GCA_946811185.2. NCBI lineage: Eukaryota > Metazoa > Mollusca > Bivalvia > Cardiida > Cardiidae > Hippopus > Hippopus hippopus. The sequence continues at coordinate 4,145,095 of OX328096.1, read as the reverse complement.
TGATTGGGTAAGAGATACTGGAATACCAATATTGAAACTTTTTTATTGTTCAATATGAAGTAAAGTGAAGAAAAGTTAAACCTGGTGAGCAATTGCCTCTTTTTCCTCATCGTTTTTCATTTTGTTGAAAAGTGGTATTGGGTTATTGGGTGATGCTTATGAAAATATTAAATTTCCAAATAGAACAAGAAAAGGATCATTCTGTATTACATTAATATGTTACGGTATGAATCAAGTTACCGATTAGCTGTAGCAACACTTGAAAATTTTAGTTAAATTGTATGAGCAAATGCGGCAACACAAGGTCCCGCCAAATAAACGTGCACTATTTTAGCAATCGTCAATTACCATCTATTCATTCTTTATCAAGAAGTAGGTCAAAAGCCAGCGCATTCAACTACACAGAAAAAATATTGAGGTTAAAGGAGAAATTGATCATAATGAGCAATTTCTTGTTTTTCCTCAATATTGTTATGGTTATATATATCAAGTCTGTAACCTTAGGATAATTCAGGTTGATTCTTCATATTTTACATAAAGGCTTTTGATTAGTAGATAATGGGTGAACCCCATCATCCCAAGTTTTTAACGACCTTGACATTAGCCTTTGAAAACAAAGTGGGGAAAGGAGAAAAATGCTTGTTACTAGCAGGAAGTACAGTGTAATAAGTTGACAGATTTGTGAGCAAGAGCATGTGGGTAATAAAGCCTGGCTGTAGTTGCGTTTAGAAATAAATTGATTTTCAGTGAAAATTCTATATCAAAAAAGGGGCATAACTATGTCAAAAATATTTCTATGGTTACAGTGCTCCTTTTGTATAGGTTCCCTTTTGAAATCTAGTATGCAGAAAATATCTTCAGTCATAAGAGAGATATTTCAAATTGTCAAAGTTTTTGCGCCTAGACGCAGACGACAACAGGACTATGACAACACCTCAACATTGTCTTCTATGACAGCCAAGCTACAAATGCACTGATTACATGCTGGAGGCGTTAGATTTAGGGCGGCACATTTGTTATTCATACATAGTTTTTGGACTCAGGCTTCACCCATGTAGCAATTTATTTTAGAAATGTCCTTTGCACTGTATTAGCCCAGAGAAACACATCAGTATGAGTAAGCTGTAGCTGTAATATGTCTGACATATTGTTGAAAGTAGAATAAACACATGAATAAGTTAGCTGTTATAGTTATTTCACTTAAAAACAATCAGAAGTAGAGTAAAATTCCATTCAATCAATGAATCAGCCAGCCTATCCTTCAAGTTCAAACAATGTTATTATTTGCAAATAATCAAGTTTTACTTTAGATGAAATCTCGTCCATCACTGTTTCCTTGCACATTTTTGGACACTCCGCAGATAACATGATATCTTCAGTCAGACTTTTCTCTCTCCTAGGTGATGAAATAATTCCGGAATTATTTCGGCCTAGGCCTGTCCCAAAGCAAATTACGTGATCAGTATGCAGTAAAACACAAAAATAGTTTTCTTCCTTCTGTCCCTTGTGCCTGAATTCCTGCTTCTGAATTTTCTTAAGTCTTACCAAATAAGAAAATTGTGGACTTTATCAAATTGAAAGCATTAGCAGACAACAAAATAAATGTAGCTCAAATGATCAGGTTTTAGCTCACCTGAGCACAAAATGCTTAAGGTTGAGGTTCTGTGATCATGCTGTTTCTGTCGTGCGTCGTCCATTGAGTGTTGTGAGTCGTCCAGCCATCCAACATTTATCTTATGTGCACTCTAGAGGCCTTATTTTCTGCCTGATACTCTCGAAACTTGGTTAGAATGTTAGTCTTTATGATATCTTGGACAAATTCAAAATTGGGCCAAGTTTGGTCAACAAGTAGGTCACAGGGTTAAATCTAAATAAAAGCTTGTGTGCATGCTAGAGGTCACATTTTCAGAATGTTTGTCTTGATGATATCTCGAACAAGTTCAAATTTGATCACGCTGGGTCAAAAGTAGGTCACAGGGCTAAATCTTAGAAAAAGCTTGTTTGCATTCTAGAGGCCACATTTCAGCCTGATACTCATGAAACTTGGTCAGAATATTTGTCTTGATGATATCCTGATTAATTCCAAAATTTGGTCACGTTTGGTCAAAAAGTAGGTCACTGGGGCAAATCTGAGAAAAACCGTGTGTGCAGTCTAGAGGCCACTTTTTTAGCCATATACTTACATGTATGAAACTAGGTCAGACAGGTTGTCTTTTTGAAACTTCAGATTATTTTGAAATTGGGTCACAACAGATAAAAAAGTAGGTCACAGGGCCCAAACTGAGAAAAAACTTGTTTGCAGTCTAGAGACCAAATTTTCAGTCTGATACTCATGAAACATTATCAGAATGTTTGTCTTGATGATATACATGTATCTGGATATATATGACAAATTCAAAAGTAGGTCAAGATGTTCGAACAGTAGGTTACTTAAACGCATGTATTTTATATCATTAAAACCAGGATCTCTTCAACTTTATTAACCATTGATGACTTTACTCAGGTGAGCATTTAAAGGGCCAATGGCCCTCTAGTTCTTTGATATCTTAGAAAATATCATCTGAAAATGAGAAAATGCTGCTTACCAGCATTTTCTCCTTTTCTCTTGATGTTTTGAAAAGCTTTCCCTCCCAGGGTCAATAAAACTTGGGATGGTTTGATAAAAAGTTAATCTTAATCCTTTACTACAGAGTCTGGATTTTTAACGACCCTGACTCAGAAAGCCTTTGAAAAAATTGTGGTAAAAGGAGAAAATACTGGTAAGTGGTTACTCCTTTTCCTACAATGTTTTCCTCCTTTTCACAGACAAATCTCATAACTTGATTTTAATTTAGTTTATTGTCTGCAATGCTTTGAATATGGAGAAGTCTAAAATTTCACCATTTGGTAAGGAGTCAACCAGTCCAGGATAATTCTTGGTAAATAAATATAGAAATAAATATTGAAACAATTCTTCAAGACATACCTTTGTTTATTGTTCATTGTCAAGGGCTCTAGCTCATGAGTTCCTGGATGTGTTGAAGGCACAACATTCCATTGACTCTTTTCGGAGCTAGTCATAGACGTAGCCAGGATTCCAATATTTATACCCACAGTAAGGCACAAAGTGCATATGAGGGAGGGAGTGGGAGGGTTGAATTCATTTTAAAGCATAGAGGAAATCCCTAGTTATCATTGCATCATTTAAACCCATCTGTTTAGTTTGAAAAGACGCACAGATCAGGGAAAAAAACAATACATGCATATGATAATTGTGACTTACAGCTTTGGTTGCAGAATTTTTTATAAGCAGATGCGTATTCTCCGTAGTGGGCGTTACGCCCTTGCTAGTTCCCCTACTTACCAGGGGTGTTCGTTGTCTGCGCATGTCATATTCTTCGAAGATTTGATCTGTCTGCTATGACGCAACACCGATCCCATATACTAGGGAAAAGTAGGGCTTATACCGAAGCTATTACAAAAGCCTGTAGGGGCTGTTTTAATGAATGGCCGGTGCATAGGTTACATGCTAGCTGATCATAGCTGAATGAATCGCACCAGGTAGCGTTTTATTGAGTAAACGTTTACCGGTATTTTATTTTGAAATTCAAAGTAACGGTTGTTGTTTTGAAAAGTAGTCCGATTCTGTACCCAGAATGCCCAAATTAGATAGATGTGTATTTGTAGAATGCCATCTAGTGGGAGATAATGCAGGGGTGTTATGTCACTGTAGACAGAGACTGTGCCATTGTATGTGAAGATAATGTGAATAACTGTAACCTACTAAATAAGATTTTTATTATAGAAAACCAGTTTTGATGTCACTTTGGTTTATTACTACACCCTGCCACTTGTATGAGTTATCTTTGTAACTGTAACCTGCTTCATAAGGCTTGTGAGGAGAACCAACATTGTGTGATGCTACAGCGGTTAGATATTAGACCATGCCCTTTGCATGAGGACAAAGAAGTAAAGATGCATATAAACTTAACGTCCTGAATGTGGTATGTATATTGAAAATTAGCATTATGATGCCACATTATTAGTGAAGAGGACAAAGATGTCCGTCTGACAGTATAACCCTCTGAATATTGTGGGTGAGGGAAACCAACATTTTGATGCTGTAGTGGTTTGTTAAAACACCCTTCCCTTTGCGTTTTGGCCAGATGAAAGTACAAAGTAGGACGTTTGGCCAAATGTGATTTCTGCAATCTTGTGATTTTGAACCCTAAAAAGATTGTAGGAAAAGGAGAAATTGCTATATTTGATACATGTATATATGGATAGGTTAATTAATTTTTTTTTAATTTATTGGCGTTACAGAAAGTTAACTTCATTTTTTATTTGATTTGTGTCACAGATATTTATTTTCTAGAGTGATTTTGCTTAAAATTATACTCTGATATGGACGAAACTGTGTTTGATGATAGATTTTATTGCCAATTATTAATTTTGTCAAATGATGTTGATTGAACAATAACTTGAAATTGCTGTTTGCAACAACAGTTTGCAACAAAATATGCAAAATCTAAGCAGTCTGCTAGAGACAAATGCAAATCAAAGTCAAAGTATGTTTTGGCCAAATGTTGTTTTAAAGTAGTAAAATGCATGAAATGAACTTTTATGCTTTTCTTTTTCTAAAACTGTATATTTAAAAGCATAGAAAGTTCATTTATTACATTTTTCTGTGGTAAGAATAGATTTTGTCCTACTTTGCTCTTTTAGCTGGACAAAACGTCCGTGGCCAAAACGTCTTGGCCAAAATGTCCGTGGCCAAAACGTCCTGGCCAAAACGTCCATGGCCAAAATGTCCTGGCCAAAACGTCCTGGCCAAAACATTCGTCCACCAACTGTAACCTGCTGAATAAGGCTATTGGGATGGAAGCCAACATGATGCCACAGTGGTTTGTTATGAGACCCTGCCATTTATATGAGGACAGAGATTTCATTGTATCTGTAACCAGAGTAAGGTCTGTGAGGAAAACCAACATTATGATGCTGCAGTAGTTGTTATCAGACCCTGGTGTATGCATTAGACAAAGATTTCTCTGTAACTTTAACCTCCTGAATTAGGTTTGTGAGGAATGCCAACATAAGTATTCCACAGTGGTTAGTTATTAGACCCTGCCATTTGTAAAAAGACAAAAATGTCTGCTACAAAACATCAAAACTCATGTATAAGTATTAACCCTTAACCCTTTACCAGACGACAGAATTTTAGCCTTGTCCAAATTGAAAGCATTTGCAGATGACAATTTCAGTATGGCTCAGTTTTTCTTTAAAAGCGTAGAAAACGTTGTGGGAAAAGGAGAAAATGCTGGTTTCCAACATTTTCTCTTTTCCCCACAATATTTTCTAAAGACTTCTTTCCCCGTGTCGTTAAAAGTCGGCATTGTATGTTAAAGGGTTAACTAGATACCTGTTTTTGACTTGCAAAGCATACGCCTATTGTAAATGTTGCTCGAATTTTTGGATTTATCTATGCAAGGTTAGAAAACATTGTTTGAAGTGGAGAAAATGCTGCTTACTATCATTTCCTCCTTTTCCATCCATATTTTTGAAAGACTTCATGCTCAAGGTTATAAACCCTTTGCCACACAGTACCAACTTTTAGCAACCCTAAGAAAGAAGCCTTTTGAAAATGTTGTGGGAAAAAGGGAAAAAATGCTGGTAACCGGCATTTTCTCCTTTTCTCACAATGTTTTCTTCCTTTCCTGACGTACAGTTTAATTTTGAGACAGATTTATTTTGTTGTCTGCATTTGCTCTCAATTTGGACCAGTCTAATATTTTTGTCGTTTAGTAAAGAGTTAAACAAAAGATTGTTTGGTAAACAGGTCAAGGGTAACAACAGAAGTACTTCTTTTAACCCTGTACCAAACAGTAAAATTTTAGAGTCGACCAAACTGAAGGCATTTGCAGACGACAAATCAAATCTAGCTTAAATGATGATTTCTGTCTTTGATAGGGTAGAAAACATTATGGGAAGAGGAGAAAATGCTGGTTACCAGCATTTTCTCCTTTTCCCTCAATGTTTTCAAAAGCCTTCTCCTTCCGGATCATTAAAATCAGGATTGTGTGGTAAAGGGTTGATTGAGCTTTCATATGTTAAACCCATTACCTTGCAAACAGGACGTTAACCTTTGGAGTGTCAAATACTACGGTAATGTTGCTTTTGCTGGAATGGTGGATCAAGATCTGGCTGCGCAGAACATGCAGTCTGATCTTGGTTTTGGATTGTCTGATGCCTTGTATCATATTCGAGGCAAAGAAACCACCTTGTAATTGCAATATTTTGGGGTTTTTTTTGTTTGTGTGTGGAGAGAGGAGGACTGAAAGGGTCCATTTTACCTGATACCAAAATCTTAGACTTGCCGTAATTGAAAGCACTTGCAGATGACAAAGTCAAAGTTGCCCAAATAATGAGATTTGTTTTTGCAAAGGTAATAAATAATGTGTGAGAAGAAGAATATTCTGACAATCAGCATTTTCTCCTTTTTCCACAATGTTTTTCTAGAGCTATCAGGGCCCTTTGCCATGGGATCATGTGTTTTAACGATCGTGAGGAAAAATTCTGTTGAAATGGGTTAAGCTTCAAAGAAAATTGTTTTTGAAGATTTTGCCAGGAAAACAAACCAATTGCTTGTAGCATGCAACGGCAGCATTTCACATCGCAGTTACCATTTCATCCAAGACAAACATTTTCCTTTTCTACAATTGTTTCTCCCTTGTGGCTCCTATACTTGTACTTTAACCTCTGGAGCAGCAAATCAATGGAATGGACCATAACAGTTTGGGGCAATGACCTAGAAATAATGCTATGTCAGCTTGTCAAGGCCATTTCGGCCAGAGTTTTATTAGACCCTTTATCCATACAATCCTTAGTTTCAACGACCCTGAAGAAGGCTTTTGAAAATATTGTGGGAAAAGTAGAAAGTGCTTCTACCCTATTAAAGACAGAAGTCATCTTTTGAGCTGCATCTAAGTTGTGGTCTGCTAATACTCTCAGTTTAGACGAGTCTAAAATTTATTCCAATGGTAAAGAATTAATCTAGACTGTCTGCAAAAACTTAATGAGTTGTGCCTAGAGCTTGAAGGGTTAACTCTTTACAAAATGACAAAATTTTGGATTGGACCAAATCGAAACGATTTGCACACAACAGATCCAATATGGAAAAAATGATGATTTCTGACTTTGATAGGGTAGAAAACATGATGGAAAAAGGAGAAAATGCTGGTTACCAGCATTTTCTCCTTTTCCCATGATGTTTTCAAAAGCCTTTTCTTTTAGGGTCGTTAAAAGTCTGGATTGTGTGGTAAAGGGTTAATGGTTTTTCTGAAAAACAACATTTACAATAATAGGTTCAACCATTACAAAGCTTTTATTATCTCCCTTTGATATGAAGTTATGTAAGTGATGGTATGAAAGAGCTGTAAACCCCATTGTCGAAGATTCGACCTGTCTGCTATGACGCATCACCCATCCCATATACTTGGGAAAAGTAGGGCTTATACTGAAGCTATTACCCAAGCCTGTAGGGGCTGTTTCAATAAATGGCCGGTGCACAGGTTACATGCTAGCTGATATATAGCTGAATGAATCACACCAGGTAGCATTTTATTGAGTAAACCTTTAATTTGTATTGAAATTCAAAGTAACTGGTTATAGTTTGGAAAAGTAATTCGGTTCTTTACCCAGAATGCCCAAATTAGATAGATGTGTATTTGTAGAATGCCATCTAGCGGAAGATAATGCGGTAAACCCTCTACCACCCAGTCCAGTGTATTAATAAACATGAGAAAAGAGGCTTTTGAAAACAGTTTGGTTACTAGTATTTTCTCCTTTCCCTATAATAATTTCAACCCATTTGGAAACGAATCGAATCATCAGAGCAGTATTTTATTTGTTGTCCGCAAATGCTTTCAGTTTGAATTTGTCTAAAATTTTCTCATTTGGTAAAGAATTAAGCCTTTACTGTACCTGTAGCTGAATTTGATCATGATGTAAACTAGTGCAAATAAATAAAAAGAAGTGACAAATTGTTACATCATTCGCTGCATGTAAAGAATTTAGAGAAGATGGGTAGGTAACTGTTACTGCTCCTGTCTGTTATTATTTTCAAAAGAAGACCAGTATCTTTAGATTGTAATGACAGAATAGTGGAAAAGGGATCAAAGAAGGAAAAAACATTGAGGAGAAAAGAGCAGTTGCTTGTTACAGGTGACTGCCTTGGCATAAAAGGGTCTTGAAGACCTTGTAGGTCAAGATCAGACCCACACAGAACATGCATGATCCTGGTTTGATTTAACCTTTACCGCACAATGCAGACTTTTAGCAACTCTAGAAGCCTTTTGAAAACATTGTGGGAAAAGGAGAAAATGCTGATAAACCAGCATTTTCTCCTTTGCCCACTTCGTTTTCTAGTCTATCAGAGAAAAATTGCACCATTTGAGCCACATTGAAATTGTCGTCTGCAAATGCTTTCAATTTGGACAAGGCTAAAATTTTGTTGTCTGGTAAAGGGTTAACCCTTTACCACATAATGCAGACTTTTAACTATCCTGGGAAAGAAGCCTTTTGAAAAAGGAGGTAACCTGCAGCATTTTCTCCGATTACGGATTACCCAAGTCTTAGCTGAATCTGTACATTTTCCGGCGATGAAAGACGATGTTATACGAATCCCATTAAAAGAATTTGCAGGTGACGAGTTAGATATACCTCTAACTATTGAATTTATCTGATGAAGGGTAAAAACATTGCAGGAAAAGAAGAAAATGTTGGTTACTAGCATTTTCTCCTTTTTCCTGCAATGGTTTCAAAAGCTGTCTTTCTCATGATTGGTAAATTTTGGGGTTGTGTCAGGTACAGTGTTAGTATATTAACCCTATACCACACAATGACGACTTTTAATGACCCTTAGGGAGAATCCTTTTGAAAACATTGTTGGAAAAGGAGAAAATGCTGGTAACCAGCATTTTCTCCTTTTCCCACAAAGTTTTCTATCCTGTCAAAGAAAAATTGTGTCATTTGAGCTACTATAAAACTGTTGTCTGCAAATGCTTTGAATTTGGATAGGTCTAAAATTTTGCTGTGTGGAAAAGAGTTAATTCAGTGAGAAAACAATGGGACAAAGGAACAAAATGCTCATTACAAGCACTTTCTCCCTGAACCCTTATCCTGCTAAGTAACTAACATGAAACTTTTAAGTCGATAGTAAAAACATAAATGTTGCTATTTCAAAGTTAATTTTAGGGGAAATATATATCCATATTGGACAGTGTAGATCAAAGATCAGACTGCATGTTCTGTGCAGTCTGATCTTAATCTACACTATCAGCAAAAGGTCAGTGAGTGGCGCTTAGCAGCCTAGGGGTTAACCATGATGTGTCTGTGGTATGGCAAAAAAAGTCATCAGCAGGTTGTAAAGTGTTGATATGCTTTCAACATGGAATCTGACAGTTGCAACCAATTATCTGTTTTATTTTTATAGGACCCTGGGGAGGTTTCAAAAGGCTTTGAATCAGTAGCCTTTTCCCAGTTTATAAATAAAATGCCTGTTTCATCTTCTTTTTTTAAAGTTACCTCATAAATTTTGAGTCCAATAAGCCCTGCAGTAGGTATCTTATAAAAACATAATGGGAAAAGGAGAAAATGGCGGTAAAAAGAAGTCGTAATGTTTGCCCTTGTTTGACATTCAGATTGATTTTTAGTTCCACTGGCCAAAGGCCAGCGGGCTTATGTCATGGCCCGTTGTCTGTCTTCCGTCCGTCCGTTAACTTTTATTTTAAACATCTTCTTCTCTGAAACTACCCAGCCAATTTTGATGAAACTTCACAGAAATGATCCTGCCATGGTCCTCTTTAGAATTTCTTGAAAGAATTTAATTCCTTCAAAAACTCTGGTTGCCATGGCAACAAAACTTAAAAATATTGGAAATCTTTGAAAATCTTCTTTTCTGAAACCATAAGGCCTAGGGCTACCAAATTTGGCAGTTAGCTTTATCTAGTAGACCTCTATCAAGTTTCTTCAAATTATAGCCCTTGGCTCAAATTTGACCCCGCCCCGGGGTCACAAGTTTTACATAGGCTTACATGGAGAAAACTTTAGAAATTGCCCTGCACCTAGCCATAAGGCCTAGGGTTACCAAATTTTGCATGTGGCTTTATCTAGTGGGCCTCTACCAAGAGTGCCCAACTCACAGCCCCGGGGTCAAATTTGACCCTACCCCAGGGGGTCACAAGTTTTACATAGGCTTATATAGACAAAACTTTAGAAATCTCCCTGTACTCAGTCATAAGGCCTAGCGTTACCAAATTTTGCATGTGGCTTTATCTAGTGGGCTTCTACCAAGAGTACCCAAATTATAGCCCTAGGGTTGAATTTGACCCCACCTCAGGGGTCAGAAGTTTTACATGGGCTTATGTAGTGAAATTTTTAGAAATCTTCTTGTTACTTACCATAAGAACTTGGGCTACCAATTTTAGTCCTGTCTCAGGGGTCTTATGTTCAAAACCAATTGGCCAAATATTGTAATGTTTGGCATGTAGGGATTTTTACGTATCAGCCATCATGGCCCTCTTGTTGCATATATCCATGCATTTGAGGATAGATCTGCCCTGCATTTTAACTCTTTACAAACACAATACATGTATTGAGTTTTAAAGATCCTATGGAAAAAGACTTTTGAAAACATTGTTAGAGAAGGAGAAAATGCTGGTAAGCAGCATTTTCTCCTTTTCCCACAATGTTTTCAAAAGGCTGGGTCATAAAAACCAGGGATTGTTTGGTAAAGGGTTAAGCCAAGTACTGGTGAAACCCAGGACATAAACCAAAAAAGGAGCTGCCACCCTGATATAACTAAAATAATGTTGAAAGCAGCTTTAAACCATATTCTATCAATCTCAGTCAGTCAGCAAGTCACCATTAACCCTTTGCTACATAATCCCAAATTTTCAAGATCCTGAGGAAGAAGCCTTTTGAAAACATTGTGGGAAAAGGAGAAAATGCTGGTAACCATAATTTTCTCCTTTTCCCACAATATCTTTTACCCTATGAAAGACATGTTCCATCATTTAAGTCATGCCTAAAGTACTGTCTACAAATGCTTTTGAATTGGACAAGTCTACCTTTTTTAGCTCACCTGAGCACGAAGTGCTCATGGTGAGCTATTGTAATCGTGCTGTGTCCGGCGTCCATCGTGCGACGTGCGTCGTTTGTTGTCCGTTGTCCATCATCAACTTTTTACCTTGTGTACGCTCTAGAGGCCACATTTTCTGTCCAATACTCCTGAAAATTGGTCAGAATGTTTGTCTTGATGATATCTCATACGAGTTTGAAAATGGGTCATGTCGGGTCAAAAACTAGGTCACCAAGTCAAATCTTAGAAAAACCTTGTGTACACTCTAGAGGCCATATTTTCAGTCCAATACTCTTGAAAATTGGTCAGAATGTTTGTCTTGATGATATCTCAGATGAGTTAGAAAATGGGCCATGTCGGATCAAAAACTAGGTCACCAGGTCAAATCTTAGAAAAACTTTGTGTATGCTCTAGAGGCCATATTTTCAGTCCAATACTCCTGAAAATTGGTCAGAATGTTTGTCTTTATGATATCTTGGACGAGTTTAAAAACAGGCCATGTCGGGTCAAAAACTAGGTCATTAGGTCAAATCTTACAAAAACCTTGTGTATGCTCTAGAGGCCACATTTTCAGTCCAATACTCTTGAAAATTGGTCAGGATGTTTGTCTTGATGATATCTTGGATGAGGTCGAAAATGGGCTATGTCGGGTCAAAAACTAGGTCACCAAGTCAATCTTAAAAAAATCTTGTGTACGCTCTAGAGGCCACATTTTCAGTCCAAAACTCTTGAAAGTTGGTCAGAATGTTTGTCTTGATGATATCTCGAACAACTTTGAAAATGGGCCTTGTTGGGTCAAAAACTAGGTCACCAGGTCAAATCTTAGAAAAACCTTGTGTACGCTCTAGAGGCCACATTTTCAGTCCAATACTCTTGAAAGTTAGTCAGAATGTTTGTCTTGATGATATCTCTGATAAATTGGAAAACAGGCCATGTTGGGTCAAAAACTAGGTCACTAGGTCAAATCTTAAAAAAACCTTGTGTATGCTCCAGAAGCCACATTTTCTGTCCAATACTCTTGAAATATGGTCAGAATGTTTGTCTTGATAATATCACAGACGAGTTCGAAAGTGGGCCATGTGGGATCAAAAACTAGGTCACTAAGTCAAATCTTTGAAAAACCTTGTGTATGCTCCAGAAGCCACATGTTCAGTCCAATGCTCTTTAAAGTTGGTCAGGATGTTTGTCATGATGATAGCTTGGATGAAAATGAAAATGGGTCATGTCAGGTCAAAAACTAGGTCACCCGGTCAAATCTTAGAAAAACCTTATGTAAGCTCTAGAGGCCACATTTTCAGTCCAATTATCTTGAAATTCGGTGAGAATGTTTGTCTTGATAATTTCTTAGACTAGTATGAAAATGGGTCATGTTGGATAAAAAACTAGGTCACAAGGTCAAATCTCGGAAAAACATTTTGTACTATAATTACAGTCCAATATTCTTTAAACTTTTGTCTTGATGATATCTTGCATGAGTTTGAAAATGGGTCACATGGAATAAAAACTAGGTCACCAAGTTTTATCCTTGAAAAACCATGTGTACGCTCTAGAGGCCACATTTTCAGTTCAGTAATCTTGAAATTTGCTTTGAATGTTTGTCTTCATAATATCTTAGACTAGTATGAATATGGGTCATGTTGGATAAAAAACTAGATCACTAGGTCAAATTCAGAAAACCTTTTGTACACCCTACAGGCCACATTTTCTCTCAAATACTCATGAAAGTTTGTCGGAATGTATGTCTGGATAATTTCTACATGTCGAGAAGGCTGCTGAGACAAATTCCAGGAAAAGGTTGTGTGCACTTTAGAGGCCATATTTGTAAGCCCAATACTAATGAGCGTTTGTCAGAGTGTTTGTCTTAATATCTCTGAAGAGATTGGAAATGGGTCATGTTTGATCAAAAGGCTCAGGTGAGCGACTTCAGGGCCATCATGGCCCTCTTGTTAGCTCCACTGGTGGAAGGCCAGCGAGCTATTGTCATGGCGTTGTGTCCGTCGTGCGTCCGTGCGTCCGTGCATCTGTTCGTTTGGCCGTGCGTGCGTCCGTAAACTTTTTCTTTAAAAAACTTCTCCTCAGAAACTATTGACTGGATTTTTACCAAATTTCACAGGAATGTTCCTTTGATGGTCCTCTTTCAAATTCCTTCAAATAATTGTGTTCCATGAAGAATTCTGGTTGCCATGGCAACCAAAGTAAAAAACCTTTAAAAATCTTCTCCTCACAAACCGCTATTTGGATAGCATTATTATTTTGCAGGAATGTTCCTTAGATACAGGTTTACAGAATTCCTTAAAAAAAAAAAAAGATCTGTCAAAAAACATGGCTTTTATGGGAGACTCATTTTCCTTTTATGGTATAAAGTAAAATCTTTGAAAAATTTCTTCTCTAAAACTATTCATTGGATTTCATTGTTGTTTTGCAGGTAAGTTCCTATGGTGGTTGTCTACCAAACTGTTTCTTCAGTGAGCTAAAATGCAGGATTGAATGATAATTGTTAAAAACTTCCTTTCGCCATTATAGAAATATCAGGCCTGTGGAGCGATACAGGCGCTCAAGCGCCTCTAGTTAGCTCCACTGGCCGAAGGCCAGCGGGCTTATGTCATGGCCTGTTGTCCGTCGTCCGTCCGTTCCGTCCGTCCGTCCGTTAACTTTTTTTTAAAACGTCTTCTTCTCTGAAACTACCCATCCAATTTTGATGAAACTTCACAGAAATGATCCTGCCATGGTCCTCTTCAGAATTTCTTGAAAGAATTTAATTCCTTCAAAAACTCTGGTTGCCATGGCAACAAAACTGAAAAATTTTGAAAATCTTTGAAAATCTTCTTGTCTGAAACCGTAAGGCCAAGGGCTACCAAATTTGGCATGTAGCTTTATCTAGTGGACCTCTACCAAGTTTCTTCAATTTATAGCCCTGGGGTCAAAATTGGCCCCGCCCCGGGGGTTACAAGTTATACATGGGCTTATTTAGGGAGAACTTTAAAATTCCTCTTCTACCTAGCCATAGGGCCTAGAGCTACCAAATTTGGCATGTAGCTTTATCTAGTGGACCTCTGCCAAGATTGTTCAAATTATAGCCCTGGGGTCAAATTAGGCCCTGCCCGGGGGTAACAAGTTTTACATGGGCTTATATAACAAGTTTTACATGGGCTTATATAGGGAGAACTTTAAAATTCTTCTTTGACCTAGCCATGGGGCCTAGGGCGACCAAATTTGGCATGTAGCTTTATCTAGTGGACCTGTACCAAGGGAGTCCAAATTATAGCCGAGGGTCAAATTTGACTTCGCTCCGGGGGGTATCCAAATTATAGCCGAGGGTCAAATTTGACTTCGCTCCGGGGGGTAACATGTTTTACATGGGCGGGCTTATATAGGAAAATCTTTCGCATCTAGCTATAAGGGCTAGGGCTATCAAATTTTGCATTTAGCTTTATCTAGGGGGTCTCTATCAAGGGTGCCCAAATTATAGCCCAGGGGGTCAAATGTAGCCCCACCCCAGGGGGTCACAAGTTCTACATGGTCTTATATAAGGAAACTTTAATAATCTACTTGTACATAGCCATATTTAGGCCTAGGGCTACCAAATTTTGCATGTAACTTTATTAGCTCCACTGGCCGAAGGCCAGAGAGCTATTGTCATGGCGTTGTGTCCGTCATGCGTCCTTCCGTCCGTCCGTCCGTCCGTGCGTCCGTAAACTTTTTCTTTAAAAAACTTCTCCTCAGAAACTATTTACTGGATTTTTACCAAATTTCACAGGAATGTTCCTTTGGTGGTCCTCTTTCAAATTCCTTCAAATAATTGTGTTCCATGAAGAATTCTGGTTGCCATGGCAACCAAAGTAAAAAACCTTTAAAAATCTTCTCCTCACAAACCGCTATTTGGATAGCATTATTATTTTGCAGGAATGTTCCTTAGATACAGGTTAACAGAATTCCTTAAAAAAAAAAAAAGATCTGTCAAAAAACATGGCTTTTATGGGAGACTCATTTTCCTTTTATGGTATAAAGTAAAATCTTTGAAAAATTTCTTCTCTAAAACTATTCATTGGATTTCATTGTTGTTAGCTCCACTGGCCAAAGGCCAGCGAGCTATTGTCATGGCGTTGTGTCCGTTGTGCGTGCGTCCGTCCGTCCATCCGTTCGTTCGTCCGTTTGTCTGTTCGTCTGTGCGTGCGTCCGTAAACTTTTTCTTTAAAAAACTTCTCCTCAGAAACTATTGACTGGATTTTTACCAAATTTCACAGGAATGTTCCTTTGGTGGTCCTCTTTCAAATTCCTTCAAATAATTGTGTTCCATGAAGAATTCTGGTTGCCATGGCAACCAAAGTAAAAAACCTTTAAAAATCTTCTCCTCACAAACCGCTATTTGGATAGCATTATTATTTTGCAGGAATGTTCCTTAGATACAGGTTTACAGAATTCCTTAAAAAAAAAAAAGATCTGTCAAAAAACATGGCTTTTATGGGAGACTCATTTTCCTTTTATGGTATAAAGTAAAATCTTTGAAAAATTTCTTCTCTAAAACTATTCATTGGATTTCATTGTTGTTTTGCAGGTAAGTTCCTATGGTGGTTGTCTACCAAATTGTTTCTTCAGTGAGCTAAAATGCAGGATTGAATGATAATTGTTAAAAACTTCCTTTCGCCATTATAGAAATATCAGGCCTGTGGAGCGATACAGGCGCTCAAGCGCCTCTAGTATAATGGGCCTCTACCAAGAGGGCCCAAATTTTAACTTTGGGGGTCAAGTTTGACTCCACACCAGGGGTCACAAGTTTTACATTGGCTTTTATAGTGAAAACTTGATAAACCTGTGTCATGGATCACATATTTTACAGGGCCTTTTATTCAGCAAACTTGTTTTACATGACTTTTTATTGGGCAAGATTAAAAAATCTTTTTGTTTATAACCACACATTCTAGTTTCATATTGTAGGTCTGGGGTCAAAATTGCCTTCATTCCAGGGATCGCAAGTTTAACATGGGCTTCAAAATATTGTCACTTCAATTTAAACATTAATCAAGGGAAATAACTCTTTTTATGAAAGATAAAGTTCGTTACTATTTACCTCCCTTGATTATCAAGCTGCAGTGATACATGATTGGTGCTAGACAAGTTTTTTAGCTCCACTGGCCGAAGGCCAGCAGGCTTATGTTATGGCCCGTTGTCCGTTGTGCGTCCATCCGTATGTTAACTTTTTAGCTCACTTGAGCACAACGTGCTCAAGGGGAGCTTTTAGGATCACCTGGTGTCCGTTGTGCGTCGTGTGTCGTCAACAATTCTTTAAACATCAACTCCTCCTAAACCACTGGGCGGATTTGGACCAAACTTGGCTGGAATGTTCCTTGGAAGGTCCTCTTTAAAAACTGTTCACAGAATTTGATTCCATCAAAAACTCTGGTTGCCATTGCAACCAAATGGAATTTTTTAGGGAATTCTTTAAAAATCTTCTCCTCTGAAACCACGGGTCAGATTTTGAAATAATTTCACAGATATGCTCCTTGGGTGACCCTTTTTAAAAATTGTTCGTAAAATTTTGATCCGTCAAAAAATGTGGCTCTGGCAAATGGGGGCTTCTTGCACCATATAGAAATGAAGGAATTCTTCAAAATTCTTCTCTGAAACCGCTGGTCAGATTTCGAAATAATTTCACAGGATTGTTCCTTGGGTGACCCTTTTCAAAAACTGTTCGTAAAATTTTGATCCGTCAAAAAACGTGGCTCTGGTGAATGGAGGCTTCTTGCACTATACAGAAATGAAGGAATTCTTTAAAAATCTTCTCCTCTGAAACAGCAGGTCAGATTTTGAAATAATTTCACAGGATTGTTGCTTGGGTGACCTTTTTAAAAAATTGTTCGTAAAATTTTGATCCGTCAAAAAATGTGGCTCTGGTGAATGGGGGCTACTTGCACTATATGGAAATTTAGAAATTCTTAAAAATTCTTCTTCTCTGAAACGACTGGTCAGAATTTTACTTAATAGCCAGTGGAGCGATACAGGGCCATCATGGCCCTCTTGTTTTTTGTTTGGTATGGAATTAAAAGTCCCAATAGTGACCTAAAGTAAGCAATACATAGCATTTTTATTAGCTCAGCTGAGCACGAAATGCTCATGGGGAGCTATTGTGATTGTGCTGTGTCTGGCATCTGGTGTCCGTCGTGCGACGTGCGTCGTCCGTCGTCAACTTTTTCACCTTGTGTACGCTCTAGAGGCCACATTTTCAGTCCGATACTCATGAAACTTGGTCAGAATGTTTGTCTCAATAAATTCTCGGACGAGTTCGAAAATGGGTCATGTCGTGTCAAAAACTAGGTCACTAGGTCAAATCTTAGAAAAATCTTGTGTACGCTCTAGAGGCCACATTTTCAGTCCAATACTCCTGAAAGTTGGTCAGAATGTTTGTCTTGATGATATCTCAGACGAGTTTGAATATGGGCCATGTTGGGTCAAAAACTAGGTCACCAGGTCAAATCTTAGAAAAACCGTGTGTACGCTCTAGAGGCCACATTTTCAGTCCAATACTCTTGAAAGTTGGTCAGAATGTTTGTCTTGATGATATCGCAGATGAGCGCAAAAGTGGGCCATGTGGGGTCAAAAACTAGGTCACAAGGTAAAATCTTTGAAAAAACTTCTGTACGCTCCAGAAGTCACATTTTCAGTCCAATGCTCTTTAAAGTTGGTGAGAATGTTTGTCATGATGATAGCTTGGATGAGTTTGGAAATGGGTCATGTCAGGTCAAAAACTAGGTCACCAGGTTAAATCTTAGAAAAACCTTATGTAAGCTCTAGAGGCCACATTTTCAGTCCAATAATCTTGAAATTTGGTCAGAATGTTTGTCTTGATAATTTCTTAGACTAGTATGAAAATGGGATAAAAAACTAGGTCACAAGGTCAAATCTTTTGTATTATAATTACAGTCCAATATTCTTTAAACTTTTGTTAGAATGTTTGTCATGATGATATCTTGCATGAGTTTGAAAATGGGTCACATGGAATAAAAACTAGGTCACCAAGTTTGATCCTTGAAAAACCGTGTGTACGCTCTAGAGGCCACATTTTCAGTCCAATAATCTTGAAATTTGCTTTGAATGTTTGTCTTGATAATATATTAGATTAGACTGGTATGAATATGGGTCATGTTGGATAAAAAACTAGGTCACTAGGTCAAATCTCGG
This sequence comes from Hippopus hippopus, assembly GCA_946811185.2. NCBI lineage: Eukaryota > Metazoa > Mollusca > Bivalvia > Cardiida > Cardiidae > Hippopus > Hippopus hippopus. Next base: position 4,126,803 of record OX328096.1, on the reverse strand, counting down.
AAAAACCCTTTGTACAACCTACAGGCCACATTTTCTCTCAAATACTTATGAAAGTTTGTCAGAATGTATGTCTGGATAATTTCTACATGTCAAGTAGGCCGCTGAGACAAATTCTAGAAAAAGCTTGTATGCACTCTAGAGGCCATATTTGTAAGCCCAATACTAATGAGTGTTTGTCAGAGTGTTTGTCTTAATATCTCTGGAGAGATTGGAAATGGGTCATGTTTGATCAAAAGGCTCAGGTGAGCGACTTCAGGGCCATCATGGCCCTCTTGTTGAAATTATACCTTTTTGAAGTACATGTATTGAAATTATTCCGAAGATGACAATCTGTCTTTGTAGGGTTGGTCCAAGTGTTTGTGGCTGGCAGGAAAAAATGAATTTTAAAACCAGGTAAAAAGTAAAAAAAAGAATGAGTGACCTGGCAACTTTTGACCTACTTTTAAGATTCATTTTTCTGCCAGCTGACTTGCACTTGGACCAACCCCACAATAACAGTTGTCATCTTCACATTGGTTGAATAAGGCAAAATCTGGTCTTCTCTTGAAATCTTGAAATATCCTGGCAGTGCTCATAAATCTTCCTCCTTTCAAGAAGAGGTGCTTGTTTTATCTAGAGAGAAGATTCTAGTGGTCTGATGTAATTGATTCCAATTAGTAAATTATGTACATCATTAGTGAAAAATGGGAAACTAAACCGCACATGATAAATTACTGTGCATGCTCCAGACAGAGGTTTTTGTTCATCAGCCAGGTTTACAATTTTTATCCCAATGCCTTATACGGCCTGCAACACACAAAAAGGGGTATTCAGACATTTGCGTAAAGTGTTGTTTGGATCGGCTTGTGCAGTCTGCGCAGACTAGTCCGCGATGACTTTTTCTCTTTTTATGTGATTCTCTGCTTTGCGCAAGTAGGAAAGATCTAATGTAGTCGTAACATGCCATCTCTTATTAACCTGCACTGACTGCGCAGACTGATCCGGAACAACACTTTATGCAAATGTTTGAATACCCCTTTTCGCGTGTGGCAGGCCAGTTATTTGGAACCATCAGAGTATATGTAGCTAAAGTAGAAAAGGTTATCACATAAAAATAATGAACAAATATCACTGTGAAGAAGCTTTCCTGGAGTTTCTTTTACCAGTCACAACTTAGCAGAATATTCTTTCCAAGCCACTGGCTGTAGCATGACTCCAAAAAATAAGTTTTTGAAAAGGTTGCATCTCCCACTGCTAACCCCCACCCTTTGCAATCAATCCTCATTATGCATAGATTGTAACAGCATGCAGGTCAAGAGAGATACATCAAAAGTACTTTTTTATTTGAAAAGAATTAGCTGGTAGTTTAAAAAAAATGCAGAAAAAAAACTAAAGCAGATTAGGATGCAGTTATCTGAATTTTAATTTGATTAATTACCATGTAATGAATGCTGTATTCTCTACTTCTTTGTACACTTCATGCATAATTTAGTTTTGGACTTAAAACAAAGGAAGTTAAAGTAAATCTTGTCGAAATGAAATTGAATTTCAGTTGTAGGCATATCAATAATCCTTTCCCCCAATAACATTAGGTTTCAGCCAGAATTTGACGAAAAAGAAATGATAACCTGTAACAACAGTTACTGTTGTAATCTTCAAAAAAGCATGATTATAGGCACCTTGTATGATGAATTTTAAGGGAATGCAAGTTATGAACAAATTGCCAAACTCAAATATGCACAAATACCACAAAAAAAAGACTCCAAATTTGTTCACTATGAGGAAAACATAGCTAACTGAAAACTGATTTAGCCTTTACCACACAAACTTTTTAACATCCTTCAGGACGGTTTTGTTGAAAAAAAACAGTGAAAATGCCTATCTTACGAACATGAAAGTTCGCAACAAATTAATGCATAGCTCAAATACAAACCGCACCTGGCGGGATTAGAACCCGTGTGGACAAATACCCTTGTTTTTCGAGGTTTAAAAGACCAACACCATAACCACTGAGCTAAAGAGAATTCTCTCTAACGCAGTTGTCAGGTATTGATTTTATACAGGAAAGCTATGCAGTAAGGAAAGAGTGATCTCCCGTAACACACCCCCTCTTAAATGTCATCATTTTGATAGCAGAAAGCCTAATTGGCAGTAAGCCTATTAATTAGACAACAAACGGCTCAATGGCCGATCTCAGACGAGCCCCAATCTTACGAACATGAAAGTTCGCAACAAATGCATAGCTCAAATACAAACCGCACCTGGCGGGATTCGAACCCGTGCGGACAAATATCCTCGTTTTTGGAGGTTTAAAAGACCAACACCATAACCACTGAGCTAAAGAGAATTCTCTCCAACGCAGTTGTCAGGTATTGATTTTATACAGGAAAGCTATGCAGTAAGGAAGGAGTGATCTCCCGTAACACCTATTACCAGCAATTTCTTCTTTTCCCACAACATTACCATTCCAAGAACAAATTTCATGGATTTGGCCACCCTTAATTTGCCATCTGCAAATGGTTTTAGTTTGTGGACCAGTCTAAAATTTTGTCATTCAGTAAAGACTGAAAAATGACACCAGAACATGTTCATAACATATGAGTAACAACATGCCAATGCAAAACAAATTTCAATGATTGTCCATGATCTCTCAGCAAACATCTGATGTGTTTATTGTACATGCTCTCTACATGCCCTCTGGCTCATTTCGCAGAATGTTGAAAGGATGTTGTTAATTTGTTAGTGATATATGAGGAGGACTTGGTTGATTAATTTAGTTTAAACATATTTATTTTACATCGATTGAGAAATAATTTTTTACAACTTATACTAATCTCTTTCCATTCTGCTTCCTGGAAACTACACCAGTACTGGTGCTGAATGTGTGGGCCAATGAACAGTCCCGAAGCTGACACCTGCTCCTGGGTATAGAACTTGGGAGCTTATGGTAATGAGGCCAACGCTCTACCTCACAAGCACAGACACCACCATTAATGAATGCCTCTGTAATGGCAACAAACCATCTTCCTGTGTTAGTGCTGCCAAACCATTTGAATTACATTCATCAAACACACCAGTTACTCTGTTAAAGTGTAAAGGGGCCTTAAAGGCCCACTAGCTGTCAAATATAACCAACTTTGGGGTTAAATTATAGACAGTATTCATACCCTGTAAAAGTATGGATATTATTATGAGCCTAATTATGTGTTACAGTGGAATCTGTGAAAGTTCCAGTTGCTGGCAGAAAAAAACATATTATCAAACAAGAACAGAAGTTGGCAACTTTTTTTCTAATTGTACAATTAATTTTTCTGTCAGCAGCTGGAACATTGATAGATTCTACCATAACACATAATAATATCAATAAATTATTTTTAAATGATATGAGTTAAATTTGTTTTCATTTTGAATCTTGAATTATTTACTTTTAGCCACTAGCGTGTCTTTAAGTAACTGTTGAGACAAGAAAAGGTTTATTATGTTATCATAATTAACAGGTTGGAACCTACTGAAGTTTGATTTCTCATTGATCAACAAGCAGATATCAAATTTCTGTACAACAACCATGCAGGGACAGTTTCTAATAAAATTGGTAAATACTTGCATTCACATTTGGATCTTCTTTCTTGTTGACTATCAGAAAATTCTGCTGTATGGATTTTAAGCTCTTTGCTGTCAGAAATAAAGTATCTAACTCTACACCATACAGCAAAATTTCAGACCTGACTAAATTGAAATCATGTGCAGACGACAAATCAAATGTGGCTCAAATGTGGGAATTTGTTCTTGAAAGGGTAAAAATAATTTGGGAAATGAATACAAAATTGGTTACCAGCATTTTCTCCTTTTCCCAGAATGTTTTCAAAAGCCTTCCTCTGCAGGTTCATGAAAGATCTGAATTGTGTGGTAAAGAGTTATTTAACCCTTTACCACACAACAAAATTTTAGACTCAACCAAATTGAAACCATTTGCAGATGATAAATTAAACATGACTCAAATGATGATTTCTGTCTTTAGAAGGGTAGAAAACATTGTGGAAAAAGGAGAAAATGCTGGTTACCAGCATTTTCTTCTTTTCCCACAATGTTTTTAAAAGGTTTCTTTCTCAGGGTCGTTAACACACGGGATTGTGTGGTAAAGAGTTAAAGAGAAGAATGGCTCAGTAGGGAATAACTTAATTTTTCATTTTTATATGATTAACTCTTTACAAAAACTAAGTATAAGTCTCGGTGAAAGTGAAAGCATTTTCAGACGATAATTGAAATGTGGCTCTGGTAATGCTATTCAGATTTGAAAGGGTTAAGAAATTATGGGAAAAGGAGGAAATGCTGGCTACAAGCATTTTCTCCTTTTCTGGCAATGTTTTCAAAAGCCGCCTTCTTCTGGGTTTGTTAAAGGGCTCAGAGTTTAAAATAAGAGAGTATTGTGTGCTAAAATCCTGATTTAAGTACCTTTGAGAGTACTCAAGTACTTTGATCTTTTGTCTTGGCCTTATTTCCACAAGAACACCTGCACAGTCAAATGTTATCTGTTACTTTTTGCCTATTTGTCTGATTTATATAACCTAATAAACCAATTTCTTTTAGTTTCTTCTTTTTCTAGAAGATATATTTAGAACCAATTCAGTTAGCTCATTACTGGTAAGGTACATGAACCTGTTATAAAGATTGTTGCATCTGATGATTCTTGAGTCAGTTAGACAGGAAAAGGTTGAAATCTAGTTTGCTTATTTATCCTGTTTTAGTTGTGAATTTCCTTGCATTTGTACTAGAGGAACAGGTATTTATGTACCTGTTGTTTTCATACTTGTATGAAATAATTCAATATTATTCATAATTAGTATGTCATATATGTCTTTGAATCAAAGAGTTAAATCAAGACATTTACATATCAGCCCCTTAACCCTTTACCACACAATGTCGACTTTTAACAACTCTGAGGAAGAAGCCTAATTTGAAAACATTATGGAAAAAGGAGAAAATTCTGGTAACAAGCAGATGTACGAGGGTTGTTCGATATGTAATGGGTATTGTACGATATCTCAAAAGCATTCGACTCAAATACTGAAATGAACATTACATCCCTTCAAAGTATTCTCTGCGGTTTGAAATACATAATTTCAATCTCTGAATCCATTTCTGAAATGCGTCACGGTAAGCTGATTTAGGTAGACCTCTGAGGCACTGACTGATGGCTGAGCCAAAGACTTGTCAGGACTTGTAACGATGACCAGATAAGAACTTTTTAAGTTTTGGAAAAAGGAAAAAGTTGCATGGGGCTAGATCTGGAGAGTATGGTGGGTGTGGCAAGATGGTAACCTTCTCCGAGGTAACCTTCTCCAACTTCAAAAATTGCTTCACGAGCTCAGATGTATGTGATGGAGCATTATCATGAAGTAGACGAACATGCCTAAATCCTGACACAGGACGTCGTTTAAGATAATATTTCTTGACCTTTTTTAGTATAACATCTCGGTAATACCAACCTGTAACACTTTTGCCCTTCGGCACCGGAATTTGTACGGCTATACCATCACATGAGAAGAATATGCAATAAAGAACCTTCTTTGTGCTTGTGCTTCTTTTGGCAACTACAGGCCTTCTACCGTGTTTAGTTAGCCATACATGTATTTTGTTTCCAAACTTTTCTTACTGGTTCGAAATACTGAACCCATGTTTTGTCAGCAGTAACAATGTTTGCAGATTGTCTTTGATTGAATTTGGGAAACATTTTGAGCAATTGCTTAGTGGTTTGTATTCGTACCCGTTTTTGGTCATCTGTCAATATATGAGGTATCCATCTGGCAGAAATCTTTTGTACTTTCAAAATATGCTTCAAAATGAAATGCACCCGCGATAGTGATATGCCAACAGCGTTGGCAATATCACGAATCGTGTATCTGCCATCACTTTCAATTATTTCCCTGACTTTTGAGACATTTGCCTTGCCTGTTAAAGTCACAGGTCGGCCAGATTTTGCTGCATCTTTGACGGACTCTGTGCCAGTCAGAAATTTCTTTCTCCAACTACGAACTGTCTCATAAGATACCTTATCAGACCCATAAACTTCCCCCAATTCAGTAAAAATCTGCATTACCGAATGACCGAGTTTTGTGCGAACTTTTATATAAGCTCTAATTTCTTCAATATTCTTAATCCGTTTCCCAACCATTTTTACAACAGTGGTCAACGACTAGCTGTATTGAAATGACTATAAGTTTAAAACTATGTGGAGCTGAAGGCTCGTGTTTATACCGTTGGAAAGGTATTGAATAGAGCTATTCAAGCATATCATCATCCACGAAATTGTGCAAAGTGTTATCGCGCTGTGGTACAATACACATTACATATCGAACAGCCCTCGTACTAACATCTGCAAAAGCTTTAAATTTGGGCAAGTCAAAAATTTTGTCATGTGGTATTATAAGGGTTACAATGGTCCATTTTTCAAGCAGGATCACTAGAGACAAAACACTAAATTGAGTCTTGATAAAAAGTAATTTACAAGTCTATAAATGGCTTGCGAATATTTGGTCCAAGTGGAACACATAATTATATAGTTTGGATGACTTTTCCTCCTTTTTTTCAATTATTTTGTGATTGGCTAACCCCCATGTGTCTTATTAGGCCATCAGGATGATGCTTCTAATTGATATAATTCTGCCAGAACCTTTTTGCAGGATGGGAAAAACTTTGGAAGCTATTACCACACAGTTTCATTAGTATTACCACTTAAAGAATAAAGAGAACTTTTTTTGTTTTCATGGAGGTATGAAAAAAAAACCCTAATCACACTGTATGAAACCACCAAGCCATTTCATACAAAAGTGTGATTAGGTTTTTTTTTTTCATACCTCCATAAAAACAAAAAGAATTCTCTTCATTCCTTTTAATTCAAGATCACAGACAACAAATATGCACTTAAATGGTACTAACTGCTTTTTTTTTGTAAATCCAACATTGCGTATTTATTTAATGTCCATTTCATTCATATTTCATAGCGCGGTAAAACTGCTCATTCATGACATTAAAATGACGTAAATTCGTGACGTCATTATAGTATTGAACATTTGCAGATTTCGTAGATATATTATTAGAAGTTCAATACGCTAGAATTAAGTTGAAAATAAGATTGTTAGAACCCAGCAAAGTGACAATGAGTTTTCAGCTCTCTCTTTGAATTTACTGTTGGATTTTTTTTTTCAATATTCAGAGAAAATAAATTCAGCTAGCAATTTGAACTTCGGACTTGATATAGATCTAAAATCAGAAAGAAAAACATTATGAAATCTCGTATACATGTTTGTTTACATTAGTTTGACTGCAAAAGTAGTTCCGGCACTGCTTAAATTTTTTTCATGGAGCTATGAAAAAATTTTTTCAGCCAATCAGAACTTGCCAATGTTTATGAAAAAAACTAATATTGAATTATACAGACATATGACAATAACAATGAGCAGGTCCAAAAAATAAATGAGCCATGGTCTGTGAAACACTGGGTTTTTATGTATCAGTTCATAAGATAAAACAACTCATGTACAGTAATATTGGTTCATCTTGCCTGAAAACCATCAGAATCATGAGGTAAGATGGTCCATTTACATGCTAGAGATTACCAGTAGCAAGAAGTATCAATCTAGGTCAGTCTGCGTCAACTGCCCAGGCTTAATTCCTGGGTTGATAATTTTCGCAAATGCAATAAACCCGCTTTTAACCCTTAGGCTGCTAAGCGCGACTCACTGACCTTTTTGCGGACAGTGTAGATCAAGATCAGACTGCACAGAACGTGCAATCTGATCTTAGATCTACACTGTCCGATAAGGACATATTTTTCACCCAAAAACACCTTTGAAATGGTAAAATTGGGGTTTTTACAATCGGCATAAAAGTTTTATTTCAGTTATTTAGAAGGGCAAGGGTTAAAAGATCAAGGCTCAAATGTAATGAAAATCTTTTGTAATGACAAGGGAAAAACCTCTGTAAAGAATTTGGCGCAAGCCTGGGATTTGAGCCCTTACCAAACAATGCTAGCTGTTTTGATGACCATGAAGAAGAGGAATTTGAAAACATTATGCTGACGAGCATTTTCTTCTCTTTCCACATCAGTTTCTGGCATTTCAGAGTCAGAAATCCTCTATTGAACTGCCTTTTATTTGTCTGGAAATGCTTTCAATTTGCTAGAGTCGAACTGCCTTTTATTTGTCGGCAAATGCTTTCAATTTGGTAAAGTCTTAAAATTTGATTTTGGTAAAGTATTCACCAGTTACACCTTGATTCATTAATTAACACTGCATGACTTGTGATTAACAGAAATGTGCTGTGAATGGCCTAGCTTACCTCAAAGTTTTATGACTCTGAAGAAGTAATCTTTGAAAACATTGTTGGCAAAGGAGAAGATGACTCCGAAGAAGTAAGCTTTGAAAACATTGTTGGCAAAGGAGAAGTTAATTAACTAGAATTTTCTCCATTGCCTATAATGTGTGCAAAGATAAATTCTGTTATTATGAACCAGTCATTTATGTACTTGGTGTTTGAAAATGCTTTCAATATAAACAAGTTTAAAAAGTAAATTGCTGCATACGAATCTTTGATATCAAGCTTTTAAAACGAAACAAAAACTTCATCCAGAGACATCTACATTTAAACAGATCCCTAGATGCCTATTGCTTCTCTTCAACAAACATAAATATCTGAATGCTTTATTTTTCTTTTGGGTGTACTGCAGCATTGTTACAATGGCCGAGCCATAACTTTGCCTCTCTGGATGATTTTGGCAACTGAAGATGCTTTTGTAGACATTATAGATCAAGATCAGACGCAGCGCAGAATGTGCATTCTGATATTTGATCACAGCTTCAGATGTTGTGAAATACTTAGCTTAACCCTTTACCACATAATGACGACTTTTAACGACCCTGAGGAAGAAGCCTTTTGAAAACTTTGTGGGAAAAGGAGAAAATGCTGATAACCAGCATTTTCTCCTTTTCCCACAGAGTTTTCTACCCTGTCAAAGAAAACTTGCGTCATCTGAGTCACTATGACATTGTGGTCTGCAAATGCTTTCTATTTGGATAGGTGTACAATTTTGCCATGTGGTAAAGGGTTAAACCGTTACCACACTTCGAACAACCCTTAAAAAGAAAGCTTTTAAAAACTTTGTCGGATAAGGAGAAAATGCTGGTAACCAGCATTTTTTCCTTTTCCCACAGGGTTTCCTACCCTTCCCAAAACTAATTTCAATTCTTGAGTCACAGTTCTTTTTTCGTCTTCAAATGCTTTCAATTTGGACAAGTCTAAAATTTTGTCGTTTGGCAAAGAATTAAACAACCATGGGTTTAAGATAATAATGTCTTTTCTGAGGAAAAATCTTGTTTCATTTCCTTGGTAGTTTAACTCGAACATCAAATTTTGGACTCTTTCGAATTCAAAGCCTCTGTAAACAACAGAAGAGAAAGTGGTACAAATGGGCAAAAGTTCTTTGACAGGATAGAAAATATTGCGGGAAAAGGAAGAAAATTCTGAGTATCAGCATTTTCTCTTTGAAGGCTATAAATTACACCACTATAATTTCAAAAGCAATCACCTCCAGTAAAACTTGAATTGTGTGGTAAAGGGTTGAGAGTTTAGACTGTTTTATGATTAAATGTCTATTTCCCACAAAAACATACCCACAGGGAAATTGAGGAGACAGAAAATGTTAAAATGTAGTGCATCTCTTAGAATTAACCCATTACCACATGACAAAATTTTAGCCTGGTCCAAATTGAATGAATTTGCAGATGAGAAATTAAATGATCCTTAAAACATTAAATTTGTCATTGAAAGGGTAGAAAATATTGTGAAAGATAAGAGAAGATAATGCTGGTTTCCAGCATTTTCTTCTTTTCCCACAATGTTTTCAAAAGAACCTTTCCTCAGGGTCTGGTTAAAATTCTGGATTTTGTGGTAAAGAGTTAACTCTTTCACTATTGAATGAATAAAATACACTTTTTCAATGGCAGCAATATAGTTCCACTGCAAGATGAAGAGACAGTTTGCTTATAATCTAGAACAGAAGAGTGGACAGTGTAGATCAGAGATCAGGCTGTATGTTCTGTGCAGTCTGATCTTGATCTACACTGTTCACTAAAGGATCCTGTGTTGTCTATAATATGGAAAGAGTTAAACCCAATAACACAGAGTCTAAAACTTTTAACAATCCTGAAAGAGAAGGTTTTTGAAAATATTGTGGGAAAAGGTGGTAGCCAGCATTTTCTCCTTTTCCCACAATGTTTTTTACCCTATTAAGGACAGGAATCATCATTTTCACGACTTTAAATTTGTTGTCTGCAAATGCTTTCAGTTTTGTCAGGTCCAAATCTTAATTTTTGGTGAAGAGTTAAATCAACATATCCACTGCACATAACCTTTGTTTTCTTACAGTTAGTTTCCATGGCATTTTGCAGAGATGTTTGTAATGTGTTTAATGCCACTTTCAACAATTAAATTTATTGCAGCGACAAGTGCACTTATCTATGCATTCCTGGAGTTTCTTTTACCATTTTACACTTCCTACAGTATTCTATCAAAGCCACCAGCTCCTTTCCTACATGACTGTCAGTGAAACAATAATCGGCAGTTTTTCGTATCGGTTAATTGAAGTTTTCTTTTGTTGATTTTAACTCTCTACCATAGGACAAGAATTTGCACTAAGGACTCATTTGGGTGAGCTTTTGTGAAAGAGCTGTGGCCCATATATGTTGAGCGTCATCCGCTGTGCCTTATCCAGGTGTCAACAAGTCTAGAAATTTTCTGCCTGATACTCATGAAATTTGGTCAGAATATTTGGCTTGATAATATCTCGCATAATTTAAAAATTGGGTCATGTTGGGCAAAAAAATAGGTCACCAGGTCAAAACTTTGAAAAACCTTGTACACTCTAGAGGCCACATTTTCAGTCTGATTGTTTGTCTTCATGATATCTTGAAATTGGTTCACTTTATGTCAAAAAGTAGGTCAATGGGCTGAATCTTAAAAAAACCATGTGTGGACTCCAGAAGCCACATTTTCAGCCTAATACTCAATAAACTTGATCAGAATGGTTTTCTTGATAATATCCTGGAGAAGTCTGAAATTTTGGCCAAAAAAGTAGGTTGCCAGATCTTAGAAAAACCTATTCTGTGCACTCTAGAGGGCACATTTGCAACTTGATACTCATGAAAATTGGTCAGAATTTCTATCTTGAAGATATCTTGGACAAGTTTGATTTTGGATCACATTGAGTCTAGAAATAGGTCACTGGGCCTGAACTTAGAAAAGCCTTGTGTGTACTCTAAAGGCCACATCTTCAGTCTGACACTGCTGAAACTTGGTCAGAATGTTTGTCTAGATGATATCTTGGACAAATTTGAATTTGGGTCACTTCAGATCAAAAAGTAGGTCATTGAATCAATCTTAAAAAAACTTTATATTCTTTTTTGACGCCAAATTTTCATACTAACACTCAAAAAACTTGGTCAGAATGTTTGTCTTGATGATATCTTTGGCAAATTTGAAATTTATTTACACTTAGTCAAAAAGTAGGTCACAGTGGCAAATCTTAGAAAAACTTTGTGTGCACTCTGGAAGCCACATTTTCAGCCTGATACTCATTGAACTTTGTCAGAATGTTTTTGTTGATAATATCTCAGACAAATTTGAAATTTGGTCATGTAGGGCGAAAAAGCAGGTAGCAAGGTCATATCTTAAAAAAACCTTATGTTCACTCTCGAGGCCACATTTTCAGCCTGATACTCATGAAAATTAGTAGGAATGTCTGTCTCGATGATATCTCAAACAGATTTGAAATTGGGTCACTTGTGGTCAAAAAGTAGGTCACTGGTAAAATACTTAGAAAAACTTTGTGTGCTCTGTAGAGGCCATTGTTTTTGTCTGATCCTCAAAAACCTTGTCTAGAATGTTTGTCTTGATGATATCTCATACAGATTTGAAATTGGGTCATGTCTGCTTAAAAAGCAGGTCACTGGGCAAAATCTTAGAAAAACCTTTTGTGCAGTCGTGAAGCCACATTTTCAGTTTGTTATGATACTCATGAATTATTGTCAGAATATTTGATATCTGGGACAAGTCTAGGTCACTTACATTCTTGTGTTTTACATCATCACAACCAGGATCTCTTCAGCTTTATCAACCCTAGATGACTTTCCTTAGGTGAGCGCTTTAGGTCCAATGGCCCTCTTGTTTCTGAAGATTGATAACAGTCATTGCGACAGGATTCATTTCTCTCTTACTACTGATCAATGTTTCGACAATGGTTATATGGTTTTACTACACTTACGAATAAATTAGATTCGGAAATCTTATTTTCTTTTAGGTATTTTTGATAACATATGCAACCTCAAGCTTGATTAAACTGAGAGAATTTGTCTTTTATGGCTTGAAATCTAATTTAAAACAGCGAAATAAAGAGTCAATCATTACTGGCTTCGCAACTTTGTGCAGGTCTGTGAAAACATCCAAATGTCAAATGGGGATAACTAAAATGAATCAACATATTTACAATAATAAATTAGCCCTTAACCATACGGTAAAATTTTAGGCTTTTCCATATTGCAGAAATTTTCAAATGACAATTCAAATATTTTTCAAATGTCCTTGAATAGGCAGAAAACATTGTGGGAAAAGGAGAAAATGCTGGTTTCCAGCATTTTCTCCTTTTGCCACAATGTTTTCAAAGGCTATCTTTCTCGGGGTTGTTTAAACTTGGGGATTGTGTGGCAAAGGGTAAATACATTTTGAAACATTTTGGCTAAAAGCAGATCATTGCTTATTACGAGCACTTTCTCCATTAATTTTGTTGTAATATTTTGAAAACAGTTACCAGTCTTTTGCAAGACATGCTAGGTTTTCTGGCAGTGGTAACGTCATGTTAACTCCATATCACCCAACAAAACTTTAAACTTAACAAAATTGAAAGTATGATCAGATGACAAACCAAATGTGGATCAAATTATACAATTTTTCTATCATAGTGTACTTAAACCATAGAGGGAAAAGGAGAAAATACTGGTTTCTAGTATTTTCTGTTTTTTCCTACACTGTTTTACGAAGCCTTCTTCTCCTTCTTCCTTAGGATTATAAGAAGAAATTGGGATTGTGTGATGAAAGGATGAGAAACAGCAATAGCAATGGGATCCAGGCACTAGTTTTGTAGGTCAGGACTGTAAAATGGTGCCCATATGATGGTACCAGTACATGTATTAAGTCGCTATTGAAACATGAATTTTTTATCAGCAGAGTACAAAGTCTGCTTGTGGCAGTTTCCAGACATTTTTTTTTTTTAACTAAAACATTTCCTAAAGTATCAACCTGTGCATGCAGGTCAAACTGCATGTCTCGGAGTGTTAAATATTGTGCTTTCACATCAAAAATTGATGAACTGCTCAATTCCTGAAAATAATGATGGACAATTCATGAACCTTTATGAGCAGTTCATGAATATTCATCAGCAGTTCATCAATTCATGAACAGGCTCTCAACAGGGTTGTAATAGAATATTGTAATGTAACAAATTTTAATACGGAATAAGTTACTGTGTGGAAGCTGTCAATTTGCCACTATATTCTGCTCATCCAAGTCCAAGTGAAGCTCAAAATAATTATGTCTGCATGGCTGGAAGGGTGACTTAGTAGACAAAAAAGCCATCGAATGTGGGAGCTCTTAATCCTTTACTACGCAATCCCAACTTTTAACAACCCTCAGTAAAAAGGCTTTCGGAAACATTGTGGGGAAAAGGAGAAAATGCTGGTTACCAGCATTTTCTCCTTTTACCCACAAAGTTTTCTACCCTTTGCAGAACAAATTTTAATTTTTGATTCACATCTAACTGTTGTCTGCAAATGCTTTGAATTTGGACGAGTCTAGAATTTCCTCCTTTGGTAGAGAGTTAATTGAGTTTGTAGTACTGTTTTCATTTCCTGTGTCCATTAACTGAGAAATAAAAGCCCCGTTTTATGAACTAGTTATTAGGGCTTGTCTTGCTGTGTGTAAATTAACCTTTTTCTTCCTTCAGAAAACTTGAAGCAAACATGACTTTAAGGCTTCTTAATAAGATAATCCTGTGGAGGTAAATATTGATGGGGGAAAAAAACAAGCAGAAGATTATTGCTTGAGAAATTGTTTAAAACAGTTTGTCTGCGATGTCTGTTCTTAGCCTTCAGGTCACCTTCTTACTTTAGTATGCCATGTACAAGGCATTTAGGTCAGAAAGTGTAGACTAAATGTCACAAAGTGTAGCTTTTATGAGAAGGTATTAACTGCAATTTTCTTATCTGGACAGTAAAAGTTGGAATCTCTGACTTAATTTGTTACCTCATTTATCAAGGCTAAAATGTGGTCATTTCTTGAGGCCATGCTGATGGGGGTGGGGGGAAGTTGGGAGGATGTCATTTATCTAAACAGGCTTACTGTAATTTTTTGACAGAACATTAATGCAGAACCGTCTTTTGATATTCCTGTCAGCCAATCAAAACATTTCATCTGGCACTGTATAGATTAATATAGTACAGGCTCTGAAATGTTTTGTAATAAGACCCTGATTGATCTTTGAACTAATGTTGAAATTATGTAAGGTTATAAAAATGTAATTACTTATTCATATATATTTCAGATGACCTGACCAACTGACCTTATGAGGCCCTGGAGGAGGTCTTGTGTACTGTGGGATCAAAAGAATGATCAACGTTGTTTTGTTTATACTGGTTCTGGGGCCTTCAATTTATGACATATCAGGTAAGGAGTTTATATCCGCACCAATAACCACCCCCAATATCAGTTGGTGTATCTTAACCAGTTACCACTCAGTCCCAAGTTTTAACGACCGTGAGATTGACAGCTTTTGAGAAAAAGGAGAAAATGCTTGTAACCACCATTTTCTCCTTTTCCCACAATAATTTCTTCCACGTCAGAGATGAATCAAAATATTTGAGCCACATTTAGGGTGTCATCTGCAAATGCTGTCAATATGAGCAACCCTAAATATTTGTTGTCTGGTGAAGAGTTAAAAGTGTTTTTCACTACTTGCAGCAAGCTATTTAAGTCACATCATGGTCACAACTTCTTTATTCATACCTTCTCTGGCTTTCAGCAGTACTAGGTTTTGGCTGTGCAGTGCCATGCGACCTGAGTGCAGCTAACAGGGATCAATCCGAGAACCTCTGGATAAAGTTGAACCAGTAACAACCCCATCTACAACTTGATGCAAAAATCGGTTGAAAAGTGAAAGCCAAAATGTGCTCCTGTGCTGATCTAGGATCTACACTGTTTGATTTTATGGAAGCTATAATGGCTAAATTAGTTTAGGAATCACAATTGCCTGGTCTTCTTCACCATTTGGAAGATGTTATTTTGTTTGTTTTTGACCTGAGCTTGTTTTTCTCAGTAAACAAATTTGCAGCAGGCAACTTTGAAAATACCGTAGTGAAATAGAAAAAGTCAACATAAGTTGAAATTTAATAAATAAATATTATATTTCATGTGTCTATTTTTAGAAATGTTATGGGTAAAGAAATGTCGTAATTTAAGCTGGGGGGAATTATTTCCCCGTCACAGTGAATATTTTCCTCCTGCTGAAAATCTGGAACTACTTTTTTAAGTTTTTTAAGTTTTTAAGTTTTAAAAGTGGCATTCGTTGACAAAATAATCAGAGGAAATATAACATATAATTTATTTCATCAGCTTGTGGTTAATATGGGGAAATATTTGCCTCAAAAGGGAAAGGTCCGCGAAAATAACGAGTGCCTTACGGCACTCGTTATTTTCGCATACCTTTCCCTTTTTCGGCAAATATTTCCCCATATTAACCACAGGCTGATGAAATAAACTCTATATAATTCACACTGACACACATTGTTTTGCTGAAAAGACAAAGTCATTGGCTGGGGTTAATGAGTTTAAGTTTAACTGTCATATAAAGCATAATTTTAGATTGGTCTGAATTAAAAGCATTTGCGGACAACAAAAAAACTATAGCAAAAATGATGGATTTTGTATCAGAATGGGTAGAAACATTGGGAGCAAAGAAGAAAATGCTGGTTTACCAGCCTTTTCTCTTTTCCCTACTATGTTTTCAAAAGCCGTCCCCTCAGTGTTGTTAAAACTTGGGGTTGTGTGGTAATGGGTTAATACAGGAGTCTCAGAAATTAACCCTTTACCAGACGACAAAATTTTAGACTTGCCCAAATTGAAAGCATTTGCAGACGACAATTTAAATGTGGCTCAGATGATGATTTCTGACTTTGATAGGGTGGAAAACATTGTGGAAAAAGGAGAAAATGCTGGTCACCAGCATTTTCTCCTTTTCCCTCAATGTTTTCAAAAGCCTTCTTTCGAAAGGTCGTGAAAACCCAGGATTGTTTGGTAAAGGATTAAAGATGTAAGAAGTGGGGAGAGAAACACTCTCTCTATAGATGAAATGTTTTGAAAGTAGTATGCTCTTAGACATAAAACAACTTGCATGCATTAGGGAATTAGCATATGGTAAACTCTTTACACAACAAAAAAATTCTAGATTTGTCAATTTGAAAGTATTTATTTGTGCACAGCAAACTTGAGGTTTGAAATGACCAGCCAGCATAGCTCAATTGGTAGAGCTTGGACTCATGAAGGTGATGTTTCAGGTTACCAGGGTGTGGGTTCGGTTACCACGCCAGGCCATATAAAATTACTGGTAGTCTTTTGTATGAGACATTAATTAAACAGAGGTCCTGTGTGATGGTGCTATACACCGAGCAGGTTAAGGAACTTAAGGCGTAACTTAGGATGGGTTTTGTCCCGTATCTGCACTATCCCCCGTTACAATACTAACAGCCTTTAAGGGGCATCGCCCATATAGGCAACCATTGGCGATGATGAATGAACGCAAATTCATTCATTCATTGACGTTTTAACTCATTACCACACAATCCCGACTTTTAATGACTCTGAGAAAGAAGCCAGTAGAAAACAGTATGGGAAAAGGAGAAAATGCTGGTAACCAGCATTTTCTCCTTTTACCATAATGTTTTCTACCCTTCCCAAACCAAATTTCGATTTTTCAGTCACATTTATTTTGTCGTCTGCTTTCACTTTCAATTTGGACTGTCTAAAACATTGTCATTTGGTAAAGAGTTAATTGATATGATGTGTTTTTGAAAGGACAAAAGATATTGTGGGAAGTGGAGAAATTATTGGTTAGGAGGGCTTTTTCCATTTGTCACGTTTTAAGAAGCCTACTTCCATGGGGTAATTAAAACATGGTATTGTGTGGCGAAGGGTGAATTCTGTACCAACTGACAGAATTTTAATTTTGTCCATTTTGAAATTATCTGCAGATGATGAATTACATGTGTCTTACATGATGGAACTTGTCTTAGAAGGGTTAGAAAACTTTTTGAATCAAGAAAAAATGCTTTTCTACTTTTCCAACAATATTTTCAAAAGCCTTGTTCCTCAAAGTAATTAACCCCATACTACATAATACCAAACTTTTAATGACCCTAAAGATGAAGACTTTTGAAAGCATTGTTTCTCCTTGTCCAACAATGTTTTCTACCCTATCAAAGACAGAAATCATCATTCAACATGTCTGTTTTCCAGCCTATCAAAGAGAGAAATCGTCGTTTTAGCAACTTTTAATTTGTCATCTTCAAATGCTTGAAAGTCAATTTGGTCCAGTCCAAAATTTGGTTGTTTGGTAGAGAGTTAAGATAGTGGATTGTTTGGTGATGGGTTAACACAGAAGATCCCCCAAATCCCCAGATCTAAGAGGCGGTGATCGAAAAAGACAGATACAACTACCAATAAATAAAAATAGAGAAGCCACTCACTGTCTAGACGCTATTTGTATACCCATAGATCCAGCCCAATCAAATTACGATGCCAAAGACGTGAGAAAAAGAATCGTCAATATATCCATTCATCTTTAATGACATCTGTTTACTTTGCGTTGTCCTGGTGTCAGGAACTGAACTTAGAGGACCAAAAAGATTGAAAGAATTTACTTTTATTAAGATGAATAACGAAAGTTGTTGTTTTGATTGATTGTCATCTAGGTTTGATGAGATAGTCTGAGAGCTAGCTTTGCATCTAAAAATCAAATATTGTTTGTATGTTATTTACTGTAAGATTGCATCCTTGTATTAGAGGCATTTTGCAGACTTGGTTACTGTTTCCATTTCATCCTATCTTAGACTGACATGTGAACAACTCTTTGTCAAAAACACCTGAGTTTTAACCTTTTACTACAAGGCAACATTTTAGAATCGTAAATACTGAAGGAATTTACAAACAACAATTCAAATGTTAGTCAAGTGCCAGTATTTGTCATTGAATAGGTTAGAAAACGTTGTGCAAAGAAGAGAAAGTGCTGCATTTTCTCTTTTTTGGTAACCAGCATTTTCTCCCTTTCCCATCATGTTTTCTACCTATCAAAGACAGAAATTATCGCTTTGGCCTCATTACACCCCCCTGTATACTGGTTTTACTATGTCTGTCTGTCTGTTGGTCTGCCTGTCAATCCATCTGTCCATCTGTAGGCTTTTCCGTTTCTACGCTCCAACTCAAAAGCAGTTTGACCACGGATCCTAAAACTTTATACAAGTATTGCTCATGACCAAAGGAGATGCCCTGTTGTTTTTGGGCCACATGGGTCAAAGGTCAAGGTCACTTGAGAACTTTGTTTGATAATCCTTTCCATGCTCTTACTCAGTAGATGTTTGACCTAGGACCACAAAACTTTATAGTTACAAGTGTTGCCAATAATTCAAGGAGATGTCCTTTCGTTCCTGTGTCAAAGGTCAAGGTCATGAATGATCTTTTTTTTTTTTTTAAATTATTTCCATTCTCTGATTGTGCTGCTTCAGTGACAAGGTGCTGGTGGGGGGGGGGGATATTTTTCCACTTTGTGACACTTCTAGTTTGATTTGTTTTCTGCAAATGCTTTCAATTTGGTTGTGCCCTACATTTTGTCATTTGGTCAAGAGGTTACAGTTTGTGAGCTCAGCTGGGAGCAAGTCGAATCCCAGCTTGGCAATTGTAGTTACAAGGATTAATGATGGAAGTCATAATAACAGGATTCATTCTATAGTCTATTTGAAACATTGTTTGACCTGGGTTTATGTTGAAAAGTTTCTATTGGCTGGAAAAAGGTGCAACTACTCAACAGGTGCACTGTTGTGTTCGTGGTTATGAGGTAGAGCCGCTGTCTTGTAACTATAAGGTATCGTGTGCAATACCTGGGAACAGGTTTCAACTTTGGGACTGTTCATTGGCCCACACATTCGCTGCAAGTACTAGTGTAGTTCCAAAGAAGCAGAATCCAGAGATTAGTGTAAGTTGCAAGAACTTGTTTCTCAATCAGTGTAAAATACTTTTAATCTAACAGGTGCACTAGCCACTGTGATACAAAAAAATGTGGAAAAATGTATTGAATTTCAAATATAATCTTGCCTGCATTTTAGAGTAAGTTCAAATTTTCATGTGAATAATCAAAAGTATTTCAAGGACTTTTATGCTGACAAGTTCATAAAGACATCAAAGTTGAAAATTGACTTTTCTCCTGGGGCAACATTTGGAGAAGCATGTCACTGACTTGGAATTAAAAAGTGTTAATTCTTGGATTTCCTTGACTAACCTAAAATTTTATTAGTAGTTTATGATACTACTAAGTCAAAAGAATGATGGCTTTGGGAGAATTTAACTCTTTACCAAATGACAAAATTTTAGACTGGTCCAAATTAGAAACATTTGCAGATAACAAAATTAACTGTGGCACAAATTATGATAATCGTCCTTCAAGGGTAGTAAACATTGTAGGAAAAGGAGAAAATGCTGGTTACCAGCATTTTCTCCCTTTCCCACAATGTTTTTAAAAGGCGTCTTTGTCTGGGTCGTTAAATTTCGGGATTGTGTGATAAAGGTTTAAAGGCAAGGTATCTGCTATTAGATAAATGGAATGAAATTAGATGATGCCGGGAAACTGATTAAAACTGACAGGTCTTGACTTACTATTTAACAGTTCAAATGTTAAAGCATTAATTCAGAATTACTGAAGTTTTTTTTAACCCTTTACCTGACAAAATTAAACCTCTCCATATTTTAGCATTAGCTGGAAGGAAATGAAGTAGCTGTGAATGTAGCTAAATGGTTATGATGTGTCTGTGAAAAGGTATTCACAGACTACTCAATTCTGTGTACTCACATTTGGATCTTTCCTTAAAAACCTGAAAATATGCGCTCTGTGAATTTTTTTTTTGTTATTTAATTTCATTTTTTATTTTTGTACAGTGTAAGAAGGACAATACATACTAGAAAGGAAGGTTTATTTGTTTTACATCATGCTGCGTTTTGTTGTGGTTGAATCAGTTCTTATTGCATGTATAAAGAGGTGTGAATAGGATTCAACCTTTGGTCTCATCCAATACCGCCTCTGTAACTCACACAACTCAACCTGATCAGACCACATAGAAATGCAGACTGATGTTATATTCCATTTTATAGCCATTGACCACAAAAAGAGACAAAAATCCTTTACTAAACAGTCTTTTTTTTTCACAACCTTAGTCTTAGTGAGAAAGACAACTTCTTCAAACAATGTGAGTAAAAGAGAAAATGCTATCTATTTCAGCAATGCTATCTTCTCCCACAATTTTTTCCTCCACTTTCAGAGATGAGTCTTAGACCATTTGAGACATTATTGTTTAACCCTTCACCACACACTTCTGACTTTAAACGACCCTGAGAAAGAAGTCTGTTGAAAACATTGTGGGAAAAAGATAAAATGCTGGTAACCAGCATTTTCTCCTTTTCCCATAATGTTTTCTACCCTTTAAAATGCAAATTTCAATTTTTCAGGAACATTTATTTTGTCGTCTGCAAATGCTTTCAATTTGGACAAGTATGCACTTTTGTCATTTGGTAAAGAGATGAAAAAAATGATGTTTGGGACTGCTTTAAACTTGAGACTAGTCTAAAATGTTTTCGTTTGCTAAAGAATTAAGGTCTACGGCCCCTAACTCTCATATTAAAAGATGGAAGCGGCCGAGATTGGCTGAATAGCCTTGACGAAAACATCGATGTTACATGATATTTACCAATGAGTTAGTGAGTCTACGGCCCCTAACTCTTTATATTAAAAGACGGAAACTGCTGATGTTGGCCAAATAGCCTTTAAGGAAACATTGATGTTTACCAAGCAACAAATTTTGCTTCAAGTACTCTAGGAGAAAATTCTGCAGCACTGGTTACCAGCATTTTGTCCTTTTCCCACAGTGTTTTGAAGAGGCTTCTTCCTCAGGGTCAATAAAACTTGATTATGTGGTAAAGAGTTAAGGTAGTCTTTCATAACAAAAATTATTTGATGTGGAAAAGTTCGAACTAGACTGGAGGACCAGACTTTTCAGTTGTTACCAATGTGACAGAAATCCTAGCCAAATCCCAGGAGAGAGTTTTTAACTCTTATCCTGCTACAGTGAATTCAAACTTTCAGAGCAATGGTACAAACATGCACACATAATGCTACTTCAAACTTACTTATTGGAGAAAAAAATATCTCCATACCGGACAGTGTAGATCTAAGATCAGACTGCACATTCTGTGCAGTCTGATCTTGATCTACACTGTCAGCAGTAGGTCAGTGAGTGGCGCTTAGCAGCCTAAGGGTTAAGTGACAGGCTGTTGCAGACTGTGACATTGACATGTCTATAAATAGGACATTGACATAGCACCTCACAGGCTCACAAACTTTCCTGTCAGTGGTAGGAATTGATGAATATTCAGTTTTTGGTTTTCCTCTCCCATGACAATTAATAACTCTTAGGATGTTAAGACCTCAAAGTTGAATATAGGGCGTGTGATTCAGGTAAAATACGCTTAAAAAAAAACAAAGGAAAATAAGAGTAGTACAAATCCAAGGCATTAGCAGACAATAAAATTAAATTTATTGCATATACTTAAAAGTGTGAATTTGTCTTTGAAAGGGTAAAAATATTGTGGGAAAAGGAGAAAATGCTGGTTACTAGTCAACATGTATTATTGATGAAGTGACTGTGCCAGTAAAGCCTTTGTTAAATTCTGGTGCAAAAACTAATAGCACCGTAAGAGGCTATATATCTTCTCAGGGATTTAAAGAGGCCCTTATACTCATTTCCAGCCAGTTTTAACTCATTTTGTCTTTATTTTATCAAACTATAGTCATTCTTATATCTTCATGCCAAATATTGAGCCTGACGGTTGCAAGGTTGCTTAGATTACAGTCGATAGAAAATGCATTTTGCTGAGTTGCGGCCTTCCATGTAAACAGACTCGTTGTTTACGGTTTTTGAATCGAAGATTTCGATATATCCGTTATACACTCGGGTAGATTTGTATGAAGATCATGCATTCTGTCATGTGACTATATTTGACCTTCGACCTGCGTCTAATGAGGTAAACAAAGGAAAATGGAGGCTTCTCTGTTGCAGCCTCAATTTTCAGATGGAGGTCGCGGCCTATATGCAAATTACACCGCATCCGACTCTAGGCGGAAACCAACGGTAAATTTCCATGACGCACCACCATTGTTTACAGCTTCGATCGTCAGCCAGTTTTCTTCTGACCAATGTTCGGTTTCTAATACAAATTTTCGTGTTTCTTTTTTTCAATTACACCACATAATTATGTCAGTAATTTATCTATATTTACACAAACGACTGATTTCTGTACCATTCTAAATTGTTTGAAATTTAACAGCGTTTCTGCTCACCGGCTGTAGACTGGCATCTTTAATTCTCCAATCCATTTAGTCAATTTGACCATCTCACTTTTAGGGCTGGTGATTGGCAGACTCACACCATTAAACTCTTTACCAAACAACAAAATTTAAAACATGTCAAATTTTAAAGAGTTTGCTGATGACAAATTAATGACTCGCAATATGAGATTAGTTTTTGAAAGAGCACAAAACATTATACTGTCCACCAATGTTTTCATCCTTTTCCACAATATTTCAAAGAAATCTTTTCCTTTGGTTGTTGAAATTAAGGATTGTGTGGTAAAGGGTCAACCCTTTACCACACACTTCCAAATATAACAACCCTGAAAGAGAAGGCTTTTGAAAACATTGTGAGAAAATGCTAGAAACCAACATTTCTGCCTTTCCCACTCTGTTTTCTACCCTATCAAAGACAGAAATCATCACTTGGGCTATATTGATTTGTCTTCTGCAAATGCTCAATTTGGTTGTGTCCAAAATTTTGTCTTTTAGTTAAGGTTGAATTTCAGCATAACACTTAAGTATACCAGATTTCAAATGTACCACTTTCCTCAAATATGAGGACAGTTTACATTGGCACAAGCAGCTGTAATTTTCAAGCAAGATGTTACACTACCTATTTATATCAAAATAATCACATACCTCAGATATGAGGACAGCATATTTGGCATAAGGTTGTAAATACATACTATTAGAGGCTGTGAAATTTTTAAGCAAATTGTTACACTACCATACCATATTCAAAAGTATCACTTTCCTCAAGTATGAGGACAATGTTGGCACAAGATTGGAAATACATGTATATACTATTAGAGGCTGTGTAATTTTCAAGCAAGCTGTCACCTTATGGTATTTCAAAAGTACCACTGGCCTGAAATATGAGGACAAAACATTGGCACAAGATTGTAAATATATACTGTTAGAGACTGTGTAATCTTCAAGCAAACTGTCACCCTATGGTATTTCAAAAGTATCTTTGGCCCCAAATATGAGCACAGAACATTGTCACAAGCAGGTAAATACATACTGTTAGAGGCTGTGTAATTTTCAAACAAATTGTTGTAGTACTATACCATCTTTCAAAAGTATCACTAGGCCTCAAACATGAGGACAGAAGATTGTAAATACAAACTGTTAGAGGTAATTTTCTTCCAAATTGTCACACTACCATACCAGATTTCAGAAGTACCACTGGCCCCAAATATGAAGGCAGAACATTACCACGAGATTGTAAATACATACTGTTAGATGCTGTGTAATTTCCAAGTAAATTGTCACCATTTCCCATGGCATCCATGATACCCCATAAACCTCTCCTGACTATAAGATTTACCAATTATTCGCCCCTATGATGGTAGTAATGACACTCATGAGTCCATGAATTCTTGATTCTCAGAAATTATCTTGGCTCTTCTGGCTCAACTCTTTATAAAACAATCCTGTATTCAAAAGCCAAAGGAATATTGAACCTATTGAAAACATGGTGGGAAAAGGAGAAATTGCTGGTGTTTCTTTTTCAAATAACTTCTTAAATCTTTTCAAAACTAATAGTCTCATAATGAATGGCATCTAACCATTATGTTGTCTGCAAATGCTTTCAACTGAATGCTTTTAACTGAATAGTCTAAAAATATGGCACTGAGTATAGTGGTTAACCCTTACCCAAACAATCCCAAGTTTTAATAGCCCTGAGACAGAGGGCTTTTGAAGCAAATGCGAGAAAAAGAGAAAATGCTGGAAACCGGCATTTTCTTATTTTCCCACAAAGTTTTTTTTCTTCAAAAAACAAATTTCAGGTTTTTAATCGTGATTACTTTGTCATCTAAAAGTTTCTTGTTTGCAAAATGTTTAACTCATTTCCTCCTGTAGATTTTGGACCACTTTTGAAAACACTGTGACAATAGTATGAATTGCTTCCTACAATTTCTACTTTTGACACAATATTTTTCACTGTATTTTGTAATATTATATGTGGTGATGAACCTTATAAAATTACAAAAATCATGTGGATCATTTATGTTTCATATTGGCATTTTCTGTGTATTTTCAAAGTTGTCTGCGGCAATTCAGTTGCAGACTTTTAGGTAATGACTTAATCAATACAAAGATAAGTCAGATTTTGCCAAGGGAGTATTTGTAACATATTGTTTTATATGGATTTTGTAGGACATAATTAACCTTTAACCAGCCAAATAAATTAAACTGATAATATACGGCCGATTTTTTACAACTTCCAAATGCTACAGTATAATTAAAAAACTAGTATCACATGAAAAATTGTGGCACTGTGCATTCTTTGTAGCCTGATCTTGATCTGCCCAGTTGGTAACAGTGTATGTACATGATTATATGAGTCATGTATAGCCATTAAAGTCAGTGTGGATTCAGATCTGACTGCACAAAACATGCAGTTAAATCTTTGATCTTCAGTGTCTGCTTAGTGAGACTCTGCAGTCAAAAGCAACCATGAAATTGCAATTATTTGGATCATTATTTCTAGACTGAGAATGTCTATTGGGTTTAAATTTAATTGAAGCAATATCAAATTAATCAAGCACTGTACAATTTCACTGTTGATGCTCCTGCATGTTGATGCTCCTTTGAAAACTTCCTTAAAGATCAAAGTGCTGTCAGCACTGTAATCGATCGACACTGAATAACTACACTGGTTTAAAATCACAAATCAAATGATAATTGTTTGAACTATGTATGGGATAAAAATCCTACACCTTACAAATGAGCCATGTAGGACCCTGCTTTTTCAGCTATCCTTTACAAATCAATATGGGATTACTTCAAGGCCTGTTTACTACTAGTTACTATTCTTATGCTTATCTGGGTTAAGAGTAGTTTTTGTAATAAGATCACAACAGAAGGTATAAGTTTTAAAACGCTGTAAGTAAAAGCTAGTTGCAGTTGCATCAGTTTGCTTTCAGCGGACAGGTTTCCAAAATTTGTGATCTCTTTAATAGGCCGTCTGGAGCCGACTGATTAAAAAGCAACAACAGTTTGACATACTTCATTTCCTGATATATTTCCCATGTTGTTGAAAACTTTTATTTTTTGTTTCTTTTAGTGTTTGTTCCTAGTTAGATTTTAATGGCCAAAATTAAAAAAGTATATCATTTTACAGTAATGGCTTGACACCAAGCTTCAGTGGTATCTCTTAAATGGGGTGAAAAGCCTTTTTAGTGTTTTTAGCTTCACTGGCCTTATGTTATGGCCTGGTGTCCATTGTGCATCCTTCTGTCCGTGTGTGTGTGCATCAACTTATATTTCAAATATCTTCTTCTCTAAAACCGCTTGTCCAATTTCAACCAAACTTCACAGAAATGATCCTGCCATGGTCCTCTTCAGAATTTCTCAATAGAATTTGATTTCCAAGTCTGGTTGCTATGGTAACAATACTGAAAAGTTTTAAAAATCTTTAAAAATCTTCTTGTCCTAAACCATCTGGCCTAGAGCAACCAAATTTGGCTTGTAGCTTCATCTAATGGGCCTCTTTCAAGTTACTTCAAATTTTAGGCCTGAGATCAAATTGGCCCTGCCTGGGGGTCAAAAGTTTAACATGGGCTTTATGATATGGAATGAAAACTTAAAGAAGTCTTCTAGGTCTAAACCATGCAGCCTAGGGCCACCAAACTTGGCATGTAGATTCAACTAATACCTGCACTAAATTTCTTCAAGTTATAGCCCTAGTGGGTCAAAACTTGCCCTGCCCAGACTTACTTTAGTTTTGCATTGGCTTATATGGTGAAAACTTTAAAAATCTTGTGGTTTCTAACAATTAGGCCTGGGGCTATCAAATTTTGTATGTAGCCTTATCTAGTGGACAGAACTAGCCCAAATTATAGCCCTGGAGACAAAATTTGACACACCTTGGCAGTTGTAAGTTTTAATGGGCTTAAATAGTGACCACTTCAAAAATCTCCTCATTCCTAACCAGAAGACTTAGGGCTACCAAATTTTACATGTGAATTTATCTAATGGACCTCTAGCTACCAAATTTTACATGTATATTTATCTAATGGACCTCTATAAAGATTTTTCAAATTGTATCCCTGGGGTCATAGTTGGTCCCA
The DNA here is from genome assembly GCA_946811185.2 of Hippopus hippopus. Classification (NCBI taxonomy): domain Eukaryota; kingdom Metazoa; phylum Mollusca; class Bivalvia; order Cardiida; family Cardiidae; genus Hippopus; species Hippopus hippopus. The sequence continues at coordinate 4,099,977 of OX328096.1, read as the reverse complement.
CCCCAGAAGTCACAACTTTTACATAGGCTTGTATAGTGAAAACATAGATCTTGTTGAACCTGACATTGAGATACAGCTGTAACATTTTGTGAGTGTTATCATCTAACACACCTCTTCCAAAATTATTGAAAATAAAGCCCTGGTGTCAAAATTAGCCCTACCCCATGGGTTGCCCACAATTTTAGTGTTTGGTATGTATGTATGGTTTGTACTTATTAGCCAGTGGAGCGATACAGGGCCATCATGGCCATATTGTTAAACTTTAACACCAGAATTTCATAAGGACTTGTGGGATTGTCATCATCACTAACATTATGTTGATTACAAGGATTTGCATTCAGATCAGTATGATGACTTCATATCTGATGTAATGAAAATAGCTGGGTTTCTGATTGCAAAACATGACCAGCCTAATCTGCTCAAGTTGTGGAGTATGTGATCTGTCAAGAAAAAATCTCCAACCACTTGAGGGTGTTGGTTCAATCCCTGTGACAGCAGGCCATCTGAAATTACTAATACCCTTTTAGATGAGTTATTTAATCAAGGGCCTGTGTGAGAGTGCTGTACACTCAGTATGTGATAGAACCTAAGAAATAACTCAAGATGGGTTTCGTCCTGTATCTTGCATAATTCCCTGTAACATAACTAAAAGTCTTCTGAGGGCTTTGCCCATTTCTGCAATGAGTGGTGACAATAAATAAATAGAAAATCAAGTGCAATATGAAGGCACAAAATTTATTTAAAAGCTTTCCTTGTCAGGGATTGTTAGGTAAAGGATTTAGTGATCATTGCTCCAGTTGTTTCCAAAAACAAGTTTGACTGCAATAGTCTCTGAGTTCCAAGACCACTTGCTTTAACAGCATAGAGCAGATTGTTCCCTAAGCTAGCTGCTGACAATATTGGCATGGAATGATATTATGGTGATAGAACACCACTTCAATCACTAGATGAATTACAATCAATTGACATCCTGCAGCTTTCCTAACAATGTGATACAACAAAGTTATTCCACTTGTCTTTGTACAAAGCTTTGAGGTGATTATTGAACCGAGAAAACGGAAAATGTTTGAGGTGTTAGATGTTTCGTTTCAAGCTCTATGATGATTTTCTTATCCCAATAGGCAGACAAAATCAATATCATAATCATCCCAGATTATCTAAACCTTTATGCTGCTACGCATGACTTAACTCTTTACCAAACGACAAAAATGTAGACTTGTCCAAATTGAAAGACGACAAAATAAATGTGACTCACAATTTGAAATTTGTTTTGGGAAGGATAGAAAACATTGTGGGAAAAGGAGAAAATGCTGGTTACCAACATTTTCTCCTTTTCCTACAATGTTTTCAAAATGGTTCTTTCTCAGGGTCGTTAAAAGTCGGAATTGTGTGGTAAAGAGTTGACTCTTTACCAGACGACAAAATTTTAGACTGGTCCAAATTCAAAGTAGTTTCAGACAACAATTTGAATGTTGTTCAGATTTTGATTTCTGTCTTCAATAGGGTAGAATACATTGTGGGAAAAGGAGAAAATGCTGGTTACCAGCATTTTCTCCTTTTCCAACAATGTTTTCAAAAGGCTTCTTTCTCAGGGTTGTTAAAACTGGGGATTGTGTGGTAAAGGGTTGATACAGTTTTGCAGGCAGTGTAGATACCATAATATCTGGTGTCACTAAAACTTAAACACTAATTGGATGAAATGAAGATCTGTAATCTGTAGACAAAAAGTATGTAAATTTACATCTTTTTCTCCATTGTAACACAGGGTGGGAGTAGTCTCAATAATGAGATGTTTATGTTGCTTCTTTTCATATTTGGACACTTACTGTGCACATAACTGTCTCAAGTCCATCGTGAATTTTCTGGTGGCAGAGATAGAGTCCTGCACCGATTTTCTGTTTCGTCTGTATTGCAGCGAAATGCAATTAACTTTTAGTAACAAACATGGCTAAAGACAAATTATCAAACCTTTCATTACTTGAAGCACTTAGAGAAGTTATTTATGGCAAGCAAATCTCAAAAAAAATTAGGAAATTTATCATGTATGGCAACCATTTTGGGTCTGTTTTCCGGGAACGTAAACACCTCGAGTAACAGAGGAAATCAACTGTTTTTCTTTTGTTTTTATGGTTTAGATTGAAAATATTTGTATTTGAAACAAAGGGCTATTGAATATGCAAGCAACAGTATGTTCAAATCCTAGTTTTGTGCTCTATTTGTGAAATTAAGAGAGTTCAAACTTTCACACAAAATCTTGGTGGAGATTTCAACTATTTTTTTCGCGATCGTCTTTGTACCCACAGGCAACTATAGCCAAAATTAAAATTGCCTTCGGGTACAGTTATCTGTACTAAGGGTGGGATATTACGACTGGAGGGAAGAAAATATTTGGCAAGAGGAAGGATATTTGCAGGGGGGATATTTAGTAACCTTTTCTTACAGTACTAGTTTGTCTTGCAGCCTATTATGTCTTAAATTATCTAATGAAAATTCGGAGGCGTAGGACAATCAGTTCTTGTAATTTATTGCTGTACCAAAAGACAAAGTTTTAGACTACTTCATAATGAAGGCATTTTCAAGCAACAAAACAATTGTGGCTTAAATGATAGAATTTGTCTAGGAAAGGGTAGAAAAAATTGTGGGAAAAGGAGAAAATGCTGGTTACCAGCAAAATGTTGTATAAAGCCTTTTAACCCTTTACCAAACAATCCCTGGTTTTCACGACCCTGGGAAAAAAAGCTTTTGAAAACATTGTGGGAAAAGGAGAAAATGCTGGTAACCAGCATTTTCTCCTTTTCCCACAATGTTTTCTACCCTATTAGAGACCTACAGCTAATTTGTACCAATTCTGAAATTGTCGTCTGCAGATGCTCTCAGTTTGGAAGAGTCTAAAATTTGTCGTTTGGAAAAGGGTTAAGTCATTAAAATGCGGGATTGTTTGATAAAGGGATAACAGTGTGGTTAAAAACTTTCCATCAGCACATTTGTACCAGTATATTGTACATGTAAATTACTTTAGTTTAAAGATATTTATTTTACATCGATTGAGAAACAAGTTCTTACGGCTTCTACCATTCTCTCTCAATTCTGCTTCCTGGGAACTACACCCTTACTCTTCGAATGTGTTGGCCAACGAACAATCCCAAAGTTGACACCTTCTTCCGGGTATCAAACTTGGGACCTTATGGTTACAAGGCCGACACTCTTTACCTCACAACCTACTGATTAGAATTGAAAATGTAGATGCAAAGGAAAATGAGTTGTTTTATTTCCATTTTGCCTTAAGTTTTTCACAACTATCCCTGCTCTAAATCTGAATTTATGTACTGTGTCAATATTTACAAGGATTTTTTCAAAGTCATTTGCGGTTAAGTTGCCTTAAGAAGCAAAGAGTCAAGTCAACCTTTCCTATTTATCTGAGAAATTTTTCTCCAGAGAACAAAAACCTTTTAATGCAGAAGTTATTACTGAAAGACATAAAAGTCAGCCCTTGGTTATCCTTAGCAAACTACACACTATATTTTTTATCATAAGTATTCTAGTTGCCTTTATGGACAGTGCAGATCAAGATTAGGCTGCACAAATTTTGAGGAGTGTTCAAATATGAATGCACCTAAGCACCTAAAATTTGATTCTTTGTAGGTTTCACTGAAATTTTTATTTTGTTCCGTCAAAGTATTCAGCTCCAATAGACATACAAAGTTTCAGTCTCCAGATCCAATCTTTGAAGGCATTTTCATAGTCTTTTTTAGGTACACTGTGAAGACACTGGAATATTGCAGAACAGAGGTGTTTGTGCTGAATGAATTTTCGACCATAAAGGTATTTTTTTTTAGCTTTTTAGCTTTGGAAACAAAAAGAAGTCACATGGGGCAAGGTCTGGTGAATAGGGAGGGTGGGGGACCACAACAACTTTTTTCTGCCTCAGAAAGTCTTGTACTATAGACGCTTTGTGGGAAGATGCGTCGTCATGAAGCAGTCTATCATTACCCAAACCTGTTGCACATGTTCGATTTGGCCATTGTCAGACTGCTGCATGACAATGCCTCATCGCACAAGGCATCTATAGTACAAGACTTTCTGAAGCAGAAAAAAGTCATTGTGGTCCCCCACCCTCCCTATTCGCCTGACCTTGCCCCTTGTGACTTCTTTTCATTTCCAAAGCCAAAAAAATACCTTTCAGGTCGAAAATTTATTTGGCACAAACACCTCGGTTCTGCTAATTCCAGTGTCTTCGTTGTATACCTTAAACAGACTATGAAAATGCCTTCAAAGATAATGGATCCGAAGAATGAAACTTTGTATATCTATTGGAGTTGAATATTTCGAGGGAACAAAATAAAAATTTCAGTGAAACCTACATGTATGAAGAATCAAATTTTAGGTGCTTAGATGCATTCATATTTGAACACTCCTCGTAGCCATAGCTGTGTCATCTGCCCCGATGTCTACATCTGCTTCTTTGTAGTTGTTGTCATGCAAAAACTTTGACATTTTATAACACCTCGGTCATTACTGAAGATGTTTACTTCGAACTGGGACTACTTCTAAACTATAAAGATAACCAATACAACAAGGGCACAAAACCATCAAAATATTTTTGACACAGTTTTAGCCCTTTTTCAACTTTTCACTGAAAATCTATCTGTTTCTAAAAGCATTTACAGCAGCACCTGCATGAGTTGCTTTTGTTCTTCTCTCTTATTATTTAAGCCTTTACCACACAATCCCGACTTAACGACCCTGACAGAGAAGCCTTTAGAAAACTTTGTGGGAACAGGAGAAAATGCTGGTAACCAGCATTTTCTCCATTTTCCCACAATGTTTTCTGCTGTATCAGTGACATAAATCATTATTTCAGCTACACATAATTTGTTGTCTGTAAATTCTTTCAAACTGATTAAGTCCAAAGTTTTGTCGTTTGGTAAAGAGTTAACTCTTTACCAGAGGATAAAATTTTAGCTTCTTTTAAATTGAGAGCGACTCTTCTTTCTATAAAAAGTTAACGCTCTTTCAGATGACAAATTTTAGATTTCTCCAAACGAAAAGAAATTGCAGATAACAATTGTGGCTGAAATGATAAAATTTGTCTTTCCTAGGGTTGAAAACACTGTAGGAAAAAAAGGAGGTGCAGGTAACCAACATGCTCTCCTTTTCCCATCATGTTTTCAAAAGCCTGTTTCTGGAGACTGTGTCCTGAAAACTTGCCATTGTTTGGTAAAGATAAATGTGGGTTAAATCATGAGATATGTTTTTGAAAGGGGAAAAATCATTGTAGGACAAGAAGAAAATACTTGGTTACATGCATTTTTTCCATTTTGCACGATGGTTTTAAATGTCTTCTTTGTCAGGATGGTTAAAACTTGGGACTGTTTGTAGATGGTCAACTGTTTAAGCACCTTTCACGACCTATTTAGCTGGCTCTGTGGCAACTATAGATCAAGATCAGAATGTAAAAAACATACAATCTGATCTTTGATCTATACTGTCTGCTTCGCTTAATCTTTTTTAGATAAAAACACTGTGAAATTGCAATTATTTTGGTCTAATATTTCCAACTGAAAATGTATGTTGGGTCTAAAGGTTAACTGCCTTTTAGATCAGAGTCTATAGAGAACACACTGTATTGTGGATTTCATCCAAGAAGGAGAATTTTGATGGCAGAAGACAGCATTCTTTTCTCATATCTTTTGAAAAAGACAAGTGAGAGAATCAAGAGAATTGCAACCCTTCAAGGACTGGAACCAACTGAAGTTGCTTTTGCAGAAAGTGCAGATCAAGATCAGACTGCACAGAATATGGACAAAACATTTGACTTTAGCTCTACAGTCTTCTTGTGTGTTTCGAATTCTTGCTGAAACAAACTTCAAATAGCAGTATGTGGGCTTTTTTCTATACTTAAAACAGGTCCAATTCATTAATTTGATGCACTAGGGATTGATTTTTAGCTTCACTGGCCAAAGGCCAGCGGGCTTATGTCATGGCCTGGTGTCCATCATGCATCCGTCTGTGTGTCTGTCCGTGCTTGTGTGCGTTAACTTTTATTTCAAACATCTTCTTCTCTGAAACTACCCATCCAATTTTGATGAAACTTCACAGAAATGATCCTGCCATGGTCCTCTTCAGAATTTTTGAAAGAATTTGATTCCTTCAAAAACTCTGGTTGCCATGGCAACAAAACTGAAAAATATTGAAAATCTTTGAAAATCTTCTTGTCTGAAACCATAAGGCCTAGGGCTACCAAATTTGGCATGTAGCTTTATCTACTGGACCTCAATCATATTTCTTCAAATCATAGCCCTGGGGTCACAAGTTTATATGGGCTTATATAGGGAAAACTTTAAATTTCTTCTCGTACCTAGCCATAAGGCCTTAGGGGCTACCAAATTTTGCATGTAGCTTTATCTAGTGGGTCTGTACCAAGCGGGCCCAAATTATAGCCATGGGGTCAAATTTGGCCCCGCCCTAGGGGTCACAAGTTTTACATGGGCTTATATAGGGAAAACTTCGAAAATCTACTCGTACCTAGCCATAATAAGGCCTAGGGCTACCAAATTTTGCATGTAGCTTTATCTAGTGGGCATCTACCAAGAGGGCCCAAATTATAACCTTAGGGTCAAGTTTGCCCCCACCCCAGGGGTCAGAAGTTTCACATGGGCTTTTATGGTGAAAACTTTATAAATCTTCTTGTTACTAACCATAAGACCTAGGGCTACTAAATTTAGCCCTGTCTCAGGGATCTCATGTTTTACAGGGCCTTTTATTGAGGAAACTTTGAAAATCTTCTTGTTTATAACCACACATTCCATACCAAATAATACAGGTCTAGAATGTGTGGTTATAAACAAGAAGATTTTCAAAGTTTCCTCAATAAAAGGCCCTGTAAAACATGAGATCCCTGAGACAGGGCTAATTTAGTAGCCCTAGGTAATTTATCTTGTGGACCGCCACCAGGATTCAAGTAATTGTAGCTTTGTTGCCAAAAATGGCTGTGCCCCTGGGTCATAACTTTCTCGTAGGATTTTATAGAAAAGATTTTGTATGTCTTCTAGTTTAAACCCAATTAGCCAAGTATTGTAATGTTTGGCTCGTAGTATCTTGACTTATCAGCCAGTGGTGCAATACAGGGCCATCATAGCCCTCTTGTTAACCCTTTACCACATAATCAAGGATTTAATGTCCCTGAGAAAGAGAGCATTTAAAAAATATTTTGGGATAAGGAGAAAATCCTGAGGTTACCAGCATTTAGTCATTTTTCCACAATTTTTTCTACCCTTCCATGAAAAAATCAACTTTTGAGCCACATTTATTTTGTCATCTGCAAAATAATTCTTGAATTTGGGCAAGTCTAAATATTCGTCATTTAGTAAAGAATTGAAAACAATTATACCACACTGTCTCCACCATCCTACAGATATGCTGGTTATCAAACTGTTACCAAACCTTTCCCTAGTCATGTTTCAAGATCTTTCAAATACAGTCAAATCTCTGCAAGCAGCCACACATGAACAGCAGCCAATCTGTGAACAGCAGCCAACACAAGTCTGCCTGTGCATATTTCTTCTTTAATTACCTTGTGCATAGCAATAATCTGCCAAATGTAGATAGCGGTCTCCTTAATTGGTATGATTTTACTGTTTATGACACCTACACAACAGCCACCTTTATCACATGGGATCATCTACCACATAGTGTTTACTTGAAAAAATTGATAATCACAACTGGATTTCTCCTTCTTTCACAGGTTGACTGCTGTTCATGTGTGGCTGCTTCCACAGATTTGACTAAATGTTTGAAATTTATGGGCTTTTTTTTCTGTGTTTTGTTTTTGTTTTTTGTAAATAGAAATAGATTGAAAGTTCATTGCAAACAAACCTTTACCTATTGAAACAATTATATTCTCACAATATAGTGTAAAAAGTGCATATTGTGGACAACAGCCAACCTGTGGACAACAGCCACTTTTAGAACTTCCCTTCAGTGACTGCTGTACACAGATTTCACTATATTTTAACCCATCACAACCTGCACTCTGACTTGTTTCATGTAGTAGCATACCACTTTTGAAAACATTTTGGTAATAGGAGAAATCACTAACAATGTCTTGTAATATAAAGTACTTTTAACATGACATGGTTTTCCCAGTTTTCACTTTCTTTTGAACAGTGCTTAATGGAAATATTTAGTAGACAGGCTGTAGTGCCAGGGCAAATCTTGAGCTTGATGCATGGGGGATGGTTTCCATATCGTCTTTTATAAATGGCCTTTTTGATTTTGACCTAGGACCACCCTGAACTATTTGATGAGCCTTTACCATTAAGCATTTACCAAACAAACCCATATTTTATAGACCCAGAAGATAACTAGTTTTGAAAATATTGTGGGCAAAAAAGAGAAAATGGTCAAAACCAACATTTTCTCCTTTTCTCCCAATATTTTCTACTTATTCAAAGCCACATCCCTTCACCTTGGCAGTGTCCAATGAGGTGCCTGCAGATTCTTTCAATTTGGATGGGTCTAAAGTTTTCTTGTGTAGTAGAGAATTAACTCTTTACCATACGACATAATTTTAGACTAGGCCAAATGGGTAGCATTTGCAGACGACAAAATTAATGTGACTCAAAAATTGAAATTAGTTTTGGGAAAGGAAGAAAACGTTGTGGGAAAAGGAGAAAATGCTGGACATTTTGAATCTAGGAAGATTAAACTGTATAATTGCAATTTTAAGGTCGCTCTTTTCCAGAATGTCTCAGCAAAGCGGACAGTGTAGATCAAAGATTAGACTGCACATTTTGTGCAGTCTGATCTTGATCTATACTGGCCACAAAGGCAACTATAGTTGTGAAAGCTGCTTTAAGGGTTTGGATATGAAATCAGACTGACAGACAATAATTTTTCACATCAAATAAATTCTGACATCAATTTGTTGACGGTGCTGCCTGCAGACTTTGACCCTTTATCGAACAGTCCTGTGTTTCCGTGAGCCTAATTGATAAAAAGCTTTTTGAAAACAGTGTGGGAAAAGGAGGAAATGCTGGTATCAAGCATTTTCTCCTTTTCCATAAATATTTATTGCTGTTAGTCCTCTGTAGAAATCCCTTAACTAAGCTTTATTTGATTTGTTGTCTGTACATGCTTTTAATTTGGATATGTCTTAAATTTTGTCGCCAGATAAGAGACAAGATAAGAAAACATGGAAGTAGATGGCGCCACTTCACATAGAGCTATTGATAATGGGGGTCCTTTTTTGGTCCAAGATTATTTTCTCTCAGGCATTTTCAGCTCATTTTCAAGGGCAAAAACATTTCTACACACTGGATAACTTGATTGACCTTTCCAGTACATTTCCAGCAGGAAAGTGGTCTGTTTTAAGACAAGCTATGCCTGCTAGTCACATGATGACTCTCAAGATTCTAGATCCAAAAAGAATTACTTTTGTCATGAAACTTTAACCCTTTCAGCATTGTGACAGGTGAGAAAGAAGCTTTTGCAGGCAGCATAGATCAAGATCAGATTCCACAGAATATGAAGTCTTATCTTGGATCTTAATAATACCATTGGCCAAGTCAAGACTATAAACTGAAAATCTGTCTGTATTTCAGTGGATTGTATTTCTGGCTGTGCAAAGAGGATATTTTGCTTTAACTTTTTACCCCATAATGCCGACTCTTGTGGACAAAGAAAGCTTAAATGCTGGTAAACAGCATTTTCTTCTTTTCCCACAATATTTTCCACCCTATGAAAGACAAATTTTATGTTTTGAGTTACATTTAATATGTTGTCTGCAATTGCTTTCAATTTGAACAAGGGTAAAATTTCGTTGTTTGGTAAAGAGTTGACAGACAACAAAATTTTTAGACTTGTCCAAATTGGAAGCATTTACAGACAACAAAATAAATGTGGCTCAAACATCAAAATTTGGTTTGGGTAGGGTAGATAACATTGTGGAATAGGAGAAAATGCTGGTTACCAGCATTTTCTCCTTTTCCAACAATGTTTTCAACAGCATTTTTTCTCTGTGTTGATGAAACTTGTGATTGTTTGGAAGAGGCTTTAAGTTTACAAGACTTAGACATTTCATTATCAGCAAGCATGGTAGACAGATAAATGTTACTGATCATGCAACAGAAGCCCCAATTTGATAGAAAACATAATGGAATCCTAATATTGTCTACGCTTTACCACACAATACGGAGTTTTAACGACCCTGAGGAAGAAGCCTTTTGAAAACAATGTGGGAAAAGGAGAAAATGCTGGTAACCAGCATTTTCTCCTTTTCCCAAAATGTTTTCTATCCTATCAAAGACAAATTTCATCCTTTGAGCCATGTTTATTTTGTCGTCTGCAAATGCTTTCAATTTGGATAAGTCTAACACTTTGTTGTTTGGTAAAGAGTTAACTCCTTACATAACTACAAAATTTTAGGCAAGTCCAAGTTGAAAGTGTTTGCAGACATCAAATATATTACGGCTCAGATGATGGGTCATCAATCTTTGAAAGGTCAGAAAACAATGTGAAAAAAGGAGAAGATGCTGGTTACCACTCATTTTCAAAGAGCCTTCCTCCCTAGGGTCATTAAAAGTTGGGCTTGTTTGGTAAGTGGTTATTTGAACAAAATTGGTAATGTACTGGAATGGAATTCAAAACATTGCAGTTCCTAGGCTGCTGCTTTATTCAAAATTGCAAAAAAAGAATATAGAGCTGTGTAAATCTAAGATCAGACAGCACATTGGGGACAGTATGATCTTACACTGTTTGTCAAAGTAATAAAAACCGGGCTAGCATTGCCAGGAGTTAAACCGTTTACCAAACTAATTTGTGTCTTTACAACCCCGAAATGAAGTCTTTTCAAAGTATTATGGAAAAAAGAAAAAAAATCTGATAACCAATATTTTTTTTCCTTTTTCCATTTCAAAGACATAAATCAGCTTTTGTGCGAAACTGAATGTTTCATCTGTAAATGCTTTCAATTTGGTTGAGTCTACAGTTTTTAGTTCCTCTGGCCAAAGGCCAGCGAGGTTATGTCAAGTGGCTCTGTGTCTGTTGTGCGTCTGTCTGTCCTTCTGTTAAGTTTTATTTCAAACATCTTCTTCTCTGAAACTGTCCTTCCAATTTTGACCAAACTTCACAGAAATGATCCTGCCTCTACCAGGATTAAAGTATGGGCTTTTATAGAGAAAACTTTATAAGTCTACTTGTTTGAAACTATTTGGCCTAGAATTGTAATGTTTGGTGTCTATGGTTTGTACATATTAGCCAGTGGAATGATACAGGGCCATCATGGCCCTCTTGTGTTCTTTGATCAAAAGTTTACTGTTTACAAAATAATAAAGTTTTGGACTCTTGAAAATTGGAAGCATTTGCAGAATAAAAATTACCATAAATCTAAATATAGCTCAAACGATGATTTCTGGCTTGGATAGGGTAGAAAACTGTGTTTTCAAAAGTTTTAATTCTCTTTCAGGGTTGTTAATACTTGGGAATGTATAGTAAAGGGTCAAGAGTTGATTTCTAGTGTATGTAACCAAAATGATCTTGAAAAATATCATCACTCAGTCTTTCCAAACTAATCACAGATACAATCAGTCCATCATTTTGGATATTACCCCATTACAGTATTGGCACATTCTGGGTTTTTATTCACCAACCATTCCTCTAAGAACGTTCTTTGTCTTATTCTTCCGGATTTTCTAAATGTGAAAGTAACAGAACTTCTGATTGGCTAAACCAAATGGTTTAGCCAATCAGAAGTTCTGTTACTTTCACATTGAGGAAATTCTGAAGAATAAGACTAAGAATGTTCTTAAGAATGGTTGGTGAATACAGCCCTTGACTAACCGAAGTTAGGACTACTCTCACAAAAGAGAAGGGAAGAATATCTTTTTGGAACTAGATGGAAAGCATACTTAGGTGAAAATATGAAGTCATTTACTTAGAGCTACTCATTTCTCACTGGTCAATGGTTTTGAGTGTCCAATGTATGGAACACTTAAGCAGTTGTTGGAAAAGTAAAGGATTAAATTCTTCTGCAAGTTTGTCAATTTATCCTGGCCAGAATAATTATTGTCTGTCATGAAAGCTGCAGGTAGAATATTACTCTTTTAGTTCAATACAGAAATTAAGACATTCTGCTACGCCCTATCTGATTGGTGGATTTGGTGAATATAACAGCAATAGCTGCCATTAATAGATAGGGTGTTGCCAGTTAAGTCTATTGGATGGTCATGGGAGATATAACGCTGGTACCAGTTTACAAAATTAACTTACAAGAATATAAACTGGGTTTATGATATTTTCTATCTTTTTCAGAGGGTTGTGGGCGTGTACCATCTACCCCTGCCCCTCCCACCACAACTAGTGCCAGTCTTAACGTCAGCGACAGATACCTTGATTGTACAGAAGAAGAAAATAATAAAACCAACTGTCTAAATGGCGGAAACTGTTTTGTTATGATTATTGATTCAGAAAGAGTCGCTAACTGTCAGTAAGTACTTTGGTTGCCCCCCTTGATTAATCTTTTGAATTTGTAGTTTTACTTATTTTGCTATTGCATACAATGTAGACCAAGATCAAAACACACAGAAATTGCAGTCTGATCTGAGATCCACTAGTCTGTTAAACAGCCTTGAAGTTGCATTATGTAGGTTACTGCTCCTAGCTGAAACAGTCCATTTCATTAAGTCACAGCTTAATTATTTACCCTTTACCATCCAATCCAGAGTTTTAAGGAACCCAGAGGGAAAGGCTTTTGAAAATATTGTGGGAAAAGGAGAAAATGCTTGTGAGCAGCATTTTCTCCTTCTTCCACAATGTTTTCTTTCCAGTCAGAGACAAATCCCACCATTTTAACAATATTTAATTTGTTGACTGCAAATGGTAATTGACTTTTGGCCAGTTTGAAATTTTGTCATTTAACTCTTTACCAAACGACAAAATTATAGACTTGCCAACATTGAAAGCATTTGCAGACAACAAAATTGATGTTATACAGAAATTGAAATTTGTTTTGGGTAGGGTAGAAAACATTGTGGGAAAAGGAGAAAATGCTGGTTACCAGCATTTTCTCCTTTTCCCATAGTGTTTTTGAAAGGCATCTTCCTCAGGGTCGCTAAGATTCATGATTGTGTGGGAAAGGGTTAAGGGCTTAACGTCATTTTCACTTCAGTTACACTTCCCTTATATTTGTTTGTTTATGTTTTTGCTGAGAAAAAAATGTCTTCTCAATTTTTTTCTGCTTTCATTTTCATGCTATATGAATTAACAGATAGTAAAATATACTCCGGGAGAACAGTAATGAGAGACATCGTAGAATAAAATTTTGAAAACATGTTCATTGCTGAAATACATTTTGCTCACTTATTGTTGTTATATAGCCTGTTGTTGATTACAAACCATACCATCCTCCCAAAAATACTGTTAAGTTCATTTTCATTGTCGAACATTATTAACCTGATTTGAACATTATTAACATCATGTATTTGTAAAATGCCTACGTGCAAGTGTTGCTCTGGCTAAATTGAAACCATACAGGCAATAGGAATGCTCAACAGCCATTGAACGAGCAGAAGTTTACCCAACATCATCAACACAATTCAGGACAAAGCACATGAATGAAATTAACTGTGTTAAACAGTGGGACTCAGCATTGTTTAGTGATGAATCAAGGTTTCTTTTGAAACACACTGAATCTAAGTCTGACGGGCAAGAGTTGGTTTATTGGAACACTGTAACCTTTGTTGTTGCCAGAGTTGATAGACTGGACCTCTACAGTTGGGTGGTTATAAAGGGTCCCATTTCCCTCGACCATGGCACCAGTCTCATTGCTGTGCAAAGAACAGGCGTATGTAATGGAAAGGTTTTTGTACCAATTGTTATTCTGTTGATGAATACCAAGTCAGCAGATATTATTGCAACAATGCAATGCCAGGTATCACATATAACAAACTATGTGTTTGAGTGAACTACTCAAACAGTAGCAAGTGTATTTGTTCCTTGGCCAGCCAAATTGCCAGATCTCTCATTCTATTAGTATATCTATGGGATATGTTTGATCACGTTGTTGGAAGTCATCAACTGCAATATATGTATTAGCACACTATTAGAATTGGAGGTTATTTCAGCAAAACTAAATTAGACACCTGTTCAAGGGGTAGCTGCGTTTTCATAACCAGAGATACAAATGGCAGCCACAGATAATTATTTTTTGGAATTTTTTTTTTCTGGTCACCACTGAGTGACCCTACCCACAGAGCGTTGGACAAGCAGATCATTTACCACAGATTGTGACATTTTAGGGAATAGGTATAGATGCATTGATGTTTACTTTTGAGGTTTTTTTTTTTCGTATGAGTAAAATATATTGTTTTCAGAGTGAGTATACATGGACTTCCATATAAGGACCAGTGTCATAAGCAACCCCAGAATCACTCTTGAAAATACAGACATCACTCTTTTTACATTCAGTTACTCATGGACTTTTGGTGGAAATTTTTTGCATTGTAAGCTCTATATATTCAATGTTTATCTTTGAGTTACATTGCACTATAATGGTGTGAAAACTAAATAAGCATGAATTTCTCTATCTTTTTTCTATTGTAAGAAAATGTTGTTGGGAAACTCTCATTGTGCACAATGAAATGTATAAATGTCACCTGATTTATTTTTGTTCGAAACCTACAAACAGTAATTTGCAAAATTCCCTGAAAGACTTTTCTTATTTAATTTTAGTCAGAAACCTTCTTTTAGGGGAAAAACCAGCAAACTGCAATCTGTATATCATAATTTGGCAGAATTTACGAGTATTGTCTTATTTTCATACTGATCATAAACACTGCAATTTTTCAAAAGCTCACTGTCATCAAAATAATCTCTTTAGCAGCAATTCATTTCAATGTTTCTTTAAAAACAAAGGTGGGATTTTGATAAACCCTCAATTACAAGATTAAGGATGGTATCTGTTGCAAAAGTAAGGTCGGGTAAGTAAGACGTTTATTTCAGCCATCATGATTATAAATGAGCCATGGTCTGCCAAAATGGGGTAAAATGTGTTCCTGTGATGCTTTATACTGACCAAATCATATTATTATGGATCAAAGTAACATGATTTGTCTTACAGCTGATGAAATCATGAGGTAGACTGGTCCTTAGATATGCAGACAATTCAATTGTCAACCGGGGTTTACTAATGAACAACGTGGGTTGAGTTCAATAGTTTGATTCTGTGTGAAACAGTGTTGCAGAAGCATATACAATAAACCTGAAAGAACAATAAATCATTTTAAATATCTTTTCAATGCTTAAGTACAACAGTAAAATACATATCCAAGTAAGCTATAGGTAAAAAATACAGAATTGCAACAATACAAAATTACAGCAAAAGATAAAAAATAGCTTACCGGAGTCCAACAATAAGGTTTCCAAATGATTATGGTGAAATAATCTATGGTAAGTTGTCAAAAAGAACGATCTAGCCGCAATGCAGACTGGAGACAGAGTGAAAGTGAATTAGTGTGCCAGAGATAGAAAAAAGTTGTCAGTGAGTAGATGTTAATAAAAAAAACATGCATACACACTTTCTCTCTGATCACATCTCACATAACCAAAGGACAGCACAAGAAACATGAAAGACATTA
This sequence comes from Hippopus hippopus, assembly GCA_946811185.2. Taxonomy (NCBI): domain Eukaryota; kingdom Metazoa; phylum Mollusca; class Bivalvia; order Cardiida; family Cardiidae; genus Hippopus; species Hippopus hippopus. The sequence continues at coordinate 4,084,345 of OX328096.1, read as the reverse complement.
ACAAGCATGTATGTACACAGAACAAATACTAGGACACCACAAAATGAACCCATGGTTACACAAATAAAGTAAATGGCAAAAAGCAGCATGGGCAGGCTAACCAGGACCAATACCTTATGCAGATGCTTTTAATTCCCATTTCACAGAGCATGGCTCAGTTATATAAAGTGGACATACTTTTCTTGATCAAATCTGCAAAATTTATGATGTGTTTTGCTATTTTATCATATATTTTTCAGCTGCACAAGTGAATACACCGGACAGAGATGTCAGGAAATTAACATAGATGTTATTTTACCATGTAAGATTTTGATTGCCATGTTTTATCTATGCCTCATACTTGTAATACTGATTAGCCTGTGCTGATATGCCTTCTTTCGTTTTGAATATCACTCTTTCTTCAAATGTTGATGGAGAAAAAAGGAGCCTTCATATAGAATAAAAATTTAGTCTCTGCTTTTAAAATTTAGCCTTACTATCGAGTATATAACAGCATCTTAGATGACAACAAGATGGTGGTTTTAAAGCACAGGCTTTTCATTATGCAAGTCTTTCTCATAGATGTTCTTTTACATTTGCACATTTTATACATATATATATATCAAGTTTATCATGGTATCATAAGATACCTGATACCTTGTCATTAGTTTTTCAATATTATGATTTTTATTATTCTCTTCTATACAACAGCTGTCGTATCCGCTATATTGGAAAAAGATGCCAGGAAATCGACTTTGATTTCTCAACTCCTCGTAAGATTGGGCGTGTAATTTATATCCTAGATATGAATTGGGCTGCGTGTCTCACCACTAACTTTTCAACCTCAATGTTTTAAAAACCATTTAAGTTCTTTCTCTTTAATTTCATAACCTTTACCCTCCAATGTTTATGCCCTGTTCTGGTATTTTTTTCTGTTGCATAAAGTGTACTCTTGAGCATAAATAAAAGTCGTATACATGCACAGTTAAACACACTTACTCAGATAGGAGAATGACAGAGAGATTTATCATTATACTAGATCTAGTATAGGGATGATAGATTAAGCCCAGGATTTTGATGCTTGTCAATTCTTCAGCAAACAATCTGGCATTTTTACTACTCTTTAGAAGAAGACTATGAAAGCATTGTAGGGAAAAAGGAAAGTGCTTACAGCTGAAATTGCTCCCTTTTCAAAAGTAATTTCAACCATTTCATTAATTGAGTTACATTCAATTTTTGCAAATGCTTTCTTCACGGAAGAGCCAAAAATTCTGTCATCAGGTGAAGCTTTGAAGGGATAACTGCTCAGATTAACAAGGTCATAAGTTGTCTTCACATTGACTGCAAATAAAAACAGAAACCAAAAGATAACAACAAAATATAGAAATGTGAGGGCACAATTTCTTGGAGGATTGAGGTTTAATTTGGATTGCTGTGGTATTAAAGTCACTTTTTGTTGGTTCATTAAGTTGGGTTAGGCTTTACTCTACTTTTTTAGTAAATTGTGGTATCAATGTTATTACTTTTCTTGTAAACTATTGTATGATTATGTTTCTTTATATAAATCCAGTGTTTCTTGAGCTTGTTTTCTTTTATGATTTTAACTGTTTAATGCTTGAAATTTGTTATCTCCAGAACACTCTATGATACCATTGAAATATATAAAACATTCTAATCATAATTACATGTGCTTTGATTATGATGTTATAGATATTTTTGCTATCGATGACCATGACAATCATGTGCCACATAAAAGAGATAAATGTAAGACATTATAACAATTTTTTTTGAAAGTTACATTGTGTTATCTCTGAAGTAATATTGAGTACGAGACTTTATTCCAAGTGTGCCAAATTTGAAAAGAATAACAAATAATGCAAAGCCATTTTGTTCCTATAGAATTGTGTGATACGGTGCTGTAAGTTAATTCTATGTGAACTATAATTCGTTTACATGACAGCTGTAAAGAACTGTAAATTAATTTCTGTGCTACATATTTCTTAATAATTTGTGAATTAGATAATTAAAATCTCCCATGTGTATAAAAGTTCCACTTAGAAATTGGATTTTGGAAAACAGGAAGAATAAATTCCTAGTGTAGAGCATGTATCTTGCAAAAAGTAGATAATTCTGTACATGTGCCATGTAACAGTATCTTTTGCCTACAACTGTGGTACACTACAAGTTGTTTTAGACATACTGCTTATTGGTCCAAAAGTACTCTGTCATTCATTTTAATTTCATTTCATCCAGTGCAAGATAATTGTATCATTGCAACTTGGTAATTTTGTGAAATGTTTGGATCCGATTTAACATATATTAATGAAAAAGGCTAGGGCAAAAAATTGAAAAATGCACATGTATTATTTTCTTCTTTTTGAGACTCTAAAAATCTAGAAATCTTTGGGAAATGATCTCAAGTTGAGGAATTCTTTAGAAAAAAATTGAATTATTCTATGATATTTAATAAATGCAGTATTGCTTGCTGTGGTCATGGTTTAAAAAAAAGTTTAAAGTACTTTTTGGCCATACTAGCCAAAGGCCAGCAAGCTTGAAATGTCATTGCCTAGTGTCTGTCGTGCTTGTGTGTGTCCGATACGTGTGTTAGTTAACCTTTATTTCAAACATCTTCGCCGGAATAATCCTTCCAATTTTGCCAAAATTTCACAGCAATGATCCTGCCATGGCTGTCTTCAGAATTTCTTCAAAGAATTTGATTCAAATAAAAACTCTGGTTGCCATGGCAACAAAACTGAAAAATATTGAAAAAGTTTAAAAATCTTCTTGTGCAAAACCACAAGGCCTAGAGCTACCAAATTTGGCATTTGGCTTCATCTAAAAAACCTTTTCTGAATGTCTTCAAATTATATCCCTGGGGCCAAAATTAGCCCCAACCTGGGGGTCACAAGTTTTACATCTGCTTAAATAGCGAATACTTTAAACCATTTTTTTGTTCTTCACCATAAAGCATACAGCTACCAACTTTGGCATGTAGCTTCATCTGGTAGACCTTTAACTAAGATCATTCAAAATATCGCTAAGGGGTCAAAACTGGCCTTACCCAAGGGGTCACAAGTTTTTCATGAGCTTATGGCCGTGTCACACAGCACTTACACATAAATTATGCATAAAATACGTATAAAATTTGAGGCATATGCGGAGATACGCAATACATGTGCAATATACGTAATTCATACGTTTTTCATGCGCATTTCATTCATCTCTGTGCGCAGCGAGTGGAATCCAGGGTGAGCATACGTGGACATACGCGAAAAAGGTTTTGAGCTGCACAAAATTTTGCGACTGTTTGGATTTACGCGATCTATGCGTAATTTACGTAGTTTTTACATAGTTCTTACGTAATTCGTGCGTAATTCATACGCGCATGTGCGCGATACATACGAGATTGATATGCAAAGTTGGCAATTTTCAGGACCGTTCCACGTATGTCCACGTATGTTTAACGAACCTTTCACGGATATAACACTCATGTGTCGCAGATGTATCACTTAAAGTTCGCGTATACCGGTAAGAACTACACACATTACGCACGGATCACTTATAAAAACAGATGAAATACGCTAGATTTATGCTGGAATCACGCATGCTTCACGCAAGAAATGCGTATGGGGACAGGGTATATAAACAGGCCGATTTCGGACCGCTGCATCAGTCTCCATCAAGCCGTCCATGAGTTCACATCTCTGTCGTATGACATCCAAGAGAGGAGACCATGAGCCCCCAACGCAGAGAAGTTCTTGCCTTCCTCCTTCAGCAGCACAACAACCAAGTGGTCCAGCTCCAGCAGATCCTGAACCAGAGGAGGAGAAGAAGGCGTGGGAGAAGATACAGATTGATGGTGGAGATGAGAAATGAAGATCAAAGATCCTTCAATAACTTCATGCGGATGCAACCTGCAATGTTCGACAAGATCGTGGAGAGGCTGACCCCAAGAATAACGAAACAGACCACCAACTGGCGACCAGCCCTTGATCCTGGACTCAAAGTGGCACTGACCCTACGCCACCTCGCCTCTGGTGCCAAGTATAAGGACATGCAGTATGCATGGAGGGTGCCGCACAATACTATCAGCTTGGTGGTTCGAGAAGTCTGTCAGGTCATCTTGGAAGAATACCTTGATGAGCAGATGACGCTACCAACCACTGAGGAAGGCTGAAGACAAATGGCTGATGAATGGTACAAGCGTTGGAACTTTCCCCATACGATCGGGGCCATTGACGGGAAGCACGTGGCATGCAAGGCTCCACCTGATCCTGGGTCAGAATACTACAACTACAAGGGGTTCTTTTGTATCATATTGTTCGCCATGGTCTCCTCAGATTACAAGTTTGTGTGGGCAGATGTTTCTGGGAAAGGTTCCTCCTCTGATGCCCACATCTACAACAACAGTGATCTGAAAGATGGGCTGGAGAATGATGACATCATGGGCTGGCCACGTCCCGATTCACTCCCCAATGACAATCAAGATGTGCCCTACTTCCTAGTAGGTGATGATGCCTTTTCCCTGAGGACCTACCTAATGAAGCCTTACAGTGCCAGGAACCTGATGAGGGAAGAGAGAATCTTCAATTACAGGCTCTCTCGTGCCAGAAGAGTGGTTGAAACTGCGTTTGGCATTCTTGCCAATTGTTTTCAGGTGCTTCTCACCACCATGTGCCATGATGTGGAAACAGTGAGTCTCATTGTTAGGGCCTGCGTCCTCCTTCACAACGTCATGCGCACACGGTACCCCGTCCTCCAGAACAGGCTGATTTACAACCAGGGCCCAGATGGACAGATACAGCCAGGAGCATGGAGAGCTGGACTCAACCTAGAGGACACCCATGACGTCAGAGCCCCAAACAGAGCCTCCAAGGAAGGGAAGAGACGGAGGAACCTCCTGAAGCACTGGGTCAGCTCCCCTGCTGGATCTGTGCCATGGCAGGACAGGATGGTGGATGAAGTTTAGACTGCTTAACACTCTGACCAGGATGTTATTTGATGTTTATGTACTAGTAATGCAATAAATATTGCACTTGTTGGAAACTGTATGTTATAGCATTAGCCCATTTGTTATCACATACCAATATGAAGGATGAAGAAGACAGTATAGACCCAGATCAGAGGGCTGGTTGAGCCTTTTGATCAGGGTCCGCATTGTTTGCTACATCCAGCACTAACATTTAGCATTAGCTCATTTGTTATTACATGTCAATATGAAGGATAAAGAAGAAGACATTGTAGACCCAGACCAGAGGGATCTTAAGGGTCTTCTCTTATTCAATGAGCTTATTTCTTTTCAAAATCCAGAACAATAGTATGCAAATGTGGGCTACTACCTTTAAAAACAATGATGTCTTCACCTTTTCATCCAGAAACTTTATTTCACAATCATACACATCAAATGTTGTCCTTCCTAACAACCAATCAATGTACATCAATAAACTATTGAACATCAATATAATACTGTATATCAGTATTACTATACAACAAACTAAATGCACATGACCAAAAACAAAAAATACTGTCTGTGGTAATCACTATATGTGAGAAAAAGCAATGCATATCGTAATCACTGTCCGTGTAAAAAAATAAAGCACTATCTGTGGTAATCAATGTCCGTGTAAAAAATAAAGCACGCTGTGGTAATTACTGTTCGTTTTAAAAGAAATAAAGCACTATATGTGGTAATCACTGTCCGCATAAAACAAATAAACCACTGTCTGTGGTAATCACTGTTTTTAAAAAAAATAATAAAGCACTGTCTGTGGTAATCACAGTTCGTTTCAAAAAGCACTGTCTGTGGCGATCACTGTTCGTGTGAAAAAGCACTGTTTGTGGTAATCACTGTTCGTGTAATAGCACTAATTCCACTCTTCGTCATCCTGTTGTATTGCCTTCATCACCATATAGGTCATGGAATTGTCCGTCTGTTGTGGAGGAGGGGTGCTGGTGGAAGTTGTAAGGTAGAAGGATGAGTCACTTAGTCTGGATGCTGTCTACTGCTGCTGGAATTGCTGGTATGAAGCCTGTGGTTGGTTGAAGGCAGGCTGTTGAGCTGGTTGCTACTGCACGAAGGGAGCCTGTGGTTGGTTGAAGGCAGGCTGTTGAACTGGTGGCTGCTGCACGAAGGCAGCCTGTGGTTGGTTTAAGGCAGGCTGTGGAGTTGGTGGCTGCTGCATGAAGGGCGCTTGACGAGATGGAGGCTGCTGTTGATGTGGTTGAAGCTGGTACTGGACTGCAGCTTGAGGAGGATCAGACTGGGACTGAGACGATCTGTCTGTGGTTACAGTAGCTGTCGGGGTGATGTTGTGGAGAACTGCTGTTATCTTTCCCCTGACGAGCTGATACTTTTCCTCTGGAAGAGACCTCAGGGAGTCCTGGACGTAGGTGATGAATGGCTCCCTCCCAGAGTCAGTCGGCCTTTGTTGGACAAGTTGGGCCATCATAGCAGTGTTGGCCCTGATGCTGTCTCTGAGCTCGTGCATCCACTCCTCTTCAGTTGTCTCAGTCCTCTTTCTCTTCCTCCTGCTGCTTCTGGTAGTGTATCTGGGCTCGGACTCCTGACGCCCCTTAGTGGCAGCCAGGGTCTCCATCCCCTCTAGGTCGTCTAGTTGCTGTGATAACTGCCCAGGCTGTGGCGACTGTGTGGCTTGGGATGGATGTCGTGAAGGCAGCTCAGAGTCGGAGTCAGATTCTGCTGGAGACCGAGGCTGAGGCTCCTGGCGCTGGATCACTTTCATGGGTGCATTCTTCCCCTCATTCGACTTCAGCTGGGGAGTGTAGAAGGCAATCCTATCGAGGATCCATTTCTCCCTGTCTGCCAGCTTCTTGGTGGCCTGCCCGGACTGTCTCTTCATCAGCCTCACAAACCAATCCTTTACAGACTTCCACCAGCCTTCAAGATGGTCACCCGACACCCCCAGATCTGTAGCTTTGGTGGTCCACAGCTGCTTCCTTGCCTTGTACATGTGATGCCCACGTCGCCAAACAGCATCGTTCTCCCTCATCCACTCCACGAGGTCCTCTTCTTGCTCTTGTGAGAGACTGTTGTCCTGGCGTTGAGCAGCTGAAACACCCTTGGCCTTGGCCTTGCCTTTCGACTTGCCCTTGCCCTTGGCTCTGGTTGGTTGGGAGGGTACAGCATTATCGACAGGATCTTGTTGGGGAGCATCACCATCGGCACCAGGATCCTGTTGAAGAGCATCACCATCAGCATCAGGAGCTTGTTTGGGAGCATCACTATCGGCACAAGGAGCTTGTGGGGTAGCATCAACACCAGCAAGAGCTTGTGGGGGAGCATCAACACCAGCAAGAGCTTGTGGGGGTGCATCAACACCAGCAAGAGCTTGTGGGGGTGCATCAATATCAGCAAGAGCTTGTGGGGGAGCATCAACACCAGCAGGAGCTTGTGGGAGAGCATCAACACCAGCAGGAGCTTGTGGGGGAGCATCAATACCAGCAATAGCTTGTGGGTGTGCATCAACACCAGCAGGAGCTTGTGGGAGAGCATCAACACCAGCAAGAGCTTGTGGGAGAGCATCAACACCAGCAGGAGCTTGTTGGGGTAGCATCAACACCAGCAGGAGCTTGTGGGAGAGCATCAACACCAGCAGGAGCTTGTGGGGGTAGCATCAACACCAGCAAGAGCTTGTGGGGGTAGCATCAACACCAGCAAGAGCTTGTGGGAGAGCATCAACACCAGCAAGAGCTTGAGGGGAGCATCAATACCAGCGAGAGCTTGTGGGGGTGCATCAATACCAGCAAGAGCTTGTGGGGGTGCATCAACACCAGCAGGAGCTTGTGGGGGTAGCATCAACACCAGCAGGAGCTTGTGGGGGTAGCATCAACACCAGCAGGAGCTTGAGGGAGAGCATCAATACCAGCAATAGCTTATGGGGGAGCATCAATACCAGCAATAGCTTATGGGGTAGCACCAATACCAGCAAGAGCTTGTGGGGGTAGCACCAACACCAGCAGGAGTTTGTGGGGGTAGCATCAACACCAGCAGGAGCTTGTGGGGAGCATCAATACCAGCAAGAGCTTGTGGGTGTGCATCAACACCAGCAGGAGCTTGTGGGTGTGCATCAACACCAGCAGGAGCTTGTGGGAGAGCATCAACACCAGCAGGAGCTTGTGGGGAGAGCATCAACACCAGCAAGAGCTTGTGGGGGGGAGCATCAACACCAGCAAGAGCTTGTGGGGGAGCATCAACACCAGCAAGAGCTTGTGGGGGTAGCATCAACACCAGCAATAGCTTGTGGGAGAGCATCAATACCAGCAATAGCTTGTGGGGGAGCATCAATACCAGCAATAGCTTATGGGGGAGCACCAATACCAGCAAGAGCTTATGGGGGAGCACCAATACCAGCAAGAGCTTGTGGGGTAGCATCAACACCAGCAGGAGCTTGTGGGAGAGCATCAACACCAGCAGGAGCTTGTGGGGGTAGCATCAACACCAGCAGGAGCTTGTGGGGGTAGCATCAACACCAGCAGGAGCTTGTGGGAGAGAATCAACACCAGCAGGAGCTTGTGGGGGTGCATCAATACCAGCAGGAGCTTGTGGGGGGAGCATCAACACCAGCAAGAGCTTGTGGGGGTAGCATCAACACCAGCAAGAGCTTGTGGGGGTAGCATCAACACCAGCAGGAGCTTGTGGGGTAGCATCAACACCAGCAGGAGCTTGTGGGGTGCATCAATACCAGCAAGAGCTTGTGGGGGAGCATCAACACCAGCAAGAGCTTGTGGGGGAGCATCAACACCAGCAGGAGCTTGTGGGGTAGCATCAATACCAGCAAGAGCTTGTGGGGTAGCATCAACACCAGCAGGAGCTTGTGGGGCAGCATCACCATCGGTGCCTTGACCACCAGCAGTAGCTTCGGGAAGATCATAGGGAGGGGGGATTGAAGATCTTGGCACAGGAACTTGGGCCTTCCTCTTCCTCCCTGCCTTCCCTGGGCTCGAACTCGATGACTGTGCACGTTTCTTCGCTGGCATAATCACCCCTTCTTGAAAGGATCCTGATACAATGTACATGTTCACTTGTCAGCGGTTTTCAATGGTTTGTGAAGAAATGCAGCGGAGGTGGCAAATTTATACACAAGTTCCAGACGCGATAGAAATACCCAGCGGAGCATGTGCGGAGCATGCGCGATTCATGCGTGATACATACACGATCTGTACGCGGAGCATGCGCTATTCATTCGTGCTTTGCGGGAATAATGCGTAAATCATACAAATTTCTTTTGTGATTATGCGTGTTTCATTATCTAGAAAATTTGCTTTTCCGTGGATATGCCTGTTGTTTGCGCAGTTTATTCGTGTTTCATGCGTAGTTTATACGTAGTTTCTGCGTCATTCTTGCGTAATTCATATGTCAAAATTTCACGTATAACCACCATTTTTTCTATTATCGCCGCGTATAAATCCAGATTTTTCAATTTTTATGCGTAAATCGTGCGAAATTTTTACGTCAACGGCTGTGTGACATGGCCTTTATATAGTGAAAACTTCAAAAATCTCTTTGATCTTAATTGTAAGACTTGGGCTACTATATTTGGCATGCCTCTTCATATTGTAGACCTGTACCAAGATTGCTCCATTTATAGCACTGAGTTGTAAGTGGGCCCCACCTCGGGGGTCACCACCTCGGGGGTCACAAGTTTTTCATGGGCTTATTAACTGAAAACTAAAAGAATTATCTGGTTGGTAACCGTAAGATCTAGGTTTACAAATTTTACATTAAAATTTAGCTTTATCTAGTAGACTTGTAGCAAGATTGTTAGAAACATAACCTTAGGTGTAACAGATTTTACAAAGGCTTAGAGAAATCTTTAAAAAAACTTCTTGGAGTACATGAAGTCAACATGACTTGAATTTAGATACTGATCAAGGGAAATAGCTCCTTTAATTACAGATACATAATTTATTATCATTTTCTTCCCATGATTATCATACCGCACTTTTATCTGATTGTTGTTAGGTTTTCAAGTTTTTTGTTTTCAAGTTTTTTGGATACAAAATGTTTAGTTTTCAGGGAAGGTGATTTATTTTGATGTCACTGGCTATCATGTTCAGATGAGTATTGATATAAAATTAAGGTTACTATCATTCAGTTTTTCGTTCCAGAACTCTACCAATCATGACATTTAAAAGCCGAGCCCCTGTGGTGCACAGGACTCAAGAACGGGGTTACTGGTTCGTTCTCTGGCTCGGCAGATTTCTTTCGGAGGATTGATGATTTATTCCTCTCTCACACTTATCATTGTTTCGACGATGGTCATGTGGGAAAGCAGCCAGTGGCTTGGAAAGAATATTGTGTGGAGTACTGGTAAATGATGCCAGGAAAGCATGGATAGGTGCACTGGCTGCTGCGATATAACTGAAATAATGTTGAAAACGGCGTTAAACAACATACTATCAATCAATGCTATTTAAAAAAGGTTTTCTGCTTCTAAGATTTGGAAATCTTCTTACCAAAGCACTCTTTTTTAGAGTTCATTGATATTTGGTATGAATGATACTTGATTAGACCTGCGTGTATTAACTGACATAATCATTGCACTTGAAAAAGATTTGACTTGGATGGGGGGGGGTAGGCAATTTTTTTTCTATGTAAGTTTATTGCCATACAGACTTTATATATAATGTATGTTTGTCAGTGTTAATTAGGTGCATGATACATTGATTTATAAGCCAGTGGAGTGATACAGGGCAATCATGGCCTTCATGTTTCTGAGGTGGATATAGGCTAATAATATTTATGCAGTTTGATATTTCAGCATACTATTATACTCATCCTATTCTTTCGATAACTTTTATTTCTCACAAATGATATAGGTGGAAGGAAAATAATCAGCTTTCTTTCTTAGAAAAATCGCAATTAAACTTGAACAGCAAATCACAATTGACATTACAAATTGGAAGTGTACACACAGGTTAAACTTAGTTTTGGTTAAATACATAACGTCCATTTACACAGCAGTGACAATATATTGAGGTTGAGCATTAAATAAAGAAATTAATGTATATAGATATACATCGCTGATGAAAGTTAAATCATTAAGTGTATTAAACCATGGTTTGGTACTTATCATTCAACATTTTTAAAAGCCTCGACATTCTATATCACTATAAGACAAAAAGATATAAATTTCTTGGATTTTTAAAATCAAAGGATGTATGATAGAAGATGACTAGAGATTAATTAATAAATAATAAATAAATTAGTCAAGAAAAAGCATCATCTACAAAGAATTTCTACAAATGTATGATAAGAAATAACAAACAATTCTAGTGATAACTCTTGCTGTTGTTTATATTAGATTGCACCAAGGTGGAAAACTTAGGCTACTTTCATAAGTACGTTTGTGTGTGAAAACAGAAATGAAAACCAATATTAAGGAGGAAATTATTGATTGAAGAATGAAAGAAAAACGACAGCTGAAAAAATCAATTGGCAGCCAGAAACACTGGATTTAATTTCTTCATTGGAATTAGTGGCAGTTAGATTATCAAGATATCTGAGACCATTAAGTTATTTCTGAGCGTTTTTTTTTTTTATTATTATTATTTTTTTTTTTTTCTTTTATCTAAATAATTTTTTTTTTTTCTTGAAAAGTACTTCTTCTTACTTTTTTCTTTCAATGTCCTGTTTAGTCTTTAAATTGTACAGATCCCTGATATGAATGACTGTATATTGTTGAAAGAATGTTTCATCATTAGTTAGAAACCAGTGTGGATTACAAAGATTCTGATGATGAAATTTAACTTGGACCTTTAGCAAAATTGAAACATATCTCCAAATTTTGTTCATGCAGCCCTTTTTGCTACTTAAGGAAATATTTTCCTCATTATACGAGTTATACACCCCCGAACCAAACTCGGGATACTCTTTCAACCTCTAACTGATATATTGAATAAGGCATATCAGTGACTGTAATATTTTTCGACACTCTCAAACTTTCAATTTATTGCATGCCCTCTTGCTTTTGTCTGTGGTGTCCGTGGTTGTGAGGTAGAGCGTCGGCCTCCTAACTATAAGGTCCCGAGTTCGGTGCCCGGTAGCGAGTGTCAACTTTGGGATTGTTTATTGGCCCACATATTCGAATTGAGTACTTGTGTGGTTCCCAGGAACCGTCATCGAGAGAGATTAGTATAAGTTGTAAAAACTTGTTTCTCAATCGATGGAAAATAGATAGGTTTAAACTAAATTTGCTTTTGTCACTGGCTCTTGTTATAACAATGACACTATTACGAAAGGTACTTTTGTAAAACTTAATAATGAGGAAAAGGTTAATTTTTATAAGCTACAGTATATTTTGATTGTTTTTTTTTTATTTGAGCACATTCTAGTGGGCTTGTCTATTTTGCTGTGTTGCAGAGTCTAGAAGCTAGAAAATCGATATTATGGTTTTTAAACAGTTATAGTCACCCACTGACACTTACAGTATTTCTGAGAAACACTTTTTGTTAATGATTCGTTAAGAACAGTTACGAGCCAGGAAATCCCAAAATAAAGAACACCATCAAATGTGTATTTCATGGGTATCCTGGTTTCTTTTGATAAGGTTATACATATAGTATCTGGATCCGTTCCTTTTAAAGAGACTGCTGTCATTTGAAATGTATTCCAAGTTTGGTTCGGCGACACTAGTAACAGCGAATGTTCTCCTTTAAATTATAACAAGTTTTCCGCAGACAATTAAAAAAAAAAACCTTCCTAGAGGCAGTATTGTGTAGGGAAAGAATGTCAGCCGCTCACATCAGGGGTTCAAGTCCTTTTGTGAGCAGGTTTAAGCTTTGGAACTGCCCACATTACGGTGAGAGAACAACTCTGGGTCCGTATTCACCAACCATTCGTAAGAACTTGCTTTGATTTTTTTTGTCCATTTGGTTTAGCGAATCATGAGTTGTGTTACTTTCAACTTTGGAAAATAAGACAAAGACTGTTCTTTAGAAAGGTTGGTGAATACGCACCCAGGTTTTTGTGAAGCGATCAGTAAGAGTTTTGATGTAAGTTACAGAGCTCATTTCCTAATCAGTCCTCGATTTTTAAACGGACAGTTTAGATCCAAGATAAGTTTTGACGATTTCCGCAGGTTGTTTTTAATCTGCAAAGCCAACCAAAGTGGCATTTACACTTCTTTGTTTGAAAAAATAATCAGGACGAGAACTATGCATGTGATGTAAAACTTGAGAAAACTATTGTGTTGCAAATTCACAACTGAACTCTTGAACATGATTTTTTGTTCTTACGGATGATTGTCGCATGTACTGTATGAATGGTTGTTGTACGAAGGGATCATGCTCATAAGTAAACTCGAAATGAAACAAAACTCTCCATTCGAAGGTGACTTTGCATTCTTAGAACTATTATGTTATGTATTGTTGCAGTGGTCATTGATATAATTGTTTACCATACAGTCCCGCGCTTTAACGAGCCTGGAGAAGAATGCTTTTGGAAAACTTGCGAGAGAAGGAGAAAATGCTGACAACAAGCATTTTCTTCTTTTCCCCACAATGTTTTTTCAAATATAAATTCCCATCTTTTGAGCCACATTCATGCAAATGCATACAATTTGATTAAGTCTAAAATTTTGTGGGTTAGAACTTAATACAACTACATGATATAAACATGTATAATAACGTTAAAGGCTTCAAACCTGTCGGCAAAAACTTGGGCAAATATATTTACTTGCTTGTGTTTTACGCGGTTTCCAACATAATTTCAGTCATATCCCGGCGACAGTTCAGTATCTCATGCTTTCTTCGGACAGTCCATAATGGAATCATATCATATGGTTAAAAAGAACCACGAGCGTCTTTATTGCATTTAACTTTTGACCATCAGGACAAGGTCAGAAGCAAAGTACTTTTATTTGAACATAATATCCATGTTTAGAAGCAACGGCAGGGGATAGGGAGGATGCGGCTAAAATTAAGGACGTTTATTGTTCTTGTACGAAGAGGTAGGCGTAAATATACATCGGCTCTATTTACGAGAAGCAACAGTACTAATTTGTCTAGGCACTCCACGTTACAAATATATTTAATAAGAACGCGCGTTTGGTATTTATCGTAGAGAACCATTATCTGTCCCTAGGGAACGATCATCTGAACAAATATGATAAATCAGATAGAGATGTGTTTAATTTATGGTGGCCTCATACGTTTTTCGTCTGTCATGGTAATACGAGGATATCACTGTAAAGATATTTAGCATTTTATTGGTTGCAGGGAAAATATTAGATTCCATGTCTTTGTGTGATGTTGTTCGATTATACTTGCCATGAAATCCACTTCAATTTAATTTAGAAGACAAGTTGAAAGCGAAAGGATTTGTTAAATGCCTTGGTAGTATTTGACTAAAGATGGCCCGATGTGGAAGTCCGTTACTTTTAATGACCCGGATATCGACGAATAGTGAACCTGGAAAAGCGTAGGCCTATCTGCCGCCAGAAATCCAAAGGTTAAGTTCAAACATGGTTTGCAAGGCATATATTTCTCGATTTTTAATTCTTGGATTTTCATCGGGATACCTAAAGAAATATTGGACGGGGCAGATGTTTTTTTTTTTTTATCGTGATATCACAGTGAAAAAGTATTGGACCGGACAGATATCACAAACAAATATTGGACCTGGCAGATTCAAGATTACATTTCATATTCTATACACCATTATCTTGAATTAACGCTTTATCGAACTACCAAATTTTAGAACTGTTCGAATTAATATAACTCGTAGTGACTAATTACATGTGATTCTAAAAATAATGTACTTTGATAGGGTTGAAAATACCTTGAGTAAAGTGGAAAAAATGCTCTTTCTCTTGTGTCACCGAGTTTTTTGTACAGGGTAAGACAGTCTTTATGAAGAACGAATTTGTAATTTGCGTCCTGTAGCATCAATATACAAAACGGAAAAAAAGAAGTCAATTTGGAAAACATAACCAAATGACGGATTTTTCAAAGAAGAAAAAAGAAATCGGTTTGAAAAACTTAAGTAGATGACGGATTTTGAAAGGCTGCTATTTGCCAGAGATCCAAGATCAGACTACTTGTTCTGTGCAGTCTGATCATGATCTAAGCCTACCCCCAAAACAACTTTATTTGTGAAAGTTTTTGTTGCGAGTGTCATTCTTTGTCTCGGGATAAAACGTCAGTGATGTGATTATGGTGTTACTGTTGCTGTTTTTCTTTTCAGCATGAATTTTCAAACATTGTTTGGAGCTTGAAATAGCAATTTGAAATTCGAGAGTCCCCTGAAATTTCATTTTCATCCCAAGATTTTGAGAGAAATTAGACGTTCAGAATTTCGTTTTCCGTTACGGCGAGGAGAGTCGTCTGCAATCCACAGAGTTGAAACTGTATATCTTTGTAAATTATCGATATAAAAATCACAGCTAGGATAATGAAAGATATTGCGAGAGATCTAGTGGAGCCAAAGCTCTATTGGGAATACTGGCAAACTTTACTGTTAGATCAGTCTTATTGAATCAGACTCACTTTGACTCTTTCCTCCTTTAATGCACCTTTCGAAGCTTTCACGGACAGCGTAAATCAAGATCAGACTCAACAGAACGTGCTGTCCGGTCAGTGACCAACGCTGTTACGTATTTTGAGCATTTTTTTTTGTAAAGACAGCCATGTAATGGGTACTCGTACATGTTGCTTTTTAACTCTTTCAGCACCAAATAAATAAACTCGACCTCTTTCGACGGCTCTAAATGCAGTCTATTGAAATTTACAAATATTTTGATTGTATAGACTTGACTGCACAAGCGGACGGTATGGATAAAAGATCAGACTGCACGTTCTGTGCAGTCTGATCTTGATCTATGCCGTCCGCAAAAGTCACTGTTTTCGCCTATGGCGCCGAAAGGGCTAAGGCATATAATTACATGGCGGCTTCATAGTTGACGATTTCGTTTATTTGACCAATAACTTATCTTTGAAGACAACTTGTTAAAAATCATGTGATACAAAGATTCTTTGTTTGTTTGGTGTCAAACCCTGTTTTCAAAATTATTGAAGCTATAACGCGAGAGCCAATAGACCTGTCAATACTTTCCTGGAATGTACTAGTACTTCGCACAGCATTCCTTCCAAGCCACTGTCTACTTTCCCATATAGAACTCTTCGAAACAATGTTAAGCAGTATGAGAGGAACGAGTCCTGTTTAATGATGATTTTCGGAAAGAAACTGGCCGTGCTTGGAATCGAACCAGTCAGCCCTAGATTTTAAACCATGGCCTTACCGACTAAGCTACCAGGATCGGTATGTGCTACAAAGAAGAAATACTGGAAAAGGTTATACCTTTGTTGATATAAAGGAAACAATTTTACAACGGGAGTCAATTGCTTGTAACAAAATAATGTTTCTTTTTCAACAGAGTTTATTTAAAAAAAAAAATACCCTGCTACAAGGTGCTTAATTTAAAATCATATTCCAGTTATAAGTTAAGACTTACAGCCGCTTGGGTGGTCAACTATGGCATTCTCATGATTGACATTAGATAAAATTAACCAAGTGGAAACCAGCATTTTCTTCTTTTCTCCAAATGTTTTCACATGACCTTGACCACGTTGAACTCGATGACGTCGTGGTTTTTCCGATGACTCGTGCCCTGCAGGTGCACGGTGGTTAAGGGGCTCGGCCCCTCCTCGCAATTTCGCGGGCATTCTCTCAAACTGTCTGAACAACACTACGTTACTAGCATTTTCTTCTTTTTTCCCCACATTGTTTTCATATGACTGATCTCGATGACGCCATGAATTTTTACGATGACTCATGCCCACAGCTTTTAGGCACGATGGCAAAGGGGCGTGACTCCTCGCAGCCTCGCAGGCATTCTCCCTAATTGTCTGAAGATTACTGCTTATAAGGATCATCCGTGGTTACCTCTTGGAACAATCAAATGAAAGTTGTGATACTATGTACATATGAATAAACCCCCGCCCCCCCCCCCCCCCCCGAATAATTTTTCCCCCAAAGCAAACGGGGGGAGGGGCGCTCCGTTGAAGTCCGGGGAAATCTGGTTTGGCCATTGTACGCAGCGCTGGTCTGCTGGAATAGCCTTTGGAAATGCACTGCAGCTCCCCAGTCTTGTACCGGTAAGACCCAGGCATTTATGGGGAAAGTTACATTGTGGACAAAGTTATTTTCTGCTCCATAGTGCTTTACGTTACTTTTCCAGTTTCAGTTATTTATAAAATGTCTTCTAAAGAAATAAAACTTTGTAGCGCTAAATAAATGAACGTTCTCTTTCAGTTCTAAAGATTCAGTTATCGTAATTTCATAGACGGTTATAGAAGAGTGCAAGGAGGCTAGATGGTCGCGATTCTTTCTAGGTTCCACCGACATTTAATAATACATTATTCATATGCAATCTGGCTTTTCGTGTTGATTCGATCTATTTACAGCAATGAACTGGTTTACTTGGTCAGGTTGTAGTGTTATAACTAAATTATACAACAATACTTTACAATGGGAAAAAAAACAGCGTACAATAGAAGTAAGGTCAGATTGATATTTATGACAACTTGACTGCTTGGTCCGAAATATCCAACCATTTTTGATATCATTGTTGGCCTAATTCTCAACCATTTGATTTAGCTAATCAGAAATTGCATTACTCTCTGTATCTATATATAGAATATGACTATGAATACAAAGTGGTTGATGACTTTGGCCCTGATCGCAGGCAAGAATATCAAATAGAGCGATATTACATTATGAAGTTAGACTTATTCTACAACACCTTGAAACGGTTTAATTCGTTAGCATATTGTACATAGGAGTGTCTAAACAATGTTATGTTATGTAACTCGTTTGGATTATGCAGATTGTTTTTTTTTATTCCTTGCGTTTTCTTTTTGAAGTTAGACTAGTTCTAGAAGGCTTAAAATACGAGGGTTAGTAAAAAATAACTGAGCCCTACCTCATAACTTTTTCATTATTTAACACACAGTAATAATATTTGGCACAATTGTTGACCAATATCTCGTGCATCGTTTGTGCAGGAAAAACTAACGTTTCATGACGTCATATAAATGTGACGTCATTTATGGTAACATCATGGAGGACGGTGCGTTCACGCTGACGCGGGAAGAGCAGATTGCGTACATTAAGATTGAAGCCAGAAGGGGAAAAGGCGCATCTGAAATTCTGAAAGCTCTTGAGGAAGTTGCTTCAGAGTCTCTACTCGGGTACAGTACTATCAAGCGATGGGTGCGAGAATTCAATAATGGACGAACTGTCGTTAGCAACAAGCACCTATGCGGAAGGACTCTGTCAGCGACGAATGACGAAAATGTTGAAAATGTAGCAAAACTACTTGAGGCTGATAGAAGATACACATGTGATGAGATAGCATATGAGTTAGACATAAGTCACGGGTCGGCGTATAACATTTTGACGGAACATTTGCAAATGAGGAAGATCGCCGCTAGATGGGTACCACACATGCTCTCGGAAACAGAAAAACCAACGTGTGAATATTGCCCGATCACTCCTACAAAGGTACGATGCAGAAGGTGATGAAATGCTGCAAAGAATCGTTGCTATTGATGAAACTTGGGCGCGATCGTTTGAACCTGAATTGAAGCGACAGAGTAGCGAATGGCACACCAAAAACTCGCCGAGACCGGTAAAATTCCGCCGAAGTCAGAACTGTCCAAAGATGATGATGATATTTACGTATGATCACCGTGGCATACTGACCTCACATAGGGTACCGACAGGTGAAACAGTCAATAAAGAGTGCTACAAGATGTATCTTAGGACAATACTTCGTCCAGCATTACGCCGAAAGCGCCCAGAGCTGATTGACTGCACGCCACTCATTCTGCAAGACAACGCGTCACCCCACAAAAGTAACGTTGTCAAGGAGCTGTTGGAGGGATATTGCTGGGAAGTGCTTGATCACCCCCCGTATTCTCCAGATCTTTCTCCCCCCGACTTTGATCTGTTCCCAAAGTTGAAAGAACCCCTACGAGGAATCCGTTTTGATAGTTTAGACGAGTTAGAGTGTGCCGTGAACGGGGAGGTCCGACGAATCAACTTCAGTTGCCTAGCAACCGGTATCCAGGCGTTGCCGAGAAGATGGCATTCAGTCATTCGGTCCAAGGGAGATTACTTCGAGGGATGATAAATAAATATGATGTCTGTTACACTAATATAAAAATTTATGAGTTAGGGCTCAGTTATTTTTGACTAACCCTCGTATAGAAGAAAAAACGAATAACGGCAAGGACCAATTTAAAGGAGCATAATAAGCTTACGTTTTACTAATCAAAGCAACAGCTGTCAATATTCACAATGTCATTAATGGATTAAACCAATTATCCATGAAAACTATCGCCATGTCACACATGCGTAAATAATCATATCGAGTCATAAACATCTATGCCATTTGTAACATCAACAACTGGTTACTACTTTTGTACGGTTGGGAATTGGGTAAACTCTTTCAGTTTCTAGAACAACCAAATCAGTGATACATGTAGTAGTCACATGCTGCTTAACTTATACGCAAGTGGATCGCACGTACTGTGCTGTCTGATCCCAAATCTACGTTGTCCGATAATTCTTGTCGAGCCCGCTTGCTGTGTGCGAGATATAGTTGTCACAATGTCGCCTCGGTGTATGTGCGTCCGTCCGTGCGTTAGTGCCTGCGTGCGTCCGTCCGAATTTGTCCGGTCCAGAACTTCTATATTGGATGGATTTCAAAATTAATTTGGCACAGTTGATCTCCTTTGTGAGTAGAAGGGCCATTTAAAACATTTGTTCATGTAGGTCTAAGGTCAAGGTCACACTTGAAGGTCAAATGATAAAATTGTCATATTTGGGGCTTGTCTGAGCTATAAATTCTGCATTTATTTATGGATTTAAAAATTATTTTACACAAATGTTCTCTTTTTATCCGTGGAAGTTCTGTTTGATTCATTTGTTCAGATAGGTCTAAGGTCAAGGTCACACTTAAAGGTCAAATGATAAAGTTGTCTTAAATAGAGCTTGTCCGAGCCACAAACTCTACATTTATTGATGGATTTAAAATTAATTTTACACAAGTGTTCTCATTTACCAGTAAAAGTGTCATTTGAATCATTTGTTCAGTTAGGTCCAAGTTTAAGGTCACACTGAAAGGTCAAATGGTAAATTGTCATTAATAGAGCATGTTCGAACCATAGATTCTACGTTTTGGATAGATTTCAATGTAGTTTGGCACAAATATTCTCCTTTATGAGTAAATGTACCATTTAAAATCCCCCATGGCGGGCTCGACATGTTGCCTCTGGGCAATTTTCTAGTTTAGATATTCCGGCGAAAGTTACCTTGCAACAACTTTCATGTGCGAGTGAATTTAAAGACAAAAATGTTAGTTTCATCTTTGTTGCACTCCAGAAAATTAATGTTCATCTGTTTTCCATTTCCTACCATTATCAATAATCAATGACTTTCTGCAGAAACATGCAGTGGAAGATTCACACTTTAAGAATCAATTTGTCGGCAGTTTTTCACTTATTTCCCGTAATTGCTAGTTTATTGCCTGATAGTTTTTGACTGGTGTGCGTGAAAGTGACGAACGCATCCCCCACCCTTTGCCATCACACGATGAATATCCGAAAGATTGTGGCAATGAATAGGCTACCCCACACTATTGTTCAAAGACTCTATCGCTCAAAGATCAGACCGCTGATCTAAAGTCTCTCCAAAAACAGCTTTAACCTTTACCACACAATCCTGTGTTTCAACAACCCTGCAAATGAAAACTTTTGAAAACATTGTTGGTAAAGGAGAAAATGCTGGTCACCAGCATTTTCTCCTTTTTCCCCACAATGTTTTCTTTCCGTTTGAAGACAACACCCATCGTTTTAGTCAGACATAGTTTAAAGTCTGCAAAGGCTTTCAATTTGAACAGGTCTAACAATTTGTTGTCTGGTAAAAAAGTTTAGCATTCGGTTTTAGAGCTGAGGTTCAGGAAATGCAAGAATGAGAAATCGTGCCAAGTGACCCCCTCAACTAAAACGTCTAAATGAACGATGGCTTTTTTTCCCGAGAAAATGATCTCAATTTCGACGGTGTGTCTGTAGTTTTAATATTTTAAGTGCTTAGGAATTGAACAACTTGTCGAATCAATAATTCTTCTGTTTTAGAAACTTCAATTTTGTCAGACTTGTTTTTTCGGCGTAGCTGATTACGCTGGATTTTAACCTACTTCTTGCCATTGATGTACTCGAACGAGTCAATAGTCATTTGCGATTGGTTAAAAAATGTGTCCATGATTATTCTGCGGGCCCTTTCAAACCTATTTGCGGGCAAATTTACGACAGCAATGCTGATTGATTGTATGGTGTTTAACGCCGTTTTCAACATTATTTCAGTTAGATCACGACGGCCAGTGCACCGATCTATGCTTTCCTGGAGTTTCTTTTATCAGTACTCAGCACAATATTCTTTCCAAGCCACTGGCTGCTTTCCCATATAACCATCGTCGAAACAATGGTCAGCGGTGAGAGAGGAATGAATCCTGTCGCAATGACTATCGTCAGTCCTCGGAAAGAAATTGGCCGAGCCGTGGATCGAATCAGCGACCCCCTGTTCTTGAGTCCCGTACGCTACCGACTGCACTACCGGGGCTCAGCCAACAACAATGTTCAAGCGTTACCGCTGCATATATATTTAGTGTTAGTACATCTACCCATATAAACCATTACTGTATGACTACATTTATTTTCAGATCCATTCCTTTGCTCTTTTTCCAACGATTCTAACTAGGAATTTCATCCTTCAACAATATGCAAAAAATGGGTGGAAAGGAGAAATTGCTGGCGTGGTTACGTGGTTACCTTTTCATTATACTAGCGTACCTCTTCATATTAAGGATAGGGCACCCTAATGGGATTCTTGTAACATCGCCTTTCATCGCCAAAATCGTACGAATTCGGCTTAGACTCGGGTAATCCGTAATCGATGCGGGGAACCAGCGTCTATCGGCCGATCGAGTACAGATTACCCGAGTCTTAGTCGAATCCGTGCGTTTTTTCGGCGATGGAAGGCGATGTTACACGTATCCCATTATGGTGCCCTATCCTTAAAATACAAAAGATTTTCAATATTTTAATTCCACTGTACCTTTTACACCGTCTATCTTTAGAAGAAGGGAAATAGATTATGCTCATGATCACATGTCCGCCCGTTCGTCCATACGTCTGTTAGCAATTTCGTGTCGGCTCGATTTATCCTGAACTCCATGTCGGGTTTAGAATATATTTATACGCCTGTTCACCTTGTTGAGATGATGTGCAGAGCAAAGGTTTCAGATGGCAAGGTCAAGGTCACAACTGGGATTAAAGGTTACAGTCTTAAATCGTAGCTGTT
The DNA here is from genome assembly GCA_946811185.2 of Hippopus hippopus. Classification (NCBI taxonomy): domain Eukaryota; kingdom Metazoa; phylum Mollusca; class Bivalvia; order Cardiida; family Cardiidae; genus Hippopus; species Hippopus hippopus. The sequence goes on along the minus strand of OX328096.1, from coordinate 4,061,982 downwards.
TAGACTTGAAATCTTTTTTTATTAAGGTATCCAGTCAAGAGCCAAATACAAACTCTGCCTCTTTCGCCGGCTAAAAAATACAATTCACTGAAATTCAGAAATATAGGATCTGACATGAGTTGGTTTTTGAGATAAAAATTTATTAAACGAGTCTACTAAAATGTTATTAAGCGAGCCTTTGGCGAGCTTAATAACATTTTTTGTGGACGAGTTTAATAAATTTTTACCTCAAAAGCCAACGAGTGTCAGATTCTTTTTATCACATAACTGTATCACAAGAATTATTGTCCGTAAACAGAGGCATACATGTATAATGTGTAGTGAAATTTACATGAAGCCTATATAGTTGCGCTTCTTTGATAGGTACGTTACGAACGAAAAATAGTTCCGAAGAAACTTACATATATTGATTTTGTTTTGAATCCTAAAATGATTGAATTAACAACTTTATCATGATTAAGAATTTTGACTATTTATTTCCTTCAGGAATCTAGGTCAGCAATGTTTTAGAAATGAAGCGTATAATTACAGAGTGTTGACCAATTACAGCACTATTTTCTTATCTCACACGTGTGTGACACAAGAAAATTCGTAATGGCTGTATTACATTGAAAACAAGGGGAGTTATGTGATAAATATTTTTATTGCATAGGCTTAAAGCCCCATGCTCTGTTGATTAAGATAATCAGACAAAAAAAAAAATCAAAGTTAACTGTTATGCGCATCTCTCCGTGTCCTCTTTTGTTTTTGGTGTGTGTGTTAATTGTGCGACAGAATCTCCATCAACAAAAATTCACCCTATTAGTTTGCTTTTACCGATTTCTTCGAACTTTTATCTCAAAAATCTTGTTGAATTCTCGGGCCAGAAGAAAAAAAAAACACCGTATCGGGCACTCTTACTATAAGCTCAGACGACGCGGTCTATGCCAAGTTGCACTTGCCAACCTAAAGGTTAAAAAAATGACATTGGACTCTGTAAACCGGAAAAGCAAAGTGGCGTGGACGAGGGCTAATTGATTCTTGATAAGACTATTGCATGTAATTCCCAGGATTTATTACCGTCAGTAATAGACGTTGAATTCCGGCTGGAGTCTTTACACGAATGATTTAATCAAATTTCTTTTGAGCCAAACGCTTTATTGAATTCTGTAATTGTTCCACCGTGTTCGCTAGGCAGTTGAAATTTCGTTATCGGAACATTTTTCTCATGCAATTCAGAATCTGTGGGAACGGGTCGAGTTTGAGGATGGGATGTGACAATTCATTTTACCGTATTGGGCAATTGGGACTTTCAGGAAAGTTTTTTGAACATTCGTTCGGTGCGTTGTTGAACCAGAAGTATACAAATAGCATTACCGTCAACAAAATAGAATGTTTAGACTAGATCTTTCTCGATCGGCGATAGAATTGTTGTACTTGAAAGTAAAAGTAAGAGGAACTTCTGTTCTCTGACATGTTTAAACCGACGTTGAAGACTTGTCAGCTTTCCTCCTTTCCCTCACACACACCACAAAAGTGTTCAAAACATAGTTTGGTAAAACTGCGTATACTTCATGCATACCGATATGTACGGTGGCACAAAAGTGACATGGAAGATATATTTTATACTACGTGCGCACGCAGTAGCTAATACGTGCGCACGTATTACTTATTACGTGGGCACGTATTAGCTACTGCGTGCGCACGTAGTATAAAATATATCTTCCATGTCACTTTTGTGCCACCGTAGATATGAGTTCATTAGAATTTATAGTACATGTAAATGTATCTATTTAAGGTATCAATGAAAGGTTCTGTAGAGACTATCTGAAGGAGAAAGGATTTCACTATCGAACTTTTTATTATTCAGGTTTGAATCTGTGGGAACGGGCCTATTATTTCAATGCAATGGGATAGTTCATTTTATTGTATCGGGCGTTGGGGATTTTTATCCTGTCATTGAAATTCCGCTGTTAATTTTTTTCGACCAGAACTGCAAAAAACATCACCGTCAACCAAAATCATCGCAATAAAAAATAGATCTGACATGAGTTGGTTTTTGAGATAAAATTTTATTAAACGAGTCTACAAAAAATGTTATTAAGCGAGCCTTTGGCGAGCTTAATAACACTTTTTGTGGACGAGTTTAATAAGTTTTTACCTCAAAAGCCGACGAGTGTCAGATTCTTTTTACCACATAACTGTATAACAAGAATTATAGTCATTATTGTGTTAAACCAGAGGCATACATCTATAATGTGTAGTGAAATTTACATGAAGCCTGTGCGCTTCTTTGACAGGTACATTACGAACGAAAAATAGTTCCGGAGAAACTTGCATATATTGATTTTGTTTCGAATCTAAATGTGATTAAATTAACAACTTTATCATGATTAAGAATTTTGACCATTAATTTCCTTCAGGAACCTAGGTCAGCAATGTTTTAGAAATGAAGCGTATAATTACAGAGTGTTGACCAAATACAGCACTATTTTCTTATCTCACACGTGTGTGAGACAAGAAAATTTTAATGGCTGTATTACATTGAAAACAAGGAGAGTTATGTGATAATAAGTAATTCTTTTTAGGCTCGTTCAGATCTAATTATTAGATCTGAACGAGCCTAAAAAGAAACGTTGTTTGGTGAGCTTCAAACAACATATTTTATGACGAGCTTAATAAAATATAATCTCAAACGCCAACGAATGTCAGTTTATCACATAACTGTATCGCTAGAAATCGTCAGATCCCTATAAAATTCATGAGTGAGACCGAATTACTGCTTTGACATTAATTAGTGTACGTTTGGAGCCGCAAATAGTTCCAAAAAACTGACACATAATTACTTGTTCTTAGATCTGAAAATAAGAAAAACGAATCACTAAATTCCCGTTGAATTGATCGAGAAACTTGTGTCGGTCGTTGTCTTTGAAAATGACGGCAAGAATAAAATGTTAACAAATGACGTCACGTAACGCGCCTATATGACATCATAAAATCTGATCTCAAACGTGTGTAAGATAAGAAAAATTCTTAACGACTGTACTACACTGAAAACAAGGGCAGTTATGTGATAATTTCTTCGCATAAGTCACGGGTAGGAAACTTCATATTCAGAGCCAGTGGCTCTGACGAGAAAATGTTGTGTTGGTCTTCCGTTTCTGAAGATGTCGGCTGAAAAACGACCAAAAAACAAGCAGGCTTGCCATTATTTGTAATCATGTGTTCTTGTGTCCTTGAAATTCCAATAAAGGAGAATGTCATGCAATGCTCTGGTCTTTCAACGTGTTTTCTGCACTACGGAAAGTTGTAACAAGTGTACGATGTTCTCTGAATCATTTGTGGCGTGGGTTGACCATAGCCGAAATAATACGCCACGGACCTAAATTCAGTCTATTATTACCATTTAATTGGCAAATAAGAGAGAGTCTTGCAGTCCCAAAGGCGTGAATTAATGCCTTGAAATGTTACTTACATTCACTGCTGGTAAAGGATGGAAAAGAAATATCACAAAAAATGATAAATATAAAGAAGGGCTCCGATTATGTTGACCGGCTCTGAATATGTAAGACGGCACCGATTAATGAGGGCTTCATTTCAAAAATTTAGTTTTCTGTAAAAAATTACATTGGAAGTAGGCTCTGTTTTTCCGCTAATACCTTTCAGTCCAAAATATTGTACATTTGTTGGATGGAACATGACCGAATTTATGAAAATACCAAGGACTGGTATTGTCACGATTAAAAATTGCTGTCGAACTTAAGTCTATCTAAATTTTGAAAATACTTTTGTGTAGCTTTTGATTAACAGAATGGTCTATACATGTATATTTCTTTTTTTATGCATTCGTCGTAAGTGCAGCCCACACGTAAGAAGAAATAAGGAAAAACATTTGGCATCTTCGGAAGGCAACTGGGTCTTGAAACAGTCATTAAAAAGCTAAATGAAAAATGTGCCGACCGTAGCAGAGATATTGAATAAAAAAAAAAGAACCAATTTCGCAAGCACAACAAGTCCAAAAAATGTACCTGATGACAGATCCCTGATTCTCATTGTACTTACTCAGATCTTACAATGTTCAATTAACCAGATGCATATTAGATCAGAAAATGTCAAATATCAGTTATTTTCTAAGCCGATGATAAACAAACATCCATCCAAAAGACAATGTTTAGAACATTTATACAAATATCTAGGACGGAAAAAAGAAAAATAACTCGAAGCTATTCATTATGAGCCCTTAAAGTGCCTGTCACAAATTAAGTTGCTTCTGCAGCCAGTGTAGATCAAGATTAGACTACACAAAACGTGATCGTTCGTTTGGATGGATGCTTGTTTACCATCGGCTTAGAAATAACTATATGTGACATATACTTATCTAATATGCGTTTGGTTAATTGGACATTGAAAGATCTGAGAAAGTACAATGATAATTAGGGATCTATGAACATTTTTTTGGTCTTGACGTGCTTGTGAAATTGATTCTTTTTCGTCGTTATGGACTTGTATATTACCCACCTACCTGACATACTGTTGTGTTGTGTTAAGTGTTAAAAGGAGTTAAGAGTGTTCACACATATACCCTGGGGCGTGTATTGCGGAAAGGTCATTTATATTTCTCACGCCTTTTAAAAAGGGTTTTTTTTGTATTCAATATCTCTGCTCCGGTCGGTACATTTTCCATTTAGCTTTTTAATGACTGTTTCAAGACCAAATAGCCTTCCGAAGATGCCAAATGTTTTTCCGTATTTTTGCTTCCGTGCGGGCTGCACTTACGACGAATGCATAAAAAATGATATATACATGTATAGACCATTCTGTTAATCAAAAGCCACACAAAAGTATTTTCAAAATTTAGATAGACTTACGTCAATTATATTTCTCACGCCTTTTAAAAAGGTTTTTTTTTTTGTATTCAATAACGCTGCGCCGGTCGGTATATTTTCCATTTAGCTTTTTAATGACTGTTTCAAGACCCAGTTGCCTTCCGAAGATGCCAAATGTTTTTCCATATTTTTGCTTTCGTGTGGGCTGCACTTACGACGAATGCATAAAAAATGATATATACATGTATAGACCATTCTGTTAATCAAAAGCTACACAAAAGTATTTTCAAAATTTAGATAGACTTACGTTCGACAGCATTCTTCAATCGTGACATTACCAGTCCTTTGTATTTTCATAAATTCTGTCATGTTCCATCCAACAAATGTACTACATTTTGGACTGAAAGGTATTAGCGGAAAAACAAAGCCTACTTCCAATGTAATTTTTTACAGAAAACTAAATTTTTGAAATGAAGCCCTCATTAATCGGTGCCGTCTTACAATTCAGAGCCGGTCAACATAATCGGAGCCCTTCTTTATATTTATCATTTTTTGTGATATTTCTTTTCCATTCTTTACCAGCAGTGAATGTAACATTTCAAGGCATTAATTCACGCCTTTGGGACTGCAAGACTCTCTCTTACTTGCCAATTAAATGGTAATGATAGACTGAATTTAGGTCCGTGGCGTATTATTTCGGCTATAGTCAACCCACGCCACAAATGATTCAGAGAAAATCGTACATTTGTTACAACTTTCCGTAGTGCAGAAAACACGTTGAAAGACCAGAGCATTGCATGACATTCTCCTTTTTCGGAATTTCAAAGACACAAGAACACATGATTACAAATAATGACAAGCCTGCCTGTTTTTTGGTCGTTTTTCAGCCGACATCTTCAGAAATGGAAGACCAACACAACATTTTCTTGTCAGAGCCATTGGCTCTGAATATGAAGTTTCCTACCCGTGAAGTACATTGTTTTGCTCTGTGTGAAATAACGGCCTACCAGTGTGTATTTTCATATCGTTTATTTTGCTTTTAAAAAATAAGTTGGCCGAACTTTTTAGCTCTTCCTCGTGTTAAACACTTTAAGAGCCAGAGGCGAAAACAGAGGCTTTTGGGGACGTCATAGATCAAGATAGGACTGCACTGAATGTGCACAGATCTTGGATCTAAATCGTCCGATTGTTTAGTCAAGCTTACAAGTTGAAGACCATTCCGTGTTTTAGTGGACTGCATTTTTCAGCTTTCCGGAAAAGGCCAAATTTATATTTGGCGCTGCCAGAGTTAGACATAGATCTCATTAAATGACATCCTTTCGCGCATACGTGTCTCAGTGGCATAGGTTTTAGGGCATTATCTCCCGCTAGATGGCATTCTACAAATACACATCTATCTATTATGTTTAATCGGGGGTATAAGAATAAACCACTGCAGTCCCGCGATCGTCACATCTGCCATTTCATCTGGCGGAACAAAAGTGACAGCATGCATGTCGTAAAAGGCGACAATAGGGGCATCATTTTGTGTTTCGTCCATTCCTCATTTATCATGTTTGTCTTATGTTGTTGCACATGTATGTTATTTTCACCTCGCATTATTGTTTACTAAGTAAGTGCGCCCAATATGACCTAAGTTGTCGACGGGCCTTAAAACGCTATTCATCTATCTATCTATCTATTATGGGTACAGAACCGGACTACTTTTCAAAACAACAACCGTTACTTTGAATTTCAAAATGAAATAAACGTTTACTCAATAAAACGCTACCTGCTGGGATTCATTCAGCTGTGATCGGCTAGCATGTAACCTATGCATCGGCCATTTATTAAAACAGCCCCTACGTGCTTGGGTAATAGGCTAATAGCTTCGCTGTAAGCCCTACTTTTCCCGAATATTAGGGGGATGGGGGATGCGTCATAGCAGACAGGTCGAATCTTCGAAGAATATGACATGCGCAGACAACGGGTTTTAGGGATAACGATTGGCTGCCGAAGTAATAAGACTTATTATAACATTTTCTTAAAGAGAAATTGTTGCCTTTAAACTTCTTTTTTTTTTACGCCAGTGACGTCACAATCATTATCAAACAATGCGGACCATTATTAGACTGCACGTTAGAGCAGTCAAATATTGAATTGTTTATACTGTACTGTACCCATTTCAGCTTTTACCTAACAACAAAATTCTAGACTAGTCAAAACTCGAAGCTTCATTGAACATAGCCGAAATGATGGTATTCGTCCCTGTTTGGGTAGAAAAAATTAGGAAAAGGAGGAAGTGTTAACTGCATGCATTTTCTCCTTTTTCAACACAGTTTACAAAAGCCTACTGCCTCAGACTCGTGTACAGTAATGGACTGTGTGGTATAGAACTACGCAGTATAGAAGCCCGATTACATTCAGACTCGGTTATCATCGGGTATCTCCGCCACAATCCGAACATTCACGGAAAAAAAGATGGCTGTTAAAACGTCTGGTTGAATTTATCATTTCGATGCAGCATGATAATGTTTAACTTCTCACTGAGTAATGGCGGAGGACAAATAGGAAAAACCGATGAAATTTGCAGACATGAATCCCAAAAGCAAAATATTCTTGCTATGATGTTTAATATGATTCATAAAAAGAGTCGGCATTATTCTATCGACCAGTATCACAGCTTTCTGCAGTATAGTCTACAACTTACTGAAAACACTTAACGCGTCTGAAATTTTAAAACCAGGTAAAAACTAAACAAGGAATGGAGCGACACGCCGATTATTTTACTTAGTTTTAAAATTCATTTTTCTGTCATGGACTAACACTTGGACCGACTGTACAATAACAGATTGTTATCTTCATAATAATGTCCATGCTTAAAAATGGCATGATTTGAATTCAAATGCATTTTAACTCCGATATTGTTTACGTCTGACCGCTATTGGGCCTTTAACATCCCGTGCTGCCATAATTTTCTCCCACGAAATCCAATATAAACTGCACATCAGTCCCCAAACAGACGTAAAACATGGTTTTCAAAATAGAGTAAAGGAGTCGTTAAATGGCCTGCATCACGCGAAAAGGGGCATTGGGGCATTTGCGTAAAGTGTCGTCTCGGATCAGCCTGCGCAGTCCGCACAGACTAATCCGAGACGGCACTTTACGACTACATTAGATTTTGTGCTACGGTAGACTTGCGCAAAACAGAAAATTGCATAAAAACGGAAAGTGTCGTTTCGGATTAGTCTGCACGGACTGTTTAAGCTGATCCGGAAGGACACTTTACGCAGATGTCCGAATGCCCCTTTTCGCGTGTTGCATGCCAATTGGAAGTGTTTAACCCTGTCCAAAAATATGCCGAGTTTGTAAGACTCTGAGAGAAGAGACATTTGAAAACATTGCGGGAAAAGGAGAAAATGCTGCCTGCCAGCATATTTTCCTCTTCCACAATGTTTTTCCCTCTGTAAAAGACAAATTTTAAGTTTATAATCGCCACAGTTCAATTGTTGCGGGTGAATGTTTTACATATGGATGAGTTTAGAAGTCGTTGAATTTACATAAATAGTTAAATATAGAACGAAATCATAGCCCTGTAAACACATATACTGAACCAAAAAAGAAACTTCCCCTGTGTTTAAGTGCAAATGCAATGTTATTAAAAAAAAATATATATATATATATCAGATGACCTACATATATTCGGGCGAACGATTATGTGTCCGATAAAACAAATTTTAACTCGATTGAAAGCATTTTGCAGAAGAAATCCGCTGAAAGCGATTTTCACGTGCATGCACGGACCAGTATAATTCGTGTATGTTTTTGGAAACCTTTCAGTCTAATTTTATAGACTTTCATGTCAATAAGAAAAAGACGTTGAAAAAAATTAAATTCTTTTTAGTTTTCTTTATTTTTGATATGCCTAGAATTCCACAAAATTTACGCGAACGTGCCATTGGCATGCTTAATGCTGGTATGACGATGAATGCTGTTGCTATGAATATTGGATGTTCTACTCGTGCTATTCGACACCTTAGGCAACGTTTTCAAGCAACAGGGCGTACGGAAGATCGACCACGTAGTCGACGTCCTCGCGTCACGACGCGCGGCCAAGACCGCTATATTCGGAACACCCACCCGCGCAATCGCTTCCAAACTGCCACAGCCACTGCTGCTAACACCCCTGGTACACATAACAACCGTATATCTGCCCAAACTGTGCGCAATCGCTTGCGCGAGGGTGGACTACGTGCACGTCGTCCATACGTTGGTTGTGTTTTGAAGCGACGTCACCGCGTAAATCGTGTTAATTCGGCACGTACACACCAACGCTGGCTTAGACAACAATGGAATAGCGTTCTTTTCTCTGACGAGTCCAGGTTTTCCATTCATCGAGGTGATGGCAGGGTTCGAGTATACCGTAGGAGAAATGAACGTTATGCCGACTGTTGCGTACTTGAACGAGATCGTTTTGGGGGTGGGGGTTCTGTCTTGGTCTGGGCGGGCATTGCACATGGCTTTCGTACTAATCTCGTCGTTATCAAAGGGAATTTGAATGCCCAACGCTACCGAGATGAAATTCTTGCTAGGCACGTTATCCCACTGTTTCAAAATAATGCCAATATCACTATTTTTCAGCATGATAATGCCACAAGCCATACAGCTAGGGACAATGTGAATTTCCTCAGGGCGAATAACATTGCATTTATTAATGACAGGCCTGCCAAAAGCCCTGATCTGAATCCCATTGAACACCTTTGGGATAATTTGGACGAGTGTGTTAGACGTCGCCCTATTCCACCGTCAAACGTCATTCAGCTAAGACAAGCCTTAATTCAGGAATGGAACAACATTCCACAAGCCGAAATCAATACACTTATCCGTTCTATGCACCAACGATGCCAGGCCGTCCTTCATGCTGTATTAATTTGTGATTTTGGTGAGCGACCCCTTCCGCATTTTAACTACCATTTCACTACTTTTGGATAAACTCTCAGCAATAATTTTTTTCACACAAAGTCGCAATAAAATACTCTTTCAATGCATATAAATCTAGTTTAATCCTGATTTTCATATTTGTGTATATCTGCACTTAAACACGGGGGAAGTTTCTTTTTTGGTTCAGTATATGTTGACATTTTCATATTTATACCCCCGCAAAACGAATGTTTTCGGGGGTATCCTGGAGTCAGCCTGTCTGTCCGTTTGTCCGTCCGTGTGTCCGTCTGAATACAAATAATTGCCTGTTTCTGTCAAAGCGCTGGCGGGGGTATTAAGTCGCATTCAGTGACAGCTCTAGTTCTAACTGTGTGATTTGCGCCCACATAACAACGTAACATTTTTCCGAGATCTGCTGTGCATTATTTCCATCTTATTTAATTTCTTCCCAACATCAACGTGAATGTTTTTGTATCTTTTTTTAAACAACTATACTTCAGCACATTTTAAGATTGTTCAGGGCCCGTATGTAACTATTCTGAAAAAAGTATTTTGTCTTGTTCCCAATACTTTGCTAAATTTGAGAGTAACGCAATTTCTGATTGGCTGAACCAAATGGTTCAGCCAATCGGAAGTTGTATTACTGTCTAGAATAAGACTCATGTTGAAGTTAAGAATGGTGGGTGAATACGGACCAAATTATCCAATCTATGTCTGTGAAAGAATAGCGTTATGTATTTTTATCTCTTTTTTTCAAGCTATTTTGTCAATTTTAAAATATTTACTTGAAACTATCTCAAGAGTACAACTTTTGTTTGTGACTTCGCCAATTTAACACGATTGTAGATCCAGACAAGACTCTACAGAACGCAGATTATGATTTTTGTTCTACATGGTCTGATATTGTGTGAAACATTACGGAAATGACCAGAAAATTTATTGAGAAAAATGTGATTTACTGAAAATATTCACATTTATAACTTTAATTTAAATATCCATATTTATATACAACTATAAATTTCCATAGAGCTATGAATTTCCGTAGCTAATATCATTTATCCTGTAAACATGTGGCCTAAATATTCTCATGTGTCCAGGAAAATAAGAAATATCTGACTAAATTTGACACATTGCCAATCTTAAAATTAAAGAGAACTATTCGGATTTTTATGATCTCATCATACTTCAAAAATGAATCACTGAATTAAGTCAAGCGATTTACAGGCAAATCATCAATAAAGAAGAAAGACAAAAGCAAGAAAAAATATATAGCCATAGAGGATATTTGGGGTTTTTTTACGGTGAAAGATCGAAATTTATTTCATCGAGTGAACATCCTCGGTAATATTTTCACGAGTGGCGCATTCGTGAAAATATTACCGTTGATGTTCACTCGATGAAATAAATTTCGATCTTTCACCGAAAACAACAAATATTCTATTTATTTTATGGTTTTAACCCTTTGTGGGGGGAACTTAATCAAAATCCAGCACAGTTCTTTTCGGTTATTCCCCGTGGCGTACCCCCTCCGCATCGCAACGCATAACAATATTACGTCAAGCGTGAGAAATGTAAGGTAAATTACGTCATATTTCCATCTGGTTGTGAGACACGCGCATTTTACCTAGGTAACTAGTGCGCGGGAACAACTGTTTCCGCCTTCAATTAAAGAGTAAGAATATAAAAATTGGTATTTTCACTGGTCGTAACCATGAAATATCGAAAAATATTTCTCCGATATTTTCGATAACCTTCCGGAAAGCATGAAATATTTCAATGATATTACCCAAATGCTCTACGTAATCTCTCAACCCTAAAGCTGTTAAATGAATGGAACGAAAATTTCCACTCAATAATAAAAACCTTAACTTTGCTATTTCAAAGGTATATTTTTTTGGCAAAAATATCGCTTTATCGGACAATGTAGATCAAAGATCAGACTGCACGTTCTGTGCAGTCTGACCTTGATCTACACTGCCCGCAAAAGCCCACAAAGTCGCGCTTAGCAGCCTAAATGTTATAGTATTTTTAGATAGCTTCAGAGTTTCGTAAAAACTTCTAGACTGTCATATCATCAATAACACGCGTTGAATACAAGGATCCGTATCCAAATCAGTACGGTGACGTCATATCTGATCTAGATACTAAAAATAGACGGAGTTGCCTATGGCCGTCTCGTTATGGAAACACCATAAATGGCACATTATACTGAATGTAACCGTAGGGTTTCTACAGTTTAGCATAGAAAAATATATCTAGTTGTATTTATCGGTATTCAACAAGAAATTTTGATTTATGGCATAAAAACTAAATCGCCACTTTTAAAGATAATTATCTTGGTTTTTCCACAGACTTGTCATTTATAACCATTTTCAGTATGCTATTTTTTAGCGGCAAATTTCGCATCGCGTGTTTATATTTATCCTGCACAGGATAGTTATACGTCATAGAAGAATATGACATGCGCAGACAACGGTTTCACCTAGGAAAATTGATTTGGTTTATTCTACTGTCTATTACTTCGTTTGTAACCTTATGCATGAAGAAACAGACTTGAGCAAACGATGTTTAATTCAAAGGAAAAAAATATTGCAGTACCTTATAACTGAAGCAGGTTTTCTTCAGGGTCGATCTAAGATCAGACTGCACAGAACGTGAAGGTTGATTTTGTTTCTAAACTTCGAAATTTTGCAAGACATTCTAATGAAAATAGCCTGTAGTTGCATTATTTTGGTCTTTTTCTTCAGTGATTGAAAATGAACATTTCAGTTATTGGACACTTAAAGGACTGACCTTCAGCAGAGAATTAATGAATTGGTATACTTTTGTTATGAAAAATAAACCCCAAAACAGTTTATTTTATCAGGCTGTTACTAGAATGTGTAACAATTTAACGGACCGTGTAGATCAAGATCAGACTGCACGTTCTGTGCAGTTTGATCTTGATCTACAGTGTCCGCAAAAGCAAATAAAATTGTGCTTAGCGCTCAGAGCATAATATCGTAGCTTTATATCATAGTATACTGAGATAGTTTAAATATTTGTTTGTTACAGCGCTTAACGATGGACACGTTGCTACAGCAGGGATTGCGGCCAGTGTTGCTGTTCTTGTAGTTATCATCATAGTATTTACTGGAGTTGCCATAGTCTATTACAAGTAAGTATATTGAATAGTAATGTAAGAGTTCTGTTAAATAATCTCCTAATGCGGGGGATTGAACCCAGGACCTGTGGGTCCCAAGGCGAGCGCTCTACCACGTCGGTACATAAGCTAGCTCTATAGCAAGGTAGTGTAAGTGTCCCCTTATACAAACACGAGCTATACATTTATATATTTATCTGTGGGATAGACCAGTATACTACAATACTTCCCCGCCATGTGAAGATTCATTTTCTGTCCAATACTCTTGAAATTTGGTCAGAATGATTCTCCTGATGATATCTCGGACGAGTTCGAAAATGGGTCATGTCAGGTTAAAAACTAGGTCACCAGATCAAATCTTAGAAAAACCTTGTGTACGCTCTAGAGGCCACATTTTCAGTCCAGTACTCTTGAAAATTGGTCAGAATGTTTGTCTTAATATCTCCGAAGATATTGGAAATGGGTCATGTTTGATCAAAAGGCTCAGGTGAGCGACTTCAGGGTCATCATGGCCCTCTTGTTTTCACAGTATGGATCAAATAAATAAAGTAAGAGTTTAATTTTAATACGATTCCTGAAGAAGAAACTTGCAACCAGTGTTTGGTCAGACACAGCCGCTGTTCAGTATTTCCTCTCATCCAACAATTTTTTAACCCTTTAAAGACAGCCAATCATGACGTATGAGCCATGCTCTGTAAAAGGGGGCTTCATGCATCTCCCCGATGCATGATGCCGTGCAAGTCATCACATGTATACATCTCTAAAATCTGTCTTGTTTAACAATCTACATAATCATAAGGTACACTGGTCCTTTGACATGCAGAAAATTGACCAAGAGCATAAAAAGTTTCGGCCAGACTGCGCAGGCTGATCCAAATCGATACTTCTTGCAAATGCATGAAGGACCCTTTTCAGAGAGCATGACTCAATTATTATTTAATTAGTTTATCACAAGAGATATATAGGATCTGCCATGAGTTGGTTTTTGAGATGAAATTTTATTAGTTAGTTTAAACATATTTTATTGCCCATATTTACATATACAGTTCATAAATCCAAACAAACAAGTTAGAAAGGCGGCAAATGGGTTGAGCCACAAGTTCATAAACTTAGTTACGGCTCGCCCCATCGGTCACTGAAATTAACATGCCTTACTACATGGCAGAGAAAAAGTGGCAATATATCTAAATACAAAATAAAGACAATGATTTATTGAGTCAAGGGTAAATTGGTAAAAAAAAAAAACCGAAAAGATGAAAAAGGAAAATTTTATTAAACGAGTATACAAAAAATGTTATTAAACGAGCGTTTGGCAAGCTTAATAACATTTTTTGTGGACTCGTTTAATAACTTTTTACCGCAAAAGCCAACGAGTGTCAGACTCTTTTTATCACATAACTGTATAAGAAGAATTATAGTCCATAATGTGTTAAACCAGGGGCATACATGTATAATGTGTAGTGAAACTTACACGAAGCCTGTGTGCTTCTTTGACAGGTACATTACGAACGAAAAATAGTTCCGAAGAAACTTGCATATATTTATTTTGTTTTGAATCTAAAAGTGATTAAATTAACAACTTTATCGTGATTAAGAATTTTGACCATTAATTTCCCTCAGGAACCTAGGTCAGCATTGTTTTAGAAATGAAGCGTATAATTACAGAGTGTTGACTAAATACAGCACTATTTTCTTATCTCACACGTGTGTGAGACAAGAAAATTCGTAATGGGTATATTACACTGAAAACAGGGGAGGTTATGTAATAAAATCTGTGACCAATACTTTTAAAGCCAGTTAAATCTAAGACCTGTCAGATTGAAGAAACGTTCATTATGTGGCTTGAAGAATGGATGAAGAAGAGGTTTCACAAACCTTGAATCATCTTGTATTTTCTTCCTCCCCCTGTTGTTTCCAAAACAAGAACTGAAGTTGTCGTTTACATATCGAAGACAGAAGAAGCCTTTGTCTTTATTAAAGACAAAATCCGTTTTCTGTATAATGTGTGGTAGACCTGAAAATGTCTCGACTTCAGATAACACATTTTGTGGATCCTTTTGAAATTTTTCAGAATCAATGACGTGGATTTGAGCCCGACTGAAGTAAAGTAAATATTGCTCGAAAGGCCCATCATAGTACCACTGCTTTACTTTTTTTTCTTTTGCATATCTTAAGAGGTCACTCAAAGGTTTTTCGGGATTGTGAAACGTGTAATATGAGATAACTCTGTCAACAGGATTTCTCACTATCAGAATCAATTTAAGATCGGGATCCGAAATTTTCATCCTCTCTGGAACTTCTTCTTTATAGAAGTAGTTGGCTTTATACAAAGTTATTTGGTCTTTGAAACTAAATGGCATCTTTTCCTTGTGCCATTCGGTTCCTTCTTCCCAGTGCTTACTGTAGAATGATACCATGTAACCTCGAAAAGATCTTATTACAATGTTCGGGTTCAGAGAGAGGAAGTTGGTCAGGTCCATGGTTCCTGATTTTGCTACTCCGATAATGATACACTTTGGTAAAAGTCGTTGACAGCCTTCTGGCAAACCTGATACCTCTGATCTGGCCAAGTTACAGCGCTGACGGTTGTTACAAAATGACCTTCTTCTTTCTTTTTTCCGAAAAGACGAACGTCTCCACTCTAGATCCATTTTTGTAGACTGGTTCCATTGGTATCATTCGCACCGGACTGGGTTTATTTGGTTCCGTTGGTATCATTCGCACCGGACTGGGTTTATCTGGTTCCGTTGCTATCATTCGCACCGGACTGGGTTTATTTGACAGATGATAATAGATGTGATAACGGACAATAAACATCACAAACAAAAAGACAGAAGCTGCCAGAGCCACCTTTTTCTTCTGTCCATGAAAGAACATGATGTTTTCTTAGTATCAACACATCCGTGAAATAAAAAAAAAGTATGTGATAAACTTGTGACCACCTGTTCATGTACTTGAATCGATTAAAAAAATCTATACGTGAATACAACATATTTACCGTTTGGCCTGCAACGCGCGAAAAGGGGCATTCGGACATTTGCGTAAAGTGTCGTCTCGGATTAGTCTGCGCAGTCCGCGCAGGTTACTCCGAAACGACACTTTCCGTTTTCAAGTAATTTTCTGTTTTGCGCAGGTGTACTGAAGGACAAAATGTAAAGCAGTCTTAAAGTGCCGTCTCGGATTAGCCTGCGCGGACTGCGCAGGCTGATCCGAGGCGACACTGAACGCAACTGTCCGACTGTCCCTTTTCGCGTGCTGCAGGCTATTTTATATTTATGAGCCATGCTTCGTGATAAGGCGGTTTGATGCATTTGCAAAAAGGTATAGACCCATGTTAACTCTGCGCAGTCCGCGCAGGCTGACATTAGCGAAAGTTTTTGCCATTTGTAAATTTTCTGCATATCCAAGGACCATACTACGAGTACCTCATGATCCAGTCGGTTATTAGACAAAATAGTTTTTTCTAGATCCATAATAATATGATGACTTGCTTGGTATGACTTGCAGTAGGTAGTGGCAGCTTTTAAGTCTTATCTAACCTGTGTTTTCACGAACCTGGTGAAAAACAGGCGTTTCAAAAAAAGTATGGAAAAGGAGAAAAAGCAAACAGTTGCAGAAAAGGCTATTTATATAGGGTCGTTAAAACTCAGGGTGGTGTGGTAAAGAGTTAACTTTGTAGATATTTTTTTTTTTTTATGAAACATGTTTATAGTCTATTCATAATGGTACATAAAAATATTTAGATATAATTATGACATGTTTTATCAATAGTTCCAGTCATTTATGAAAATAAGGCATATCTACCATAAAGCGACATTTAAAATCACAAACTGAAAATTAGTAATTACAATAAATTTGTCTTACATTTTAGAACATGACTGTTTATTTACAAAGATCAAAGAATAAAAACACTAAAAATCATGGGAACAGTTTTACTTTATTGGATACATTTTGACTCCACTTACCACGAGTGCTCGTTTAGACCGCACTTGGATACGTTTTAGTTTGGTTACGTTTTGACTGTAGACAGTTGACAATCCAGAGCTTGGTTAGAATATATCTAGAAGATGTAAAAAGTAATGTCAAATTTGCACCAAGGTTCCACGGTTCTTCTTCCTTGTCTCAAATGGTACACGAATCCCTTCTACACACGAACCATTTTCCAAAATTGACAATCATGAGTATCGTTGACACGATAGCCTATACGTTTACGGTGTTCTAGCTATCGCTGTTATTCGACGATTTCATCGAGATTTTCTGCGTACGATTACTCTGCTCGTCTATAAGTCACATATAAAATACTTCTAATCGCTCTAGGGTTCACAGAATTCAAAATTTGACTAATTTTTTCTCCTTTACACTATCGTGAAAAATTTAATAAAGTTGTCAAACAATGTACAACCCGCAAAAAGGAAAGTGACGCATGAACAGCCCACTAGATCAAAGCACTATTGGTACCAAATTATCAATTCTTATAAATCGTGCCTGTGGAAGATAATTTTTCATATTTATGACCAAAAATTTACATTTTGGACCGTTCAAATTGAATACGCTGTCGTAAATCGTATTTTACTTTTAAATGGTTTTTGTACGACCGTGTATGCTTAGTCTAGCATACAGATGTTAATTTCGAAGAAAAAAGGTTTGAAGGGTCGAAATCTGTTCCACTGTACTTTATAATAATTGTAAATATCCGGTAAATTTACAGGGGAGTTCACTCTGGGAGTTGTTTCCGGGGGATTCGAAGGTTATGTAGGTCAAGATTTTTGCTATTGATCCTGTTTTATAGAAATAATTTGTCGCATAATGGGTGAATTTAGGAGAAAGATTGTGTCAAAATACCAGAAAAGGTGATAATTATGATCAATAAACAAAAGTAATGCACACTCAGTAAAATTGGATTTGAAAAATAGAGGTGGACAGCAATTTTTGTCGCCAGGGGGAGACTGTAAGAACGGCGCATGGAAAAAGAATCGAAAGATTCGAAAGCGATATTATTAAAACAGCGATTACATAATCGCTGTTTTAAAAATCGTCTTTCATAGGCGAACAGTGGTAAGAACTTATTATGATTTTATGAAAGAATGTTGTCTGTGGCACTGGTTAAATATAATATCAGGGACGTATCGATAAGTGCACTGGCAGCCGAGATGTGACTAAACCACTTTTTAATTAGAGTTAATCACAAACAAACCAACTTGTTATCACTATTTATAAAGCCAATAGTGACAGTTTATAGTTCATAAAGTCCTGATTCAAACCTAGCCAGGAAATGTGAGGAGGTTAGATGCAGCTGTTTAATTACATGAAAGTGGTGAAATAACATACAAAACACTAATCAAGCTATTATTGAAGTTGAATATATGTCATACTCTGTGAAAGCGGGCTCAATACGTCTGCAAAAAAGTATTGATCCTTGTCAGCCTGCGCGGAATGACATGGGCCGAAATTTTCTGCATGTCAACAGACCATTCTACCTCACTATTCAATGATTCAGTCAGTTTTTAAACAAAATGGGTTTTTAGATCCATAATTATGTGAAGGGTTGATTGGTATAATGCATTACGAGGTGCATTAAGCCCCCTTTTCTCAGAGCATGGCTCACATGGTTCGAATGAAGTTGGTTAAACTATGCTTGCTTTTTTGTTCTTTTCCTCCTCCGCATTCAGACGTAAGAGGCGCCTCAGGAATGAAAAAGCACCCGACAATTTAATTCCTCGTCACTAAAATACTTGCAAACAGGCCGAAAATAACCTTGAAATTTGAAGCATGTGTATTATCAAATGACTTCTTTCGGCCCAATATAAACAAGTTTTACTTTCTTCTCAAAGGTGTGGGTGCCAACGCTCGGCTGTAAGTGCTTGATTTTCGAAAAAGGGACATAACTGTCAAAAATATTTTAATGGTTACTTGCCCCTGTTGTATGAGTTCCCCTTTTGTTAGTTAACAACTTGTCCAAGTTTGAAGTAAATATCTTCAGTAAAAATAGAGATATTACAAAAAGTCAAAAGATTTCGTACGAAGACGCCAGGGCTATGATACTAACTTGTCGTTTTCTTTGAAAACAGCCGAGCTAACTAGCGGACTTTCTAGATTAAAGATCAGACTGCACGTCTAATCTTGGATCTATGCCGTCCGCAAACGCTATGTTGGTTCTAACGGCCATAGCTGGCAATAAAATCACAGCTCATGAGACCAGTAAATACGACGAAAGTCCGTTGCTTGTAATCAGTGCTCTATATACACGGGCAATCTCCGGGCAGAGTTGTCGTTCGTTACTCTCACCATACATCTCTGCAATGGGCTAAATGACAAGAATCTTGTCAAACCGAGGAAAACATGTTTTGTTACTGTCTAACTGTTTCATGTGTAACATAATAAAGTAGACAAAGGAAATATGATTCTGGATACATTATAGGTGCATTCAATCTGATGAATTTACCTGTATACAATGGAACTATTTTTTCAAGCTTCTTTACTGATCAGAATCTTACGCCAATTGTAAAAAAATGGCTGCGCCCATGAATGATGACAACAGCTTCGACACACCGATGGAGCTAAGTTTGTAATATTAAAAAACAAGTTATCGTCCTTTAAAAGACATTTAAGCTTTTCAGAAAATCCCTCTTTTTCACATTTCCAACCACTAAGTCTGATTGGCCATATGCTGTTTGAACAGCACACAAAATAATCGATATTGGTCTTTCTTTCACCGGCGTCATTCGGCATACCTCGGGTGATGGGAGCCATCATATCCCTCGGCTGTATCTGGTGGATTAATATGCATCAGATCGATACATATCCGGAAATACGCCGGTTTACCGTTCTGAAAATTGTAAGGCTCCTCTTAAAAAAAGAAAACTTGAGTTTCAGTTTTCTATCGAAATCTTTCTAACTATGTCTCAGTTGAGTTGGCAAACAGTTCCTACATTCATTATTTATCAATTCCGATTAAAGTTTTCACCGACAGATAAACAGATGTGAATAACTTCATCGAGGTTGTTTATGTCGTTGCTAAACGACTGACAGTGGCGCGCCATGTATAAGATCACGTGATTCGCAGTTCAAATGGAAACGACCGTTATACGGACGAGGTTAGATGTAGGTACGGAATCGGCCGAGTTGTGACGAGTGCACCGGCGTTTGTGTCGCCATTTTGAGTTGTGGTCATGTGACGAAAATATCGCGTGATTACGGACTACTTTCTGAGCCAACTACAGAGGTGAATAGGAATGATCCGTAGTGCAAGAGAGTGATACACGGGTAGGAAACTCCATATTCAGAGCCAATGGCTCTGACGCCTAAATGTTGTAGTGGTTTTCTGGTTCCGAAATTATCGGCTGAAAAACAGGAAAGCTTGTCATTCTTTGTATTCATGTGTTCTTATGTCTTTGAATTTCGGAAGAAAAAAAAAAGAGAATGTCATGCAATGCTCTTGTCTTTCGACTTACTTTCAACACCATGGAAAGATGTAGAATGTGTACAGAGTTGTCTGAATCATTTGTGCAGGTGGTTGAACGTAGCCGAAATAATACATGAAGGACCTTATAAGCAAAACTCTGTCTTATTTGTTAATTTAATGGCAATATCAGTCTGAAATTAGGTCCTTGACGTATTATTTCGGCTACGGTCAACCCACGGCACAAATGATTCAGACAACACTGTACACATTCTACAACTTTCCATGGTGTAGAAAACACGTTGAAAGACCAGAGGATTGCATGACATTCTCCTTTTTTCAAAATTTATAGACAGAAGAACACAGTAGTACACAGAATGACAAGCTTTCCTGTTTTTCAATTGTTTATTATTTTTTTAGCCGACACTTTTGGAACCAGAAGGCCTACACAACATATACTCGTCAGAGCCATTGGCTCTGAATATGAAGTTTCCTACCCGTGATATATCTAACCCACACGCACTTGTTTTTGTTTTATTGTCTTATGATATAAGGTTATAGAGGGCGATGTTTTTAAAAAGATGCAAGCGTCTGTGATCTTGGCGATGGCGCCGTATTTAGCCTGGCTAGTGTCTCGAGATGTACTTTAGTACGTTTGTTGCAGCTGTTTTTAAAACAACGACTCAAAATCAGATTTCCTTTCGGCAATTTGAACACAAAATCTCTACAAAAACTGGCGATATATATTTGCAAAGATGACATTTAAATGAAGACATTGACGTGAAAAATATGAATAAAAGAGATCTTAACTTTTCTGTGCACCTTCTTACCTCAAGAGGTAAGAAGAAATGCCCTGCTCTGTGATAAGGCGGTTTAATGCATCTGCAAAAAGTATCAACCCATCTCAGCCTCCGCAGTCCGCGAAGGCTGACATGGGTGGATACTTTTTATTATGGGTCAATATTCTGCATGTCCGAGGACCATTCTACCTTATGAATTAGTCCGTTGTCAGATCAAGGATAATTTTACGACATAATTTAGTGTGTTGTTAGACAAAATAGTTTTTTTTTTATCCATAACTATGTAACGACTTGCTTGTTATCTTGCATCACATAGATGCATTAAAACGTCTTTTACTAGGGCATGGTTCATTTGAAACGTGTAAAGTACTAACCTTGTAAACGCGTCGGCTTAATCCAAGTAGACCTTTTCTCGTGGTTATAAGATCATGATCTCGAGTCACGTGATGGCATTTGGGGGGAGCAGGAAGGTTTGTTTCCGTACGGTTTACGAGAAAAACCGACACTTTATAGTGATATTGCCTCACTAAATATCAAAGTATATTAACTTTTTCGTCATTGTAGACAACACCAGAAGCTTTTGTGGACAGTGTAGATCAAGATCGGACTGCACACAACGTGCAGTCTGATCTCTGATCTACACTGTTCAGCACTGTAATTAAGATTATGAACAAACTGTCTGTTCATCTTAAAGTGGATCTACATTTGTTGTCATTGAAAAATTGCAATTTATTTACTCGGTAGTGAAAGAGTTAAACAGCTTTAAGGATAGGGCACCCTAATGGGATTCTTGTAACATCGCCTATCGTCGCCGAAAAAACGTACGGATTCGGCTAAGACTCGGGTAATCCGTAATCGATCGGCCGATAGACGCTACGGATTACCCGAGTCTTCGCCGAATTCGTAAGATTTTGGCGATGAAAGGCGATGTTACACGAATCCCATTAGGATGCCCTATCTTTAAAAGAAAGTTTTTCTTTATTAGAATCTACAGTTTTAAGGTAAATTATACTCTGTTTTTCCCCATGTCTCCTTTCAGACGCAAGAGGGAGGAACAAGAAGAGAGACGAAAAGCGTCAGACAGAAATGCTGGTGTCAATGGAAGTTTGCTTCCACAAAATTATATCGTAAGTCAACATGTTACATCCGTTTAAGTAAGTTTTCTATTATTTCTATATTTACCATCTGTGTGGACTGCTGCAGTTTTACCACTTGGCACTCTTCCCCCTGAATGCATTTTGTTCGTCTTAGCACCTTGAGCTGAACTGGGTATGTTACCTCCCCTTTTTTGCTTAATTAATCCATGTGAGCCACGCTCTGACCAAATGGGGATTTAATGCATCTCCATGATGCATTATACGAAACAAGTCGTCACATAATTGTGGATCCATAAAATTCACTTTGTCTAACAACCGACTTAATCACGAGCTAGAATAGTCGCTAGACATGCAGAAAATTTACCCAGCAAAAAGTTTCGACCCATGTCAGCCTGCGTGGAATGCGCAGGCTGACATGAGTCGAAACTTTTTGCTGATGCTGAAACCCCCATTTTCACAGAGCACGGCTTATGATATTTTTTTCTAGTAAAACTTATTAACAATTAGCACTGTGAAGACAAGATTAGATGCCTTTTTTGATAGAATCTTCTGTGCAGTCAGTCTGGTCCTGATGCTGATCTTGATCTACTCTGTCCGACTTACAGAATACGCTCTGGCCGAACTGATCTCGATAGTTATGTTTGAGTCCTTTGTTCGAACTAAAATGTCCATTTCTAGTTGCCAAAACATAACCCTTGTCGTGCTGAAGCCAGATTTAATTGTTTATTCGGATGGTCGGAGGACGTACAGTCTGATCTTGGACCTAGATCTACACTCTCTGCTTCTTTGCGAGATGTTCTGATAACAGTATAGATCAGTGCTGAATGCCATGCGTCAAACATTTCTGTAAGCAAGGAAAACCCAAATATTTCATTTTCTTATGCTGTTTTGGCCTGAAGGTTTCACAAACTATTGGACAGTGAAGGTCATTGATCAGATGGCACGTTTTGGTGCGATCTGACATTGATCTACACTGTGTGCAAAGGTACCTTATGTTGCCCATTGTAAGCCAAGAGTGAAAAAAAATAGGTAGAAAAAAATGATATGAAAAAATAAATAGTAGACGACGTTTAATCAGTGTTGCTCAAGAAGGATCGCTTGAAAAGATACGATTCAGTTTACTTTTGCACACAACTGTAGGTGAACATACATTTTTGGAAAGAAATGTAATGAGACCTAGGCCAGTATTTTGGCCAAATACTAGTATATGCAAATAAAGAAGCCCGTATGAATCTAGGCACCAACAAGGTTTGGTGCTGAAATACTTGACTCAGTCAAATGCGACTGAGAAAAACAGAAGAAAAAAAAATAGATTTAAGCATTTCTACACCCTCTTCCTCTCTGTAGCCACAAAAAGGCAAAGGACCGAATATCTGTAGGGATATTTTTATTCCTGTTCATTATCGCAAGTAATGATGGCGCGAAGCCATTGTTATGGTAGGGCAATAGATTGGCGTATTAAACATTTAAACAAAGGACTGATAGTATTAATAGAAGTGATGGAAGAAATTCGATGGGTTTTAACAGTTGACCATTTCATTAAAAATTCATTTATCTGACGGTTGACAACGTTTTTTTTTTCTAAGATTCAGATAGCATTATTTCATGATTATTTTTCATAGAATCGCCTATCTAAGCGTTTTGCATGCGGTTTTAGATGTTTTGAAAGTGGTTTGGGGTGTATGCGGTTTTAGGTGTTAAGAAAGTGGTTAGGGTTGTATGCGGTTTTAGGTGTTAAGAAAGTGGTTAGGGGTGTAATGACAGTGGTTGGCTGTTTTTCGAGTGGTTTGGGATGTTTTTGGGTGTTTCTCTTTCTTTTGATCTGCGATTCAGACTTTTTTAATCTAGGCCATGTGAAAACTACGAAACGAGGCCAATTTCTACCCTAGAACTAATTCTTTGACATTTAATTCTGAGGTTCATTGACATAACGACGTGAGACTTGAAAAATCAATACCTGCAAAAGGCCGGAACTGTTTTTTTTTTTTCTTTAAAAAAGTTACTACACGGACGTTATCTGCTTTTATATTAGGGAAGGTTTGCTATACAAGGACTTGTCGTTTTCAAGGGCAGGCAGAGATATCTTATTCATCATACGTACCAGAAACTAGAAACAAGCTTCTCACTCTTTCAATTATGTTTGTTTCAAAACACTCTGTTAAAGAGCCGGCAAAACTATGCCAGTAAAAACAAAAAAGGAAAGACAGGAATGATAAATATGTTTTGTTTAAATTGGGAGGGAAAGTGCGGGGGAAATTTGCGACTGATCGCAGCAAGTGGTTGCTCCTTTTCCTACATTGTATAACAAATTTGTCTTCGGTAGGGGCATGAAAGTCTTGCTTGTTCGGTTACGGGTTTCCAAACCTCTGGGCTTCTAGAGCTTTCTTTGTTTGCATCTATCATCGTTTTGGTGACGCGAATGTTCTTGTGACGAAAGTTTGCCTTTCTATCCCGTAAAGTGGTATGTTCTCCGCCAGCTTGTTGTGACAGGTTTGAAATACTGCTTGATTCTTGTTCGAGTCTCGCATGCAATAATAATTGAGTTATATTCTATGAAAACGTCGTTTAACTGATTTGCAAAAAAGTATCGACCCCTATCAGCCTGTGCAGTCCGCACAGGCTGACATGGGTCGAAACTTTTTGCTATTAATACATTTTCTGTATGTCAAAGGACCGTTCAGCCTCACGCTTCGGCCGGTTTCTAGTCAAAATGGGTCCATATTATGCATCATCTTGCATAGTAAAATGCAAATATTACGAAGATGCATTAAACCCCCTTTTCCGAGAGTCACTGCCCAGTTATACTCTATATTACCGAGAATTAAATTTAATGTTCGGTATTAAATTTTGATACCACAGACGTGATTGGTCGAACATAAGCACATTTTTGGAAAACTGGACGCGTAATTTTTTAATTTAATTTTTGGCAACATTAGCATAGATCTAATAACATAGTTTTTAAAAAAATGCTTGTGACGTATTTTGGAGGAAAGAGAAAAAATTGAAAAAATAAAATTGCTGATAGCAGAAAAATATCGGTGACTTTAGTGTCGTTTCATTTTGGTGAACTTGTAGGTTAGAACTATTTACTCGTTGCATTCGTGGTCAGTATTTTGAGCCTCTGTTCTCAGATAAGATTCAAGATCAAACTTCACAAAAAGTGCAGTCGATCATTAACATCTCAGTGCGATATTTTGTGACAATCTAGCTATACCTCCAATGAAACTAAAATATTTGGGTTTTTCTCATATTACACACTGAATTAAAGAAACACACAAATACAGAAATACAGAAATTCAACTCCTTTCTTGTTTATTTCTTCGGTTTTAAATGCCGATAATCCATGTCAAGAAGAAATTCCAAAAAGTAACTATTATTTTGATGATCATATTTTCTTATCAGATATATAGCTTTTTTGTATATTTTTCTTTTCCTGGTGCCAGAAGCAAGAGGTAACATTTTATTATCCTAGTTTTCTGTACTTCGGTCACACATGTTGTCAGTTTCTACTCTTTGCCAAGAAATCCCGAGTTTGAACGACCCAAAATAATCGACTTTGAAAACATTGTGGGAAAAGGAGAAAATGCTGGTAACCAGCATTTTTTTCCTTTTCCCACAATGTTTTCTACTTTCTACTCTATGAAAGACGAATTTCATGTTTTAAGTAACATTTGTCAGCTACAACTGCTCTGATTTTGGACAAGCCTGAAAACTTGTCATTTGGTAAAGTGTCGGTGTCTTAGAATTTCACTGCTAGAAAATCTCCTCACTGTCCTAGAAGCGGAACCTAGTTTCTGTACTTGTGTCGTATATGTTGTGTCGTATGGTGTGATCAGTCTACCTCTTACTGGCTTAGGGTCTATGGTTTCACTGTGTTTGATCCAGAACATAGTTCCTCTACCATTTCACGCATGTTTACGAGATCTAGATTAGTGTGGGTGTTGTGATAAATCGATTGATTGAATGGTTTTTTACGCCTCTTTCATCATTATTTCAGTCATAGCATGGCGGAAGCTCACAAATTCATGTATTTCCTGGATTCCACCAGTACTAGGCTAGGGCTCTGAAGTGTCTTGCCCAAGGACACTCTTAAAGGCCCAGTAAAGGCAAAAATATCGAAGCAGGTGTCATAATACATGTAAATTTAAATCTTATCATTTAAAAGTATGAAAAATAGAGATGACAGTCTGTTATCGTGTAGTCGGACGATATGTTAGTCGCTGGCAGGGAAAAAAAAATTAAAATCAGGCAGAAAGTAAACAAAAGAGACAGCTACCTGGCAGGTTTTAACATAGTTTTGAAATTAATTTCGGCAACTAACACTTGGACCGACCGTATAATGACAGATTGTCATCTTCACAATAATTTCCATACTTTTGAATGGTATGGTATAAATTCACTTGCATTTAAACACCCGGTTTGTTTACTTTTTGGCTTTATTGTTACTTTAAGAAAAACCTAGTGGATCCAGTGAGGCTCGAACCCGGGGACTCCAGGTCACGAGTCCTACTTTTTATCACTGAAGTACGCTGAACCCATGTGTTCTGATAAGTCTTAATCCCTTGCCACACAATCCAATCTTTTAACGGCCCTGGTGATAGTGCTATTGAAAACATTGTGGGAAAAGGAGAAAATGCTGGTTACCAGCATTTTCTCTTTTTCCCACGATGTCGTGTACCCTGGTGGTCAGAATATTTGACTTGATGATATATTGAACAAAAAGTAGGTGACTTACACTCATGTGCTTAACACCATCACAACCAGGATCTCTTCAGCTTTATCTATCTTAGATGACCTTATTTACGTGAGCGCTGTAGGACCAAAGGCCCTCTTGTTTTCTGTCACGAACGTCTCGTATGTCACTTGTACTTATCAGAATTGCCTAAATAATTTTTATGAGGTCAAAAAGCAAAAAGTGTAAGGTAGAACTACATGACACTACCTACACTTAAAAGCAAATAAACCATCCAATATCTGTGGGTCAGATGTCCATGTTGTCAGTTTTTCTCGGGTGGCTCTGGACAGCATGACAAGGAAACCTTTTTTGTGTGTGTGTGCCGTAGAATTAGAGGAGTAGTTCTTCCCTTATCGTAGCACATTTGGCAGCATTTCCTTGCTGATTTTGCTAAATGCATTTTTTATTGTCTATCGTAGGGTTAGGCCCCGCTCTTACTGGGGTTTGAACATGGACTTTTATTATTTGTTCATTTTGGTATATGAGAGGCGAAGCGTTGTGTTTAGTTTCACTGGCCACTGTCCCATGCTGTAGTACCATACTAAGGAAGCTAGATAAGAGTTTTTGTTTCATTGATTATTCATAGTCTCAAAACAAGTGGCTGCTTGTGCAATGTCATGTGTACACACTTTCAGGTAGTTGAATTTGACTCAGATACGCTTCTCTTCGCAACAACAAATAAAGCATTCAAGTACCTTTTATAAGAATATAGACCGCAGAATCCCGAGTTTTAAACGACGTATAAAAAGAAGGCTTTTGAAAGCTATGTGTAATTGAAGAAATGCTGATAACCAGCGTGTTCTCCTTTTCTCATAGTGTTTTTTACACTATCAAAGAGAGAAATCATCATTTGAAAATCATTTAACTTGTCGTCTGCAAATGCTTTCAATTTGTTGGAGTCCAAAATTTAATGCAGTACAAATAACTCATTACCAGCTGAAACAATTTTGACCAAGGCGACTTTGCTGACATCACTGTGGAATATGAACAATCAAGACGAATAAAACCATTTGGTACCACAGGCGAAAACAGTGACTTTTGCAGATGGCATAGATCAAGATCAGACTGCACAGAACGTGCAGTCTGATCTTTGATCTATACCGTCCGCTTGTGTAGTCAAGCCTATACTATCAAAATCTTTTTAGGTTTCAGTGAATTGTATTTAGAGCTGTTGAAAGAGGTTGAGTTTATTTATTTTGGCGCTGAAAGAGTAAAAGGGCCGTGTAGCGTCTGCCCAAGTGTTAGTCGCTGGCAGTAAATATGAATTTTAAACATGGTCAAAAGTTAGCAGGTCGCTCTATCTTTCGTTTACCTTTAACTTGATTTTAAAACTCAATTTTACACTTGGACGGACAGTACAATAACAGATTGTCGTCTTCACAATGAGTTCCATGCTTTAAAAAAGGTTTTATTTAAATTTAAATACATTTTAACACCGGCATTGTTACTTTTTGGCAGCTACAGGGCCTTTAAGGTCAGTATGTGGCCATATATGAAAGTAATGCGGTAAAAGTAGATATTGCTCGTATCGAACAATTTTATCCGCATCCGCAGTATTTTCAAAAGCCGTACATTGTAATACAAACACGAAATTCGTCGTTAGGAAGCATTCTGTTAGTAGACTTTGTATCTTATTTCTTAATAACTAATGTTTTATATCCTTTTGATATAGAGAGTTGTACATGTACAGTATCTTCATTAAAATGAGTCATGTTCTGTGAAAAGGGGAGTTTAATGTACCTGCAAAACGTATCGACCCAGGTCAACCTGTGCATTCTGCGTAGGCTGACCTGGATCGAAACTTTTGGCTATTGGTCAAAGGACCGGTCTACCTCCTGATTCGGTTGGTTTTACACAAAATGGACTTTATTGATCCATTATTATTTGATAATTTTGTTGTTATAATGCACGGAGATGCATTTAACCCCTTTTCCCAGAGCATGGCTCAAATGTACACCTATTTTATCCGTATGCTAGTCTGGAATTTTGTAAATAAAGTCATTTAACTCCCAACAGCTTGAGTAAGTTGTCCACACAGACCTGTTTGTGTATTAACCCCTCTTTATGTTTATTTATTTGTATAGATAGGAGTTTAAACCCCTTTGTCAAACTTGAACCAAGAGATAGATCATCAATTTGAAGCAATCAAACTTCGGCTCTTGCATTTATAGGAGTTCTTTTACGGATTGTATCGATTAAGGATAGGGCACCCAAATGGGCACCCTAACAGGATTTGTGTAACATCGCCTTTCATCGCCGAAAATCATACGGATTCGGCTGAGACTCGGGTAATCAGTAATTCATGCGGGGAACCAGCGTCCACCGGCCGATCGATTACGGATTACCCGAGTCTTAGCCGAATCCGTACGATTTTCGGCGATGTTACACGACTCCCGTTAGGGTGCCCTTTCCTTAACTCTTTTCCAAACGACAAAAATAGACTTTTCTAAAATTGAAAGCATTCGTAGACGACAAAGTAAATGTGGCTCTTAGGATGTGATTCATCTTTGACAGAGTAGAAAACATTGTGGGAAAAGGAGAAAATGCTGGTTACCAGCATTTTCTCTTTTTCCCACAATGCTTTCTACTCAGTCAAAGACAAATCACAATCATTCGAGGCTCATCTTGTACGTCGTCTGCAGATCCTTTTAGTATGGATATGTCCTAAATATTGTCGCAAGGTAAAGAGTCAACCGTTTAATAAGATATCGAAAAGAGCAGCCAAAGATCAGACTGCACACCTATGCAGATGTTTCTTTATCATCTTTTAATACATAAATACATACACGCAAAATGACCACAACTGTCGATGCGCCATAAAACAACATTCGTTCCAACCTGTCTGCAAAGGACATGTCACGGGTTCAAGTTCGACTATCAAAATCATATGGTCTTTATTTGTATTCTAATATGAATTGTAGTTCTTTTTCACGATTCTGTATACTAGTAACTTCTCGGACGTCATTTCACTTAACTTTTTATTAACTTTTATATTAAGTCCATGATCAAATCGTTAGTGGAAGAATCTGAAAGAAGAAAGCCGCCCCTTAACAACATACATTATTAACATGAATAAAAAATTGTGGTACTTAACATTTACCGAGTATTCGCTCTTTTAGTCACAATTTGTTTTCTAAAGTGGCATACGACACGGCGAAAGAAAGTCGTATTCTTTGAGTAATGCATTTTTTGTATAACTTCTTAATTGACACCTATTCAGTGTACAGATCATGCGATATGCTTTACATAAAGAAAATTTTGTGCCGGGTATGAGCATTTCTATCTGTTTGCATCTATTCATGTATCATACGTTATTCGTCTGTGTTTTAATTTAGAAAATATAATATACATCATCATCATTTAAGCATGTCAAATGTTGCTCAAAGACAGGACATGTTTTGCTAAGATTCTTAGGGTTGGGGCCAGGAAAACAAGAACTAACAGAGCTTTGTATATTGTGAAAGATGTATTCGGAAATTTGTGTGCTGCAAATTTTTTTTAGTCGGAAATAATTAACGCAACAAAATGGGATATAGATTCAAAAATAAACGAATTATGAATAAGCCTTTCTATTATGCATGCATTTAGGTTTTATTAAGAAGTTTTCCCTGTTTATGATTTATTTTTTAATTCTTTCAGCAACCACGAGTGATGGATAAACATAAATATGGGAATGGGAACCATATGCCGGTACCAACCCAGGACAGTAAAGTGTTTAACGATTTCACAGTTATAGAATACAAAAGGGAATACAAAACTACATCAGTGTAGCTATCAAAATGTGAAGTATTTAAAAGTTTATTTGATATAAATATATATTCCCTTTTTTGTTGCTGTTGCCATAGCTACCTTACAAATGAAGGCATTAACTTTGTGCCATTAGGAGTAATACAAATGGGAGATTTGGTGAAATAGAGACGCTTATTGTTTTGAAATATTTGTTTTCGAAACACGAAATAGTCACCAATATGTACGTTCTTTAACAGCAGAAGATAAACTGTGTTTGCTGTGTATTCTTTGTGTAAGACAGATATGTATTTCAGCCTCAGATATTACAAGAAAAAGATGCATTTATATCTACATATTTGTGTTCCACCATTGTGACGGCATCACCATTTTGATGACGTCATCATCATTGCACTGCAGTGGAAAGATTTCAGCTGAGACTTTGCCCATTACAAAGATTTTGTTCATAATGTGTGATACTGAGACGTTTTGGGGATCAATATAGTTCACATCAAATTTCGACCCTGGTACAGCCTTTTCTACCGCTCTTTCTTGTGTTTTAGAAGCGGCATTAAGACAAAAAAGTCGCCTGCAGAATGTAATTAGTTAACTCTTTACCAGACGATAAAATGTTTGACTTGTCCAATTTGAAAGCAGTTGCAGAAGACAAATGTGGCTCAAATGATGAGATATTTCTGAGATGGCAGAAAACATTGTGAGGAATGGGGAAAATGCCGTTTGCTAGTGTTTTCTTATTTTCCAATGGTGTTTTCAAAAGCCTATAACCTTAGGACCGTTAGAATTCGGGATTGTTTAGCAAAGGGTTACTGCCACATAAGACTAGATTTTGGCCGAAATACATTTCGGTATATGAACAAAAATCATAAAAACGCTTCTGTTAACTCTTAGAGAAAAACAAAAGGAAAAAAAAAGCAACAAAAATTCACTTACCATTACTAAGACTCGAATCTTCGACATTCAGTACAATATTTCAACAAATCTACCGACTGAGCTACTCTCATAGCATACCATTCTCAGAGGCAGTCCATCCGATTTTGATCGAACTTCACAGAAATTATCCTGCTATGAATGATATTCTTCGTTGGGTTTTTTTTTTTTTTTTCAAAGAATTTAATTCCAGTAAATACTCTACTTGCCGTGGCAACAGTACAAATTTTTTTTTAAAAAAAATAAAAAGTCATGTCCGGAATTATAAGGCCTAGAGCAACCAAATTTGGCATGTAGCGTCATCTAGTTGACCTCTACCAAATATTCTCATATTATAGCCCTAGGGTCAAAATAGGCCCCACCCTGGGCAGTCCCAAGTTTTATAAGGGCTTTCATAGTGAAAACTTTGAAAATCTTCTTCTTCCTTACCATATAGCTTAAGCCTATCAAATTTAGTATGTAGCTTCATCTAGTAAACCATTATCAAGATTGTACAAACTATAGCCCTTAGGTCAAAATTGGCCCCACCCTAGGGTCGCAAGTTTTACATAGGTTTATATTGGGAAAGCTAAAAAATCTTCAGGCCTAGGCTACCAAATTTTGGATGTTCATATATCTTCATCAAGTGCTCATCTATTAACAATGTTCAAATTACAGCCTTGGGTTAAATTGGCCCGCCCCGGGGGTAACCAGTTTAAGGTAGGCTTTTATATTGAAAATGTTCTTATTCCTAACTATAAATTCTACTGCTACTAAATTTCCTACATAGCTTCATCTAGTGGATCACTAATAAGTTCATTCAAAATTTAGTTAACTAATTAAAGCTTTTGAGTCAAAATTGGCCCTACCCTGGGGTTCACAACTTTCTTAAACCTTTTCGTTGAAAAAAATTTTGAAAGTTCTCTTTCTAAACCAGTTGTCCTAGAACTATAATTTATGGTATGTAACATGATATCATGGACCTTAATTAGAGTGTTGAAGTTATTGCCAGTGAGTCAATAGAAGGCTCCGGAGGAGGTGGGATGTCACAAATTATTCTCTGGTGTATGATTAAGGGCTATTCTTGCCTTTTGTGTTAGAAAACTTCTTGTAGAAATACTCTTTGTGAGAGGTCATTCACATTCGGTATGACTGATACTAGATTAGAAGTACCTGTATTTATTAAAGTCAACTTAGTTGCTTGTTGGAAAGACACCACTTTCTTGTACGCTCTTGAAATACAAGTCTCTAAGAGTTTGATGATTGTTAATCACGTGAATGGCATAAGCATTTTATTACGCAGTGGAGCGAGACAGGGTCATCAGGGCCCTCTTGTTTTAAATGCAGGTGACTACGATATAGATTATGTAGATGGTAATTCGGGGACAATATTCACAGAACCTTTCCCATATTGATCTTATTCTAAACTTCCAAAACTAGCCTACTGTTTGGTTAACTCTATCCTTACTGTTGGCGACACCAGAAGCTTTTGTGGACAGTGTAGATCAAGATCAGACTGCACAGAACGTGCAGTCTGATCCCTGATCTACACTGTCCATTACTTTACTTTAGATTAAGGCCAAACTGTCTCTGTATCTTACAGTGGAACTATATTTATAGCCAATTAAAAGGTGTAAATCATTTATTTGGTAATGAAATACTTAAGGATAGGGCACTCTAGCATCGCCTTTCATCGCCGAAAAAACGTACGGATTCAGCTGAGACTCGGGTAATCCGTAATCGATCGGCCGATAGAAGCTGCTTCCCCGCATCGATAACGGATTACCCGAGTCTTAGCCGAATCCGTACGATTTTGGCGATGTTTACACGATGTTACACGAATCCCATTAGGGTGCCCTATCCTTAAGACGTTCTGTGTCATCTTATTAGATAATTAATTTGAAACCTGTAAGTGCTTTTGTGGACAATATAGATCAAGATCAGACAGCGTAAAATTTGCATTCTGATCTTTGATATACACTCTCTGCTACTCTGTTCATATTCTGACCAAAGTAACTTTAGGTAGCAGCATTCTGTTTTTTTTTTGTTCTTGAAAATGTCCATTTCATTATGTCAATGCTTTTAGAGTCATGCTAAAGGCTGTACCGAGGGGCTTTTTGTTGTGATAGATTAATTTTGGTGTTTGATATGATACGAACCGACCGTCCACTGGTGTTGTGAAGTTCATCATTAATCATTGTAAAAGACATTGTGAATGGGAAATATTTGGGTGTTGGGAACATTTAGGGCTTTTTTTCTTTATTTATGATTAAGTTTGCTGATTTGATGTAAGTTCATTATCATATTTGATTATTATATTGGAGCCACGCTCTGTGAAAAAGGGGGCTTAATGCATCTCCGTTATGCATTGTACCAAGCAAGACATCACATAATTAAAGATCCTTAAAATCCACTTTGTCTAACAACCCACTGAATCATGAGGTAGAATGGTCCTTGGACAGGCAGAGAATTTAAAATTAGCAAAATGTTTTGGCCCAGGTCAGCCTGCGCGGATTGCGCAGGCTGACGTGGGTCGAAACTTTTTGCAGATGCATTAAGCCCCCGTTTTACAGAGCATGGTGCATTTCATTAAACCAATGGCTTGCGTCTGCTAACCTTAACTATCACAGCGACTGTAAAATTGCGACTATTTTAGCCCTTGCATAAACAATCATATATTTTTTATGACCCTGTGGGAGAAAGCATTCAAAAGACTGGGGGAAAAGGAGAAAATGGTAGCAACCAGCAATTTATTCTTTTCCAACAATGTTGTCTTTTCCTCTTTAAAAGCCAGTCATTTGAGTCAGGCTTGATTTTTTGTCTACAAACGTTTGCAATGCTACTTTTTACAAGTCCAAAATTATGTCATCTTCTTATAGGGCGTTTAGTTATAGAAAATCTTTAAATACTGTGGAAAAAGCAGCCTCTGTTTATCATATAGTCACTCCTTTTCCTCTAAAACTTTCGGGCTGTGCCATTTGCATTAGCCTAGACTATGGTATTTGAATGGAAAAAATTAAAAATTTCTGTACTGGCTGAGTTTAGGCCAACTTAACCCTTTGCCAGATAAACCCAAGTTTTGACGACCCGTAGGAAGCAAACTTTTGAAAACATTGTGCGGCAATGAGAAAATTATATTATCCAGCATTTTCTCATTTTCCCGTTATTTTTGCCACCCTTTTACAAAGTTTTGGTTTAGGTGAAACTACTGCAAGTACTTTCGATTTGGAAAAGTATAAAAGTATGTTGTGTTCGAATGAAACGGACCGCAATGTGGACAAAGGCCGTATTCATGTTATAAAATTTGACAGTGGAAACCCCAATGAATTAGACGCATCATTTTTTTCTAACCATTTAAATGTTTTGCATGTGCCCTGATTTCATTTTAATTTTTTGTTAATTTGACTCGGTTTTTATTTTTTCAAAGAAAACTTAGGGGTATTATTATAGCCCATCTGCGTTGCCGTGAATAGGTTATTAGAGTAATATGTTGTAACGGGGCTAATTAGTTTATTGTCCCCCACCCCTGCAAAAATGTCTTTTTTCTGGGCCATACTGGTATCAGCCTGTTTGTCCGTCTACATACATTCAAGCCTCGCGGACTGTGCAGGCTGAAATGGGTCGATACTTTTTTGCAGATGCATTTAAGCCCCTTTTCACAGAGCATGAATCGTGTATATCTCTGACGTTAACACACGCTTGTTAAATATTTCCGTACTGCAGACAACACCAGAAGCATTAGTGGACAGTGTAGATCAAGACCAGACTGCAGAGAACGTGCAGTCTGATCTCTGATCTACACTGTCCACTACTTTATTTTAGATTAAGGCCAAACTGTCTCTTTATCTTGCAGCGGAACCATATTTATAGCCAATGAAAAAGTGTAATTTATTTACTTGACAATAAAATAGTTAAGACACTTGTGACGTTAACACGTCCCTCAGTTGTGCTGTCAGTGCTTTGAAATTTTGCACAATCATTGAATTGTGGGTGGGCTAGACGCTATTTTCGGATGCCCCACTCCCTCTTGAAGCGTTAAGGATTATCTACCCTTGAAAGTAGCCTTTTTTTTTTTCTGGAGAAAACGACGAGGTATTGTCATAACCATTGCATGTCCTTCGTCTGTGTCTTCGTCGTCGTGCAGAAACTGTTATTTTACAATATCTCTATTACTACTGAATATATTTCCTTTAAACTTAGACAAATTGTTAATTATTATAAAGGAAACCTATACAACAAGGGCAGGTTACTACCAAAGAATATTTGACGCAGTTATGGCCCTTTTTTTAAAACTTAAAAATTCACTGATAATCAAGCAACTTCAGCCGAGCCTTGGTACCCGCATGCGGTGCTCTTGTTATGGGATACATGTTGGGTTGAGAGGTGACCTAGTGGTCAACACGCTGGCATACCACTCCGAAGGTTCGGAGTTCGATTGCCGACCACGGAGTATGTTTTTCAGAACCGCGTGTTTTCCTGCAAAACAAGCGTTGAACTGGTTGAAAATCCAAAGGCAGCCCAAGTATCGGAGCTTTACACCGAGCATGTAAAAGAATCAAGAGAATCTATTTCAAGACCTAGAGTATCGAACCGGATTTTCTTATATTCGACTCTTTTTCTCACCGTCTCAATCTGCACCAGTCAGATATGTACAGATAATAACAAGCACATATAAATGTGCCATACTCTGACAAAAGGGGGCTTAATTCATCGCCGTAATACAGGATACCAAGCTAGTAATCACATGGTAATGGATCCGTGAAATGCATTTTGTCTAGCAATCAACAGAATCATTAGATAGACTGGTCCTTTGACATACAGAAAATTGACCAATAGCGAAAGGTTTCGGCCCAGGTCAGCCTGCGCGTACTGCGCAGGCTGACCTGGGTCGATACTTTTCGCAGATGCATTGAGCCCCTTTTCAGTCCAAAGACAAGTTGATGGTTTGAAGATGTTGTGAAATTAACAAAGCCTGTCAAGAAATATGTTAGAACTCGGCACTGTACTCAAGACTGTATATTACAAAGAACAGGGGCAGTTCATTCAAGATGATGGAAGTCTACAGAAACAAGCAGACTTAGGTTTGAACATGTCTTCTTTATGACTAAAAAATATCGTAAGATTTTTTTTTTTCATTAAAATATTTCGTTCGTTCGTTTATCAAGCACTTGGCAAGGGTATTACGTCACCTTTTTGACAGTTCTGTTTTGCACTTGTTATTGTTTTATAAATATCACTTATTTATTTATAAATGGATTATGCATACCAATGGATTTTTTTTTTTGTAAACAGACAAAGGTATACGTGTATAGTGTTGGATTGATGCAGAAAATAAACAAATGCAGACGAGGAAAAGAATGCATTTGTCTATTTTTTTGCCATTAATGTAGTCCATAGTAGTTTTACATGTCTGTTTATATTAATGTTTCGCTATCACATTTATTTATTGAGTTATAATGAACTGTTATATTATACTATATATTTACCTTCCTGCTGGTAATATGAGCGTATTAATTATTTCGCAACTGAGTACAATATCATACTTACCGTTTTTTTTTTTCTTAAACTGGTTACCGTTTTTTTTTTTTTTTCTTAAACTGGTTTTTTTTCTTAAACATTGTGTGCATTGTAGAGGCTACATTTTCTGTCTGATACTCATGAAACCTGGTCAGAATGTTTGTCTTGATGATATCTCGGACAAGTTCAAAATCGGGTCACTTCGAGTCAAGAAGTAGGTCACTGAGAAAAATTTTAGAAAACCTTGTGTGCACTCTAGAGGCCACATTTTCAACCCGATACTCGTGAATCTTTTTCATAATATTTGTTTTGGTGATATCTCTGACAAGTCCAAAATCGGGTCTCATCGGGTCAAAAAGTGGGTATGGCATCCATATATATGGTGTAAGGGATGGAGAAACTCAAAAGATTTTGTCTTCGTTTTAAACCGGAAACGACAACAGGGATTGCTTTGAAGACGTTGAAAACATAAAATGCATTTTCTATCTGTCTTGCAGCCGTCAGGGGCAACACTTTGCATGATATTACAAAAACAATTATAGTTTCATAGAATAAAGATGACATGGGTTAAAAACAGGCTGAAAGCGAACTTTGGATGTATCTTTAAGATGCAATTCTGTAACATACTCTAAACAAACTGTTATTCCTAATCAAAATCTGTTGCCATCTGACAGAAAAACCAAGCGATATACTCGACATAACAGGAAATAGAACTGTAACGTTTCGTTTCAGCTACATAATTCCTGGCTAATTCAATATTAGAAAAATGCCAGTGTTAAAACTGGCATCCGAGATTTTGGAAAACTTTATTCAGCTTCTATTGACTAAAAGTTATTTCTCGGAAAGCCGTCACTGGGGACCTGTCGTCATATTTTTGTGCAGACTTTCTCCCTTATGAATTGTCAATTTTAGGTTGTGATTGAATGCTTAATTAGATTTTGTCGAATGGCGATGAAAAAGTTTGATATTCTGTGTCGAGTTTTCGTTCAACCCTTTACGAAAATCCGTATTTTTGATGACCCTAATAAAAAAAACAATTTTTGAAAACATTATGGGAAAAGGAGAAAATGCTGGTCACCAGCATTTTCTCCTTTTTCCATAATGTTTTCAACTGTTTCAAATAACAACGGTATGATTTGAGCTACATTTATTTTGTCGTTTGCAAGTGCTTTCAAATTTGACAAAATTGAAATTTTGGCATTTGATGAAGGGATAAAAAGAAGGGAAAAACCCATAAAAGAGTGTTATAACAGAAACATTGTAATGAAGTCTTAAACTGAATTGATGTAAAACGAATATTTGTGGTAGGTAGTCGAGACACATAGGGTCTGGGATAAGTTTGCATTTGAAATAGATGTTTATTAAATGAGCCCAGTGACACATTGCCACTCGATAAAATTTAGGAGAAATTGAAAGTACTTGCAGAAGACAAAATGTATGTGCCTATAGTTATGGTAATCTTTCATGAAAGGATCGAAAACGTTGTGGTACCAGTGAAAAATGCTGGTTTAAAAGACTTTCTCGTGTGGGATAAAAAATAGTTTGAAAGGAGCTAACAAATAAGTGACACTCTGGCCAAAGGTGGTTTAATTCATCAACAAGCAAGTCATCACATAATTTTTTTTTTGTTTTTAACAAGCAAATGAATCATGGGGTAGAATGACTCTTTGACATGCTGAAAGTTTACAGATAGCAAAATGTTTCGTCCAGTGTCAGCCTGCTTGGACTGCGCAGAGTGACACGAGTCGATAGCTTTTGCAGATGCATTAAGCCTCTTTTTCACAGAATATGGCTCAAAAATTTACTTGATCGTAAATCCTCGACAAATGAGCTCAGTGACCAATCTATTATTTCTGTCGTTTCTTTCTCTTTTTTAGCAAAAATTTCTGGAAGATAGATATCAGTCTGTCAATTTTTCCGGCGCTTACATAATTTATGATTGAGTCTGAGAATATGAAATTGATAAAATGCACATTCTCAAAACTTTTTTGTTTGTTGAAATCCATTATTTTATATTTGGAACATGCTCTGAAAAAATGGGGTTTAAAGCATCTCCGTGATTCATTTTACCAAGGACGACATCAAATAAATGTGGATGTTTAAAGTTCATTTTGTCTAACAATCGACTTAATCATGAGGTAGAATGTTCCTTGGACTCGCAGAAAATTTACTAAAAGCAAAAAGTTTCGATCCATGTCCGCCTGCGCGGATTGTGCAGGCTGGCATGGGTCGATATTTTTTGCAGATATATTAAACCCCATTTCACAGAGCATGGGTCATTTTTAAATTTAATCTACTTTTCTTTTTTCTACTGTTTCAGAAAGAAATGCTATCATTTTATCAACAGTTAATTTGTCGTCTGTAAATACTTTCAAATTTGGACAACACTGAAGTTTTGTTGTTTAATAAAGAGTTAAACGAAAATAATACGATATTTGTGCATAGAAAGTTTTTAAAGGAGAATTTTCACATCTTCCCACTGTTTTCTACTGTTACGGACACAACATCCACCATTTTAGCAACACTCATGTCGTCTGCATATGCTTTCAATTTGGACCAGTCTGAAATTCTGTTGTTAGGTAAAAAGTTGAACGAAAATGATATTTGTGCATAGGAAAATTTTGTGAGGAATGCAGCTATTGCATTTTGCTATTTCTCCTTTATAGTGGATGTTTTCAAAAGTTTGCAATAACTGTAGTAGTTTCAAAACTCATATTTGCATGGTAATGGTTTAATGAATGGTTTATAATAATGGCAATGTTTTTTGATGTTGTATTGTTGTTGTACTTTCACGCTGTAAATATTCATTCAGACTAGCGTTTATACTAAATTTCATTTCTTGTACAAATAAAAGAGACCACATATCATTCGTTTTCAAGTGTTTGTTGTTTTAAATTGTATTTTGGCTATATTGGTAATTTGCCAGTTAATTTATGTGATGTCTCTGTGTCCGTAGTGCATGCTTGTTTTGACGATGGTTACTTAGGAAAGTAGCCAGTGGATTGCGAAAATATTTTGTGAAGCAATGGTATAGGTCAACTCCAGGCAATTATGGCCGCCACGATATAGCTGAAATGATGTTGAAACGGGTTTACATACAATCAGTTAATGGACTGTCGGGCGTGCGTCCCTACATGTGTGCCTCAACTTTCATTTCAAACATTTTCTCTGAAACTATTGTCCCAACCAAATTTCATGCAAGTGTTCCCACCATTCTTCTCGTTCTTCTTCTAGCGCGAAATGGCCAGAGCTGTCAGTGCGCCATAAAACAACAGCATTCATTCAATCATTCATTCGTTCTTCTTCTTCTTCTTGAAAAAAATAAGACAATCTTGGTTCCATTTAGGAGAGTTTGTAATAGGAACAAAACTGAAAAAGAAGCTTGATAATTTTCAAAAGTCGACTTCTCTTCATCCACTGATTTGATATTTAACCCTTAGACTAATAAGCGCGATTCACTGACCTATTGCAGACAGTGTAGATAAAGATCAGACTGCACAGAACGTGCAGTCTGATCTATGATCTACACTGTCCGACAGGGACATATTTTTTCTTAAAATAATAAGTTTGAAATAACACCATTCGTGTTTTTAATTATTGGTTTGAAAGTTTTATTTAACTTATTTAGCAGAATAAGGTTAACTTGAATGATCCATGGGTAGATCTCTTTCAGATTAACATAGCCGCCATTGGCCTGTCTTTTTGGCAGCGGGTTTACCCCGCTGTCATAGTTCCCACATCATGTGTGCATGTATATACCGGTTTTTGAAGCCTACTATGTTTATCTAGGTCAGATTTTTGCTTCCGGTAGGTTTTGCCTGGATACGCGTGTAAACAAAACCAGTTTCGTACACTAACAAAATAATTCTGCCAGTGATATTCAAACAAAGCAGTTCAACTTGATACTGTATGTTCTCTGATAAAATTAAAACATCATGTTTCAGTTGTCTTTTTAATTTAAGGCAACAAAAGATTTCCAGCTTAGATAAAACAAAAACCGTGCCGGGTTTAACACCTCTCCACCATCTGGCACATTTATACGGTAACACAGCTCGTTGCTGGAGAACTCGGACCCTGGTGAACTCGTACCCTAATCTTAAGGGTAAGAGTTCTCTGGAGAACTTTCCGTTTTTATTTATATTAGTTTACGAGGAAAAAGTCATAGAACACACCAATTAGTAGCATGTATTCGGAGCCAGAAAAGAAATCCGCTGCCTTCAGTGCGTTAGCGCTTTGATTTACTCTATTTGAGTAGTAAAGGAGGAGAGCCTGGCGAACTACCCAGGCCAGGGGTAGTTCGCCAGGCTCTCCTCCCTGAGTGGGCTACATCACCACCCCTGACAAAAATGTGTGCTAGTTTGTCCTCCTGAAAGAATTTGCATTTTTTATTTTAGCTAGGCTCTCCTCCCCAGATGGGTTTTTTCTGCAGTTAAAGGCAAAGGGGGCGGCCAAAAATGACACATCTTTGAGTGCTCTATAGTGATCTGGCAGGCCTGGTCATTGAGTTGGACTTAGTTTTTCTACTCATATGCTATTAGGATTGCTTTATTGTTTTACTTCTATCCATTACTTGGCCTTTAAGTGGTTTCTCTTTCTAAATGTCTGAACATTGAGTTGAACTTAAACTTTTTTTACCCTACGAATGATTTTCTTTCTAAAAGCCTGATCACTGAGTTGGTCTTAGTTTTTTTAACCTATGAATGATTTTTTCTCTTTCTAAAAGCCTGATCATTGAGTTGGACTTAGTTTTTCTACTCATATGCTATTTGGATTGCTTTATTGTTTTACTTCTATCCATTACTTGGCCTTTAAGTGGTTTCTCTTTCTAAATGTCTGAACATTGAGTTGAACTTAGACTTTTTTTACCCTACGAATGATTTTCTTTCTAAAAGCCTGATCACTGAGTTGGTCTTAGTTTTTTAACCTATGAATGATTTTTTTCTCTTTCTAAAAGCCTGACCATTGAGTTGGACTTAGACTTTTTTCTTTCTAAAAGTCTGATCACTGAGTTGGACTTAGTCTTTTTCTGCAATTATGAATGATTTCTCTAAAAGACTGAGCACTGAGTCGGACTTAGTTTTTTACCCATATGCTATTAGGATTGCTTTATTGTTTACTTC
Organism: Hippopus hippopus; assembly: GCA_946811185.2. Taxonomy (NCBI): domain Eukaryota; kingdom Metazoa; phylum Mollusca; class Bivalvia; order Cardiida; family Cardiidae; genus Hippopus; species Hippopus hippopus. Next base: position 4,019,794 of record OX328096.1, on the reverse strand, counting down.
TATCCACTACTTAGCCTTTAAGTGGTTTCTCTTTCTAAATGTCAGAACATTGAGTTGAACTTAGTCTTTTTTCTGCATCTATGAATGATTCTTACTCTTTGCAGTATAACTCTCTGGAGTATAACTCTTTGGAGTACATCTCTTCTAAAAGAAAGAAGTTTGACAATTTGAATAAATGACAATTTTGAAGAAAGATAGAACTTTCGTGGTAATGGTTAGTCCTGAAAAGGACTGTTGGGTTAGCTCTGAAAAGAGCTGTGACAATTTGAAGAAATGACAACTTGAAGATAGAACTTTCGTCTGACAGCCTGAAGGTAGAACTTTCGTCTGACATCTTGAAGATAGATCTTTCGTGGTAGATGGTTAGTCCTGAAAAGGACTGTTGGGTTAGCTCTGAAAAGAGCTGTGACAATTTGAAGAAATGACAACTTGAAGATAGAACTTTCGTCTAACAGCTTGAAGGTAGAACTTTTGTCTGACATCTTGAAGATAGATCTTTTGTGGTAGATGGCTAGTCCTGAAAAGGACTGTTGGGTTAGCTCTGAAAAGAGCTGTGACAATTTGAAGAAATGACAACTTGAAGATAGAACTTTCGTCTAACAGCTTGAAGGTAGAACTTTCGTCTGACAATTTGAAGAAATGACAATTTGAAGAAAAGATAGAACTTACGTCTGACAATTTGAAGAAAGGTAGATCTTCCGTGGTAGATGGTTAGCCCTGAAAAGGGCTGTTGGGGTGGTCCTAAAAAAAGGACCTGGTTTGGAGGTTGTGTTTTTAAGCACAACCTCCAACCTTTCCGCAGGCTGGACAGCTACTATCCATCCGTCTCTTTAGCCTTTTTAGCTGCTGTGCACTCAGGTTGTACTTCAGCGAAAATGGTGGCTCGTTATCGCTGCTCCAATCTTCAGTAGAAGGCACAACGAACTCCTTTTTCTCCTTCTTGCTTTGTGGTAATTGGGCAAAGTCCCAAAAGTCCCACCCGGTAAATAGTAGTTTCTCTTCGAACACAGGATGTCTCTGTCTCCTCGCTGTCTCGGCTTCAAGCTTTTCTAACTGTCGATCTGCCTTTCCCATCGTCTTTCTTAGCTCTTCCACCGTCTTTCTTAGCTCTTCCACCGTCTTTCTTAGCTCTTCCATCGTGAAATGAAAATGAACAATGTGCGGGAAATAACGCTGGGTTTTATAGCTTTTCAGACGGATTGAACTAGTTGACCCATGACGTCATTTTCTCCTATGTTTTTCCCGCGTTGGCGTTTCATGCTGTTTTGGCTCCAAATTAATGTTATCCAATCAGAATCATCGTTGTTTTTTCTAATACTAAATGTTTTGCTGTTGACCAATCTATAGTTTTGTTACATTTTTTCTTGTTCGGGTTAGAAAAAACTAGAGTTTGACTATCCTATGACTTTTTTGATTATGAGTCTTCTGACAAAAAATGAAAAGAAAGATATTTTATTTAAGATAGCTAACCCTGAAATGGGTTGTCTTTGTACAGAATACATTTTTTATCCTCCACTCTTTCTTTCGATTGATTCCATTCTATTTAGCATTTGCATCAGATGCTCAATTTCATACCTGATATATCTGAAACGTTCTCTTTCTTCTAACCAGAAGAGCAATGAGAGAAAAAATGTCAATCCAAACATTGTGGGATACTGACTCAGGTTTTACGAAAGTTAATGGTGAATGAGAAAAAATAATCAAGAGTTTGGTGTTTTATATGTGTGATGGATCACTTTTTAGGTTTTTTTCATCCTATGGATGATTTTTTTCTCTTTCTAAAAGCCTGACCATTGAGTTGGACTTAGACTTTTTTTCTTTCTAAATGTCTGAACATTGAGTTGAACTTAGACTTTTTTTACCCTATGAATGATTTTCTTTCTAAAAGTCTGATCACTGAGTTGGACTTAGTCTTTTTCTTACCCTATGTATGATTTTTTTCTTTCTAAATGTCTGGGCACTGAGTTAAACTTAGTTTTTACATCTCTATGAATGATTTTTTCTCTAAAAGACTGAGCACTGGGTTGGACTTAGCTTTTTTATTCTATGAATGAATTTTCTTTCTAATTGTCTGGACATTGAGTTGGACTTAGTCTTTTTCTGCAATTATGGATGATTTCTCTTTCTAAATGTCTGAACATTGAGTTGGACTTAGACTTTTTTCTGTACCTATGAATGATTTTTCTTTTCTAAATGTCTGGACATTGAGTTGGACTTAGTCTTTTTTCTGAGTTTTTTACTCTTTGGAGTGTAACTCTCTGGAGTGTGAGTGTTTGGAGTGTAACTCTTCTAAAAGAAAGAAGTTTGACAATTTGAAGAAATGACAATTTTGAAGAAAGATAGAACTTTCGTGGTAGATGGTTAGCCCTGAAAAGGGCTGTTTTGAGAAGAGCTGATTTTTTGAAAAATGTTTATTCAGTATCAGCATCAGTCGATTCGCTGTCTGACTCACTCCTTTCAGCGGCGATTTGCGCACGGAAAAGACGGGTCACCTGCTCAGCTTTTGAAATAACATACTGAAAATACATCTCAAGCATGCCCTCAATAATGAGTTCCTTCATCCGAAGGTTATAACAGAACACCCTGTTATTAGCAAGCTCAGCCCTCTCGTATCGTCTTCTCACTCCAGCTAAGCGTTGTTTAAGTAAGACGATTTGCCTCCTTGCTCTTATTAACTTTCGCTCAGCATCCATCCAAGTACCAAGAAGTGGTGGTATCGTAGCCATTGTGAAAATGAAATGTATGGAAAATAAATCGCCGAGATTTATAACTTTTCAGACGGATTGAACTAGATGACCCATTACGTCATTTTCTCCTATGTTTTTTCCCGCGTCGGCGGGATTAATGTTATCCAATCAGATTCACCGTTGTTTTTCTATTACTAAATGTTTTATTTTTGGCCAATCCGTGGGTTTGTTACATTTTCTTGTTCGGGGATTTTATTGTTGGCCAATCCGTGGGTTTGTTACATTTTCTTGTTCGGGTTAGAAAAACTAGAGTTTAACTAACCTATGACTTTTTTTGACAATTTTGAGTTTTTTGACAATTTGAAGAAAGATAGAACTTTCGTGGTAGATGGGTAGCCCTGAAAAGGGCTGTTTTGTTTTTTGGAGGCTGTGTTTTTTTTTTCCAGTTCTAATGGCAGCACCCGAAATTCGCTTGGCAAATGGGGCATGCTGTAATCTTCCTCCCGAATTCGATATCAACCAAAATGATATCCGGTGTTCTCTTTAATAATAGCTGAACTAATCTTTCGCCGAGATCTTTGTATGGTTGTGTTATACGTCGCAGTTGGTTTTGTTCCTCCTCTCCTACGAGATGAGTGGTTAGTTGCAATAACTGCTGTCCGGCATTTAGATACTCTTGGAGAGCCTCACGTAGTTGATGATTTACCTCCTCCATATTGATATTGCTTCCGAATATTGACACTGCTTTCGAAGTGATCGTTAGCTGAGAATCAAGAAATGGTGATTGTATGAAAATAACGCGGGGCTTTATACGTTTAAGGAGGATTGAAATTTTTTAAAGAGCTCGGACCTGGCAGAAAGCACATACATTTTTTCCATGCTACGTTTCATGCTAATATAGCAAAAAAGTTATGAGACGTTGTATGGAAAAATGTAGACAGAACAAGTCTTTGGGGAAAAAAACAGAATGAAGAACTCTATTGTTTTTGAACTTTTATTTATTGAACTTTTATTTACTGAACAGAACTAAACATTGAAACATTTTTTGCAATGCATCATAAAAAAATTTCTTGACAATGAAAAAATTTCTTGACAATGAAAAAAATCACAAGGAAACATTTTTACAATACAGCATAAAAAACATTTTCTTAACAATGAAAAAAATCACACTGAAAAAATTTCTTAACAATGAATTATTCACAATGAATTAATCGCAATGAATTAATCACAATGAAATATTTTTTTCACAACGAATTATTTACAATGAATTATTCGCAAAACATTATATAACAATTTTTTTTACAATGCAAATTCGCAAATACCACGAGTTTCACATTTGTTTTCATATTCCGTAATGTCTTTATGCAATTGGTCATACCCCAAAAACATTGTATACTCACTGTCCATATCGTCGAAATCTCGTAGTCCTATGAATGGAGCAACATGTCTATAAGCGTCTTTTGTTGAAAGAGCTGAATATACTACTTCTTCTGTAACATCTCTATCAAATAGAATATACCCTACCATGGTTTCCTTTGATTCTCCGTAGGAATCATGAACAGATCCTTTTTTGTAGCGTAAGTAAAAGTCAAATAGAACTGATTACATTTTCACAACGTTAAGAAAACTTTCTTCTGTTGTTCCTATGATAAAAAATGTCCATCGACTTGTGGATCTAAACAGTTTACTAATAACATTGTCTTTCATACAGCTATCTGCTAAATAAGTTTTGAGAACGAGATCCAACCCCGAATCGTCCACCATCATCGCAATAAAGTTGATTATACCATACACTTTGTAGGATTTTTCTCCTTTTGCAATCCACTTAAACAATTTTCCGATCCAAATTTTCACACAGAAAAATTTAATGTTAAGCTGTGTTCGTTCATCAAGCGTATGCTGTCGAACAAATTCTCCATAAATTTTTTCACGTAGTTCTATTGGTAACGGTAACATGATTGTTATTTTTTTGACCAGCGGCTAATATTTTTTCCCCGACTTACTTTGACTGATTGGTACACAACAATGTGATATGAAATTATTTTCTCAAACTTTTATAACCATAGGGTACAGTGTCAGTACCATTTACAATAACTCTCTTGGTGTATACAGAGCGAAATGTTTTTGTTTGTGGTTCACTGGTAACCGTTCTATCTCTGTGTCTTTTAATTTTACAATCATACTGAATTTTGATTTCTACTGTGCGATCTAAAGCACATTTCGAATATGTATCGAAATTCACCACCTGTTTTGTATTGTAATCCAGAGTAATCCCCTTTACTTTACATTTGCTTATCTCTTCTCCATCTTTTGTTTTCATTTTGTAAGCATAATTCTTAGGCCCAAGCCCTCTGAATTGAGTAATTTTACAATCAGGTTCTTCATCAGTCCATTTTCCTAGTCGACTGTTAATAATAGAAGGATTCCATAATTCAGGGTCGTGAATGTACATACAGCTATCTGTATCGAAATACAGAACTCTATCTTTTAACTTTTCAAGAACGCTGTACAATTCCAATCTTGCATAAGCTGTTACGTAATATCCTACTACCACATTGGCTGTAGCGTGGGTGTCAATATGCTCCAACTTTGATTCATAGTTAACCAAGATGAATGAACAGTCCTCGTCAAAGATTTCTACATGCTTTACAATGAAATTGGGATTGGTGACTAATTCAAAATATTTAGACGGTTCACTGATGTATTCCGTCTGAGTCATTTTTTCACGCTGTGCTAATTTTCCCCAAAGGCAGTTCAACATAATCTTAGCAAATGATCTTCTCCCAGGATTTCTTTGAATACAACTTGGATCAAGACGAACACCTTCCACCTTCTCATATTCACAAACGAACTGATCTTTTTCTGAGTCTGATTGACACCAACCTGGATAACCACTGGCTTCTTGCTTAATTTTCAAGAAATTGTCCACATAATGTTTAAAGAACTGATCTGACACAGAATTGAAATGCCAAATTTCATACACTTGCAATAATTGATAGCCGCAGTCAAGAGCCTTGAATAATTCAAAAGTAACCCAAACTCCGACCAAAGCCCTCTCTTCTTTACCATGTCTACAAATGTTTGAGCTTTCTTCTGCACATTTCATACAGAGTGGAAACATCATTTTGTTGTTACAGTGAACTGGGAGAACGGGGTGAAACAAATCAGTTGGAGGTAAAACTTTACACTTGATTAATCCCTCATATTGACGAATATTGTTCATATCAATATTCTCAGTAGACAAAATTTTCGGCTGGCCTACAGGGTAGGATTTGTGTTTACAAACGTAAGGGTATAGAGAACAGATATCGATGTACTTGATTTCCTTTTTGCTTTTTTCATCAACATCATATCCAATTTTTATTGCATTACATCTTCCCCCGGACAAACCATCCCTCGGATCGATAGGGTCCCAATGTGGATATAACTTTTCAATGAGTTTTTTGTACTCTTTATCCTTCATCTTAGCATCAAATTCGTGTTCCCAAATGTACACTACATTATATCCCATGTCTTTGATATCTGCTATACGTTTAAAAGTATGTTCGTACAATTCAGACATGCGTTTTCCATTAATAGGATTGATCTGATTTCGATCTGTATAGCATACAGGACAACCATGATACAAATCCCCAAGAAATTCATAAACAGTGTTTGATTGACGGTGAAAACCATCTACACTATATTTCCCGATTTGAGCTTCACCACCATTTTTTGCATGCTGAATATTAATACCTTTTTCCTGAGCAACACTTTGAACCCATCGTATCGCTTTCATAGAAAAGCGACGTCTGGATGAGTCTTTACTTGAAATGATAGCTATTTGATTTTCTGGTAAATATTTGCTTCGCCACACCTTGTTACAGGCATCTGCGATGGTAATCGCCTCTAAAAATGGACAAATACCACCCTGTTCGATAAACAGCTTTCTGAATTCAGCACACCCTCGTCTGAGTATATCAACATCTGACCTACAGTACAATTCCATCTCCTTCTGAAAATTGAATTCCTCACCATTTCGAACTTTGTCATTATACCAAACTATAAATTTTGACCTAGCCTCTTCAGACATTGAGTCGGGTTTGTAATAAGACATATCCAAGTAGGGTCCGATGTAACTCCAAAATTCATCTGTATTCGCCCAGTGAGGAAAGTAACCTTTTTTCATTTCTTGAAGCTCAAAGGTGGTTGGAAATTTTGCCAAACCAAAACTCATGAAATTGAAAGAATCGATCAGACGTACACCATTCAGTTCTAACTTCATAATATTGTTTCCATTCATGATCAATTTTGGAAGTTTTAACCCAACTTTGACAATATAGTCAAGAATGAACTGACCGTCATAGCCTTTGAAATTATGGGCAATAGCCGTAACCCCTTTATGATGTTTTGAAAAGAGCCATTTGCAAAACTGACTCAAAGTTTCTTCACCTTGAAAAATAACTTCCCTACCCTCTTCAAATTCACTGCATGTAGAACAATGAAAATCAAGCGATTTATCGATACATACATCACACGCTCTGTGTGCGATACAATAATTCGGGATGTGTACGCCTGTGTCTTGTTTGCATTCAAAATCAAAGAAAATAAACTGTGGTTTTTTGACTACAGAAGAACTCGTCTCATCATCGCTGTCATGGTTCAACTTACTTTGGTAAGGTTGAATATAGCATTGATGAGAAAAGTTAACAATTCTCTTACAGATATGACATCTTTTCTTTCCATTGCAAACATGATTTTTCTTTCTGACATGATATTGTGCACCGCATTTCGAGCAGAGTTTCATTAATTCACAAATGGATTTCTTTTCTTTACCTTGAACATTTCTGTGATTTTCAAAGCATTCAGCACTAAAAAATCGTCTACTGCAAACACTGCAAACATATTCTTTTGATTCTGATGGACATTTTCCTTTGCGGTAACAACCTTTACAGATATTTGAACAAGTATGACTTTCCCGGTTATTGTAACCCACATCACAGAACTCACAATAATATCCACAACTAAGAAAACCTTTGATAGATTTGATGTAGTCATAATGGTTTTGATGAAAGTACAAATGTATAATCTTACTATTGGCTTTCACTTCTGGATGTTTAAATATTTTTTCCACTTTTGAATGTTGTTGGTGAACTTTAATGACATAGCCTTTTTCATACAAGATTGTTTGAATTTTTTTGTATTCATCAATTCCTACAGACTGTGTTGGTGAAACTCCAGCTTCATGTAACAATTTCTCAGCTTCAGTCTTTTGAAAGAGGCATTTTGAATGACAAACACGACCCCATTTTCTATTCCATACTTCGGTGTTTTCACGTTCACTGTAGCAAATTCCCACAACAACAGCTCTTGCAAAATATAGTTGGTCATGATTGCCAATTTGAATAATAGATTGCTTCTTCTGGGCAAAAAACTTTGAATCTAATTCTGACGATCTATATTTTGGTTTTCCGCTACCACTTGGTGGTATTGTATATGTGATGTCAAATGTCATGAATCCATCGTTCAAGACGAAATCTGTATTCGATTGTAAAACTCGTTCAATTTCATTCAGCATAGTTTCACCTTGTAACTGATCTGCAGCTAAAAAAGGAATATGGATTCCTATTTCCAACGAAGGATGATTGATGGTAATTCTAATCATGTCCGTAGGGTTAGCATTTAACTTTCGAATGATTTCACGGGTAACATCGTCAAATAATCCAACGAGTCTCTGAGGTGTTAATTCTTCAAATTTCTTAAAACTCAGCATCAGCACATGTGATTCTGTTTTAAATTTTCTTGACTTCTTATTACCCTTTTCTGTTAAATCATATAGACTTTTCATGTCTAAGTTAGAGTTGATACTTTCATCGTCGCTGTCATTTTCTTCTTTCAACGGTTTAGTTTTTTTCTTTTTTATTGGTGGAAACACCTCATCGTCACTTTCTTCTTTCAAAGGTCTAGTTTTTTTCTTTTTTGTTGGTGGAAACACCTCATCGTCACTTTCACTGTCTGAATAGGTTATTATTCTTTTTCTTTTACCCATCGTTTTAGCTCTGAGTGAAAAGACAATAATGCAGAAGTGAGAAAAAACTAACAATTTATATACCCTCTCCGTTGTAACAGTGTATAAATAAGACGTTAGTTGTGAAAATCTATTCATTCTCCTACTCGATCTCAGACAGTACAGCTGATAAAAAAATATGAGTGAGTTAAAGCTGCAAAATACATCACCACTTAGAAAGAGGGTGTATCTGTATGTTAATCCATACACCCACGATTATGAGATCAGCAATATACCATCAAAGTATGATGTTAAACATATCGGAAACTATGTGGGATCATTTTTATCCCAGCAACATTTAGAAGAAAAAGATGTTTACCGTACTACCAGGTACAGAGTTTTGGATCAAGCGATGATTGACAAACGATATGGTGCGAATGGTGTGAGAACAAATATTTGTTTCACATGCAACGAAACAGGACATTGGGCCAAAGAATGTCCAGAAAAAGAAAATCAGCTAGGAACAATTGTTTTTGTCTACGTGAATCCACACAGTCACGACATTGAGATTTTACCATCGTTTTACAACGTTGATGGTCTCAAAGATATAAAATTCGTCGGCACACTAAATTCATTCTGTAGTGAAAATACATGGAAAAAAAGTTCACCACAAGCTATATCCTCATCGGATGAAACTCAGATCGTAGACATGCAGAGCGACACAACGGCTAACAGCGATTCAGAAATCTGCAAAATAACAGATGATTTAGAGACATCACGAAAAAATCTAAGAAATCAACAAACTTTGGATCTAAGAAAACAACAAACTTTGGATCTAAAAAACGAATTTTCTGCAGAACCGGGTTGTTCGTACGGAAAGGAAAAACAGCAAAACATCGAAAAGAAGAAAAAACGAGTAACAAAGAACTATTTCTTTTACAAATCAACAAAACATGAAGACAAAATCTGTCCAGATGCGGAATTAAAAACCAACGAAAGGAAAAGAAAACGTAAAACCAGATGTGAATCTGACATTCCAAAGAAAAAAGAAAAAACATACTGAGTGAAAAAAAGATTTCAATACAATATTGAATATAAACAAAAAAGACTGACTTGATTTTTTTCATTCATTTTTTTGTTTTTACAGTTCATGATTTGATTTTTTTCATTGTACATAAGTTCTTTTTGAAATAAAAAATATATAAAATAATTACTTCTTACTTTTGACTTTTTTCTAGTTATGACTGTAAGTCTTTTTTACTTTTGACAATTTGAGAAGAAAGATCTTTCGTGCTAAATGGTTAGCCCTGAAAAGGGCTTTTTTTGAAGGATCTCACATTGACATCCAGCTCTACGATTCTTCCGCCCGATCCACTGGGATGATTTCACACCCACAGTGCTCACAGCAAATCGTCGAACCTTCATCATCATCGTAAAATCCTTCATCTGTATCTGGACAGTTATGCTTCTGCCCAAGATACTCAAGTATGGAAAAACATTTCCCACACTCTATCAGACATCTGCTTGCACAGTGAGGACATACAAGAATTCGATCCATTCTGGAACAAATATGATTTTATGTAAAATATCACTGGGCTTTATAGCTTTACAGGGGGATTGAACTAGATGACCCATGACGTCATTTTCTCCTATGTTTTTCCCGCGTCGGCGTTTCATTAACATTGTGCATTCAAATCGACGGTTATATCGGTGTTTTTTCACCATTCCCATTTTGATGTCACACAGTACAATCCCGGTGTTTTCCGCCAGGTCCGCCCTCTTTAAAAATTTCAATCCTCTGTAAACGTATAAAGCTAGGCGTTATTTTCATACATTCACCATTTCTTTGATTCTCAGCTAAGGATCACTTCGGAAGCAGTATCAATATTCAGAGTCAGTTTCAATATGAAGCACAACTTAGATGAAATCAACTTGGGCGATTTTCCATCAGTGGAAAACAATGGAGACGTTCTTTCATCAGTTATGAATTCGACAATCATCAATCCACCACCGGAGTTAAATTCGACAACCATCATTCCAGCGACAGTGTTTGACAACATTTATGAAGAGGTAAAGCAGCTAAATTTGAAACAAGATAGCATGATGATCCGAATCATAGATCAGCTGGAGACTTTAAACAGACATTTGGAGGAAATTAAAACTTTAAGCGCAAGTACTGATCAGCTCAGTAGAAATATCGAGGTACTACGTCAACAGGATCAGTGCGTTTCAACAACTCCTGTGAAGATTCCTGTGGAGTTCGAGTTTGATAAATCCAATCTTCACAACTTAGTGGACTCTATCGTAAGTGTTGTGAAGAAAAATCAACCAAAGAAAAAACAACCAGAGGAAAAACAACCAAGAAAAACAACAAAGCGGAAATCTGAGGAAGATGCTAACCATCTCCACAAGAAGCAGCGAGTTGATCAAAAACCAACTATACCAATATTGACAGGGCAGGGCAAATACGGGAAAAACATTGACAATCACGTTGATTTCAAGATCCCGAAAAAACCAAAGACAGAACGAAAACAACCAAGAAAAAACAACAAAACGGTAGGAATATGAAAACAAATATGAAACTCGTGGTGTTTGCGAATTTACATTGCATAAAATTTGTTATATACTGTTTTGCGATTAATTCATTGTAAATAATTCATTGCGAAAAAATAATTCAGTGTGATTTTTCATCGTGATTAAATCGTTGTGAATAATTCATTGTGAAAAAATATTTCAGTGTGATTATTTTCATTGTTAAGAAAATGTTTTTATGTTGTATTGTAAAAGAATGTTTCCTTGTGATTTTTTTCATTGTCAAGAAATTTTTTCATTGTCAATAAATTTTTTATGATGCAATGCAAAAAAATGTTTCATTGTGAATTTTTTCATTGTCAAGAAATTTTTTCATTATCAAGAAATTTTTTATGATGCTTTGCAAAAAAATGTTTCATTGTTTAGTTCTGTTCAGTAAATAAAAGTTCAAAAAACAATAGAGCTCTTCATTCTGTTTTTCCCCAAAGACTTGTTCTGTCTACATTTTTTCCATACACCGTCCCATAACTTTTTTTGCTATATTAGCATGAAACGTAGCATGGAAAAAATGTATGTGTTTTCTACCCTGGCCGAGCTCTTTAAAAAAAATTTCAATCCTCTGTAAACGCATAAAGTCCAGCGTTATTTTTCACACATTCACCATTTTTTCATTGTCAATAAATTTTTTATGATGCAATGCAAAAAAATGTTTCATTGTGAATTTTTTCATTGTCAAGAAATTTTTTCATTATCAAGAAATTTTTTATGATGCTTTGCAAAAAAATGTTTCATTGTTTAGTTCTGTTCAGTAAATAAAAGTTCAAAAAACAATAGAGCTCTTCATTCTGTTTTTCCCCAAAGACTTGTTCTGTCTACATTTTTTCCATACACCGTCCCATAACTTTTTTTGCTATATTAGCATGAAACGTAGCATGGAAAAAATGTATGTGTTTTCTACCCTGGCCGAGCTCTTTAAAAAAAATTTCAATCCTCTGTAAACGCATAAAGTCCAGCGTTATTTTTCACACATTCACCATTTTTTGGCTCTCAGCTAGCGATCACTTTGGAAGCAGTATCAATATTCGGAAACAGTATCAATATGGGGAGGGAAATAAATTATCAACTACGTGAGACTCTCCAAGAATATCTAAATGCAGGTCAACAGTTATTACAACTAAACACTCACTTTATAGGAGTGGAGAAATAAAACCAACTACAACCTATAACACAGCTCTACAAAGATCTCGGTGGAAAGATTACTTCAACTATTTTTAAAGACAATGTCTGACATCATCTTAGTCATTTACCAAGTGAATTTCGGATGTTGTCATTAGAAGTGGGAAAAAAACATAGCCTCCAAAAAAACAAAACAGCCCATTTCACGGCTACCCATCTACCACGAAAGTTCTATCTTTCTTCAAATTGTCAAAAAACTCAAAATTGTCAAAAAAAGTCATAGGTTAGTTAAACTCTAGTTTTTCTAACCCGAACAAGAAAATGTAACAAACCCACGGATTGGCCAACAATAAAATCCCCGAACAAAAAAATGTAACAAACCCACGGATTGGCCAAAAATAAAACATTTAGTAATAGAAAAACAACGGTGAATCTGATTGGATAACATTAATTTGGAGCCAAAACAGCATGAAACGCCGACGCGGGAAAAAACATAGGAGAAAATGACGTAATGGGTCATCTAGTTCAATCCGTCTGAAAAGCTATAAAGCCCAGCGGTATTTCCCGCACATCATTCATTCTCTTCGACTTACAGCCATAATGGAGTGTTCATTGAGAGACATGAGTTTCAGCGGGCTTGCACAGTTGTCGAGTAAAGAAAAGAAGATGGATGGAAAGAAGAAGGACTTCGTCGTGCCTTCTACTGAAGATTGGAGCAGCGATAAAGAACCACCATTTTCGCTGAAGTACAACCTGAGTGCACAGCAGCTAAAAAGGCTAAAGAGACGGACGGATAGTAGCTGCCCAGCCTGCGGTAAGGTTGGAGGTTGTGCTTAAAAACACAACCTCCAAACCAGGTCCTTTTTTAGGACCACCCCAACAGCCCTTTTCAGGGCTAACCATCTACCACGGAAGATCTACCTTTCTTCAAATTGTCAGACGTAAGTTCTATCTTTTCTTCAAATTGTCATTTCTTCAAATTGTCAGACGAAAGTTCTACCTTCAAGCTGTCAGACGAAAGTTCTATCTTCAAGTTGTCATTTCTTCAAATTGTCACAGCTCTTTTCAGAGCTAACCCAACAGTCCTTTTCAGGACTAACCATTACCACGAAAGTTCTATCTTTCTTCAAAATTGTCATTTATTCAAATTGTCAAACTTCTTTCTTTTAGAAGAGATGTACTCCAAAGAGTTATACTCCAGAGAGTTATACTGCAAAGAGTAAGAATCATTCATAGATGCAGAAAAAAGACTAAGTTCAACTCAATGTTCTGACATTTAGAAAGAGAAACCACTTAAAGGCTAAGTAGTGGATAGAAGTAAACAATAAAGCAATCCTAATAGCATATGGGTAAAAAACTAAGTCCGACTCAGTGCTCAGTCTTTTAGAGAAATCATTCATAATTGCAGAAAAAGACTAAGTCCAACTCAGTGATCAGACTTTTAGAAAGAAAAAAGTCTAAGTCCAACTCAATGATCAGGCTTTTAGAAAGAGAAAAAAATCATTCATAGGTTAAAAAACTAAGACCAACTCAGTGATCAGGCTTTTAGAAAGAAAATCATTCGTAGGGTAAAAAAAGTCTAAGTTCAACTCAATGTTCAGACATTTAGAAAGAGAAACCACTTAAAGGCCAAGTAATGGATAGAAGTAAAACAATAAAGCAATCCTAATAGCATATGAGTAGAAAAACTAAGTCCAACTCAATGATCAGGCTTTTAGAAAGAGAAAAAATCATTCATAGGTTAAAAAACTAAGACCAACTCAGTGATCAGGCTTTTAGAAAGAAAATCATTCGTAGGGTAAAAAAAGTCTAAGTTCAACTCAATGTTCAGACATTTAGAAAGAGAAACCACTTAAAGGCCAAGTAATGGATAGAAGTAAAACAATAAAGCAATCCTAATAGCATATGAGTAGAAAAACTAAGTCCAACTCAATGATCAGGCTTTTAGAAAGAGAAAAAATCATTCATAGGTTAAAAAAACTAAGACCAACTCAGTGATCAGGCTTTTAGAAAGAAAATCATTCGTAGGGTAAAAAAAGTCTAAGTTCAACTCAATGTTCAGACATTTAGAAAGAGAAACCACTTAAAGGCCAAGTAATGGATAGAAGTAAAACAATAAAGCAATCCTAATAGCATATGAGTAGAAAAACTAAGTCCAACTCAATGACCAGGCCTGCCAGATCACTATAGAGCACTCAAAGATGTGTCATTTTTGGCCGCCCCCTTTGCCTTTAACTGCAGAAAAAACCCATCTGGGGAGGAGAGCCTAGCTAAAATAAAAAATGCAAATTCTTTCAGGAGGACAAACTAGCACACATTTTTGTCAGGGGTGGTGATGTAGCCCACTCAGGGAGGAGAGCCTGGCGAACTACCCCTGGCCTGGGTAGTTCGCCAGGCTCTCCTCCTTTACTACTTATTTGACCCTTTACCAGACGACAAAATTTTAGCCTTGTACAAATTGAAAGCATTTGCAGACGAAAATTTCAATGTGGCTCAAATGCTGCAACTTCTCTTTGACAGGGTAGAAAACATTGTGGGAAAAGGAGAAAATGCTGGTTACCAGCATTTTCTCCTTTTCCCGCAATGTTTTCTAAAGGTTTCTTTGCCAGGGTCGTTGAAAGTCGGCATTGTGTGGTAAAGATTTAAGCCATAGAACAAACTATGGAAATCTTCAAAAAACCGAAAGCGTGGGTTGTAATCCTTTCATGCATTGCATGACTGGTCCTTTGGTAGACGTCTTTAAGCAAACTTTGAATCTTCTTCCGTTCTTTACCAAAGCACGAAGTCTTAAACTTATCCAAATTCAAAGCAGTTGCAGACGACAAAATAAATTTGTTGCGAAATTTCAAAATTTCTTTTGAGAAGGGTAGAAAAGATTGTGGTAAAAGGAGAAAATGCTGTTTACCAGCAAAAGCTTTCTTTCTCGCGGTTGTTAAAAGTCGGGATCGTGTGGCAAGGGGTACACAAAACTGGTCAGAGCTTATTTATATTTTGCATGAAAGATCACTGGATAGATCCTTTTAAGATTGCACAAAAGATTTTTGATTCACCAGACCAAATTAGCTGCCATGGCTTAGGCATTCTCTGTCTACAAAGATCGTGAAGTATTTTTTTTTTCAAAAAATCTTCTCAAAAACTGTACGTATGAATTTGAGCAATGCTCTGTGAAAAGGGGACTTAGTACATCTGCAAAAAGTATCGGCCAATGTCAACCTGCCAAGTCCGGGCTGAAATGGGTTGAAACGTCTGCTATAGATAAATATTCTATATGTAAGACCATTCTACCTTATGATTTAACTCTTTACCACACAGCCCCGAATTTTAACGACCCTGAGGAAGAAGACTTTAGAAAACATTGTGAAAAAAGGAGAAAATGCTGGTAACTAGCATTTTCTCCTTTTCCCAAAATGTTTTCTGCTCTATCAAGGAAAAATTGTGTCATTTTTGCCACATTTAATTTGTCGTCGGCGATTGCTTTGCTTTTGTCGTTTGGTAACGAATTAAACGGTTGTAGACAGAGTAGATTTGATGAATCCACAAGTATGTGGAGACTTGATCGGTATAATGCATCACAGACATGCTTTAAACCCTCTTTTGTCAGAGCGAGGCTCATTTACATTTGGCGTAAATGATTCTTGGCTAAACCTCTTCCACATTATCTTTATCCGTCAAATGGATACCATGGACATAGTTTCCAATGGATAACTGTTCTTTAAGGTAATGCACAGTACAACTTACATACACGTATTATCAGCCAGTGGAGCGATACAGGGCTATCAAAGCCCTCTTGTGTTGTTAACACGGTAAATTATCAATAATTTTCATTACAAACGTGTAAGAAAAGCCGAAAGAAATCAATTAAAACTCTAATATCAGTGTGTGGAAAGAGTATATGAGCCATGCCCTGACAAACCGACTTATTCACGGGATAGACTGGTCCTAGTACATACAGAAAATTGACTAATGGCGAAAAGTTTCGGCCCAGGTCAGCCTGTGCGGACTGCACAGGCTGACCTGGGTCGATACTTTTCGCAGATGCATTAAGCCCCCTTTTCACAGAGCATGGCTCATATATTTCTGCTTTGCTGACCGTAAGTAATGAATCGGGTGTCATGTAATGACACTATTATGTAATTTTTCTGCAGCGATTAACAGTACTCGTTTGTGCTTGGTGCTTAGGTGCCCAAATCGTAAGGTCCTTCGATTTAAGCCAACCAAGGTGTAAACACCCTTGGAGTCGACAGGAACTGGTGGACCCATGTACTAACGGGTGACCCAGTGAGCTTTGAAACTCGACTGACTGAAATGCTGTCAGAAACGGGGTTGAAAACCGCCAAATCAAATCACTCCATGAGCTATGGTAAATATCCAGAGCTCCAGACAGAAGGAGTGATTTTGATTTCAAAATTGAAAATATTAATTATTTTCCACTAAACCCTATGTTTTGGGTACTCATTAGAATTGTCTCAATGAGACAATTCTAATGAGTACCCATAACATAGGACTTGGAAGAGAAATAATGGATTTAGAATACTATCACTCCCTCTTATCTGGAACTCTGAATATCCTTTCACAATTTTTACTTTGCAAGCAGTTTGGGGCCATTCGTATGGTGGCATATTTCACCCACGAGATACGAGATAGCTATCATGATAATTTTACAAAACTTTCGCGATAAATTAAAGTTTCCTGGAAATTTTATCGAGATCGTGAAAAGTTTCCTGAAAAAAATATCACGTTAAACTTAATATCTTGACGCAAAATTTCTCAATCGTTCACGAAGCTGACATGCAAGATAAAATTATCGTGATAGTTCTACCTGTTTTTCGATATCTATAAATAGAAAATTTATCATTTGGATGAACTTGGTAGTTTTTGACTTCACAATATTGCAGTAAGTAAAAATTCGAATAATTAATAATTGTAGCTTAATTGGTAAATTTTGACAAGACTCGAAATGAACAGAAGTCTGTAAAATCACAAAAACGACCCGGAATGCCTCCTACGAACACTTTAAAACCATTCAGGGAAAAGGAGAATTCATAAGGTTGTAGACGAAAATGTTCCGAAACCGTATCTAATTATAGCTACCGTGAATGTCAGTTATGGGCACGAAAGCAAAGAAAATCATGATAACAGGTAGAATTATCGCGATATTTTTATCGTGAAATTTTTTATTATCTAGATAATATTTCCAGGAAACTTTGTTTTATCACGATAGTTTTCTAAAATTATCATGATAGCTATCTCGTATCTCGCGGCAGAAATATGCCACCATACATTCGCATCACTTTTTGTCAGTGATGCCGTGTCAGGTATTTCAGTCATTGTGCACAGTGTCACAAGCTTTTGAAACCCGGCAACGCAACAGACTGAGATGTTTAAAAAGGCCGTTGAATGCCACCCAGCCAAATCTTGCCATGAACAAAATATGACCAATACGCCATCACGACGATGGAACTATCACGTTATCCTGAGAAAAAAAAAAAAAAATCGTTCACGATGTAGATGGTATTGATCAGAAGGTAATTCACCACATCTAGATATGCAAACCTTGTTTATCATATAAATAGAGCCAATTTTCATAGCGGCTAGCCTGTGATTGAAATAATGTAATAAAGGTAGGGTTTTGTAAGGGAATGGTAAAATTGGCATTTTCATGGCTTTGAACATTAATTTGTGGGAATAATTTATCCTTTACCAATCGATTCCGTGTTTGTTTGTTTTTTACATAGAACAGGCTTTAGAAAAACACCATGGGAAAAGGAAAAAACGCGGGTTACTTACCAATCGATTCTGTCTGTTTAGACTCAGAGGAGGCTTTTGAAAACACCGTGGGAAAATGAAAAAAAAAAAATGCTGGTTACCAGCATTGTTTCCTTTTTTCACATTTTTTCTTATTCATTCAAAGACAAATTTCATCACTTGAGTCACTTTTGATTTACCATGCTCTAGCAAAAGGGATTTTATTGCATCTGCAAAAAGTATCGACCCAGGTCAGCCTGCGTAGTTCGCGCAGGCTGACCTGGACCGAAACTTTTTGCTATTGGTCAATTTTCTTTGTGTCAAAGGACCAGTCTACCTCATGATTCAGTCGTTTGTTAGACAAAATGGATTTTATGGATCTATAATTATGTGATGACTTGCCTGGTATAATGCATCACGGAGATAAACCTGTTTTTACCAGAGCATAGCTCAAATACTTTTTGATATGAACTCGTCTAGAATTTTTTGTCTTTTTGGTGTTTCTTGTTTATTTGCTGCCTTATACCCCAATTCCACTGGGCGGCGATTCCGCTACGCTTCGAAATTTCGGTCAAAACGCCGTGAATTTAGGACAAATGGCAACAGCGCAGTAGAAACGCCTTGATCGTAGTAGAAGCGCAACGGAAGCTTCATTAATCGCCACTTTAAACCTCCATTCTTCTAAATGACGATTCCGCTACGCTTCAAAATTTTAGAAAAAACGCCGCAAATCGTAGCAGGAACGGCAACAGCGCAGTAGAAACGCTTTGATCGTAGAAGAAGCGTATCGAATGTTTCATGATCGCCACTTCACGGCGCTTGTTTTACCTTACTTAAAATTGACGTAGCGGAATCGCCGTGGGATCGAAGCGCCACAAAAGCTCACTAAAAGCGTAGCAAGACATTCGTGAACGCATCAGTATCGTAGCTGCAGCGCGAATAACGTAGCACAAGTGCAGTGCATCGTAACAAAAGCAACACCCAACCCTTTCAATCTATTGTTCATAACCGCAAGCTGGAAGACAGCTAGCGCAGCAATTCGATCTATTTTCTTCGAGGGCCGATGGTCAACTGCTGCTATATAGAAACGTTCCAAAAGCGCAACAGGAGCTGAGCGTAGGTCGTAGCAAGGTCGCAGCAGCAATCCCGTGCCGCAATCCCGTGCCGTTGTGGAAGCGTCGTAGAAGCGTCTTGGAAGCGCCGTAGAAACGCAACAACGGCGTGACAGGATCGTTACCAGCGCAGCGAAATCGGGATTGAAGCGTGCTTTAAGCGTACTTGAAATGCGTAAGTCCCAAAAGGCTGCACATGTCGGCGCTTCTTCGGCGATTAGGAAGATTTTGGAGAATCGCCGCCCAGTGGAATGGGGGTATTATATACATTTGAATGGGCATGGATGGGAACATCCAACTGCTTTAAAAAGCCACAGTTTGTCGTCTGCCAATACATTTTATGTGAACAAAGCTGATATTTCGTTGTCTGGTGAAGTGTTGATATTATGATCTGCTGATCTTGGTAATTACTGTCTGAAAATTGCTTCGCCCTGAGGCACAGAAATGTAGGAGTCACTCACTCGCTTCAATCAAGTCATTATTCTTCATTCAACGAAACATTTTTAGGCATTGCAGACTTACGAAGATCATTTTTGGACAGTATTATTATGAAACTGATGCTCTGCTGACGAGTCCGCATTTTCATGATCAATAAACGCAACAAATGCTCAGCTTAGAAAAATCGTCGCCTACCTGTAGTTATGCAGAAAAACGTATACCAAGGCATACGACATTAAGTTTAAGTACATATAATTTCAATCTCCAGTTTATATCCACATACAAGCCACCATTATACTTAGAAAAGTTTGATTTAATTTGCATACTCGTATATCTAAGCTAAGTCTGCATGTTGGTAGGAAGATTACCCGTAACACATGTTTCAACAAATTGATTTCAATATTTCGATCCAGAACAATGCTCGGCTCTATTGACTTTCCCCTTTTCCTTTCACTTCTTTTATTTTATTTTATTTATTAAGGATTACGACCACTAACTCATCTGTAAATATCGTGTAACATCGACGTTTTCGTAAAGGCTACTCGGCCAATCTCGGCAGCTTGCGTCTTTTAATATGAGGCACAGCCAACTTCCACGGACATGAGTAGATAGTAAAATTCCCACCCTGGCTCTTTTCGCCCAAAAATCGCAAAATGAGCCAGAATGCCCACCACAACTAACCACATACATAAATTTCTTAATCGACTAACCCTTCAACCGACTAACCCTAACCACAACTAACCACCCACATAAATTTCTAATCGACTAACTAGTTAACCAGACAAACCGACTAACTAGTTAACCACGAATCTAAGACTAACTTAAATTTCAAAAAAATTTTAATTTTTTTTTTTTTTTTGAAACTTTTTTTGTCTCGAAAATTTTTTATTTTTATTTTTGAAACTTTTTTTGTCTCGAAAATTTTTTATTTTTAATCGAATCCAAGAAATTTTTGAAATTTTCTTATTTTTTCACGATCAAATTTGTCAAAGTACAACATGGAACCATTAAAAGAATTTCTCGAAGAGATAAATTTAAGTGATGAAGGCTTACTAAGGTCAATAGAAAACATGAGAGAGAATTTAGTAAATGTTGATATAGCTAAAGATAAATTCAAAAATTTAATTTTTGATTTTCCAAAAGAATTCCAAAAGCTATATTCAGCTAGATTTGCTGTGTTACTAGGTAACCATATAAACTCCATTTTAGATAGTATAGATGAAAGAATAAGACAAAACACACTGGTTAGAATAGGATTTTGGAAACATTTATATAATCATTTTGATTCTTCTAAAAGACAAATAATTCAACAAGCGAAAAAACATCTTGGTTTAAGGATAGAAAGGAAGGGGAAGACAAGGAATGAAATAATATTTAAAATTGTAGAAGAACTTTTAGTATTAGAGGAGGATAATCCTTTATCATTTCTCAAAAAAAGAAGATTAGTAAGAGGAGGAGGCACACCATTCATAAATAAGACAAAGAAAATAGCAAATAGATCAGCAAGCAACATTGAATCAGATATATAACCTACCATGGTAAGTTATATATTTTAATTTTTGAAACTTTTTTCAGCTCAAAATTTTTTCATTTTTATTTTTGAAACTTTTTTCAACTGAAAATTTTTTCATTTCATGGTTTCAATCCCAAAAATTTTTTATTTTTTCCTATTTTTACAGGACAATTTTTGTAGTATATATCGAGCATATATACCTCAATCAAAACCATGGATTCTATACAAAGAATATATAACCAATTAGATGAAATCGACTATATAGCAGACAACTGTCTCGAGAAATTTACAAAAAGTATCCGACCTATATCTCCACAACCTATAACCAGTATATCACACATAACATACCCCATACCAATCCGACCAACACCAAGACCAAGAATACCACGAGCAATACAGAAATACATATGTCAAAAACAAACACAACCACAACCCCGTACAAAAGCACAAAGCATACAAAGACTCCGAGAAAAATCTATGTGCCATAAAGATCCAGAACAATACCGATTTCTACAAAAAGTTGCAGAAAGACTACAGGAACTACAACCACAACCACAATACATCCCACAACCACAATACATCCCACAACCACAATACTACCCACCACAATACAATACTACCAACCCCAACCGATACAATATTACCCACAATACATACAACAACCACAACCTCTATATCCTCAGTAGCAACAACCATTGTACCAACAACCATTTTACTAAATTTGTAAGGTAAAGATGATTATCAATCATAAAAATATAACTTTCATAGAAAAGTTACATTTTTAAAAGAAATTAAGATTTTAAAAAATTGAAAGTTAAATAAAAAAATAACAGGAGAATCATCACATAGTAATCATGAGTGTTAAAACAAAAATAGATATTTTTGGTGATAAATTAGATGAAATGTTGGAAAATAAAATTAATCACATCTCCAAGCGATATTGCTCACCTTACTATTATTGCAGAAAAAAGATAGAGTTTCCCAAAGCACAAAACAAAAATCATATTGAAATACTCCATAACTTAAAGCCTGCTTTATACTATGAATGTAGTAAAATACTAAAACATTTTAATAGTGTTACTTTTGGTATTTGTGTTAATGTGGTAGAGTTACCATATGTTCCTTTACATGAACAAATACAAGGGGTTTACACATATAATTCAGATGGGGAAGATCTTAATTGTATTCTAAGGGAATTTAATAAATTTCTTAGTCTAGAAAGTGTAGTAGATATTGAAAGAAATGATGTTATAAGTATAGCATATAGTGAAAATCTTACTTTTTCAACATCCATACTTATTGGTAATGTAATTACTGATAGAGAATAAGATAATGGATGTATTTGTGGTAGAGATGATTGTGAATTATGTTCATGGGAAAATCCAGATGAAGAAGAGTTTGGTTTTTTAGATGTAACTGAAAACTGGACTAATAACAGAACTAATATATCAGATCTTGAAATCACAACAGTAGTTCATAATGTACCTAATGAAACCAGAACAATAGTAGTTGAAAGAGAACTTCCTATTGTAACTAATGGGATTGAAACATTTACATCAGAAACATGTGTTATATGCTTAGAAAAAGATCCTAATATATTATTTTGTAATTGTGGTCATATATGTATTTGTCATACTTGTAACACAAATGGAAACTTTACCAGTTGCCCAATTTGTAAAACAGAAAGCTCAATCAAACGTAAAATATAACTTTTATAAACAAAGTTATATTTTTACAAGTCTAACTCTATCAAAATAGATATGTAAGCGTGTGTTACATCACGGTTAGTTGATCTTGAAATAAAGTTTACGATGTCGCATTGCTTTACCTCCAACGCCCTCGGAAAAACCGTACAGCTACAAATTTCATCCGCTTTTTTAATAATAGAGTAATCAACCTGTTCTAATCCGTTTACCGCTATATTAACTTTTACCTCTTCTGGTACATTAAGATCCTTTCTAACAATCGTTAAACTTCCTCTTATAATTCTACCTGGCGCACTCATGCAGTAACCCCCTAAACCATGCCTTTTTCCTGAATTACCATTACCAAAAGAGAACTCATAATTACCGTCTCCAATTGGTCCCTGTTCTTCAGCCCACACAGTTATAATAGGTTTAGGGCCTATGAGAGAAGGAAGGGATACTTTTTTATCCACATAGGATTTTGTTGCTAAATCTCTCTCTTCTACCGGGGTTGCAGCGTTTTTTAGAGAAAAACCTTGGAGATTTACGTTAGCCACCGCTGTGAAGCTTCCATTTGGATTTTTTACGATAGCTCCACCATTATCAACATAATTTTTATTGGCAGCAGCATCACGTGATGTAGGATTAGGTAATCCAGTAATCGGGTTCTCATTCATATCTAATCCACCAGCCATTGAATAGGATCCATCTTGTTTTTTAGTCAAAGCTTTTTCACCCGCAGTAGCCACCTCAACGACGGTATCTACATAAAACTTATTTACAGCTTGATCATTTTTTAAGGGGCTTCCAACATTGTTAATTCTTCGTCCTCCCATAGAAACATCATCAACTGCCATATACCTACCAGCCCCATAAACGAAGGCTTTATTTGCACTATCTACATATTTTTTTAGTTGCTGCATCTTGTGCATCTGCGGGATCCAAAAGATTAGTTAAAGTATACTCCCGCATATCTATATTTGCAATAGCGGAAAAAGTGCCGTCTTAGTTCTCTACTATTGCTTTACCACTCCTATCCACATATTTTTTAGTAGCAGCTTCATTCGGTTCTGTAGGTTCTTTAACATTTCTTATTTCATTGAAACCCATATTTATAAATCCAAGGGCTTGGTATCCACCATTTTCTTTTAATAACCCCCCAGAATTTTCATCAGCATAATGTTTTGTAGCAACATCTTGAGGATTTACAGGATTACTAACCCTTGTTAATGTATTACCATTCATATCTATAGAACCAGTAACAACAGTTGTTCCATCTTTACGTAAAAAATTATTATTTATGTAAGCGAGTGACACACCATCACCGCTTATTTTATCTTCTTTCATTCGTCCGAATTTATCAACAGGCATTTTTATTATTAAAAAAGTTTATTTATCACTGTCTGAAACTTTTTGCCCGAGCTTAACTCCTTTAGAATGTACAAACATAAATGCCCACAAAATACTTGTCCAGCTTGTTGTAATTGATCAGTATTGTACTGTATTGGACTTTTTAGGTACTCTCGAATTTCAATAGGTGGTTGTATTCCATAACTATCAAAATAAATTTTAGTTTTACCATTTTTATACCAAGCAACCCCATGCGTACCAGGTCCGCCACTTTTATCAAAGTTTACTATACCACATTCTTTTTTATTTGGTTTTCTCGGTAACGTAACTAGTAAAAAAACTCCTCTAAAAGAAGGAATCTTTAATCTTTTTGCAGCATCTTCTAACTCGAAATTATTTAATGGTTTATTTGGTAAAATTACGTTTTCAATTGAAATATTTAACATTTTTTATAGTTAAATATTTCTAATGTCTTTATTATCAACCCACGAATTAAATTCGTCGGGATAACCTTTCCACTTTACAAGAGATTTCTTTTTTCCTTTCTTAATAACCTTTTCTATCCTATACAGCTCCTGGCTGGTTTTCTGCAGTTCAGGTTCATAAAAGGTACCTTGTATTTCTTCTCCATTAAGATCCTCAATTTTATATGTTACAGGTGATGTATGTTTTACTTCAGAAACTGTAAAAATCTCTTCGGTCCATCTTGTTGTATAACCTTTCTCAAAAGTCTTTTCCTTTTTAGTTATCCTTACTTTGTCTCAAACAGAAAACTTAGGTTTTATATCTTTTATTTCAAGATGATCAGGGTAAAGATTTCTCCAAACTTTGGTTTCATTTTCTTTTTTACTAGCATTTACTGGAGTCATCTTAATAGATGAATGTCTTGTGTTATTATATTCTTTAACGAGATCTGGTAACACGTTGATGTAAACGTTTGTAGAGTTAGCAGAAAAATACTCCCACATTTTTTCTTTCATTGTTCTAACCCATCTCTCAACCACGCTAGATTTTTCCTCATTTTCAGTGGAATACAATTCAACCAAGTCTTTTGCATCTTTGTTATAAAACTCTTTACCCTTATCCACCCACATTTTTTCAGGTTTCCTCTCCTTAAAAATACATTTTAGTGCTATAGCAACAGATTTTCCAGTTTTATCTTTTAATGGTATCAACCATCCGTATTTAGAAAAGACGTCAATGGCAGCGAGAAGGTATTTTACACCACGATTAAACTTAGAAAATGCTTGCATGTCTACTAAATCCGCAGCCCATATTTTATCTATACCGTTTACTCTAACTCTTCTTTTCTTAAATTTTCTTTTTACGGGTTTATGTAATTCTTCCGCTAAATTTATCATGCTGAAATTTTTTTTTTAACTCCCATTCCAAATTTCCTCTTTGTTCCAATGAGTTTACTTACCAACCCCCTTTCCATTTTTTCTCTAATAGTAGGATTGTAAATACCTTCTAACTCTGTTAACATATTTTTATCACACACCGCGTTTCTTGTGGCAGTATCATTATGCTGAAGATAGCAAACATCATGATGGTAAGCAGCTTTATCAACACGATTTATTGGTTTGCTCCATTTCTTTGGTGTTAAATCTGGATTGAGTCTTTTCTTTAATTTAGTGCCGGGGCCTGTGAAATTGTGACCAGGGAGATGCATTTCAAAAGGTAAATTATTTATAGCTTTATTTAGCAATGATCCACCCTTTGTCTCCCTAACAAACTGATTTTTAGTTATTCCACAAACTACACATTTTCCCCGTTTCATATTTCTTCCATTTTTAGCAACAGCATATTATATATCGCTTGTATCAGTATGTTTTTTACATTTAACACAATACATTTTTTATATATAAAAATTAAAAAAGTTATATAAAATGGATATTGTAAACTTATCATGGAATGAAGTAGTATCAAAGAGATTTAATCACAGCCTTTTACCAAAAAGTATCAGGGGAATAATTGTAGGGAAACCAGGATGTGGTAAAACTACTCTATTGTTAAACCTTTTACTTAGACCGGGATGGCTCGACTACAATGGTTTAAGTGTTTTTGGAAAAAGCCTTTTTCAACCAGAATACCGAATACTAAAAAAGGCTTTTGAAGAAAAACTACCAAAAGAATGTATTTTAAGGTTGTTTAACATGCGTGATGAAATACAAGAATTAAATGTATCCCCTACAGCTTTAGTTGAGAAATGGGTTAAGTCGTTTAAAAACAAATCGGATAAAAATTGTAACTTTTTTGAAAATGCGAGTGACGTACCTGATCCGAGAGAGTTAAACCCAGAAAATAAAAACTTAATGGTTTTTGATGATTTACTTTTAGAAAAGCAAAGCAAATGTGAGTGTTACTACATTCGTGGAAGACATAGTAATGTTGACTGCTTTTACTTTTCACAAAATTATTTCAGGCTACCAAGGCAAACTATTAGAGAAAACGCTAACTTTATTTGTCTTTTCCGGCAAGACCTAAAAAACATTAACCATATTTATAGTGATCATGTAGGCGATGATATGCCAAAGGATGAATTTAGGGAATTTTGTAAAAGGGCATGGGAAAGACCACACGGTTTTGCTATCATTGATTTAACCAGTAAAAAACACGATGGTAAGTATAGAAACGGTTTTGACAATTTTTACATACCTAGGTCAGTATAAAAATATTTTCACTTTTTTAAAAAATGGAAGAACTTTTAGAACAAATTGTAAAAAATACGGAACACAAAACATCATTTCAAATTATAGTAAGCGACAACAAAACACGCTTTAGAACAAGGTTTAATCCTCCTATTCAGCTGGAAAAGGATAAAAAATATGAAATAGCTTTAGTAAACCTTGAAACTTACTACTCTTTTCCAAATATTGATGCAACAAACAACATATTCGTTTATTCTCCAGACAATGGTACTTCATGGATTAAAATAAAAATACCTGAAGGAAGTTATGACCTTGTTGACATTAATGATACCATTCACCAGGAAATGAGAAAAACAGGTCATTACGATGAAGTTAATGAAGAGTATTATATTAACATTTCTGCAAACACCAATACCCTAAAGTCTGTTCTTACTCTAGAAGATGGTTATCAAGTAGATTTTAATCAACCTAACTCTATTGCCAAAGTATTAGGATTTACTCACGCTAAATATACACAAGGATTTTACGAGTCAGAGAATGTAGTGAACATTCTTAGTATAAATAGTTTGCTTGTTAACATAGATATTATTTCAGGAAGTTATGTTAATGGTTCAACAAAAAACACTATTTACTCTTTTTTCCCAGATGTTGCACCTGGGTATAAGATAATTGAGTCGCCACTTAATTTAGTATACTTACCAATAACATTACATGAAATACATAGCTTAGAGGTAAATATTACAGACCAAGATGGTAATTTACTAAATCTTAGAGGTGAAAATTTAACAATTAGATTTCATATTAGAGAAGCGAGATAAAATAAAAAAAGAATTATATATAATAATGACAAGTTACACTACTGTTAAAGTTAATATATCGGAAGGACAAAAGCAAAAGCTTCAATATGCTGTTAAAGCTGGTTGCCCAGTAAGTATCCGTTTAGGTTATGAAGATTTACAAGGTAATGATGTTTTAGCATTAACCAATTCACAAGCAAAGAAAATAGCTAAAGCCTATGAGAGTGGTAAGGTATAACTATTAGAATGTCTGCGAAACAACTTAAACATAATATGAAAATAGAGGGAGGTTTTCTTGGAATGTTAGCTGGGTTGGCTGCCAGTGCTTTACCAATGTTAGCAAAAACTGTTTTACCAGCTTTAGGTGTTGGTGCTCTATCCGGATTAGCCTCATCAGGAGTACAAAAAGCAATGGGTTCTGGTCTTTATCTTAAAAAAGGAGGATGCGTTTGTCAGGTGGAAACTGATGGATCTGGATTATACTTAAAGCCATACAAAGGTAAAGGATTAGAGTCTGCTGGTGATGGTTTGTATTTAAAGCAAGAAGGAAAAATTTATGATGGAAAAGGACTTTTACTTGGGCCTAATAGCCCATTTGCTAATATACCTATCTTAGGAGCTATATTGTAATGTTATAAATAATAATATTTAAATATTATTTATAACAAAAATAAAACATGAATGTACACAAATTTGGTATAAAACCTAATATTACTACTCAGCATAAAACTATATTTTGGAAACCTCATTTACATAGGGTAAAATATCCTCCCTTAAAGCAAGATCCTCTAAAATGGAAAATATACTCACAAGTACCTATTAAGATTCCTCCTCGTGATGGTATGAGACTTTCGCTAGGATTTGGTTATATAACTACACGAGGAGTTGTAGTGATATCTGTTAGTAATAAATGGAAAGATAGTTTAACCATTCTTAATGGAATACATCTTGATAATGAGACTAATGATATCTTAGTCTACATTTATAATTTCTCACAAAAAACAATTGAAATACCTGAGGGTGAGTTATTTTGCTATCTAAAATATCTACAATCTTGATATAAAAAATTATCATTTTAATAAAAAATGACAGATACAGATCAAGAACATCCTAATAAAATTTATCCTTCACTACCTCAAGAAAGAAATACTGCAAGCGCTCCACCTACTGAGATGCACACAATAGGACATTCCTACCGTTTACAAAAGATATCCGAAGTACAGAAGTTTCTTGAGAATGAAATTCAAAAAAGAGAAGCCCTTGCCAAGAAATATTTTAGAGCCGCAAGAATTGTTGATAGTATTGATACAGCATTGATCGGGCTAACAATGGCTTCTGGTGTTGGGGGAGCCATATTATTGGGTACAGTTGTAGCGGTACCAATAGCATTAGGTTTAGAAATTACAAGTGCAGCAACCGGATTACTCTCAATGGTAGGTAAATATGTAGTAAGAAATTCAAAAACAAAAGGAGAAAAACATCAAAAGATTCGGATGATAGCTAATGCTAAACTTGACACAATTGCTTCACATATATCTAAAGCTTTAGTTGACAGTTATATATCAGATGAAGAGTTTAAACTTATCATGGAAGAACAAGAGAAGTATAAGAAGATGAAGGATGAAATAAGAACAAAAACTAAGAAAAAGATATTTGCTGAAAATGAAGAAAGTTTAATTGAGAGAGAGAGGCAAGAAGCGCGTGAGTCCTTTCGGAAGTTGGTTGAAAAGAATCGTACCACTCCCTCGGTGTAGTAACAAACCAAGAAAAATAAAGTTTTCATGCAGCTTTAGTTATGAAACGTGATAAAAAATTATGATAAAAACTATGCTAAGAACTGAGATAAAAAATTATTTTAGTAATTAAAAAAATGTCTTTTTTAAAAATCACTGATCCTGCAAAAAGGGACTTAATTGTAAAGGAGTATCTTGAAACAAAAAAGAAGATTCGGGATAATCTACTAGCAGAGAGAACAGGCGAACGGCAACTTCAAACAGATCTTTCAAAGTTTTTTAAACCTATTACGGAAACACAAAAAGCTACAACAAAGGAAATTACAGAAGCACAAAAAGCTGCAACAAAAGAGATTACTGAAGGGCTTATACCTATTAAAGAAGGTGTAGAAAAATTACCAGAAGCTATTAAGTTTCCAGCATTTCCATCTATCGAAGCTTACAAAAAACCAGAAGGACTGACAAATGAAGAAATTGCTGAGATTAGGCATTTTATAGAAGAAGCGGATAAAGAAGAAGAGAACTATCCAGTTTTTGTTGGACCAATCTCGGAGAAGTACCTAAGAAAGTTTGCTACTAAGTATGGAGCTGATACAACGTATGGGTTATATGACAAAGATGGCACATTTTATATTGGTAACACACCAGTTGGCACTGCAGGAGATAATATTTTAGTTGGTGATAGATTTTATGAAGGTACACCTGGTTTATGGGAATTAATCATATCTAGAAGACCAGACAAAAATATTTATAATGATGAGGATCTTGAAACTTACAAGGATATAATGGACTACAGCAATACCCTCTATCGTAATAATGACCCAGAAAGTGATAATCCAAAAAGCAGTAAATCAGATAAATGGAGAAAAATTCTTTCCAACGTTTGGGCTGATAAAAAAATCTTTGGAAAAGGAATTGTTATCCCGTGTGACCCAAACGCATTAATAAAAAGACTAGACCTGTTGTTGGCAAGTAAAGAAGCAGGCAACACAGGTGTAAGAAACGAGTTAGTGAGCATTTGTGATGAATTAAAAAGACAAGGTGTTTTAGATTCAAACGCTTATAAAAATTTAATGTCTATACTATAAAAAATGATTGTCAATAAAAAACACGGATTTAAAAGAAGGTATTCATACAGTGGTGCTGGAATCTTTGACAGCATTGCTAACTTTTTAGCGAGGCTTTTTACAAGTAGCGCAGCTAAACAAATTGCATCTTCTGCCCTTGATGTGGGAAAGAGTGTAGCTAAGGAAGGTGCAAAGAAAGCTTTAGAAATTGGAAAGAGTGCAGCTGTAGACGCAGGAAAAAAATTGGTTACAAAAGCTTTGACACCAAGATCAAAGAAAATTTTACGAAAATATAGCACACAACCGAAACCCGCTGATACACCTAAAACGCACGACATTAATACCCTAATAGAAGGAAGTGCCATTGCTATTCAAGATTTAGTTAAAAAATTAAACAGTGGAGCAGGCATTAAAGTAGTATGAAGAAAAAATAAAAATAAGTTAAGGAAAAAAATATTGCTTAAAAAAGAAAATGCTAGAATTAAAATTTAATCGTGTAGATTATAAAAAATACAATACTAGTTCTATTACTATAGTAGGTGCATTGTTAAAATTAGAAGATTGTGAAATCCTTGAAATTAATAACACAAAATATGGTTATAAAAAAGGCATTGTGAAGTTATCTCCCGAAGAAGTAATTGCAATGAAAGAGATTGAGGAAAAGGTGAATGAACGTTTACAAGAGTGGAATATACCCCAAATAACACTTGTATACGGTAATAGAGTTTATCCTAAAACTAAAATAGATACTGCAAAAAGCATTAAACTTAAAGGCGTGCTTGTTAATGATGAAAATAAGTCTTTCACCCAGCTTTGGCTAGAGTATAGTATACAATTATAATTTTTATTTAAAAATTATAATTGCAATAATAAAATGGACATTTTAAGAATCACTGACCCAATTTTAAAAGATGCTAGTATTATTGAGTATGAGCACCATGAGTATGAACCAATCACAGGTACACATCTCAACAACTCAGGAGGAGATATTAGGATTAACATTGAAACTCAAGATATTTTTACACATCCTAGTGAGAGTTATTTACTTATTATAGGCGAATTAGTAAGAAGTGATACTGGAGTAGTTTACGATGCTAACACCAATATTTCTTTAACAAACAATGGTCTCATGTATCTTTTCAAAAATATTAAGTATCAACTTTCAGGTATGGAGATTGAATCCATATTGCATCCTGGCCAGGCTACTACAATGCTTGGGTTGTTAAAATACCCAGATGACTTCTCAAAATCACAAGGGTTAAACCAATTGTGGTATAAGGAT
This sequence comes from Hippopus hippopus, assembly GCA_946811185.2. Taxonomy (NCBI): domain Eukaryota; kingdom Metazoa; phylum Mollusca; class Bivalvia; order Cardiida; family Cardiidae; genus Hippopus; species Hippopus hippopus. The sequence goes on along the minus strand of OX328096.1, from coordinate 3,988,040 downwards.
ACAACAGCTGCAGCTGCTGGAAACACTGGTTTTGAAGTAAGAAGAAGGTATGTTATTAGGGATGCCCTTCCAAGAGGTACCTTTAGCTTTAGAGTTTCATTAAAACATATATTTGGTTTTTGTGATGATTATAGCAAAATATTGTATGGAATGAAGCAAACTCTCACCTTGACAAGAAATGATGATAATGATGCAATCTTTCGAGATGGTGCTGCTCCTGTTGATGGTAGAATTAATTTAATTAAAATATCTTGGTTTATGCCACACGTGCTACCTACAGATGAAGAGAAGATGGTACTTTATACAATTATCGAGAAAAAAGAAAAATTACCGGTTGGATATAGAATGAGGCAGTGCGACTCTATCACAGTTCCTCAGTCAACATCGTTTACCTGGAGACTTTCTACCAAATCATCACCTGAGGTGCCACGTTTTGTCATTGTTGGCTTTCAGACTGGTAAAAGTGGTGATCAAGAGCAAAATCCAGCAATATTTGATCATGCAAACGTTAACAATATCTATGTTACGTTAAATTCCGTTAGATATCCTGCGGTTGACTATAATCTTTCATTCACTGCGCATCAATTTAGTAGAGTGTACGGTGATGCTGCTCTATTTAGATCTAAGTTTTATAACATGGATGAATTGGTGTCAAACCCTAACATTACTCCCCCAGATTATAAAACCCTTTATCCTCTGTTTGTGTTTGACGTTTCTAAACAGAGTGAGAGATTAAAATACTCAGTCAGCGATATCCATATCAAGGCAACTTTTACTGAAAATGTACCCGCAAACACAGAGGCATATGCTGTTGTTATTAGTGATAAGCTAATTAACTTCCAGTCTGATGGAAATAAAATGAGTGTAGTGTATTAAGATTTTTCTTTCCTATATAAAAATGATAAAGACTACAGATTTAAAAAAAATTCTTAAAGAGAATAATATAAATTTCTGCTCATACCGGGATAAAGAGCGGTTAGTTAAGTTGGTGAAAGAACATGGTTTGTTACCAGAGGAGTCTCCCAAGTTGTCTGAAAAAGAAAAAAGTAAGGACCCTAGGTTTGATAGATTAAAAACTATTATGCATAATCCTAAAAAAGTTAGTTTAGAGGATGTTGAAACTGGTGAAATAAAAACCTTTCCATCAATTTACATGGCGGGTAAATTTATAGATCATTGTCCTCAAATAATTGTGAACTGGAATGGAAGGGTTTGGAAAAATAAATATAAGATTTGCATTCAGTAATTTTATTATGACATTGTTGTTATAATAAAATTTTTTGAAACAAATAGGAAAAATTGTAATTGCTTAAGAAATTATATCTGCTATATAAAAATGAGTTTATTTAATAGATTTAATAGATTTATAAACATGGGTAGACGCGTTGCGTCTAATGTTTACTCAGGAGCAAGACGACTAGCCTCAGCTGTCGTACCAGAATTTATACAAAGAGGACTAACTGATTTTGGTAATTGGTTAACTGGTAATGTGGAGACAACACAAATACCACAAGTGCTAGATGAAATTGTTGAACATGTTAGAGAAAATTACCCTCCAAGGCGACCGTTTGAGATTAGAGCTGCTCAATCCGCATTTAGAGGGTATGCTACTCAACATGTTATAGAGGGTAGAGAAGGCTATAGTCCACAAAGATTTTTCGCGGAAACGTGGGAGACTCTTATAAATACTTTTCAAAATAATTTACAAACAAAGGTAAAACTTGTACTTAGGTGTAAATTATGGTTAATGACAAATCTTGGTTAGGGTCCTGTTGAACGTGCTTTCCATAGTAATCAACATTTAAATTTAAACAGAGGAGAAGTAGAGGATTTGTTGAATAAAATGATAGATGAAGTTTTAGAAAATTTAGCTAATTTCCAGAGAGAAGGTAGTGGTTGGACTTTTGGAAGTATAGTGCGGTTAGAACTACATACAGCTGCTTATGTTCCTTTAAGAGCTAATGGTCACTTACCTTTACCAAAATGGATTGCTAATAAAAAAGCAGTTATCAATATGAAAAATAAAGATGACAAATGCTTTTTATGGTGTGTTTTAAGAGCGCTAAATCCTAAAGAGCATAATGCAGAGAGAGTTGACAAGGATTTACAAGCAAAAGAAAGTAGTTTAAACATGGAGGGAATAGAGTATCCTGTTTCGTTTAAAGATATCATTAAGTTTGAAAAACAAAATCCTGAAATTAGTGTAAATGTTTATGGGTATACCAATGATCATAAATTTTATCCTTTAAGAATTACAGATAATGAAAAAAGTAAACATATTGATCTTCTTTTTATTAAAGATGAGGAAAACATGCACTATGCCCTCATAAAAAACTTTAGTGGTTTAATGAGAAAACAAGCAATTGATCATGGTAGTGTATCGTATTGCAGGCGATGTTTAAATCATTTTGGTAGTAAAGAACTTTTAGAAAAACATAAACAATACTGTAATGAACATGAACCTATTACTTTAGAAATGCCAAAACCAGGTACCATGTTAGCTTTTGAAAACCATGCTAGAAAACTTCGGGTTCCCTTTGCTGTATACGCTGATTTTGAAAGTGTTTTAGAACCAATATACACATGCCAACCAAACCCGGAAAAAAGTTATACTATACAACGTCAAAAGCATATACCTTGCAGTTTTTCTTATATGGTAAAATGTTTTGATGATACTGTGTGTGCTCCTATAGAAAGAAGTTATGTTGGAGAAAATGCTGAGGAAGTTTTTATAAGCTGGTTAAAAGATGATATACAAGAAATTCATCAACGGTACCACCAAAACCCAAAGCCTATTGAAATGACAATAGATGAAGAAATAAAATATAAACAACAAACACACTGTTGGATTTGTGGTGGAAAATTTAATCATGCTAATTATAGAGTAAAAGATCATTGTCATTTTACAGGTAAATATAGAGGCGCTGCGCATAATAAATGCAACCTAAAAGCTAAAAATCCTAACTTCACACCTGTGTACCTTCATAATCTTAGTGGATATAATGCTCATCTTTTTATTAAATGTCTTGGTAAATCTGTTGGAAAGATTGACTGTATTCCAAATAATGAAGAGAAATACATTAGTTTTAGTAAAGACATTTGGGTTAGAGAAAATATAAACCATAAAATTAGATTCCTTGATAGCTTTAAGTTTATGAGTTCTAGTTTGGATAAACTTTCAAGCAACTTAGAGGAAAGTCAGTTAAAAATTTTAGCAAAATATTTCACTAAAGAACAACTACCGTTAGTTAGGAGAAAAGGAGTTTTTCCTTATGAGTACCTAGATTCTTTTGATAAACTTAAAGAAGAAAGACTACCACCCAAAGAAGCATTTTACTCTAGTTTAAACAAAGAAGGAATTACAGATGAAGATTATGCCCATGCGCAAAAGGTTTGGAAAGCTTTTAATATGAAAACGTTTAAGGATTACTTAGAACTTTACAACAAAATAGATGTATTGCTTTTAGCAGATGTTTTCGAAAACTTTAGAGATGTTTGCTGTGAAAACTATGACTTAGATCCTAGTTGGTATTATACTGCTCCTGGTTTAGCTTGGGATGCAGCATTGAAAATAACAAAAGTAAACCTTGAACTTTTATCTGATCCTGATATGCTTTTGATGGTAGAATTAGGTATTAAAGGGGGTGTTAGTATGTGTAGTAAAAGATATGTAAAAGCAAATAATGAGGATATGGGTAAATTATATGATCCTAGTAAACCATCAAAATATTATATATAGATGCAAACAGCCTTTACCCTTGGGCAATGAGTCGTCCTCTTCCTACACATGGCTTTAAATGGATGAAAAATAAAGAATTAGAAATTTGGCAAAAAATCCCATGTGTATTAGAAGTAGATTTGGAATATCCTAAAGAATTACATGATTTACACAATGACTTTCCTTTAGCACCCGAACGTTTAAAGATAGAAAAAGTAGAAAAAACTTATTCCAGATTTAAATAATAAAAGGAATTATGTTATTCATCATGAAGCCTTAAAAACATGTGTTGATTTAGGCTTAAAGATTACTAAAATACATCGAGGAATTAAGTTTGAGGAAAGTGCATGGCTTAAGTCATACATTAATACAAATATTGAACTAAGAAAAGCAGCTAAAAATAATTTTGAAAAAGATTTTTTTAAGTTGATGAATAATTCAATCTTTGGTAAGACTATGGAAAATCTGAGAAATAGAGTAACGATACACCTGGTTTCTAATGAGGAGCGTTATAGGAAATTAGTAGCAAAACCAAACTATAGCCACACAACAATATTCGATGAAAACCTAACAGCGGTACACATGAAAAAGACTGATTTAAAATATATTAAACCTATTTACTCAGGATTAAGCATCTTAGACATCAGTAAAACACATATGCAAAAAACTTATTATAATTACTTTAAAGTTAAGTATGGTGAAAATGTTAGAATGTGTTATACTGATACAGATAGTTTTATTCTTGAAATAGAAACTAAACATTTGTATAAGGATATAGAAAAAGATGTACCTGAAATGTTTGATACAAGCAATTATCCTAAAGATCATTTCTTAAAAAATGATTGTAATGCAAGAATAGTTGGAAAGTTTAAAGATGAGTTAGGTGGTAAGATTATGACTGAGTTTGTTGGTCTAGGAGCAAAAATGTATGCTTATGAAACTTTAGATGGTAAGGAAGATAAAAGATGTAAAGGTGTTAAAAAAGCGGTTATCAAGAAAGAGATAAATTTTAGTAATTACAAAGAGTGTTTGCTTACAGAGAAGGATCAGTATAGAAAGATGACTGTTTTAAGAAGTAGGGGTCATGATATGTATACTGAAGAGTTAAACAAAAAAGCGTTAGGATCAAGTGATGATAAAAGGTTTGTCTTGGAGAACAAGATTGACACACTAGCTTGGGGACATTATAAAATATAACTTTAAAAAATAAAGTTATCCTTGCACAAATCTCCAAATCCCACATTTTCTACCACACTACTATATAAATTACTAAATTGTCATTCTAACAATTTAATAATTATGCTACACATCTGGAGCAAGACGTAGAAATATCTTCAGCTTTGTCTACAGCTTCTCCTCTGTAATAATACAATCCTTTGCATCCCATTTTCCAAGCTTTGTAATGGATCTCATGGACTTTCCTTTTTGTGGCGGCTGCGCTTATGAATACATTTAATGATTGCCCCTGGCATATATATTTCTGTCTGTCTGCGGCGTATTCTATAATTTTTAACTGATCTATTTCCTTAGCTGTTTTATAAACTTTCTTTGTCTCATCAGACAACGGTAAATGACTTACTGAACCTTTGTTTTTTATTATAGAATCCCAAGTCTCTTTGTTATTGAGGTTGATCTTTTCTAGTTCATCTTCTAAATACTTATTTTTCCACAGAAACGTTCCTGCTCGTGTTTTTAATACATATGCATTCGCTATATTTGGTTCAATAGAAGCCGAGCAATTAATAATTAATGAACTGTTAGATGTTGGGGCAACAGCTAATAAATGAGAGTTTCGTCTTCCTGTGCCTTTCATTGAAGGGCATTCACCTCTTTCTTTTGCCAGTTGTTCTGTTTCTTTTAATGCATATTCTTTCATATTCTTAAATATCTCAATATTAAGTTTCTTTGCCTCATCTGATTCAAATGGAATACCTTCTTTTTGGAAAAATGACCCTAATCCCATCACTCCTAGGCCTAATGGTCTATCTCTTATTGCTCCTTTCTTTGCTTTTTTAATATTTTCTGGGGCATTTGAGATAAATACATCTAATACATTATCTAGAAATCTTACAATATCTCTTATAAATTGTTCATCCCATTCTCTATAATACTCAATGTTTACGGATGATATACAACATACAGCATCTGTAGTTGCGTCAGTAGGTAAATGAATCTCATTACATAAATTACTTCCATGGATTTTTAATCCCTTATCTTTCATTACTTGAGGTAGATCTGCATTTAGAGTATCAATAAAATTTAAATATGGTGTTCCTATTCTGCTTCTAGATTCAAGAATAGTTTCCCATATTCTTCTGGCATTTGTTGGAGTTCTGACCTTTGTCTTTGGATCTATAAGGTCATAATTTGTACCATTTTTAACCGCTCTCATGAAGTCATCAGTGATATTAATAGCATTAAATAGATTTAAATTTTTTCTATTAATATCTCCACCTGTTGGTATCCTCATTGAGATGAATTCGGTTATTTCTGGGTGTGTAATATCTAAATATGCAGCATAACTCCCTTTTCTTGTTTTCCCCTGCTTATATGAGTTTATTGCTGCGTTGATAGGTGTTAAAAATGCAATTGGCCAGGGTGATTTACCATCAGATGATCTAATTGAACTCCAGTCTGCTCCTATTCCTCCTCCTACTACTGTAAACCAACATGTGTCACTTAGATGATCAATGATACCCTCTATCTTGTCAGGAACGTAACTCAAAAAACAGGAAATTGGTTGACTTTTTTGTCCTTTTGTATTTGGTAATGGGGCATTACTCAATATAGGAGAAGAAAACAAATTTACGAGAAGATGCATAATTATATATTCTCTGTGCAAATTCTAAATCACCTTTACTATAAGCTACGCTGGCTCTTGCAAATGCTTGTTGAGGAGTTTCCCCATCTAATAAATAACATTTACGTAACAAATCCAGTCCATGATTACTAAATAATTCATTTAAATCATTATTAATTGTAATTCCTAAATAGTTTTCCATTATGTTGTTTTAATTCTGAATATAACTGTTTATCAAAATTTTTTTTAAATTTAAGTTAGTCTTAGATTCGTGGTTAACTAGTTAGTCGGTTTGTCTGGTTAACTAGTTAGTCGATTAGAAATTTATGTGGGTGGTTAGTTGTGGTTAGGGTTAGTCGGTTGAAGGGTTAGTCGATTAAGAAATTTATGTGAGTGGTTAGTTGTGGTGGGCATTCTGGCTCATTTTGCGATTTTTGGGCGAAAAGAGCCAGGGTGGGAATTTTACTATCTACTGACATGCCTTATCAGCAGTTTCGTATATCAACAAATCGATAAAAGTAACCGATATCATACGTAAAAGTTCGGGAGTTTACGGACTTTTGCGAACTTGAACAGTGTATATATATTAGTAATCGATATTCGATAGCCTGCAGCTATAAAAGATAGGAGAAACGTAACATTACGTAACAGTAGCCCGCTTCAAATTTACAATCCTTGCTTAGACTGTATATCTGCCCTGGCGTTTTTTTTTTTTTTTTTGTTTTTTTTTAATTATCATTTTAATCTTAACCCTTTGTCTGCTAAAGGAAAGTGTATCACTTGAAGTTCAGTATCAGACTGCACAGAATATGCACCCTTATCAGACTGCACAGAATATTGGATCTACGTTGGTCATCAGATACAGCGAGATTATTCTTTGGAAAAGACCATTGAAATTGTTATGTTTGAGCTTTGTTTCTCGGTTTGTAATTAAGTCATTTCTCAGATTAAGGCTTAAGTTTAGATTCTCTGAAACATTAACTAATCCCTGCTGTTCGGCCCCTACTGAGTGCACTTTTTGCTGACAATGTAGTCCAGTAATTAATAAACTGCACAAAAAAGCAGTATGATCTTGAAATCTAATTCGTCCAAATGCACTTTGGCTGACATTGTAGATTTATACCAAGCTGCATGAAATAAGCCGTCTGATCTTGGACCTAATCTATTCTATACGTCGAAATTCTTTCGGTTAAAAAAAAAGCCTTGATATTTCAATATTAACAGGTTGCTGAATTCAGCAGAAAATTCGTTATTTTGGGAGTTCCGATTTAAGGTATTCCTATCCTGAAGCGGAACATCTGTTTCCACTGTAATTTTACTCTGGAAAATATGATATCATTAAAAATCATCATTATTGTAGCATCTTACCCGAGCCACTTTTCCAGGTTTTACCTTCATAGAATTATCGTTTTCAATTCTAAAATCACTATATCCTCAATTCAAAGGGACAATATTATTACCCCCCTTTACAAAAAAGTAATAGAGGTATGAACAGAAACTTTTTAGATAGACATTTAAAGAAACTCTGGGCGGTTAAAAGTGTTTAGAATTATTGAATCACTATAAATTCTCAATAATCTAATATGAAAAAGGCAAAGCCTCAATACGAGCGACGTGAATGATTTGTGGAACAAATATCTATTTATTCGAATGACGAGCTAGATTTTTTATCTTGAAATCAAAGGGTTTTGAGTTCGAATTCCGTCTTTGCCAAAACTAGTTTTGAGCGTTGTGAAAAGTAGAAAGCATTTTTTTTTTTCGTAGATTTATACATGTGAAATAGAGCGAACTGTCCCTAATTTCCTGAACAAAATAAAGACAGTTCCTTGACAATTTCGTTAAGTTATGTCCAGAAAAAATATCTTGGAATGATTATTGGTCAACATGTAAAGACCATCTTATGGGAACATGTCCTCACTGCATGTAGATCTAGATATATCTTAGAGAGACTTTGATTTTTACGAGGAATCCGTCAGTAGGTTGAGAAGAATACTAGTATTGAGCAGAGTACTGGTAAAAGAAACTTCAGGAATGCATGGTAGGTGCACTTGCCGCCGCAATGAATGTAGATCTACACACAAAAGGAAAAAACAAACAAACAACAAAATTTTTATTTCATTTATTCGTTAGTGCACAGGTCTACCCACGTTTTACCTGGAGTTTCTTTACAATCAGAGTGCTTAGATCGCTAAAATCAGATTATAAACTGTGTGGCTTTCCTTTTTCATCCCATCTGCTTTCCTACACATCCGTCGTTGAAATAGTGATCAGTGCAGAGACAGGAATGAATTCTGTCGCAATGACTAGATCTAGATCTATCATCAATCCTAGGAAAGAAATATGCCGAGTTTCCGGATAGATATCCAACTTATGGCAAAAAAAACGCCAAACTTTTCGATCTATTGACAAGCTTTCGTAACATTGAAACAGCCAAAAAACTAGTTTAGTCATGATTTCTTCGACACAATGTTTTCCGCGAAAAACGGCTCGTGCATGACGTAAGAATAGTATGATTAATGACGTCATTATTTGCTAGCATAGATCATTGCGTATGTTTATACACAAATAGACGCTTAATACGCTGAAAGTAAGTAAGAAATTAGATAATCAGTACTCATTAAACCGATAATGATTTTTAAGTAATCATCCGATCGGTAGATAATTTTTGTCATTTTTGACCAATCAGGCACTTGTGCGAAAGATTGTCATACGTGTGACGCTGTGCGACTAACCGGAAGACACTCAAATTTTAGTCATCCCTAGTTAGATTTAGACTAAAACCCAGAACGAAGTCGGAATTTCATTTTTGAAAATCTAGAACGGTGTTACTGCAAAACTAGCTTCGCTCGTTACGGGCGAAGCCCGTAACTCGCTGTCGCTCGTTAACAACAACAAAAAAAATTATGCCATGTTGACCAGAAGCTTCAGGGCAGTTATCATACACTCCCGAGTCAAACTGACCGGAAAGAAAAGGCTTTACAAAACTTTGTGGGAACTGGAGAAATTATGATGAATTATGAAATTATAAGATTAACATTTCGTCTGATATAATTTATCTTTTTATCTAACCCAGAATCACGACGTTCATCTCCCATTTCGCATATTTTCAAATGCGTTTTTAACGTTCATTGGTCAAAAACTTTGGCGCGTCTTTTGATAGCAAATTCACGTAAGTTATAATTCACTGCATCATAATGAATTGTGTGACGTCAGCGCATGGCCATCCGGAGAAAGTGGAAGCTTTTTATTTATTCATTTATTTTTAGATGAGGGCTATTGCTTGATGGCAATAGCCGTTTGGAACTTTCGAGGGTCAGGGCACAAAAAAGAAATCATTTGTGAACCCATCTGCATCGATAATTAGGTTTATTTTTCCATTTTCTGTTAAATATTATCTCTGAAAAAGAAACGGGGTCATTTTTTTTTATTATTTCATTGGACACCTTGTCTTACTATATATTATATAGAGGGAGTCGCCATTGTGCTATTTATAGAAACGGTGTTAATGAAAATTTGGGTATATCCCATAATATACAGGCGATGCACCAATGTGTTATAAGTCTTCGATGATCGACCAAGGAAAATCTTAATTCTCTCTCTCTCTCTCTCTCTCCCCTCTCTCTCCCCCCTCTCTCCCCCCTCTCTCCCCCTCTCTCTCCCCCTCTCTCTCCCCCTCTCCCTCCCTCCCTCTCTCTCTCCCTCCCTCCCTCTCTCTCTCTCCCTCTCTCCTCTCTCCCCCCTACCCCCTCTCTCTCTCTCTCTCTCTCCCCCTCTCTCTCTCCTCTCTCGGGGGGGGGGGGCGCTGGGAGGGGCTGGGGCCATTTGTCAAAGAGGAAAGGAGCACACACATTTTGTGGAGCTCAACTTTCTGCCCATGGTAAGGATTGCATGCATGCTACAATTCCAGCATTTTTATTCACAATTTACAAAACTACCCTACGGGCTGTTCCTTTTGAAAAAGAGACAGAGCTTCTGATATGTCAGCAGTGTTTTAAATATAATAAATTTCTCACTTCACTTAACGCTGTCTTTATTTGTTGTAGCAAATTGATTGAATTGAATTACCATTTAGGTAGACTTACATTCGTTTGTCTGCCTCTGAAACAGAACAAACAAATAAATTCCGTTTTAAAAATGAAATATAAAAGTTTTTTATCCCCTCATCTATATATAGAATCAAAACGCTCAGCCCTAGAAACCTGCATTGGTATGTTGATAAACGTAGCCCGGGGTTACTAACAGTTAAATTATCAAGACAAAGGAATGGACGTTATGCTTAACTGATATCGAATATACAAAACCTTCTTCCAGCATCTATTTCTTCAAATCAATATCCATTTATCTATTCTTTTATCCGCTCCGCTATCTTATCATTTTGTCTTTAAATATGATCAATACTTTACCTCTTAAAAGCTCTCTTTTACTTTGTCTGTCTGTATGTCTGTCTGTCTGTCCGTCCGTCCGTCAGTCCGTCTATCTGTCTGTCTGTTTGTCCTTCTGTCTGTCTGACTCTCTGTCCGTCTCTCTCTCCCTCTTCACCAGTCTCTAATGTCAGACAAGGTCCAGTGACTTTGAAAGGATCTTATGCAAAATATTAGTGAAGAGAAACTACAGTATAGGTGCATTGGTTGCCTCAATGTTACAGAAATCATGTTTAAAACGGCATTAACCAGCATTTTCTCCTTTTTCAACGATGTTTTCCATCCCATCAAAGACAGAATTCATCCTTTGAGCTACATTCATGTTGTCGTCTTCACATGCTTTCAATTTGGTCGAATCCTAAATGTTACCGTTTCATAAAGAATTAACACGTCGTTGCATTTTTATAATAGTGTTCTAACTCCATTTTTGTGAAATTTGAGATTTTTATATCGTTGGAATCGTCTTGAAGAGTTTTATCTACCAATGAAATCAGTATTGCATTATTGGCCCTGGTTAAGAAGTTTTCAATATTAACTTGTTCTAACTCCACTAATGATTTAACAGCCATTAGAAACTTTGGAGCTAATTTTCTCCAAGAACATCCAAATGGCAGTTAGAACACTATCATAATAATGCGACGACGTCTCTTTCACTCTTTACCAAACGACAAAGTGTTACGATAAGATCATTGTTCAAATTGAAAGTATTTGTAGACGTAAAAAAAGAAAAAAAAACGTGTCTCAAAAACAGAAAAAATGATTTTAAAAGGGTGGTAAACATAGTAGGAAAAGGAGGAAATGCTGGTTACCAGAATTTTCTTCGTTTTTACCAGATTTTCAAAAAGACTCTTCTTCAGGGTTGTTATAACTCGAGACTACGTGAAAAGGTTTAATATGCATAAGATCATTACCAGTAAGAAACAAAGTAAAAGAGAAACAAAAGAAAATCACTTTTACACGTATGTTTCTTGTTTTCCAAGTGTGCTGCATTTAATTTATCTAGCTCTGGAAAAATGCAACTGAACGAAAAGATTTATGCTCGAATAAACATGCAGACGCTATCTATCCCAGTTTAGACTACACGATCTGTGCTATCTTGTCTTGATCTATGCCGTCCACAAAAAAAACAACACTTGCTAACCTTTACCACACAATCCTGAGTTTAAACGACCTAAAGAAAAAAGGCATTTGGAAAAAAAAAGGTGGGAAAAGGAAGAAATGCTAATAACCAACATTTCTGCGTTTCCCCACACAGTTTTCCTGCCTTCCAAAGACATATTCCGATTTTGAGTCACATTGAATTGAACGTCTGCAAAATCTTTCAATGTGGACCATTCTAAAAATTTTTGTTACGTAAAGAGTTGCTTAGTGTTTTATGCCACTTTCATTATTATTTCAGTCATATCAAAGCAACAACTTACATATCCATTTGACATTTTTTTAGAATGGACCATTTAAAAAGCATGATTGACTGAAGTGGTAGAGCACACAAGGGTATATCACCCATAACTCACTACACGCAAGTGCAGAAAAGAACTTTGACATTGCACCATTTACTCTTTTACCATTTTTGACTGAAATAATAGAACACACAAAGGTGTGGCGCCCATAATGCGCAATACGCAAGTGCGAAACAGAACTTTGACATTGTGCTGTTTGTGCTTTATCGTGATTGACTGAAACAGTAGAAAATGCAAGGGTGCAATACCCTTATTTGTGTACCTGGAGGAATAAAACATTTGGGTCATGGCCGTGAACAGTTTTTTTTTTTCAGAGGACTAATTCTAAGGTGCCTGTGTTTGTTGGGATTTAGCAAAAAACGCAATCACTTGACATGTTGTTTTTAATGTATTTTTTGAATGACTATGGACGTCATTTTGAAAGCAAGAGACGGGTAAGCCAAAGGTTTGCCATTAAGCCGTCTTTGAAACTTCAAAAATGGTCGATTCCTCTCTATTTTAAATATGGCAAAAAACAGGTGTGACACCATGTATACATGTATATACCCCCAATTGCTCATGCAAAGAAAAATGGCGCCTAAAAAAAAAAAAATGAAAAAATTGTTGAAAACGGTGAAAAGTGAATTAAGGTCTACTTTAAGGGTAATATGTAATCCTTGACAAACCAGCACGCGTTCCCAATCGATACATGCAAAAAAATACCGACAGTTTGCAAAATTTGAGAGAACAGATTGACAGAAGGCTAATGTTGTGAAAATTGTTTTCGAAAACACGACCTAGGTGACTTCCTTTGATTCGATTTGCCTTTCTAGTTGCTTCCGTGCTGCACCTTCATACTTTGGATATATTAAGATGATCAATTGACAATGTAAAATCCAAAGAGAATAATGTCATAATTGAATATAGCAGGTAGACAACTCTTTCAGAAGCAACAGGCATCTGTTGCCAACAAAGCTAAACAAAGGAACCAACTCGTGGTCATCCTCTTTGAACAAATGCTTTCAATATGACATGTCTATAATTTTCAGTGTTAAATAGAAGTCTTCATTCGGAGTGCGTCAAGATTTTTCTAGCCTGCTGAAAACCTAATGTGGAAAGGTAGATACTGATTTTTGCGAGCTGTTTCCTCTTTTTATTTCCACAATGTTAAGAACAAACTTTTAAGCCGTGTTTTGGCAAAAGGAGTTTAAATAATCATTTATCTCTATGATCCATTTTATTAAGCAAGTCATCACATAATTATGGGTCCATAACATTTATTTTGCCCTAAAACTGACTGATTTATAAGGTAGACTGGTCTTTTGACATGCATAAATTTCACATATAGTAAAAGGTTTCGACCTATGTCAGCATGCGAAGAGTGCTAGTGTCCTTGGGCAATACACTTCTGAGCCTTAGCCTAGTGGTGAAACCAAGAGTATACGCGAATATGTGAGCCGTTACTTCGATATGACTGAAATAGTAATGAAAGTATCGTAAAACACCATTTAACCCTTTATCAAACGGCAAATTTAAGACTGGTGACACAAAAACTGGAATGTGTCTTTGGAAGGCAGGAAACATTGTGGAAATAAAAAAAAAAAAAACCACTTGTTACGAGCATTTTCTCCTTTTCTCCTTTTGTGGACGGCATAGATCAGGAAAAGACAGCACAGAATGCGCAGTCTAAATTTGGATAGATAACATCCGCAAGTTTATTCGAGCACAAATTTGTCGTTCAATTGCATTTTTTCCAAAGCTAAGAGAATTAAATGCAGCATACTTCGAAAACAAAAAAAAAAAACATACGCGTAAAAGTGATTTTTTCTCCCTCTTTTACTTTGTTTCTTACTGGTAATGATTTATGCATATTAACCCTTTTCACACAGTTCCGAGTTTTCGCGAGCGTGTGAAAAGAAGTCCTTTTGAAAATATGGTAAAAAAAGACGACAATGCTGGAAAGCAGCATTTTCTCCTTTTCTTACCATGTTTACCACCCTTTTAAATACAAATTTTCTTCGTCTGCAAATAATTTGAATTTGGACAGTGATGTTATCATAACATTTTGTCGTTTGGTAAAGAGTCAAATGGACGTGTTAACTCTTTACCAAACGGTAACATTTTAAAAACTGGACCAAATTGAAAGCATGCACAGACGACAAAATAATGTAACTCAGAGGATACTTTCTGTCTTTGATAGGATGGAAAACATCGTGGAAAAAAGAGAATGCTGGTTAATGCCGTTTTAATTCCTGTAACAGCCATCAATGCATTTATCCTGTAGTTTCTCTTCACCAATATTTTGCATATGTTCCTTTCAAAGGCACTAGATAATGTCTGACATTAAAGCCAGGGTCGCAAAAGATCTTTTCAAAGGCACTACACGCTGTCTGATATTAGAGCCTGGCGAAAAAGAGAGAGAGAGAGAGAGAGAGGCGGCTACATAGGCACTACACCCTGTATGATATTAGAGCCTAGTGAAGAAAGAGAGAGAGAGAGAGCGAGAGAGAGAGAGAGAGAGAGAGAGAGAGAAGCGGCTACAGAGGGATAGAAAGAGGGCGATCAATGCACTTATCCTGTAGTTTCTCTTCATCAATATTTTGCATATGTTCCTTTCAAAGGCACTAGACAATTTCAAAGGCACTTTCAAAGGCACTAGACAATGTCTGACATTAGAGTCTGGGCCGCAAAAGATCCTTTCAAGGGCACTACACCCTGTCTGATATAAGAGCCTGGTGAAGAGAGAGAGAGAGAGAGAAACAGACACAAAGGGAAGCGGCTACAGAGAGAGAGAGAGAGAGAGAGAGAGGGCTTTTTAGGGGTAAACTTTTGAGTAAAGACAAAACGGTAAGACAGCAGAGCGGATAAAATAATAGAAAAATAGATGAACGATTTGAAGAAAAAAGCTGCAAGAAGAAGATTTTTATATTCGATATCAGGTAAGAAAAATGGCCATTCTTTTGTTTTGATAGCTTAAACAGTTAGTACCCTTGGGCTACGTTTATTAACATACCAATATAGGCTTCCAGGGCTTAGCGTTTTGATTCTAAATATAGACGAGAGGAAAAATACTTTTATGTTTCATTTTTAAATCAGAATTTAAGTGTTTGTTTGGTTCAGAGACAGACGAGGGTATGTAAGTTTTTCTAAAGGGTCGTTTAATTCAATGAATTTGCTACAACGAATAAAGACAGCCTTAAGTGAAGTAAAAATTTATTATATTTAGAGCACTGCTGAGGTATCGATGAACCCCTGTCTCATTTTCAAAAGGGAGAAACCCGTAGCGAAGTTTTGTAAATTGTAGATAAACCCTGCATTTCTAGCATACATGCAACAAGCCTTACAGTTGGCAGAAAGATGAGCTCCACAAAGTGTGTGCTCCACAAAGTGTGAGAGAGAGAGAGAGAGAGAGAGAGAGAGAGAGAGAGATCGCGGCGGACAGTGTTCCTATCCATGCTTTCCTGGAGTCATAGCCAACTTTCGCGGACATGGAAAAATCGATATCGGCCAATCTTACCTGTATTTCTTTCTATATAGAATTATGAAGGGCCTTAGTAAATAAACGCTTATAACTCCATCAATTTGAAAATTGAAAATTATCTCAAGTGAGGTAAGAAAATTCAATTTATTCCCTTTCAAATGAACTTAGTTTTAAAAATTTCGTAAAAGAAACTTTTGGTCCTTTTTTAACTTTAAAATCTTTGGAATGGTTTATATAGAATAAAGAGGAAAAATACATTTTCCGGAGTTAAAAACTGAAATATTTCTTGAATTTTCTTTCTTTGTGTTGAAAATTATCTCAAGTAAAATCATAAAGCTTATTCATTGCTCTTTTAACTGGTATAAGTTTGAGTCATTTAAAAAATTAAAATTTTTGTTCTTTTTAACAGTCTTTTAATGTCCCTATCCATTTTTTGCCGATGATGGCCGAGGCCCACTATTAGATAAGCCGCCCAGGTATCTTTACTGTGTTACGTAATGTTATATTGACAAACGGACCCCTGCTATGTTTATGATATACATGTATCCACATCATTGTGGACTGGAATTTATACCCCGGTTGTTTGATCATGACAGTATCCCTAAGATATTTTATTATGTATCGTATAGATCTAATATAGGACCAGAATTTGATAGGCCTATCTATGAGATTATTTCCATGGATTTACAGTTATTAAGATTAAGATTTGAAATAAGAAAATATACGTTTGCTGCTTTTTCCACTCTTCAACTTTTAGATACTAATGCCGTATCAAAAGTATTTCTGGTGACAGCTCACAAATTCATGTTTCCTTGTCATTTTCAAACCGGTTCTTGACCTGTCAGATCATATAGAAAGCCTTTGAAAGCATTGAAGAAAAAGGTTCAAACACTGGTTATCAACATTTCCTCATTTTCTCGCAATGTTTTTAAGTCTTTAAAAGACAAATTCCATGTTTTATTTGTATTAAGAAAATGACTTCAATTTGAACAAGCCTGAAAGTTTGTCTTTTGGTAAAGGTTTAAATAAATTTAACCTGTTACTGCACAAATACGACATCTAACGACCCTGCGGTTGATTGTTTAGGATAAAATGTGGAAACGGGCGCAATAGTTTCTTCACCAGTTATCTTCTACTTTTCAAAAAATATTGTCTACATAACTCAACCAGTTTCTCCTGCAAAGAGTATGAACCGTAAAAAGAATCACAATACTAGATCTAATAGATTTAAACTGACACAGACAATGAATATAGTGGGAAAAAGGAGTAAAACAAGCGAATTCTCCTTTTTGAGTGACTTAAAGATTTAGCTACTGCATAATATTATCATTTACGGGTAAGCCTCAGTAGATACATGAAATACATACATTATACCGGAAAAGGCATCATTTTGAAACTGCTCTGTGGGGAAAAGTAATACTTAACCTTTACTACAAATTTCCGAGAGTTAACGATCCTGAGGTAGAAGGCTTTTGAAAACATTGTGAGAAAAGGTGAAAATGCTGGTAACCTGCATTTACTCCTTTTCTTGCACTGTTTTAGATCCTTTTAGAGACAAATTTCCTCGTTTGAGTCACGAAAATAATCTAAATTTGGACAAGTCTAACATGTCGTTTGGTGAAGGGTTAAATAACAAATTTAACCCATTGTTGTACAAAATACGACTTTTGATGACCATGCAGTTGATCTCGAACTTTTCCAAACAATTTGTTCTTACATCAGTCAAACGTTTTCTCCCTTCTTTCAAATGTTCCCCCTTTAACAACTTTAATATTTTAATTGTTCATTGGTAAGAATTAGCCTAAACATTGAGGGGCTAATTGTTGATTCTTCCGTATTAAAGACGAGGCAACCTGTAAAAAGCATGACCGCAAAGAGTGAATAGTAGATTAAAATTGACATAAACTATGCATGTTGACGGAAAAGGGAATAATACCAGCTCCTTCTCCTGTACCAGTGACTTAAAAAGTTAGCTGCTGTATAATTATCATTTATTATTACTTTCAAGAGATTGTGTTTAAACAACCGAGTATTTTATAATACATAATGACCAGGCTAAAACCGTTCTAGTAAATTCTGAATTTCAAGGCTAGTCACAAAAACAGCCGAGTCTAACACATTATGTCTCTTGCTGAGGTTTAGAATTGGATGAAACATGTTTAGAACAGTATATAAGAGAATAAACTTTGCAAAAAGTCTATCTTGGTTTGAAACCGGTTTGAACACAGCCTGCTGGTGAAATCTACGGATAACTAGTCGAAATGACATTGTCTGCGTCATACATAGCTTTTTTGAAGGAAGAAATACTTGCTTGTTTATCTTTACCATGTCTGTAGACAGCGCTAGAGTGTCGATTCGGATCAGTTTGTGCTGATCGGGTATGATGCTTTCAACTTGAACAATAAAGCCTTTTTTCGTGCATGGCCTATTTGATGATGAATAGTTGGCTTTTACATAACTTTCTGTTGAGTATCGAGCACATTTTTTTCATGTCGGACGCAATGAAAGAAATATTAAGAATATATCATGCGTTGGCAGTGTTTAACTTGTGTGATAATGATAGCTTGGACTCACTTTTAAGTATAAAAATATAGTTTAATGCATAGATAGACCTAAGTTGTTCCTAGAACGAAGTATCCAGCTTTTAAACTCACTCAAACACGGAAACATCTAGATAGAACTATTGATAGTAGTAGACATTGTGAGAAAAGGCGACATCGCTCATCAAGCACTGGAGTATTCGGAACAAATCATCTTCTCCTTTTTGTTCGATCAAAACCAACTTGAAATGGATGCTGATGCTTTCTCATATGCTTAATCTGTAACTTTTCGTGTGCATAAAACCATGTACTTTTACTCTAACGGTTCTGAGCAGTGTTCAAAATTAATATATGTGCTATAAATGATTCTATTTCTCCTTTTCCCCACTTTTTTTTTGTTAATCGTAGGGAAGTTGAAATTATACAGGTCAAAACAATCAAATCACACACACAATACAATTTTTAAATTCTGACTTAATTACCCCATCAGGATATAACCATTAGCTATTTACTAAACGACAAAATCCTAGGTTTTTTCAAGATGAAAGCATTTGCAGACGACAAATGTGTCATATAATATAACTTGCTTTTGAAAGGGTAGAAAACATCGTGGAAAAACGAGAAATTGACAATCACAAGCATTTTCTCCTTTCAGTGTGTTTTCGAAAGCTTTCGTTCTCAGGGTCGTTAAATCGGGTGTAGGACAATAGCCCACCAGGACAAAAGCCCACTTTTAGTTATAATCATGTATTTAATTAAAAAAAATTTGTATGTATGATGTGATTTGTCTTTAGAAGAGTAGAAAACATTATGTGTAAAGGAAAAAAATGCTAGTAAGCAGCATTTTCTCCTTCTCCCACAATGTTTGAAAAGTCCAGTATTTTTTCCTTCTCTCACAATTTTTTCAAAAGTCTTCCTTCACATGGTTGTTATAAGTATGGGAAATGTTGTAAAGAGTTAAACATTGTGAATGAAGGCAATTTGTATATAAAATCAGCTTTGGTAGCAATTTTAATACATCAGTTATCCAAGTTACATGTGAGTGCATATCTTAAAATTAAAAAAAAAAAAATATCAACATTTGTTAACAAAGTTGTACTCAGTTCTCCAAAAGTTCTTTAACCTTTATCCTGCTATAAATGAAGGAATTCGTCTTGGAAAGGTTAGTACATATTGTAGAATAAAGAGAAAACGCTTGTTACCAGCATTTTAACCTTTCCCCAAAATGTTTCAGAAAGCTGTCTTTCTTCAGGGTCATAACTGAAATACAAGAAGGTTGGTAGTTTTACATCAAATCACATGATTGCATGAAATATTGGCATGAATGATATACCTTGAATACTTTACTTATTAATCTTTACCATATGACAGAATTCTAGACTTGTCCACATTGAAAGCAATTTTATATGATAAAATAAATGTGACTCAAATTCCAGTTCCAAGAATGTTTTCAAAAGTTTCTTCACACTAATGTTAGAAATTTCATATTTAGAGTTAGATACTTCGAAACACAATAATTATTATTGGGAAAAGAAATGTTTGTTTCAGGTATCTGCATGTGTAAAAAGGAAAGGAATTTTGGAAGGCTCTCTTAATTCTTTACCTAAAGACAAAACTTTGGACTTATCCAAATTGGAAGCATTTGCAGATGACTATTTAACTCTACCAAATGACAAAATTTCAAACTGGTCCAAGTTTAAATTCATAGCATTTGCAATGACATAATAAAAGTAGCTGAAATGTTGATTTCTGTCTTAGATACGGTAGAAAAAATTGTGGCAAACGGAGAAAGGATTTTTTTTTATTATTATTACAATTAATGTAATTCTTCAAATTAAATTAGTAATTTTAAACTTCCTTAGGTAGGACCAAAGGGGACTCAAATTGAAGTAAGATGACTAAACTTTGGATTATCAAAGAAGAAAGGTGTGAAATTAAACAGAACAGAACATATATTTATTTAACCCAGGTATACAATATACAACATGGGGGTAAGATTATAATACTTTTACCATAAATAAAACAATAAGCAGATTTACTTGTGACTGGAATTCGATCGGTCAAGAGCATCCCATAATATACTACCACACTATTATACTGTACTGAACTGAGGGGTAGGAGCCTTTACCGCCTTGTTCAGCTATGTGTATGGACTTGCGGCGTAACGTGTGTACACTACATGTTTACATTCACGTGTTGATTCAGTTTCTGTGAATGACATTCCACTTTTTTACTATATTATAGATACTTTATTGATGGACACAAGTGTGGGAATACTACTTGGACATAAAAGGTAAATATTATACAAGGGTTTTAAACAGAAGGTAAGTGTCGTTATTTAACTCTGCAATAAACAAAGTCACATTATATGCTAAGAGTAGATCTAACATCTCATAGTTACTACTACCTAACCTTGTTCGGCGTAGCAGGCAGGGTAAATCCAAGACCAATTACACCCTAGTTGTGCGATCGGATCCTGAATTTTCAAAGACCAAAAAAAAAAAATAGTCATTCGGAATCACAAGGAAGCATATGATTAACATATCTACGTGGTCTACCATAGAGGACAGTGTTGAAAACATTTTGAGAAATTGTTCATAACACCTTCTCTTGCGGATATCCTACAACATCGTGTGATGAAATGATTCAGTATAGAACTAATACATGGAAATTTACAGACATGCTTAACTATTAACTAACCATCAAAATGATGTACTCCACTAAATTGAAAGCATAATAAACAGACGATAAATTGAATGCAGCTCAAATAAGGATTACAGTTTTGTTAAATTAGAGAGCTTTGAGAGCCCTGTGGAAAAAAAAAAAAAAAAACAGGAAATGGTGGTTACCAGCATTTTCTCTATTTCTCACAATGCTCCCAAAAGCCTTATTCTTCAGGATCGTTAAAGCTAGGCATGGTGTGATTCAGTTATATGGTGGCATTGGAGTTCGGGTAAATTGAACCATTATCAATCTAAGAAATTTACATAAGTGTTTAAGTTTGTAAGGGTTGTCCGAGCTGAGCAAACAGTGCAGTTGCAGGTTGTTTCTCAAAGCAAACCCGGAGTCTTGGAAAAATCTAGCTCGCTCATTTCTGAAAAAGTCACAATGGAAGAGATAGTGAGATTCGGATCCGGCTTGATTCTGTGAGCACAGATCGCAGAGGCGGCTTTCATAAGGGACTGCATCGTATCTTAAACGTTCCACCGGAAGTTTAAAGTTAGCCGTTCTAAATTTAAATAAAGTTAGAGCATTGAGCACCTTTTTGCCGGAGAATGTCTCATATATATTATTGTATGTTTTTATAAGAAAATGTTTTCTTTCATGAAGTTATTGTAAATACGTTTAAATGTTGGTAAATACGTTTATATGTTTAGAAATGAAACTAACACTGTCTACTAACAGCTTATGTAAGGTATGGTGGGGGATGACCACGAACCCCACGTACTTATTGACGTGGTAAATAAAGCTAAAAAAAAGTTAGAGCATCGTTGAAATCTAAGATTTGTAGGTAGTTTTCAAAATTATGTGTTGGTTTGAAACTGAAATAAATTCTGCCTTTATTGGACTCTTGTAGTTGTGCTGACCATGATTGTTTATACTGATCGATTAAGGTTACTTTTACTTGTTTGCTGATAGTTGAACTAGTAATATGATCTTGATTAAGCCACAAATCTGGACGGCCAACTGAAGAAAGTATTTCTTTAACATTTTCGATCCATTTATGCTGTGTGTTGGGTTGACAAGTCATATATTTATATATTAAAAAGATAGTTTTGTGTTGGGTTGACAAATCATATATTTATATACGAGAAAAGATAGTTTTGATGTCTTGCCTATTATAAGGCGATTCCAGAATGATATTATGCGAGATTTTATATTAACAGAGAGGGGATATCGACCTAGTTCTCCCAGCACTCTTCTGACCTAAAGTATTAAAGAAGAAAAGTGTGAAAATTAACAACTATCAAACCAAGTAATTATTTTCAATGTTAAGGAAGTATTGAACTACACTTCCATAACAATATTGATTAATCACCGAGTAAAATAATTATTTGATACCTATTAAGTACATTTTAATTTGGTTGTAACATAATCAAATACAATCATCATTCAGTATTTCCTGTGTTCAAGAAATACTTTGAAAAAAAGGCATTTTTCGTTAGGATTTTAAAAAAAATGTATCTAAAGTACTTTAAAACACTTCATGTATACTAGGGCGAAAGCCCACTTTTCCAATTCAGGTAGGCAAATATTTTCATTTTTTTCATATTAGAACGTAATTTTAACCATGCTCAAACTACTAATTTCATGAAGTGAAAGTCATTTAAAAAGTAAAAATAGTGAGATATTGGATGGATCTTAAATCCCAAATGGGTACTTTCTTACAAAAATGATCAAAAAATGAATTTCTAACCCTTTTTAATAAGCAGTGGGCTTTTGTCCTCTCTGCCAAAATTAGCGTTGGGCTTTTGTCCAGTTGGCTTTTGTCCAGTGGGCTATTGTCCCAGTGGGCTTTTGTCCTTTCCGTGTGTTTTCGAAAGCTTTCGTTCTCAGGGTCGTTAAACCATAGAATTGGTATATAGGCTAACTGCCACATAAAGCTAATTTTCCCGTCAATAGTTAAACCCGTTACCAAATGACGAAATTTTTGACACAACCAAATTAAAAGCATTTGCAGACAACAAATTAAATGCAACTCAAATTATAATGTCTGTCTTTGAAAAAGTATAAAACATTGTGGGAACAGGAGAAAATACTGGTTCCCAGGATTTTCTCCCGTTCCCACAAAGTTTTCTAAAGCCTTTTCTTTCAGGTCCGTTTGATTTGGGAGTGTATGATAACTTTAGTGTTAAATCTGAACTCCCAAAATGCCAAATTTTCTGCTGAATTCAGCAACCTGTTAATATTGCAATATCAAGGCTTTTTTTTAACCAAGATCAGACGGCTTATTTCATGCAGCTTTTTATAAATCTATGTACAATGTCAGCGAAAGTGCATATGGACGAATTAGATTTCAAGATCATACTGCTTTTTGTGCGGTTTATTAACTATTGGACCACATTGTCAGCAAAAAGTGCACTCAGTCGCAGAGAGCAGTGTAGAGGCCGAACAGCAGGCATTAGTTAATGTTTCAGAGAATCTAAACTTAAACCTTAAACTGAGGAATGACTTAATTGCAAACCGAGAAACAAAGCTCAAACATAACAGTTTCAATGGTCTTTTCCCAAGAATAATCTCGCTGTATCTGATGACCAACGTAGATCCAATATTCTGTCCAGTCTGATAAGGGTGCACATTCTGTGCAGTTTGATACTGAACTTCAAGGGATACACTTTCTTTTAGCAGACAATGGGTTAAGATTAAAATAATAATAATAAAAAAACGCCAGGGCAGATATACAGGCTAGGCAAGGATTGTAAATTTGAAGCAGGCTACTGTTACGTAATGTTACATTTCTCTTATCTTTTATAGCTGCGGGCTATCGAATATCGATTACTAGTATACACTGTTCAAGTTCGCAAAACTCCGTTTACTCCCGAACCTTTACGTACGATATCGGTTACTTTTATCGATTTGTTGATATACGAGACTGCTGATAAGGCATGTCCGTGAAAGTTGGCTATGCGCTGACGTTATACGATTTATAATCCTGCAGCGAATAATAATCAAACATGTTTTTTTTTTAGATCGAATTTTTTTTTCTGTTGGTGTATTGACGAAATTATAAGATTATCATTTCGTCTGATATAATTTATCTTTTCATCTAACCCAGAATCACGACTTTCATCTCCCATTTCGCATATTTTCAAATGCGTTTTTACCGTTCATTGATCAAAAACTTTGGCGCGTCTTTTGATAGCAAATTCACGTAAGTTATGATTCGCTGCGTCATAATGAAATGTGTGACGTCAGCGCATGGCGATTCGGAGAATGTGGAAGCTTTTTATTTATTTACTTTTTTAGATGAGGACTACTGCTTGATGGCAAGCGCCGTTTGGAACTGTCGAGTGTCAGGGCACAAAAGAAATATCATTTGTGAATCCATCTGCATCGGTAATTAGGTTTATTTTTCCATTTTCTGTTAAATATTATCTCTGAAATGGGACATGGGTCATTTTTTTTTTTCTGATTTCATTGGACACCTTTTCATATTATACACAATATAGAGGGAGTCGCCAATGTGCTATTTATAGAAACGGTGTTGATGAAAATTTGGGTATATCCCGTAATATACAGCCGATGCACTAATTTGCTATAAGTCTTCGATGATCGACCAAGGGTAATCTTAGTGCGCGCTCTCTCTCTCTCTCTCTCTCCCTCCCCTCTCCATCTCTCCTCTCTCTCTCCCTCCTCTCTATCTCTCTCTCTCGCCCTCTCTCTCTCGGGAGGGGGGCGCTGGGAGAGGCGGGGGCCATTTGTCAAAGAGAAAAGGAGCACACACATTTTGTGGAGGTCAACTTTCTGCCAATTGTAAGGATTGCATGCATGCTACATTTCCAGCATTTTTATTCACAATTTACAAAACTACCCTACGGGCTGTTCGTTTCGCAAAGGAGACAGAGGTTCCTGATATGTCAGCAGTGTTTTAAATATAATAAATTTCTCATTTCACTTAAGGCTGTCCTTATTTGTTGTAGCAAATTGATTGAATTGAATTACCATTTAGGTAGACTTACATACGTTTGTCTGTCTCTGAAACCGAACAAACACATAAATTCCGTTTTAGAAATATAATATAAAAGTATTTTATCCCCTCATCTATATATAGAATCAAAACGCTCAGTCCTGGAAACCTGCATTGGTATGTTGATAAATCTAGCCCGGGGGTACTAACAGTTAAACCAGGGATCGTATATACACAGGGATAGGCAACGCAACTGGAGTTAAGACCAATTATCGATTTTTCACTGACTTACCTGTACGGCGTCCAATAATCCGTTGTCGTTCCTTGCGAGTTATTATCTTCCTTTCAGACAGTATAATTCCTTGCCGATTCCGACAATTTTTATATCCGCCAAAGTAGCGTTTAGTATGAAATGGGTTTCAATGTTTATGTCAATGTTTTTCTGTTACTGTTTTTTTCACTTAAAGTGTTATTTTTTTTATCTGGAAAATTTAAAGTGTCGACTAATTGGGCGTTTCAGATATACAGGTCATGTTGTCAGTCTTTTATTTCACACGAAGTGTAAATTGTGAATGGAGATCAAAACGGCCCGGTGCCAAAACGACCCATTACCGAAACAACCCGCGTTTTCGTAGTAACTTAAAATATTTTAATATTTCTGCAGTGGATATCTATTGCAAACAATTCGGGAAAAGCACACATCGCCTGTTGAAGGATTAAGTCCGTCTAACGTTTCGGAAGTGGGCTGCTTTTGTCCACTCCCTGTATTTGACATGATCACAAGTGGGATATATCAAGTTGTGTATCTGTCATGACACATCTACTGTCAGTAATGTCCTCTTCTGTTTATAGACAATACGCATCATTGAAATTAAATATTTATTTTCTGATTTTCTTCTCCAAATGTTTCAATTTGGTCAGGTCAAAAGCTTCTCATGTTATCAGGAGTGAAAACATTTCACTTGTATGTAGTACAATGTATTAGGCTGGTAAACACAAAGATCTGTTAATAGTTATATACCCATTTTTCAATAGCAAGCTACACAAAGGGCATATAGAACCAGAAAATTGCCTTCACTGCCCATTAAATGGACCTTCCAGTACATTTTCAGTTCAGCTTGCAGCTACTCTTAAATCACTGTCTTTGACAGAAAAAAAGGAGAATTTCCTGCAAAATGGAAAGAATTAGTGAACTTTCTGAAAAAGTAGGCTATTGAAGTGTGAGGACCTGTCTGCAACTCAGTTCCTACTTTTATACATTGGAATCAATTACATACACCAGTGGCCTTCACAATTGCATCATTTCGAATTAACCTGTGTACCTTACAACCTTGTGTGTTTGATGACTTCGGAATATTTAAAGCTTTTTGAAAATATTGTGGGAAAAGAACAAAATGCTAGCCTAGCACATGTACCTGTTTTCAACATTTTTATCCACAGTGTTCAATACCATGCAAAAAAAATCCAATCGTTTGAATCTACTTTCAGTTGTCGTTTGCTAATACTTTCAATTGGGGATTCCAAAGGCCCCCAAAAAAATGTTCTTTGGTAAAAAATAGTCAGTAGCATAATTATTAGGAAAAAAAAAAAGACAAATCTGCAATTATCCCTTTGCCACACAACCTTGAGTTCTGATGACCAAGAGAAAGAAGCCTTTTGGAAACATTGCTGGTTACCAACATTCTCTCCTTTTCCCCAAATGCTTTCAATTATATCATTGACAAATTCCATAATTTGAGTCGCATTTCAATTGTTGTCTGTAAATGCTCTCACTTCGTACAAGTCTACTTCTGTGTTGTTTCAAAAAGAGTTAACACTGTGGCAAAGTAAAAGTTGCTTTTGACAAGCAATTTTTCCTTCTTTAATAATGGTTTTTTATTCTGTGTCAGAGAACTTAAGGTTATCTAATAACTTTGAAAGCTTTGATTTTGGACCAATTTGAAAACAGTATAAGTTGTGAAGGACTTTATACAAATTTGACTTTTCGCTCCTCATACAGTGGACAGCATTGGAAAACATTTGTAAAAGACCAGTTGCAGCAAGTGATCAATTCTTTTCAAAATGATTTCTGTGCTATTAAAAATATTATGTTTTTGCCTTTCCTTCAAATGTTTTTCATTTTTTAAATTTTCAGAAAAATTCACACTGTACACAGAAAGTTTATGTTGAAATTGATATTTTAAAATTTCTCACTAAAAACATTAAGGCAGCCATGAATATTGAGCTACATGTGTGTTACAAAATTAAATGGTGCTGAAAAATGTGTTCCTTTAGCAAGTTTTAACTTGATGCCTAATAAATTTGATTTTACATAAATCCACTGTAGAAATCTTTGGAAAACAGTATGACACAAGGACCAATCTTTTTGCGATAAAATGTAACATGCAAATGGTTGGTTGCTTCCGCAAATGCTTTTTTCATTGAATGTAGACTTTTATCTCCTAAAACTTTTTCACTGTGGCAAGTTGCAGTTAATGATGATGGTAAAAGTATTGTGTATATGAGATATGATTGGTATATTAAACTATCATTATAATCCCGGTGTATGTCATACAAAAGCCCAAAATATACTTCTCTCCCTCAACAGAGATTTTCAAGTAGAAACATTCCCAACTCTAGTAATACATGGAATATGGATAGCTGCATTGTTTGCTGTGATACAATTGCAAAATGTTGAAAGCAACCAACCTTCAGGAACACTTTGCCAGACAACAAAATTTGAGACTTGTCTGATTTGGAATTATTTGCAGACAAGAAATGAAATGTGTCACTTGTGTCTTTGCTGAGAAAATGAGAACATGCTTGCCAACATTTTCTTCTTTTCCCACAATGTTTTCAGATGTGTAAATATTTCCCATGGTAGTGAAAACTTAGGATTCAGAAATACTGCATCTGTCACAGATTATTAGATAACTCCTTACCACAGGTGGCTTATAAGACTGTAGATACTGAATATACTGTGTTGTTTGAAGAAACCAGAAGTATGTCAAATTTAATACATATACTTTTAG
This sequence comes from Hippopus hippopus, assembly GCA_946811185.2. Taxonomy (NCBI): domain Eukaryota; kingdom Metazoa; phylum Mollusca; class Bivalvia; order Cardiida; family Cardiidae; genus Hippopus; species Hippopus hippopus. The sequence continues at coordinate 3,960,002 of OX328096.1, read as the reverse complement.
TGTTTTATGACAATAGTGTGAGTAGTGGGAAACCAACATCATGATTCTCAGAGAATTTTGCACAACACAGATACAGACTTCTCTCCCTCAAAAAATATGTTGATGAGGAAAAGCAACACGCAGCTTGTGCACACAGTTGTGCAAATTCAAAAAACAAATAGATAAGTATAATGGCTGCTATGATACAACTAAAATGTTGTGAAACATTGCAAATTGAGCAAGGTTCCATCCTTTTTGCCAGATTACAAAATTTTGGACATGTCTAATTTGAAAGCATTTGCAGACGACAAATGACATGCATCTGAAATGAGGAGACTTGTTTTTCCTGGGGAAATGAGAAAATGTGACATGTACTTACAGGTAGTTTCTTCTTTGTTCACAATGTTTTCGGAAGTATGGATATTCCCCAGGTTAGTGAAAACTTAGGATTCAGGAATACTAGCATTTGTCACAGATAATTAAATAACTCCATACTTCTAGTGGCTTATTGAGCTATACATACTAAATATACTTTGGTGGTAGAAGAAGCACACAGCTTTCATATTCAAATACATTAATTTCACTTTAGCATTTTTCTTGCAGGTTTGTACAGTTCACAGCTGATTTGGTCTTTAATATTCCAAGTTTTCAGTCCCAGCTTCAGTTTTATACTAGCACACTTTATGCAGAATTACAAAACCATCTTCAATGTCATTCTTCTGTTCACAGGATGCATCACAACAGTATGTTGACAGCTCTTGAAACCATGTTTTGAAGTGTTTGTGCTCTCACAATACATATCTGGAAAAAAATATAGAACCAACTGAATTTCAAATTTCTCCTTTTTACAAAGCGTAACATTTTAATTCTTCAGTTAAGTTGCAAAATATGGTTTTATTTTCACATGGTTAGACTATAATGGAATTTGTTCAGGATATGGCCAACTATCAGAGATCCAATCATTTTTGACTAATTTGCGGTACTGCGCTTCCACCTTTACTGAAATAACCCCTTTTTAGGCTGCCATCTTGCAATTAAGACCGAAAATATCCAAGTTTTTGAGCCCACTGTTATCCAACCTTGGCATCGAAAATCACCAGATTTGATTTAAAAACAAAAAGAAATACTTACTGCTTATAAATATGTCAAAATCTGAACAAATTTATTTCTAAAAATAAATTGAGAATGCCACAACGATCACTAGGGTCCCGCCAAATTCACCACATTGGTCCGCCATTTTGTGATGAAATACCGAAAATAGCCCAGTTTTGAGCCCATAATTATCTAACTTAGGAATCGAAAATCAGCACAAAATTAGCTTTAATACAAGGAGATGTACTCTATCTCGTGATTTTTACCAACATGTTGCTATTTGGACGCTACTTTATGTACGTAAAAAGTACTTTTGCACGTCACTAAATCCTCCTGCCGAGAATCCCCTACGGGGCAAACATGATTAGGTCATGATTTTTTAACGCCAAAATAAGCATATAAAACAAAATCTCCGAAAAAATTGATGTTACATATATTCTAAGCATGTAAATATTCGGAAACTTACCTGTTGAGAAGGACGTATGGGATAACCAAGCAAAACGTTGATTAAAACAGTGACCGTCGTATGCCGAAATTTAAGATGGCCGCCGTTTTTTCCTTTGCGGTCAATTTGAAAGAAGACAGTGAATAACCGGAAGTTATACCGCGTTTCCTATCCCTGTATATACGATCCCTGATTAAACTATCAAGACAAAGGAATGGACGTTATGCTTAACTGATATCGAATATACAAAACCTTCTTCTAGGATCTATTTATTCAAATCAATGTTCCATTTATCTATTCTTTTATCCGCTCCGCTATCTTATCACTTTGTCTTTAAATATGATCAATACTTTATCTATTAAAAGCTCTCTTTTTCTTTGTCTGTCTATATGTCTGTCTGTCTGTCTGTCAGTCCGTCCGTCAGTCCGTCTATCCGTCTGTCTGTTTGTCCTTCTGTCTGTCTGACTCTCTGTCCGTCTCTCTCTCCCTCTTCACCAGTCTCTAATGTCAGACAAGGTCCAGTGACTTTGAAAGGATCTTATGCAAAATATTAGTGAAGACAAACTACAGTATAGGTGCATTGGTCGCCTCAATGTTACAGAAATCATGTTTAAAACGGCATTAACCAGCATTTTCTCCTTTTTCAACGATGTTTTCCATCCCATCAAAGACAGAATTCATCCTTTGAGCTACATTCATGTTGTCGTCTGCACATGCTTTCAATTTGGTCGAATCCTAAATGTTACCGTTTCATAAAGAATTAACACGTCGTTGCATTTTTATAATAGTGTTCTAACTCCATTTTTGTGAAATTTGAGACTTTTATATCGTTGGAATCGTCTTGAAGAGTTCTATCTAACCAATGAAATCAGTTTTGCATTATAGGCCCTGGTTAAGAAGTTTTCAATATTAACTTGTTCTAACTCCACAAATGATTTAACAGCCATTAGAAACTTTGGAGCTAATTTTCTCCAAAAACATCCAAATGGCAGTTAGAACTCTATCATAATAATGCTACGACGTCTCTTTCACTCTTTACCAAACGACAAAGTGTTACGATAAGATCATTGTTCAAATTGAAAGTATTTGCAGACGTAAAACAAAACCGTGTCTCAAAAACAGAAAAAATGATTTTAAAAGGGTGGTAAACATAGTAGGAAAAGGAGGAAATGCTGGTTACCAGCATTTTCTTCGTTTTTACCAGATTTTCAAAAAGACTCTTCTTCAGGGTTGTTAAAACTCGGGACTAGGTGAAAAGGGTTAATATGCATAAGATCATTACCAGTAAGAAACAAAGTAAAAGAGGAAAAAAAGAAAATCACTTTTACACGTATGTTTCTTGTTTTCCAAGTGTGCTCCATTTAATTTATCTAGCTCTGGAAAAATGCAACTGAACGAAAAGATTTATGCTCGAATAAACATGCAGACGCTATCTATCCAAGTTTAGACTACACGATCTGTGCTGTCTTGTCTTGATCTATGCCGTCCACAAAAAAACACTTGCTAACCTTTACCACACAATCCTGAGTTTGAACGACCTAAAGAAAAAAGGCATTTGGAAAAAAAAGGTGGGAAAAGGAAGAAATGCTAATAACCAACATTTCTGCGTTTCCTCACACAGTTTTCCTGCCTTCCAAAGATATATTCCGATTTTGAGTCACGTTGAATTGAACGTCTGCAAAATCTTTCAGTGTGGACCATTCTAAAAATTTTTGTTAGGTAAAGAGTTGCTTAGTGTTTTATGCCACTTTCATTATTATTTCAGTCATATCAAAGCAACAACTTACATATCCATTTGACAATTTTTTAGAACAGACCATTTAAAAAGCATGATTGACTGAAGTGGTAGAGTACACAAGGGTATATCACCCATAACTCACTACACGCAAGTGCAGAAAAGAACTTTGACATTGCATCATTTGCTCTTTTACCAGTTTTGATTGAAATAATAGAACACACAAAGTTGTGGCGCCCGTAATGCTCAATACGCAAGTGCGAAACAGAACTTTGACATTGTGCTTTTTATGCTTGGTCGTGATTGACTGAAACAGTAGAAACTGCAAGGGTGCAATGCCCTTATTTGTGTCACTGGAGGAACAAATCATTTGGATCATGGCCGTGAACAGTTTTATTTTCAGACAACAAATTCTAGGGTGCCTGTGTTTTTTGGGATTTAGCGAAAAACGCAATCACTTCACAATTTTTTTTTAATGTATTTTTTGAATGACTATGGACGTCATTTTGAAAGCAAGAGACGGATAAGCCAAAGGTTTGCCATTAAGCCATCTTTGAAACTTCAAAAATGGTCGTTTCTTCTCTATTTTCAATATGGCAAAAAACCAGTGGTGTGACACCATATATACCTGTATATACCCCCCCCCAATTCCTCATGCAAAGAAAAATGGCGCCTAAAGAAAACGATCGAAAAAATTGTTGAAAAACGGTGAAAAGTAAATTAAGGTCTACTGTAAATACTTGACAAACCAGCACGCGTTCCCAATCGATACATGCAAAAAAAAAAATACCGACAATTTGCAAAATTTGAGAGACAGATTGACAGAAGGCTAATGTTGTGAACTTGTTTTCGAAAACACGACCTAGGTGACTTCCTTTGATTCGATTTGCCTTTCTAGTTATTACGTGCTTTACCTTGATACTTCCAATATGTTGAGATGATCAATTGACAATGTAAAATCCATAGAGAATAATGTCATAATTGAATATAGCAGGTAGACAACTCTTTCAGAAGCAACAGGTACCTGTTGCATAAGCCAAACAAAGGAACCAACTCGTGGTCATCCTCTTTGAAAAGATGCTTTCAATATGACATGTCTATAATTTTGTTAAATAGAAGTCTTCATTCGGAGTGCGTCAAGATTTTTCAAGCCTGCTCAGGCCCCTGAAAACCTAATGTGGAAAGGTAGACACTGATTTTTGCGAGCTGTTTCCTCTTTTTATTTCCACAATGTTAAGAACAAACTTTTGAGCCGTGTTTTGACAAAAGCAGGTTAAATAATTATTCATCTTCGTGATCCATTTTATTAAGCAAGTCATCACCTACTTATGGATCCATAACATTTATTTTACCCTAAAACTGACTGATTTATAAGGTAGACTGGTCTTTTGAGATGCATAAAATTTACAAATAGTAAAATTTTTCGACCTATGTCAGCATGCGAGGAGTGCGAGTGTCCTTGGGCAATACACTTCTGAGCCTTAGCCTAGTGGCAAACCAAGAGTATATGCGAATATGTGAGCCGTTGCTTCGATATGACTGAAATAGTAATGAAAGTATCGTAAAACACCTTTTAACCCTTTACCAAACGGCAAATTTAAGACTGGTGACTCAAAAACTGGAATATGTCTTTGGAAGGCAGGAAACATTGTGGGAAAAGAAAAAAAAAACACTTGTTACCAGCATTTTCTCCTTTTGTGGACGGCATAGATCAGGAAATGACAGCACAGAACGTGCAGTCTAAACTTGGATAGATAACATCCGCAAGTTTATTCGAGCACATATTTGTTGTTCAATTGCATTTTTTCCAGAGCTAAGAGAATTAAATGCAGCACACTTCGAAAACAACAAAAAAAAAAGAAAAATACGCGTAAAAGTGACTTTTTCTCCCTCTTTTACTTTGCTTCTTACTGGTAATGATCTTATGCATATTAACCCTTTTCACACAGTCCCGAGTTTTCGCGAGCTTGTGGAAATAATTCCTTTTGAAAATATGGTAATAAACGAAGAAAATGCTGGAAAGCAACATTTTCTCCTTTTCTTACCCTGTTTACCACCCTTTTAAAAACAAATTTTCTTCGTCTGCAAATAATTTGAATATGGACAGTGATGTTATCATAACACTTTGTCGTTTGGTAAAGAGTCAAATGGACGTGTTAACTCTTTACCAAACGGTAACATTTTAAACTCGAGCAAATTGAAGCATGTAAAGACGACAAAATAATGTAGCTCAGAGGATACTTTCTGTCTTTGATAGGATGGAAAACATCGTGGAAAAAGGAGGAAATGCTTAATGTCGTTTTAATTCCTGTAACAGTGAGCCGATCAATGCACTTATCCTGTAGTTTCTCATCACCAATATTTTGCGTAAGTTCCTTTCAGAGGCACTAGACTATGTCTGACATTAGAGCCTGGGTCGCAAAAGATCCTTTCAAAGGCACTACACCCTGTCTGATATTAGAGCCTGGTGAAAAGAGAGAGAGAGAGACAGACAGACAGACACACACACACACACAGAGAAGCAGCTACAGAGAGAGAGAGGGGGGGGGCTTTTAAGGGGTAAACTATTGAATAAAGACAAAATGGTAAGATAGCGGAGCGGATAAAAGAATAGAAAAATAGATGAATGATTTGAAGAAAAAAGCTGCTTGAAGAAGATTTTTATATTCGATATCAGGTAAGTATAATGGTCATTCTTTTGTTTTGATAGCTTAAACAGTTAGTACCCTTGGGCTACGTTTATTAACATACCAATATAGGCTTCTAGGGCTTAGCGTTTTGATTCTAAATATAGACGAGAGGAAAAATACTTTTATGTTTCATTTTTAAAGCAGAATTTAAGTGTTTGTTTGGTTCAGAGACAGGCGAGGGTATGTAACTTTTTCCAAATGGTCGTTTAATTCAATGAATTTGCTACAACGAATAAAGACAGCTTTAAGTGAAGTGAAAAATTTATTATATTTAGAACACTGCTGAGGTATCGATGAACCCCTGTCTCATTTTCAAAACAGAGAAACCCGTAGGGAAGTTTTGTAAATTGTAGAAGAGAGAGAGAGAGAGAGAGAGAGAGAGAGAGAGAGAGAGAGAGAGAGAGAGAGAGCACGTAAATGGGAAAAATCGATATCGGCGTATTTTACCTATATATTTTTATATAAATTTATGAAGGGCCTTAGTAAATAAACGCTTATAACTTCATCAGGTCGACAATTGAAAATTATCTCAAGTGAGGTAAGAAAAATCAATTTATTCGCTTTCTAATGAACTTAGTTTTAAAAATTTCGTAACAGAAACTTTTGGTCCTTTTTTGACTTTGAAATTGTTGGTATGTTTTTTTATAGAATAAAGAGGAAAAATACATTTTCCGAAGTTAAAAACTTAAATATTTGTTGAATTTTCTTTCTTTTTGTTGAAAAGTCAAAATTATCTCAAGTGAAGTCATAAAGTATATTCATTGCTCTTTTAATGGTATAAGTTTGAGTCATTTAAAAAATTGAACTTTTGGTCCTTTTTACAGTTTTTTAATGTCCCTATCCATTTTTTTTTTTTTTTTTTCTTGATCGTTCGTATTGTGCCGGAATTTGCCGATGATGGCCGAGGCCCACTATTAGATAAACCGCCTGGGTATCTTTACTGTGTTACGTAATGTTATATTGACAAACGGACCCCTGCTATGTTTATGATATACATGTATCCACATGATTATGGACTGGAATTTATACCCCGGTTGTTTGATCATGACAGTATCCCTAAGATATTTTATTATGTATCCTATAGATCTAATGTAGGACCAGAATTTGATAGGCCTGTCTATGAGATTATTTCCATGGATTTACAATTATTAAGATCTGAAATAAGAAAATATACGTTTGCTACTTTTTCCACTCTTCAAATTTTAGATATTAATGCCGTATAAAAAGTATTTCTGGTGACAGCTCACAAATTCATGTTTTCTTGTCATTTTCAAACCGGTTCTTGACCTGTCACATTATATAGAAAGCATTGAAGAGAAAGGTTCAAACACTGGTTACCAACATTCCTCATTTTCTCACAATGTTTTTAACTCTTTAAAAGACAAATTCTATCGTTTGATTGATGTTTTATTTGTATTAAGAAAATGACTTCAATTTGAACAAGTCCGAAAATTTGTCTTTTGGTAAAGATTTAAATAACAAATTTAACCTGTTACTGCACAATACGTCATCTAACGACCCTGCGGTTGATTGTTTAGGATAAAATGTGGAAACGGGTGCAATAATTTCTCTATCAGGTATCTCCTACTTTTCAAAAAAATATTGTCTACATCACTCAATCAGTTTCTCCTGCAAAGAGTATTAACCGTAAAAAGAATGACAATACTAGATCTAATAGATTTAAAATGACACAGACTATGAATATAGTGGAAAAAAGGAGTAAAACAAGCGAATTCTCCTTTATGAGTGACTTAAATATTAAGCTGCTGCATAGTATTATCATTTACGGTAATCGGAAAGAAAGTATCAGGAAAAAAAGTATCGGAAAGAAAATATCAATTTTTGCTAGAAAAGAAAGTATCAGGAAAACAAGAATCAGTTACTGTCAATATTGTGATACTTTATCAATATTTATTTTAAATCACATAATTATGATTTTGATAGTTTATGAAATTAATTTTTGACATTTAAGCACACAAATAATGCTGGTTAAAAATATTTTCTCTTTTTCCTACAATATTTTCAAATGCCTTCTACCTTCTCAAGTTGGTAAACAATTAACTTTTTAAAACTCACATTCTGTGAACATTGTAATTAATGTGTAAGTTAAAGATAAATCAGGAATGAAATAAAATGATGATTAAAGACAACATATTATTAAGAGTTTGGCAATATCAATGACTTAATCAAAGTGAAAATTAGACCTTTGTGGGATTATACAGATTGCAAATTACACACACAAAAAGAAAACACAAATCAAAAACAGTTTAATTACTGTTGTTATAATCTCTTGCAGGTATCAACAATCAAACACAAGTGTTTGCTCATTTCTTCCGAATCTCAGGCCAGAAAATTCAAATAGACAAATGTACAAATGTCACATTTTTATTTTTCTTTAACAAAGTAATTATAATCTATCAACCAAATTTTTACGTCACATACTATATTAACTTAGTCTCTTTTTGGCAACTGATACTTTTTTTCCTGATACTTTTTTTCTGATACTTTTTATCCTGATTTTTTTCGTGATACTTTCTTTCCTACAATCATCATTTACGAGTAAGCCCCAGTAGATACATGAAATATACCGGAAAAGGCATCATTTTGAAATTGCTCTGTGGGGAAAAGTAATACTTAACCCTTTACCACAAATTTCCGAGAGTTAACGATCCTGAGGTAGAAGACTTTTGAAAACATTGTTAGAAAAAGGTGAAAATGCTGGTAACCTATATTTACTCTTTTTCTCACACTGTTTTAGATCCTTTAAGAGACAAATTTCATCGTTTGAATCACGAAAATAATCTAAATTTGGACAAGTCTAACATGTTGTCGTTTGGTGAAGAGTTAAATAACAAATTTAACCCATTGTTGTACAAGATACGACTTCTGATGACCATGTAGTTGATCTCGAACTTTTCCAAACAACTTGTTTTTTTTAACATCAATCAAACGTTTTCTCCCTTCTTTCAAATATTCCCCCTTTAACAACTTTGATATTTTAATTGTTCATTGGTAAGAATTAGCCTAAACAGTGAGGAGCTAATTGTTGATTCTTCCGTAATAAAGACGAGGCAACCTGTAAAAAGCATGGCCGCAAAGAGTGAATGGTAGATTAAAATTGACATAAACTATGCATGTTGACGGAAAAGGGAATAATACCAGCTACTTCTCCTGTACCACTGACTTAAAAAGTTAGCTGCTGCATAATTATCATTTATTATTACTTTCAAGAGATTGTGTTTAAACAACCTAGTCTAACACATTATGTCTCTTGCTGAGGTTTAGAATTGGAAGAAACATGTTTAGAACAGTATATAAGAGAATAAACTTTGCAGAAAGTCTATCTTGGTTTGAAACCGGTTTGAACACAGCCTGCTGGTGAAATCTACGGATAATTAGTCGAAATGACATTGCCTGTGTCATACATAACTTTTTTGAAGGAAGAAATACTTGCTTGTTTATCTTTACCGTGTCTGTAGACAGCGCTAGAGTGTCGCTTTGGATTAGTTTGTGCTGATCGGGTATGATGCTTTCAACATGAACTGAACAATAAAGCCTTTTTCCTTGCATGGCCTATCTGATGATGAATAGTTGGCTTTTACATAACTTTCTGTTGAGTCTCGAGCACATCTTTTCATGTCGGACGCAATGAAAGAAATATTAAGAATATATCATGCGTCGGCAGTGTTTAACTTGTGTGATAATGATAGCTTGGACTCACTTTTATGTATAAAAATATAGTTTTAATGCATAGATAGACCTAAGTTGTTCCTAAAACGAAGTATCCAGCTTTTAAACTCACTCAAAACGGAAACATCTAGATAGAACTATTGATAGTAGTAGACATTGTGAGAAAGGGCGACATCGCTCATCAAGCACTGGAGTATTCGGAACAAATCATCTTCTCCTTTTTGTTCGATCAAAACCAACTTGAAATGGATGCTGATGCTTTCTCATATGCTTAATCAGTAACTTTTCGTGTGCATAAAACCATGTACATTTACTCTCACGGTTCTGAGCAGTGTTCAAAATTAATATATGTGCTATAAATAATTTTATTTTTCCTTCTTCCCCACTTTTTTTATTCTTAATCGTAGGAACTGGAAATTATACAGATCAAAACAATCAAACCACACACACAATACAATTTTTAAATTCTGACTTAATTACCCCATCAGGATATAACCGTTAGCTATTTACTATACGACAAAATCCTAGGTTTTTTTCGAGATGAAAGCATTTGCAGACGACAAATGTGGCATATAACATAACTTGCTTTTGAAAGGGTAGAAAACATTATGGAATCAAAGCGTTGAGAACGCTGAAGTGGTATTTGTCAAGGAAGCCATGGTGTGAAATTAATAATTTGAACGAAAAAGAGAAATATTATTCAAATATTGGCTTTAAAGTCAACCTTCTAAGCAAATGAATACTTTTTTTGGTTGAAGGGAGAGTACTCATGTCAAAGTTAGGATTATTTGTGTATTGCTGGTCTCCCTTTGATCATTAGCAGGAGTCAGGAGTAACGTTCCTTGACACTAGGATGCATGATGGATAGAGAGAGAAACCATGTGAATTTATCGAATAAAATTAAGTTTGTACATGAAAACTATGATATTGAAATATCTTTGGCCGTTAACATTTAATTCCCAACATTACAATAAATTATTTCGATCTATAAATATCCATGCCCAATCAAATGGAGTAACGCGCAATCATGGGATGAATAAGCCATGGGACGAACTGGTTTTGAAACGAAAAAGCCCAGGACCAAGCGATCGGTAGACAAATTTTGTATCATTGCGCCAATAGAAGGCTTTGAGCGAGTGAAGCTATTTTCAATCAAAAATTAGTATTTCCACGATCGATGGCCTCACCCAGTGTATTTTAACATGCCATTTCTAATTACATATCTGAGTACTACCGAAAAACCCATTTGCCTCAGAAAAATTGAGTTTAATTGGGTTTATTTCCTTCGGCTTTGCACAAAATACGATACATGGTCTTCAAAATTCAATATTGAACTCATAGTGGTATTGTCTTCGACAAATACCACAAAAACAAGAAATTGCCGATCACAAGCACTTTCTCCTTTCCATGTGTTTTCGAAAGCTTTCGTTCTCGTGGTCGTTAAACCATAGAATTGGTATGTAACTGCCACATAAAGCAAATTTTCCCGTCAATAGTTAAACCCGTTACCAAATGACGAAATTTTGGACACAGCCAAATTAAAAGCATTTGCAGACAACAAATTAAATGCGACTCAAATTATAATGTCTGTCTTTGAAAAAGTATAAAACATTGTGGGAACAGGAGAAAATACTGGTTCCCAGGATTTTCTCCCGTTCCCACAGTTTTCTAAAGCCTTTTCTTTCAGGTCCGTTTGACTCGGGAGTGTATGATAACTTTAGTGTTAAATCTGAACTCCCAAAATGCGGAATTTTCTGCTGAATTCAGCAACCTGTTAATATTGCAATTTTACCAAACGACAAAGTGTTACGATAAGATCATTGTTCAAATTGAAAGTATTTGCAGACGTAAAAAAAAATATGTCTCAAAAATAGAAAAAAATGATTTTTAAAGGGTGGTAAACATAGTAGGAAAAGGAGGAAATGCTGGTTACCAGCATTTTCTTCGTTTTTACCAGATTTTCAAAAAGACTCTTCTTCAGGGTTGTTAAAACTCGGGACTAGGCGAAAAGGTTTAATATGCATAAGATCATTACCAGTAAGAAACATAGTAATAGAGGAACAAAAGAAAATTAATTTTACATGTATGTTTCTTGTTTTCCAAGTGTGCTCCATTTAATTTATCTAGCTCTGGAAAAATGAGAGTTAACGGAAAGATTTATGCTCGAATAAACATGCAGACGCTATCTGTCCAAGTTTAGACTACACGATCTGTGCTGTCTTGTCTTGATCTATGCCGTCCACAAAAAAAAAAAAAAAAAACACTTGCTAACCTTTACCACACAATCCTGAGTTCGAACGACCTAAAGAAAAAAGGCATTTGGAAAAAAAAGGCGGAAAAAGGAAGAAATGCTAATAACCAACATTTCTGCGTTTCCCCACACAGTTTTATTGCCTTCCAAAGACATATTCCGATTTTGAGTCACGTTGAATTGAACGTCTGCAAAATCTTTCAATGTGGACCATTCTAAAAATTTTTGTTAGGTAAAGAGTTGCTTAGTGTTTTATGCCACTTTCATTATTATTTCAGTCATATCAAAGCAACAACTTACATATCCATTTGACATTTTTTTAGAAAAGACCATTTAAAAAGCATGATTGACTGAAGTGGTAGCTCACACAAGGGTATATCACCCATAACTCACTACACGCAAGTGCAGAAAAGAACTTTGACATTGCACCATTTGCTCTTTTACCATTTTTGATTGAAATAATAGAACACACAAAGGTGTGGCGCCCATAATGCGCAATACGCAAGTGCGAAACAGAACTTTGACAATGCGCTTCTAGTGCTTTATCGTGATTGACTGAAACAGTAGAAAATGCAATGGTGCAAAGCCCTTATTTGTGTCACTGGAGGAACAAAACATTTGGGTCATGGCCGTGAACAGTTTTTTTTTTCAGAGGACAAATACTAGGGTGCCTGTGTTTGTTGGGATTTAGCGAAAAACGCAATCACTTGACATGTTATTTCTAATGCATTTTTTGAATGACTATGGACGTCATTTTGAAAGCAAGAGACGGGTAAGCCAAAGGTTTGCCATTAAGCCATCTTTGAAACTTCAAAAATGGTCGATTCCTCTCTATTTTCAATATTGCAAATAACTAGTGGTGTGACACCATATATACATGTATATACCCACCCAATTGCTCATGCAAAGAAAAATGGCGCCTAAAAAAAAATCGAAAAAATTGTTGAAAACCGTGAAAAGTGAATTAAGGTCTACTTTAAGGGTAATATGTAATCCTTGACAAACCAGCACGCGTTCCCAATCGATACATGCAAAAAAATACCGACAATTTACAAAATTTGAGAAAACAGATTGACAGAAGGCTAATGTTGTGAAAATTGTTTTCGAAACCACGACCTAGGTGACTTCCTTTGATTCGATTTGCCTTTCTAGTTGCTTCCGTGCTGCACCTTGATTCTTCGAATATATTAAGATGATCAATTGACGATGTAAAATCTAAAGAGAATAATGTCATAATTTATATAGCGGTAGACAGCTCTTTCAGTAGCAACAGGCACCTTTTGCCAACGAAGCTAAATAAAGGAACCAACTCGTTGTCATCTTCTTTGAACAGATGCTTTCAATATGACATGTCTACAATTTTCAGTGTTAAATAGAAGTCTTCATTCGGAGTGCGTCAAGATTTTTCAAGCCTGCTCAGATACTGATTGTTGAGAGCTATTTCCTTTTTTTTATTTCCACAATGTTAAAAACAAACTTTTGAGCCGTGTTTTGGCAAAAGGAGGTTAAATAATCATTCATCTCCATGATCCATTTTATTAAGCAAGTCATCACATAATTATGGGTCCATAACATTTATTTTGCCCTAAAACTGACTGATTTATAAGGTAGACTGGTCTTTTGACTTAAGACTGGTGACTCAAAAACTGGAATATGTCTTTGGAAGGCAGGAAACATGGTGGGAAAAGAAAAAAAAAAACACTTGTTACCAGCATTTTCTCCTTTTGTGGACGGCATAGATCAGGAAATGACACCACAGAACGTGCAGTCTAAACTTGGATAGATAACATCCGAAAGTTTATTCGAGCACAAATTTGTCGTTCAATTGCATTTTTTTTTTCTGAGCTAAGAGAATTAAATGCAGCACACTTCGAAAAAAAAAAAAAAAACATACACGTAAAAGTGATTTTTTCTCCCTCTTTTACTTTGTTTCTTACTGGTAATGATCTTATGCATATTAACCCTTTTCACACAGTCCCAAGTTTACGCGAGCTTGTGGAAAGAAGTCCTTTTGAAAATATGGTAATAAACGAAGAAAATGGTGGAAAGTAGCATTTTCTCCTTTTCTTACCATGTTTACCACCCTTTTAAAAACAAATATTCTTTGTCTGCAAATAATTTGAATTTGGACAATGATGTTATCATAACACTTTGTCGTTTGATAAAGAGTCAAATGGACGTGTTAACTCTTTACCAAACGGTAACATTTTAACCTCGACCATATTGAAAGCATGTACAGACGACAAAATAATGTAACTCAGAGGATACTTTCTGTCTTTGATAGGATGGAAAACATCGTGGAAAAAGGAGAATGCCGTTTTAATTCCTGTAACAGTGAGGCGATCAGTGCACTTATCCTGTAGTTTCTTTTCACCAATATTTCGCATAAGTTCCTTTCAAAGGCACTAGACAATGTCTGACATTAGAGCCTGGGTCGCAAAAGATCCTTTCAAAGGCACTACACCCTGTATGATATTAGAGCCTGGTGGAAAGAGAGAGAGAGAGAGAGAGAGAGAGAGAGAAACAGACAGAGGGAAGCGGCTACAGAGGGAGAGAGAGAGGGCCTTTAAGGGGCAAACTATTGAGTAAAGACAAAACGGTAAGATAGCAGAGCGGACAAAAGAATAGAAAAATAGATGAACGATTTGAAGAAAAATGCTGCAAACTGAAGATTTTTATATTCGATATCAGGTAAGGAAAATGGCCATTCTTTTGTTTTAATAGCTTAAACAGTTAGTACCCTTGGGCTACGTTTATTAACATACCAATATAGGCTTCCAGGGCTTAGCGTTTTGATTCTAAATATAGACGACAGGAAAAATACTTTTATGTTTCATTTTTAAATCAGAATCTAAGTGTTTGTTTGGTTCAGAGACAGACGAGGGTATGTAAGTTTTTCTAAATGGTCGTTTAATTCAATGAATTTGCTACAACGAATAAAGACAGCTTTAAGTGAAGTGAAAAATTTATTATATTTAGAACACTGCTGAGGTATCGATGGACCTCTGTCTCATTTTCAAAACAGAGAAACCCGTAGGGAAGTTTTGTAAATTGTAGATAAACCCTGCATTTCTAGCATATATGCAAGCCTTACAGTTGGCAGAAAGATGGGCTCCACAAAGTGTGTGCTCCTTTCCTTTTTTTAACGAGATAGAGAGAGAGGAGAGAGGGAGGAGAGGAGAGAGAGAGAATAGAGAGAGGGAGAGGGGAGAGAGAGAGAAGAGAGAGAGAGGGGGGAGAGAGAGAGAGAGAGAGAGAGAGGAGAGAGAGAGAGAGGGGAGAGAGAGGGGAGAGAGAGAGAGAGGGGAGAGAGAGGGGAGAGAGAGAGGGGAGAGAGAGGGGAGAGAGAGAGGGGAGAGAGAGAGAGGAGAGAGAGAGAGAGGGGAGAGAGAGAGGGGAGAGAGAGAGGGGAGAGAGAGAGAGAGAGAGAGAGAGAGAGAGGGGAGAGAGAGAGAGAGAGAGAGAGAGAGAGAGAGAGAGAGAGAGAATTCTATTAATATCGCGGCGGCCAGTGCTCCTATCCATGCTTTACTGGAGTCATAGCCAACTTTCGCGGACATGGAAAAAATCGATATCAGCCAATCTTACCTGTATTTTTTTTTATAGAATTATTAAGGGCCTTACTAAAAAAACGCTTATAAATTCATCAGTTTGAAAATTGAAAATTATCTCAAGTGAGGTAAGAAAATTCAATTTATTCCTTTTCAAATGTACTTAGTTTTAAAAATTTCGTAAAAGAAACTTTTGGTCCTTTTTTAAGTTTAAAATTGTTGGTATGTTTTATATAGAATAAAGAGGAAAAATACATTTTCCGAAGTTATAAACTGAAATATTTATTGAATTTTCTTTCTTTGTGTTGAAAAGTCAAAATTATCTCCAGTAAAGTCATAAAGCTTATTCATTGCTCTTTTAACTGGTATAAGTTTGAGTCATTTAAAAAATTAAACTTTTTGTTCTTTTTACAGTGTTTTAATGTCCCTATCCATTTTTTTTCCGTGATCGTTCGTATTGTGCCGGAATTTGCCGATGATGGCCGAGGCCCACTATTAGATAAGCCGCCCAGGTATCTTTACTGTGTTACGTAATGTTATATTGACAGACGGACCTCTGCTATGTTTATGATATACATGTATCCACATGATTATGGACTGGAATTTATACCCCGGTTGTTTGATCATGACAGTATCCCTAAGATATTTTATTATGTATCTTATAGATCTAATATAGGACCAGAATTTGATAGGCCTGTCTATGAGATTATTTCCATGGATTTACAATTATTAAGATTAAGATTTGAAATAAGAAAATATACGTTTGCTGCTTTTTCCACTCTTCAACTTTAAGATATTAATGCCGTATCAAAAGTATTTCTGGTGACACCTCACAAATTCATGTTTCCTTGTCATTTTCAAACCGGTTCTTGACCTGTCAGATCATACAGAAAGCCTTTGAAAGCATTGAAGAAAAAGGTTCAAACACTGGTGATCAACATTTCCTCATTTTCTCGCAATGTTTTTAACTCTTTAAAAGACAAATTCCGTGTTTTATTTGTATTAAGAAAATGACTTCAATTTGAACAAGCCTGGTAAAGGTTTAAATAAATTTAACCTGTTACTGCACAAATACGACATCTAACGACCCTGCGGTTGATTGTTTAGGATAAAATGTGGAAACGGGCGCAATAATTTCTTCACCAGTTATCTCCTCCTTTTCAAAAAATATTGTCTACATCACTCAATCAGTTTCTCCTGCAAAGAGTATGAACCATAAAAAGAATGACAATACTAGATCTAATAGATTTAAACTGACACAGACTATGAATATAGTGGGAAAAAGGGGTAAAACAAGCGAATTCTCCTTTTTGAGTGACTTAAAGATTTAGCTATTGCATAATATTATCATTTACGGGTAAGCCCCAGTAAATATATGAAATACATACATTATACCGGAAAAGGCATCATTTTGAAACTGCTCTGTGGGGAAAAGTAATACTTAACCCTTTACTACAAATTTCCTAGAGTTAACGATCCTGAGGTAGAAGGCTTTTGAAAACATTGTGAGAAAAGGTGAAAATGCTGGTAACCTGCATTTACTCCTTTTCTCGCACTGTTTTAGATCCTTTTAGAGACAAATTTCCTCGTTTGAGTCACGAAAATAATCTAAATTTGGACAAGTCTAACATGTCGTTTGGTGAAGGGTTAAATAACAAATTTAACCCATTGTTGTACAAAATACGACTTTTGATGACCATGCAGTTGATCTCGAACTTTTCCAAACAACTTGTTCTTACATCAGTCAAACGTTTTATCCCTTCTTTCAAATGTTCCCCCTTTAACAACTTTAATATTTTAATTGTTCATTGGTAAGAATTAGCCTAAACATTGAGGGGCTAATTGTTGATTCTTCCGTATTAAAGACGAGGCAACCTGTAAAAAGCATGACAGCAAAGAGTGAATAGTAGATTAAAATTGACATAAATTATGCATGTTGGCGGAAAAGGGAATAATACCAGCTATTTCTCCTGTACCGGTGACTTAAAAAGTTAGCTGCTGCATAATTATTATTTATTATTACTTTCAAGAGATTTTGTTTAAACAACCGAGTATTTTATGATACATAATAATCAGGCTAAAACCGTTCTAGTAAATTCTGAATTTCAAAGCTAGTCACAAAAACAGCCGAGTCTAACACATTATGTCTCTTGCTGAGGTTTAGAATTGAAAGAAACGTGTTTAGAACAGTATATAAGAGAATAAACTTTGCAAAAAGTCTATCTTGGTTTGAAACCGGTTTGAACACAGCCTGCTGGTGAAATCTACGGATAACTAGTCGAAATGACATTGTCTGCGTCATACATAGCTTTTTTGAAGGAAGAAATACTTGCTTATTTATCTTTACCATGTCTGTAGACAGCGCTAGAGTGTCGCTTCGGATTAGTTTGTGCTGATCGGGTATGATGCTTTCAACTTGAACAATAAAGCCTTTTTTCTTGCATGGCCTATTTGATGATGAATAGTTGGCTTTTACATAACTTTCTGTTGAGTATCGAGCACATTTTTTTCATGTCGGACGCAATGAAAGAAATATTAAGAATATATCATGCGTCAGCAGTGTTTAACTTGTGTGATAATGATAGCTTGGACTCACTTTTATGTATAAATATATAGTTTAATGCATAGATAGACCTACGTTGTTCCTAAAACGAAGTATGCAGCTTTTAAACTCACCCAAAAACGGAAACAGATAGAACTATTGATAGTAGAACTATTGATAGTAGTAGACATCGTGAGAAAAGGCGACATCGCTCATCAAGCACTGGAGTATTCGGAACAAATCATCTTCTCCTTTTTGTTTGATCAAAACCAACTTGAAATGGATGCTGATGCTTTCTCATATGCTTAATCAGTAACTTTTCGTGTGCATAAACCCATGTACATTAACGGTTCTGAGCAGTGTTCAAAATTAATGTATGTGCTATAAATGATTCTATTTCTCCTTCTTCCCCACCTTTTTTTTTTTTTTTTAATCGTAGGAAGTTGAAATTATACAGATCAAAACAATCAAATCACACACACAATACAATTTTTAAATTCCGACTTAATTACCCCATCAGGATATAACCATTAGCTATTTACTAAACGACAAAATCCTAGATTTTTTCAAGATGAAAGCATTTGCAGACGACAAATGTGACATATAATATAACTTGCTTTTGAAAGGGTAGAAAACATCGTGGAAAAACGAGAAATTGACGATCACAAGCATTTTCTCCTTTCCATGTGTTTTCGAAAGCTTTCGTTCTCAGGGTCGTTAAACTGGGTGTAGGACAAAAGCCCACTAGGACAAAAGCCCACTGAACAAAAGCCCACTATGACAAAAGCCCACTGGGACAAGAGCCCACCAGGACAAAAGCCCACTTTAAGTTATAATCATGTATTTAATTAAAAAATCATAGCCAACTTTCACGGACATGCCTTATCAGCAGTCTCGCATATCAACAAATCGATGAAAATAATCGATATCATACGTAAAGGTTCGGTAGGTTCCGGATTTTGGCGAATTTAAACCGTGTATACTTGTAATCGATATTCGATAGCCCGCAGCGATAAAAGATTTATAGAGAAACGTAACATTACGTAACAGTAGCCTGCTTCAAATTTACAATCCTTGCCTAGACTGTATATCTGCCCTGGCGTTTATTTTTTTTCGGATTTCAACCTAAACCCTTTGTCTGCTACAGCACAGTGTAGCACTTGAAGATCAGTATCAGAATGCACTTAATGCGCACCCTTATTAGACTTGACAGCATATTGGATTTACACCGCTAGATAAAGCAAGATTTTTCTTGAGAAAAGAACATTGAAACTGTTATATTTCAGCTTTATTTGTCGGTTTGTAATTCATTTATCCTCGGATTAAGGGTTAAGTTTTGATTCTCTGAGACATTAACTGATCCCTGCTGTTCGGTCCTTAAACTGCTCTCGACAATTGCACTTTTTGTGGTCTGATCTTGAAATCTAATCCGTCCAAATGCACTTTTGCTGACATTGTAGATTTATAACAGGCTGCACAAAACAAGCTGTCTGATCTTGGACCTAATCGATTCTAAATGAAAATTATTTTGGTTAAAAAAATCTTTGATATTCATGGCAAAATCAACAAGCAGAAAATTCGGCGTTTTGAGAGTACCAGTTTAACACTAAATCAATCATACCCTCCCGAGTCTAACGGACCTGAGAGAAAAGGCTTTTGAAAACTTTGTTGGAAATGGAGAAAATTTTCTCCTGTTCCTACAATGTTTTCTACCTTTTCAAAGAAAGACATTGTCATTTGAGTTGCATTTAATTTGTTGTCTGCAAATGTTTTTAATTTGGTGGTTTCCAAAATTTTTCCTCATTTAGTAACGGGTTTAAGTATTGACGAGAAAATTTGCTTTATGTGGCACTTACATTACCAATCCTATGGTTTTACGACCCTGAGAAAGAAAGCTTTCGAAAACACACGGAAAGGAGAAAATAGTTGTGATGGGCAATTTCTCATTTTCCCCAGAGATCGTATATAACATGTTATCTACGATCCCTGTTTTCCCACAGTGTTTTCTACCATTTCAGAAGCAAGTTTCATTATGTGCCGCATTTATCGTCTGCAAGTGCTTTCAACTTGAAAAAAAGAAATCCTAATATATTTTGTCGTTTATAATTAGCTTTTTAGTGTTATTTTGCCATCTGTCATAATGCTTTCCAAACCAATTGTTACAGATTTGTAAAAGTACAAATAACCAGTCCTTTTTGTGACCGTTTTCAAAAGTTTTTAACCACAACATGCTGAGTCAGAATCCCAGAGTAATGGGTTAATAACTAAGTTTATTAATTTGTAAATACGTCTGTGTTGATTTGTTGTTTTATTGAACCTGAATGTAATGTTTATTGTCACAGTATTGTCAAGAAACTTTAACTTATAGGCATATGAAAATTTTAAAACTTATAGCAATGGGTTAATAGATAACAAAGTTGCTAAAACAAAAAGGTAGAATCATTGCAGTAATGAGTTAATAAAACGCCTACATATTATTGTCTGATAAGCTATTTAGCTTCTGTATTAACTGGCTTGTACATAGTCTTAACTTGTGTCACAATGTTTCCAAAAGTATGAATTGCAAGAAAAGAAAGATGTATTTGTAAAGTTATGTGTATGTAAATATGTATTATGGTTGTTACTACATTTCTTTGTTTACCTTTTATAAATTGATGCAATTAGCCACAATGTTTTCAAAAGCCTTAAACTTGCAAAAAACAAATAGTAGTATCTTTATAGGAACGGGTATATTAATCTGTATTGTTAAATAAATCAGAAATGCAGAGTATTAGTTTTGGTCAAAGCACTACCAAGGAATATGGGTATTAGTTAAGATACAGTTATGTTAGTCTTTTATACAGCGTTCAATCTTGTCAACACTTTTCGAAAGCTCTCAACTAAATTTAATTCGTGTAAGGACACAAAACATTGCAGGAAAAGATTAATAGTTTTTAAAACACTCTCACATTTTAAGATACCAAGAAAAAAAAAAATGTCCACTAATCACTAAAATAATTCATTTTCTTCAATATTTGTATATTGAAATATGTCATATATATTGCATGCTTTGTAATTAGTTGTTATGACCATTGAGCTTGTATGCTTACGTGTCAAAATAAAATTTCTGTTCTGTTCTGTCGTTTAGTAAATAGCTAATGGTTGTATCTTGATTGGGTAATTGTCTTTCATGTGTGTGGTTTGATGGTTTTGATTTGTATAATTTCCACTTCCTACGATTTTTAAAAGAAAAAAGTTGGGAAGGCGGAGAAATAAAACTCAGTTATAGCACATAAAATAATTTCAACGACTGCTCAGAGTAAATGTAAATGGTTTTATGCACAGGAAAAGTTACAGATTCGGCATATGAAAAAGCATCCATTCAAAGTTGGTTTTCATCAACAAAAAGGAGAAAATG
The DNA here is from genome assembly GCA_946811185.2 of Hippopus hippopus. Taxonomy (NCBI): domain Eukaryota; kingdom Metazoa; phylum Mollusca; class Bivalvia; order Cardiida; family Cardiidae; genus Hippopus; species Hippopus hippopus. The sequence goes on along the minus strand of OX328096.1, from coordinate 3,938,630 downwards.
GTCCAATCAGAATACACCATGGACTGTGTGGCGCCGATTTGTATTTGGTAACGTTTTTGCTTAATGAGCGATGTCGCCTTTTCTTACAATGTCTACTACTATTAATAATTCTATTAAAATGTTTCCATTTTGGGCGAGTCTAAAATGGCTGCATACTTCGTTTTTAGGAACAACTAAGGTCTATCTATGCACTAAACTAAATCTTTTTACATAAAAAATGGGTCCAAGCTATTATTATCACACAAGTTTAAAAACGCTGCCGATTCTTTATTTATGCTTAATATTTCTTTTCATTGCATCCGAAATGAAAAAAAAAAAAAAAAATGTGCTCGAGACGCAACAGAAAGTTTTAAAAAAGTTCATGTTAAAAGTATCATAACAGATCAGCTCTTGTGAACTGATCCGATGCGACATCCTAGCGCCGCTTACAGGCATGATAAAGATAAAAAGGTATTTTTTCCTCTAAAAAAGTTATGTATGACGCAGACAGTGTCATTTCAACTAATCATCCGTAGATTTCACCAGCAAGCTGTATTAAAACCGGTTTCAAACCAAGATATATGTAGATCATTCGTAATACCAGGTTGATTAAACACTATCTCTTGAAACTAATAAATAATAACTATGCAGCGGCTAACTTTTCAAGTCATCGGTAAAGGAGAAGTAGCTTGTATTATTCCCTTTTCCGTCTACATGCATAGTCTATGTCAATTTTTATCTTTTATTCACTCTTTTAGCGGTTATGCTTTTTGCAGGTTGCGTCTTTTTAAAGATGGAAGAATCAACAATTAGTCCCTCATTGTTTAGGCTAATTCTTCCAATGAACAATTAAAATATAAAAGATGTTAAAACGGGTAACATTTGAAATAAGGGAGAAACTGTTTGATTGATGTAAAAAAAAAAGAGTTGTTTGGATAAGTTGGAGATCAACTGCATGGTTGTCAGAAGTCGTATTTGTACAACAATAGGTTAAATTTGTTCTACTTAACCCTTTACCAAACGACAAAATTTTAGACCTGTCCAAATTTAGATTAATTTCGTGACTGAAGCTACGAAATTTGTCTCTAAAAGGATCAATTGCGAGAAAAGGTTTAAACGCAGGTTACCAGCATTTTCACCTTTTCTCACAATGTTTTCAAAAGCCCTCTACCTCAGAATCGTTAAATCTCGGGACTTTGTGGTATAAGGTTTAATATTACCTTTCCCCACAGAGCAATTTCAAAACGATGCCATTTCTTCGGGATATTTTATAAGTCTATACTGGGGCTAACCTGTAAATGATAATTATGCAGCAGCTAAAGACTCGGCCAATATCGGCAAATTTAGGCATAATCCGAACGTTCACGGAAAAAGAAAGAAAAAGGATAGTGGCATTAAAAAACTGTAAAAAGGACCAAAAGTTTAATTTTTTAAATGATTCAAACTTATACCATTTGAAAGAGAAATGAATAAACTTAATGACTCCACTTGAGATAATTTTGGCTTTTCAGCACAAAGAAAGTAAATTAAACAAATATTTCAGTTTTTGACTTCGGAAAATGTATTTTTCCTCTTTATTCTATATAAACCAGACCTACAATTTTTAAGTTAAAAAAGGACCAAAAGTTTCTTTTACGAAATTTTTAAAACTAAGTTCATTTGAAAGAGAATAAATTGAATTTTCTTACCTCACTTGAGATAATTTTCAATTCTGAAAATTGATGAAGTTATAAGCGTTTATTTACCAAGGCCCTTCATAATTCTATATAAAAAAATATAGGTAAGATTGGCCGATATCGCTTTTTCCATGTCCGCGAAAGTTGGCTATGTGTGTATGTATGATGTGATTTGTCTTTAGAAGAGTAGAAAACATTATGTGAAAAGGGAAAAAAATGCTAGTAAGCAGCATTTTCTCCTTCTCCCACAGTGTTTGAAAAGTCCTGTTTTTTCTCCTTCTCTCACAATTTTTTCAAAAGTCTTCCTTCACATGGTTGTTATAAGTATGGGAAATGTTGTAAAGAGTTAAACATTGTGAATGAAGGCAATTTGTATATAAAATCAGCTTTGGTAGCAATTTTAATACATCAGTTATCCAAGTTACATGTGAGTGCATATCTTAAAATTAAAAAAAAAAAATATCAACATTTGTTAACAAAGTTGTACTCAGTTCTCCAAAAGTTCTTTAACCTTTATCCTGCTATAAATGAAGGAATTCGTCTTGGAAAGGTTAGTACATATTGTAGAATAAAGAGAAAACGCTTGTTACCAGCATTTTAACCTTTCCCCAAAATGTTTCAGAAAGCTGTCTTTCTTCAGGGTCATAACTGAAATACAAGAAGGTTGGTAGTTTTACATCAAATCACATGATTGCATGAAATATTGGCATGAATGATATATCTTGAATACGTAACAGTAGCCTGCTTCAATTTTACAATCTTTGCCTAGACTGTATATCTCACCTTTTTTTTTCAAGATTTCAACCTAAACCCTTTGTCTGCTAAAGGACAGTGTAGCCCTCCAAAATCACTATCAGACTGCACAGAATGTGCAACCATATCAGACTTCTCAGAATATTTGATTTACATTGGTCATTAGATACAGCAAGATTTTTCTTAGGAAAGGACCATTGAAATTGGTATATTTGAGCCTCGTTTGTCGGTTTGTAATGAATTCATTCCTTGGGTTAAAGGTTAAGTTTAGATTCTCTGAAACATTAACTGATCCCTTCTGTTGGGCCCCTAAACTGCTCTGTGCGACTAAGTGCACTTTTTGCTGACAATGTAGACCAATAATTAGTAATAAGTCTGATCTTGAAATCTAATCTATCCAAATGCACTTTTGCTGACAGTGTAGAATAATAACAGACTGCACAAAACAAGTAGTCTGATCTTTGACCTAATCGATTCTATACGTCGTTTTTTTTTTTTTGTTAAAAAAATCCTTGATATTGCAATATTAACAGGTTGCTAAATCCAGCAAAAAATCGGCATTTTGGGAGTTCCGGTTTAACACTAAAGTTATACACTTCCGAGTCTAACGAAAAGCCTTTTGAAAACATTGTGGGAAAGGGAGAAAATTATTGTAACCAGTATTTTCTCCTGTTTCCACAATGTTTTCTACTTTTTTAAAGACAGGCATTATCATTTGAGTTGTATTTAATTTGTTGTCTGCAAATGCATTTTAGTCCAAAATTTCGTCATTTGGCAACGAGTTTAACTTTTGACGCGAAAACGTGCTATATGCGGCAGTTAAATACCTTGGCAAATAAACCCACGGTTTTACCACCCCGAGAAAGAAGGCTTTTGAGAACACATGAAAAGGAGAAAGTTTTTGTGATAGGTAATTTCTCATTTACAAACAATGTTTTCTAGCCTTTTAAAGGCAAGATTCATTACTAGTATGTGCAACATTTCTCGTCTACAATTGCTTTCAACTTGAAAAAAAAAATAGAATTTTATCGTTTAGTAAATAGCTAATGGTTATATCTTGATGGGGTAATTAAGTCAGAATTTAAAAATTGTTTTTTGTGTGTGTGGTTTGATGGTTTTGATTTAGGTAATTTCCACTTCCTTCGATTGGGGAAAAAAAAGTAGGTAAGAAGGAGAAATAAAACTCATTTATAGCACAAATATTAATTTTGAATACTGCTCAGAACCGTTAGAGTAAATGTACATTGTTTTATACAAACGAAAAGTTACAAATTCAGCGTATAAGAAAGCATCCAGTTAAAGTTGGTTTTGATCGACCAAAAAGGAGAAAATATTTTGTTTCGAATACTCCATATTCCGATTTCTATTTGGTAACGCTTTTGCTTAATAAGCGATGTCGCCTTTTCTCACAGTGTCTACTACTAATAGTAGTTCTATCGAGATGTTTCCATTTTGAGCTAATCTAAAAGTTGCATACTTTGTTTTAGGAATAACTTAGGTCTATCTTTGCATTGAACTATATTTTGATACATAAAGATAGGTACAACCTTTTTGCGGTTATGCTTTTTGCAGGTTGCGTCTTTTAAATATGGAAGAATCAAGCCCCTAACTGTTTAGGCTAATTCTTACCAATGAACAAATAATTATATAAAAGTTTTTAAAAGGGGAACACTTGAAAGAAGGGAGACACTGTTTGATTGATGTAAAAAAAAAAAGTTGTTTGGAAAAGTTAGAGATCAACTTCGTTAGAAGTCGTATTTGTACAACAATAACTCAAATATGTTATTTGTCTCTAAAAGGATAAAAATCAGTGCGAGAAAATGAGTAAATGCAATAACTTTTTACAAGTTACTTTCAAAAGCTTTCTACTACAGGATCGTGAAATCTCAAGACTGTGTGGTACAGGGTTAAGTATTACCTTCCCCACAGAGCAATTTCAAAACGATGCTATTTCTCCGGGATTTTACATGAATCTACAAGGGCTTACACGTAAATGATAATTATGCAGCAGCTAACTTTTTAAGTCACTGATAAAGGAAAATTCCCTTGTTTTATTCCCTTTTCCCACTATATTCATAGTCTGTGTCAATCTTAATCTATTAGATCTAGTATTATCATACTTTATATTTTTTTGAAAAGTAGGAGATAACTTATAAAAAGTTATTGCGCCCGTTTCCATATTTTATCCAAAAAAATCAACCGCAGGGTCGTCAAAAGGCGTATTTGTACAGTCACAGCTTAAATTTGCTATTTAAATCTTTACCAAAAGACAAATTTTCAGACTTGTTCTATTTGAAGTCATTTTCAAAAAACAAATAAAAGATTACTCGAAGGATGGAATTTGTAAAGAATTAAAAACATTGCGAGAAAAGGAGAAGATGTTGGTAACTAGCATTTAAATCTTTTTCTTCAATGTTTTCAAAAGCCATCTATATGATGTGACAGATCAAGAACTGGTTTAAAAATGGAAGGAACACGAATTTGTGGGCTGTCGCCAGAAAATACTTTTGATACGGCATTAATATCCAAAAGTTAAAGAATAGAAACGTACATTTTCTAATTTCAAATCTTAATCTTGTAAATCCATGGAAATAATCTCATAAATATCAAATTCTGGTCTTTTATTAGATCTATTAGATACGTAATAAAATATATCAGGGATACTGTCATGATCAAACAACCCGGGTATAAATTCCACTTCATAATCATGTGGATACATGTATATCATAAACATAGCAGGGGGTCCGTTTGTCAATATAACATTACGTAACACAGCAAAGATACCCGGGCGGCATATCCAACAGTTAGACTCGGCCATCATCGACAAATTCCGACACAATCCGAACAATCACGAAAAAGAAAAAAATAGGATAGGGGCATTAAAAAACTGTAAAAAGGACCAAAAGTTTATTTTTTTAAATGACTCAAACTTGTACCAATTTAAAGAGCAATGAATAAGCTTTATGACTTCACTTGAGATTTTTGAATTCTTAACACAAAGAAAGAAAATTTAACAAATATTTCAGTTTTTAACTTCGGAAAATGTATTTTTCCTCTTTATTTTATATAAACCATACCTACAATTTTAAAGTTAAAAAAGGACCAAAAGTTTCTTTTACGAAATTTATAAAACTAAATTCATTTGAAAGAGAATAAATTGAATTTTCTTACCTCACTTCAGATAATTTTCAATTCTGAAAATTGGTGAAGTTATAAGCGTTTATCTACCAATGCCCTTCATAATTCTATATAAAAATACAGGTAAAATAAGCAGATATCGATTTTTACATGTCCGCGAAAGTTGGCTATGTATGATAAAATAAATGTGACTCAAACTCCAGTTCCAAGAATGTTTTCAAAAGTTTCTTCACACTAATGTTAGAAATTTCATATTTAGAGTTAGATACTTCGAAACACAATAATTATTATTATTGGGAAAAGAAATGTTTGTTTCAGGTATCTGCATGTGTAAAAAGGAAAGGAATTTTGGAAGGCTCTCTTAATTCTTTACCTAAAGACAAAACTTTGGACTGATCCAAATTGGAAGCATTTGCAGATGACCATTTAACTCTACCAAATGACAAAATTTCAAACTGGTCCAAGTTTAAATTCAAAGCATTTGCAATGACATAACAAAAGTAGCTGAAATGTTGATTTCTGTCTTAGATACGGTAGAAAAAATTGTGGCAAAAGGAGAAAGGATTTTTTATTATTATTACGATTAATGCAATTCTTCAAATTAAATTAGTAATTTTAAACTTCCTTAGGTAGGACCAAAGGGGACTCAAATTGAAGTAAGATGACTAAACTTTGGATTATCAAAGAAGAAAGGTGTGAAATTAAACAGAACAGAACATATCTTTATTTCACCAAGGTATACAATATACAATATGGGGGTAAGATTATACTACTTTTACCATAAATAAAACAATAAGCAGATTTACTTGTGACTGGAATTCGATCGGTCAAGAGCATCCCATAATATACTACCACACTATTATACTGTACTGAACTGAGGGGTAGGAGCCTTTACCGCCTTGTTCAGCTATGTGTATGGACTTGTGGAGTAACGTGTGTACACTACATGTTTACATTCACGTGTTGATTCAGTTTCTGTGAATGACATTCCACTTTTTTTACTATAGATACTTTATTGATGGACTCAAGTGTGGGAATACTACTTGGACATAAAAGGTAAATATTATACAAGGGTTTTAAACAGAAGGTAAGTGTCGTTATTTAACTCTGCAATAAACAGGGATCGTATATACACAGGGATAGGCAACGCAACTGGAGTTAAGACCAATTATCGATTTTTCACTGACTTACCTGTACGGCGTCCAATAATCCGTTGTCTTTCCTTGCGAGTCATTATCTTCCTTTCAGATAATATAATTTCTTGCCGATTCGGGCAGTTTTTACATCCGCCAAAGAAGCGTTTAATATGAAATGTTTTTCAATTGTTTATGTCAATGTTTTTCTATTATTGTTTGTTTTCAGTTAAAGTGTTATTTTTTTATATTGAAAATTTAAAGTATCGACTAACAGGTCATGTTGTCAGTCTTGATTTAACACGAATTGTGAATGGAGATCAAAACGGCCCAGTGCCAAAACGACCCATTACCGAAACATCCCTCTTTTTCGTAGTAACTTAAAATATTTCAACATGTCTGCAGTGGATCTATTGCAAACAATTCGGAAAAAGCAGACATCGCCTGTTGAAGGATTAAGTCCGTCCAACGTTTTGGAAGTGGGCTGCTTTTGGCCATACCCTATATTTTACATAATCACAAGTGGGATATATCAAGTTGTGTATCTGTCAAGACACATTTAGTGTCCTCTTCTTTTTCATAGACAATACGCATCATTGAAATTGAACATTTATTTTCTGATTTTCTTCTCCAGATGTTTCAATCTGGTCAAGTCAAAAGCTTGTCATGTTACCAGGAGTGAAAAGCATTTCACTTGTATGTAGTACAATGTATTAGATCTATTAATAGCCATTTACCCATTTTTCAATAGCAAACTACAAAAAGGGCATATAAAACCAGAAAATTGCCTTCACTGCCCATTAAATAGACCTTCCAGTACATTTTCAATTCAGCTTGCAGCTACTCTTAAATCAATGTGATTGACAGAAGAAAAAAAGGAGAATTTTCTGCAAAATGGAAAGCAATAGGTGAACTTTCTGGAAAAGTATGCTGGTGAAGTGTGAGCACCTGTCTGCAACAAAATGCTAGCCTCGCACATGTACCTGTTATCAGCATTTTTACCAGCAATGTTTAATACCATAAAAAATAAATCGTTTAAATCTACTTTCATTTGTCGTCTGCTAATACTTTCAATTGGGGATTCCAAAGGCACCCAAAAAAAATGTTCTCTGGTAAAAAATAACAATAGCAGAATTACTACAAAAAAAAGACACATCTGCAATTATCCCTTTGCCACACAACCCTGAGTTCTATTGACCAAGAGAAAGAAACCTTTTGGAAACATTGCGGGAAAAGGAGAAAATGCTGGTTACCAACATTTTCTCCTTCTTCCCCAATGCTTTCTATCTCGTATATCAATGACAAATTCCATAATTTGAGCCACAATTTAATTGTTGTCTGCAAATGCTCTCACTTTGTACAATTCTACTTCTATGTTGTGTGAAAAAGAGTTAACAGTGTGACAAGGGAAAAGTTGCGTGTGACAAGCAATTTTTCCTTCTTCAACAATGGTTTTTTATTCTGTGTTAGAGAACTTAAGCTTGTCTACTAACTTTGAATGCTTTGATTTTAGACCAATTTGAAAACAGTATAAGTTGTGTAAGACTGTACAAATTTGACTTTTCACTCCTCATACAATGGACAGCATTGGAAAACATTCGTAAAACATCAGTTGCAGCCATTGATCAATTCTTTTCAAAACGATTTCTGTGCTATTTAAAAAATTATGTTTTTGTCTTTGTAATATATGAAATATGGGTAGCTGCATTGTTTGCTGTGATACAATTGCAAAATGTTGAAAGCAACCAACCTGAACACTTTGCCAGATAACACAATTTTAGACTTGTCTAATTTGGAATTATTTGCAGACAAGAAATGAAATGTGTGACTTGTGTCTTTGCTGAGAAAATGAGAACATGCTTGCCAACATTTTCTTCTTTTACCACAATATTTTCAGATGTGTAAATATTTCCCATGGTAGTGATAACTTAGGATTCAGGAATACTGGCATTTGTCACAGATTATGAGATAACTCCTTACTTCAAGTAGCTTATTAGGCTGTAGATACTGAATGTACTGTGTTGTTTGAAGAAACCAAAAGTATTTCAAATTTAATACATGTACATGTACTTCTAGTGTTTTATTACAATAGTGTGAGTAGTGGGAAACCAACATCATGATTCTCAGAGAATTTTGCACAACACAGATACATGTATATACTTCTCTCCCTCAAAAAATATGTTGATAAGGAAACGCAACATGCAGCTTGTGAAGACTTGTGCAAATTCAAAAAACAAATGGATAGGTATAATGGTTGCTATGATACAACTGAAAATGTGAAACATTGCGAATTAAGCAATTAAAAGGTTCCATCCTTAACTTTTTGCCAGATTACAAAATTTTGGAAATGTCTAATTTGAAAGCATTTGTAGACGACAAATGAAATGCCAGTGAAGTCAGGAGACTTGTTTTTGAGAAAATAACATGTACTTACCGGTGGTTTCTTCTTTTTTCGCAATGTTTTCGGAAGTATGGATATTCTCTAGGTTAGTGAAAACTTAGGATTCAGGAATACTAGCATTTGTCACAGATAATTAAATATTTAACTCCATACTTCTAATAGTATATTGAGCTATACATACTAAATATACTTTGATGGTAGAAGAAGCTCACAGCTTTCATATTCAAATACATGTAAATTTACTTTAGCATTTTTCTTGCAGGTTTGTACAGTTGGTATGCAGTCACTTCGTACCATAACCATTGCGTACCATTCCGTTGATGACCATTTCGTACCATAGATTTACCACTTCGTACCATAAATACCATGTCGTACTTTGACCAAACATATCAATAAATGTGACAAAAAGTGTTTTTTAATACATAAATTTACTTAGTATAAACAAATGCTTTTGTAACCTTAATTTACGGGATATGATCATAAATTAATTAAAGAAATCAGTAGAATGTGACTGAGATGATAAGTGGATCTAATTGGCTTGTTTGTCTGTGATGTTTGTTGCAGGTCGGGTATATATGCAGGTAATTAGAGCTGTGAACATATTGATTACATTAAACTGAACATTTAATCTAGGAATCATTATAATTGTTCGATTACCCTTGATTGTAAACTTTTTTCTTTTTGTCTTCTTTTTTGTATGTTTGTTTATGGGTATGTATTGAAATTAAAAGAGTCATGCATGATGCCGAGACAAGGACAAGTTCAAACGTCTAGATCAATGTGACAATTTTATTTCCAGCCAAAACATCATTTTTCACAATTTCATTTGCTTAAATTGCACACCTTACAAAAACAATTCGTTTTAAACGACCCTTAGAGAAGCTGCTGTGAAAACATAAGGGGAAAAAGAGATAATCAAAAAGGGTTATATTGCGCATAATTTCTTACATAAATGTTTAACTTGAATAAATAGCGTTTTTGTTTTCTTCTTTTAAGAACGTCATAAATAACGAAAGTTTTTCCACCTCAAAACTTTGTCATAGGTCCCAAAAAACTTTGTAAGGAATTGTATAACTATGGTACGAAGTGGTAAAATTATGGTACGAAATGGTATAAATTATGGTACGAAATGGTAAAATTATGGTACGAAGTGACTGGTACGAATTGGTTATGGTACGAAACGTCCGTAATTCGTACAGTTCACAGCTGATTTGGCCTGTTTTAGTCCAAGTTTTCAAGCCCAGCTTCAGTTTTATACTGGCACACTTTATGCAAAATTACAAAACCATCTTCAATGTCATTCTTCTGTTCACAGGATGCATCAGAACAGCATGTTTACAGCTCTTGAAACCATGTTTGAAGTGTTTTTACTGTCACAATATATATCTGGAAAAAAAAAATAGAGAACCAATTGAATTTCAATTTTCTCTTTTTTTACAAAAAGTAACATTTTAATTCTTCAGTTACGTTGCTAAATATGGTTTTATTTTCATATGGTTAGACTGTAATGAGAATTTGTTCAGGATATCGCCAACTATCACAGATCCAATCATTTTTGACTATTGTGTGGTACTACGCTTCCACCTTTACTGAAATAACCCCTTTTTAGGCTGCACTTTTCTTTACCTATGATTCGATTAACAGCTTAGATTTGATTTTAATGCAAAACGATATACTTACTGCTTATAAATATGGTATTATCTGAACACAATTACATCTAGAAATGAAATCAGAATGCGGCAACTATCACTAGGGTCTCGACATATTAGGCCGCCATCTTGCAAAAAAGACCGAAAATAGCCTAGTTCTGAGCCCAAAATTATCTAACCTAGGAATAAAAAATCAGTAGATTTGACTTCAAATCAAAACGAAATACTTACTGTTAATAAATATGCCAATATCTGAACGCATTTAATTCTAAAAATGAATTTAGAAAGTTACAACTATCAGTAGGGTACCGCCAAATTCATCGCGTTAGTGATGTAATTCCGAAAATAGCCCAGTTTAGAGCCCACAATTATGTAACTTAGGAATCCAAGATCAGTACAAAATTGGCTTTAATAGTAGGAGATGTACTCTATCTCGTGATTTTTACCAACATGTTGCTATTTGGACGCTACTTTATGTACTTAAAATTGATTTCTATTGCACATCACCAACTCCTCTTTTAGCCGAACATCCGCTTCGAGGCAAACATGATTAGGCCATGAATTTTAAACGCCAAGATGCGCATTTAAAACAAAATCTCCGATATAATGATTGATGTTATAGATATTCTAAACATGTAAAGATTCGGAAACTTACCTGTTTAGAAGGACATATGCCAGAACCACGCAAAACGTTGATTAGAAAGTGACCGTCGTATGCCGAAATGTGTGATGGCCGCCGTTTTTTCCCTTGCGGTCTATTCGAAGGAAGTCAGTGAATAACCGGAAGTTATACCGCGTTGCCTATCCCTGTATATATAGGATCCCTGGCAATAAACAAAGTCACATTATATGCTAAGAGTAGATCTAACATCTCATAGTTACTACTACCTAACCTTGTTCGGCGTAGCAGGCAGAGTAAATCCAAGATCAATTACACCCTAGTTGTGCGATCGGATCTTGAATTTTCAAAGACCAAAAAAAATAGTCATTCGGAATCACAAGGAAGCATATGATTAACATATCTACGTGGTCTACCATAGAGGACAGTTTTGGAAACATTTTGAGAAATTGTTCATAACACCTTCTCTTGCGGATATCCTACAACATCGTGTGATGAATTGATTCAGTATAGAACTAATACATGGAAATTTACAGACATGCTTAACTATTAACTAACCATCAAAATGATGTACTCCACTAAATTGAAAGCGTAATAAACAGACGATAAATTGAATGCAGCTCAAATAAGGATTACAGTTTTGTTAAATTAGAGAGCTTTGAGAGCCCTGTGGAAAAAAAAAACAGGAAATGGTGGTTACCAGCATTTTCTCTATTTCTCACAATGCTCCCAAAAGCCTTATTCTTCAGGATCGTTAAAGCTAGGCATGGTGTGATTCAGTTATATGTTGGCATTGGAGTTCGGGTAAATTGAACCATTATCAATCTAAGAAATTTACATAAGTGTTTAAGTTTGTAAGGGTTGTCCGAGCTGAGCAAACAGTACAGTTGCAGGTTGTTTCTCAAAGCAAACCCGGAGTCTTGGAAAAATCTAGCTCGCTCATTTCTGAAAAAGTCACAATGGAAGAGATAGTGAGATTCGGATCCGACTTGATTTTGTGAGCACAGATCGCAGAGGCGGCTTTCATAAGGGACTACATCGTATCTTAAACGTTCCACCGGAAGTTTAAAGTTAGCCGTTCTAAATTTAAATAAAGTTAGAGCATTGAGCACCTTTTTGCCGGAGAATGTCTCATATATATTATTGTATGGTTTTATAAGAAAATGTTTTCTTTCATGAAGTTATTGTAAATACGTTTAAATGTTGGTAAATACGTTTATATGTTTTGAAATGAAACTAACACTGTCTACTAACAGCTTATGTAAGGTATGGTGGGGAATGACCACGAACCCCACGTACCTATTGACATGGTAAATAAAGCTAAAAAAAAAGTTAGAGCATCGTTGAAATCTAAGATCTGTAGGTAGTTTTCAAAATTATGTGTTGGTTTGAAACTGAAATAAGTTCTGCCTTTATTGGACTCTTGTAGTTGTGCTGACCACGATTGTTTATATTGATTGATTAAGGTTTTAAGGTTACTTTTACTTGTTTGCTGATAGTTGAACTAGTAATATGATCTTGATTAAGCCACAAATCTAGACGGCCAACTGAAGAAAGTATTTCTTTAACATTTTCGATCCATTTATGCTGTGTGTTGGGTTGACAAATCATATATTTATATACTAGAAAAGATAGTTTTGTGTTGGGTTGACAAATCATATATTTATATACTAGAAAAGATAGTTTTGATGTCTTGCCTATTATAAGGCGATTCCAGAATGATATTATGCGAGATTTTATATTAATAGAGAGGGGATATCGACCTAGTTCTCCCAGCACTCTTCTGACCTAAAGTATTAAAGAAGAAAAGTGTGAAAATTAGCAACTATCAAACCAAGTAATTATTTTCAATGTTAAGGAAGTATTGAATTACACTTCCATAACAATATTGATTAATCACCAAGTAAAAAAATTATTTGATACCTATTAAGTACATTTTAATTTGGTTGTAACATAATCAAATACAATCATCATTCAATATTTCCTGTGTTCAAGAAATACTTTGAAAAAGGCATTTTTCGTTAGGATTTTAAAAAAAATGTATCTAAAGTACTTTAAAACACTTCATGTATACTAGGGCGAAAGCCCACTTTTCCAATTCAGGTAGGCAAATATTTTCATTTTTTTCATATTTGAACCTAATTTTAACCATGCTCAAACTACTAATTTCATGAAGTGAAAGTCATTTAAAAAGTAAAAATAGTGAGATATTGGATGGACCTTAAATCCCAAATGGGTACTTTCTTACAAAAATGATCAAAAAATGAATTTATAACCCTTTTTAATAAGCAGTGGGCTTTTGTCCTCTCTGCCAAAATTAGCAGTGGGCTTTTGTCCAGTTGGCTTTTGCCCAGTGGGCTATTGTCCCAGTCGGCTTTTGTCTTTTCCATGTATTTTCGAAAGCTTTCGTTCTCAGGGTCGTTAAACCATAGAATTGGTATGTAGGCTAACTGCCACATAAAGCTAATTTTCCCGTCAATAGTTAAACCCGTTACCAAATGACGAAATTTTGGACACAACCAAATTAAAAGCATTTGCAGACAACAAATTAAATGCAAGTCAAATTATAATGTCTGTCTTTGAAAAAGTATAAAACATTGTGGGAACAGGAGAAAATACTGGTTCCCAGGATTTTCTCCCGTTCCCACAAAGTTTTCTAAAGCCTTTTCTTTCAGGTCCGTTTGATTTGGGAGTGTATGATAACTTTAGTGTTAAATCTGAACTCCCAAAATGCCGAATTTTCTGCTGAATTCAGCAACCTGTTAATATTGCAATATCAAGGCTTTTTTTAACCAAAAGAATTTCGACGTATAGAATCGATTAGGTCCAAGATCAGACGGCTTATTTCATGCAGCTTGTTAATCTATGTACAATGTCAGCGAAAGTGCATATGGACGAATTAGATTTCAAGATCATACTGCTTTTTTGTGCAGTTTATTAATTATTGGACTACATTGTCAGCAAAAAGTGCACTCAGTCGCACAGAGCAGTGTAGGGGCCGAACAGCAGGGATTAGTTAATGTTTCAGAGAATCTAAACTTAAGCCTTAAACTGAGGAATGACTTAATTACAAACCAAGATCAGACGTCTTATTTCATGCAGCTTGTTATAAATCTACAATGTCAGTCAAAGTGCATTTTGACGAATTAAATTTAAGGATCATACTGCTTTTTTGTGCAGTTTATTAATTATTGGACTACATTGTCAGCAAAAAGTGCGCACAGTAGGGGCCGAACAGCAGGGATTAGTTAATGTTTCAGAGAATCTAAACTTAAGCCTTAAACTGAGGAATGACTTAATTGAAAACCGAGAAACAAAGTGCAAACATAACAATTTCAATGGTCTTTTCCCAAGAATAATTTCGCTGTATCTGATGACCAACGTAGATCCAATATTCTGCGCAGTCTGATAAGGGTGCACATTCTGTGCAGTTTAATACTGAACTTCAAGGGATACACTTTCTTTTAGCAAACAAAAGGTTAAGATTGAAATAATAATAATAAAAAAAACACCAGGGTAGATATACAGACTAGGCAAGGATTGTAAATTTGAAGCAAGCTACTGTTACGGTATGTTACGCGTCTCTTATCTTTTATAGCTGCGGGCTATCGAATATCTATTACCAGTATACACTGTTCAAGTTCGCAAAACTCCGTAAACTCCCGAACCTTTACGTATGATATCGGTTACTTTTATCGATTTGTTGATATACGAGACTGCTGATAAGGCATGTCCGTGAAAGTTGGCTATGCGCTGACGTCATACGATTTATAATCCTGCAGCGAATAATAATTAAACATGTTTATTTTTTACATCGAATTTTTTTTCTGTTGACGTATTGATGAAATTATTAGATTCTCATTTTGTCTGATATAATTTATCTTTTCATCTAACCCAGAACCACGACTTTCATCTCCCATTTCGCATATTTTCAAATACGTTTTTACCGTTCACTGGTCAAAAACTTTAGCGCGTCTTTTGATAGCAAGTTCACGTGAGTTATAATTCGCTACGTCATAATGAATTGTGTGACGTCAGCGCATGGCGATCCAGAAAAAGTGGAAGCTTTTTATTTATTTATTTTTTTTATAGATGAGGGCTATTGCTTGATGGCAAGAGCCGTTTGGAACTTTCGAGGGTCAGGGCACAAAAGAAAAATTATTTGTGAACCCATCTGCATCGGTAATTAGGTTTATTTTTCCATTTTCTTTTAAATATTATCTCTGAAATGGGGCGGGGGTCATTTTTTTTTATTTCATTGGACACATTGTCTTACTATGTAGTTTATAGAGGGAGTCGCCATTGTGCTATTTATAGAAACGGTGTTAATGAAAATTTGGGTATATCCCGTTATATACAGGCGATACACCAATGTGCTATAAGTGTTCGATGATCGATCAAGGGAAATCTTAATGCACTCTCTCTCTCTCCTCCTCTCTCCTCTCTCTCTCTCCCCTCTCCTCTCCTCTCCTCTCTCTCTCCCCATCTCTCTCCCCCTTCTCTCTCCCCCCTCTCTCTACGCCTTCTCTCTCTCTCTCTCTCTCTCTCGGGGGGGGGGGGAGGGGGCGCTGGGAGGGGCGGGGGCCATTTGTCAAAGAGGAAAGTAGCAGACACATTTTGTGGAGCCAAACTTTCTGCCAATTGTAAGGATTGCATGCATGCTACAATTCCAGCATTTTTATTCACAATTTACAAAACTACCCTACGGGCTGTTCGTTTCGCAAAGGAGACAGAGGTTCTGATATGTCAGCAGTGTTTTAAATATAATAAATTTCTCACTTCACTTAAGGCTGTCTTTATTTGTTTTGGCAAACTGATTGAATTGAATTACCATTTAGGTAGACTTACATACGTTTGTCTGTCTCTGAAACCGAACAAACACATAAATTCCGTTTTAAAAATATAATATAAAAGTTTTTATCCCCTCATCTATATATAGAATCAAAACGCTCAGCCCTGGAAACCTGTATTGGTATGTTGATAAACGTAGCCCGGGGGTACTAACAGTTAAATTATCAAGACAAAGGAATGACGTTATGCTTAACTGATATCGAATATACAAAACCTTCTTCTAGCATCTATTTCTTCAAATCAATGATCCATTATCTATTCTTTTATCCGCTCCGCTATCTTATCATTTTGTCTTTATATATGATCAATACTTTATCTATTAAAAGCTCTGTCTGTATGTCTGTCTGTCTGTCCGTCCGTCAGTCAGTCCTTCTATCTGTCTGTCTGTTTGTCTTTCTGTCTGTCTGACTCTCTGTCCGTCTCTCTCTCCTTCTTCACCAGTCTCTAATGTCAGACAAGGTCCAGTGACTTTGAAAGGATCTTATGCAAAATATTAGTGAAGACAAACTACAGTATAGGTGCATTGGTCGCCTCAATGTTACTGAAATCATGTTTTAAACGACATTAACCAGCATTTTCTCCTTTTTCAACGATGTTTTCCATCCCATCAAAGACAGAATTCATCCTTTGAGCTACATTCATGTTGTCTGCACATGCTTTCAATTTGGTCGAATCCTAAATGTTACCGTTTCATAAAGAATTAACACGTCGTTGCATTTTTATAATAGTGTTCTAACTCCATTTTTGTAAAATTTGAGATTTTTATATCGTTGGAATCGTCTTGAAGCGTTCTATCTACCAATGAAATCAGTTTTGCATTATAGGCCCTGGATAAGAAGTTTTTAGTATTAACTTGTTCTAACTCCACTAATGATTTAACAGCCATCAGAAACTTTGGAGCTAATTTTCTCCAAAAACATCCAAATGGCAGTTAGAACACTATCATAATAATGCGACGACGTCTTTTTCACTCTTTACCAAACGACAAAGTGTTACGATAAGATCATTGTTCAAATTGAAAGTATTTGCAGACGTAAAAAAAATGTGTCTCAAAAATAGAAAAAAAAAATGATTTTAAAAGGGTGGTAAACATAGTAGGAAAAGGAGGAATTGCTGGTTACCAGCATTTTCTTCGTTTTTACCAGATTTTCAAAAAGACTCTTCTTCAGGGTTGTTAAAACTCGGGACTAGGTGAAAAGGGTTAATATGCATAAGATCATTACCAGTAAGAAACAAAGAAAAAGAGGAACAAAAGAAAATCACTTTTACAGTATGTTTCTTGTTTTCCAAGTGTGCTCCATTTAATTTATCTAGCTCTGGAAAAGGCAACTGAACGAAAAGATTTATGCTGGAATAAACATGCAGACGTTATCTATCCAAGTTTAGACTACACGATCTGTGCTGTCTTGTCTTGATCTATGCCGTCCACAAAAAAAACACTTGCTAACCCTTACCACACAATCCTGAGTTTAAACGATCTAAAGAAAAAAGGCATTTGGAAAAAAAAGGTGGGAAAAGGAAGAAATGCTGATAACCAAAATTTCTGCGTTTCCCCACACATTTTCCCTGCCTTCCAAAGACATATTCCGATTTTGAGTCACGTTGAATTGAACGTCTGCAAAATTTTTCAATGTGGACCATTCTAAAAATTTTTGTTAGGTAAAGAGTTGATTAGTGTTTTATGCCACTTTCATTATTATTTCAGTCATATCAAAGCAACAACTTACATATCCATTTGACAATTTTTTAGAAAAGACCATTTAAAAAGCATGATTGACTGAAGTGGTAGCTCACACAAGGGTATATCATCCATAACTCACTACACGCAAGTGCAGAAAAGAACTTTGACATAGCACCATTTGCTCTTTTACCATTTTTGACTGAAATAATAGAAGACACAAAGGTGTGGCGCCCATAATGCGCAATACGCAAGTGCGAAACAGAACTTTGACATTGCGCTTTTTGTGTTTTATCGTGATTGACTGAAACAGTAGAAAATGCAAGTGCAATGCCCTTATTTGTGTCACTGGAGGAACAAACCACTTGGGTCATGGCCGTGAAGTTATTTTTTTTCAGAGGACAAATTCTAGGATGCCTGTGTTTGTTGGGATTTAGCGAAAAACGCAATCACTTGACATGTTGTTTTTAATGTATTTTTTGAATGACTATGGACGTCATTTTGAAAGCAAGAGACGGGTAAGCCAAAGGTTTGCCATTAAGCCATCTTTGAAACTTCAAAAATGGTCGATTCCTCTCTATTTTCAATATGGCAAAAAACCAGTGGTGTGACACCATATATACATGTATATACCCCCCCATTGCTCATGCACAGAAAAATGGCGTCTAAAAAAAATCGATAAGAATGTTGAAAACGGTGAAAAGTGAGTTAAGGTCTACTTTAAAGGGTGATACGTAATCCTTGATAAACCAGCACGCGTTCCCAATCGATACATGCAAAAAAAATACCGACAATTTGTAAAATTTGAGAGACAGATTGACAGAAGGCTAATGTTGTGAAAATTGTTTTCGAAAACACGACCTAGGTGACTTCCTTTGATTCGATTTGCATTTCTACTTGCTTCCGTGCTGCACCTTGATACTTCGAATATGTTAAGATGATCAATTGACAATTTAAAATCCAAAGAGAACAATGTCATAAGTGAATATAGCAGGTAGACAACTCTTTCAGAAGCAACAGGCACCTGTTGCCAACAAAGCTAAACAAAGGAACCAACTCGTGGTGATCCTCTTTGAAAAGATGCTTTCAATATGACATGTCTATAATTTTCAGTGTTAAATAGAAGTCTTCATTCGGAGTGCGTCAAGATTTTTCAAGCCTGCTAAGGCCCCTGAAAACCTAATGTGGAAAGGTAGATACTGATTTTTGCGAGCTGTTTCCTCTTTTTATTTCCACAATGTTAAGAACAAACTTTTGAGCCGTGTTTTGGCAAAAGGAGGTTAAATAATCATTCATCTCCATGATCCATTTTATTAAGCAAGTCATCATATAATTATAGGTCCATAACATTTATTTTGCCCTAAAACTGACTGATTTATAAAGTAGACTGGTCTTTTGACATGCATAAAATTCACATATAGTAAAAGGTTTCGACCTATGTCAGCATGCGAGGAGTGCGAGTGTCCTTGGGCAAGACAATTCTGAGCCTTAGCCTAGTGGTGAAACCAAGAGTATACGCGAATATGTGAGCCGTTGCTTCGATATGACTGAAATAGTAATGAAAGTATCGTAAAACACCTTTTAACCCTTTACCAAACGGCAAATTTAAGACTGGTGACTCAAAAACTGGAATATGTCTTTGGAAGACAGGAAACATTGTGGGGGAAAAAAAAACACCTGTTACCAGCATTTTCTCCTTTTCTCCTTTCGTGGACGGCATAGATCAGGAAATGACACCACAGAACGTGCAGTCTAAATTTGGATAGATAACATCCGCAAGTTTATTCGAGCACACATTTGTCGTTCAATTGCATTTTTTCCAGAGCTAAGAGAATTAAATGCAGCACACTTCGAAAACAAAAAAAAAAAAACCATACGCGTAAAAGTGATTTCTTCTCCCTCTTTTACTTTGCTTCTTACTGGTAATGATCTTATGCATATTAACCCTTTTCCCACAGTCCCGAGTTTTCGCGAGCCTGTGGAAAGAAGTCCTTTTGAAAATATGGTAATAAACGAAGAAAATGCTGGAAAGCAGCATTTTCTCCTTTTCTTACCATGTTTACCACCCTTTTAAAAACAAATTTTCTTCGTCTGCAAATAATTTGAATTTGGACAATGATGTTATCATAACACTTTGTCGTTTGGTAAAGAGTCAAATATACGTGTTAACTCTTTACCAAACGGTAACATTTTAAACTCGACCAAATTGAAGCATGTACAGACGACAAAATAATGTAGCTCAGAGGATACTTTCTGCCTTTGATAGGATGGAAAACATCGTGGAAAAAGGATAATGCTGGTTAATGCCGTTTTAATTCCTGTATCAGCGATCAATGCACTTATCCTGTAGTTTCTCTTCACGAATATTTGCATATGTTCCTTTCAAAGGCACTAGACAATGTCTGACATTAGAGCCTGGGTCGCAAAAGATCCTTTCAAAGGTACTACACCCTGTCTGATATTAGAGCCTGGTGAAGAGAGAGAGAGAGAGAGAGAGAGAGAGAGAGAGAGAGAGAGAGAGAGAGAGAGAGAGACACACACACACAAAGGGAAGCGGCTACAGAGAGAGAGAGAGAGAGAGAGAGGGCTTTTTAGGGGTAAACTATTGAATAAAGACAAAATGGTAAGATAGCAGAGCGGATAAAAGAACAGAAAAATAGATGAACGATTTGAAGAAAAAAGCTGCAAGAAGAAGATTTTTATATTCGATATCAGGTAAGAAAAATGGCCATTCTTTTGTTTTGATAGCTTAAACAGTTAGTACCCTTGGGCTACGTTTATTAACATATCAAAATAGTCTTCCAGGGCTTAGCGTTTTGATTCTAAATATAGACGAGAGGAAAAATACTTTTATGATTCATTTTTAAATCAGAATTTAAGTGTTTGTTTGATTCAGAGACAGAGGAGGGTATGTAACTTTTTCCAAATGGTCGTTGAATTCAATGAATTTGCTACAACGAATAAAGACAGCCTTAAGTGAAGTAAAAAATTTATTATATTTAAAACACTGCTGAGGTATCAATGAACCCCTGTCTCATTTTCAAAACAGAGAAACCCGTAGGGAAGTTTTGTAAATTGTAGATAAATCCTGCATTTCTAGCATACATGCAAGCCTTACAGTTGGCAGAAAGATGAGCTCCACAAAGTGTGTGCTCCTTTCCTTTTTTGACCAATGGCCTCCTTCCCTTCCCTGCCCACCCTTCCCCTCCCCTCCCACCCTATTCCCCGAGAGAGGAGAGAGAGAGAGAGGAGAGAGGAGAGAGAGAGGAGAGAGGAGAGAGAGAGAAGAGAGGAGAGAGGAGAGAGGAGAGAGGAAGAGGAAGAGGAGAGGAAGAGGAGAGGAAGAGGAGAGAGAGAGAGAGAGAGAGAGAGAGAGAGAGAGAGAGAGAGAGAGAGAGAGAGATGTTTAACGTCGTTTTCAACATAATTCCATTATTATCGCGGGGGCCAGTACTCCTATCCATGCTTTCCTGGAGTCAGAGCCAACTTTGGCGGACATGCAAAAAATCGATATCGGCCAATCTTACCTGTATTTTTTTTTAAAGAATTAAGAAGGGCCTTAGTAAATAAGCTCTTATAACTCCATCAATTTGAAAATTGAAAATTATCTCAAGTGAGGTAAGAAAATTCAATTTATTCCCTTTCAAATGAACTTAGTTTTAAAAATTTCGTAAAAGAAACTTTTGGTCTTTTTTTAACTTTAAAAATTGTTGGTATGTTTTATATAGAATAAAGAGGAAAAATACATTTTCCGGAGTTAAAAACTGAAATATTTGTTGAATTTTCTTTCTTTGTGTTGAAAAGTCAAAATTACTTCAAGTGAAGTCATAAAGCTTATTCATTGCTCTTTTAACTGGTATAAGTTTGAGTCATTTAAAAAATTAAACTTTTGGTACTTTTTACAGTGTTTTAATGTCTCTATCCATTTTTTTCCCGTGATCGTTCGTATTGTGCCGGAATTTGCCGATGATCGCCGAGGCCCAATATTAGATAAGCCGCCCGGACCCCTGCTATGTTTATGATATACATGTATCCACAAAATTATAGAATGGGATTTATAGACCGGTTGTTTGATCAGGACAGTATCCCTAAGATATTTTATTATGTATCGTATAGATCTAATATAGCACCAGAATTTGATAGGCCTATCTATGAGATTATTTCCATGGATTTACAATTATTAAGATTAAGATTTGAAATAAGAAAATATACGTTTGCTGCTTTTTCCACTTTTCAACTTTTAGATATTAATGCCGTATCAAAAATATTTCTGGTGACAGCTCACAAATTCATGTTTCCTTGTCATTTTCAAACCGGTTCTTGACCTGTTACATCATATAGAAAGCCTTTGAAAGCATTGAAGAAAAAGGTTCAAACACTGGTTACCAACATTTCCTCATTTTCTCGCAATGTTTTTAACTCTTTAAAAGACAAATTCCGTGTTTTATTTGTATTAAGAAAATGACTTCAATTTGAACAAGCCTGAAAATTTGTCTTTTGGTAAAGGTTTAAATAAATTTAACCTGTTACTGCACAAATACGACATCTAACGACCCTGCGGTTGATTGTTTAGGATAAAATGTGGAAACGGGCACAATAATTTCTTTACCAGTTATCTCCTACTTTTCAAAAAATATTGTGTACGTCACTCAATCAATTTCTCCTGCAAAGAGTATTAACCGTAAATAGAATGACAATACTAGATCTAATAGATTTAAACTGACGCAGACTATGAATATAGTGGGAAAAAGGAGTAAAACAAGCGATTTCTCCTTTATGAGTGACTTAAAGATTTAGCTACTGCATAATATTATCATTTACGGGTAAGCCCCAGTATATACATGAAATACATACATTATACCGGAAAAGGCATCATTTTGAAATTGTTCTTTGGGGAAAAGTAATACTTAATCCTTTACTACAAATTTCCGAGAGTTAACGATCCTGAGGTAGAAGGCTCTTGAAAACAGTGTGAGAAAAGGTGAAAATGCTGGTAACCTGCATTTACTCCTTTTCTTGCACTGTTTTAGATCCTTTTAGAGACAAATTTTATCGTTTGAGTCACGAAAATAATCTAAATTTGGACAAGTCTAACATGTCGTTTGGTGAAGGGTTAAATAACAAATTTAACCCATTGTTGTACAAAATACGACTTTTGATGACCATGCAGTTGATCTCGAACTTTTCCAAACAATTTGTTCTTACATCAGTCAAACGTTTTCTCCCTTCTTTCAAATGTTCCCCCTTTAACAACTTTAATATTTTAATTGTTCATTGGTAAGAATTAGCCTAAACAGTGAGGGGCTAATTGTTGATTCTTCCATATTAAAGACGAGGCAAGCTGTAAAAAGCATGACAGCAAAGAGTGAATAGTAGATTAAAATTGACATAAACTATGCATGTTGGCAGAAAAGGGAATAATACCAGCTACTTCTCCTGTACCAGTGACTTAAAAAGTTAGCTGCTGCATAATTATCATTTATTATTACTTTCAAGAGATTGTGTTTAAACAACCTAGTCTAACACATTATGTCTCTTGCTGAGGTATAGAATTGGAAGAAACATGTTTAGAACAGTATATAAGAGAATAAACTTTGCAAAAAGTCTATCTTTGTTTGAAACCGGTTTGAACACAGCCTGCTGGTGAAATCTACGGATAATTAGTCGAAATGACATTGTCTGCGTCATACATCACTTTTTTGAAGGAAGAAATACTTGCTTGTTTATCTTTACCATGTCTGTAGACAGCGCTAGAGTGTCGCTTTGGATTAGTTTGTGCTGATCGGGTATGATGCTTTCAACATGAACAATGAAGCCTTTTTTCTTGCATGGCCTATTTGATGATGAATAGTTGGCTTTTACATAACTTTCTGTTGAGTATCGAGCACATTTTTTCATGTCGGACGCAATGAAAGAAATATTAAGAATATATCATGCGTCGACAGTGTTTAACTTGTGTGATAATGATAGCTCGGACTCACTTTTATGTATAAAAATATAGTTTAATGCATAGATAGACCTAAGTTGTTCCTAAAACGAAGTATGCAGTTTTTAAACTCACTCAAAACGGAAACATCTAGATAGAACTATTGATAGTAGTAGACATTGTGAGAATAGGCGACATCGCTCATCAAGCACTGGAGTATTCGGAACAAATCATCTTCTCCTTTTTGTTTGATCAAAAGCAACTTGAAATGGATGCTGATGCTTTCTCATATGCTTAATCTGTAACTTTTCGTATGCATAAAACCATGTACATTTACTCTAACGGTTCTGAGCAGTGTTCAGAATTAATATATGTGCTATAAATGATTTTATTTCTCCTTCCCCACTTTTTTTTTGTTAATCGTAGGAAGTGGAAAATCTACAGGTCAAAACAAGCAAATCACACACACTATACAATTTTTAAATTCTGACTTAATTACCCCATCAGGATATAACTATTAGCTATTTACTAAACGACAAAATCCTAGGTTTTTTCAAGATGAAAGCATTTGCAGACGACAAAAGTGGCATATAATATAACTTGCTTTTGAAAGGGTAGAAAACATCGTGGAAAAACGAGAAATTGACGATTACAAGCATTTTCTCCTTTCCATGTGTTTTCGAAAGCTTTTGTTCTCAGGGTCGTTAAACCATAGAATTGGTATGTAACTGCCACATAAAGCTAATTTTCCCGTCAATAGTTAAACCCGTTACCAAATGACGAAATTTTGGACACAACCAAATTAAAAGCATTTGCAGACAACAAATTAAATGCAACTCAAATTATAATGTCTGTCTTTGAAAAAGTATAAAACATTGTGGGAACAGGAGAAAATACTGGTTCCCAGGATTTTCTCCCGTTCCCACAAAGTTTTCTAAAGCCTTTTCTTTCAGGTCCGTTTGACTCGGGAGTGTATGATAACTTTAGTATTAAATCTGAACTCCCAAAATGCCGAATTTTCTGCTGAATTCAGCAACCTGTTAATATTGCAATATCAAGGCTTTTTTTAACCAAAAGAATTTCGACGTACAGAATCGATTAGGTCCAAGATCAGACGGCTTATTTCATGCAGCTTGTTATAAATCTATGTACAATGTCAGCGAAAGTGCATATGGACGAATTAGATTTCAAGATCATACTGCTTTTTTGTGCAGTTTATTAATTATTGGACTACATTGTCAGCAAAAAGTGCACTCAGTAGGGGCCGAGCAGCAGGGATTAGTTAATGTTTCAGAGAATCTAAACTTAAGCCTTAAACTGAGGAATGACTTAATTGCAAACCGAGAAACAAAGCTCAAACATAACAATTTCAATGGTCTTTTACCAAAAATAATCTCGCTGTATCTGATGACCAACGTAGATCCAATATTGTGTGCAGTCTGATAAGGGTGCACATTCTGTGCAGTTTAATACTGAATTTCAAGGGATACACTTTCCTTTAGCAGACAAAGGGTTAAGATTGAAATGATAATAATAAAACAACGCCAGGACAGATATACAGTCTAGGCAAGGATTGTAAATTTGAAGCAGGCTACTGTTACGTAATGTTACGTGTCTCTTATCTTTTATAGCTGCGGGCTATCGAATATCGATTATTAGTATACACTGTTCAAGTTCGCAAAACTCCGTAAACTCCCGAACCTTTACGTATGATATCGGTTACTTTTATCGATTTGTTGATATAAGAGACTGTTGATAAGGCATGTCCGTAAAAGTTGGCTATGCGCTGACGTCATACGATTTATAATCCTGCAGCAAATAATAATTAAACATTTTTTTTTTAGATCGAAATTTTTTTCTGTTGGTGTATTGATGAAATTATAAGATTATCATTTCGTCTGATATAATTTATCTTTTGATATAACCCAGAATCACGCCTTCTCTCCCATTTCGCATATTTTCAAATGTGTTTTTACCGTTCATTGGTCAAAAACTTTGGCGCTTCTTTTGTTAGCAATTTCACGTAAGTTATAATTCGCTGCGTCATAATGAAATGAGTGACGTCAGCGGATGGCGATCCAGAGAAAGTGGAAGATTTTTATTTATTTATTTTTTTTAGATGAGGGCTACTGCTTGATGGCAAGAGCCGTTTGGAACTGTCGAGGGTCAGGGCACAAAAGAAAAATCATTTGTGAACCCATCTGCATCGGTAATTAGGTTTCTTTTTCCATTTTCTTTTAAATATTATCTCTGAAATGGGACGGGGGGTTCATTTTTTTTTATTTCATTGGACACCTTGTCTTATTATATACAGTATAGAGGGAGTCGCCAATGTGCTATTTATAGAAACGGTGTTAATGAAAATTTGGGTATAACCCGTAATATACAGGCGATGCACAAATGTGCTATAAGTGTTCCATGATCGACCAAAGGAAATCTTAGTGTGCTCTCTCTCTCTCTCTCTCTCTCTCTCTATCCCTGGGGAGGGAGGGACGGAAACCTGTATTGGTATGTTGATAAACGTAGCCCGGGGATACTAACAGTTAAACTATCAAGACAAAGGAATGGACGTTATGCTTAATTGATATCGAATATACAAAACATTCTTCTAGCATCTATTTCTTCAGATCAATGATCCATTTATCCATTCTTTCATCCGCTCCGCTATCATTTTGTCTTTAAATATGATCAATACTTTACCTATTAAAAGCTCTCTTTTTCTTTGTCTGTCTGTATGTCTGGCTGTCTGTCCGTTCGTCCATCTATCTGTCTGTCTGTCTTTTTGTCCTTCTGTCTGTCTGACTCTCTGTCCGTCTCTCTCTCCCTCTTCACCAGTCTCTAATGCCAGACAAGGTCCAGTGACTTTGAAAGGATCTTATGCAAAATATTAGTGAAGAGAAACTACAGTATAGGTGCATTGGTCGCCTCAATGTTACAGAAATCATGTTTAAAACGGCATTAACCAGCATTTTCTCCTTTTTCAACGATGTTTTCCATCCCATCAAAGACAGAATTCATCCTTTGAGCTACATTCATGTTGTCGTCTGCACATGCTTTCAATTTGGTCGAATCCTAAATGTTACCGTTTCATAAAGAATTAACACGTCGTTGCATTTTTATGATAGTGTTCTAACTCCATTTTTGTGAAATTTGAGATTTTTATATCGTTGGAATCGTCTTGAAGAGTTCTATCTACCAATGAAATCAGTTTTGCATTATAGGCCCTGGATAAGAAGTTTTTAGTATTAACTTGTTCTAACTCCACTAATGATTTAACAGCCATCAGAAACTTTGGAGCTAATTTTCTCCAAAAACATC
The DNA here is from genome assembly GCA_946811185.2 of Hippopus hippopus. NCBI lineage: Eukaryota > Metazoa > Mollusca > Bivalvia > Cardiida > Cardiidae > Hippopus > Hippopus hippopus. The sequence goes on along the minus strand of OX328096.1, from coordinate 3,911,509 downwards.
CAAATGGCAGTTAGAACACTATCATAATAATGCGACGACATCTCTTTCACTCTTTACCAAACGACAAAGTGTTACGATAAGATCATTGTTCAAACTGAAAGTATTTGCAGACGTAAAAAAAAAAATGTGTCTCAAAAATAGAAAAAATGATTTTAAAAGGGTGGTAAACATATTAGGAAAAGGAGGAAATGCTGGTTACCAGCATTTTCTTCGTTTTTACCAGATTTTCAAAAAAACTCTTCTTCAGGGTTGTTAAAACTCGGGACTAGGTGAAAATGCATAAAATCATTACCAGTAAGAAACAAAGTAAAAGAGGAACAAAAAAAAAAAAATCACTTTTACACGTATGTTTCTTGTTTTTCAAGTGTGCTGCATTTAATTTATCTAGCTCTGGAAAATACAACTGAACGAAAAGATTTATGCTCGAATAAACATGCAGACGCTATCTATCCAATTTTAGACTACACGGTTCGGTTTGTGCTGTCTTGTCTTGATCTATGCCGTCCACAAAAAAAAAAACACTTGCTAACCCTTACCACACAGTCCTGAGTTTAAACGACCTAAAGAAAAAAGGCACTTGGAAAAAAACGGTGGGAAAAGGAAGAAAAGAACTTTGACATTGCACCATTTGCTCTTTTACCATTTTTGACTGAAATAATAGAAGACACAAAGGTGTGGCGCCCATAATACGCAATACGCAAGTGCGAAACAGAACTTTGACATTGTGCTGTTTGTGCTTTATCGTGATTGACTGAAACAGTAGAAAATGCAAGGGCGCAATGCCCTTATCTGTGTCACTGGAGGAACAAACCACTTGGGTCATGGCCGCGAACAGTTTTATTTTCAGAGGACAAATTCTAGGGTGCCTGTGTTTGTTGGGATTTAGCGAAAAACGCAATCACTTGACATGTTGTTTTTAATGTATTTTATGAATGACTATGGACGTCATTTTGAAAGCAAGAGACGGGTAAGCCAAAGGTTTGCCATTAAGCCATCTTTGAAACTTCAAAAATGGTCGATTTCTCTCTATTTTCAATATGGCAAAAAACCAGTGGTGTGACATCATATATACATGTATATACCCCCAATTGCTCATGCAAAGAAAAAAATGGCGCCTACAAAAAAAGATCGAAAAAATTGTTGAAAACGGTGAAAAGTGAATTAAGGTCTACTTTAAAGGGTGATATGTAATCCTTAATAAACCAGCACGCGTTCCCAATCGATACATGCAAAAAAATACCGACAATTTGCAAAATTTGAGAGAACAGATTGACAGAAGGCTAATGTTGTGAACTTGTTTTCGAAAACACGACCTAGGTGATTTCCTTTGATTCGATTTGCCTTTCTACTTGCTTCCGTGCTGCACCTTGATACTTCGAACATGTTAAGATGATCAATTGACAATGTAAAATCCAAAGAAAATAATGTCATAATTTAATATAGCAGGTAGACAGGCACCTGTTGCCAACAAAGCTAAACAAAGGAACCAATTCGTGGTCATCCTCTTTGAAAAGATGCGAGAGGCCTTGGGCAAGACACTTCTGAGCCAAAGCCTAGTGGTGAAACCAAGAGTATACGCGAATATATAAGCCGTTGCTTCGATATGACTGAAATAGTAATGAAAGCATCGTAAAATAACTTTTAACCCTTTGCCAAACGGTAAATTTAAGACTGGTGACACAAAAACTGGAATTTGTCTTTGTAAGGCAGGAAACATTGTGGGAAAAAAAAAACTTGTTACCAGCATTTTCTCCTTTTCTCCTTTTGTGGACGGCATAGATCAGGAAAAGACAACACAGAACGCGCAGTCTAAATTTGGATAGATAACATCCGCAAGTTTACTCGAGCACAAATTTGTCGTTCAATTGCATTTTTTCCAGAGCTAAGAGAATTAAATGCAGCACACTTCGAAAAAAAAACCATACGCGTAAAAGTGATTTTTTCTCCCTCTTTTACTTTGCTTCTTACTGGTAATGATCTTATGCATATTAACCCTTTTCACACAGTCCCGAGTTTTCGCGAGCCTGTGGAAAGAAGTTCTTTTGAAAATATGGTAATAAACGAAGAAAATGCTGGAAAGCAGCATTTTCTCCTTTTCTTACCATGTTTACCACCCCTTTAAAAAATTTTCTTCGTCTGCAAATAATTTGAATTTGGACAATGATGTTATCATAACACTTTGTCGTTTGGTAAAGAGTCAAATATACGTGTTAACTCTTTACCAAACGGTAACATTTTAAACTCGACCAAATTGAAGCATGTACAGACGACAAAATAATGTAGCTCAGAGGATACTTTCTGTCTTTGATAGGATGGAAAACATCGTGGAAAAAGGATAATGCTGGTTAATACTGTTTTAATTCCTGTAACAGCGAGGCGATCAATGCACTTATTATGTAGTTTCTCTTCACCAATATTTCGCATAAGTTCCTTTCAAAGGCACTAGACTATGTCTGACATTAGAGCCTGGGTCGCAAAAGATCCTTTCAAAGGTACTACACCCTGTATGATATTAGAGCCTGGTGGAGAGAGAGAGAGAAACAGACAGAGAGGGAAGCGGCTACAGAGAGAGAGAGAGAGAGAGAGAGAGAGAAAGACAAAGAGAGAGAGGGCTTTTAAGGGGTAAACTATTGAATAAAGACAAAATGGTAAGATAGTGGAGTGGATAAAAGAATAAAAAATAGATAAATGCTTTGAAGAAAAAAGCTGCTGTTCATTCTTTTGCTTTGATAGCTTAAACAGTTAGTACAATTGGGCTACGTTTATCAACATACCAATATAGGCTTCCAGGGCTTAACATTTTGAATCTAAATATAGACGAGAGGAAAAATACTTTTATGTTTCATTTTTAAATCAGAATTTAAGTGTTTGTTTGGTTCAGAGACGGATGAGGGTATGTAACTTTTTCTAAATGGTCGTTAAATTCAATGAATTTGCTACAACGAATAAAGACAACCTTAAGTGAAGTGAAAAATGTATTATATTTACAACACTGCTGAGGTATCGATGAACCCCTGTCTCATTTTCAAAACAGAGAAACCCGTAGGGAAGTTTTGTTAATTGTAGATATTTCGTGCATTTCTAGCATACATGCAAGCCTTACATTTGGCAGAAAGCTGAGCTCCACAAAGTGTGTGCTCCTTTCCTTTTTTGACCAATGGCCCCATCCCTTTTCCCTCCCACCCCAGAGAGAGAGAGGATGGTGTTTAACGTCGTGCTCCTATCCATGCTTTCCTGGAGTCATAGCCAACTTTGGCGGACATGGAAAAAATCGATATCGGCCAATCTTACCTGTAATTTTTTTTATAGAATTATGAAGGGCCTTTGTAAATAAACGCTTATAACTTCATCAATTTGAAAATTATCTCAAGTGAGGTAAGAAAATTAAATTTAATCTCTTTCAAATGAACTTAGTTTTAAAAATTTTTAAAAGAAACTTTTGGTCCTTTTTTAACTTTAAAATCTTTGTTATGGTTTATAAAGAATAAAGAGGAAACATACATTTTCCAAAGTTAAAACCTATAATAGTTTTTGAATTTTCTTTCTTTGTGTTGAAAAGTCAAAATTATCTCAAGTGAAGTCATAAAGCTTATTCATTGCTCTTTAAATTGGTACAAGTTTGAGGTTAGGGGCCGTGGACTCACTAACTCATCGGTAAAAATCGTGTAACATCGACGTTTTCGGAAAAGCTATTCGGCCAATCTCGGCAGCTTCCGTCTTTTAATATCAGGATTAGGGGCCGTAGACCTTAATTCGGCCAGAAAACCCGTCCCTTCTTTTCGACATTGCAAATCTTCTGTGCATTTTGTTGATGAGCCAGCCTGCCATAACCCCGAACTGTTTTAAACCTGTACTAAACAATCCAGAGATTTAAATACCTTGAGAAAAATGTTTCATATAACATTGTGGGAAAAGGAGAAAATGCAGGTAATAGGTATTTTCTCCTTGAACCACAATGTTTCCTACTCTCTCAAAGAGAAATTCCATTACCTGAGCTGTATTTTTATTCGTCGTCTACAAATGCTTTGAATTTGGACAAGTTTATAATTTTGTGATCTGGTATAGAGGTAAAACAAAACAAAAATACAAGAGCTGCACTCTAGCAAAAGGGGACTTTATGCGTCTCAGTGATGCATTGTACCAAGCAAGTCAAAATATAATTATACATCCTTAAAATCCATTTAATCTAGCAATCGGCTGACCTGGGGGTACAATAGTCCTTTTGACATACAGAAAATAAACCGATAGCAATGAATTTCGGCCCAGGTCAGCCTGCGCGGACTGCGCAGGCTAACCTGGGTCGATACTTTTTGTAGATGCATTAAGCCCCCGTTTTCACAGAGCATGGTTCACAAATAATTACACTGCAACAAGCCATTTGGCCCTGTTAAAAATTCCCCAATGTCTTTCGCCCTAGAAATGAAAAATTAATATACAACCGCATGCAACCTTACATGGTGAATAACTCGATTATACCTCGGTAATAGGTTAGTTAATTGACATTAATACCTTCCGTTAAATAACCAAATATAATGTAACTTGCTTCTTAACCCCTCTGCTGCAGAGCGCGACTCATTGACCTTTTGCGGACAGTGTAGATCAAGATCAGACTGCACAAAACGTGCAGTCTGATCTTGGATCTATACTCTCCGATTAGGAGATATTTTTCTTCAAAAAAATAAGTTTGAAATAACACCATTCGAGTTTTTTACTATCGGCTTGAAAGTTTTATTTAACTTATTTGGCGTGATAAGGGTTAACTTTTCCGGTAACTGTTTGAGGCAGCCTGTACTGAATATACATGTTTAGACAGAAACTTGATAAATTAAAGATACATCAATACTCGTTTTCAGCCAGTATTTCGCCAGTTTTTAACTTATCTTATCCTTATTTTATGAAAGTAAAATCATACGTGTATCTTCATGCCAAATGGTGCCCCTGATAGTTGCAAGATGCGCGAAGTAGGAAGTTAAAAAATAATGAATGATGATATAAACAGCATCGAACCCAGCGATGGAATTATTTCGAAGTATATCGTATGTTCTGCGTGCAGTTTTTTAAGACATCCTTGCAGTATGCAAATTACTTTACACCTCTTTACCATATTTCCGGTCTTGCCCCGAAATATGCATAACGGGGGGGTTTCTATCATTATCCTACCAATTAAAAGCTTCAGTGAAGCAAACAACGTTTTGGTATTTTCCTGAAACTATTATCAACCTCTTTAACGGCTAACTTTAATTTCTTTCTCCAAATTTCTCATCAAAGAGCGCATGGGGCTTTAAACCACCTTTTCACAGGGCAAGATTAACTGATGTTCATATAACTCGACTACTTTTTCCGACTGATAAAAGATCAACAACATTCTGTTGAAACCCAGACAAAGTTCATCCTATAGGTAGAACTCCAAGATCTGACTGCAGATTTTGTGCAGTCTAATCTTGATCAATGCCGTCCGCCGCAGGCCACTGTTTTCGCCTTTAGCACTGAAAAGGCCGATATCCCCCACCCCACCCCACCCCCCAAAAAAATCAGTTTTACTTTTTTTGTCTTGTTTTCAAAACCAGCCTCTGCATAACGATGATGTAATCGCGAAATTTGATTGATTTCAGGAAATTGTTTTTTCTTTTATCACTTTATTTGATCTTAATTTGATTTAAACCATTTCCAGTGTATGTCAACCTCTTGATTTTCCCTTGCGATTGGGTAAGCAAAGATCAGCCTCCACGTTTTGACTCTCAGATCTTGTTCTGCACTGTACGGTTTTCTCTAAACTGTTGGACTGTTTTATGAATGAAAAAGACATTTTAAGACATTTAAGCCTCTAGCACCATATAGGCGAATATAGCGGCTTTTGCAGACGGCACGCATTTGAGATTATCAAACAGTGATGTCACTGTCCAATGCTCTGTAAGCATACTCCTGATTTCTAAAAAAACTGCTGATGTATAGTTGTGAGACGTACACAAGTTCTGTCAAAAAAGAAAATGTATTTAATCAATGTATACATGTACATGTAAACCCGTGTTCACGCATCTCATGAATTTTTATCCTTGAAATACATTAATCTAATTTATCATTTGTGATAGAGTTCTATAAAACGAGTCAAGACTAATGTAAAAGAGACTTCAGGAAAGCATGGGTAGGTGCACTGGCCTCCGCCAAAATTACATTATATAAACAAGTTACATAAACTAATTATCTCAAAAGCTAACGCACGTCAGATTCTTTTTGTCATTTCATAATATCACATGAATAAACGATTGTAATATGCAAAACCATACACAAACACGTGGGAATTTCCATCAGTGAAACCTGATTATCTGCTATGATAGTAGTGCAAATTTACTTTATGCATGACGTCATAAAGTGCTTATTTCAAAAGTATGTAAGGCAAGAAAATTTATTAGGGGTATACTACACTGAAAACAAATTTGATGTATGCATGACGTCATATAGTGCATATTTCAAAAGTGTGTAAGGCAAGAAAATATATTAGGGGTATACTACACTGAAAACAAGGGAGGTTATGTCAGACCCTGTACCTCTTTCTTAACCCTTTACCACACAATCCCGACTTTTAACGACCCTGAAAAAGAAGCCTTTTGAAAACATTGTGGGAAAAGGAGAAAATGCTGGTAACCAGCATTTTCTCCTTTTCCCACAATGTTTTCCACCATTCCCAGAACAAATTTCAATTTTTGAGTCACATCAATTTTGTCGTCTGCAAATGCTTTCAATTTGGACCAGTCTAAAATTTTGTTGTTTGGTAAAGAGTTAAACCCTTTTGCTGCCAAATAACAAAATTTGACATTTGTCGAGGTCTACAGGTAGATTTCCAACTCGAACTGTAACTCGGGATAATTTTACTCACAGTTTAAAATTAGCGGAATGTGGAGATCCTAGATTGCACTACGTGCTTTATGCAATCTGGGTTTTGAATTAGGCCGTCTGCAAAAACTCTTTTATTCGCCAATGGTAGTGACAGAATTAAGCTTACTTAATTCAAAGACTTGGAAGGTCAAGGGAACACCGACAGACAAAGATGAGATCATGTCTCAGGATGGCCATCAACTTGGTCACGTGACATTACATAATGACAGTCCTGGGATGACTCAGCACTCCATCCTATAAATTATTCTGCTAATTTTTCTAATTCGTATGCAATAAAACGCCCACCTGTCAGATCTCGGTGCTTTGTTTTGTACGCAGTAACCGAATTGTGTTGTCGTTTTCGTCGCAATGTCTCGGCCATCCCGGTAAAATATTTCTCTTTAATATCCTAAATGCAAAATATATTCTTCAGCGGTACATTGAGACAGAAACGAGCGACCGCTCCTTCACCATGAAAAATGAATTCGTATCCACAGATCTTTGCTTTATATATTATATTTTTCGGCGTAGCTGAATGTACTGACTTTTGACCTACCCTTTGGTATTGATAACAAATAATAAATAGAAATTTGTAATTGGTCGAAAATGTACAACCAATTTTTGTCTCGATCAAACAGTTCTAGCCTGTAATTGAACAACTGCCGTCTAGGTGAAATGAAATAAGACTCGGTGAAAGATACCTATCCATTCGAAGCTGACTGGCTCAAAAGGAGCAGCGGTTCCTTTTCTGGCCATATTTTCTTTGCAACCCAAAAGTGTAAGTGTCCCCAGTAGTTTCATTTCTGATGAGCCTAAGTAAGCTCTTGTAGTAACGGTTTAAGGGATTAAGAAAGAAATGAGTCATGCTCTGTGAAAAGGGGACTTAATGCATCTGCAAAAAAGTATCGACCCAGGTCAGCCTGCACAGCCCGCGAAACTTTTTGCTATCGGTTAATTTTCTGTATTTCAAAGAACAGTCTTCTTCATGATTGATTCTGTTGCTACATATAATGGATTTTATGGATCCATAATTATATGATGACTTGCTTGGTGTAATGCGTCACAGAGATGCATTAAACCCCTTTTTACCACAAGAAGGGGGGAGACAAAGACCTTGCATCTTTAGGACAGAGTTCCTCAGAAAAAAAAAAAGAAAAATGACAAGGAAAAGAAGAAATTAATTCTCATAAATATGTATAGCATTTTTATCAGTATCTGATACTTTCGCTTTTCATCAGTGCATAAACTAAATCTCTCCTTTGTCGTCATTGTTATTCTTTATTCACTACTCAGGCACCGTAATTGAATTCTTACAGCTGATTTAAATGCAGCCTTTGCGCAATGGTTTACCCCGAGTCCTTTATTCATTGCTAGATAAATAGCGTTCCAAAGGACTTGTCCGTCTGGAAAACATGTGCAGACGAAAAATTAAGTACGGCTCAATTGTTAGTGTTTTCCTTGAAAAGGTAACGTTAGAAAACGTTGTGGGCAAAGGAGAAAATGCTGGTTACCAGCATTTTCTCCTTTTCCCACAATGTTTTCTAAAGCCTATTTGGTTAAAAATTGGAATCGTTAGGTAAAGAGCAAAAGCGAGAGTTAAAAACTCAGAAGACTCTATGAAAGTTGTTGCACATGCCATGAAAAAGTAGATATTTACAGGAGGCGCAGTGATACAAGATTTGACACGGCTTCCGGTCGCACTACACACATGATATTCTAATCAAACCAATTTAAACGTTCTGTATACATTATTTAACTCAGTATTTCCTTGTGATAACATCTTGTGGACTACTTTTTGAATCATCAAAAACGTAGTTCATTGCAACTAGCAGTTCTTTCTTGCTTTGCTGCGATTTTTTCAAATACATTAATGCATTAATACATTAAAACCTTAACTGGTGACGATTGTCCATTATCAGAATTTTTCCGAAGTCATCTGCTGTGGATTTGTTCCTTGATCTGGTGATTTGTTTTGGCGTGGCTTAATGTACTGGCTTTCGACCTACTTTTTCGTACTGATAAAAAATGAATAAATAGAAATTTGTGATTGATCGAAAATGTAGACATGTTTTTTTAAAGGGTCCCTGCCTATTGCAGGCAAATTTACGCCGTCCATCTTTTATATAAGAATATTTCATGTTTAAACCTTTGTATTAGACGACAATATTGCAGAATCGTCTGCACTGAAACATTTTCAGACGACAAATTAACTGTAGCTTAAATGAAGAAATTCGTCTTGGATATGTCCTATAGCATTATGGGAAAAGGCGAAAATGCTGATATTCACAATGTTTTCAATTTAAGCCTTCTACCTCAAGACCCTTGAAACACGGTGTTGTTCGGTACAGGGTCACGTGATGCATAATTGGAGCCTCAGTTCCATTGTCTTTAGTTTCTATAGCTACCGAGCTAAGCATACGCAATCAAACAATTTTTCGATGAAAAAAGGAACCAACTGGCTCACAACATCTGAATTCTTAACTCTTTAACAGACGACAATATTTTAGACTCGTCTGCTCGTAAAAGCACTTGCGATAGACAAATTAAATGAGGCTCAAAATTATGAGATTTGTCCTTTAACTCTTTACCAAACAAGCCCTGGTTTTAACGACCCTGGGAAAGAAGCCTTTTGAAAACATAGTTGGAAAAGGAGAAAATGCTGGTAACCAGCATTTTCTCCTTTTCCAACAGTGTTTTCTACTCTATCAAGGACGAATTCCGCCATTTGAGCCACTTTTGATTTGTCGTCTGCAAAGGTTTTCAATTTGGACAGGTCTAAGATTTTGTCGTTTGGTAAAGGGTTCAAAGGTAGAAATCATCGTAGGAAAAGGAGAACATGCTGATTTCCAGCATTTTCTCCTTTTCCCACAATGTCTTAAGATGTCTGCGTCAATGTTGAATAAACTAAGGTTTTTAGGTAAAGGCCGTTTAAAAGCCTACAAAGCCCTACAACAACAAAACTGCTCTAAATCTTGAAAAGCCCTGCAGCTGCAACGAAATGTAGGAAAATACTTCCTTTTCTACAAAGTTGAACGTTACAAGCAGAATGCCATAGGCGTTTCCATTAGGCAACTTGGACCAGTTTAGCACGAAATTGTTAATTTCACGTCGCTGTACAAGACTGCGTTTGGATTGGTTACCTACCCTCTAACAGCTAAAGCCGGATATGGTGTCACACAACTAGCTTTTTTTGCAACATTGAAAATAAAGTGAAATTCACCAGGTTTGGCTCTCTGCTGATCTTTTATTGGCAACCCTACAGGTTTGCTGTTAGTTTATTGTCCAGTGGCCTACGCAGGAAGCTGAAAAAATGACACCTTAATGGATTGCTGTTTTGGCAATTCCAGCTCAAATCCAAAAACCTTTCAAAAGATCACAGATGAAAAAAGGCCCCTCTACCTAACAGACAATGTTCCTTTATGTGGTCACAGGCACAAAGTAGTTCCCCAAAAAATGACAAACCTGCACTCATTCCTCACGGAAATCATCAAATCAGCACCGCCCTGCCCACATATTTAAGACCTGTCCTTCCACTTTCTCTGATAAAAGAGTGCAGCAAGAGTGCTTGCTATCAAAATTTCAAACGGGACTACCTTTGACACTACGACCCGGAACTGGTTGGTGGTGATGCAGAATCTTATTATGTATATGTAAAATTGGACCAGACTGGTTTGAAAATATTTGGGGGAAATGGTGCAATTGCAACAGATTGGTTACCAGAATGTTTATTAGCATTTTCTCCTTTTCCCACAATGTTTTAAAAGCCTCTTATTACTATGGGTCGTCAAAAGACAAGGTTGTTTGGTGAAATGTTAATGTTAAACGCATGAATACATGTGAAAAATTCTACCTAGGGGATAATTTACCCGTGCCAAGCAATTTCTCCCTCTTCAACTGGGCTCCTGCATGGCTTAGTACATGAGTGTAGAGCCAGTAGGCTGAAGGAACCGGGTTCGAGCCTCACTGGAAGCACTGGCTTTTTCACTAGAGTGTCCTTGGGTAAGACATATCAGAGTTCTAGCATAGTGCCTGGACTTACATGCGAGCTGTCGCCGTGATATTACTGAAATAATACTGAAAGCGACATAAAAACCATTCAATCTGGCTGTCACAATGATTTAAGAATGTCCTGTTAATAACGCAAAAAAGGTAGTCCATAGTGGGGAAAAAACTTGACTCTTTCTCTGCCAGCCGAATAACACATACTTTTGTCGGGGGCTAAACGTAAATCTCTTTTGCAATTTCAATATGATTCTGATCACTTTAGAATTATGTCGCGGATGGTGTAGATCAAAGATCAGACTGCACGTTCTGTGCAGTCTGATCTTGATCTATGCCGTCCGCAAATGCTAGTCAATTCACCTTTGGAAGGTGCAGAGCTATGTTATCGTAGTAGAAATGTAATTTACATCAAAAGCGTCATGCAACCTAACATAGCGTATAATTTCGTTACTGCTCAGTAATTTGACGTTTATTCTTTCTCTAGGATTCACAAACCCGTTCGTTGACCTTGCTTTACAGAAAATAATTATATTATTTATTTTATTTTAATGTTTCTGGTACAATACATTCTTCCGTGGTTGTTCAAGGCCGCAGGCTCAAAGTGCATTATATAGAACAAACCTTTTACAAAAAATATTACACACTAATTACGATACTCTTTTTTTATAGTTTCGGTCAACGGTCGTTGTAAAAGGTCCAATACCCGGCCTAAAACAATGCAGGTTTTAAAATACATTTAAATTTAAATCATACCATTTTGAAGTATGGAAACTTTGGTGAAAATGACAATCTGTTGTGTTGTCAGTCCAAGTGTTAGTCGCTGGTTTAAAAATGGATTTTAAAATTAGGCAAAAGTAAACAAAAGATAGAGTGGCCTTGCAACTTTTAACCTAGTTTTGAAATTAATTTCTCTGCCAGCGACTAACACTTGGCAAACTGTACAATAACAGATTACCATCTTCAGTATAATTTTCATACTTTTAAATGATATGATTAAAATTGATATATATTTTGACATCCGCTATGTTTACTTTTGGCAGCTATAGTTACCTTAAGGAAGAAAAACGAAGTAACCGCAATACTTGTTCTGAAAAAAAGAAGGTTGATTAAATTTATGTTATAAGTACTTTAATTTTCAAAGAAACTATTTCTAAGTGGAGTATAACACCATAGCACGGGCCCAAAGCAATGAACAAATTTAAAGGTCCGTTTGCATATTGTATATTGAAAGATGGATTAGTGTAAAAGAATGGAAAAGAATTTTAGAAAAAAGATTTTTAAAAATCTATCAGAGTTCGAATGAATATAAAAACATGTACATACATATATGAAACGGGATCTAGTTTGAGGGGAACAGAGAGAGTACATCGATAGAAATTTTCATTTGCGGAAAACGGCATGTCATTTGCGGAATATTTTTCCTTCATTTGCGGAACGAAAAATTTTCATTTGCGGAAATGATTTATATATCATTTGCGGAAATTTTCTGAAATTTGATTACCTCTTCTGCCAGCCAGTCAGTGTTAAACACCCACTTATGAGGAAAAAAAGGCTTTTGAAAACATTAGGGAACGAGGCGGAAACGCTGGTTACCTGCATTTTCATGCTATTCAAGAGTAGATAGATGTTTTCAAGGGTAGATATCTCGTGACAAGCTTTCTGTGTTAAGACGTCAGGAAGTCAGCCCAAATAGCTAGGGGAAAACTTGAATCTTAAGCGACTTAGTTCTCAACCAGGTAATCGGCAAAACTCGCGCATTTTTATCGGCAGGACAATCAGGCATGATGCATTCGGCAAATACATCTTCAACATCACATGGCTGAACAAAGTGAAGTCAAAAATAACGCTTTAAGCATTTGCCTTCGTTGCTGTCATTGTCCCTGTACGGGCTAGATAGTCCTCGGCCTAGATTTTTTTGCCACCAAGCTTGCCAAAGATAGAATCTATAGCACTGTGTTGTCCTCATGGCGAAGGTATTCCATGACATTTTGCATTGCCTTTTCAAAGTCATCATGTATAATAGCTGGTTCTGTGGTGGTCCTCACAAAGGGCAATGACAACATCCCACGTGTTTTTATATGTACAGGGTGTTTCATAATATCTGCCACCATTTTAAACATCAAAAACTTTAATATAAAAAAGAAATTATGTTTTTACATTTAACTATGTTATTGTACATAGAATAAAGTTTTATTTGATATATAACATGTAGGTATTACCCTTGTAAATACACGCAGTTTCAAAATTCTTTAAAATGTCAATTTTATAGAATGTGTTCTAAATGACGTCCATTCTGTCCAATAACGACGTCGACTCTGTGCCGGAAATTTCGGTTTACGTTTGCACATGTCTCACTGCTTATGATCTTCATTTTTCTCTTGATTGCAGTTTTGAGTTCAGCTGTGGTCTGTGGGGAGTGCTTATAGACCCTGTCTTTAAGGTATCCCCACAGGAAAAAATCAAGTGGGCTTAAATCCGGGGAGTGTGGTGGCCACTCAATATCCGTTTTCAATGAAATGAAGTTATCACCAAAAGTCTTTTGTATCCAGTCAATCACATTTCTAGCTGTATGAGGAGTTGCACCATCCTGCTGGAACCATGTGGTGTTTATATCAGTTCCCTTACGTCTCAAAGCTGGTAGAAATTTGTTTTTAAGAATATTTAAATAGCGGTCTTGATTTACAGTCTCCACAGTTCCATCCCCATCCTCAAAAAAGAAAGGGCCAATTATGCCCTCAGCACTTAATGCCGCCCACACTGTAACCTTTCCAGAGTGGAGAGGTTTTTCAATATAAAATTCTGGCTTTTCACTTCCCCAAAATATGGAATTCTTCTTGTTCACTTGTGCATTTAGATAAAAGTGGGCTTCATCCGAGAACCATACCTGTCCCACGATATCATCATTTTCCGTAACCCATTTTGCAAATGACAATCTGCTTTCGATATCTGTTGGTTTGAGGTGTTGCATAATAGAACTTTTATATGGAGTCAGTTTTAAATCATATTTTAGCATTCTGTAAACACTTGAATGTTAGTAATATCTCCAAATACCATTCTAACAGATTTTCTTTGTGTTTCTGTGATCACCGCTTTAACCTGTTCAATTGTCGCTTCATTCCGCACGGACTTAGGGCGACCCAGATTATTGTGTCTCCCATCTTCAATTGAGCCCATAACTTCAAATCGCTTTACAATTCTATGTATCTGTTTTTTATCTAGTTTACCTACATCTGGATACCTTTTCTGCATAGTTCTAATCTCTGTAATAGGTGATTTAGTTTCATAATATATTTTAACAATTTCTTTGCAGTGATCCTTAGTTGGCGCCATCTTGGAAAACTGACCACAGGAAATGACGTCATTAATGACGTTATGACGTTGACGTTTTCCTGTACTTTATTAGTCAAATAAAATTTAAATATATAAGCTTTCAAAGGGTGTACATATCATTGTTTTATCCTCATGAACTAAAAAGATATAAAACTTTGTAATGGTGGCAGATATTATGAAACACCCTGTAGTTTGTTACTTACCGCAGAGTAAGGTGAACACAAGCGGTATCCATGGTTATTGTACAACTAGTGTAAAAACTTTGGACAGCACTTGAATGTTCCATGTTGCCGTATTGTGCTTTTGAAATGATCAACCATTAACTTTATGTGCGCTAATGGAAGGTTAGGGTTTTTTTTTTTCCGCTTTTGATATCCAATTAATTTTTTATTTTTCCGCAAATGAAATTCGCCCAGTGCCAAAGCTCGAACCAACAACGTGTTAACGACGTATATCACATTTTTTCTAATAGAAGATTTTTTAAAACTTTGCACATACAAAGCTCATCATGTCTCTAAGAGATTACAGTAAAAAACATATTGGTCACCGTGCTCATTTTCTGAGAAATTTGCCTTTGAAAACGGTTAAAACAGTTCAAAAATTCAGATTTTGTTGGATTTTACACGCTTTTCTTTAATAGTCAGTTCAACAGGAAAATTACCGGAAGAATATACAAATTTTTAATATGCACCATTTTGATGAAAACTCATTTAGTTTTGTACAAAAAATATATAAAAGCCTGGTTTTTAGCATGGTAAATGTACAAATATGCATGTTATATATAGATAATTGAGTTAAAGCGGGAGATAATTTGACAGAATTAAGGATTAATCTTTAATAAATACATACTTTCTAACGGACAAATTTTTGTTAAAAATTTCCCCACCTATAGTATTTATAATCCTAAACAATAAGAAAAAATAAATATGGCACATATCCGTGCTTATTTCGTTAGAAAACAGGGATGTAGGTCACTGTGGAAGATAATTTTTTCAAGAAAAAAAAAGGGTAAAAGCTCAGCAGACATGGTGGGAAAAGGAGAAATTGCTCATTAGGAGCGATTTCTCCTTTTCCCACAGTGATTTTCAAAATGGAAACAGCTATACTTCCACAGCTTTAAATTTCCCGCTTTTGTTGGCTTGTTTGGTGCGTAACGCCGTGTCAGCAATATTTTCATTATTTCACAGTGACAATTCACAGATCCATTTTTTTTTTCTCTTTACTAAAACTACCCGAAGAAAGTGCTACTTGTTTCAGTGCAAGCAATAGTATTACCATATGTGCGAAAAATACATAGGTGCACTTTTGATTCACTATCCATGACAAAACCACATGCGCAGTAGGATGCGCGAGAACATTTGTGATATACGTCGTTAAACAGAATTTATACCGAAATAAAGATTATTAGCAGAGGAGGAGAGAGGTCTCAGTAACCATGAGAAAAGAGAGAGATTAATTCATAATCAATATTATTTTGACAGGCTTCGCAAGCAGAAAGATTTATTTAATATTCCTTCCCTTATTTATGGATCTTGGGACAGGATTTCACTCAACACAATCTGTACCATATTAACCCTATACCAAACGATCCCGATGAAAAGGGCTTTTGAAAACATTGTGGGAAAAGGAGAAAATGCTGGTAACCACAATTTTCTCCTTTTCCCACAATGTCTTTTCCCTGTCAAAGGAAAACTGCATCATTTAAACCACATGTGCTTGGCCGTCTGCAAAAGGTTTCAATTTGGACCAGTTTAAAATTCTGTCGTCAGGTAAAGAGTTAACCCTCAATAGACGTAAGACCCATTTATCTGTATACTGAGTGGCGTAAAAGACGACACCAATGCCATATTATATCGGAAAATGTCGGTCTTATAATCATCTAAAAGAAAATATAAAGATTATTTCCCCAGAACAAAAGAACAAATAATTGATGTATAACATTCTGTATTTAAAGGTGAAACAGGCATTGAGGGAAATGTCTTAATCGCACTTGACGACTGAGCACTCATTAATTTCTTTCACAACTTGTGTATTACGGTCATTTTTAGCCCAAGATCAGACTGTACGGAAATATTTGTGTGATATTGTGAGCGTAACGCCTTTAAATTTGCAATAACTTTGTGTACTGATCCATAATGGAGACTTGCTTGCAAAAAATCGGAAGCGTTTTCAAACAACAAGTCAAATGTGGTTCCGTCTTGGCCCGTAAAATCGACAGACCTTTCATATTTAGAATGTCTATGCGTTATTCGGTTGTTGTGTTAACTTAGTTTGAACGCTTTCTTGAACAGAAATGGAATGCGCAAACCTTCTAAACAAAATTCAGACACCTGCCTGGTCAATGAAGCGTCGTTTTATAGTTATAAGAGATGCAATGAGCAGCCACAAACGACGTAGGCAATCTGTGTAACTACGCCAGCCGATGAACGTAAATTTTGACGTATTGCTAATGAAATTAACCACAGATTACATTTTAACGGTATGAAATAACTATGGTTTCTTGCATTTATCTAAAAAACAGTTTTATTCTTTAATACCTTCATTTGGAACTGATTACTGTTACAAGACATGCTACGAAAGCTTTTATTAAAATCTAATCTATTTCATTAAGCTTCTGCAAAATTGGAGCCAGCCATATAAGTATAGATAAAGACATATCAGAGTTCAATTTCCCCAAAAGATCAAGCCAGAAAAAACACAATACTTTATGCTAGACGGACGGGAACCATTCAGTTCATTTGTAGATTTCCACACTCTCACATCGCTTCCTAATTTCATTTATGTTTTATGGATATTTACATGGCCGTTTATTCGTATTTTTATCGGGAAATGAAATGGCGTTATTCTTTGTCCAACGGTCTAGAGGAATATCTAATTTATCACTGATAAGTCGTGGATACTTGTAACGAAGGATAAAATTAGCGCAACAGATATTGGGAAAACGTTCAGCTTCTCAAGTATACGTGTATGATGCACCACATAAATGCTGAAGTTGTTGTGGGGTGTTTTTGCCCTATGCAGGGTCCCATAGTAGGCGGCCGATCATACTACTGAAAAATTTAAATAAGTGTGGTATTGCCGGGACGAAAAAAACTTAGTCTTGTTTTAAATTCCAGAAACCGTTCAATTCATTGGAAGATTTCCACAATCTCACACCAGTTCCTAATTTCATTCATATTTCTATGAATATTTACCTAGCCGTTTATTCGCATTTTTATCAGGAAATGAAAGGACGTTATTATTTGTCCAGCTGTTCAAAGTCTAATTTACGAGTGATAAATCGTGGATACTTATAACGAAGTATAAAATCATGGCTACAAAAATTGTAGGCACCATGTTTACGCTAATATGTCAAACTTAAGAATGCAACGTGGTAAGTGGGATGACTTTGCGTAACGCACCTCAAACCTACATAATTGCACTAGGCGAGGAAATTCGAGAAATATTCCGCTTCTCGATCCTATATGCAAATATCTTTGAGCCATGCTCTATGAGAAGGTTGTTTGAAGCATCTGCAAAGAGTATCGACCCAGGTCAGCCTGCGAAGTCCTCGCAGGCTGACCTGGTTCGCTACCTTTTGCTTTTGGTTAATAATCTGAAGTGACCAAGAACCATTTTAACTCATGATACAGTCAGTTTTTAGACAAAATGTATATGTATTTCAATGATCTATATTTATGTGATGACCTGCTAGGCATATTGCGTCATGGAGATGCATCTCCCCCACCCCCACCCCACCCCCACTCCATTTCACTGAGCATGGCTCATTTTAGACATCAGACATCTTGGTACGTGGGCCACCGGAAGTGGGAGAGGGGGTGTCCTCAAGCACGGCATCTAGTCTCTGAACTTAAAAGTAGAATTCAATTTTGAGTGGTTAGTGAATGCTGGCACAGGTCTGGTCATAAAAGAAGTCTTTGGAACACTATCCAAAAAGCCAGACAGAAATAAAGATACAGAATAAAGACATATCAGAGTTTAATTCTATGTAAGACCAAGCCAACCAAAACACAATACTTCATGTCTAGACGGACGAGAACTGATCAATTCATTTGTAGATTTCCACAGTTTCAAATCACTTCCTAATTTCATTTAGGTTTTATGGGTGTTTATATAGTCGCTAATTCTTTTTCTTTCCTCAGAAAACGGAGTGAAAATACTGATTGTCATACGGTCGGGTGGAATATCTAATTAATCACAGATAAATCATGGATACTTGTAGTGAAGAATAAAATTAGGACTAAAAATATAGGGAAAACGTTCTAACTGTTCCTCATGTACGCAAATGCATTGTATGTTTTCTTGACCATTTAGAATGCTGTCTGTGCTCGTCACAAAGAAATGTCTTTGGACACGACAATGCATAATTCCTAGCTAATACTGGCGAAAACAAGGCAACGTGCATAAGTGATCTGCTGTAATGATTTGATTGAAAAATCGGGGTATACATGTACGTAGATCAACATTTAGAACGCTGAACAAGTGAAAGTTATGTGCTAGTAAGGACATGATATACAAGGAAGATCTTAGATACGAGTCAATGATCAGATTTGGCTGAGAAGCAGCAGAAAACGTTGTATGAAAAGAGGAAAATGCTGATGACCACATTTAGTTTGGCCAGCTACTTGTACATTTTAGATAGAATAACGTTATAAGGGCAAATTTTGATTTTCCTATTTTCTGATGCAGAGTTGCTTGCCTCTTTCATGTATCAAAATTTTCTTAGAAACACTCAAAGTTTACCGATCTAGTTGCTGGTTACTAGTTGCTGGCTGCGAGTAGCCAACTATTCTTTGACAAGCAGCTCGCGTCGAGGAGCCAACTTTTCCCGAACAAATAACTGGAACATGTGGCTGGCTGTGAGTAGCCAGTTTTTCTTGGCAAGTAAATGAGAGAACCAACTGAGTACGTGGAGTCAGCTTTTCCTAATTAAGTAACCGGAGAAATTTTTCTCAAAAAAAAAATAGTTTTTTCACTTACGACCTTGTTCTTCCAGGGCATCATATTGTCCATAACCTTGCAGACACAATGGTCTAGAAGACGAATGTACTACATGCTAATGTATAGAATGAACCTAAGCGGGACGAAGTCCTACAAGCCTGTTAACGCATTATAGGACTTTTTTTCTAATTCTATGGGGCAAAGTACAACCTCTACCTCCGCAGAGTATTGGCTGTGAATGGCAATTGCTTCTTTCCCCACAATATGTATCGAGTTACTCTGAAAGGTACTTTTCTTCCTCAAAGAAACTTTCGAGAGAACTGAGGGATCCAGATCCTACAAATTTCTCATCACGTGACTCTTTGCCATGCAGACGACAAACTGTTAGACAGATCTAAATTGAAAGCGTTTGAAAGCGACATATTAAACATTGCATAAATCAAGGATTTCTTTTCTTTCTTTTTTTTTTATGTAGGATAGAAAACATTGTTGGAAAAGAAGAAAATGCTGGTCACCAGCATTTTCTTCTTTTTCCCACAATGTTTTCAAAAGTCGTTTTTCTAATGTTCTTTCAAACTCAGGATTGTTCGGTAAAGTGTTGCCTCCGGGAACACTACAGCTGTCAACGTCACGCTGAAAGGCTAAGTACTTAAAATAACAGCGGAAACGTAGTTATCCACAAAATTGGCGCCATTAACTCTTCAACAGACGACAAAATTCTAGACTTGTCAGTAATCAAAGTATTTGAAAATGACAAATTAAATGTGACTCAACTGTTGGGATTTGTCTTTAAAAAGGTAGCAAACCTTGTTGGGAAAAAAAGGATAAAATACTGGTCCCCGGTTTCACGAAAAAACCTAAGTCTCTTATTTTACTCAAGTTCGCTAACAAACTCATTTTCCGACTTGGATTGACTTCGTTATTTCAGACGCATTTCACTAACATTAACAGACCTTTGAAACTTTGTCAAATCCTAAATTAACACAACATTTCAGACTCAGCTCAGCAAAATAATAGACTTAAGTCATTTTAAAAGACTTAAGTCCATTATTTTGCTGAATTGAGTGTGAAATGTTGTGTCAACTTAGGATTTGAGAATGTTTCTTAGGTCTGTTAATATTAGTAAAATGGGTCTCAACGAACAAACTCAGTTTAAGTTGTAAATGGGGTCCGTCAGCAAACTTGAGCAAAGTAAGAGACTAAAGTTTTTCATTAAACCGGACCCTGGTCACCCACCACCGTTTTCTTATTTTTCCGGAACGTTTAAAAAAAAAAAAAACCTTCCCTTGGTCGTAAAAAGTAGGGGGGGGGGGGAAAGCTACGTAAGTCTTAAAAATCCAATTGAAAGCATTTGCAGACGACAAAATAAACGTGACTCAGAGATTGAAACTTTTCTCTAGAAGAGTAGAAAACATTGTGGGAAAAGGAGAAAATGCTGGTTACCAGCATTTTCTCCTTTTCCCACAATGTTTTCAGAAGGCTTCTTCCTCTGGGTCGTAAAAACCAGGGACTGTTTGGTAAAGGGTTAAAGCATCATGGAGATGCATTAAATCTTTATCAGAGCATGGCTCATCGTATCTATTTGAAAATTTAATTTTTCAACTTGAATGACGTATGAAGAAAAAGGCAACTGCTGGCGTGATTACTTTTCGCTATTTCTCCGCAAAAAAGTCATGTGAATATTTATATTCCAGTACCCCTTACGCAGTCCATCTCTTTTTTAAAAAAAAATGTTTTTTGTTTCACCTAATAACCAGACGAAGGATCTAGATAAGATATTCGTCCTGATAATCCCTGAAACAAATTATGGCCTTTTATCGCGACAAACATGTAATTATGTGGTACAACAGATTTCAATTACATTATGGTGGAAGTTCATCCAGTTATGTATTTCATTGGTTATATAAGTTCTGGAAGAAAAGGAGCAGGCGATTGTTACAAGCAATTGCTTATTTTCCCCAACCTTTTTCAATCGCCTCAATGGTTTTGGTGTAGCAATTCGTTCTTAAATAGAAATAATTAAAACAGCTATGTATTAGTACAGAGCATTGGCGTCTTTCATTTCTACTGGTGGGGAAAAAAATCTGCTTAAAATAGTTTTTTTCCCATGGCGTGACAGACCCAGTTATAGACAACATTTATTTGTGAGAGTGTGAAAAATATAATTAATGGCCTTGTAGATTCCTTTCATCAAAGTTTGCTGTTCCATTGTATGTTTTATTTCTTCTTTCAAATTCCATTTACTTGAATTTTCAATGCCTTGTGCGGCGGTCCGGCCTATAATGGCTCTGGCCGGACTACTTTTCGGACCAAATACATGTACGTGTGATCCGCACGATACCCTTTATATATAGCGCGGTACTGCAGAATTATACAGTATTGGTGTAAAGTTATTCACACAGATAATATAATTTTGAATAAATTATATAATCTGGCTTTCAATGATTTTAATAATGGCAAGAAAAACTGTGTATCTCGTATGAAATGTCTTCTCGACCATTTCGGCTATTCCGATGTATTCTATAATCTTAACCATTCTTCAGTTAAATCATTTCAACGTATTTTTAAACAAGGTGTGTTGGATTGTTTCGTGCAAGAATGGTATGGTTCATTAGACCAGAGTGTAGTTTTAGAAGAATATAGACACTTTAAACATTCTTTTATGTACGAATGTTATTTGGATGTTGTTCCTTATGACATCAGATCTTACATAACCAGAATTAGACTGTCTCCTCATTCGTTACGTATACAAACTGGTAGATATGGACAAAATAGAATACCAAGACACGAGAGGTTTTATATGCTTGGTAATTCAAATGAATTAGAAGATATGTATCATTTTATATGTGTGTGTCCAAGTTTTGTTGAAATTAGAAAAAAATACCTACCAGTATCCTTTATCAGAAAACCTTCTTTGTATAAGCTATGCCAGCTATTTCAATCTAAAGAGAAGAAAACATTGTGTAGCATTGCTCACTTCCTTAAGGAAGCGTTCTTTTTGCGAAACAAATTGCAGTTAGAATTAAGAATTAATTACTGACTCAACTAATTTGCATTCTATCGTAAAATTTTCCTTTTTGACTTACTCTCCAAAACATTATTTATAACGAATGTCTAATGGTTTATTTCAGATTTCAGACTTAGATTCTTTCATTCTTGTTTTTATTGCTGTTATAGTCCTTTGCTTGCTTTGACTTATGTGAAACTGTATATTTGGAATGTCAAATTTGTATAATTGACGATGTATTTTGTGTACAAGTCATAAATAAGTATATGTTCTGTTCTGTTCTGATCTTCATAAAATAATAAGATTGTCTTCATAACTGTCATAATTTTGAATCTTTTCCTGTGATACTTTCATACATAAAACTTAAACACATAAACAATAAATACATGTACGTGAACTTTCACTGGAATGGTTCCACATGTTTAAAAAATACGGTCATTTAAAAGCTTTTGGTTTAAAGGGGGGGGGGACAGTCCACAGACGTTTATAACGTTGCACGTGACATTAGTGACGTTCAAGACGTTTTCAACATTTTTCGAAGAATCAATCTCGGAATTACACAAACTTATGATTGTTGTTTTATCTTTGGACTGAAAAAAAAAGCAAGGTTTCATCCATAGTGATAATTCTGTCTAGGAAATTATCATCTTTATCAACGCTTTGTAAGAACTTCTGTGAGTCTAAACATCTCTGTAATTTCTGTGAATCTGACAACATTTTGGGACCAAGTTTGCACAAGCTCTCGACACCATTTTTTTCTGCAGTGAAGAAATGCAGCGGTTTTTTTTTTCCGAATGTTGACTCGTGCTGTTTAATTGGCTATAATGGCAAAATTTACAAGGAAATTTAAAGACATCAATCCTAACTCGTCGAAAATTTCAATTTCCCCTCACTTGTTTTGAAAATAATGTTTTTTTTTTTCTGCCAAAGCGATTCTGAAAAAAAAAATTCCTGACATGCTCCGCAGTACCAAAACCGACCTTTATTACACTCGCAATTTTCTGTCATATTTGTGAATTCTTTATTCAGCTTTTCACCGATGAACAATAATCAGTCAAAGATTTTCAATCCGAGATGCGACGTTAAAAAGTCTTATGTTTTTCCTCATCTTTTTAACTCGATCCCTTGAACAGTATCGGCCAAACCACTTTTTTTAAATACGATTAATACACATAAAAATTCTCGAGTTTCACAAGGAAAAATAGTCTCAAAGTACAATAGAATCGCTTCTATAGACGTTTTTAGTGAAAATAATTCCTCGATTGGAGTTCCCTGCATGGTACTAAGAGAACACGGTTGGTTTTCAGTGGCCATTTTGTTAGCCGACGACACAGCTGATTTTATTGGAAACTAATGGATCTAGTATTTAGTCACCGTCGACCCCCCCCCCCCCACCCCCAATGCTAGCCTCTTCGCTGTCATCCCATTCCTAGCCGTGTGGGAAGTTTGGCTACAGAAATATCTTCTTCGTCAATGTTCACGAGCTTCATGGTCACCGTTTAAACAATCAAAGTTTCTTTTTTCAATTGAAAGCACTTCAATATAGACTCTACATAATCACATCGAGTTATTGGAATATTTTTGTTACTTAATTAAGAAAGGAAAATCCTTTCGTGTGAAACGGGTCAATTTATTGGTCAGAAGTTCCGCAAAGTATCGTTACTGAGCCAGTGAAATGCATTGATGAAATGTGACGTGATTAAAGTACAGTGCCTTAAGACACGTGGAGGATACATATGAATTCACAACTAATAGATCTCGGACCATATTCTTCCACCATCCCCAATTTTTAATTTACATGTCTGATTTGGAAGACAAGATGACTTGAACCGACGATAGTTCAGGGCGTCCGACAGGTGTATGCAATAACAATTCATAAGCCAAAAGCATCGGACTATATTCACCCGCCATTCCTAATTCAATTCATATGGCTGACTTGGAAGACAAGGTGAGTTGAACCGCCCATGGTGTATAGAGTTCGACGAGTGGAGAAAATAATACTTCATAACCTATAAATATTGGACTATATTCACTCGCCATTCCTAATTCAATTCATATGTCTGACTTGAGAGACAAGATGGCTTGTCTTGAACTTGAGGTAACCCTTTACAAAACAATCTCCATCTTTAACGCGCCTAAGGAAGACAGTTTTCTGAAAACGCTATTGGAAAAGGAAAATGCTGAGACACATCATTTCATCCTTTTTCAACAATATTTTCTATCCTGTCAAAGAGGAATTCTATCATACGAGCCGCATGTAATTCGCTGTTACTGCAAATGCTTACGACTTTGACTAGTCTAACATTTTGTCGTTAGGTGGCAAACTATTAAATCGGTATTTTGCACAATCCATTGACAGCAGTCATTAAGTGTAAAACTGGACCACAGAATCGAACTTGTCCATATTTTCTTTAAACGGAAAAGTCAGAAAGCCTGTTTATAAAGGCATAGAAATAGTTTTAGATAGTTGTGCCTACCATGATCTTAACCCATAGGCTGCTAAGCGCGACTCACTGACCATTTGCGGACAGTGTAGATCAAGATCAGACTGCACAGAACGTGCAGTCTAATCTTTGATCTACACTGTCCGATAAGGACATATTGTTTCCTTAATAGGTACCTTTGAAATGGCAAAATTTGGGTCTTTACTATCGGCTGAAAAATTTCATTTCACATAGCAGGAAAAGGACTAAAATTTATCCATGAAAAAAGGGTTATTTACCTTGCTCATCAACCTTCCCATTGTCAGTGGCGTCGTAAGTGAACAGATTATTGCCTCTGGATAAAAGTTTCATGTCTGAATCTGAGAGAGAGAGAGAGAGAGAGCCGGACGGACAGATGGATGGGCAGACAGACAGACAGGCAGGACTAAAAAACAGCGATTTCAACAAGAAGCTATGGATGATAATATTGTAGATCGATTGTAAACGGAAGTTTCCACTCTATGCTGAGTAAGCGCAATTCTGGTTTTTGTGAAAAAAATGAGGCGTTCAATAGCTTTGTGAAAAAATATACCTAAAACAGCGCCATTTACATGAAATGGCTGCATGCTGTCAGTAAAAAGGACCAAGAAATGGTAATTTTCATCAAGCTGCAACCCCCCCCCCTTTCATACTCTCCCCCCCCCCCCCCCCCCCCCCCACATATACCTCCTAAGATATCGCATGTTGTAGATCCAACATTGGGCTGGACGTTCAGCAAGTCTATGCTGTCTATGTAGACCTTGGATATAAGTCATGCTCTGTGAAAAAAAGGGTTTAAGGCATCTGCAAAAAGTATCAACTCAAGCCAGCCCGAGCAGTCCCCGTAGCCTGACATGGGTCGAAACTTTATGCTATTGTTAAATTTTCTGCACGCCAAAGGAAACTTCTACCTCCGGTTTCAGTCGGTTGCTGGACAAAATTGATTTTTTAAGATCCATAATAATATTATGACTTGCTTTGTATAATGCAATACGGGGATGCATAGAACCGCTTGTGCCAAAACATGGCTTTTTCATTGCCCCAATTTCACCTAAACTAAGTTCACTGCCCGCATGAAGTCATCAACCGTCCTCAATTGCATTCTTTGTTTCTCTCTCTCTCTCTCTCTCTCTCTCTCTCTCTCTCTCTCTCTCTCTCTATATATATATATATACACACACACACACACACACACACACACACACACACACACACACACACACACACACACACACACAAGAAAGTAATATAGTTTCTGATTGGCTAAACCATTTGGTGTAGCCAATCAGAAACTGCGTTATTTTCAAATTTAGAAAATCCCCGATAATTTGACCAAGAATATTATCAAGAATCGTTGTTGAATATGGGCACGCCGGTGCCGTAAGGGTAAACTTAAAATTGAATTATCTCAAGGCATAAATCAAGATAAAATGAATTCTCCATTATACCGAGACCGATTACTTGTGTCATGCGAGACACAACAGACAAAAATATGGGCTGTGTAGGAACTATTTGTATCCAGTGAACTCTTTCGATACTTTATTGTTAAATTCAGTTTTTAACCCTGTGGATGCTAGGCGCGACTCAAGGACCTTTTGCGGACAGTGTAGATCAAGATCAGACTGCACAGAACGTGCTGTCTGATCTTGGATCTACACTGTCCATTAGGGAGATATGTTTTACCAAAAATACTGTGAAATCCAACCTTTTAGATTGTTACTATCGGCTTGAAAGTTTCAATTGACTTATTTAGAAGTTAAGAGTTTATTCAGTTTTTAGGAAGCTTAAAAATATGATTCTCTTTCACCTCAAGAGTCTTTTTGGTAAAATTTAGTTTTGAATCTGGTCGAGAACGGTGTAGAGCCAATATCGGTTTGAACGCTCTGTTTATTCCCCTCCTAATGACTTTTCCTGGGCAATAATGCTAAAAAATTGGTATAGTTCAATGGTTTGAAAAGGGTTTCAAGTTAGGAATTAGAGGTACCCAGCGGTACACCGTATAGCTGGGTACCACTGTCCTAGCGGCAGGTAAGCCACAAAACCGGTTTTGTGTATGCACGAGGGTAATGTGCTAGAGTGCTATTATTAGAGAAAGTGACTGCGTGGCTCACTTCTAGCGAGACCGCCTTCAATAGCAGTCGCATCTTTTTTCCGTCATGGAGAGAGAAGAAATTAGCAACTTTATCGAACACAAACTGAAAGAGTCTTTGTCGGAGCAGAAAACAGAGCTGATGACTAGCATGGAGAGCCTTATTACAAAGATAAGTGATAGTTCTAGTGGTAAAATAAGTAACATGTTGAACTGTGGCTACAATTTTAAGCGTAAGCCAAATGAGGAACAGTTTAAGTATAATTCAACCGTAAGCTCGCTGCTGGACGACGCAGACCATTTAATTAATTCACAGAAAATGGAAGAAAGCAGACAAAAAATTGCCGAAGGTATTTATTTAATAATAATAATAATAATAATAATAATAATAATAATAACGAAAATCAAAGAACTGAAGGTACTGAGAAACCTGTGCGGTTCAATGATTATTTGTATTTTTTGTAGTATTTTTGATGCCTTATTTAATCTTCAGCTAGTTTCGTGATAAGCTTCTATAATGCAGTTTTGTTTTCAGCCAAAACTCTGATAGCGCACCGGCAGAAACTGATAAGACTTGCTGATTCGTCAGAGCTTGGTTGGCGTGTGGTTAGTGAATATGAGACTAACCCCCTGGCTAGTGATTCCGAGGATGAAAAGCGTATTTACAGGGCAGAAGCAAGGGCCAATCGCAAGCTTAAGACGGAGAGGGCCGAAAAAGGTTCTGCCAGGGCGTGGCCCTACCGTAAAGGACTTCCGAGTACAGCTAGCACATCAGCACCTCAAATGGCACAACCGACTCACCGTAAACCAGGTCTTTGCTTCGATTGCGGCAAACCTGGGCACTGGAAAAAGGATCCCGAGTGTCAGGCCAACCAGTCTCAAAATAAGATAAGTACTTTTGTTTTTACTGGAAAAGGAAATGCAAATGATACGGCAGCAAATACCCAAACAGGTTCAGATAAAGAATGCTTTACAGAATGTTACAAAATGCCTCCGGCCGGACGGCTTAAAACTCATATGGATAAGTGGAGAGAAGCCACAAATAGCATTTATATTCGCAGTATCACTGAAAATGGGTATAAATTGCCTTTGAAAAAGGTACCGGATAGCATGTTTCTGAGAAACAATAAGTCTGCTAGAATGAACATTAGTTTTGTTCAGGAGGAAATAGAAAAGCTTGAGAAGAAGGAAATAATTTCAGAGAAAGCTATTCGGCCATACATAGTTAACCCTCTAACTGTAGGTTACAATAAGAAAGGAAAAGCCAGGTTAGTTTTAGATTGTAAACATAGCCACCGCCACTCGGGGCCTTAGAAATTGGTGGCTGCCTTCGCCTCTGTGGCATATGGGTGGTAAAAGTCCCCAGAAACAGAGGAGACCGATAATAATAAAACTAAAATTAATAAAACAGGTCCAAAATAATTCAATTCAAAGTAAATATTAGACAGAAAAAAAACCCAAAATCAACCTAAATATGAAAATAAAAACACTAAAGTCAATACGATTAAATATTTCCAGAAAAAAATTAACAAACCCAAAATTAAAACATGAAAGTGGCTGAAGAACAAGAAAAATTAAGATCAAATGATTTCCAAAACAAATTTTTCATTCCAAAAGTGATTTTTTTTTATTTTTTCAAGACATATCTTCCCTATACACTTTCCTGTCTCATATACTAACATGCTCATTTGTGTGTATATCATCTGTGCCAGTAGGTAGCACACTGGACGAAGAGTATAACAACATCTGTGTATAACATCTATGTTTTGTTCTTGTATTCGTCAACACCTTTTCCAATCTCTAGCACTATATGTTTGAAGAATTTGAAACATTTTGCATACTTGTATTTAGAACCTTACCTACAAGTAGAGATCTATAATGGGAACTCTAGTAAGCTCTAAGTTATCAGCTCTAATCATTAAAGTTATCATGCTAACACTCTATCTAAAGCTTTCTTGATTGAAAATATTTCATTGAGCAAACTTTCTTCTGATAAAAGATTTCTGTCTTTGATTCAGAAGCCACTTGTTTGCCGTGGGTGGCATCTCGCATGCCGGAAAAGGGGATCCTGGTAGTTGAGAGTGCCCAGGGATCTCTAGCACTCAACACACTGCTTTGACTCTGGCCTCGGATAGACGAGAGGGATGGGTTAGGCCCGACCCGTCTCAATCGGCTCGGTCGTGTCTAGCTTTTAGGATTACATACTTTTATCTATATTTATTTCTTTGTATCTTATGATACTAACCGGGTTAGATTTTTTTCTTTTACATTGTTTTCCTTTATAAAGCGGCGGCTGATGGGCTAATTACTAGACCTTTAGTTTCTCTTCGCTTCCTTGTCAGGGTCGTTAAAATTCGTGATTGTGTGGACAAGACTGAAATGAAGCCCATATCTGACATTCAAGCCACATATATTTGTAAACTGCAAATGCTTTCATTTTGGATAACCCTGAAATTATGTCATCTGGCGAAGAAACTGAAAAGAAACAAGGATCAAAACGATGCGACATGATTAATAGTAGGTTTTGGCTTGAAAAAATGATGTCATTAATAAAGACTAAATTTGATTAAAACCATCATCGATTTTTTTACCATCACCCATGCTGTACTCACCAAAGCAACCAATGTGAACTTGAGTCCAAAACTGAACCATTTACTAGACAATCACAAATTTTAACGACATTGAAGAAGAAGGCTTTTCAAAACATTGTGGGAAAAGGAGAAAATGTTGGTGATCCGTTCCCTAACAACAAATTGTTTGCTTTTGTAAACTGAAAGTAACCTCGGACTACATAGTCAAAAGTGGTACAAAATAGCTGTAGTTCTCTGAAATGATAGAAAACGTTGTGGGAAAAGGAAGAAATACTAGCTTCCAGCATTTTGTCTTTTTCCCGTTTTTTTAAACCTTCTCATTCGGTGTCTATAAAATTCGGAATTGTGTGTTAAAAGCTTGAATTTAGAAACGGGCCTTCTGATCGGTTAAGAAAACGTCTAACAGATGAGATGGCAAGTTTCTGAAGTTAGAATTAACTTTTTTTTTTTTTCAAACGACAAAATTTTAGACTTGTCCATTCTGAAAGTATACGAAATGACTGATTGATTGTACGGTGTTTCACGCCGTTTTCAACATTATTTCAGTTAAATCGCGGCGGCCAGTTCACCTATCCATGCTTTCATGGAGTTTCTTTTACCAGAACTCCGCACAATATTCTTTCCTAGCCACTGGCTGCTTTCCCACATAATCATCGTCGAAACAATGGTCAGCGTGGAGAGAGAAATGAATCCTGTCGCAATGACTATCTTCAATCCTTGGAAAGAAATTAGCTGAGCCGGGGATCGAGCCAGCGACCTCCTGTTCTCAAGTCCTGCACTCTACCCTCAGAGTTACCGGGACCTGGCTGAAAGTATACGAAAAATCTCAGAAGATTAGATTGTCTTTCGAAGGGTAGAAAACATTGTCGGAAAAAGGTGAAACTGTTGGTTATCAGCAGTTTCTCCATTTCCCAACTATATTTTCAACTGTATTCCTCCCGAAAGCCCTTAGGAAGCATTTTTAGATCGGGGCGGCCAAGGAAAAATATGTAGCTGCAATATCAATTTTATACATGTTTTATAAAAATCATTGGTCTTTGTTTCGGGTTTAACGCTGATGAATGATTAACTTGATAATTTTCAGTCTTATTGCACATTTATTACTTTATACTTAAATTTTTTGAGTGGGGTCTACATATACATATGTAAGGGAGAGGGTTGGGCATCGTAGGAGTTTGTTTTTAAGCTTTAAACAAACATTACCAACATAACCTCTCCCCCCCCCCCCTTTCATTGTGGCATGAACCGATAAGTCCTACCTACATGTCGCCCAAAACAACAACAACACCCTTTGTTGTGCGATCAGAGAGATGCTTGTATAGAACATGCAAAGTTTAGAGGAGTAAACAAATTCAAATTCGATACGATAAATCTTCTGTTTCAAAGCTTCAAATTCTTTGATACTGACAACCTAGCGTCAAGTGAATCTTTAATATAGCTATCTTTGGCAACATCAGTTTTCCACCTACCATGTCTCTTTAAACATCTTTCAGATACGGTGGCAGAGCTAGCCGCAGCGGTAACTCCGCTGGCTCTAAGAGAATGTGTCCCTAATTTCAAATCAGGCGCTACCATTTTCAGTTTTTTGACAATGCATTCCTTGGCTCTTATATAGCTCAAACGCTTGTTTTTCTTTATTAGAGATGACTTTTGTTTGGATACAAAACCAGGTTTGAATAGATAATCTGGAGAATCCAATGAAATACCTGACACTGAAATATATCTTTGTAACAAAGACAACGGACAAGCCACGGAAGTGCCTTTACAAATAACAACCTCAGATCCGTCTCTGTAAATGTCAGTCTTACTTCTTCTAATCTGAATAGACGAATAATCAGGATGAAAACGTAAATCATTACAGCGTAGCTCTGTTATTTCATTCATACGCATAAAACCAGAGTAAGCAATCATTATCATGGAAAAATCCCTTAATTCTATGACATCATCACAGGTAACATACATGAAACATAATTTTGTTAACATTTCTGTCGACAGAACGTCTTTCTTCTGCAATGGTTTTGATTGTATACGCTTTGCACACTCCAGTAAACGCTTAGTAATGCTATGCTCTATGGGATCGTCGAAACCACTGATATTATGGGCCCACTTGATGCCATAAAAAGCTGCACGAATGACAAACAGATTTACCTTCGTCCAATAGAGTAGTGAGGTACATAGCTACACTTATCGGTAAAGCAGGTTTAGAAGATAACTTGTTCTTTACACAGAATTCGTCGAAATGCTTAAAGGAACTGTTGTACTTTTTGACAGTGTTATCGGCCTTTGACTGTAATAAATAGCCTGACATACTGTTTAACATAGGTGCATGTTCATTTGTGTCCAATCCAGCTTCCGTGAACTTATCTGTTAATGAATCTTTCAGACCAATACCCGTCAAAATACAAAGAACGTTTCAAACGGATGTCTAACTACTAATAATAAGCAAGTGGCCGTACATCTGGCTCAACACGACTCGTACTCTGCAAAAAAATTATACAACTATAAATAGCATTCATTCAAGGTTCACAATTAAGTGCTATTATATCAAAATCTAAAGGATTTTTGCCAAAACATCCATTGTTTCCTTGACCAGCTTCGATGACGTCACATCGCCCCAGACAAATAATGCAAAGATCTATCCAGCTCACTTTTGTAACTTTGATGCTATCTACCATGAGCGAAATTCTACCTATGCACACCAAAATCAGCCTACATA
Organism: Hippopus hippopus; assembly: GCA_946811185.2. Lineage (NCBI taxonomy): Eukaryota > Metazoa > Mollusca > Bivalvia > Cardiida > Cardiidae > Hippopus > Hippopus hippopus. Next base: position 3,879,498 of record OX328096.1, on the reverse strand, counting down.
TTTATGCAGCCTTTCTACAAGCAGTCAAATTTCAGTCTAAACTTTTCACTCCTTTTATGAGAAATTTATCACAAAACAACAACAAAAAAAAAAAAGCTACTGAAAATGACTGATTGAAAATGATATAATAAAATGTATAGATTTGTACTGAAATTTTCTTTAAAAGTGTGTTATGACTGACAAAGATTTCTGTTTTTTACATGACTGCTGGAACTTGTGATGTGTACTAACTCTTAGACCTACTGGATGAAAGTAAGAATAACCCTGTTTTCTGACATTGTTCACCTTTCAATTTCTATGTAGAAAAGAAACCATCCTTGGCAAAAAGCAATACACAAACCTGTTAAAATGAAGTAGACTATTTTTTTTTTTTTCTGTTAATAGTAGATCTATTTACCACAATGGATATGAAAAAGATTTCACAGTCTGTTTTTACAACTCAGTGAGGTAGCACTAGGAACTGCTTCAAAGGCAATATATATTTTTTGGTGCTCATGTTTGTAAATGTATATCAGTTTTATAAAAGATATGAGTAAATTATGTTACGGGAGACCACTAGTCCATAGATATGACAGATATTTTTCCAGTACCAAATTCCTTTTACCTCTTCCACTGCCAGTGGGGATTAAAATAGCTTTTGGAGAGCTGAGACTGTGGATCAGAAAGTGCAGTCTGCTACCTGATGCTTTTTTTTTTTTTTGCAAAGCCATCTTACAGTACATGAGTAATCTACTTTCAAGCTTTGAAATACGCTGAATTTATCATTATTTTTCTTTTTGGCAGCAAAAAAGTTACTGGAGACATTAACCCAACTAGATTGTTGAACAACACATACCTGTCATTTTCTAAGAATGCTGAACTCCAGTTCTTGAAAATCAGTAATTATAGCCCTACCTTGCTAACTACACCATCCCCATACCACTTCACCATTGTCGTTCAAATATGTGTTTATTTACCTAGGATGAGAATGACAGTAATGAAAGTTTTTTATTGATCAGAATAAAACTAAAATACATTAAGAAAACAGGGATCTTCCCTGATGAAAACAACATGAAACCCATGTTGTGGGTGCTCACTGGAATATACTGAAGGATATCACCCATACACTTTTTTAAAATTCCAATCACCATGTGATAATGAGAAACCAACCAATTATCTCTTACAAATTACTTAAGAATGATTGCTACTTTCCACATGTATATATGCCTGTTTGCAAGAGAGCTCCAAGCCTCAGTTCTTTTATTATTAAATGGTACAAATACAAGCCAAACCGAGGCAAGATTACAAATTGGTAAATAATAATGACTTTCAACATCTAGCATATTCATCATGTTACACTAAATCTTTCAAATTTTAGTCAAGTTAACATGAGATGCAACATGGGGTTCTGGATAAAGTTCGTTTTCGAAAGTTGGGTAGTTTTTTCACCAACGACAACCGTTATTTTGTTCTGTCATTCATGAAAACCATTGTTTTGATACACAATCATTTTATGTAGGATCGCACTGAAGGTGAGAGAGTGGGTTTACGGACTTATTTACCCATATTCTGTTCAAATTTTGGCAGATAATGTACGAAAAGACACTTGCTACAAACAAAACTTTTACTCGATAGTTACCGATGACATAACTTCCGGGTCATTCAAAGTGCCGAAAATGTGTATTATTGAAAAAGAATATTGCGTTAGAAAGTCTTATTGCAAACATAAAACACACGAACCTTACATCATACATATTCTTGTATATAGTCATCAATATTTTCTCTTTAAAACCGATGTATAGATCGCCGCATCTGAATGAGTTCCTCACTGTTTTCATGCGGGAAGAAAGCGGTACGGGCAAAACCACTTCGACAGCCTTGATTTTATCGTAATACGACTGGACATCTCGGATTTTTTGTCTGAATTACATGTTTAGACTTCGGGGACTATACTAAAACTAAAATATATGTTTAAACCCAAACTAACAGCGGTTGGAGTATAAAATACATAGTTATAATTAAACAACACAAGCACGCTCATTATGTTGTATGAGCGGTAAAATGTGCGTGAGGGGATACATTTTGTGACGTATCTCGCGTGAAAACTTGGAAAGAGAACTGCATGACGGGATATATTTTTCTGGTTAAATTTTGGTTAATTTAACCATTCTGGTTAAGTAACCAACTTGGTTATCTGTTTTATACAAGTGTTTAACCAGTTTGGTTAGTTAACCAAACTGGTTAAAAGTTAACCCAGGGTTAGCGTTTAACCCTGGGTTAATTTAACCAACGTTTATACAATCGGGTGCAGGTGTAACAATAACCGGAGCATTCCAGCTTGCTCTACTATTAATGCAACTGAACAAATGCCTTGTCATCAAACGAGTCTTAGCTCTCATTACACTATGGATAGAGACTATTTGGCCAACAAGATTTGCTACTGTTCTAACTGGTATAAGATGAAATTTTTTCTTCTCTATATCAGCAAGAACTGTTTGGATTTTTTTATATAACCTTTCAACTCTTTCTTCAGAGATATATAAACGATTGCTCGTCATGTCTAAAAAGTGACCTAGCCATGTAACTCTTAGATTTGGGAACCATTGACAGTTCTCGTCAGCTAATAGGAAACCGAAATCTAGCAATGACTGTCTAGTGAATTCGCTGGCTAGCAATGCGCTGTCTAAGCTAGAATCGCCGCCGATGCCATCATCTAAAAACATAATTACTTTGTGACCCCTTTCTCTTATGAATCCTACCACCACTCTCATAACTTTGGTAAATATGTGACCTGCTGTCTTGATCCCGAAGGGCAGGCAATTAAAGACATAGAATCTTGTCTTACCTCTCATCTCGCATGAAAAACCAAGAAAAGTTCTATGCTCTTCAAAAATATCGATGTGATGATAGGCTCCTTTAAGATCAAAAATAAACAAATACGAGTTTTCATCAAACGTTTGCTCTGCTATCTTAGTGTCTTCAAACTTTACCTTGAACTCATGAAGAAAGTCATTTATGTGTCTACAATCTTATTATTATTAAATGGTGTTTTAAGGCGCATCGACAGCTGTGGTCATTTAGCGCGCATGAGGGTAATAATTACAAATGGAACAATAAAATGTTAATTTGAAAGTCTATATTTTATTGTAAAAATCTATCTCTTTTAGGTATTCTAAAATGTTATTCTGTTGTACATGTAAAAATAAATTTTGTAAGCTATCAACAATAAAATGTTTTGACAGTATACGGTCGAAATTTTTACAGTCTAATAAAATATGTTTTATAGTTAAAGGTTCATTACAGTTTATACATTGTGGTGCTCTCTCATTATTTAAAAGATGCACATGTGAAAACCTTGAGTGTCCCACACGATATCTTGTTAAAATTACCTGACTTTTTCGGTTACAATAAAATTCATATTTATCATTAAAAATTTGGCTTGATCGCTAAAAGCTTGTTGTTAAAACATTGGTGCCGTTTAATTTGACATTCAGACTTGATAAATTCATTTATTTGTTGTTTTTTGTCAGTATAAGGAATTTTTATGTTGGCTATGTTCATATTTACGGCATCCTTTGCTTCTTGATCAGCTATTTCATTACCTTTTATATTAATGTGGCTGAGTATCCAGCAGAATATTATTGTCTTTGATCTACATAAATTGTTGAATCAATGGATTTGGGTTATCAAATTGTTTTAAAGATTGTAAAACGGACAATGAATCAGAAAAAACTATGAATTTCTTGTTATTATTGTTTTGTATTGAACAGAGAGTAATGTTTAAAGCTACAGCTTCTGCTCAAAAAATAGAGCTATGATCTGGATGTCTTATTTTGGCAGTTTCTTGTGTACTGAAGCGCAACCAACTTTATTATCTTGTTTCGAACCATCAGTATAAATTGAAATGTAATCTTTATACTCTGATTTGATTTCTAAAAATTTATTTTGATAAAATAATGGATTTGTAGCCGATTTCTTAGTTACGTTGAGATCAAAAATAATATTTGGTGGATCTATGGTCCACGGCTCTTTTACAGGAAGTTTAAAGGGCTTAATATTCTTTACATTTATGTTTGATTCATTAAAAAGAGGTTCAAACTCGTAGACCAAGTGGTTTGAAAGAGTATTTTGTTTGGTGGATTAAAAATATCATTGTAAACCGGATTCTTTGTATATGAAGCCAGTTTAGTTACGTACTGTAAGGATAGTTTTTTCCTTCTATCATATAAGGATGGCTCCTGGGCCTCTGAATACAAACTTGTGACAGGTGACGTACGGAAAGCTCCCAAAGCTAACCGAAGACCCTGATGATGAATAGTGTCCAACTTTTTTAGGTAGCTTTTCCGTGCAGAGCCATATATGATACATCCATAATCCAGTTTTGAGCGTATCAGAGATCTGTATAGATTTAAAAGAGTTTTCTTATCTCCTCCCCAGTCAGAGTGGGAAAGTACTTTTAAAACATTCAAAGCTTTTTGACATTTCAGTTTCAAAGCATTGATAAGTAAGTAAATTTTTTATTATAGTGACATGTGTTATACACATATACATGAAAGTTCAACAAATATATGACATATAAAATTTCAACACCCGGCCCCATGGGCCTATATGTCACCTAAATGATAAACGGAACATAAATAGAAAATGAATGGTGGATTACTGAAAAATACTGATATTAGAACGAAACGAATGAATGAATGAATGAAAGGATGAATGAATGAATGAATGAATGAATGAATGTTGGCTGGCTGTGGTTAAATTAAAGGATGATAATTGACAAGGTTAAGCATATACTAACAAGAAGGATAAAGTAGAACGGGTCAGAATGGTATAAGACAGATAAATAACTGTTCATCTGTAGGATACCATTTCTTACTGACTACTGACTGTCTCACCCAAAATGAACGTTTACGTGTATTTATAAAGTCTTAGGTGATTAACCCATTACTGTTCAGCCTATTATTTACATATGCCTTGAAAGGTAAGCATGATTTTAGACACACAAGGACAGTTTGAAGATTAAGTGAGATCAAACTGTCTTGATGGACAGTATGGATCAAGATCGGACCGCATAGATTCTGTGCTCCGATCTGGATCTGTACTATCCATTATTTTGTGAAATACTATGTGAAAAATAATCTCAACAAAGTAATAGTTTTATCTGCATCTCCGATTAAGAGTGTCCATATCATTTGACAGGTTTCTTGTTTACGTATATAGGATCCCTCGTCTTTTAATGTAAGATTTAACAAGGAATTTGGCAAGTTTTCTGGGTTCCTCTTTCATTAATAACACTAGTTTTTCAGCAGATGAGAGGTTCATATAGAGAATATCATTGTTCTTGTGTCTAAAAAAATAGTCTCGTTCATCGTTGTAGATATGACAATCTATTACAAAGTGTATCTCATTCTCTACCTTACCCGAAAGACACAAATTACACAGTCTGTCTTCATACTTTTCCCCAACGTACCGCCCGGATTCTACTCTAAGGGGTAAAATTCCGCATCTTAACTGCGCTAGCACAGATCTTTCGTTTTTTGTTAAGTTTATCTGCAAATATTTTTCTGTGTTGAGAGTGTCTTTAAAAAGACTAAGTTCGCAAATTATTTGTCTTTTTCACCATTTCTGACCAAATAGACGCGTAATGCGACTTAATCTTAATTTCCACTTAATATTTACTGGTAGTTTGTAATTAAAATTGGAAGATAAGTCTAATGTGGTCATGATCTTTTTAACTTCACTGCACCAATTATTGGAACAAATACGATAATCACATTCGAATACGCGCCGTGTCAGTCTAGCAGTGTCGAATAAGAGCAGACGATTCCAGTAGCGGAGGATTACAACCCAACGCCTGTAGAGACTGGGGAGCCATCCGGTATCTCCTATGAGTGCTATAATCGGGGCAAACCTGTGAACACCTAGAAAGTACCTCATATCCCGATTTTGTATATTGACTATAGTTTGATACGCTTTAGAGCCCCAACTTGAAGCCCCGTAATCCAATATAGCCACAACACACTTGAAATAAAGTTTTTCGTAGGACTTAAATCCAAAGTGCTTGAGATGGTGAATCTTTGATATTACACTTCCTAAAGCTTAATATGTGGAATGAAAGAAAGATTTTTGTCAAAGATAACTCCTAAAAATTTTGCTTGATCTACTATTGGAATTGGACTATTATATATTTTCAGTGATGGATCCAAGTGCAACCTGCGCTCTTGGCAGAAGTGTACACAGTTTGTCTTTGTCTTGGAAAATTTAAAACCATTTTCTATAGTCCACTTCTCAATTTTGTCTAAATTATTTTGAAGCTTAGTTTCAACTGTTTTCATATCTTTGGACCTGTAACATATTAAAAAATCATCCACTTATAAGGAACAGTTCACATCGTCATCTAAACATTTTACAATATTGTTAATCTTGATATTGAACAGAGTAGGTGAGAGGATACTTCCTTGAGGAACTCCCTGTTCTTGTTCATAGTCATCAGAAAAAGATGTGCCTACCTTAACTTTGAAACATCTATTTGATAAAAAGTTTCAAATAAACTTAGGTAGATTTCCCCTTAATCTAATTTTATGAATGTCTTTTAAGATGCCATGTTTCCATGTGGTGTCATAAGCTTTTTCTAGATCAAAAAATATGGCAACTACATGTTGTTTCTTTACAAAAGCATTTCTGATAAAAGATTCTAATCGTACTAATTGATCTGTCGTGCTTCTGTTTTTTCGGAACCCTGATTGATGTTCCGATATAATATTATTGGATTCGAGGTAAAAATTAAGTCTATTGTTTATCATTCTCTCCATGGTCTTACATATACAACTAGTTAAAGGTATGGGTCTATAATTTGTTGGATTTGTAGGATCTTTATTTGGCTTAGGAATTGGAATGATTGTAGCTTTGGACCAACTTTTCGGGAAGCTGCCTTGTTCCCATATAATGTTAAAAATGTTTAACAGAGTTTGTAATGAAATACGAGGTAAATGTTTTAAAAGTTGATAGTGTATTTCATTTGCACCTGCAGCAGAATCATGAGCATTTTTTTAGAGAATTTTCAAGTTCCGATAGTGTGAAAGGTAAGTTGTAGTTTTCATTTGTATCCGTTTCAAAATTAAGTTCTTCCATTTCTGCTTCTTGCTTATGTTTTTTAAATTGTGGTTTATAATTTGCAGACGAGGAGTTTGTTTTGAAAGTTTTACCCAGGATATTAGCGATTTCTTCTTTACTTTCATAGTTTTTGTCATCTACCTTGATATGCGAGTGTTTTATGGTTTGATTCTTTCCATTTATTTTCCTTAACATATTCCAAATGGTTGTCATGGGAGTTCTAGCATTAAGTTTAGAAATGAAATCTTTCAAAGATGATCGTTTTGCTTGTTTAATAGTGCGTCGAGCTTTAGGTCTCATAATTTTGCAAACATTTAAGTTTGATTTTGTTTGATATTGCTTGAAACGTTTTAAACTGTCTTTACGTTTTTTAATAGCTTCTTTACAATCATCATTAAACCATTGCTTTTTCTTCTTAAAGGTATTTGTTGAAATCTTTGGGATGCACTGATGTGATATGTCAATTAAAGTTTTAGTAAAAGAAAGCATTGGATACTCTGAATTTTCAAAATTGTCAATCAGTAATTTTTCATGGCAAAGAATATTGAATTTTTCCCAGTTAGCTTCTTTAAAATTCCATTTTGGAATTTTCTCATCTTCTGTTTTCTCAGTTTCTTGTATAATGATAGGAAAATGATCACATGAGAATCTTCACATACTTTCCATTCATAATCAAGGTACAAGGAAGGATGGCAAAGTGAAAGATCTATTGCTGTGAAAGAACCTGATCCAGGATGCAGGCATGTATGTTGATTGAAATTTAATAGACATAAATTATTCTCTGCAATGAAATCTTCAATTATTTTACCTCCATCATTGGTATCTGAACAACCCCATAATTCGCTATGTCCATTAAAATTACAACATATGATGTAAGGTTGGGGTAGTTGTAGTAAAAGATTTTCTAAATCATTTTGATCTATTCTTTTATTTGGTGGGATAAAGATAGAGCATATTGTTATAGTTTTATTTAAAGATGCTTTTATTGCTATTGCTTGTAGATTTGTGTTTAAGTCTATCTTACGATGAGGTACTGTAGAATGTATTATGATAGAAGAACCACCAGATGCTCTTTGGCAATCATTATGTATGTAGTGATAGGAAGAATAATTGCGAACTTCCAAGTTATCATTGGGGGTTATAAAAGTTTCTTGAAGACAACAAATTTGTGGATTTAATAAAGATAAACGAATTAGTAGTTCATTAAAGTTGGCTTTTAGACCTCTACAATTCCATTGTAAAATTGAGTTTTGACCCATTATACTTGTATATTGGGAGTTTGAATTTACTTAAGTTACTTGACTGAGGAGTCAATTTCCAATTCCATATCTTCTAAACTTTCAAATTTATTTGCCAGCTTAATAGGATCCTGTGACCCTTTCTTCTGTCTATTTGATTGTTGTTTATCTTTTTCTTTTTTATCTGGTTTATTTTTCTGGCTTTTATTTGGTGATATAGGGCATGAATTAGATCTAGAAGCTGATCTTGATCTACTAGAGTCTTTTGTTTGGTTAGATTTTGAATCTGTTTCAGATGTTTGAGGTGGTTGGACAGATGGAGACGTAGATTTCGAGGAAGACTTAGCGCCTTGCTCAAAATCCACGGGATCATACTGTGTTCCACAAGTTCTCGTCTGAGGTTTTGCTGCTACTGATTGAACTATCTTAGAGTACCTAGGTTCAAAAGCTGTCTCATATTGTTTTTTTGCCTCAAAGTACGAAATCTTTCTTATTGTTTTAATTCTCATAATTTCTTTTTCTCTTTTCCAGACTTCACAGTTGGTTGATCTTGCACTGTGATCTTTACCACAATTTACGCATTTGAAAGGTCTTTGGCAGATACTAGATGTGTGTTTGGATTCACCACATCTATCACAGATTACTGCATCTGTGAGCTTGCAGTTGTCTTCGTGGTGTCCAAATTTTTGACAATTAAAACAGCGCAAAAGATTTGGGATGAACTGTTCCACTGTTACTGTCCGATAAAAGATTCTAATATTCTGAGGCAAAGTGGTGGTGTTAAAAGTGAGGAGTAGTGTATTGGTTTCAACTTCAACATTATCTTTTTTTATTTTGAATCTTTTGCACGCAACAACTCCTTGCATTGCAAGATATCCAACAATTTTTTCCTCTGTTTCTCCTTTCAGTACCCTGTCTTTCACAATTCCTCTGGATTTGTTAAGTGAGTTGTGTTCTGAGACTGAGACTTTCAAGTTGTAAAATTTTTTAACTTTTAATAGAGATTCAGCTTGACTTGCTCTTGATGTTTCAACGAGTAGCAGTTCGTTTTTTAATTTTTTAACTGATTTTGGAGTGCCTATTAAACTTTCTATTTGTTTTTCTATTATAAAGGGAGATAGAGATGTAATGGGCTTTGCCTCCTCACTTTTGATAACCAAGAACTTTGTATTATTTAAGTAAGACGTTTCGTTTTCGTTATTCGGTCGGGGTCTTTTGTTTTGGGAAGCCATGATTTTGATAGTATAATTTCAATAGCTATGCGCTCCACCCTCCTCGGAGCCCTACAAGGGGACGTCTAATGGAAATGGGTTTCCTATTTCTGACGCCAGGTCTACATAGCTATTATACTTAAAGGGCAAATCCAAACATTTTTCAACTTGGCTGTTTTTTTCATTCAATCATCAGAAAATGATGTCAACAAAACATATGTACATAATTTTCCACAATTATCACCCACTAACATGCCATAAATCACGGTTGAATTGTCACGATGATTTATGGCCCTGAAATGGTGCATCGCTTACTTCCCCTGATACGGTTACCTCCCGTCCCCGTGTGACGTCACTGTTGATGATGGCTATTTTCCATTACATAGGGATAATGTGGATCGCACTTAGTTATTCAAGTGTCAAATGAAAATTTAGTCGGAAAAATGACATCTTGTACAACCTATGGCCTTAGCGTCGATTCGTGGAACCACAGAGTCAATATATATTCGATTGTTCTACAGTAGAGATTTAAGGAGAAAACTAGATTCAACGTGAGAAACCGGGGTCGGACAGTAACGACAGATTTTGTGCCATCGAAACATTCCGAATTGTGTTCGCAACACTTTGAGGACAGTAAGGTTGCAATAGATCTATATCCAAAGCTCACAAAGGAAGATGGTTTTAGGATTTTTAGGCTGGGATTAAAGTCTGACGCTGTGCCAACACTGTTCAACACTCAAAATCAGAGAGAGGTAAAATCGAAAGGCTGCCACTCCGCGAGAGCCCTTGGAAAAAAAAACAAAAAAACTTAAGGTAAAAACTTTTTTTCTTGAAATGAAAATATCTTCAATTATTATTTGTACATTTTTTCCTGTTCTGCATCACCTCGTCAAGCGAGTATTATTGCAAAGTAACCCGAGAACAAAGTTTACAGTCAATGCGTACCCTAACGAAAACGTAACCAAGTCCAAACGTACTCGATTATTATTTAAAATGTCTGTATGGTCGATGCCTGTACCACACTTGTCCAGATTGAAAGAATTAGCAGACGACAGATGAATCGTAGCTATAATGGTGGAAATTGTCTTGGAAAATTTGGAAAACATTGTGGGGAAAAGGAGAAAATGCTTGTCACCATCAATTTCTCCTTTTCGAAAGCCTTCTTTCTCAGGATAATTACAACTGAGGATTGTGTTGTAAAGGGTTAAAGGGACTTAAGACTAATTAATATCAAACCAGATATGTTTAAACTTACTACACCTACATGTAAACTTTATCAAACTTTCAAAGTGTTCAGTAAAAATCACATTCTTCCAAGCATGTGAAAGAGTTGAGCATTCCAAAATCAAAGACTTTGCAGCAAACAAATTGGTTATTTGTAGAGATTTGTTTCTACTTTATTTCAGACTTACTCTGGGTCCACTTCATTTCAGTGAAAATTTCTGCAGAACTCAAGTGGTGACAAAAGATGCAGCATGCAATGGAAAATCTCAATTTCCAAATCAAGACAAGGTGCAGCATTTGCCAAAGAAGTGAAGAAAGAAGTGACATTCAGTAAGTTAATTTGGTAAGATAATTAATGCCAAGTAAAGTCTGTATCTATTGAGTCTATTTAGACATGATTGAGTGAAGAGAGGAAGAGGAAATACAGGATCATAAAAAAATATTAAAAAAAAAAAAGCCTTTCTTTCTTAGCTCCTATTCAAATAGCAAAATTGAAAATGAAAGCGTTTGCAGATTACACATTGAATGTTATTTAAAACATGAAATTTCTACAGGGCAACACACATTGTTTGACAAGGGGAAAATGCCAATTACAAGCATTTTTTTCATTTTTTCCTGATGGTTTGTAAAGTATTCTTTGTCAGGGTTGTTTGTGGATGGGATTAAAAAGTAAAGGGTAAACAATTGTATCAATTTTCACAGAAAGGGTTCAGCCTTGGACCAGATTATTCCAAGGATCACAAATACTGCGGTTATGGATTTGCTCCATGGTATTTGGGGTTTAAAGGAAAGTATTAAGATTGGATGGCATGATCAAGAATAAAAGATTGTAGCATTAGGGAGATTTTTAATTAGTATAATTGAGTCATTATAACATTAAAATAATCTTGAAGATGGCAATAAACATTTTTTTTTTGTGTGTTTAAGCATACATTGATGAGCTCATGGACTGTCTTCGGAATAATCACAATGAGAATTACTAGTACAGCTACTAGAGAGCTAGAAGAGCAAATGATGAATAGGTTTCGGAAAACACAAAACCAACAGCCCACAGTACTCGAAGACCCAAAAAAGGTGAAACAGTAAAAGCTTGCAGAGCGGGATCCCTATGATTAACCCTTTACCAAACAATCCCTGGTTTTCACAACCCTGAGAAAGAAGCTTTCTGAAAACATTGTGGGCAAAGGAAAAAATGCTGGTTACCAGCATTTTCTCCTTTTCCCATATTTTTTTTCCTTCCCGAATAAAATTTCACTTTTTGAGTCAAATTAATTTTGTCGTCTGCAAATGCTTCCAATTTGGACTAGTCTAAAATTATGTCATTTTGGTAAAGAGTTAAAACTGCATTGTTTTTTTTTATCAAAGAAGTTTATCAATGCATTGACAATGTTATTTTGACAGATTTCTAATTTATAATGTTCTGCAGATTTGTACTTGTTCCATTTTGACAAAAATTTTAGATGAAGACCTTTTGTTAAGCATTAAGTATACTGATCTTTAGCCCTTTATCACACAATTCCATCTTTAAATGACCCTGAGGAAAAGAGGCTTTTGAAAGCATCATAGGAAAAGGAGAGAATGCTGGTAACAGCATCTTCTTCTTTTCTTACAATGTTTCACAACCCTTTCAAAAAAAAAAAAAAAAAATCTGGCCATTTGGGCCACCTTTACTTTGTTGTCTGAATTTGCCTTCAGTTTGAACCAAGTCTAACATTCTGTCATTTGGTAAGTTTCCTAGCATCTATTCTGAGATTGAACCAAATTTGAACTTCCTTAATGTACAGAAAATTGGCCGATAGCAATAATTATTGATCCATGTCAGCCTGCCCATACTGCACACGCTTGCATGGGTCGGTACTTTTTGCAGATACACTAAGTCCCCTTTTAAGACAGCATGACTCCTGTACTTTCCACTTTAAAGATAAGTTTAGTAACTATAAATGGTATTTGGGATTAAGTTACCTCATACTAGCTGAATCACTGGTAGACTGGTCCTTAGACATACAGAAAATTTACCAGTAGCAAAAAGTTTCGACCCATGTCAGCCTGTGTGGATTAAGCTGGCTGACATGGGTAGATAGTTTTTGCAGATGCATTAAAAACTTTTTTCAGAGCACATGACTCAAAAATATTTACTTTATACAGATATGCTTTTTACACTGTACAAACTTCAATTAAAAAATCTTCAAAAACTCAGCTTTTTGTGTCATGTAATTTATTTACATTTTCAGTGTGTATCACTATTTTAAATCTTAAACTGACAACAAAACTGTAGACTTGGTCATGTAAATATCTACCAAACGACAAAATTATAGACTGGTTCAAATTGAAAGCATTTGCAGACTACAAAATACATGTGACTGAAAAATTTAAACTGGGTTTGGGAATAGTAGAAAACATTGTGGTAAAAGGAGAAAATGCTGGTTACCAACATTTTCTCCTTTTACCACAATGTTTTCGAAAGGCTTCTTTCTGGGGTTGTTAAGTCGGGATTGTTCGGTAGAGGGTTAAAAGCATTTATAGGCAATGCTTTAACTCTTTACTAAACAATCCCGCGTTTTCACAGCTGTAAAGGAAGCCTTTTGAAAACATTGTGGTAAAAGGAGAAAATGCTGGTAACCAGCATTTTCTCCTTTTCACACAATGTTTTCCACCCTTCCCAGAACAAATTTCAATTCATCTAAAATTTTGTCGTTTGGTAAAGAGTTAAACTTGCCTCAAAAGACAGAATTTGTAAAACAAGAAATATCAAAGTTCTCGTTTTACCACAATGTTTCTGTGAGAAAAGTTTCCTCCAATTTCTACCACTAATTTTTCATTAAGTGTTTCTAAATGTGGATGTCTGAAAATGATTAACCTTTACCAAGATAGAAAGACTTGTCCAATTCAAAGACATTCACAGACAACAAATTAACATTGTACCAGACGACAAAATCTTACACTTATCCAAATTCAAATCTTTGCAGATGACAAATAAAATGTGACCCATATCATGGGCTTTTTTGTGAAAGGGTAGAAAACACTTAGGGAAAAGGAGAAAATGCTGATGGCCAGCATATTCTCCTTTTCCCACAATGTTTTGAAACTCTTATTTGTCAAGGTTGTTAACACTCAGGAATCAGGATTGTGTGGTGAAGGATCAAATGTCGTCCAAAGAATGGAATTTGTCCTTGAAAGGATAGAAAATATTGTGGGAAAAGGATAAAATGCTAGTTAATAGCATTTACTCCATTTCCCACAATGCTTTCTAATGCTTTATTTATCAGGGTTGCTAAAAATCTGGGAGTGTGTGTTAAATGGATTAGCAAAAGGTAAGCTTTTGCAACAAAATGTAATGTTCCAAACGTAACATATAAACTAGATTAATTATCTTTGACAATTTCAACTTTGTGCCACTTGGTAATATGAGAAAATACCCCTATAATATGGGCATTTACATCCACAGTAACTTTCTGAAGAAGCATTTCTGAAAGCTGTCACTGCACATGAAGGTTTAATTCCTTTCCATAGTAGTCTATATACCCATCTTCTGCAGCCCAGGTGTCTATACAGTCTGTAATATTTAAACAATGTCCAAAGATATATTAAGAAAACTCACACACAGAGTAGCCAATCTTTCACATGTTTTTCACATGTGTGGGTCTCTGGTCAATTCTGGATGAAAGAAATTTACAAAACAATGTTCAAACTTGTATCACTTTACATTTAACTTAACCGAAAGTTTTAAGCGTTTTAATTCTCATTTTTTGGTCCAGTTTCTGATATTTTAATCTTGTAAATATGTTTGTGAAAATGCCCTGTTCATTCATCTTAATACTGTAAAAGTCCTGCCTTTCATGCACTAATCAAGTAAGGGAAGACATTTTTGTCACAGGGTCATCAAACAAATATCCTGCCTCAGTATTGAACCTGCAACCCATAGTGCATAGAACAAGCACTCTTTTCTGTTGATGAAAATATTACCTTACCAGCAAGGTACCTGTAAGCTCTACACTATCTCTTTACCAAGCGACAAAATTTTAGACTCATCCAAATTGAGAGCATTTGCAGACAACAAAATTAATACATGTATTACTCAAAAACTGAAATTTGTTTTGGAAAGGGTAGAAAATATTGTGGAAAAAGGAGAAAATGCTGGTTACCAGCATTTTCTCCTTTTCCCACAATGTTTTCAGAAGGCTTCTTCCTCTGGGTTGTAAAAACCAGGGATTGTTTGGTAAAGGGCTATATTTTGGCTACATTCACAGAAACAGCAGGGGGTGCTCAAAGTAAGTGAATACAGAACAAAAAAAAATCAGACTTGAAAATTTACTAATGAATTCTTTGTTCTTCCTAAAATAGACCTGACTGCAATACATGGTCATAGTAGGTACTTCTAACATGTGAATATTCATTCAATTCGCCCTGAATCCTTTATGTTCTAGAATAGAGAATTAACTGTCAGCTTCAATTTTCCTACCAACAACATTTGTGGTTCTCCAGCTTTTTGCTTCTTTGAAGGTCTGCATCTTTACTTAGTTGTTACACTGGCACCTGTGAATAATATAAGTTTATTTGAATTTGAGAATGAGGACAATAATTCCAGATTATCAATTAAAATTACTCTAGAAGACATACAACGCCTACTTTACTCTTGCGAAAGACCAGTAAATATCAAACCGAATGTTGTCCTACTTTGCAGTCACTTGATGCTGTTTGATATTGTCCTGTGAAACACATTACATTACAGATCATTTAATACAATATATGGCTACATTCCTTCTACCCTTTTCTACTAATTGCCATATAGATCCTTAACTGTTCGATCCAAATATCAAAAGAAAAGTTAACAATCCACAAAAATGGGACAGTGCAACAATTTTTTCGCTATGTTTTTATTATTATTATTTATTCCACAGTTGACCCGTCCACCGACTAAAGCTGCCTCAAATGAAACCAAGTTTACGCAGAATATTACATACAATAATGTATAAATTAATTCTTCAGTAAGCAATATCCGCCTCGTCGTATTTTTCAAAACGTGATACTAACCATGTTGAAACGTCCGGCACAAGATCGTCACTTTCTCAATTATCAACAGACGAAGAATTAATGTCATCCTCATCCTATGAAACTGCATTACTTTCTGTACAATCTGGCTTGTACATGTACGCCTTTATCGGACTGAAATCGTCTACTTCTGCATGTTAAATATCGCTCAATTCGCTATCATAAACAACGTCCATCTTGAACTACAATCGACAGTGACGTCACACATCAAGGGACGCAACATATAAGGGAGGTAAGCGATGTCGCAAAATCTAATATTCAGAAATAAAAATTGGAATAAAGTACTTTTACTGATTTTTTCTCATGATAAGAATATTATCAGGTTACCAACTGATATATGTAGTTTTGGAAATTGACATTTTCTGAAACCTGTTGATTTGCCCTTTAAGGAAATATTGTGGAAAAAGGAGAAAATGCTGGAAACCAGCATTTTCTCCCTTTTTCTACAATATGTTCTACCCTTCCAAAAACAAATTTCAACTTTTAAGTCACATTTACTTTGTCAACTGCAGATGGCTTCATTTTGGACTAGTCTAAATTTTGTCGGAAGGAGCGCTTTTGCTGTCAACGTTTATACTGACTTATTGTATAGTGTTTAACGCCTTTTAAACCGTATTTCAGTTATATGGCGGCGGCCACTGCAGCCATCCATGCTTTCCTGGAATTTCTTTTTACCAGTAGACCTACTTTGCACAATATCCTTACCATCCCACTGGCTGCTTTCCCACACAACCATCGTCGAAATAATGATCAGGGGTGAGGGAGGAATGAATCCTGTCGAAATGACTATCATCAATTTTTGGAAAGATATTGGCCTACCTGGGGATTCGAACTTTCGACCCCCCTGTTCTCAAGTCCTGTACGCTAACGACTGAGCAACCGGGGATCGGCTCAACGTCCATGAACAGACACCATTATGAAATTACTACCTGATGCAGACGACCTTTTGTGTCTGGCACCAGATCACTCATTTCGTCTGGCCCATTTTTTTTTTCTTTACCGCAAAGTTTTCACGTGTCATTCTGGTATACATAAGGTAAATAATTGGCTTGCAACACGCAAAAAGGGGCATTCGGACATTTGCGTAAATTGTCGTCTCGGATCAGTCCGCGCACGCTAATCCGAGACGGCACTTTACGACCACATTAGATTTTCTGCTACAGTAGACTTGCGCAAAACAGAATATTACATAAAAACGGAAAGTGTCGTTTCGGATTTGCCTGCGCGGAGTGCGCAGGCAAATCCGAAACGACACTTTACGCAAATGTCCGAATGCGTGTTGCAGGCCATATAGCATTATACCTTAAGAATCATAAAGCAATGAGACGTGCTGTGGCAAAAGGGGAAGGTGTTGTTTAATGCATCTCCGTGATGTAACATACCGGGCAAGTCATCATATAACTATTGATCTATTAAATAGTATTCGTTCTAGTAATCAACTGGATCATGAGGTAGAATGGACCTTTGACATGCAGAAAATTTACAAATAGCAAAAAGTTTCGATTCGTGTCAGCCTGCACGGACTGCGCTAGCTGACATGGGTTGATACTTTTTGCAGATGCAGATGCATCCTCCTTTTCACAGAGCTTGGCTTATATATATATATAGTATGGAAGGATTTTTTCTATGCCGACTCCTGCACCTGTGTCCAGGAGGTAATAAGTTAAGTCTTTGAGCACTACGAGTACTTGACGCAAGTGTTTTCAGTCAAAATGAAAGACCCAAAACCTAAATTTGGCCCCCAAACTGTGGATACGGTAAATCCAAACTTCGAGTGTACATTTTGTGCAGTCTAATCTTAGTCCGCAAATGTAGCTGAGTCTAGTTGAAAAGCTTGAAGCTCGGGTGTTAAGTTGTATGAAGGCTCTTGAAAGCCTTACAAATCGCTTCCAACCTGCTTTTGATTCACGACATTTATAGATTATGTTAAATTCTACAGTCAGAGTAGGCTATATAAATAGACCCTTTTTCAGCATTTCTGTTCCTCGAGCGTTTAACTAGATTTCCGAAAACATGGGTGCAATTCAAGCAGCACTCCTAGGGAGTCTGATCTTGATCTGAATTGTCCGTTTAAGCATCTAAGAGTGTTACTAGCACAGTTATAACGGTTATTTTGCTTTGAAAGTCGTTAACATGCAGCAAAAATCTTTCATCGGCTGATTTATTTGGTAACAAAAAAGTCGATGATTTCTAGCCAAACCTTGATGCTGTCTCCAAGATGGGAATGGTCAGGGAATAATTTTCTCGTTTATCTTAAAGAGAGAGAGAGAGAGAGAGAGCAAGCAAGAAAAAAATAGACAGATAGATAGATAGATAAACAGACAGACAGAGTTGTTTCCTGTGTTTCCCACAGGAGGAAATAAATAATTTATCATTATTATTATTATTATCATTATTATTATTATTATTTCCTACTTTCAAATTTCATTTTCTTACCGAAAGCACTAATACGAACCAAAAATTTGTGTCCGAACTCAGGAAAGCATAGACCCAGGTTTTATCATCACGAATCTGGACCCGAATCAAACAGAAAATGTTCAGAAAATACAATACTGCTATACCAATATAATACATTTCTGCTGGTGCAGCCTTGCTAATAACTTTCATTTCAAGATGTCAGATAAATCAAACTATAACCAGAGCACGTATCTTCACCATGATATTAGGAACCCCATCGTTTCAATGGCAGACATAAGGAGCCTTTGCGGACGGTGCAGATTAAGATCAGACTACACAGAACGTGCAGTCTGATCTTAGATCTACAACGTCCGCTCTACCACTCTTATAAGCATTCAAAAAGTTTCCACAGAAGATATGGAATTATAGTTTTACAGTTGGATAATAAGCTGATTTTATTTGTTCAAAGACTAAAGGGCGAAGATGGCGCGTTGGCACCTAACGCCATCATTTCATCTCCAAAATGGACGCATAATGTAATTGGAGAACCTCGGTGTGCTTCCTTCATCGTTCATAAAGACAGTGGAATCGATATTTTATTGTCCTTCATCATTCAGCTGACCCTTTAATTAGAATATTTTCAGAAATTGCTGAACTTATTTACACTTTTTTGACTGTTTAGTTAATGTTTTCTTTAGTTTACGTCGAAATTTCAGAAATCGAACGGGGAAAAAAACTAGAGCTTTAAATTGTTGATTTGGCACTACCTGTTACTTGTTACTAGGAAACTAAAAAAAAAAAAACGTATTATAATAGTTTTTTAACTCATACTCTACAGGTTTGTTTCTTTTTTTTAACGGTGTAAAATCCCGATTCCAGTGTTTCAGCTATTGTCAGACAATGTCACTTATTCTTGCCTTCTTGGTTCCACCAGTGCTTGGCTGGGGTTCTGAAGTGTTTTGCTCTAGGATCTGGATTGTTCTCAACTCATGCTAAATAAGAATATGACTGTTTACGTTTTCGCAGTAAATATGAAAAGAAGCAACGTAAACGTTTCAATATTCAGACTATTAGAAATCCTATATCAAGGCCTGTCTGTATGGCGGTATCTCCTATCAAAATCTGAGGTCATCATCTCATTACAGAAATATTTTACATATATATTTATTCTTTAAACGACCTCTCCTATATCAGGGCTTTAGCTGATCGACATGTCAGCATCTAGTCACAGAGATGTCGGACACCAAGTATTCTGGATAACCTGCCCCTAACACTGCGTTATTGGGTCAGGTAAAGCGTAATAATGGCGGCCTCTATGGCGAGCCCAAGCCTAGCCAACATGTTTTCGTGTTTATCCCAATTTCATGTGATCCAATTTGATTAGTGAATAAAATGAAATAAATTTTGTACAAACTATACAATACTGAATCTTAAATGTGCTGTTGGGGTATGGATTGAGTATGAATTGGACTATGAATCTTTTAAAAAGAAGTAGCCCTATTTTTGGATGTTATATAGGTCCTTTGACATTTCTTAGACTTAAAGTATATCTAATATGTAGTTTTTCTCGCTAAATAAGAACGAAAATTAAGAAACTCACTGCCATAACTTTGTTGCAACTGAGCGTGAAATAATAATATCCCGTGACCAATGCATATTACCAACAGGGCTGCCATTATTGCGCTTTGACTGACGTACTTATGAAGTACGGCAGTGTACCAGTCTAGACATCCAGTGGCTTTGACATTTGATGTCGCAAAAACATAAAACATAAAGTTCTTTCCTAAATCAGGGCTTCGTCTGCATGGAGGTGTCACTGACAGACACATGACGTCATCGTCCATCACAGAAGCGTATCATACATCTTTTTACCAGATCATTTTTCCCACAGAAATGATAAAAGTCATCAATCACCTCGTGAATCTAATTTGCAGCAGACTTTTTAGACACATCCTTGTAAGGTAGGGAAAATCAACAAAACTTAAGGTGTAAGGCATAAATAACACATGAAAACATTGTAGCAAAATGTAAAATTGCTCGTTTTCAAAACTCGCAAGACGGAAAAATGTCGTCTGCAGAAGGTATCAAGTTCAACCCGTAACCACTCAATCCAGACTTTAGCGACTCTGAGAAGGAAAGCGTTTGAAAACATTGTGAGAAAAGGGGAAAATGCTAGTAACCAGCATTTTCTCCTTTTTCCACAATGGTTTCTATCCTTCCAAAAACAAATCTACATTTTTTGGTCACATCTATTTTGTCGTCTGCAAATGCTTTTAATTCGGACCGGTCTAAAATTTTTTTTCGTTTTGTAAAGAATTAGAAAGCAATCGGAAAGTTTCCGGTATGTCCCTTGACAGCGCATTAAGACAGGGTTGGATATTTTATTGCCTGTTACATGACGTCGTCGCACTGACTGTTGAACCCTGTCGACGCCGCAGCTAAATATAGAATTTTTTTGTGGACAGTGTCAAAGACGAATCATGGAATTATGGGGCTATTTTTTTTTTCTTCTACAATTTCTTTTCACTCACGAATAAGGACCTTTACAGCGTAAAAAACGAAACATAGTTCAACAACTGAAAGGGAGCAAAACAGCCTTTGCCTCTGACCAACTTCACCGGCTGGGTAACTCGGTGGTCAGGCCTAGCGTATCTGACTCGTGATCTGGTGGTTGGGGTTAGATAACCGATCGTGGCAATCTTTCTTTGATTAAGTGATTTAATATTTGCATAAGATAGGTTTAGCACATAAGGATATCCACACTGATATGGAAGCAACACTAAGGAGTAATGCCCCTTTCATATGCTACAGTGAAAAGGTGGATGGCGGCATCGTGGCAGTAGGCAGAGCCTTGAGGACAACGCCCGTATTCGAAGGCCTGTCACTGTTGCAACCCCAAAAGGGTCAATAAAGTCCACGATATTGCTACGGCTAACAGGCGAGTTAGAGAGATATACAGTATAGCAAGTAAAACTTGAATTTCACAGGAAAGAGTACATTCCATTCTTAAGGAAGGTCTTGCAATGAGAAAGCTCACACCAGATGGACTTTGTCATTTGAACCTTTAAGAGGCAGATCCTGCTAACCCTCTGCAGAGGTCTGTAACTATGGACGAAACGAGGGTCCATCATTTAACCCCATAGGCCAAAAAACAGTTTAAACAAAGGAAGCACCCTAATTCCTCTTAGTGCCACCCCCACCCCGCCAAAGAAGGCAAAAACTGCTTCATCAGCAGGAAAGGTTATGCCCTTGGTTTTCTGGGATGCTGATGGTATCCTGATGGTAAATTGTCTGCAAAAAGAACAAACAATCAATAGAATATATCATGCATCACTTCATAGGCTGTTAAGAGAAAATGCTAAACTCAAGCTCCGCGGAAACACGACAAAGTTGTATTGTTTCACATGGACAGTGTCCCAGTTCACAAGTCTGTCATTGCCATGGATGCTGTTAACGATTGTGGCTTTGAATTGACTAAGCATCCGCCAAATATGCCCGATCTCGCTCCATCAAACTTTCAACTATTTCCAAAATTAAAAAAAAAGGCCATTTCCGGTACCCACTTTCGGTCAGATGATGACGTCATACATGCAGTGGAGGACTTCTCTGAACGGTCAAGAAAAGGACTTCTCTAAAAATGTCATTGAGGCCATTAAACATCGTTGGAAAAGGTGTATGGCTTGCAACACGCGAAAAGGGGCAATCGGACATTTGCGTAAAGTGTCGTCTCGGATTAGCCTGCGCGGACTGCGCAGGCTGATCCGAGACGACATTTTACGCCAATGTCCGAATGTCCCTTTTCACGTGTTGCAGGCCGTATAGATACTTAAGGGGATTTTGCAGAAAAATAATTAACTATATCCGCCAAAAGTCAAAGCCTTACATATAAGGCTCACAACTTATCAGTTGGCCCTCGTACTTTAATCCTGTACCACAAAAACCCGAGTTTTAATGACTTTGAGGAAGAAGGTATTTCCTGGTAACCAGCATTTTCTCTCTTTCCAACAATGTTTTCTATCTTTTCAGGGACAAATTCCACAATATGAACCATATTTGATAATTTGTCTACAAATGCTTTGGATTTGGACAATGCCAAAATTCTGCCGTCTAGTAAACAGTTAAACAATTTACTCGTCCACAGTGAAGGGGCGTAAAGCATATTATGGGTCACAAAAATTGGGGTTTTTTTAATTTAAAGATTACGACTCCTAACTCATCGGTAAATATCGTGTAACATCGACTTTTTCGTAAAGGCTATTCGGCCAATCTCGGCAGCGTGCGTCTTTTAATATGAGAGCAGGGATCGTATATAAGATCCCTGATGAGAGTTAGCGGTCGTAGACTCGCTAGCTCATAGGTAAATATCGTGTAACATCTACGTTTTCGTAAAGGCTATTCGGCCAATCTCGGCAGCTTCCTTCTTTGAATATGAGAGTTAGGAGCCGTGGACCTTAAAGCACAAATCTGACAAAAACCTGCTCTACATATTTAATCTACTTTGACCTGTCCTGTCCAATCTTTGCCGTATATCTATAAATATGAGTCATGCAATGTGAAAAGGGGGCTTCATGCATCTGCGAAAAGTATCGACCCAGGTCAGCCTGCGCAGTCCGCGCAGGCTGACCTGAGCCGAAACTTTTCGCTACTGGTCAATTTTCTGTATATCCAAGGACCAGTCTACCTCCTGATTAAGTCGGTTGTTTAAACAAAAAAAAAAAAAAAAAGTGGCTGTTATGGATCTATAACTATGTGATGGCTTACTTTGTTTGATGGATTACGGAGATGCATTGAGTCCCCCTTTGCTAAAGCCTGGCCCATATAGATCTAGTATGACCTGCACGTCTAGTTTTTGCTGCATATCTATAGTATGACTGCATAAACATGTATCAATAATGTCAAAGTTACTACTATGATGTACTTTATTTCTCTGCAATCGACGTCATCTCTGGTATGTTCTTATCTAAGTTTGAAGAGTTCGAGGTCACCGTATTCTGACTCTTTACCAAACAATGCCATGCTATAATAACATTGAAGGGAATGTTATTGAAGAATATTGTTTTAAATGAAAAAAATGGTTGTTACCACCATTCTATCCTTTCCCACAATGATTTCTGCCTTTCTGTCACATTTGATATGTTGTCTCAAAATAGTTCCAATATGGACGAGTCTAAAATGTTGCCGTCAGTTATAGAGTTAAGAATGTAGACTGAGATCTATTCCCTACCGGAAGTTTCCATGACATGTGATCCTATGGGAGTCGTGAAGACGTTTTCCTATCATCATTCAAGCTTTTTCCCCGTCATATTTCACGTGCCCAAGAGAGGTTACACCACGATAATGATATATCTTTTCCTAACGAAAGCAATTATTTTAACTTGGAGACGGCTCAAAACTTTCACAAGTGGTTGGCGGTCATTTATTTCTTGTCATCCAAGTTTTATAGGACGACGCAGCATGGTTTCTGGTTTCAAGAAGTTGTCGTTCACCTTTTACCTCTTGCATGTATTGTTTGGTCTTGATAGAAGGTCGAATATTGGTGACGTGCATTTCTTAATAATGCTCAACTCTTAACCAGACGACCGAATTTTAAACTAGTCCATAATGAAGACAAATGCAGACGCCAAATCAAATGCAGTTCAAATCATGAAATTTGTCTATGATGGGAACAGAAAATATCGTGGGAAAAGGAGAAAATGCTGGTTACCTGCATTTTCTCCTTTTCACACAATATTTTTCATAAGCTCTTACACTCAGGGTAGCTAAAACAAGGGATTGTGTAGTAAAGCATTAAAGCGTAAAGCTGGCATTTTCAGTCAATAAAACTCGGCCAGTTCTAGTGAATTTTCAAGGGCCTTGTAGTTCTGGAAGATTACGACATAGCGGACAGTGTGGATCAAAGCCAGGCTATACGTTCTACACTTGCCTTAATATGCAACTGACATCGCGAGAAGCACTAGAGTCGCTACACAATCAATGTTTAGCTCTTTCAGAGCCAAATGTATAAACTCGACCTGTAACATACGGAATACCATTAGGGCCATCGCCTATGAATTTGTTGATTTTAAACGCGATGCTCGATAGTACGATGGTGATAACGCAAAATCACGATACTACGATGGTGATAACGCGATGGTACGATGATGATAGTGTGATATATCGTGTTTTCAACATCTTACTATCGCTTTATCGTCATCGTACTATCGCATTATCGCCATCGTACTATCGCGTTATCACGATCGCACTATCGCGTTATCATCATCGTACTATTCCGTTATCACCATCGTACTATCGAGCATCGCGTTTAAAATCAACAAATTCATAGGCGATGGCCCTAACGGTATTCTATCATCATCGTACGATCGCGTTTTCACCATCGTACTATCGCGTTATCACCATCGTACTATTGAGCATCGCGTTTAAAATCAACAAATTCATAGACGATGACCCTAACGGTATTCCGTAGTAACAACGGTTGAAAATACAATCTACTGAAACTCAGATTTTTTTTCGGCGTAGCTGAATGTGCTGGCTTTCGACCTACTTTTTGGAACTGATAACAAATGAATAGATAGAAATTTGTGATTGGTCAAAAATGTAGACATAATTATTCTAGTTTTTTCGATTACCCTGGTGAAATTTTTCGCTTTGTAGTTCATATACATGTAACTATAGAAATAGCAGCGATATCAAAGTATCGTTACATGTATATATAAATATAGGACCTGGATAGGTGCTTTGTCCTGCAAGTGATTGGCAGAATATTAAGTGGAAGAAAATGTTTTCCTCTGTATTCTGTCCGACAATTTCCTGAGTGTCTGTCCACTGTCAACATATAGACATAGAAACCCTCTTTATTTCGGACAAAAGATCCGGTGTATCGCATGCTTAATTACAAGACTTAGTGGATTTACCCGTTACCATACAATACTGCGTTCCAACGACCCCTAAGGAAGAAATGTTTTTGAATACATTGTGGTAAAAGGGGTATATACTCGTAATTAGCCCTTTCTCCATATCCCAAAATGCTTCCTACTCTTTAAATGATAAATGTGATACGTCTTATTTTAGCCATATCTAATTTGTCGTCCTCAGTCGCTGTCAATATAGACATTACTGCCATCTGATAAAGATTGGGGTCGTGGCAAAATGACAAAAAAAAAAACACCCTTTCCATGGTAGAATGTTGCTAGAGACGACATTCGAAAACATGGTTTGAAATGGATAAAAATGTTCCTTTCGAATTATGTTGACGAATACAAATTGAAAATGTTTACTCCGACTTAAGAAATCCAAATAAAACGAAATAATGAAATATTAAACCCTCTTTTCACAGAGCATGGTTCATATTAACCCTTGTCCTGTTAAATAACTAAAATGAAATTTTCATTTCGATAGTTAACTACAAAATATTGCTATTTCAAAGTTATGTTTCAGGGAATAATATTTCCCTATCGGACAGTGTAGATCAAAGATCAGACTGCACGTTATGTGCAGTCTGATCTTGATCTACACTGTCCGCAAAAGGCCAGTGAGTCGCGCTTAGCAGCCTAAGGGTTCATTCTTTCATAGTCTATAAAGATTTTATATTGATTGTTTAAACATGAACAGTCCATAAATATTTATTTGCCTGAAGAATTACAACAACTTGCGGCAAAGTATCAGTTTTTATGCCATTTAACGCATTTCCACAGCCAAACTATTTTTGTCGGCTTGCAGCAGACCTCTTTTCGAAACATCGAGGCGAAAGGAGAAACGAGACATATCGGGTAATTTCTACCTTTGTTTCAATGTTTCCACATACAAGTATTTTAAAAATCCTTATTGTTTGCAAAGTATTTACATTTTTTACTGGAATGTATGTCATCTACCGTAGAATGTGTTTGAACGGGTTGCGAGTTAACTCTTTGTAAAAGGCATTTGAAAACATGGTGGGAAAAGGAGAAAATTTTCTCTTTTTTACACAATGTTTTCTATCTTCTCCAAGACAATTTTCATTGTTTAAGCCACCTTTCATATTTACGTCTGCAGATGCACGTAATTTTGACAAATTACAAATTTTGTCGGCTGGTTAAGAGTTAATTCTTTCGGAAGAATAGCGAGTTTTCTTATTCAGTGTCGTAAATAACCATGTCGTAAATATGTGAAATGAAAAGTTTCTTTTCCCATACTGATGATGTTTTCTAACACTTTAATAGCAATTTCCATCGTTTATGCCACGTCTAACATGTTGTCTGCAAACACTATCAATATGAATGAGTCTTAAATATTGTCGTCTGGTACGGCGCGTGAACGATTTTCCACCAACTTGTGCACAGAACCGTTTCTATAAACAAGATTATGTCAGACGAAGCGATGAGACACATTTATCTAGATTCTTGTTCCGATTATCACATTTCATGCTTTCCGGTAGGTTATCGAGAAATATCGGTGAAATATTTTTCGATATTCCATGGTTACGACCAGTGAAAATACCGATTTTTTATATTCTAACTCTTCAATTGAAGGAGGAAACAGTTGTTCCCGCAAACTAGTTACCTAGGTAAAATGCGCGTGCATCAAAACCAGATGGAAATATGACGTAATTTACCTTACATTTCTCGCGCTTGACGTAATATTGTAATGCGTTGCTATGCGAAGAGGGTACGTCACGGGGAATAACCGAAAAGAGCTGTACTGGATTTTGATTAAGTTCCCCTAAGGGAGAGTTAAAAGCATGAAATAAATAGAATATTTGTTTTTTTTTTTTCGGTGAAAGATCAAAATTTATTTCATCTCGTAAACATCTTCGGTAATATTTTCACTCGTGGCTGCGATGATGTTCACTCGATGAAATAAATTTCGATCTTTCACCGTAAAAAACAAATATCCTCTATATGTTTTGCACCCTTTCTGAATCTATCTATAGACATGTTTAACCATTTAACAGATAAAAAAATTTTTAGACTGGTTCAAACTCAAAGCATTTGCAGTCGACAAAATTGAATGCGACTTAATGCAACTAACGTTACATTGATAAATTTTGTTTTGAAAGGGCAGAAATCGTTTGGGAAAAAGGAGAAATTACCGGTTAACACTAGACTTTTTCCTCGTAGTCGTTAAAACTCGGGATTGTGTGGTAACTGGTTAAATTTCCTTTTGCGGATAGTGGAGATCAAGATAGACTGCACAGAACGTGCAGTCTGATCTGCACAGAACGTACAGTCTGATCTTTGGTCTACAATGCCCGATATTTTGTAAGAAGTATTTTTATTAGGAAGAGTAATCTGTGTCACGGAGAGAATACGCCTATTTCATTAATGAGTCATGTTATGTGAAATTCATTTGCAAAAGATCCAGGTTAGTCTGCAATCCGCGCAGGCTGACTTGGGTCCAAACTTTTTTGCTATTGGTCAATTTTCTGCATGTCTAAGGACCGTTCTACCTCATAACTCAGCTGGTTGCTTGACAAAATGGATTTTAATATTTATTAAGAAGTATACATGATGTGTAGCTTGGTAAAGAGTGTCATGGAGATGTGCATTAAACCCCCATTTGTAAGAGCATGACTTACTTATTTAGATATCATAGTGTTACCCTTTTCTAAATGGTCTGCAACATGCGAAAAGGGGCACTCGGACATTTGCGTAAAGTGTCGTCTCGGATCAGCCTGCGCAGTCCGCGCAGGCTAATCCGAAACGACACTTTCCGTTTTTATGTAATTTTCTGTTTTGCGCACGTCTACTGTAGCACAAACTCTATCATTATACTGCAAAGAAATTTCTCGTGATCTGATTGGATAATATGCCCCGAACATATATATCATGTACACTGGCAAAACCAACGTAAAAGCAGTTTCCCTTTCGGGAGCCCCGTATACATGACTACACCATCAACACAACATCCAAAATGGCGGCGTCGATCAAGATTAACATCAAGATTATGCGCCAAGCTGCACGTTTTAGCACGTATTACCAAGGTTTCAGTGACGTCAGTTCCAAGTGACGTCATTTTTCACTGAATTGGGGCACTCAGAAGGGAAATTCTACTTCGTCAACGTACTCAAGTTTTTAAACCAAAAAACAGGTAAAATTCGCTTAACAAACGCTGGAATGGTAAAACTTTGCAGTATAATAAATTCGTTGTACGGTCAGGTGGCAGGGGACCTGGAAACTTGTTCACGGCTGTGGTGAATGAAACCTGACCGTACAACTAATAATGTAGTCGTAAAGTGCCATCTCGGATTAGCCTGCGCAGGCTGATCCGAGACGACACTTTACGCAAATGTCCGAATGCCCCTTTTCGCGTGTTGCAAGCCATTTAATGTGGAGCGACGATTGATGGATTGAATCGGGATTTTACTTTGCTCTCAATAAGGCAGTCCTATCACAGCAACAGATCATTTATGAATTCTGGGTTTTATTCAGAAATACGCTGGGCCCCTTCAATGCCTTGCCAAAAGAAACCCCCCAAGCCCATCCACAACTTCTAACCGACACTAAGTCTTACAGATCTCGAAGGGGAAAAATTTAGGCAGAACTTTTTTATATCCGAAAATCTGTTCTATTCTATATCTTTTCTATATGTCTATTCTCCATAGGTTTCTATAATTTCGTTTTTCTTCTGTCCATTATAGAACGTTTTACGCCATTGTCACTCGAGTGCCACGTGTTTTTTTTTTTTGTGCTGATGTATTTCATCAACTGTTAACTAATTCCAAAACGATAAAATTTTGGACTTACCCAAATCCAAAGCATATGCGGACGACAAATAAATGACATTCAAATTCTGGGATTTGCCTTTAAAAAGATGGAAAACATTGTGGGAAAGGGAGAAAATACTGGGGCAGCTGAATGCGCTGGCTATTGACCTACTTTTTGGCAATATATTCGAATAAATAACTTGAAATTTGCGATTGGCCCAAATTGAATATACGGACATGTTTATTCTGCAGGCCCCTGCAGATATGTCACGCCGTCTATCTTTTTTTAAAGATATTTCTTGTTTACCATTTTTTCACTCACCGAAAATATCTACTTGATTTATTTAGTGTTTTAAATCTTTACCAGACGACAAAATTGTTGAAACGTCCATACGGAAAGCATGATATACATGGACGAAAAATATGAGGGTGAGTTGATGGGATTTGTCGTTGATAGGCTTGAAACATTTTGAAAAGGGGGAACAAAAAACGAAAATCAACATTTTTTTCCCGCTTTTTTCCTACAATGCTTACAATAGGAATCTCGCTCAAGGTCATACTAACCATTTACCAGACGACAAAATTTTAGCCTTGTCCGAATTGAAAGAATTTGCAGACGACAAGTTTAAAGTGACTCAAAATAAAATTTGTCTTAGATCTACATAGGGTAGAAAACATTGTAGGAAAAGGAGAAAATGCTGGTTACCAGCATTTTCTCCTTTTCCCACTATGTTTTCAAAAGGCTTCTTTCTCAGGGGTCGTTAAAAGTCGTCATTGTGTGGTAAAAGGGTTGACCCAAGATAGCTTGGTACAGGTTTAAGGGATACAAAAGTTTCCAAAAGTCGGTATAATATTATACAAAGTTTAATAGAAAACATCAATTTCTTTAACCGGAATGTCTAATTGAAATTATATGTACATGTATATATACACATCTTTGTACATTTATCAGACAACAAAATTGTAGACTTATTCCAATACATTGAAAGCATTTGCAGACAACAAATATAACGTAGGTCTTGGTTGAACTTTGTTTTAGAAGGGGTAGATAACATTACATGTATAGGAAAGGGGAAAAATGCTGGTTACCAGCATTTTCTCCTTTCTCATAATGTCTTCAAAAGCCTCCATCCCCAGGGTCATAAAAAGTCGGGATTGTCTGGTAAAGGGAAATATGCCATGATTCAGATCTTTTATTGAGAACTTCTGTGGCATGTTATGTCAGATCTTGGATGTAGTCTTTGATAATCCTTCTGATCCTCCGGTCAACACTTTGACCCTTTACTATAACTTTTTTTTTCACATGGCAAAATTTTAGACTTCTCTTTATTGAAAGCATTTGCAGACCACAAATTTAATGCGGTCCGAATTGGGAAGTTGTGTAAAAATGGGTAGAAAACATTGTGGGAAAAGGAGAAAATGCTGGTTACCAGCATTTCTCCTTGTCTCACATTGTTATCGAAAGTCCTCTCAGTCAGGGTCTGGATTGTGTGGTAAAGGGTTAACACAAGTTTGTATGATCATCTTACATACTATAAGAACATACAAAAAAATCATTAACCTGTATCAAGGCTTTTGTAAAGTTATGACGATATATACTTCATGTTGTTTTTATATGTTTACTTCTAAAATTTAAAACACAAAAGAGTCTTCTTACAAATGACTATTTTGTTTTTATGTCGTAAATAAAAATTTCTTGCAAAATATTGTTAGACACGACAAGTTACATTTCTCTTTGCAATCAAATAGAAACTGTACCATACAGTATGGAGTTTAAATAACAGGACGGTCTTTTTGCAGTTGATAACAGTCTATTTTGATAACAACAAATAAGACGTCATTGAACTGCTTTGAATAGAAATCTACATAGATGACGTGTATCATTTATCATGTGACGTTCCCACAAGTCTTTGCAAAACTTGAGATTGAAATCTAAAAATAATCTAAAAAGGCCATGTAGCCCATTTAGGAAATACTAACGCTATTGAAAATTGTTTCCACCTTTTTTGTCTTTCTTCTTCACAGATGATTTGCCAGCTATTGCATTAATTAATTCAGTGATGAATCATTGTTGAAGTTTACTGAGAATGTAAAAATTTGACGACCTTTCTTTAAAGTAACAAATATTAGAGTATTAATGGTATCACTCTGTTGATAGTATGAACATGATGCTATCCAGTAAAAGGATGAAAACATAAAAATGATTTTCCAATGATGAACACAACTCCATAGTTATAGTCACTTGTGACTTTGTAAATTGTTCACTTTGCCACATTATATCTTGATTTCATATCAAAACAATCATCCCATGAGTAATACTATTTTAACTCATAAACACAAAAACTCAGTATTTTAGATTGTGTCTTTCGCAATTTATCACTTGGCAACATTATATCTTGATTATAACAAAAACGAAAAAAAAAAAAAAAAAAAAAATGCTATGCTCTGTGAAAAGGGGGTTTAGGAGGTTTAATGCATTTGCAAAAAGTATCGACCCATGTCAGCCGGCGCAGTCCACGCAGGCTGACATAGGTCAAAACTTTTTGCCACCTGTAAATTTTTTGTATGTCAAAGGACTAGTCTACCTCATGGTTCAGTAATTTTTTTGACAAAATGGATTGTATGGATCTATAATTATGTGATGACTTGCTTGAGATAATGCATCATGGAGATGCATTAAGCGCTCTTTTCACAGAGCATGGCTCAAAGATATATATATATCTTCCAAGTATTGTCTATAGAGATGAAATATATTCTATACAGTAACCTTCCTGTTGCATTAAATTAGTACTTCAAAGTCGCACCAAATGTCTCTGTGATGTCCTGCTGGACTAGGTTCCAGATTCACCAATCATTGTTATGGTAATTCTCTACCAAACGACAAAATTTTAGACCAGTCCAAAATGAGAAGGTTTGCAGACGTCAAAACAGATATTGCTCATACGGTGAGATCTGTTTTTGACAGGACAGGATAGAAAACATTGTGGGGAAAGGAGAAAATGCTGGTTACCAGCATTTTCTCCTTTTCCCACAATGTTTTTAAAAGCCCTTTTTCAAAGGGCCATTAAAAACTCGGATTGTTTGGTAAAGAGTTAAAAACATTCGTCTTATTCTCAAGAATTTTTTCTTAATTTGAAAGTAAAACAACTTCTGCTTGGCTAAACCAAATGGTTTTCTAAATTCTTACGAACAAAGTCCGTAACAAAGAAACCAATGGACAAATGCATGGCAGAAATACAGGGACCGGGCAGGATTCGAACCTAGAACGCCGGACGAAAGGCCAATACCATAACCACTAAGCCAAAGAGAATTCTCCCTAACGCAGTTGTCAGGTATTGTATTTAATCCGGGATGAATCCATGCATGAAGGAGTGGTCTCCCGTAAACCCCCCCCCCCTTTAAAGTCATCATTTATTGATGACTCAAAGCCTTATTAGGCAGAAAGTCTGTTTATGGACAACAAATGGGATTAATGGCTCAATGGCCAATCCCGGACGAGCCCCCATCTTACGAACAAAGTCCGTAACAAAGAAACAAAGTAACAAATGCAAGGCAGAAATACAGGGACCGGGCAGGATTTGAACCTAGAATGCCCGGACGAAAGGTCAACACCATAACCACTGAGCCAAAGAGAATTCTTCCTAATGCAGTTGTCAGGTATTGTATTTAATCCGGGATGAATCCATGCATGAAGGAGTGGTCTCCCGTAACAAAATCTAGAATAAGACTACAAATCAAATTAAGAATGGTTAATGAAAATAGACTCAAATATGGCAAAAGGGCTTCACTCCCATATAACTTGAAATGATTGCTGCATATTCACTGTGAGATCACTTAGCTGCAATACCTATAAATAGAAGTTGAAAACAGAAAGTTTTAAAATTTCAACTTGATTGAAAATCATGTGAAAAATTCCTACTTCTATATAAGGTACCTATCGATCTACATACAGTAATACTGTTGATTGATTGTATGATTGTATGGTGTTTAACTCTGTTTTCAACATTATTTCAGTTATATTGAGGCAGCAAGTGCACCTATCCACTCTTTCCTGGATTTTTCTTTTACCAGTACTTCACACAATATTCTTTCCAAGCCACTGGCTGCTTTCCCACATACCCATGGTCGAAAAAATGGTCAGCGGTGAGAGAGGAATGAATCCTGTTGCAATGACTATCATCAATCCTTGGAAAGAAATTGGCCGAGCCACAGATCAACCAGTGACCTCCTGTTCTCAAGTCCTGTATGATACCAACTGAGCTACTAGGGCTCAGCAGTAATGCTGTATTGCTGAAATAAAAAGGTAATCTAATCATTTCCCGAATGAAATCAAAAACTTTGCAAGGGTTTGAAATACATGCCTATTGGGAACAGAGAGACAGAAACACAGTGAATTATTAACTTTTAATTTCTCTGCAAGAGCTATAATTTTACCATTAAATCATATGTGTATAAATCACTGCTCACATAGTCCTATATTCATTTTCAGGGCAAAATTGTATATAGGCAGTTTTTAACCCTTTACCATACAATCCTGACTTTAACAACCTGGAGAAAGAAAGTTTTAGAACACTTTGTGGAAAAAGGAGAGTGGTAACCAGTATTTTCTCCTTTTTTCTTAATGTTTTCTACCCTTCCCAACAAAAATTTCAATTTTTGAGTCACATTTATTTCGTCATCTGTAAATGCTTTCAATTTAGGCAGGTCTAAAATTGTGTTATTTGATAAAGAGTTAAAACCTTGTAAATAAATGGAACTTGACATGATTAAGTAGAACATTTAACAAACAGTTGCTCGACGAAAAGGGGGTTTAATGCACCTGCAAAAACGTATCGACCAAGGTCAGCCTGCACAGTCCCCTGGGTTGAAATTTTTTCTTACTGGCCAATTTTCTGCTTTTCAAGGGACCACTCTAACTCATGATTCACCTGGTTGTTAGACAAAACTGATTTTATGGATCAATAAGCATATGATGACCAGCATGGTATAAAGCATTGTAAAGCTGTATTAAACTCCTTTCTGCCAGAGCACTGCTAAATTTATTTTGGCTGTATTATATTTAAAGGAATATGAAAGATCGAGATAGAGATATATATCCCATTCCTGAACACAAAAATTCAATATAATAATAGATCTACTCTGTTGCAAAACAAAGTGTGCACTTAAGTTTTATCAATGTTTCCAGAAACATATGATGCATGTATCTGGTATCAAAATTTTTAGAAAATTTACAGTGCATTTCAAATTCCGAAATTATTGCCATATATGGGGACATCTGCTGGCCAAAGGCAAAGGGGGTCAAAAACGATTTCAAGTTGCAGATTTCAAGGAGTGTTTTGAGGTTTTAGACTACAAATTGGATGTAGCTAAAATGGTGTGATTCACTACTGAAAAAAGAGAACACATTGTGGGAAAATTAGAAAATGCTGGTTGAAATGTTTTCAAATGGGCACTTTCTCACATTTATTGAATTTCTTGATTGTGTTGTTAAGGGTTAACCCTTAGGCTGCTAAGCGCGACTCACTGACCTATTGCGGACAGTGTAGATCAAAATCAGACTGCACAGAACGTGCAGTCTGATCTTTGATCTACACTGTCCGATAAGGGGATATCATTCCCCAAAACATAACTTTGAAATGGGGAAAAATTTGGATTTTACTATCGAATTGAAAATTTCATTTTAGTTACTCAGCAGAATAAAGGTTAAAAAATGAAATTATCCTCTATATCTCACCTTTTTATCATAGGAAAAACTCTTGACAATCTCTCCATCTATTTCCACCTTGGTTGCTTCTGACTCCACACCCATCACTGTTATGTGACCCAGCACCATGGGCTCATCTGTGTAGCCAAGATGGGTAACTGTTGAGGTCAGTGTGTTCTAAAAATAAGATGTATATAAACAAGATGAACCATGCTCTGACAAAAGGAGGTTTAATGCATCTCTGTGATGCATTATACCAAGCAAGTCATCACATAATAATGGAACCATAAAATCCATTTTGTTAAACAACCGGCTGAATCCTGGGGTAACACAGTTCTTGGATATGCCGAAAATTTAGAAATAGCAAAACATTTCAACCCAGTGTGGACTGCCCAGGCTGACATAGGTCTATACTTTTTGCTGATGTATTTAGCTCCCTTTGCATGGAGCATGGCTAATATTATTTAAACAGTATGATACATAAACATAAGACTTGACCATATTGAAAACATCTGAAGCTGACAAAGGAAGTGTGGCTAAAATCATTGAGTCAAATTAAAAAAGTAGTAAATATAATGGGAAAAGGACAAAATGCTGGCATTTTCTCCTTTTCCCACAATGCATTTGTAGTATACCAGTCTATCCCACAGATAGATATAAATGTATAGCTTGTGTTTGTATAAGGAGAAACTTATACTGACTTGTTATAGAGCTAGCTTTTGTAGCGACATGGTAGAGCGTTTGCCTAGGGACCAAGGGTCCTGGGTTCAATCCCCGCCTTGGGAGGTTGTTTGTCAGAACTGTTATACTTTGAAATGCCTTCTTCTTCCTAAGGCACAAATCTGGATCTAATGTTACTTACATGGCTATGATATTGGGTCTTTACCAAACAATCCTGTTTTTTATGACCCAGAGGTAGACAGCTATTCAAAGCATTGTGGAAGAAGGAAAAAAATGCTGTTAATCAGTATTTTCATCCTTTCTTACAACTTTTTCCACTCTAAAAGATAAATATAATCATTTAATAAAATAATGTGTAATCTCCAAATCTCAATTCTGACAAGTCTTAAGTTTTGTAATCTGGTCTAGACTTCAATCATCATCATCATGAAGAAGTACATAAATAAAAGTTCTGATTCCAGAGCCTCACAGATTTCAGCAAAGTTATTGGGAAAATAAATACATTGAAAGAACATGCACTACTTTGGTAGTAAAACCCTATCAATATACTGGTTAAACAAACCTACACTGGCTACTTGGAAGTTTAAAAAGTTGTATTTTCCTCCACTGTATGAATCTGAAGAGAAAACAGAAAAGACATACAAATCGATCTACATGACACTTACAGGTAAACTATCACTTATAATTTCAACTCTATCACCGTTCAGTATTCACCATTCCTGAGCTTTAATGACCCAAAAGAAAAAGATTTTTGAAAACATTTTAGAACAAGTGGGCCACGATTGCCCTTAGGCCATGATGGCCTTTTATTATATTTCATGTGTCTATTTTTAGAAATGTTATGGGTAAAGAAATGTTGTAATTTAAGCTGGGGGGAATTATTTCCCCGTCACAGTGAATATTTTCCTCCTGCCGAAAATCTGGAACTACTTTTTTAAGTTTTTAAGTTTTAAAAGTAGCATTCGTTGACAAAATAATCAGAGGAAATATAATATATAATTTATTTCATCAGCTTGTGGTTATTATGGGGAAATATTTGCCTCAAAAGGGAAAGGTCCGCGAAAATAATTCGTGCCTTACGGCACTCGTTATTTTCGCATACCTTTCCCTTTTTCGGCAAATATTTCCCCATATTAACCATAAGGTGATGAAATAAACTCTATGTATCACTCCACTGGCTTGTAAGTACAAACCATACATACCAAACATTACAATTTTAGGCCAAATGGTTTTGAACAAGAAGATTTATAAAGCCGTCTCTACAAAAGCTCATGTGAAAGTTGTGACCCTAAGGCAAAGCCATTTTTGACCACAGAGCTATAATTACTTGAATCCTGGTAGAGGTCCAAAGTGATCCAAATTTGGTAGCCCTAGGATTTACGGTTAGGAGCAAGAAGATTTCTAGAATTTTCGGTCTATAAGCACATGTTAAATCTATGACCCATAGGGTGGGGCCAATTTTGACACCAGGGCTTTAATTTGAACAATTTTGGAAGAGGCATTTTCAGATGATAAGACTCGTAAAATATTACAGCTGTATATCAATGTGAGGAACAAGAAGATCTTTAAAGTTTTTATTTTATAAGCCTTTGTTAAAGTTGTGACTTCTGGGGTGGGGCCAGTTTTGACCCTAGGGCCCCATAGATTAATATATATGCAAAATTTGGTAGCCCTAGGTCTTATGGTTAGGAACAAGAAGATTTTGAAAGTTTTCACAATACGGGCAAATATAAAACTTGTGACCGCCAGGGAGGGGCAAAATTTGACTCCTGGGCTATAATTTGGGCCAGCTTGGTAGAGGCCCACTAAATAAAGCCACATGCAAAATTTGGTAGCCCTAGGCCTTATGGTTAGGAATGAGAAGTTATTTGAAGTTTTTGCTACATAAGCCAATTTAAAACTTGTAACCCCAGGGGCAGCATTCATTCTGACCCCAGGGCTATAATTTGAAGAACCTAAGTGGAGGTCCATTAAATAAAGCTACAAGCCCAATTTAGCAGCCCTAGGCCATATGGTTTAGAACCAGAAGATTTTTAAAGTTTTCACAATATACCCTAGGGGCAGGGAAACTTTTGACCCCAAGGGCTATAATTTGAAGAAACCTGGTACACATCCATAAGATGAAGCTACATGCAAAATTTGGTAGCTCGAGGCCTTATGGTTTAAGACAGGAAGACTTTCAAAGATTTTTAATATTTTCAGTTTTGTTGCCATGGCAACCAGAGTTTTGACAGGAATTATATTATTATAAGAATTTTCAAAAGGACTATGACAGGATCATTTTTGTGAAGTTTGGTCAAAATTGGATGAGTAGTTTCAGAGAAGATGTTTGAAATAAAAGTTAACGCATACATGCACGGAGGCACACATGACAGACACAGGGCCATGACATAAGTTCGCTGGCCTTTGGCAAACGGACCTATAAAAGAGAAAAAGCTGGTAACCAGCATGTTTTCCTTTTCCCACAATGTTTTCTACGCTTTCAATAACAAATTTAAATTTTTGATGGACATATATTTTATTGTCTGTGTAAATGCTTTTGATTTGGACACACCTGAGATTTTGTCCCTTGATAGAGAGTTAACCCTTTACCACAAGATAAAATTTTGGACTAGCCCAAATGAAATCATTTGTATACAACAAATAAAATATGGATCATATAATGAACTTTGCCTTTAAAAGGGTAGAAAACATTGTGAGAAAGGAAGAAAATACTAGTCACCAGCATTTTCTCCTTTTCTGACAATGTTTTCAAAGTCTTTTTGCACACAGATATTTGTTTTTATCTGAAAGAGGTGTTTACCAACAAAGTGTTAAATCTTTCCCAAACAATAATATTTTAGACAGGTCCAATTTGAAAGCACTTGCAGACAACAAAATTTATATGGTACAAATGATTGAATTTGAATCAGATAGTCTAGAAAACATTGTGGGAAAAGGAGAAAATGCTGGTTACCAGCATTTTCTCCTTTTCCCACAATGTTTTCAATAGGCCTACTTGTGTTGTAAAGAGTTAAACTACTGACAAACCAAAAACTTTATGCTTCTCACGGGGCATATGCAGATTTTTGGCTATGAATCAAAGTTTCTTGTAAAGCACTGACTATACTTTATCCTCATGCTTTGCAAGGATAGACCAAAATTGCAGACTGGTACAAATTCCAAGTATTTGCAGATAACAAATCAAAAGTGACTCAAATGATGGGATTTGTATCAGGGTAGAAAACACTGTGGGAAAAGGAGAGGGTGCTGATTACCAGCATTCTCTTCTTTTCCCACAATGATTTTAAAAGCTTTCTTTCTCAGGGACATCAAAACTTGGGATTGTGTGGTTAAGCATTGCAGTGCTTCCTAGATTTAGACTTTGATTAGAAGCATACCTAAGGAAACCCCATCATCCCACATCAGTTTTCCCTGAGCTTTGCCATCAGCTGACAGTGCAGCATAAAGTATAAACTTCTCCTTTCTCCTGTTAAACAAAAAAAAGGCTTTTCATGTACATATAAACCATGTTTTAAAGACCCTTTTGAGAATGGTGTTGGAAAACATTGTGGACAAAGAAGAAAATGCTGGTTACCAGCGTTTTCTTCTTTTCCCACAATTTTTTCTACTTTTCCAAAGACAGATACCAGAGAGTGTAACAAAAGTCAAGGGAAGCAACTGACGACCTTAATGTACCATTATTACTTTAACAAACTGTGTTATTGCATTTATATATTGTTCAATACCAAATGACAAACTAGACCAGTATAAGCAAACTTGGACAATTTTGGCCAATATGAGAAAAACTCAGTCAATATTAAACAAGGCCAATATGACTTGTTCAATTGTTAATCCAAAATGGGTGACAAATACTAGCCGTACATAAATGAAAGTGTCATTAAGTAATTTTGTACTGCCCCAGTCACAGGTTCAAGGTCTGTGGGATTACCCAAAGGCCTCAGGCTAATACTGCAGACCACAGACCTGTGACTAGATTTATAAGAAATTACTTGCTTATTAACATTATATCACATGTACTTACGAAAGAGTTGTAGTGACCTTAGGTGTCTGCATAGGAATAATAGCACCTCCCCTAATCTGTACATTGACATTTTCCAGAGGTAGGTCAAAGGTCATGAACTGACCAGGTGAGTCTACAAACAGGTGGGTGTAAAAATCATACCATCTGTCCTTGGGTAGGTAACCCTGTGTCTCAGTAATGCCCTAAAAAAAATGTTTTCTTTTTAGTGCAATTATAACCCCCTATATTTACAAAACAATCCAAAGTTTTAACAACCCTATGGTAACAGGGTTTTTAAAAAACAACATGGGAAAAGGAGATAATACTGGTAACCAGCATTTTCCCCTTTTCCGTATATGTTTTCAATCTGATCAACAAATAATTCACTGTCTGCTGTTTCCCTCAAGTTGGATAAGTCTGAAATTTTGTGGTCTGGTAAAAAACAAACTAATGATAACTCTAGGACCTTTTCCAAACAGATATTTTGTAAGAAATTCTAGTGATGAAAGCCTAGAAAATTGCTGCACTACTTATTATTTTAGCCATGCTTTGTGAAAAGGGGGCTTAATAAATCTCCGTGATCCATGATACCACGCAAGTCATCACATAATTGTGGATCCAAAGAATCCATTTCTCTGACAACCAACTGAATCATGAGGTACACTGGTCTTTTGACATGCACAAAATTGACCAAAAGCAAAAAGTTTTGGCCCAGGTCATACTGCACAGACTGTGCAGGCTGACCTAGGTCGATACTGTTTTGCAGATACATTAAGCCCCATTTTCACATAGCATGTCACATTTCTATTAGCGGAGTGCTCTAAGTTAAAGGTTACTACAAGGACAATGTATAAACAAAAATTCTATGGCTTCATACAATTATGAAGAACAAGAAAGATTTATGCAACCATCTATACTAATGAGGGCAAAATTCATCATGATGAAGAATCTATTAAGTATGTTTAGACTTTTACTTCTCATCTGTTAATCTGGTTATGAATTAGTTAACATTTTGTCTACATTTGGTACTGTGTCAATCCTGATATCACACTGTTTAGCCAAATATGTAACCAAATATGCACAATAGTGCTCAAAGAGAGACAACTTTATCAACTGGGAGTAATAAGTATCAGGCTTTTTCTTCTTCCTGAAAAGATCCTTTTCATCTATTTGTGGGGTACTCTGGTAAAAGTGGTAGCATCTCTGTGATGCATTATAACAAACAAGTCATCATGTAACTTTAATTCCATGAAATCCATTCTGTTTAACAACCAACTGAATAATGAGGTACATTGTCCTTTAACATGCAGAAATTTTACAAAAGGAAAAAGTTTTGACACAGGTCAGCCTGTGTGGATTGCGCAGGCTGACCTGGGTCAATACTTTTTGCAGATGCATTAGGACCCCTTTTCACACAGCATGGCTTATTTAGTCTGCAAACCAAAGATTGTTATTATGTATTGTTATGTAAAATTTACTTGCCTTAATATACACTGTGAAAAAAAATACATACATGTACACATGACCTTATGACAAAAAAATTTCATATGAATTGTATACCAAACAGTTCAAATAACTTTGAAAACACTGTGAAAAGATGGGAAAATGTTTGTAATCAACAATTTCTCCTTCTCCAGTCACAGAAAATTACCTTTATTTAAACCAGATTTAATTCATAATCCACAAACTCTTACAATCTGAACAAGTCTATAACTTGGTCAGCTGGTTTAACCCTTTACCAAACAATCCCTAGTTTTTACGACCCGCAGATAGAAGCCTTTTGAAAACATTGTGGGAAAAGGAGAAAATGCTGATAACCAGCATTTTCTCCTTTTCCCACAATGTTTTCCATCTTGCTCGAAAAAAATTTCAATTTTTGAGTTTCGTTTAATTTGTCGTCTGCAAGTGCTTTCAATTTGAACTTGTCTAAATTTTTGTTGTTTGGTAAAGAGTTAAGAGTTAAACCTTCCAGGTATAGAAAGAGGGAACATCTTATGAGCCCAACCACTGCTAGTATTCTTAAGACATTTCTTCTCACAATCTGTCATTCTTATAAATAACATACAATCATGAGAACACAACTTGACTATATAGGTCAAAAAATGATCATAGAGCAATGTAGGACAGTTACATGCATTATTTGCAATCCTGAATATATAGTAAATACCTGGTGTAGAGCTGGTGTGACAAGAAGTCCTGATCCCCACATGAACTGTTTGTTGATAGTGTAAGTTACATTGTTGATGCTCTCAGGGTATCTGGAATGGTATAAACAATATACAAATGAGCTGCGTTCTGGCAAAAGGAGGCTTAATGCATCTCTGTAATGCATGATATGAAGCAAGTTGTCACATATTTATGGATCCATAAAATCCATTTTGCCAAATAACTGACTAGATCTTGAGGTAGACTGGTCCTTTGAGATTAAGAAAACTGACCAATAGCAAAAAGTTTCAGCTCATGTCAGCCTGCGCAGTCGGCACAGGCTGACATGGGTCTAAACTTTTTGCAGATGCATTAATCCCCTTTTTCACAGAGCATGGCTCAAATATATTTGTTATGACTTAACACAGATGGTTTTGGAAGGCTTTATAAGGACATGACATAAAATGGCAAACAATATGACATACAGAAGAGGGACAATGAAAAATTCCCCATATGACAAGTTTTGTATTTTCTAAAATTGATACCACCTGTAGGCAGTTTGACTGTACAATTCTGTATTGCATCTGACACAGAGACTGGGCCAATTTAAAACTATGGCTGAAATGTAAAGCTTCTTGACAGAAGCCAATTACGTGACATAAAATTTGCAACTTTAATTCTAGTCTTACAATTAATTTTTCTGCCAGCAACGAGAGCTTTGAAAGGCAATACTGCTAACACACAATCAGGCTCATAATAATGTCCATACTTTTAGATGGTGCAAGTTCAATTTAAAGGGATTTTGACTCTCTGATTGTTTACTTTTGGCCAGGAGTGGGTCTTTAACCCTTTACCACACAATCCTGAGTTTCAATGACCCTGATGAATAAAACTTTTGAAAACATTGTGGGAAAAGAAGAAAATGCTGGTAACCAGCATTTTCTCCTTTACCCATAATGTCTTCTACTCTTTCAGACACAAATTCCATCATTTGAGCAATGTTTGATTCGTTGTCTGCAATTACTTTCAATTTATACCAGTCTAAAATTCTGTTATTTGTTAAATGGCTTATGAAGCAGGAGGTATAGTAACAATAAAAATTAAGTATATACTCACAAAAAGAACAATGGCATGATGAAAGGCATCCCATGTATATGGTATCCATACAACATGGTGTATAAATAGGGCAGTAAATAATATCTCAGTTCTAAGGCTTTTCTTATGATGTCTTTATGCTGTGTGTCAAATGCTCCAGGGTCTTGGTCCTGTAAATAAGCATGAGGACCATAAGAGACCTCTTCTAGTCACCTGATACATCTTTTTGTATTGTAAATAATTAAACCTTTTACCAAACAAGTGTGACCTCTAAAGAGCATGAAGAAAAGTTTTTGAAAACATTGTGGAAAAAGGAGCAAATGGCAGTAACCAGCATTTTCTCCTTTTATCACAATCTTTTCTACCCTAAGAAGGACGACTTTCATGTTTTGAAACATTTAATTTGTCATCTGCAAAAGCTTTCAATTTGGATGAGGCTAAAAATTTTGTTGTTTAATAAGGAGTTAAGTATGTATTTACCACACAGCAAAATTTTAGACTGGTCCAAATTGTAAGTATATAGAGACACCCAATAACATGTTTCTCAAATGGAAGTTTTGTTATCTGAAACTTTTGAAAACATTGTGGAAAAAGGAGAAAATGCTGGTCACCAGCATTTTCTCCTTTTTCTACAATGATTTTAAAAGCTCTTTCCATCAGGGTCATTAAAACCGCAGACTGCGTGGTAAAGAAGTTAATATCAAAGTTGCAACAGAAAGTAGAAACAGAGGTTGTCAGAAAATAATCAACTGTACTAGTCAGAGCATTCTTTGTATTGAAAGGTGTTTTAAGCCACTTTCAACATTATTTCAGTCATATCACGGCGGCATCTCACATATCCATGTTTTCCTGGATTTTACCAGCACTAGGCTAGGACACCGAGGTGTCTTGCCTACTGACACTCCCACGAAAAACCTAGTGGATCCAGTGTAGCTCAAACCAAGGGCCTCCAGGTTACAAGTCCTACACTACCCACGCAGGACCCCTGCATTGTTTGTAAACATACAGTTTTCTCACAAAATCCCTCAGACAACTGTGGCCTTATTAGCTTAATCTCACAAACTCACAAGATTAGATTATGCTTTGGTTTCTCAATAATGGAAAAAGACAAACATCAACAGGATATCAATGACCATCTCAACACAGTGTCATAAAGATTTGATAAAACTTTGGCTTCTTGATGGAAAAGAGACTTTATTACTTATTTGACACTGTGACCTAGTATTGACCAAAGATGTCTTGGTATCAAATTTGAACAAGAATGATGTAGGCAAACACTTTGACAAAGTTGCATAATGATTGTGTAGAGGCTGTTGCATCTGCTGACTCATCAAGATTTCTTAGTAATCTGACCTAGTTACCTAGTTATTAAGTGGCTTATTTGAAAAGGGAGGTACATGTAGCTAAGAATAAATTAAAAAGGGAGGTAGCTAACAATAAGAGCAAAAACATGTGTATTGTACCCTAAAGCCAATTTCATTATGGTTCCACATAAATGGGTAGAAGATTCCAAGCTGAAACCATCTGGCACACATCTCTGGGGTGGTATCCTTCGCAAACCCACAAATATCCACACCCCAGAATGGGATCCCGAATAATTGGAAGCTTAACATGCCTGAATTTGAAAAAAAATAAGATAAATATTAACTCTTTACCAAACAACACAGTTTTAGACCTGACCAACTTCAAAGAAACTGTCACCAGGGGGACTGTCC
Organism: Hippopus hippopus; assembly: GCA_946811185.2. Taxonomy (NCBI): domain Eukaryota; kingdom Metazoa; phylum Mollusca; class Bivalvia; order Cardiida; family Cardiidae; genus Hippopus; species Hippopus hippopus. The sequence continues at coordinate 3,835,266 of OX328096.1, read as the reverse complement.
TTAGAGCTGTAGAAACTTGTCTTTATAATGGTAGAAAACATTGTTGGAAAAGAATAAAATGCTGCATATCAGTATTTTCTCCTTTTCCCACAGTGATTACACTAGCCGTCTTACTCAGGGTTTCTGAACTTGAGAATCTGCAAAAAGTATCGACCCAAGTCAGATTGACACAGGCTGACCTTGGCAGAAACTTTTTGCTGTTTGTCAATTTTCTGGATGTCAAAGGACCAGACTACCTCAAGATTCTGTCAGTTGTTAGACAAAAGAATTTTATGGATCAATAGCTACATGTATGTGATGACCTGGTTGGTAAATATGCATCATGGAGATGCATTAAGCCCCCTTTTGCCAGAGTACCTCTGAAATAAATCATAGGTTTAACCTTTGTACTTATCTCAAACACATCCAAAGGCACTCTGGTTTATCTGATCTTAACCTAAACTGTTATAATGCATGACACACACAGGAAGAATATTTATGATGAGTGAAAAAGTTGCGAGTGAAAATATGGCCTCTCCTATTTGCGAGATGAAAGAAATTTCCATCACACACTGAAAAAATAAATCACCCTATTTCTTTTATGCTCTTCACTTTAACTTTATCTTTTCACATCTGATTTTTGCTCTTCGTGAAAAGTATGTGTGTTTTCAAATTAGATAGATCTATTCAATTTAGTTGGATATTAACTAGCTGTAATAATGACATGATTTCCTATGATATAGCATACAATCTAATAGTCAAACTGACACACCTGATATACTTTTATTGAGCTGACCCCATTCAGAATTGCAGTCTCCTGACCAGTGTCCCGCATGAACCCCAGTTCCAGCATAGGACGATCTTGTTATGGCAAAACTTCTTTTCCCAATAACTGTGTCCAGTGTCCTGAAATAAGACCAGTGTGAAAGATCACTCTTTGCCGAATAGTCTAATGCTTTAAAGACACCAACGAAGAAGGCTATTAAAAACACTGTGGGAAAAGGAGAAAATGCTGGTAACCAGCATTTTCTCGTTTTTCCCACAGTGTTTTCTACATTTATAAAGGCTAATCCCATCACTGGAGCCATGTTTACCGGTAATTTGACGTTTGCAAGTACTTTTAATTTGGGCAAGTCTATGATTTTGCTGTTAGGTAAAGACTAACTGACTTGAGGATATGAAATCCTAAGAGCCGATCAGACAAACCCCTTTCATTGGTTCCTCTGATAAAGTTAAGATTTTCCAGTATCACTGATTAGTGTAAAAGTGACATTTCGCTAGTTACCAAATACTGATCTTACATGTGTTTTAATTTCCACCAAAAATCTCCACTTTTACTTTGACAAAACATGGCAGAATTAGTTTAGTTTAAACATATCTATTTTACATAGACTGAGAGAAAAGTTCTTCAAATTTATACTAATCTATCTTGATTCTGCTTCCTGGAAACTACACAAATACTTGCGCCAAATATACTGTCCAATGAACAGTATCAAAGTTGACACCCGCTTCCAGGTATCGAACTGGGGATCTTATGGTTATGAGGCCAATGCTTTACCTCACGACCATGGACCGCACTCGACACAACTCGACTGATTCCGTACCTACACCTAACCTCGTCGTAGCATATTGTAGTAATAGCTAGAGAACTAGAAAGAACTTAGAGAGAATGTAATGAAAATTGTGGCATATCTTTTCCAGAATCGTTTTAGTTTCGTAACAAATCACTGAAGCTCGTAACAAAACGTACTGAGAGTGTAAGAAATCGTGGGGAAGGAAAATCAATACAGTAAATCATGCAGTTTAGCAATACATTTCAATGTTGACCAAAATCAACTACAATGGACCATCAAGGTCTGATGCGCCACGTTAAGATCTTTGTACTACCTTTTACTACAATTTCCCTGATCTACCATGTTCTTTCAAGATCAAGACTAAATCGGTGTAATCATGGCAAAATTTTTGAGTCAAAAATTCTGTGATGATCCCTACGATCATCCCTATAGCATCAAGTTCCCTCAAGATCAACGTGACTCAATCCCACGACCACACATACTCACCATGCTTCTCTCAAATCGTGGGCATTGTGGCTAATGTAAACATAGCATAATCATCATATTCCCCTTTTTTCACAATGTTTTCTACTCTTGCAAGGATAAACACTACCAATTAGTCACTTTTGATTTTTCATCTGCACATTCTTTCAATTTTAAACAAGTCTAAAATTTTGTTTTCTGGTAAACATATAACTCTTTACCACACAAAAAATACTAAACTTGTCCAAGTTGAGAGCATTAAATTGGAGATGACAAATTGACTGTAGCTCAATTCTCTGTTTTATAGGGTAGAAAACTTTGTGGGAAAAGGAGAAAATGCTGGTAACACACAATGTTTTCAAAAGCCTCCTTTTTCAGGGTCGATAAAACTCTGGATTGTGTGGTAACTGGTTAAACTAGGTGTAACTAAACACTTACTTTTTTGCCACTATAGACTCACTGTGACCATACAAACTGTGTACATTATAGTGGGTGGAGAGATATTGTCTGGCTGAGACACACACAGTTTCTGCCCTCAGTATGCCTTGTTTGATACCTGGATAATAAAAATACAAGCGGGGTTTGAATTTCATTTTTTATCCACTGGCAAATTTTAGCAAGTGGCTTTTTTCATCCCATTGACAACGATGCTCCTTTGGCCTTCTTTTTATTGGAGGTGGACACAAATTTTGTTAAAAAAAAAAAAATCCAGAAAGACTCAGGTCTAATCTTTTCTGACATGATGATCGATGTATGTTTTACCTGCAGTCTCTAGTCGATTACATGGATCATGGTATTTCAGACACTTTATATTCACTAGATAGGAGCCGAGAACCAGTTTGCATTTTATCCAAATAAACTGGCAGCCTGTTATTGATCTTCGTATCAGAAGGTTACATGAGATACAACAGGTACTAGTTAATTTTTCTGGATTCCCCAGAAAATTATTTCTAGACATCTAGAATTTTCTCTGTGCAACAAGACCACTGTTTATCTAGAATGAAAAGAATTACTTTTTACTGTATTCATGTATAAAAATTAGTTCATTCAGGCCACTGACCTTCAATAATTTGCACTTGCATTCTGTTCAAGTGCTTAAAATTTCAGTTTGCATTTTTAAGTTCTGACTCGCATTTTATGAGTAAGTATATAGGAATTCTGAACTCTGACAAGTACAGTCAACCTTGTATAAGTTGTCACACGTATTAGCCCTTTGCCACAAAATCCCAGGTTTTAACAACCTCAAGAAAGAGGCCTTTTGAAAACATTGTAGGAAAGGGAGAAAATGCTGGTAACCAGCATTGTCTCCTTTTCCCACAATGTTTTCTACAACCCCCCCCCATCCGGAAAAAAAAAAGTTTTTGAGTCACATTTAAATATTTGTCTGCAAATGATTTTATCTTCTTAAATTTTATAGCTCTTTACCAAATGACACAATTTTAGACTACTTCATTTTGACAGGATATTCAGATGAAAAACTATAGTATATGGCTAAAAATGTGGTTTAGTATGTTTGTTTCTGTGGTGCTTAATTATGCCATTCTCAGTGTATTTTCAGTAATATTGCAGCAAGCCAGTGCACCTATTCATGCTTTTCTAGAGTTTGTTTCACCATTACTCAGTACAATACTTTTACCAAGCCACTGGCTGCTTTCCCACATAAGTATGATCATCAAAGCAATGATCAGTGTTGAGAGAAGAATGAATGCTGTGACAGTGAATACAACAAAGAAATTTGCGGGCTAGGAATTCAAAGCAAAGACCCCTCAATTTCCAGCCATGTTGCTAAGCAATTGGATTTGTCTTTGGCTAGCAGCATTTTCTTTTTTCCACACCATCTTATCAAACACCTTTTTTCCCAGGTTCTTTGAAACATGGGACTGTTTGGTAAAGGGTTAAAAGCCTTTTGAAAATATTGTGAGAAAAGGAGAAAATGCTGGTAACCAGCATTTTCTCCTTTTCCCACAATGTTTTCTATCCTTTCAGAAACAAATGTCATAATTAGTGCTTTGCTTTATTTGTTGTCTGCAAATGCTTCTAAATTGGACCGGTCTAAAATTATGTTGTTTGGTAAAGAGTTAAGCAGCCACCTCCACAAAACAACCTAAATTTCATGTTTGCAAACCTGAGTTTTTACTGTGAAAGTCCCTGTATAAATCAGCCACCTGCCTTTAGAGACCAGTGTTGTTTTGTTCCTCTGGATTGCTGCCTAACCCTTTACCACACAATTCTGAGTTTTAGACCCTGTGCATTACTACCAGAGCTAAAACACTTGACCCCTGCTTTTGATGGCTTCAAAAACATTGTGGAAAAGGAGAACTGCTTGTGACCAATGAATAAATTACACAAATTACAGGAGAAAAAAACTGCAGCACTGAATGCAGGTCCCTACGTTACGCTGTGGTTGCTTGATTTTCAGTGAAAATTCAAAATCAAAAAAAGTGCATAACTGTGTCAAAAATACTTAAATGAATACCTAGCATTGTTGTATGGCTTCCCCTTTTGATAGTGTACAATTTGTCCAAGTAAATATCTTCAGTAATAACAGAAGATGTCAATTTTTTGATAATTTCAATGTTTTTGCATACTGAAGCAGACGTCCCAGGCCTACGACAAGACCTCATTTTTTTCTTTGAGAAAAGCCATGCCAACAAAAGGGCAATGATAGCCCCGTATCACTATCATGGCTAATAACATTTGAGCCATGAGCCTTTTACCTCACAGTCATTAATCCTTTACAACACAATCTCGGCTTTTGACAACCTTGGGAAAGAAGCCATTTGAAAACATTGTGGGAAAAGGATGGGAAAAGGTAACCAGTATTTTCTTCTTTTCCCACAGTGTTTTCTATCCTTTCAGACACAAATTTTATAATCAGTGCTACGCTTTATTAGTCGTCTGCAAATGCTTCCAAATTGGACCAATCTAAAATTATGTCATTTGGTAAAGAGATAAGCAGCCACCCCCACAAAACAACAGAAATTCATGCTTGCAAACCTGAGGTTTTAATGTTGTAGTACCTGTATAAATCAGCCACCTGCCTTGAGAGAACAGTGCTGGTTATCAATTGAGCCACCTTCAATTTGTGATCTGCACTTTCTTTGAATTTGATTTATTTTGTCCATTGGACTCGTCCAAACTGGTAATTAATTAAAGGGTTAGTAAAATACAGATCAACCTACCTGTTGGAACAAAGGGTGGATTCTCTAAAGTGTTATTTGGACAACCTTCAACACTACCATTTACAAAATTGGATGGTTCATTCATATCCTGAAAAAATCCAAAGAGGGAACAAGAAATATCTTTAAAAAAGATAGACGGTGTAAGTTTGCCAGCAAATAGGCAGGGCCCTCACAATAAACATGTCTACATCTTTGACCAATCACAATTTTCTATTTATTCATTTGTTATCAGTACCAAAAAGTAGGCCAAAAGACAGCACATAGAACGGAGAAAGTTTCAATCATGCTGAACAGAAATTGAAACCGAAACCAATATGTGGTATAATAGTTGCCAAAATTTCATTTCAAACACAAGTCATTTTGGCAAACCTCAGGTGGTCCGTTGATCAAATTTAGGATAGATATAGTATGGAATTGGCTGAGTGGTCATTCTGACCTCCGGCATAGCAAACAACAACTGATATCCTTTCAGGTTCTCTGAATGTTGATTGAAAAAAAAAAAGTATTGAACTTGGAAATACATATTTTGCTGTTTCATGCATACAAATTAACATTTATCATAGGTCAGAACCCCACCCGCAATAAATGAAAAAATTCATTTGTGGTCTGACCTGACAACACACTTTTTTCTGGAATAGCCCTTACAATAATGTAAAGAATGGTTAGTGAATACAGACCCAAAATACTTACAATAAGATGCCCATCATATGGTACTAAATCATGGAAGGTTTTGGCATGTCTCGTCCAGTAAGATGAAGTATTTGGGTTTGTGAAGTCTATATATACAACATTGCCTGGCCAGCCCTGTAAAAAAACTAGAACTGTCACAAAGCGGACAAATAACCCCCACCAGCACCTTGTCACTGAAGCAGCAGAAGCGGAGAATGGAAATAACTTTCAAAACAAAGTTCACCTGTGATCTTGACTTTCGACCCATATGATCCAAAAACAATTGGGCACCTCCTTGGATCATGGACATCACTTGCATAAAGTTTCATCGTCCTAAGTCAAACAGCTACTGAGTTAGAGCATGGAAAGGAATATAAAACAAAGTTCACCTGTGACCTTGACCTTTGACCCATGTGACCCCAAAACAATAGGGCAACTCCTTGTGTCATGAGCAACTTTTGTATAAAGTTGCAGGTCCTAGTTCAAATGGCTTTTGAGTTAGAGCACGGAAACGAAAAACTCTACAGATGGACGAATTGATGGACAGTCGGGCAGACAGACATGGTAAAACCAGTATAGCTCTCTTTACTTCATAGGTAGGGGGTATAATGATAGTCAAGTAATAGAAAAATCAGCATGTTTGTTTCATTTTGTAACTTCTTGCAGATAACTGTTTTTATCTGTCTTGCAGCAGCCTACTTTTGCACACACTGTGTCAAAACAAGAACTTGTTTGTAACATTCTATTTCTTCTTTTGGCCACAACCTTCTGACTTATTTTCAAGTAAACTTTCATGTATTCCTGTGATTATTCATATAATCATGTACTAAACCTTCAGCATTTTCTCTTTATTTTCACAATTTTTTCTACCCTATTAGAAAGCTAGCTCATTTATGCCTATCTCAAATGTATTATCTGCATATGCTTTGAATATAGAGGGAGTCTAAATGAAGTTGTTTTTGGAAAAGGTTGAATAAATCTAAGGGGAGTATAGACCTGAAGCAAACAGTACACGTACCAATCCAACTATATTACTAGTTCCATTTGGTGTTTTGATGAAGATGTTTGAGGCCAGTCCATCAAAATACGGTGAATAGGTTCCCGCAGTCTGGTTAATGCTGATAAAAGGATCCTGTCAACGTTGAACATAAAATAAGTCATGCTCTGCGAAAAAGGGGCTTAAGGCATCTGCAAAATGTATCGACCCAGGTCAGCCTGCGCAATCTGCGCAGGCTGACCTAGGTCAAAACTTTTTGCTATTGGTCATATTTCTGCAAGTAAAAGGACCAGTCTAACTCATGATTCAGTTGGTTGTTAGACAAAATGGATTTTATACATCTATACTTACATGATGACTTGTTTATTGTAATGCATCACAAAAATGTATTAAAACCCTTTTTGCCAGAGCATGGCTCAAATAGAATGCACAATGATGTGGCATAAATTGCAGAACTTACAAGCGACTTTCACTTTACATACTATATAAATATACAAAGTAGTTTCAAACCAACCATAAATAAGCTCAGATGAAACAATGTTGAAATATTAAATGAAAAAAACTTTTACTTCAGGTTATCTAGAGAATATCTTGTGAAAAAGAACAACAGTTACTGCTTGTTTATCTTTTAACAAATGGCCTGCAACACGGGAAAAGGGGCATTCGGACATTTGCGTAAAATGTTGTCTTGGATCAGCCTGCGCAATCCGTGCAGGCTAATCCGAAACGACACTTTCCGTTTTTATGTAGTTTTCTGTTTTGCGCATATCTACTGAAGGACAAAAACTAATGTAGTCGTAAAGTGCCGTCTCGGATTAGCCTGCGCTGACTGCACAGGCTGATCCAAGACGACACTTTACGCAAATGTCCGAATGCCCCTTTTCATGTGTTGCAAGCCAAATAATCTTGGGTTTAACTGTTTACCAAATGACAAAACTTTGAGCCAGCCTGAATTAAAAGCATTTGCAGATGACAAATTTTATGTCACTCAAAACTTGAATTTCGTGTCTTCAAGGGTAGAAAAAAGCATTTTCTCCTTTTCCCACAGTCTTTCCAAAAAGCACTAAACAAGTGTTGATACATACGACTAACATGTTGAAATGCTGACCATGGTCATGTAAATCTTTGACCACATCTAACAATCCTTTCCAGATACCCTTGGAGTCATACGTCCAGTCTAACTGGGACCTCATGGCATCAGAGTCCACCCATTGGCTGTCCTGAAAAAAAAGGTTGGTTTACAAGTAAATACAAGCCTACTTTTTTACCTTACATTCTTTAACTGCTGCCTCTTTTGGTCAGATTTTTTTAACCCCTAACCTGCTGGATAAGTGAAATGAAACTTTCAAGCCAATAGTTAGAACCCAAATTTTGCCATTTCATACGTATTTTTTGGGGGGAATATATCTCCTTATTGGACACTGTAGATCTAAGATCAAACTGCACATCCTGTGCAGTCTGATTTTGATCTACACTGTCTATCAAAGGTCCTTTAGTCACACTGATCAGCCTAAGGGTTAATTTTGTTTTGGTTTTCGAATTCGGTCTGTATTTGTAACCTACCTACCTTTTGGCAATTGTATTCTTAACTCATTACCTACTGACATTGTGAAACCCGAAGTTCATGCACATTACTTCTGATGATACTGAAAAAAAGGTTGGCTTACAAGCAAGTACAACCATAATTTTTTAATCTGATATTCATTTCCTGTTACCTCATTTGGTCTGTTTTGTTTTTCTTTTGTTTTGGGTCTCAAATTCGGTCTGTAATTTTAAACGGCTTTCTGTTTAGCAATTTTTTTTTAACTCAATAGAAATTGAAATTGTAAAACCAATAGTTAAAAGCATGCAGTTGACTTCTGACCATATACTGAGGGCAGCTCTAAGTGCATTTGTTGAAAATATAGATTCAGTTTAACTCTATACCAAATGACAGAATCTTAGACTTACCTGATTTGAAAGCATTTCCAAAGAATAAAATAGATGTGGTTAAAAAACTCAAATTTGTTTAAGGAAGGGTAGAAAACAATGTGAGTAAAGGAGCAAAGTCTGGTATTTTCTCCTTTTCCCATATTGTTTTTAAAAGCCTTTTTAGTCAGTGGCGTTAAAACATGGGATCATGTAGTAAAGGGTTTAACATTTTAAGACAAATCTCTTCATTTGTATCACATTCAATGTGTTGTCTGTAAATGCTTTCAATTTGGACAAGTCTTTTGGGTTGTCCAGGACAGATTCTTTAACCCTGGGAAAGAAGCCTTTTGAAAACATTGTGGGAAAAGGAGAAAATGCTGGTAAACAGCATTTTCTCCTCTTCCCACAATGTTTTTGATCCTATCAAAGAAAAATTGCACCATTTAAGCTACACTGAAATTGATGTCTGCAAATGCTTTCAATTTGGACAAGGCTAAAATTTTGTCTTCTGGTAAAGGGTTGAAATGTAAAAAACATTGTGTAGTTACGTGTTTGTTCCCTTTCTGTACAATGTTTTCAATGCTTCCAGTTCTAAAGCATTAACCCATGACAAACTTAATTTGGCTTAAATGATGGAGTTTACCTGTGAAAGGGTAGAAAAGATTGAGAGAAATAGAAAAAATCCTAGTCACCAGCATTTTTTCTTTCTCCAAAAATTTTTTATAAAGCTTTCTTCCCCATGGTTGTTTAAATTTGGTATTGTTTGGTATAGAGTTAGACAGGATTTGTAAATAATAGAAAAGATTGTGGGAAATGGAGAAAATGCTAGTCATCAGCATTTTTTCTTTCTCTCACAATTTTTTCAAAAGGCCTCTTCCTCATTGTCGTTTAAATTTTGGATTGTTTTGTAAAGGGTTAAATACGCTGTTTAAATAGTAGAAAAAATTGTGAGAAATTGAGAAAATGCTAGGTACCAGCATTTTCTCTTTCTCCAACAATGTTTTCAAAACCCTTCTTCCTCAGGGTCGATTGAATTTGGGATTTTTTGGTTTACGGTTAAACAGGTTATGTAGATAGCAGACAGAATTTGAACTTTGACTTTGAAGACAAAGATGACTTACATAATACATTCTGGCGTCTCTGTTTCTTTTTATGACCTTCTTCAATATCTTTGTTCCTCCATATCCATGTCTACTCAGATGAAATCCAAGTGACCAATACGGTGGCATGAAGGGTCGTCCAATAAGTTCTGTGTACTGTTCAACAACATTTACGGGTGAAGGGCCGGTAAAGATGTAGAAATCTAGAATACCTCCAATAGTTCTGTATGTAAGTTCTGGTGAAGGCTGAATCTCTATTTCTAGAAACAAACAAAGAATAAAAGGTGCAAGCTCAATATTTCAAAATTATAAAGGTCATGGTCTTACCAGCACCTTTACATGAAACAACATTAATATCAATCTTTAATTCAGTTCTTGCTCTAAAAACAGATACAAAACGTTCTTTTTTAATTACAAAGTTTAAATGTATGTAAGTTCAGCTACAAAATATACATTTTATCAACATTTTAAACCTCAAATTTTATAGCAAAACAAAACTTTATTTCTTTCTTCTAACTGGGATAGTCTAAATTTCTTGTTTTTCTTCCTTTTCTCAGAGTCATGTTCATCCCTCTCTCTCTCTTTTTCTCTCTCTCTCTCAACTGCTTTGCTTATTTTTATCTCTTACCAGTATTCGCCTTTTTTTCCCACACAGGGACACTGCAGTATAAAGTATACTCTTTACAATGCAACAAAATTTTAGATTTTACCAGCATTTTCTCTCTTTTCCACATTGTTTTTAAAAGACTTTTTCTTCAAGGTTGTTAAAACATGTGATTGTTCGGTAAAGGGATAAGTAAACTCACCCATAGCATTACTATTCAATAGGAACACTCCATGTGCATTGTTGTCCGACTCTGTATTTAGATAAAACGGATGGACACCATATAGGTTCACATCTTTCTGTAAAACATAAAAAAAACCCTCATACATCAGCCATGCTCTGGGAAAATGGTGTTTCATGCTTCTCCATGAGGTAGTCATCATACATTATGAATCCATACAAATCCATTTTATATCTTCAGGTAGAATACTCCTTGGATATGCAGAAAAGTGACAAATAGCACAAAGTATCAACCAAGGTCAGTCTGCACGAACTGCGCAGGCTGACCTTGGTCGAAACTTTTTGCAGATTCATTAAACCCCCTTTTCAATGAGCATAGCTCATATGTCAATGACTCTTCAAGAAGCAGAAAAAACTTCTTATTACTTTTCCTCAAGAAATTATCCCATACTATGACAAAATGAAAATGTGGGTGTTTCCCAATCTTGATTGTTTTTATTTTATCTTTTTCCACAACCTGTCTTCTTCATCTAAAACAGAGCAATCTTACAGGCAAAAAACATAAATAGTAATAAAAACAAAATGCCATCTGTAAAGAGTAATAATAGCACATCTCTCACATGAACATAAAATCAAACTTGTTCTGTTCTAAATTTCCTTCTACTACTTTATCAACAGACTAGGTCACATGATGGCATGTACTGTACATCCAAGATAAGACTGCATGCTGTACATGGTCTGATCTTGATCATCTCTATGAAAGCAGCTTAAATATTTTTTAAGTCGCTTTGACCCTTTCACAAATAATTCCATGTTTAACCCTTCACCAAATATCAAACTCCAGACTCTTCTAAATTGAAAGCAATTGCAGTCAACAAAGTGCAAAGTAATATAATGAAATGAAATTCTTTGACAGGGTAGATAACAGCCTTAAAAAAGGAGAAATTTCTGGTTACTAGCATTTTCTCCTGTTCTCAAAGTGTTTTCAAAAACCCTCTCCTTAAGGTTTGTTAAAACTTAGGATTGTGTGGTAAAGGGTTAAACAACCTCAATCAAAGAGGATTTTGATAACATAGTGGGAAATGAAGAAAAAGTATTTTCTCATTTTTCCACAATGCTTTCTACCCATAAAAAGTGAAATCCTGTTGTTTGTTATCTATACATATGGTTAACAGTTGAAGATAAAAAAAAATTGATAATCAGAAATGAAAAGAGAAAACTTACAGCTTGGGGATCTGGGCTAGGTGGCAAGTCTCTCGCCCAAAGAACTTTCTTTGTCCAGTTGGTATTTAATAAGAAATCATCCATATGTTCTCCTAGACCATACAAATATGATGTACTGAGTTTAGTGCCCACCTGTATAAACTGGTCAGAAAATATCAGTGGGGCTGCATCCTTTGTGCTGAACCTGTCAAAAGGAAACTAAACCTAAATAAATCTGTATGAAAGAAATTTACTTCTTTATCAAAAAACACTACAGTCAAAAGGAAGCCATGAATTTGCAATTACATGTATCTCTGAGTTATACTAGAATGAAAATGTCCATTGTGTTTATTCAGCACTTTCATTCTTTACCAAACAACAAAAATTCGGACTAGACCAAATTGAAAAGAGTTTCAGACAACAAAACAAATGTAGATCAAGTGATGATTTCTGTCTTTGATAGGGTAGAAATAACAGTGGGTTTAAATCATGAAATTTGTCTTTGAAACTGTGAAGAAAAAACTGGAAAAAGAGCAAAATGCTGGTTAACTTCTTCCTCTAGGTCCTTAAAACTCGGGCAGCTGCAAAAATTAAACAAGCAATTTCGTTGAAATGATATCCCCCGCCAAAAAAGACCTTTTTTGATACAAACATATTAGAGGTATTGTGTGTTGCATGAACATGTGGCCTTTTTGTTAATGGTCCATGATAAATTACACATTAAGTCCCCTTTTTCCATGGCACAGCATTTCATTAAATGAAAAATATATAAGCGGTCCATAATGAGATAATACATTAAGTCCCTTTTTACCGTAACATGGCATTTCATTAAATGAAAACAAATGATGAAAATATACATCAAGCCCCCTTTTTTCATGACACGTCATTATATATAAAAGAAAATTGTATCAACGGACTATCCTAAGAAAGACATGCATGAAGTTTCATAAATGTTTGTCAAGGACTTTAGAAGATAGCTGTCCAGGTGGACGAATGGGCGAACTAACTGTTATTGGTCCATAATGAAATTATACATTTAGCCCCCTTTTTTCGTGACATGGCATTTCATGAAATAAAATCAAATAACTATTGTCTGTGGCTTAATAAAGATGAAGTTTAATTGCATTTTGTCCTGTAGTGAAAGAGATATTGGTCCATAATGAAAATATTTCTCAAGCCCCCTTTTTACATGACATGACATTTAAGGAACAAGAGCGGCAAATTGTCGCAAGATACGCCCATCCCACCGCCAGCTGTCGAGGGGGGATAATAATTGTAAAGGGCGGGTACAGGAAAATAGTAGTGCAGCAGAAATCGTGTAAGTGATTGAAATAGGCATGAATGTCTCCTCTAATGTTAAGGAAACATGCATATGTTTCAGGTCATTCCAACATGAAAAGACAAAGTTATACTGTAGAGAAGCATGAAAAGCTGTAAAAAAAAAATAAATAATGAATAGGGAATAATTCAAAAAGGGCATTAGGTAAGGTTACGGCTCCAGTGCATTGCACTTTTCGTAACTGCTACAAACATGTTTACCAAGTCTCAAGTCAATTTGACTTGAGGTGACAAAGTTCCGTTTCAGACAAGCAAGAAATACTATAAAAATGAAGATAAAAGTGGAATTACTCAAAATCCGCACTACGTAGAGTTATTGTTCTTGCCCACTGTACTCCGTAATATTGCAACAAACATGCATACCAAGTTTGAAGTCGTTCTGACTTGAGATGACAAAGTTATATTCCGGACAAGCACTAAATGCTGTAAAAATGATGATCAGAGGGAAATAACTCAAAGACAGCACAAGGTGGAGTTACAATTCTTGCACACTGCACTTCCAAATATTGCAACAAATAAGCATATCATATTTCAAATCATTCCTACTTAAGATGACAAAAATATGCTCTGGACAGGCAAGAAATGCTATAAAAATGAAGATCTAAGGGGGAATAACTCAAAATTTGTGCTAGGAAGAGTTATGGTCCTTGTGCACGGCACTCTGTATTTTTTCAACAATCATGCATACCAAATTTGAAGATGTTAAGACTGAAAATGACAAAGTTGTATTCCGGACAAAGCAGACAATGCTGTAACTAGAGGCGCTTGGGCGCCTGTATCGCTCCACAGGCCTGATATTTCTATAATGGCGAAAGGAAGTTTTTAACAATTATCATTCAATCCTGCATTTTAGCTCACTGAAGAAACAATTTGGTAGACACAACGCCATGACAATAGCTCGCTGGCCTTCGGCCAGTGGAGCTAACAACAATGAAATCCAATGAATAGTTTTAGAGAAGAAATTTTTCAAAGATTTTACTTTATACCATAAAAGGAAAATGAGTCTCCCATAAAAGCCATGTTTTTTGACAGATCTTTTTTTTTTTTAAGGAATTCTGTAAACCTGTATCTAAGGAACATTCCTGCAAAATAATAATGCTATCCAAATAGCGGTTTGGGAGGAGAAGATTTTTAAAGGTTTTTTACTTTGGTTGCCATGGCAACCAGAATTCTTCATGGAACACAATTATTTGAAGGAATTTGAAAGAGGACCACCAAAGGAACATTCCTGTGAAATTTGGTAAAAATCCAGTCAATAGTTTCTGAGGAGAAGTTTTTTAAAGAAAAAGTTTACGGACGCACGCACGGACGAACGGACGGACGGACGCACAACGGACACAACGCCATGACAATAGCTCTCTGGCCTTAGGCCAGTGGAGCTAAAAATGACCATCAAAGGGAAATAATTCAAAGACAGCACCAGATAGAGTTATGTTTCTTATGCAATGCACTCCATATTATGGCAACAAACACAAATACCAAGTTTCAAGTCAATCGGACTGGAGATGACAAAGTTATGCTCCGGACAAGCAGAAAATGCTGTAAAAATGACAATCAAAGGGAAATAACTCAAAGACTGCATGAGGTAGAGTTATGGTTCTTTCGCACTGCACTCAATATTATTGCAACAAACACAAATGCCAAGTTTCAATTCAATCGGACTGGAGATGACAAAGTTATGCTCCGGACATGCAGAAAATGCTGTAAAAATGAAGATCAAAGGGAAATAACTCAAAGACAGCACCTGGTAGAGTTATGTTTCTTTCGCACTGCACTCCGTATTATTGCAACAAACACAAATGCCAAGTTTCAAGTCAATCAGACTGGAGATGACAAAGTTACGCTCTGGACAAGCAGAAATTGCTTTAAAAATGAAGACCAAAAATTCACTCAACCGCGGAACTTAAAATCGCTCCCAGTCGGCCATTTTGTATCGAATCAAAAAAACAAAAAAAGAGTCTCGGTGGAATGGGTTATTGTACACACATATAAAGTTTCATGAAATTTCGTCCAATGGTATTGGAGATATTCACCCAGATGGACACACGGACGGACGGACGGACGGACAGACGGATGGAAGGACGGACAACGCTAAAACTATATCCTTCCGCCTTCGGCGGGGGATAACAAAGTGGGTGTTAAAATGCATTTAAGTTCCATCATTTAAAAGTATGGAAGTTATTGTACAGCTGGTCCAAGTGTTACTCACTGGCAGAGAATTTAACTTCAAAACCAGGTTAAAAGTTGCCAGCACACTTTGTCTTTTGTTTACTTTTTGCCTGATTTTAGGATTCTTTCTGCCAGCAAACTAACACTTGGACCAACCCCACAATAACAGATTGTCATCTTCACAATATTTTCAAAACTTTTAACCCTTTACCAAATGACAAAATTGTAGAGTGGTCCAAATTCAAAGTATTTGCAGGCAAAAGTTTTAATGCCATTTAAATGATGGAATTTGTTTTTGATGGGATAGAAAACATAGTGGGAAAAGGAGAAAATGCTGGTTACCAGCATTTTCTCCTTTTCCCACTATGTTTTCAAAAGCCCTCTTTGTTAAGGTCGTTAAAACTCAGGGTTGTGAGGTAAAGAGTTAAGTGGTATGCTTTAAATTTAAATGCATTTTAATACCTGCATTGTTTTTTGGCTGCCATTGGGCCTTTAAGGGTTAAATGACAAATTTCGTGTTGTGAGTAGCATTTGGCTTGTCATCTGCTAATGCTTTTAAAATTAGACAAAGCTAAAATTCTGTTGTCTGGTAAATGGTTAATAGTAAACAGGAAACTTACAGAACTTGTCCAGTAGATTTCCTTGTGACTGATATGTAGAATGGTCCACTACTGGGTACATCAATGTCATAGAAAGTGTCAATCTCGTACCACGGATTGGGATTGTCGGAAACAACCAGAGGCACCTCATATCTCGGGTTTTGGGGATCAAACACCTTTAAGGGAAGACACAATTATTTAATAATGATAAAATGTACATACTGGATATAGAGGAACTTACATGAGTAACTATGTATTATCAATTTTTTTCGAATGAGTAGATTAAAATTATATAACAAGAGCCTAGGTGAGTATCATACACATTTTAGTCAATGAGTTTGATAAAAATAGGGCCATTGAACCTAAAGCACTCACCTGAGTAAAGTCATCTAGGATAGATCTGAAGAGATCCTGGATGTGATTATGTAAACACATGAGTGTTAGTGACCTATATTTTGTCCAGTATATCATCAAGACAAAGATTCTGACCATTTTTGATGAGTATCTGGCTGAAATGTGGCCTCTAGACTACACAGAAGGTTTTTATTAAGATTTGGCCCAGTGACCTACTTTTTGACCCTACATGACCCAATTTCAAAATTATCCAAGATACTGTCAAGACAAACATTCTGACAAAGTTTCATGCATATCAGACTGAAAATATGGTCTCTAGAGTGCACACAAGGTTTTTCCAAGATTTTTTTTTAGTGACCTACTTTTTGACAGACATGACTCAATTTCAAACTTGTCCAATGTATCATCAAAACAAAATATTCTAACAAAGTTTCATGAGTATCAAGCCGAGAATGTGGCCTTCAGAGTGCAAACAAAGTTTTTATAAGATCTGACCAGGTGACCTACTTTTTGATGCAATGTGACCCAATGTCAAATTTGTCCCAGATATCATCAAGACAAACATTCTGACCAAGGTTCATTAGTGTTGTACCGAAAATGTGGCTTCTAGAGTGCACACATGGCAATTGTTGACTTCTGGATGATGCACGACTGATGACGGACAAAGCACAATCACAAAACAGTGATGGATTAAGAAACAGGTGAAAGAGGTTTAATGTCATAAAGATTTTTTCCAAGTCAGGGCTATAAATGTATCATTGGATACCTGCAGATATCAGACTCTTTACCAAAGAAATGCATGTTTTAACAACCTTATAGAAGAATGTTTCCAACTTTACTTTTAGTTTAACCCTTTACCACACAGTGACGACTTTTAACACCCCTGATCGAGAAGGCTTTTGAAAACATTGTGGGAAAAGGAGAAAATGCTGGTTACCAGCATTTTCTCCTTTTCCCACAATGTTTTCTACCCTATCAAAGAAAAATCATTTCATATGAGCCACATTGAAACTGCCATCTGCAAATGCTTTCAATTCAGACAGGTTTAAAATTTGTCGTGTGGTAAAGGGTTAAATACTTATTGTTCTGTGATGACTGGAACTTTGACAGTTATTGCCGTGCTTTTTAACTCTTTACCAAACAACAACATTTTGGACTTGTTCAAACCTGGAGCATTTGCAGACAACAAATTAGGTATGGCTGAAATGGTGAAAATTGTTTTTGAAAGGGTAGAAAATATTTTGGGTACAGGAGAAAATGCTGGCTACCAGCATTTTTTCCTTTTCCCACAACATTCTTAAAAGCCTTCTTCCTCAAGGACATTAAAACTCTGGATTTTGTTGTAAAGGGTTTATTAGTATGATTGAATTTTATACATAGAACTGATTACATTTGGCTATTATTGGGCTTCTAAAAAATTTTCAGTTGGAATCTTTGATCGGGCCAATGGCTGGTCTTCCGTTCAGGAACACTTACCAGAATGAAATTTTTTTACCTATATTGGCAAGTGCCTTTTCTGGCAATGCAGATCAAGATCAGACTGCACAAATTATACTAATAGGTTGTAGGTCCAAAATTATCCTTTATTGATTTCAGTATACCCCCAAAACACTCATTTCATGTGAGGTATACCGACCTTTATACGAAGCCTGTTTGGTGTTTCCATGGCTATGGAGACAGCTATATGTTTGATGTCGTTTGGCCAGCCGGATATGTTCATCTGCTCTAAATTGATCAGATATTGGGAACCAGACTTTGACAAGCTTTCTACTGTATAAAGCTGGTAACCTGTTGGGTAAAAGCATCTTGGTACCCCACTGAAAAAAAAAATCTTTTATATAATTACTTCTTACCTAAGCATGGAGCCCCTATGACTTAACCCTTTCCAAAACGATGTATGTCAGACCCCTCCAAATTTGAAACATCTGCAGACGACAAGTTCAATATTGGTAAACATGAGCTTTGGTTCAACGATGGGTAGGAAATACTGTTTGAAAAGGAGAAAATTTTGGTAACCAGCATTTTCTCCTTT
The DNA here is from genome assembly GCA_946811185.2 of Hippopus hippopus. NCBI lineage: Eukaryota > Metazoa > Mollusca > Bivalvia > Cardiida > Cardiidae > Hippopus > Hippopus hippopus. The sequence goes on along the minus strand of OX328096.1, from coordinate 3,816,913 downwards.
TCCCAAAATGTTTTCAAAAGCATTCCTGCCAAGGTTCGCAAAAAATCGGGATTGTGTGGTAAAGGGTCAAACTCTGTTACCACTGAATCATAATTGTTATCTTACGACCCTAGCTCTTTACCAGATGATAAAGTGAAAGACTTGTTCAAATTGAAAGTAATTGCAGAAGACATCTTAAATGTGTCCCAAATGATGATTTCTACCCTTGAAAGGATAGAAAACATTGTTCGAAAAGAAGAAAATGTTGTTTACCAGCATTTTTTCCCTTTTTCCATAATGGTTATTGTTTGGTAAAAGGTTAAGGAAAACAACTTTTGAAAAATCATGGGAAAAGGAGACCATGCTTGAAAACAGCATTTGTTTCCATTTTCATATATGTTTATCTTTTTGGTTCTAAATGCTTTCAAAATGGAAAAGTTCAGGAAACGTAGTTTATCACTTCTGAACAAAAAAACTTTACTTCGGAATTTAGAAGAACAATACATTTTAAACCATTCTGGATTTTAGACCTTATTTTAAGTCTGTACCACACAATAAATTTAAGATGGAAAGAAATTAAAAGTATTTTGCAGATGACAAACTCAATGTGGCTCCCATGATTGAATTTGTCCTCAAAACCATAGTGGGAGAAGGAGAAAATGTTAATTACCAAGGTGTCATTATCTAATATCTGTAAAAATAAAAGAAAAAACATGACAAATACCTTTTTGCTTCTGTCTGATCCCAGCAACAGCCTTTTGCTGTACATTCTTTAGCACTGACATTGTCCGATTGTGGCCAGCAATTATGTCTCAGAGTAACTAAATCAGGATTGCAGCTTTTACAGTTAAAAACCTGGAGGATCAAAAAAAAAAAGTTACTGTATACATGGATATATACGTGTGCCAAAAAAATTGAAAATTACGAATTACAGACATTTTGGGTATGGAAATGTTTGCGAATTCAAGACACTCATGATTTGTTGGTATACTTGTAGTAAAATATGCGAACAGAAAAGCTTGCAAGTTTTTCCAATTCGCACAATCGCAAAAATTTCCCTATCGCAGAAATTTCCACATGTACAGTATCTCCTACAGAGCAATGTAAATGAGCCATGCTCTAATAAAGAGGGCTTTAATATATCTCTGTCATGTATAAAACCAAGCAAGCACTAATATAATTATTGATCCATTAAAATCCACTTTGTTTAGCAACCAACTGAATAACAAGGTAGAATGGTCCTTGGATATGCAAAAAATTTGCCAATGGCAAAAAGTTTCGACCAATGTCAGCCTGTGCTGAGCAACAAGTTTTTTTACTCCTCCAGATTGAAAGCAATTAAAATTGAAAGATAAAATGTTGCTGAAAATTGATTGATTTGTCCATGACAGGGTAGAAAGCATAAAAAAAAATAATGTGGAAAAACAGAAAATTTAATGCCCAACTATGTTTTCAAAAGCCTTCTTTCTTACGGTCATTTAAACCAGCATTTTCTCCTTTTCCCACATTGTTGTCAAAAGACTTCTCTTTGGGGGGTCGTTAAAAGTCAGGATTGTGTGGTAAAGCGTTAAACGGGATTATTTGGTGAAGGGTCAACTTTAATATGGCTTGACACCTCAAGCTAAACCGAAAATTTTAAAGTCAAACACCGAACTAAAACTGACTTAACTACTCCGCTCAGGTTGGTCAATCATCTTTTGTACAAGATTTGTCCCTCAAGGCAGTGATTTTGTTAACTCTTGACCACACAACAAACATTTTCGACTGGTTCAATTGAAAACATTTGCAGATGACAAAATAATTGTGAATTGAAAAATTTATTTTGTTTTGGGAAGGGTAGAAAACATTGTGGGAAATGGAGAAAATGCTGGTTACCAGCATTTTCTCCTTTTCCCATAATGTTTTCAAAAGGTTTCTTTCACGGGGTCGTTAAAAGTCTGGATTGCGTAATAAAGGGTTAAACTGTTTAATACACAATTCCTTGTATTAACATGGAAAAAGCACCTTTCAAAACACTGTGGGTAGAGAAGAAAATGCTGGTAACGAGCATTTTATTACTTTCCAACTATGTTTACCATCTTATTAAGATCTACGGCCCCAAACTCTCATATTAAAAGACAGAAGCTGCCGAGACTGGCCGAATAGCCTTTACGAAAGCGTCGATGTTACATGCTATTTACCATTGAGTTAGTGAGTCTACAGCCCCTAACTCTCATAATAAAAGACGGAAGCTGCCGAGATTGGCTGAATAGCCTTTGCAAAACGTCAAAATTACATGATATTTTTAAATGAGTTAGGGGTCATAATCCTTAAAGAGAGAGACCTTAATTTGAGCCAAAAATAATTTATTGTCTGTAAATGTGTTCAATTCCTACAAGTCTGAAATTTCATTGGGTTGTAAAGAGTTAATTGGTCAGCCATTTTAAGCCGTATTTTTGTAACATAATTATGTCAAAATTTTAGATCTGTTCAAATTGAAGGCATTTGCAGACAAGTATTATATGCTGCTGAAATAATGGGACACATTTCTCAAAAGGTGGAATGCATTGTGGGAAAAGTAGAAAAAAATTTGATCTTAATCTACACAAGCAGCAATGGCAATTACAGCTGTGAAATGTGCTAAAATTTTTAAATTCAATTTAGCATCTGCGCAAAATTTAAGCACAAGAGCTTGGGACAAACCTGCAAAATGCATGACTCTTGATTAATTGTACGGTGTTTAACGCTGTTTTCAACATTATTTCAGTTATATCACGGTGGCCAGTGCACCTAACCATGCTTTCCTGTATTTCCTTTTACCAATACTCCAACAAGATTCTTTCCAAGCCACTGGCTGCTTTCGCACATAGTCATCGTGGAAACAATGACCAGGGGTGAGAGAGGAATGAATCCTGCCACAATGATTATCATCAATTCTCTGAAAGAAATTGGCCGAGCCGGGGATCTAATCACCGACCTCATGTTCTCAAGTCCTATATGCTACCGAGGCTCAGCGCATGACCCTTTACAAACTCCTTCAGGACAATAATAAAATGTTATAAATGTTAGTCTAGGACGTAAAATGTTTCCTTTTTTTTTTTTGCTAGAATTTATAAAAATGTTGGTACTAAAATCAATTCACCATCAATGTAAGATTTAAGCGCAAGAGGTTGGGACAAACTTGCATAATCCATGACACTTGACAAACCTCTGTGGAAACACAATAATAAAATGTCATAAATGTTAGCCTAGGACAGAAACTTCTTTTTTTCGCAGGAATTTATAAAAATTTTGGTACTAAATTCAATTCAGCATCAGTTTATGATTCAGGCACTAGAGCTTGGGACAAACTTGCATAATCCATAACACTTGACAAGCATATCGGTAAATTGTACCAAACAGTCATGACTGTGTTTTATAGATCAGAAAAAAAGAATTTCCCAAAAACATTTTGGAAAAAGGAGAAAATGCTAGTAACAAGTATTTTCTTCTTTCTCAAAATGTTATGTACCTAATGAGACAAATGTAATTTTCTCTCATTGAGCCACATTTATCGCTTAAGCATACAACAAAATTTAACCCTTGTCCAAATTGAAAGCATTTGGGGACAACAAAGTAAATGTGACTGTAAAATTTAAATTTCCTTTGGGAAGGGTAGAAAACATAGTGATAAAGGAGAAAATGCAGGTTACCAGCATTTTCACTTTTTCCCACTATGTTTTCAAAAATCCTATTGTTAAGGGTCGTTAAAACTTGGAATTGTGTGGTAAAGGGTTAGTATGTTGTCCACAAAATTAATGCTCTCCATTTGGACAAGTCCAAAATTTTGTCATTTGGTAAAAGGGAAATGCCAGACAGCTTTATACTAGCACTTGGGCTGACACCACCAATGATGAAATTCAAGACTTGATAGATTTAACCCTTGACAATACAACCTAGACAAAGTTTATAAGGCCCTGCATATTTTTTTTCCTTTACTCATGATGCTTTTTACCATTTTAAGAGAAGAAAAAAAATCCATCATTTGAACAACATTTGTTTTTTTGTATGCAAGTTCTTCAATGTAGACAACTGAAAAGGTCTGTAAGAAGAAAAGGGTTTTTCAAGCTAAAAAAGGGAAAGGGTTGTCCTAGAATCTGGGTAGAAATTTATATAAGCTACTCTGTGTGGTATACTCACTATGGACCAACGTACAGTCTCGCAAATAGGAAGCTTGTGTCACTGTACGCCCAAAATCAGTTAGCTGAGGTAAACAAATATCATAAAACAGGCTGGTACGTTAATTCTAGCAAGCAGTTTCTTATGAGGTTATACCATTTGCGAGGTAACAGGTTTTTCTACCAACCTTTACTGCAATTTGGAACGTGAACCATGCGCTTTTTGCACAGGAAAGCCGCATCACCAATTTCTGCCGTTTACGGTTGCCGTGATGGCTAAACTTTTGCTTATTATTTTTCATGGAAGATCTGTAACCATTTTCTGATTATGCACACAGGTAAAGAAATTATTCAACTTCATGTTTACATGTTCATAAGAGTATTCAGCACTATTCACATGGAAATAATTCAATTTTTCTTGAGGTACTATCAAAAGGTTCACTGTACAATCAGTTGCCAACCGGCGTTTTCGCACTGTTCAGTTAGCTGTGATTTTCTGAACAGGCATATAACGAGATATTTGTACAGTATTGACATTATTATTTTATGTATTGATCAAGTACGGAAGATAAGTTTCATTTCAGATTAAGGAGTGTCGTAAGAAGGGGCAAAGAATGTGGGGATGGGGTTCTTTAAGTGGCTTGGGGTTGAGTGTGTTAGATTCCTAATCCGAACCTCTTGAGTTCCATTTCCACCTTAAGCATTGTGTTAGTCCACGGATCGTTCATATATCGTCTATATACGATTCCTGGTAAGCCGTGGGAGTGTTCTTTGACAAACAGGTTACAGCCAATTACTGCTGAAACCCAGTAAACTCACGAATAAGTAAAATGTGACCACTGATAACAAGAAATATCTTTAAAAAGATAGACAGGGAAATTTGCCCACAAATAGGCAGGGGCCTTTAGAATAAACATGTCTACATTTTTTTCCCTTTTACAAATTTATATTTATCAATTTATTATCAGTACCAAAGACTAAGGCAAAAGCCAGTACATTTAGCTACACCCAACAAGCGTGGGGAAACCTCGGGGGATGCGTAGAAGTAGCTATACAGCTGAGATGTGAATTTGGGATGGGCAGTGTTTAGCTTGTGATGCATTTTATGACATCATATTTAAACAAACTTTTAGCGTGATGTGATGTCCTGTTTTATACAAGGTGCAGTGGGAAAGTTCCCGGGCTGTCGCTGTATGAAAGAAACTTGTAACATTCGGTGTTTATAAAATTTCATACATCATATATCTGGTCAAGTTTTCGCATATTTCCTTCAAAAGCAAATGTAAATCAACCCATTTTTCATCAATAAATGATTTAAAGAGCACTTAGAATTACCGTTTTAAACAATTCAATGGGCTCGCTGGTTTACTATGTTGTAAGTGGTGTCTGTGGTTGTGAGGTAGAGCGTCAGCCTCGTAACCAAAAGGTCCCGAGTTTGAGACCCGGAAGCGGGTGTCAACTTTGGGATCCTTCATGGGCCCACACATTTGGCGCGAGTACTGGTGTAGTTCCCAGGAAGCAGAATCAAGAGAGATTAGTATAAATTGTAAGTATTTGTTTCACAATTGATGTAATACTATGTTTAAACTAAACTAACTAAACTACTGTGTTGTATTTCGTGAAAAAAGATGTAACCTTGGACGTTCTATCAGAAATAAACATCTGCTGCGATTTTTATATCATACTATAAACAATAATAGCGCTATTCAAAATTTAGGAGACGAAATGAGGAAAAAATAGCGCAAAAAACCGACGTCAGCTGAAAGTACGGAACAGCGATTAGTGACCACTGTATGAAAGCTTACATGACCCCTACAGATCTGTGGAAGTTTTTCCTCTATCAGTGTTTCAAAATAAATCTTGATTTGAGGACAAAAATAGCCCCTTAACCCTTTACAAAATTATCACATGTTTTACGACCCCCTAAAAAAGAAGGCATTATAAATCTTTGTGAAAAAAAAAAATGGGAAAATGCGCGTAACCAGAATTTTCTCCTTTTCCCATGACTTTTTCTACCCTTTCAAACACAAACTTTTGTTTCTTATTGAATATCCCACAATATCTAGGAATAGCAAGTATGCAGTATTTGTCATTTAGAAGGTTTCTTGGAAAAATCATTAAATTTCAAACAGAAGTGTCTGTCTGTTTATTCTCTGCGGCTTTTTCCAAAACACGTCTGAAGTTCTCTTAGATCTTGGCTCTCTCCAATTTTGTTTTTCTCGTCAATAGACAAATCGCTCAAACCATTGAATAAGTCTTGCTCCATTTCCTTTAGATAAACAACTCTGTCTTCTTATTTAAGAGTCTTGGAGTATTTGTTTGGAGTTATGTAAATTTTAGTTTCTTTGACACTGAACTGATGCATGAAGAATCGTCCAAGCTGCTGTCTAGAATTGATTTAGTTTTAAGACATTTTGAGTTTTGAAATCATTTGTGGTTTAAGTCTGGCAATTTTTATATTTTATGCTACTGATTCACTATGTATATATAAAAAATCCATTGTCTTCATAAGAGGAGGGACCACATGAAAGTTTTGAGTTTGCCAAATTGTTAGCTCGGCAGAGCCTCTCTCTATAAGTCTTCTAAAACATTTTGGCATCTTTCGGTAATTCTAGAATCCAGCTTGAGTCCAGATGAGTCCTGCCTGATACCGAGATGCATCGCACGGTCAGTTTCATGGATTAAATTGTCGCCTGTCGATAATGATAAGGGTAAATCTTTTCTCAACATATTGAATACTACTATGCTGGATTTATTGGCGCTAAATTCGATTCGCCATCTACAGGCATGCTAGTATCCAGTGCCTTATATTACCTGGAGTTTGTGTGGGGATAACGCTATTACAGATAAGTCGTCTGCAAACGAGAGATTTCCTCATTATAGATTGTACCCAATCTGCAGTGCATAATTTAATTTTTGCAATTGCTGTACATAATAGTTCATTGATATAAACTAGATTATAGAATGTAGACCCAACTCCTCTTTGTCAGACGCCCCTCTCTATTTTGACCAAGTGTGACGTCATGTACCATTGACTCATATACGACATGAAAGATTGCTGTAGGTGTTAATTATAATGCGAATAATTTTTCCTTTCAAGCCTAGTTCAGAGAGTTTCTCAAATAGTCCTTGATACCAGACCGAGTCAAATGCAGCTTCAGTATGCAAGCTCCCTTTGTTACTCCATTTTCACGGCGAAAACTAGAGAGTATCGTGAACATGATAATCAAAACTGAGCTAAAACCATGACATGTGTTCTAACATATGAGCTGCACTTTTCGTCGAAAACTGTGGATACATAACTGCAGCTAAGCGTACAGCTGTTTTATCGAGGCTAGCAACTAATTCTTGCGTACAGATGCAGCTGATCGTACAGTGAACCTTTTGATAGTACCTCAAGAAAAGTTGAATTATTTCTACAGGAGTAGTGCTGAATACTCTTATGAACATGTAAACATGAAGTTGGATAATTTCTCTATCTGTGTGCATAATCAGAAAATGTTTACAGATCTTCCTTGAAGAGTAATAAGCAAAAGTTTAGCTGTCATGGCAACCATAGACGGCAAAAATTGGTGATGCGGCTTTCCTGTGCAAAAAGCGTAAGGTTCACGTTCCAAATTGCAGTAAAGGTTGGTAGAAAAGCCTGTTACCTCTCAAATGGTATACACCTGATAAGTTTCTGTTCGCTAGGATTCACGTACCAGCCTGTTTTATGATATCTGTTTACTACAGCTAACTGATTTTGGGCGTACAGTGACAGCAGCTTCCGATTTGCGAGACTGTACGTTGGTCCATACTGATACTGGCCACCTGCAAACCTACACAGCAGCTTTTGTGTCAAGGTAATTTAGCACTGTCTGAAAGTGGTCTTGAGTTTCAAAAATATTGGAATTTTATTATTTCACTGGTGAGTCCATTTTATCAGAATTATCTAGTATAATTATTTAGATATTTTTCTCTTTAAACTCTTTACCACACAATCCCAAGTTTTTATGACCAGGAGGAAATAGCCTTTTGAAAACTTTGTGGGAAAAACCAAAAGGAGAAAATCCAGGTCACCAGCATTTTCTCTTTTTTCCACAAGGTTTTCTATACTTTTACAATGGATTATCATCATTTCAGCTAAATTTAATGTATTGACTGCAAATCCTTTCAGTTTGGACCAGTCTAAAATTTTGTAATCTGGTAAAGGGTCAACTCTTACTTCCTGACAGAAGTTTAGCCTGGTCTAAATTGAGAGCTCTTGCAGATGACAAATTATTTACTACTCAAAGCACAATATTTGCCATTCAAAGGGTCAAAAAACATTGTGGAAAAAGGAGAAAATGCTGGTTACCAGCATTTTCTCCTTTTCCCATGATGTTTTCAAAACCCTTCACTTTCAGGGTCTTGTAAACTAAACTCAGGATTGTCTTGTATAGAGACAAACTTTTAGAACTAACCAACTTGAAAGCAATTGCAGATGACAAACTAGATATGGCCAAAATGATCAAATCAGACTGAAAGAGAAGAAAACATTGCGCGAAGAGGAGAAAATACCAGTTACTGACATTTTCTCCTGTACCCACAATGTTTCATAAACCTTTCTTCCTCAAAACTTGACTTTAGGTAAAAGTTTAATTTGATTTTGTTTGACCTATTGTGTTGTATGAAAGATATTTTACAGAAGGGACAGTTTCAAGTTCCTTTAACTTGGTTAAATTGAGAAACGGGGGACATTTTCAAAATCGGATTAGAGTCCTCTTTACATAATGATGAATTATTGAGACCTGTCCAAATTTAAGGAATTTTTTTAGATGCAGAATAAGTGATGTCTTATATGATTTTTTTTTTTTTTTTGTTAGAAAATACTGCGGGAAAAGGAGAAAATGCTGGTCACCAGGATTTTCTCCTATAAGAGAACTACGACTTTACGACTGGTTTTTTTTTTTCATTTTTGTTTTCCTCCATGGAGTCATTGAAACTCTTTATTATTTGTTAAGGGGTTAATCCTTAACCACACAATCACATGTTTTAACGACCCCCAGGAAGAAGCTTTTGAAAACAATGTAGGAAAAGAAGATAATTCTGGTAACCAGCATTGGTGCACCTCAAAAAGTAAGAACTTTTGATGGTTGTAAAAACTTTCATAAGAGGGTAATTTTATCATTTTCAGTGTTTGTTCACTCTAATAGAGCCCAATAATATCATTATGGGCATCTTTAGCTTAAAAACAAGACTGATAAATACAATGTCAAGGCTGCTCTTGACCAAAGTATCTCAACATGGTGGGCAGTGTTTAAAATAGATACATGTAGTTTTGTGTTTTGTGCAGATTGATTTTGATCCATACTGGACACAAAAGAAAAAGGAACTTCTTAACCCTTTCCCAAACGACAAAATTTTTAACTCGTCCAACTGGAAAGCAATTTCAGACGACAAAATAAACGTAACTCAAAAATTGAAATTTGTTTCCAGCAGGGTAGAAAACATTGTGGGAAAAGAAGAAAATGCTGGTTAGCATTTTCTCCTTTTCCCACTATGTTTTCAAAAGGCTTCTATATCAGGGTCGTAAAAACCAGGGATTGTTTGGTAAAGGGTTAAGCATTTTGAAAGTCAAGCGCTTGACAGGGCCTATTCAGATTTTATGCTGTAAATAAAAAGTTCATGAAGTTTACAGAAAAACAGAAGAAGATGTATTTTTCTTCGTATTCATAGGCAATGTATCGTTACTTTCAATAAATAGAGGAAATTTTCATCGTTTAAATAAGGGGATCATCAGTTTGCAATCTGTAACGGCATCTACATTTTTATTACATTAACTTGTGATGTCATCATATTGAATTAAACATACATCTTCACTTGTTTTCATCCAGTTTTTTAACCATTTTTTTCTTTATTTTATGAAACTATAATCACTCTTGTATCTTCATGCCAAATATTGCCCCTGATGATTGCAAGGTTGCAGAGATTACGGCAGATAGAAAATGCATTTCATTCTATTGCAGCTAGCCATAGACATAACAACCACAGTTTCCGGTTTAAATTGAAGACAAATCCCTAGAGTTTCTTTCCTTTATACACCTTATATTGATTTTTTATCTGCATTTACACAGCTGACTAGATTATAACACTGTCAAGCTTTAACAGCATTTGTTTACTCTCTGGCTGTAAAGATGTCTCTTTAAAAACAGTCTCGTACTCAATGTGTGTTATTGATCATGTGACATGATTCCCATAAATCTTTCCACAACTATGGCATGAAATCTAGAAATACCTAAAAGGGCTACATAGCCAATTAACCCTTTACCACATAATTCCAACTTTTAACTACCCTGAGAAAGAAAGCTTTTGAAAACATTGTGTGAAAAGGAAAAAATGCTGGCAACCAGCATTTTCTCCTTTTCACACAATGTTTTCAACTCCTCCCAAAACAAAATTCTAAAGTCACATTTATTTTGTCGTCTGCAAATGCTTTTGATTTGGACAAGGCTAAAATTTTGTCGTCTGGGCTAAGGAAATACTTTTGAAAAAATATTTTTCTTTCTTTTGTCTTTCTTCTTTACTGATGATTTGCCAGCATTTGGCCTACCTCATTCAGTTTATGACAGTTATAGATAACTTTTTTAAGCTTGGTGAGATTATAAAGATCTGTGAAGCCCTCTTTAATACCAAAAGAAGAAATTTTAAACTTGTCCCAATCACAAACATTAGCAGACAACAAATTAAATGTCCCTCAAATTATGAGAATAGCCTTTTCATCGTGAAAATACAGGACGTTTGGTAAAGGGTTGAATCAAATTTTAAACTTTACCAAACAGCTCATTTAGTTGTCTTATTGTTGGCATTTGTAGAGAACAAAGAATGAGATTTCTATGGTGGAATTTTACCTTGCAAGGATATAAAACATGGTGGAAAAGGAAAAAAAAATTCTGGTTGTCAGGCTATATGCAAAACTCTGCACAAAATATTACATGTCTGATGCAATTCGTTAGTAAATGGGGAATTTTCAGAAAGAAACACATGTTGGTGACAGGAGAATTGCTTTTTAAGTGGCTGTTTAAAATTGGGATTGTTTTGTATTTAGTTAGTGTTCAATCTAGCTCTGCTTGTAAGGGGGCCCATCGGGCCAACAGACTTTGAAATAGGGGGCCATTTTGGAAAACTGGGAGCTGCACGTAAAAAATCGTACTTTGTTTCTGTAATGTTAATCTTTCATTGAACAAGTGTTGCCTTTTTTATTAAACAAGTATATTCTCATTCATTTATCTATGAATACCATGCAAATAAAACTGCAGCTATGCAGAAATTATCATCGGTACTGGCACAACCTTGTTTCAGTTAATTTAATCCAGTAGAAAAGAAAAATGACGAAATATATCTCTCAATGGTAAACTTTTGGAAATTCTGATATCCCGTCACAAGGCATTTAACTTTCCCGAAAATCTGGAGGCAAAATTTCATATTAGAGGGTATGACAGTAATGGTCCCCAACTAGAGGTAAAGCAATTCATAGTGATGATTTGCAGCAAAAAAGTCTGTTATACACCTATGTAAATTTGCTGCTTAAGGTCATTAAAAAGTTGAAAAGGCAGTCTGAAGTAACTCAGATCAGAGAGACATTTTGTTGTGTCATGGGTTTCCACATTTTTTGCACTGGTCGATTTTTCATGTCTGTTAATTTCTGGATAGGTATTTCCGCATGATTTGACATAAATTTATCACTAAGGATAACAAGTAACTTCAAAATCTTTCATTTTACACAAGATAAGCTGATAATGGCATTTTTGGCCATGTATTTTCATATGTGAGGTCTTGCGTGTAACCAATATTTGTTACATGAATTTCAATTCTATAACATGATTTACGAAATAATTTGCAGGTGGAATACAGGGTACTGGCCTGACTGTGCTTTCCAAAGAAATATTTTAAACCACTTTTGCCTTGTTTCTCCCCATTATTAAGGCTTCCAAAATACTCAGAAAATCGCTTCATTGCGATATTGAATGATCAGCGTATGCTCGAAGAATTGTAACCTCCTGTACCTGTTATTCTGCCGAAACCGTCCGGCACGAAGATTGATAACAGTGTATCTGTCAGGTTATCAATAAATTCTCACTAAAAAGTTCGGCATTATGTTTATTGAGGAAAAAAGGTGAAACAGACGAAAGGACATGGAGAGGCACTTTTACGATCAAGTGCGCCCGATGGGCCCTAGGTTGGTTTAAAATTGCGCCATCTGGGACTTTAGGGGGCTTATGGCGCAATGGTGTGCTCTAGATTGAAGACTGTAAAGTGTTAACAAATTTCTTTCCAACCACTTTCTCATCCAACATTTAACCCTGTAGCACACAACTGTGAGTTTTAATGACCTGGAAAAAGAAGACTTATTGAAAACATCATTAGAGGGGAGAAATTTCTGGTTTCTGCTTTTCCCCAAAAAATTTTCCACGCTTTCAAAAATAACTTCCACCATTTGTACCACATCTTATGATCTTATGTCTGCAAATGCTTCAGATTTAGAGAACTTTTTGTCACGTAAAGAATGAAAAAAAAAAAACCCTCAGACTGAAATGAAGGCCCTTTTAAGTCATAGTTCGAAAATGATCATAATCAGCTTCATTTTGTATTACACGTCTCCCACCTTTTTGAATACATACCCAATCATTTTTGCAACATTCTGTTTATCGTTTGCAACTGCTTGCAGTACAGGAGTCAAGAATTTTGTCGTGTAATGAAGTAATGATAAAAGGAAAGAGTGATATACTCACTTTAAAGTGGCACTCGTTTAACAAGGCAGAGTTCAGTAAAACAAGAAGCGTTCCTGCGGTCCCAATCAGTAAAGTCAAAGAAACAGTGATCAGCGTCGATCGAAAAGAACCTGAGTTACTTCTGCCAACTCCGCACTGCTTGTGGCGAAGAGTTGTTTCAGGGTAAATTAATGGTTTGTGTAAACTATAATCTTGCTGTTTCTCATCCATCTTTGTTTCGTTTTACGAATCAAATTACGGTCACGTGACAATCATGTGACTTGTATTCGTACTCAAACTTCTTCATGATCGATGATGCTACTCATGGGTTAGATTCTATCTAAATTTTTCATTAACTGAAAGAGAAAAGAGGATTTTTTTAAAATGATAATTAGCAGTTTTCGCTGAACTAGATAAAGTTTTGAAGTAGGCCTAACGAGTTGTTAACTGCATCCTTTGCCGGTTTTACAGAATTTGATGGGCGGGGAATATCATTTCAACGAAATTGCTTGTTATATATTGACATTACCCACATGAATCATCTGGACAAACATTCTGGCCATAGCTTCATGAGTATTGAACAGAAAATAAGGCTTCTAGAGTGCACATAAAGTTTTTCTAGGATTTGTCCCAGTCATATATTGTTAACTCCATGTGACCCATTTCAAATTTGTCTGAGATATATTTTAAACAAATAGTCTGGCCAAAATTCAAGAGTATTGGACGTAAAACAAGGTCTCTAGAGTGCAGATACTTACGGTGTTTCTGAGATCTTAGATATCAAAACAAACAGTGAATACATGTATTACCGAAATTAATGAGTATTGGATAAATAAGGTCTCTAGAGTGCAGATACTTAATGTGTTTGAGATCTTGGATATTAAAACAGACAGTGAGTATTACCAAAATTAATGAGTATTTGACGAAAAAATAAGGTCTCTATCTAGAGTGCAGATACTTAAGGTGTTTCTGAGATTTGTCCCAATGACTCGATTTTTGACCCACTTTTGATCAACCCCATGAAAGATGTCATCAAGACAAGCATTCTGACTGATTTTTTGAGTATCGACTGAAAATATGCCTGGAGTGCACACAATGTTTTTCTAGGATATGTCCCAATGACTTACTTTTTGACCAGACATGATCCAATTTCGAAGGATCAGAGATATCGTGAAGAGGAATTTTCAGTGACCAACTTTCATGAGTATTGATCTATAGAGTGCAAACAAGGGTTTCTAAGATTTGTTCCAGCGACCAACTCTTTGACCCGACGTGACCAAACTTCAAATGATATTGAGACAAACGTTCAGACCATTTGAAGACTATTGGACTGTAAACAGGATCTTAGGAAAAGAACGTACACAGTAAACTGCTTCTTTGACCTCACTTGACCCATTTCCAAACTCTTGCGTGATTTTATCAAGACGATCATTGTTACCAACTTTCGTGAGTATTGACCTTATAATGTGGCCGCTAAAGTCAAGCTTTCTCCAAGATCTGAACCAATTTTGAACTCGTCCGAGATACCATCAAGACAAACATTCTGACCAACTTTTAAGAGTATTGGATCGAGAGACCAATTTTCAGGAGTTTTGAGAAAATGAGAAATAAACAATATCTCTACCGACAGTAACTGTTTTAAAAACCTTATCCAATTCAGCATAGAACACATTCTTGCCCAGTGTTTGGCGTGCGCTTCTGTCGTTTGCTCTTCTTGATGAGTTATTCTGTGCACAGAAGGTCTAGATTTTGTCTGTTAGACTAGCAAGATAGATATGTTTTATAAATTATTTTAAAAGGACATAAAAGAAACCGAGCTGTGTTATTGACTTTTTTCAAACGAATGTAGTAAAATTCTTTGCCAGTTTTCTGTTTTTCGATGTTTTGAAGTATCACATGGACTATATTATCGCAAACAATATTTACCTCCCTTTAAAATAGATAATAGTAAAACCAAAATCAACTGAAGTTATGTAAAATTCATAGACATAAATTAAGGCCGTGTCGGCATCTTTGTAAACAAACATGAATTTTTAATACATCTCACGACTGGTAGCAGCAATTCTACGCTACCGGAATGTTTCGGAAGTGCTCCGGGGTAATCCGGAGCGCAATGGAATGGGAAGCTTAACCATATATTCATCTCGTACTACGTTTTTTTTTTCAAGCCGATGGCCATGCCTGGCTTCCTTTGCTCTATGCCAAACGCTTTCTTGATTGAACGAAATTTCACAAAAAAAAATTTTTTTTGATTGTAAAGAGATTTAGCAGATATGATTAAAGATACCCATTTACTCATTTGAAGCTAAGTATTACCAATTTCGTCGATATTTTATCAAACTATATTGTAGTCATTATTGTGGTTTCATGACAAATACTACACCTGGCGGTCGCGAAATCATAATTAAGATACTGCTTATTTTAAAAGAGTGTGGGAATAAATCTTATTATATACCTGAAAGTTTTCTGGAGAAAATACATGCGTCGAACGGGGGTAAAATATCACATAGGACAGAAAAAAAATCCGTATCTACACACTGTGAAACGGTTCCAAATATGGTATGATGACGTTCTGATGACGCAACTCACGAGCGGAATACGTATGTATCTATTTTGAATTTGATTGGTCAAAATTTTACACTAATATTCATCCGCCATTCATAAACGAAGTTACTGGAAATCCGAGTTCGATGAGTTCTTGATCATGTATAGAAGTACACCCCATAATGTTACAGGGGAGAGTCCATCTAAGCTATTGTTTGGTAGAGAAATAAGAACAAAATTGCCAAGTCTAGAAACATATAATTCATAACTGTCTGACATTGTGGTTAGAGATAAAGACGCGGAAAGGAAGGAAAAGGGTAAACTGTATTCAGACAGTAGAAATGCAAAACAGTCTGGTATCAAGAAAGGGGAAAAAGTGTTGTTAAAGCAAGACAAAAAGGATAAGCTTAGTACCAATTTTTCTCCTAAACCATACACAGTGTCGGATAGGTTGGGAAATCGTGTTGTTGTTAAGTCCGATCAGGGGATTAATATAAACGGAGCATTACTCATGTTAAAAAACTGGTGGAGAACAGTGATTTGTTGTATAATGATACTCAAGGAATGACAGAGAGTACGGTAAAAGAAGCATCAGGCTCAGAATTGGATGCAGTTGACACATAGTCTAAGCAGGATGATCCTTTTACAAATACAGGACCAGTTAGGTCGAAAACCTTCCCAGCCAGAATCAAAGATTATGTTATGGGGAATTAGGGGAAGTTGTTGTGTAAAGGATTAAACACCATTTCAGTGTTTTTTTTTAATGTATTAATTTGGTTAAGATTAAGCCAAGTTGTATGAAGAAAATGTCATCGGAATTTTAATTGTGGCAGAGTGAGACAGATTGTTGATTCAAGTTTGATGACATACTGACTCATTTTCCCACAATGTTTTTACATGAGTCAGAATAAGGAATTTTGCTCATGTTTCCACAATGTTTTCATGATGTCAAATGTTTAGGGGTACAAATAGTTTTTATAGGAACATTTCATATTTTGAAGTAATACTCGGGTTGATATGTTAACACAATAGAAGAACTAATTGATAATTAACACTTCATTTTCAAACAAAAGGAGGGATGAAGTGTTTATACATAGTCGGTCAGGGTTTTAGTCATTTGACGCAATATGTCATTCCTGTTTGGAGACATGTGTGAATTAAATGGTCGAAGCTGAAATAGTAGCGTTATCTCTATGCATCCTATCCAGGAGAGGTGTGAGAGACACCATAGCTACTTCACCATTATTTGTTTTACTTTGCTTACCGTTTTCGAATAAAATGACAACAGTTGCAATATCTTTTCGTTGAACGGTGAATGTATATAATAAAAGGAATATTATGCCGTAGTAACTTTGAGCTAGTATTTGCTTCTCGCCGCGCAAGAAAATTTTGACGTCTCGCACGACCTTCGGTCTGGCGCGGTATCAAATTTTCTCACGCGGCTCGAATCAAATACATGCACCAGGAAAGTCACTTCTGCATAATATTCCGTATATACGCTCAAGTTTTAGAGTAAAAATCTCGAGATTTGCAACCCATCATATACTTTACACCCCTTCACTGAGGAAGAGTTAATTGCTTTTTTAAAGTACATAAATTGTGTTTCAGTGTTATTATTCTGAACAAAACGTTTTTAAGAACTTTTTTGAGTGCATACCGCAGTAATTGACAGCCATGGAAAACAGAGATCTACTACAAGTAGATCTAGATAGAAACGGAGCAACTGCTAAAATTGTCAGGCGTTTGTCCCTCTTCCTACCCTGTTTTCATATTGCAGAAAAACGATACATGTAATTTCTTCTCATTCAGATATCTCTTTAAAAGATAATTTGTGGTAGATCTAGATCTTGTTTTTAAAACAGCCTACAAATAGATCTAAAATGCTTAAATGACAGTTACTCATGTATAGTACCACATCTATAGATGAAACCGGTATTTTGAATTGTCAGCGATAATGTCCCCCTAATGTGAAAAGGTTACGGCTGTTTAAAGATTAAAAAACACCCACACATACACACACCCACACACATTTGAAAAAAAAACATTCGACATCCTGTAGACCAATTCTCCATCGGACTTGACATTCTGTTTATTCTTCTTCAGTCTGCAAGAGCATTTCAAGTTGCGAACAGTTGAAAAAATAATGATAATAGTAATTTATCGACATTTATAAGTTACTATTTACCTCCCTTTAAAGGTGATATTTTAAATTTTACCTTAAACAAAGTAAGACATAAAAACTTTAATAACTGGTAAAAAATCGTCTCGGATAGCCTTGAAATAAAAAGATGAATGCTGTACAAATGTCTACGGTATTCATCGAACTCCTCTAGCAGGTGGAATTCACTGTTATCGCTTGAGTCTTTCTTGAGGGGCTCCGGAGTTATCTGGAGTCTTATGTTACATGTGATTAACAGAAGAAATAACACGCAAGTGATAATCACATAGTATATGTTCACCGCTTCGTAAAAGTGTACTGTTCATGTCAGTAAAAGATCGGATAAATTTACAGTTGTAAACGAACTCTCTGAACCGTTTACCTCACATTCCTCGGTCTTAAAGACCCTAAAGAAGGAGACCTTTTAAAACATTGTGGAAAAAAGGAGAAAATACTGGTAACCAGTATTTATTACTTTTCCCACAAGACTTACTACGTTAAAAGTTGATTGATTGTATTGGAGTCTAACCCTTTAACGTACAATTTTAACGACACTAAGGAAGAAAACTTTTGAAAACATGGTGGGAAAAGGAGAAAATGGTGGTAAAAAGCATTTTCTTCTTTTCCCACAATGTTTTCTACCCTACCAAAGACAGCAATCATCATTTGAGCTACATTAAGTTTTGTCGGATGGAAATGCTTTCAATTTGGAAGAACGTAAAAATTCTGTGGCTTGGTAAAGAGTTAAGGCCGTTTTAACGGCTTAGGTCATATCACGAGTGTCTTCTCATTTGTCCCACATTTTGAAAAACCAATAAGGCATGTACCTGTATGGGTTAAGGGTGATATAAGGGTAAGTGTGAATATAGTCTGTATCAAACAGAGTAATCTGGTAGGCTGTAGTTTTGCACAGTGTGGAACATAGACCAAATTAAAGAAATATCTCTTCATGCAAGCACTTTTTCCACCTTTTAGAAACCACATTAAATACTAATGCAAATTACCTTCAATTATAAGTTTACAAACATACCCCTACCCATATTTCTTATGGTTGTAGTTAAAGGATCTTGCAGTTACTTTGAATCACATATAGAATTTTGATTCTTTCATACAAATTTGCCTATAACTACTAGTATTGATACAGACTAATGAACCCCAGGCAAGGATTACCTACAGCCTTACCTGTGCGAATTCCCATTTGTCCCACATTTATATTTTGGTCTAAAAATCAAAATGTGAGACAAATGGGGTTAAACCATATCAAGGCGGTCAGTGCACTTACGCATGTGTTTCCTGGCTTTCTCACACCAGTATTGACACAAATTCCTTTTTAAGTCACTGACTGCTTTTCTCACATGCATCAGAGGTGAGAGGCGAAAAATCGCAAGAAAGAAAGTTTGCCTCAACTGGGTATCGAGCTCACAACCACCAGATCACGAGTCGGATACCCTAACCACTGAGCTACCAGGCCGGGCACGTTTTCTAAGACATAATCCATTTTCTTACTCACGTTCAATTTGGCACATGCAAATGCTTTCAGTTTGGAGGTGTTTAGCATTATCAGAGTTCCAGATAGCGGGAGTGATTTTGATTTCAAAATTGAAAATATTAATAATTCTCCACTAAACTCTATGTTGTGGGTACTCATTAGAATCGTCTCATCGAGACGATTCTAATGAGTACCAACAACATAGGGTTTCAATGTGAAATAATGGATTTAGAATACCATAACTCCCTCTTATCTGGAGCTCTGATTATGTTTTGTGGTAAAGGGGTAAAGAAAATAAAGCACAGATCGCTTGGTCTTATACACGGTCCGGTCAAGTAACTCTATACTCTCTTGTAGGTTAACTCTTTACCAAAGGACAAAATACTGAGTTCGACCATATTGAAAGAATTAATTTGCAGACGTCAAATTCGATGTAGCTCAGATGATGATTTCTGTCTTTGATTGAGTGGAAAAAAGAGAAAAAAGCTGGTCACCGGGATCATGTGGTAAAGGGTTGAAATAATAAGGAGTCTGTTATATAGTTCGGGAAAGTAGTACTTGGGGTCAGGCAGGAAATGTAGGCTATGCCCTATGGACTCAGTCATACAGAATGGTGGCTCGAGTTTCTGTCCCTGAACACAGAAGTGTTAGGCCTACTTACCGGTATGTGTGCTACAGGGAAAAGGAAATCCTTTCGACTGTTCTCGACTCAACAACATGAAAGCGCCCTAAGACAGGTCCATGCGGGTATGAAGATGCTTTATATACATGTATTTTGTTCTGAACTGTTAATGACAACGTCTTCTTCCGTCCTTTATCAATTTAGTGCTGTCAGGAATACAAGAAGCGCAATGCACATTCAGGGTCCGTATTCACCAGCCTGTCTTTATTTTGTTCCTAGTCTCATTCTAGATTTAGAAAGTAAAGCAAATGCTGACTTTTGGTTCAGCCGATTGGAAGACTTTATGTTACTTTCAAATGTAGAAAATTCTCTAGAATAAGACTAAGAATGTTCTTAGGAATTGTTGGTGAATACGGGTCAGAGTTTTCTTTGATTAAATTTGCATGTCATTTATCATCGCCAGCGGTTGCCAATATGGGCGACGCCTCCTGAAGGCTGTTAATTTTGTTACGGGAAAATGTACAAGATCGTACAGGACGAAACCTGTTCTAAGTTACGCCTGGTTCTTTAGCTTGCTCGGAGTATAGCACCATCACACGGGACCTCAGTTCAATGTCTCATCCGAAAGAGTATTACTAGTTTGAGATGGCCAGCCGTGGGACTCGAACCTCAGTATTGTTACCTAAAAATAGAGAAGATGTTAGCTATGCAGATTTAACATTTTACTCTATGACCAGCCTTGGTTCATTTTTCCTATCCGACATGTGCAAATTTATCTCCCTTTACAAGATGCAGCAAGTAATTCCCATAGCAAAGCTAAGTATGAAAATTTTAACAACAGAAATCTCCTACGCTCGTTGTTGATTATCCATAGATGTATTTCGATAGAAATACATTGTGCACGTCCGATAGCGTCAATTCTATTCTATCGGTGAGAGTTTATGAGAGGCTGTGGAGAAATCCAGAGCTTTTTGAGCTACTTTCAACTCTTTGACACAATATATCAAGTATATACAACCCTAACAGAAAAGACCTTTGAAAACATTGATGGAAATGGAGAAAATAATGGTAACCAGCATTTTCACCTTTTCCCACGATATTTTGTCAACTTTCAGTTATATTTCATTATTTGAGCCACTTTTAATTTGTCTGCAAATGTTTTCAATTTGGACCAGTGCTTTAAAATTTTGTCTCTTAGGAAAGCAATTACCTATTCGAAAATGTCCAGGATAGGAAACTTTTAAATTTTGGTCAGTCAATATTTTAGCCATAGAGATGCACGTCGTCTCCCTCAAATTTTAATTGATATACATTAATATTACTTTTGAAGGGAGGTAGGCGTTGAAAAGCAAACAGCCTGTAACTACGTTTTATACTGATCGATTAGTTTGAGAACTGCTATTCAATGATAAGATCGATTCATTGATTTACTTGTATTTCTGTAAGGTTTCTCCCTGCTCTAGGCATACTTGGTATGGCCCCGAAGATGCAACTGTATCCAGTCAAGATTGTGCTTGTTAAAAAGTAGATTGAATTGAACGTACAGGTATTTTTTAATGAGTTGTTCTCCGTTGAAGTCTCTATGAAACTCTGATATTTGGTTCCAAAGGTTAGGTACACTATGCTAATGGGAGGGGGGGAAGGTGTAGCTAGGAATACCGATTAATAGAGTGACAAAATAGCTGAAGTAAGATTCATCTATCTGTTAACAAATGAGAGAAATATTTATGCGAGGTTATGTGAGGTTGTGAATGATTTTCATGCTAAGTTGTAGCTGCTGTAGAAACTGTTTTCAATAGCAGAAGAGAACTGTTTCATCAATACAACATACACTGTCGTTAAGCGTGGTCAATACAACATAGCTGTCGTTAAGCGCTTCTCACACAGAGTGAATTGGTTCTGATGTAGATCTGTTATTACTTATATCTTTTATTAGCAAACGTCTTTCCGAAGAAAGACGCTCAAGAAGTTATGGCCAGTACGAAATTCGGTACTTCCGATTTGTTCGGCCGAGTTAGTGGAAAAGTCTAAAATTTTGTCGACTTTTGTAGAGCTTGTAGATTACATAAAGTATTTAGTTGTAACATTGCTAAAGGGACAAAATGACTATTTTAAAACAGAAGAATTAAATAATACAGACAAAGGTAGAAAACTTATTAAAAAATAAAGCCATGTACGATTTTTTGTCTGTGTAGTTGATTGATTTTGCATTTTATAAATAAAAAAATAGACAAAAGATAAAAAGGGACGTAACTGTTTAATACACAAATTTATGCGCATTCTGATTGCCTGTAACAAGTAACCGTGAAGAGGACAACCACAAAGAAACTGACGGTTACCACGGTACCAAAGAAGTAATCGGATTTAGTCGTTTCCTAATTTAGTTGTTCAGTCACAGAAACCAATCACAAGAAAGAGTGTTGTGTCAAAAACTAGATCTAGTAGTCTAAAGTGTAAACCAACTAATAAAACAGACAAACAGAAACTCCAGGAAAGAATAGACTAGATAACGGATTATCTTGACACTTTTAAGTCTTACCAAAACTGTAACAAAACATATGCGTCAATATTAAAAGGGAAAATTGTCGTTTTCTAGAGTCGTGGAAATAATTTTGGGAAGTGAAGCAGTTGCTTATTACATGGCCTTTCCTCCTAAATCTAGAAAGCCTGTTACACTATTATCCGCTAGGTGGGACAAACGGTCACTCTGGGTAGGCCTATCTGGGTGCATTTGTTGCAGTTGGAAATGGTAGCCTGATCGGTACAATGGATTAACCGTTATCCTGCTAAATATGTAAAATAAAAATTTCCAAGCGATTATAAAGACTCAAATTTTGCTATTTCAAAGGTTTATTTATTTATTTATTACTATTATTATTATTTGAAAAGATATCTCCTTATCGGACAGTGAAGATCCAAGATCAGACTGCACGTTTTGCTATCGCCCTCGTGGATTATTTATTGTGCCTCATAACTCACAACTGTGGTCTATTGAACGATAAACCACGATAGAAAGAAGATTATTTCTTAAATAACTTTTCTTTCAATAGTAACTGATTGCAGATTTATAAGGTTCTTTTGTGATCCAGGCCTACTTAGTATGGTCCCTGGGATGCAGCTCAACATCCGGTCAAAAGTTTTCTTCAATAAATAATTGATGAACTTGAAAGTAGTGAATTATTTCCCCCCAAGAGTTTTGTTTAATAAATAAATATTGAAATTATGCAGAGATCTATTATCCCAGCGACTGGTTAGAGGTACGTGGATCTATTCGTTTTTAAATGTCGGATTCATCGATCATTTTGACAAGCGACAGAAGCCTTTATGTGCGATTGTGAAAGATTTTCATGATTACTAGTAACTACCGTTGAAAAGTTTTATGGCAGACAGGACGCACAAAGACACACGTGTGCAGACGCACACTTGAAACACACACAAAAAAAATAGTGTTTCGAGTTGTTAGCCGATTATGCTAGGTTTAAAAAACGCACAAACTCATGGAAACACACACGTGGGTTCGAGCCTTTGCCGGGTCAGGCAGAGATGTTTCTCCCCCTTGCGCTGATTCGAGAAGACAGTTGTCAGTTACTGTTGAAAGAATGTGCACCGAGTAGTGAGTACTGGTCGGCTTACTCAGGAAAAGTTTTGGTTAGGTAACTGACAGTCCTGATATGATCTTAGCTGTTGACTGGGATGTTAAGCCTCAAACGCACACTAACACGCACGAAACACATGAAGACATAAAGAAAGTAACTTTATATTGTTTTGACTTGCTTACTTTAACATTCTCTTTCATGAGTTTGACAATCGAATTTGGTCGCTGTAAAACTAGTCAAGATATTCTAATAATTTGTTAAACAGTTAACCATACGAAAAGAGACTATCCAGTTAAATAATGTCAAAGAAGATACTCGTACAATGTCATTAATTACGATTCGCTATTAACGACGTTCGCGACAGTTTCCATTATCACGTTTCGTGTAACTATCACGCTCACCTTTTTACTCGAAACGATGAGCACCTAGCACAGTTGATCTTGCCACACTTGTCAATGTCTTCAGAATGGATAAACCAAGAACTTAAACGGGTCGTTTCATGTCAGCAAAACGAAGAAAAAAGTATTTGAATCAAGTCAAATAATTATATGCGAGGAAGAATCCGAAATTACCTATTCAAAAGATCGGACTGAAAGTCAAAGTGAATCACCTAACTACGTTACCTAACAACGGAAATATGGACACATGCTACTAGCGCTCTATTTTGCAGACGTATCGGCGAGCTAAAACATCCTTTCTGATGCAGATGCTTTCAGTTTGGTCTAGTCCAAAATTATTTCATTTGGTAAAGACTTGCAGAAAAAAAAAAAGAAGCTGTAACTCTTTCTCCTTTACCGGATTATCCCTTATCTTGATGAGTCTGCAGCCGACAACATTAGAAAACATTGATTTCAAAAGGAGAAATTGCTCCTTCTGACTGATGTCTCCTTTTCGCACAATGATTTCTGACCCATCAAAGAACTGTAATACATGAATACCTGGTAATGGTTTAGCGTCTGCAAACGCGTCAAATTTAGAAAAGTCCAGAATTAGTCGTTTGGAAATGGGTTAAATGCTAATATCATTATTACATTTATACGCTATGGATTGGCTTATTATGACAAACAAACTTGATTCTTATAAACATTGTTGAATTGTTGAAAAAAATTGAGATAATTTACTTCATATAATGTCTTTGTCTTTGACAAACCCTACATTTACTCATTAGTTATTGCCCCACCCACAAACTTGAAATGTATTTTCTTAAAAAATAAGGCTGGTGACCTATTTAAGCCTGTTTCTTTTACTTTAATACCTGAATATTATTTATAGAAAAAATAAGAAAAATCTGAATGTCAGAACATTGAAAAAAATAACTTTAAAGGATACTGTTTGTTTTTTTTGGGTTTTTTCCATAATTAATTTTTTTAGCCATAAGTTAAGGGTATTTTTTTTAAAAGATTGATACTCAGTATACTCTAGATTTTTTTTTTTTTTTTTTTCTCATTAAATTTGATGTTTCACCAATACAATGACAAAGTTTGCTTATAATTGTTGTCATTTGAAAAAATATACATAGACTTAGTTTTCATAGGTGAAATTTCATCCTGAACTGCCGCAATTCGGGGTGTACTAAAAGAATATTCATAGAATTTTCCCAAAGCTGGTGACCCCCTTTTTTTTTTTAATCTCCTATTTTTGAAGATCAGATAATATACTATCACAACACAAAGTTTCATGAAATTCTGAATGTTTTCAAAAAATGGTGAAACTGTAGCGATCGTCTTTAAACAGAAGTTTTACGGTGCCGACCAGATAAAAGGCATCAAAATTTCAACATAGGACAATGCTTTTAAATTACCAGGAATCATAAAATTAACATGAAATGTTTATTTTACAACACAAATACGAACTTTATTTCCAGCGGAGACTTGAAACTCCCCAGAAACGCAAGCGTAAAATATATATGAACCATGCTGTGAAAAGGTGGCTTTATGCATCCGCGAAAAGTTTCGCTCCAGGTCAGCCTGCGAAGTCCGCGCCACTCGTCACAACTCGGCCGATTCCGTACCTACATCTATGATGGCTCCCATCACCCGAGGTATGCCGAATGAGTCCGCGCAGGCTGACCTGGGCCGAAACTTTTCGCTATTGGTCAATTTTCTGTATGTCCAAGGACCAGTCTACCACATGATTCAGTCGGTTGTTAAAGTAAAGTGGCTGTTATGGGTCCATAATTATGTGATAGTTTGATTGGAACAATGCATCACAATGCCCCCTTCTGCCAGAGCACGGCTCATATGTTTATATGAAGGGCAAAAAGATGGCTTTGCTGACATACAGGTGTAGCATTTTCATTTTCTAGTCACCTTTTATCTTATTGCAACTTTGTGACGTCTGTGAAACTTGGTAGGACCGCTTCCATGGCTTCATGAGTATCGATAACGTTGAATGTGGGGACAGGTAAATACTAGACATAATACATTCTTTGTCCTGCACGATTTGTTTGATTAGATTACGTCTCTCCGAAGAGAAACGCTCAACAAGTAATGGCCAGTACGAGTTCCATACTCCCTGTTTAGGGTCGGCCGACTTAATGGACTAGTCTAAAATTTTGTCGATCTTAATAAGGTATGTACATTTAATAAAATATTTAACTGAAACGGTGCTACGGGGGAAAAAAGGAGTCTTTTTAAAGAACAAAAGAAATAAATGATATACAATACAAGATAATCTAGAAAATTTATTTGAAAAATAAAGCCTTGCCAGATTTTCCCCCAATGTAATCGATTCATTTGCAATTCTTAAATCTTAAATAGACAAACGGTATAAAGGGAAGTAACTGGTAAACCTGATAGCGATATGTAACTATTCTGCCGTCTTGTGTATTTTGATCGTTTGAAATGCAGCAAAATAGAGAATATATGGTTGGTGTCTTGGATAGTGATATGGAAAGTTATCAATCTAGCAAAACGAAGGAATTTTATCCGGTGAGCTGATAGTGAATCGGATATAAATCTGGAGCCATGCCAGATAAAATTTCCCAGTTTCATTCGGCATACCTCGGGTGATCCGGTGAGCAAGATGATACATGTAGACCTGTACGGAATCGGCCGAGTTGTAACGAGTGTTCCCAGCCCGAGACACCCACCATCTATTCTTTTTATCTTTTGACTCACTGTTAATCGCTATCCAACAAAATTTATCTCTTATCCTGCTAAATAAATTAAAGTTTTAAACCGATAGTAACACCCGAATAATGCTATTTTAAAATATTTTTGGAGAAAAATATCTTCTTATCGGACAGTGTAGATCAAAGATCAGACTGCACGTTCTGTGCAGTCTGATCTTGATCTACATTTTCCGCTAAAGGTCGCGCTTTTACTTAAATCTTTACCAGACGTCAAAATTTAAGACTTGACCTAATTGAAAGCATTTGCAAACGACCAATTAAATGTTGCAAAAATGCCGATTGCTGTCGTTGGTGGGATCAGGGATCGTATAGATCTGTAAGATCCCTGGTGGGATAGAAAACGCTGTGAGCTCCTTTTCCCAATATGTTTTCAAAAGACTCTTCTGCCAGGGTCGTTAAAAGTTGTGATTGGTTGGTAAAAGTTAAACCGGTATTGTAGATCTATAGATCTCTGCATGCATCTGAAATAATGACATCATTCATAATACTGATTACATTTTTAAACGTAACAATTACCGTAGAAATATATTGTGGCGAAAGAAGAGAAATAGATCCATTTCTCAGTTTAAAGTGTCCTAACAACTAAACAAGAGGACCATGATGGTCCTAAATCGCTCACCTGAAACGCAACTCAGCTGTCATTGTTATGGCCACTTGCCTCTTTGCTGGAATGTTTTAGTTTTGAAAAATGATTCATCCATATGACAATACCAACAATCAGAGCAGGTAAGAAAATGAGATAGCCGAAATTATAGGCCCTAGAGTGTAAACAAAGATCCCCTATTTTGATGCTTTTAGCTTGTCCCCATTTTGATCAGATTTGTCCTTAGGTCATTATGAACATCCAGGGAAATTTTGAGTATGACTGAGCCAGAATTGTGGTTGCTGAGTGTGTTCATGTTCATGTTCACAACCTTACAAACATTCTGGGCGATGAATCAAGATTATGCTGGAATTCCGATAGCTATATAATAAACAGTGGAATTTTGGCGACGCATATTCAAGGATACATAAAAGCTAACCGTGAGTATGTTATGCTCAGGTGAGCTGATAATGGGTTTTCAGACAGAATCACATGCCAAATGTATGTTGTGGGCCATACAATATGGAACAGGAGGATTCCAAGAATACACTCTTTACATATTTGATCCCACATTGTGACTACAAAGGACTTTTTGTGATTCCAAGGAAGAAATTTGGTAAATGCTATTAGCAAACAAGAGCTGTCAAATGGTTGTTGAGAAATCGCTTCGGACGGACAGACAGACAGACGAAGTGGCGACTATATGCTTGCCCTTACGGGAGCATAACTATCCACCAGTCCATGCTGAATATGAAAGCTCTAGGGTTAATGTTTGGATGAAAGAAGATTTTAAAAGATCTTTTATTTGGATGTGGAAACTGGGATCCAACAACAAAGCACTTATTTTTTTTCCTAAGGTCACAATTCGATGTACTTTGGTAGAGTGCTACTGTTGCCAATTAAGTTGTAGGCTTTGAGTTTGGGTTGATTTTTTTTTCAGCAGTTGACATGGAAACCAGAGTTGTTCATGAATTCCAATTTGTCAAAGGGCAATACAGTTGCTTAGCTAAGCGACTACGTTTATTAAGCCAACACTTTTATTAAGCGATAGGAATTCCAATGTCTCTGTTGAAATATATACTGAACCAAAAAAGAAACTTCCCCTGTGTTTAAGTGCAGATATACACAAATATGAAAATCAGGATTAAACTAGATTTATATGCATTGAAAGAGTATTTTATTGCGACTTTGTGTGAAAATAATTATTGCTGAGGGTTTATCCAAAAGTAGTGAAATGGTAGTTAAAATGCGTAAGGGGTCGCTCACCAAAATCACAAATTAAAACCGGGTATGACCACCTTCAGCATGAAGGACTGCCTGGCATCGTTGGCGCATAGAACGGGTAAGTGTATTGATTTCGGCTTGTGGAATGTTGTTCCATTCCTGAATTAAGGCTTGTCTTAGCTGAATGACGTTTGACGGTGGAATAGGGCGACGTCTAACACGCTGGTCCAAATTATCCCAAAGGTGTTCAATAGGATTCAGATCAGGGCTTTTGGCAGGCCAGTCATTAATAAATGCAATGTTATTCGCCCTGAGGAAATTCACATTGTCCCTAGCTGTATGGCTTGTGGCATTATCATGCTGAAAAAGAGTGATATTGGCATTATTTTGAAACAGTGGGATAACGTGCCTCGCAAGAATTTCATCTCGGTAGCGTTGGGCATTCAAATTCCCTTCGATAACGACGAGATTAGTGCGAAAGCCATGTGCAATGCCCGCCCAGACCAAGACAGAACCCCCACCACCAAAACGATCTCGTTCAAGTACGCAACAGTCGGCATAACGTTCATTTCTCCAACGGTATACTCGAACCCTGCCATCACCTCGATGAATGGAAAACCTGGACTCATCAGAGAAATGAACGCTATTCCATTGTTGTCTAAGCCATCGTTGGTGTGTACGTGCCCAATTAACACGATTTACGCGGTGACGTATGGACACCCTCGCGCAAGCGATTGCGCACAGTTTGGGCAGATATACGGTTGTTATGTGTACCAGGGGTGTTAGCAGCAGTGGCTGTGGCAGTTTGGAAGCGATTGCGCAGGTGGGTGTTCCGAATATAGCGGTCTTGGCCGCGCGTCGTGACGCGAGGACGTCCACTACGTGGTCGATCTTCCGTACGCCCTGTTGCTTGAAAACGTTGCCTAAGGTGTCGAATAGCACGAGTAGAACATCCAATATTCATAGCAACAGCATTCATCGTCATACCAGCATTAAGCATGCCAATGGCACGTTCGCGTAAATTTTGCGGAATTCTAGGCATATCAAAAATAAAGAAAACTAAAAAGAATTTAATTTTTTTCAACGTCTTTTTCTTATTGACATGAAAGTCTATAAAATTAGACTGAAAGGTTTCAAAAAATATACACGAATTATACTGGTCCGTGCATGCACGTGAAAATCGCTTTCAGCGGGTTTCTTCTGCAAAATGCTTTCAATCGAGTTAAAATTTGTTTTATCGGACACATAATCGTTCCCCCGAATATATGTAGGTCATCTGATATTTTGATTTTTTTTAATAACATTGCATTTGAACTTAAACACAGGGGAAGTTTCTTTTTTGGTTCAGTATATAAGACTAGCTGGAATTGAATGCCCCATGGATTAAAGCCTTTATGCTGAGCTAAATCCTATGTTGTTAGTACTTATTACAATCGTCTTGTGAAATCTGAGAACCCACAACATAGGGCCATTTTCAAACTAGGGCCATAATTTGAAGTATTTTGGTAGAGGGCCACTAGATGATGCTACATGCCAAATATGAAAGCTCTAGCCCTTACGGTTTGGAACAAGAAGATTTTTAAAGATTTCCTTCTTTATCTCTATGTGAAATCTCAGACCCCACAACATAGGGCCAATTTTTAACACCAGGGCCATAATTTGAAGTATTTTGGTAGAGGGCCACTAGATGATGCTACATGCCATATATGAAAGCTCTAGCCCTTACGGTTTGGGACAAGAAGATTTTTAAAGATTTCCTTCTTTATCTCTATGTGAAATCCGAGAACCCACAAGATAGGGTCAATTTCCACACTAGGGCCATAATTTGAAGTATTTTGGTAGAGGGCCACTAGATGATGCTACATGCCAAATATGAAAGCTCTAGCCCTTACGGTTTGGGACAAGAAGATTTTTAAAGATTTCCTTCTTTATCTCTATGTGAAATCCGAGAACCCACAACATAGGGCCAATTTCCACACTAGGGCCATAATTTGAAGTATTTTGGTAGAGGGCCACTAGATGATGCTACATGCCAAATATGAAAGCTCTAGCCCTTACGGTTTGGGACAAGAAGATTTTTAAAGATTTCCTTCTTTATCTCTATGTGAAATCCGAGAACCCACAACATAGGGCCAATTTCCACACTAGGGCCATAATTTGAAGTATTTTGGTAGAGGGCCACTAGATGATGCTACATGCCATATATGAAAGCTCTAGCTCTTACAGTTTGGGAGAAGAAGATTTTTAAAGTTTTTTCTTTCGGTTGCCATGACAACCAGAGTTCTTCATGGAATTCAAATCTTTGAAGTATTCTGAAAGTGCATCACCTAAAGATCATTTCTGTGAAGTTTCATTGAAATCTGATCGGCGGTTTCAGAGGAGAAGATTTTTTAGTAATTGTTTACGGACGGACAGACAGACGGACAGACGGACGACGGACATTGACCGATCACAATAGCTCACCCTGAGCACTATGTGCACAGGTGAGCTAAAAAAAGGTTAAGTTGGTTTACATGTTGACACCTTTTACAGAAATTCAACTGTCATTGACTGTTTGTATTGATGATACTTTCATTAAAACCATTGGGATAGTTACCTAAAGTAGTCTCAGTAACTGTTTGTAGGTAGGCAAGTGTACAGTCACAGGACCAACTATCATACAACAACAACAACAAAACGAATATAAAAAATAAATGGCACCCTTTTATCTGGTAAAACTTATTGCAAGTAACAGGATGATAAAAACACGGTTTAAAACTGTATACAAGCATTTCTTCTGTAAATAGCATGAATCTGTATCAGCCCTTCTGTAAATAGCATGAATCTGTATCAGGAGCCTTGTCCCACATCTACATAAAGTGTTTGACATTGTTAACTTTTTTAGACAACTTAAATACGTGCTTAAATACATGTAGATTAAAGCCAATGCCCTCTTTAATAAAAATGGAAAATGGCGAAGAAATAAAAGTAAGCCCGGTATCAGCCTAAAGTAAACAATGAAGATGTTAAAATGCACTTGAATTTTATTCTGAAAACACTGAAAAGTATGGAGATTATTGTGACAATGACCTGTTACAGTTTGGTTGGTCCAAGTGTCAGTCGCTGGCAGAAAAATGAATTCTATAGCTACAGTAGGTAACATGGTAAGAAAAAGATGGAGCGACTCGGCAACTTTTAACCTAGTTTTTAAGATTCATCAAAATTTACATCTGTATCAAAATGTACTATATATATTGATATATACGCATGTCGAAAAATTTGCGAATTACCGAATACGGACATTTTTCAAACGGGAATGTTTGTGATTTCAAGTCACTTGTTATTTGATGGTATACTTGTGGTAAAATATGGGATCAGAAAAGTTTTTCAACTTTGGGAAATCTAAAAAAATTTCCATGTCACAGAAATTTTCCACTTGTACAGTATGTTGTTGGTATTGATCAATATCAATCATAGTTATGATCAAAATTGTAGGACTGCCATTATACATGGTTTTAGAACCAGTGATACAGAAATTTGAAAATGCCTGTATAGACTACCTCGACCTATTGTTCTGAGTAAATGAACAAATCAACCAAGCGGTGCCGAGCTCTGTTAACTCCTTACCAAACGACATAATTTTAGACTGGTCCAAATTCAAAGCATTTGCACACGACAAAATAAATCATGACTTGAACTTGAATTTTGTTTTTTGACGGGTAGAAAACATTGAAGGAAAAGTTTACCAGCATTTTCTCCTTTTCCCACTATGTTTTCAAAAGCCTTCTCCTGCAGGGTCATTAAAAGTCGGGATCATGTGGTAAAGGGTTAAAAGGGGTTTAATGCATCTGGAAAAAAGTTTTGACCCAGGTCAGCCTTCGCAGTCCATGCAGGCTTGCTTTAGTCAAAACTTTCTGCTCTTTGTACTTTTTCTGCAGGCCCAAAGACCATTCTGCTCTAGGATTCAATTGGCTGTTTGACATCATTGATTTCATAGATCCATAATCATGTGATGACTTGCATGGTATAACACATGGCACAGTTGCAATAAAGCCCATGTTTGCCAGACTATGGCTCTTTTGATTCATTCAGAGTACTAAATGTAACTGAAACCTGTATAGTACTGGTATTTACTCTGATACCTCATGTGACCAATCAGAATTGCAGTAGCAATCCTTCTCAAGGACAAAAAATACTGTATATAGAGTACATGTGGGAGGATTTTTTTTTTTGAAGTTATGAAATATAAAATTTGCAGCTCACCCTTGGAGCTTTTAATGACTTAGTAACCTACACTTTCTCCTTTTCCCAGATCCTTTACTACACATGGAATTTTCAGACTTGTCCATCTTGAAAGCACTTGCAGACAACAAATTAAATATAGCTTAAATGATGGAATTTGTCTTTGAAAGGGTAGAAAACTTTGTGCTTTTGAAAGCATTTGTAAGTAAATGAGAAAATGCTGGTAACCAGCATTTTCTCATTTTCCTACAATGCTTTCAGAATAGAACAGAACCTAACTTTATTTCACTCAGAAGATAAATATTGTACAACTAAAGGTTTGAAAATGTCATTTTGTATTAAAATAAAAAGCCTTCTTATGTGGGGTCATTGGATCTCAGTATTGTTCGATAATGGGGTTAAAGACAAAATATAAACTTTTAACTCTTTACCAAACAAGAAAATTTTAGACTGGTCCAAATTGAAACCATTTTCAGACCACAAATTAGATGCTACTTAACTCTTTACCAAACGACAAAATCTTAGACTAGTCCAAATTGAAAGCAGTTGCAGATGACAAATTAGATATGAATCAATCACTTGGATTTGTCTTTGAAAGGGTAGAAAACATTGTGGAAAAAGGAGAAAATGCTGGTTACCAGCATTTTCTCCTTTTCCTGCAATGTTTTCAAAAGGCTTCTTTCCAAAGGTCATTAAAACCCGGGATTGTTTGGTAAAGCATTAAAAGATTAAATTTGTCTTACATAGGGTTGAATACTGTAGGGGAAAAGGTGAAAATGATGGTAAACAATATTTTCAAAAGTCATCTTCTTCAAGGTGGTTAAAACTCAGGGTTGTGTGGTAGAGAGTTTAACCAGATCTTCTTTGGTGTATGCAAATACTTTCAACACTGACAGGTACAATATGTAGAAAGTTAGATCTACTGATATAACTATTCATCAGCTTGTATGATTGGAATGCTTTATGCTATATGGTCCTTCCCAAATCAACTGAAATGACTGTAGAAGATCGACCTTTAAATCAGAAACATACAGCACCTGTAAAAAAAAGGGGGAAATATAAATTTAAAAAAATCCCAAGAGGATCATGAAGGCCCTAAAGCTCATCCAGTGTTTCTCCCAGAGCGCGTTTCTTGCGTTTTTGACACAATGATTTCTTAGCTGATGCATTAAAATTCGTCGTGTGCATCTTTTCTGACGCAACCAAAAAAATATCAGTTCAATCAAAACAATAGTTTATAATGCACACCATGACGTCAAGCCGAAATACTAGGGGGCAAAATAAGATTCGTATGCAGAGAAAGATTTCGTACTCCATGATTATTTTATACTGAGAGTTTCTGATACAGCGCACAGGGTCTGGAACTGATTTTATTGATAATTTATTGATAAATATCTGTCATTACTGCACAAAAAAAGTATTAAAGAACATGAATTGCTACCAACTGGTTTCTCTCTGACACAGTCACACATTTGAAGCTCTTGTTTGGTAATAATTAACTAGATATGGAGTAACTATAAGAAGGTCAATTTGTTTCCGCGCTTTAAACGTGTACGGTCTGTGTTTTCTAGACGCTTTCCGAAACAGAACAGCAGTTAAACCAAAAAAGAAAAACAGAAAGGGCTTGCAGACTGTTTTGTTGTCCCTTCCACAAGTAAACACCTCAGAAACGTGAAAAAAATGAAAAATCAACAAATGCAACAAATATCCACGTCTTGTCAGACTAAGAAAAATAGTTTCTGTTCCGAGTCGGCGGAGTCACAGGGAAAGGTCTCTAAACGTGAATTTGAGTAGCTTTTAAAAGGCATTTATAAAGGTGACCCTCAAGATTTTAGTATGACCCCCAAAAATTTGGAATAGGGGTCACAAATGACCCTCAAAAATTTGAAGCTGGGAGAAACACTGCTTATCTGAGCCTGTGTACCTTTCAGAACATAGCTCAATGTATAGTCACCGTTTTCCTCCGATATGACCTAGTGACTTAATTTTACACAGGGCTGACCCATTTTCTAAACTCTTTATGATATCACCAAGACATACATCTCATTTATCCCAGTGACCTATTTTTTGGCCTGTAATAAATTTGGAATTTATCTGCGGTATCATCACAACAGACATTCTGGCAAACTTTACGGGCAATGGACCAAAATTTTGGTTCTCTAGAATGCACACATGGTTTTCAAAGATTTGACTCTTTCACTCAACATGACCATGTTTCAACTGTTCCAAAATTCTGCGATAACATCAATACAAGCATTCAAATTTTTAAGAGTTTTATACTGAAAATGTGGCCTCTAGGGTATAGCAGTACACTACAAGTGGCCTACTCTTTGACCTAACATGACCCATTTTCAAACTTGTCCCAGATATCATCAAGACAAACATTCTGACCGTGGCCTACTCTTTGACCTAACATGACCCATTTGCAAACTTGTCCCAGATATCATCAAGACAAACATTCTGACCGTTTTTGATTAGTATTTGAGTGAAAATGTAGCCTCTTTAGTGCACCCATGGTTTTTCAAAGATTTGACCCATTGACCTACTTTTTGACCATACATGACACATTTTCAGCGTAAACCTAGTTAACATCAACTCAGACATTCTGACCAACTTTTAGAGTATTTGACTGATATGTGGCCTCTAGGTTGTTATCAAAGTGTATTAAGAGATTTGACCCAGTTACCTACTTTTTGACCTAACATGACCAATTTTCAAACTTGTCACAGAGATCAAGACCAACATTTTGACCAAATTTCTGATAAATTGGACTGCAAATTCCCTATTCACAATTTACATGCTATAAAGATCTTTTTAACAAATACAAGGAGGTCTAATCTATTGTCATCCATTCCCAATACGAGGTCTGTTTGAAATTATTGATAGAATGCTTATTAATTGGAAGTTATTCAACAAGCTTAGATGCTACTGTTGTATAGAATGAATTAAAAGTTTCTGACATAGTTTGCTTGTCAAAACATACATTACCATCAGTGTTGAGGCTGATAATATTTTTGAACCTTACGCTGAGCCAACTTTGATCCCAGGGCTATAATTTGAACTATTTTGGTAGATGTCTACTAGATGAAGCTACATGCCAAATTAGTTGCTCTATAGCTCTATGCTTTACGGTTTCAGATAAATAGATTTTTAAAAATGTTCAACATTTTTCACCATTGTTGCCATGGCAACCTGAGTTTCTGTTGGAATCAAATTATTTGAATAAATTCTAGAAAGACCATGGCAGGATATTTTATGTGAAGTTTGGTAGAAATTGGATTGGTAGTTTTAGAGAAGAAGGTGTTTGAGAAAATAGTTAACATACAACGGACACAGGGCCATGACATAAGCTCCCTGGCCTTTGGCTAGTGAAACTAAAAACCACTGCTTTTTGCCCACACTATTTCAGGATACTGCACAGTATAGATCTAGTATCAGACTGAAAATTTCTTGCAGTCTGATCTTGGTCTACATCATAGAAAATCTTTACATGCTAAGAATCAAGTAAGATTTGGTAAGAATAGTACTAACCTCATTTTCATATTTATATTTCACAGATGTTCCATTTATGGTCACATAGATGGGTTTATATGTTATACCCATAACTGTGATCTGACCCAGCACCATGGTCTCATCCTTGTAACCCAAATGTATGATATCTGATCCCAGGAGACCCTAAAAAAAACCAAAACAACAACATTAACCCTTTTTCAAACAATCCCTGGTTTTTTACGACCCAGAGGAAGAAGCCTTCTGAAAACATTGTGGGAAATGGAGAAAATGCTGGTTACCAGCATTTTCTCCTTTTCCCACAATGTTTTCTACCCTTCTAAAGTCAAGTTTCAATTTTTGAGGTATGACAGAAAAAAATGTGTATCCACAATATCAAATACAGTTCCAAATATGGTATGATGACCTAACCAGTATGCCGAATATTTCAGACTGGTTTGCAAATCCGATTGATAAAAATGTTATGATATACTATACATCTGCCATTCATATAAACTAAGTTTTACCTGCTAAACCAGAATTTATTTTTACCATTTTCAAATAAAATTGCCACTATTTGAAGTATTTTGTTGTTGAAATTTTCTCATGATCCAAAATTATTCTCAAATCTAAGAAGTATTTCCATCTTTAGAGCTTTAAAAGTTAGAAACACTGCAGGAACAGGAGAAAATGCTGGTAACCAGCATTTTCTTCTTTTCCCGTGATGTTTTCTACCCTATCAGAGAAAGAAATCATCATGTTAGGGACTTTTAATCTATCATCTGCAAATGCATGGAATTTGGTTCAGTCCAGAAATGTGTTACTTGGTATAGAGTTAAAGGATCAAATGTCTTTCCATATAACAAGGAATTTCTGTCGGTATAAGGCATTGCAAGGCTGCTCCTTTCAAGTTTGTTCAATTTAACCTTCTACTGCACAATCACTTATTTTAACAACACTAAGGAAAAAAAGCTTTTGAAAACATTTTCCTACATTGTTTTTCAAAAGTCTTCTCTTTCAGGGTTGCTAAAAGTCAGGGTTATGTGATGAAGGGTTAATTGACTGTTTAGAACAATGTGACAGAAGGAGAAAATACTAATGATAAGTGTCCAACAAGATATTAATATTCATCTTTATCAACTGTCTGCAAATATGTTAAAAATGTAGAATGACAAACGGCACCATTGCTTTTAACCCTTTGCACAACAGTCCCAACTTTTAATGACCTTACAGAAGATGACTTTTGAAAGCATTATGAAGACAGGAAGAAACTGGTGGTAACCAGCATTTCTGCCTTACCCCATAATGTTTATACCCACTAAAAACAAATTTCATTGTTTGAATTTATCTATTTTGTTCTCTGCAAATGCTTTCGATCTGGACAAGTCTAAAATTTTGTCGTTTAGTATAGAGTGAAGAGAATACTGTTTTCTTTCTTTCCCTGTTCCACAATGATAGAGAAAAAAAGAAAAAAAAATTACCGCAGAAGCATCAAACTGTATGAGATTATATTTCCCATCACTGATAGAATCTGTAAAAAAGAAAGGAAAATAAAGTCAGTCTAGTACACTGTGTGAAGACTGACACAAAGTAAAACTCCCCAGCTTAGTGGAAGAAAAGGTAGTTTTTAAACCTTAAGCGTTCCCCAAGTGACAATTTAAGACTTGTCCGAATTGAGATCATTGGCAGAAGACAAATTTGGTACAATTGAACGCAAGTTCTTCGATAGGGTAAAAAATATTGTGGAAAAAGTAGAAAATGTTGGTTACAAACAATTTATCCTTTTCCCACAATGTTTTCAAAAAGCTTCTACCTCAGGGATGTTAGAACTCTGGAATGTTTAGCATCATAAAAGGCTATTGTTAGATCTACCAAAATCTAGCATGAAGTACACACAACACTGAGGACTAAAACACCTTGAAACAATTTCTCCTTCTCCCTAAATGTTTCACAAAGCTTTCAACAACTGGAACATTTTTATTTGCTCACACATTACAAGGATCATTTTAATTAACCCTTCAAGTCTCTATCACAACTAAGGCTGCCATTGTGAATGCCAGATCAAGACAACTTGCACTGAACTAGGGGATTGTGTGTTAGCTATGCCCTGGCAAAAGAGGGTTTAATGCATCTTTGTTATGTACTATACCAAACAAGTCATCACATAATTATGAATCAATAAAATGCATTTTGTATTACAACTGAATCATGAGGTAGAATGTCCCTTGGACATGCAGAAAATTTGTCAACAATAAAAAATTTCCACTCGTGTCAACCTGGGCAGGCTGACATGCATCAGTACTTTTTGCAGACACGTTAAACCCCCTTTGGACAGCATGGGTCAATAATTTATTGACAAGTATGTGTAAATGCATGATACCTGAATGAACAATGATGAACAATAAAGGATTCTTGATTTTTTTCCCTCCTGTGGATGAAAGTTTCTCAAAACATTGTGGGAAAAAGAATATACAGGTAACCAGTGTTGTCTATCTGTTCAAAGTCAAATCCTATCATTTGAGCCTACTGAATGTTTCATTGCCATTAATAGTTCTAAGTCCTGAGTTTCTGGACTCATAGTATTGAAAGCATTAACTGATGACAAAGTAAAATAATGTAGCTCAACTTTTGAAACTTGTTTTTGTGAGAGCAGAAAAGCTCAAGGCAAAATTGGAAAATGTGATGGTAACCATCATTTTCTCCTTGCCTCCCAAAATGGTCAAAAGTCTTCTTTTCCAAGAGTCATAGAATAAGATAAAGACTAAGGATTTTCTGGTAAAGGCTCATATGTGTATAAATAGATACAAGAGGCTCTCTGGCAAAAGGGGGTGTAATGCATCTCTATGATGTATTATATCAAGTAAGTCATCATTTAACCCTTTACCAAACAAAACCGGCGACCCTGAGAAAGAAGCCTTCTGAAAACATTGTGGGAAAAGAAGAAAATGCTGGTAACCAGCATTTTCTCCTTTTCCCACAATGTTTTCTACCCTTCAAAAAACAAATTTCAATTTTTGAGTCAGATTAATTTTGTCATCTGCAAATGCTTCCAATTTGGACAAGTCTAAAATTATGTCATTTGGTAAAGGGTTAACTATGAATCCCTAAGACGCATTTTGTCTAATAACTGATTGAATTATGAGGTAGACTGGTCTTTGGATATATAGAAAATTGACCAATAGCTAAAAGTTTTGATCTACGTCAGCCAGTGCGGAGTGCGCAGGATGACATGGGTCGATACTTTTTGCAGATGCATTAAACCCCCTTTTCACAATGTATTGCTCATACCCAATGCCTCTCCATCATCCCAGTAAAGTGTACCGTTGGCACTGGAATCTTCAGCTAACGCGACAACAAGACCAAATTTGTTTTTCCTCCTGAAAAGCCAATTTTACACCATAAATGATGCAGCAAATTAGAAACGCTTATTACTGAAAGCGCTGTGCAAATAGAAAAAGGTTAACCCTTTACCAAGCAATCCCTGGTTTTTACGACCCAGATGAAGAAGCCTTCTGAAAACATTGTGGGAAAAGGAGAAAATGCTGGTAACCAGCATTTTCTCCTTTTCCCACAATGTTTTCTACTCTTCTAAAGTCAAGTTTCAATTTTTGAGTCACGTTTATTTTGTCATCTGCAAATGCTTTCAATTTGGACTAGTCTAAAATTTTGTCGTTAGGTAAAGAGTTAAACTTGTACCAAATGAACTAGGTTTATAAGAAACCCTTAGGAAGAGGGATACAGAGAAAACGTGATTAAACTAGCACTGTCTCCTTTTCTCTCTATTTTCTACCCTTTTGCAGAAAAAAAGAATCAATCTTTAAAGCCACATTCAATTTTCAGAATGCAAATGCGTTCACGATGGTCATTTCTAAAATTTTATTATTTGTTGCAGAGTTGAATGTTTAAACAAATAAATCACTACAGTTCAATGTTTTCCCTTTTAGGGAGAGGTGTATATTATCTCAGGTTTATGCTTTTTCTGTTTATAGAAGTGGATTCTTCTCTTTTCCTACCAAATTGGTTACAGGACTATAGCAATTACTTATACAAGAATTTGTGAAATTGAGGGGAAAAAGTATTTCTTACGACTGTGTTGTTGTTACAGCAGGTGCTTGTGTTGGGATAATTGACCCTCCTCTTATTTGTAGGTTAATCTTTTCATATGGCATCTGGAATATTGTGTAAAGTCCTGGAGAATTAACATAGGACCCTGTGTAGAAATCATACCATCCGTCTGGAGGCAAATACCCTGGTCCTTCAGTTATACCCTGTAATTGGGGTTTTAGAAAACAGAAATCAACAAAAATACCCCATTTCTCAAGATATGGGCCAATCCATGTTTGCAAGCATTTTCTCACAATGTTTTTTGACCCCTCATTGGCAAATCCTATTATTTGTAGCACATTTTGTTCTTTTATCTGAAAATGTTCTCAATATCCACAAATCTACGGTTTTGCTGTCTGGAAGACTTCATTGTTTCCAAAACAATTCCATTCTCCACAACTGTGAGGAAGGAGGCTGTTAAAACCATTGTGAGGAAAGGAGAAAAAAATGCAGGAAACTAAATGCAGTCTGATATTGATCTACACTGGCTGTAAATGCAACTATAGACATGAAAGGCACTTTAATGATTAATTTATCTGCAAAGCGTTAAGTATGGATGAGTCTACAAATTTTTCATCATGACTTTTACTCCCTCTGCCGACGACAGTTTGTAAGTCTTTACCACACAAGCAAAACACACTCTTGTCCAAACTGAAAGCATTTGCAGACAATAGTTTAAATCTAGCTCAAATGATGGAATTAGTCATTGATGAGGTAGAAAACATTGTGGGAAAAGGAGAAAATGCTGTTTACCAGCATTTTCTTCTTTTCCAACTATGTTTTCAAAAAGCCTTCTCTTTCAGGGTCATTAAAAGTTGGGATTGTGAGGTAAAGGGTTAAAAGGATGGGAAAATGGCAAATTCTTAGAATAAGCCATTGCTTCTTCTCCAGCAATGTTTTTTTCCAAAAGGCAAAAAAACTGAACGAGCCATGCTCTAGTAAAAAGGGGTTAATGAAAATCTGTGATGCATTGTACCTAGTTAGTCATCACTAAATTATGGATCCATGAAATCTATTTTTTTCTAACAATCAACTTAATCCAGGGTACAATGGTCCTTGGACATGCAGAAAATTTACCAAATTCAAAAAGTTTTGACCAGAGTCAGCTTGTTTAGACTGTGCAGGATGACCTGAGTCAGTACTTTTTTGTAGATTAAGGAAAAAAACCCTGTTCACAGGGCATGGCTCATTTGAATTTCGTTACTTCCTTCAAATTGTTTGTACAAGTTTGTGTAGGAATGTGTTGAACGATTAGCAAAATGACTTCAAACAATGAAACAATTTTACCTCCTGTAAGGCAGGTGTTACCAACAGCCCAGTGCCCCATAAAAACTGTTCATTTATACTGTAGGTGATGTCAAATTTA
This sequence comes from Hippopus hippopus, assembly GCA_946811185.2. Lineage (NCBI taxonomy): Eukaryota > Metazoa > Mollusca > Bivalvia > Cardiida > Cardiidae > Hippopus > Hippopus hippopus. The sequence goes on along the minus strand of OX328096.1, from coordinate 3,775,540 downwards.
CTTTCAGGATATCTGAAAAAATTCACAAGAACAAAATTCACTTTCAGGATACCTAGAATGTGGAACAAGAACAAAATTTACTTTTCTGATACCATAATCCTTTACCATACGATCCTGAGATTTAACTCTTTACCAAATGACAAAATTTTAGACTGGTCCAAAGTGAAAGCATTTGCAGACAACAAAATAAACTTGACTGAAAAATTGAAATTTCTTTTTGGAATGGTAGAAAACATTGCGGGAAAAGGAGAAAATGCTGGTTAGCAGCATTTTCTCCTTTTCCCACAGTGTTTTCAAAAGCCTTCTTCTTCAGGGTCGTTAAAAGTCGGGATTGTGTGGTAAAGCGTTAAGGACTCTCAGAAAGAAGGCTTGGGAGCAGGTAATGTTGAAAGTGTTCTTTTTCCAAGATATTTTGTTGATTGAATACCCAGCAGTATTCTGAGAGAAAATCTTGCTCTCATCCCAATTTTTAGATTCCATGAGGGTAAATTGATCCCCAGCCAATTTCTGTTTTTGCCACACTTTTAACTCTACCAAATAAGAAAACTTTGGACTCAACCAAATTAAAAGCATTTACAATTGACAAAATAAATTTATTTCAAATGATAATTTCTGTCTTTGATAAGATAGAAAACATTGTGGGACAAGAGCAAAATTTTCTCTCATAATACTGCTGGGTATTTTATCAACAACATGAGGACACTTCCGACATGACCTGCTCCCAGTTAGTATTGATTTCGGGACACTTGAGTAACAATACTGTACCTAAACCCTTTACCTAACATTTCTCTGTTTGTACAACTCGGTTAACTTTGAAAACATGGTTGGAAAAGCAGAAATAATGCCAATAATGAGCATTTTTTCAGCATTTTAATCCTTTTAAGACTGTTCTAAAAATGTTTTGACTTGTCCAAATTCAAAGCATTAGCAGATGATAAATTAAATCTGGCTCAAATGATAAAATTCGTCTTTGATAGGGTAGAAATCATTATGGGAAAAGGAGGAAATGCTTTTCTACTTTTTTTTGCAATATTTTCGAAAGTTTTTTTATAATCAGGGTCTTCAAAGCACAGGATTCTTTGGTAACTGTAAAACCATCTTGGACCCTTTCAGATCAATGATACTTACTGGAAGAAAAGGGGCCTCACTACTGGGGTCCCATCTACATGAGATCTGTACAGAAGTGTGTAGAGATAGGGCAGCAAGGTGTACCTTTGTATCAGTGCTGTCCGTATGATATTCTGTGTGTCTAGGTCAAACACAGCAGGGTCTTGATCCTTTAAAATATGAAGTATTATTTTATACCTATACATTTTCTGGCTCACATACATGTGTGGCATGCAGATGAAATATCACATACAAACAAAAAAAAAAAAAAGATCTACACAGTGTCGAATATGGTTCCAAATAAGGTATGATGAAATATTGGGGGTGCAGAAAACGTAACATTGATTTGCTATTTGATTTGTCAAAATGATACGCTATAATATTCATACATGTCTCCTTTGTATTCATAAAAAACAAGTTTTTCCCAACAAAGCTAGAACAGTTGATTCTGCTTAGTTTGCACATTGCTGGTTTGCAGCTACATGTATGTGTTGGTTCCTATGTTAACTACGGTTCCAATATTTATCCTTTCTTATCAATTTATCTGGATACTTCACATATCGGCAGTTTGTAGTTTGTGGTATTGGCAAGCCGGCCGTTTGTAGTTTGTGGTATATTTCATGCCACGCAAAAACAACCAATGAATTTGTCCATGTATTTAGTATGACATATATTTATAGAGCACAAAAAAAATATAGATTCCCCCTACCCCTCCTTCCCCCTCCCTAAAAAAAAAAAAATCCAATAGCACTGCATGCAGGTGCCAATGCTCATATGCAGTTGCTTTTTTGAAAAATGGGGTATAAGTGTGTCAAAAATATTTTGATGGTTACCTGCCCTGTTTTATGGGTTCCCCTTTTGACATTAAACAATGAATATCCTCAGTAATGACAGAGATAGTAAAAAATGTCAAAGTCTTTGCACATAAACAACGTAGGGCTATGAAAAAATCTCAAATTCTTCACTGTCTTCTTCGAAAACAACCAAGCTAAAAAAGTTCAACAGCAACTCTGATTACTTGTCACATGCATGACAGTACTTCTTTTCCCCACTGAATTTGTATTTGAGCCATGCTTTGGCAAATGGGGGTTTAATGCATCTCCATTATACATTTTGCTGAGCAAGTCAGCACATAAATATGGATCTATAAAATCTGTTTGTATAACAACCGACTGATTCATGAGTTACACCAGGCCTACTTGCAGAACATTTACCAACAGCAAAACTTTCGACCAGGTCACCCTCCATGTAATGTGCAAGCAGGGTTGATATATTTTGCAGATGCGTTAATTAATCCTTTACCACGCGACAAAATTTTAGACCTGTCCAAATTGAAAGCATATTTAGATGACAGTTTTAACTTGGCTCGTATGAAATGATTTTTCTTTGATAGGGTAGAAAACATTGTGGGAAAAGGAGAAAATGCTGGTAACCAGCATTTTCTCCTTCTCCCACAATGTTTTCAAAAGCCTTCTCTTTCAGGGGCGTTAAAAGTCGTCATTGTGTGGTAAAGGGTTATGCCCCTTTTCAAAGAGGATGACTCAATTTATACTTCCCAAGCTAGGTGTCTAGGTGTTTTATTTACCTTACGGTATTTCTCGTTTATATCACTTGCACTTGTAAGCTGTATGAAAAACGCATGCAAGGTCGTGGATGGGTAAGAAATATAAAAGCAAACCTACATTAGAGGAAAAGGAATTATGGTTGATCATGAAAGGATAGAAAGCTCCGAGCTGGAACCACCTTGCACACAATTCCGAGGTAGTATTTCCGCCAAACCCGCATATATCCGCTCCCCAAAATGGCATTCCAAATAACTGGAAACTCAGTAAGCCTGTTAATAAATGAAACAAAAATGTCTAGCCCTTTACCAAACAATTATTAGTTTTAAAACACTTGAAGAAGCAGGTTCTTAAGAACATTGTAGGAAAAGAAGGAATTACACCAGTAAATAGATCTACCTCTATCCAACAAGGCACATGGGTCAATACAAGTGGGAGGGGCATATTTCTCTTTGTCACAGGTGGGTCAATGTTTAGCAACCCTATGTCCCCTTTCCAAATTGATATCGTTCAAATACTTCACCCTTGTCCATAACTTCCAAGGGGTTACTTCGGTCTCTAAAATAGCGTGGTTTTTGCCTCCTTTTACACCAATTCTGTTGAACGTGTGTTGGGGCTACCATTATTACGGAGTACAAGACAGTGCACTGAGTCTGGTTCAGACCATATTCAAGAGAGTTAGAGTTTCATGCTCAGTTGAGTACGATCTCAAGCTCAAAATTTTTCTATAAACACAAATTTTGAGTCAGACTCAGAGTTGACCAAAAAACGGCTCCTTAAGCATGAGATTGTACTCAAAAAAGGTTTATAAGCAGGGCCCCTGGAACAGCTGAAAAGGAGTGTATTAATAGGCAATTGATCACAGATCAATTTTGTTTTGCAATTTATTCTTTTTCAACAATACAAAGCACTTTGCAATACAATCGCATCTTTAAATGACCCTGTGGAAAACGGCAATTGAAACATTGTGGAAAAAGAAAAAAATGCAGGGAAAAAGCATTTGGCTCTTTTTACACAATGTTTTCTTACCTTTTATGGACAATTTCTGTCATTGAGCCACTTGTCAATTTTTGTCTGAAAATGCTTCTGATATGGACCTTTCTAAAATTTTGTAGATGGATAAGTTTAAAAGCAGCCAATATTTAGTTCAGGCAGAGGTTAATATCTAGCCTTTGGCGGTATAGTGACTCAACCTGGTGAGTGATAGGATATTACATGCAATACTTACCTGCGATTGTATAATTCATCTGTGCCCAGGTGGATGTTATATCCCCAGACCAGTGTCCAGTGTAGGCTCCGGATCCAGAAAATGTTGACCTGCTTATTACTATACTTCTTTTCTTTCGGACACTGTCCAGGGCTCTAGAAGAAGATCATGTAAAATCAGAACTTTGTGTTTAATCCATCACCAAATGATTCCAAATTTTAAGGAACCCAAACAAATGGCTTGCAAAAATAATATGGAGAAAAAAAGAAATTGCTGGCATATCTCATGAAAAAAAAAACCCCAGGAGTTATCTGCCTCGAATCATTTTAAATTATAGAATAAGCTTAATTTTAGCTTGTTATGAAGTAAAACTAAGCCCAGCCCAGTTTAGCCATGTTGGATATTCAATCAAACTTGAATGAAAAGTTTTGTAGGAGTTCCACCCAAGAATCATTAAGGCGAGTTTAAGATATTTTCAATACATGAGTTGAAATAGAAAAGGAGATTTTTAAAGATATACAATGATGAGCTTTGTTGCCATGACAACCAGACTTCTTGATGGAACCAAAGGCTTTCAGGGAATTCTGAGGAAGGCCGAGTCAGAATAATTTCTGTAAAGTCTGGTCAAAATGGTTAAGTGGTTTCAGAGAAGTAGATGTCTGACATGTTGAGAAAATGTTGAGAGAAAACACACACAATAGATAGGCAGCCATGACATAGCTAACTGGCCTTGGGTCAGTGGAGTTAAATGATGAAATAAATCATATTACACTGACGGAAGAATTTCTTTGCATAACCTATGTCAGGAGTGAAGATTTGTATGATGCTACACTAAATATATCTTAGTGTATATAGCTGTAGCTTTGTACATTTCTTGCTTTTAATTCGAAAGAAAAAGGTTTGAATGAAATACTGCCTACAGGAATAACAACTTGCAAAGGTGAATGAATAAAAGAGATCAAACTCCAAGTGTCATTTTGAAAAAAAATATTTTAATCCCTTTTTTTACCTAAAATTACCTTTTTTACCTAAAACTATTTTCCTAAAATCATGCTTCACCATTCTGATATGAAACTACAGAGCTGTAACCTCGTACACTTACTGTTTTGTATCTTAGAGAACAGATAACAGTCCCTGATCATAATTTTAGTTTTTGACATGTTGCATCAGGGTACAGAGACGATCACCAAAAAAATGGGAATATCTCTGCAGAGATTTTTGCTCATGTTTAACCCTTTACCACAAAATCTAAACCTTTAATGACCCTGAGGATGAAGCCTTTTGAAAACATTGTGGGAAAAAGGAGAAAATGCTGGTAACCAGCATTTTCTCCTTTTTCCCACAATGATTTTTAAACTTTCAAATGTGAATTTCAATTTTTGAGTCACATTTATTTTGACATCTGCAAAAGCTTTAACCCTTTACCACACGGCAAAATTTGAGACCTATCCAAATTGAAAGCATTTGCAGACGACAATTTCATAATGGCTCAAATGACGCAACTTTTCTTTGATAGGGTAGAAAACTTTGTGGGAAAAGGAGGAAATGCTGGTTACCAGCATTTTCTCCTTTTCCCACGATGTTTTCAAAAGGCCTCTTCTTCAGGGGCCTTAAAAGGCGTCACTGTGTGGTAAAGGGTTAAATTTGGATGAGTCTAAAATTTAGTCATTTGGGAAAGAGTTAAACCTTCATACCGGTATCTGCAGTTTGACAACTAAATTAGAATCTGAACATACCTGTTGCTTGCATACTCAATAATCCTTCGTTTCAAATACAAATATTTTCAGTTTAAAAGCTAGACATAAGAAAAAGCAGTTTAATACATCTTTTACTCGAGATGTTTACCGTTCCCAAAATAGACACAAAATGGCTCCCAAACACAATAAATTTGAGTAGTTTTTTAAATTTCTACATGTTATAAACGACTTCTAAAAGCCCCTTAAATTAAGAAATATTTAATAATTTGTCCTTGGTCACGTATGTTGCTAAAAATTAATTGCATGTTGCTGCAATAAAGATTAAACCAACAAAACAGAAAGTCAGTACAGCACTGTAGCTTTTTGCCTGGAAAATTCACAATGGACTTGAGACAGTACAGTGCACAATAAACGTCCTAATTTGAAAAGAAGCATAGTACACATCCTGTTATTGAGACTATATCTTTTGCTATACTTACTGTTTTGTAACTTTTGCTTCACTGTGTCCATACAGACTGTGTAAATTATAGTGGGTGGAGAGATACTGTCTGGCTGAGGCACACAGAGAGCCTGCTTTCAGTGAATTACTTATGAGACCTGTAACAGAAAGATAACGTGCCTCAAACTATTTTTCATTTAAATTATGTACACATTTTTAAAACTATACTGTGTCTAAATATACAAAATATTAATTTGAAAACAATATGGGGGTTTTCTATAACTCTTCTCCCAACAGTCATATATTTTACTGACCCAGAGGAAGAAGACATTTTGTGCCATGCTCTGTGAAAAGGGTGCTTAATCTATCTGCAAAAAATACTGAACAAGGTCAGCCTATGCAGTCAGCCAGTCAGACCTGGATCAAACCATTTTGTTACTTGTTAATTTTCCTCATGTCAAAGGACCAGTTTACCTCATGATTCATTCTTTTGTTAGATAAAACGGATTTTATGGATCCCTAATTAAGTAATAACTTGCTTGCTATCACAAGGATGAATCAAACCCCCATTTGTACCTAGTAACATATCTTACAATCAAACACTGTAAATGCAAACCTCTTACCAAACAGTCTCATGTTGTAATGACCAAGAGAAATCAGGCTTTTAAAAACATAGCGGGAAAAGGATAAAATGCAGGTAAAAACCATTGTCTCTTTTTCCCCATGATGTTTTCTTCCTTCTCAAAGTCAAAGTCGATCACTTGAGCAAGGATTTATGTCAATAAGCTAATGCTTTCAATAGGAGAGTCTAATATTTTGTTTTCTGGTAGAGAATTTATGCTTTCCCAGAGAATAAAATTTTAGGAATGTCCATATTGATATTTGCAGACAACAAAAACAGATAGCTTCAAATCATTGACACTGTAAAGGAGAAAATGCTGGTGACCAACATTTTCTCCTTTGCCTATGATGTTTTCAAACTTCTTTTCCTCAGGGTCGTTTAAACTAGGGATTGAGTGGTAAAAAGTTAAACCTCATACCTCGAGGAAGAAATGGTGGGTTTTCTAGTGTATTATTAGGACAGCCATTCACAGAACCATCCACAAAATTTGAGGGTTCATTCATGTCCTAGATGATGAGAAAAAGGAGACTACATTCACCAACTATTCAAACTTCAGTTCTAATGCTTAGTCTCACTGATTGGCTGAGACTTTAGAATGAGAAAAAAGTGCAATTTGGTATATGTTTCAAGGAAAATAACATTGTTTATGCAACTGTTACTGTTTTTTGGTGAACATTATACCGAGCACACAATTAACAAATAACACTGTTTATGCAACTGTTACTGTTTTTTGGTGAACATCATACTGAGCACACAATTAACAAATAACACTGTTTATGCAACTGTTACTGTTTTTTGGTGAACATTATACCGAGCACACAATTAACAATTTTACCACATGTGCAAAGTATAAACTTGTCCAATTTGAAAGCATTTGCAGACCACAATTTAATTCATTACCAAATGACAATATTTTAGGCTTGTCCAAATCGAAAGGATTTGCAGACGACAAAATAAAAGTGACTGAAAATTTGAAATTTGTATTGTGAAGGGTAGAAAACATTGTTGGAAAAGGAGAAATGCTGGTTACCAGCATTTTCTCCTTTTCCCACAATGTTTTCTAAAGGCTTCTTTCTCAGGGTCGTCAAAAGTAGGGATTGTGTGGTAATGGGTTAACTGTAGCTGAAAAGATTGAATTTGTCTACAATAGGATAGAAAACAATGTGGGAAAAGGAGAAAATGCTGTTTCCTAGCATTTTTTCCTTTTCCCTACAATGTTTTCAAATGGCTTCTTTCTTAGGGTCGTTAAAACTCATCATTGTATGGTAAAGGGTTAAGATTATTGCAATTCAATTGTACAGATGTCAAGTCCAAAATTGAACTTAATACCTATACATGGCCATGTTACATATTCTGAGATGGAACAAAAAAAAGAAAATGATGACCCCCAATTTTCTTTTAATTTATTTTTTCATCCGTAATATGTCATATTTCAAAAATACCAAATATGAACAGATCCTGTTGTGGAAAAAAAAAAATGGGTTAGCTGTAGAGAACGCCTTTAATTACTGTCAAATGTCTTTAGAAAAAATCTTTGGTAAAAAATACCCAGATGCATAGGATTTTAAACATTTTGCACTAGTACAAACTAACAAGTCATTAATGATCGCAATTTGCTTTTTGTTCATCTGAAATAAAGTGCATTAAAAAAGCATTGCTCCATTTCCAAGTATATTACATTACTCAAAGCAGATGTTTCTCTCGATCACAATTTAAAGCCTGCTTTCTTTAACCAATTTCAGCACAGTTCCAAGTTTTAAGGAACCAACAGAGATGGCTTTCTAAAATATTGTAAGAAAAGAAGAAAATGCTGGGAACCAGCCTTTTCTCCTTTTCCCACAATGTTTTCTACCCTTTCACAGAGAGATCTCATAATTTAAAGATACCCATTTACTCATTTTAAGCCAAAATATTACTAATTTCGTCCATATTTTATCAAACTACAGTCGTTCTTGTGGCTGCATGACAAATATTACACCTGGTTGTTGCAAGATTGCATGAATTACGGCGGATAGAAAATGTAATTTTGGACTTGGCTCCTATCCACTTATTCAATAGAGGATATCACATGATGCTTGTCACGTGACTGTGTACAATCTTTGCCTTGCAAATTCATGTAGCTGGCAAGAAAGTGGAGTTGAGATACACTACACAGGTCTACTGTCACAACAATCTATGTTACAACAACCCAACTGTAGTTTACTTGAGGATGTCCGAATTTTATATCAAGAGTGCAGTGGAATGATTTTAAAGACAGTAGAAATGTAAATTTTGTATGTACACATTAATAAGTAGCATTTTAGGACTGCTGAAAGAAGGGGAAAAGATATAATCCTACAAATAGATGAGTGCACCATTTCCTACATTGAAACAAGTATTCTAGCTTTCTATTTTTAGATGGGGGATGTGCAAATGGCTCTCGTGATACACTCCCCCATTGTTTACAATTTTGACCTGACATAATTTTCTCTCGACCAAGATTCATTCCAAATAACAAATCTGAAACTTCTTTTCATTCTTTGGGGCCACAGATATTTGCTAATTTATCAATTTAAAGACATTTCTACATTTGGCTAAAATGAGTAGATGGGGAACTTTAAGCCATGTTTAAATTGTTGTCTGCAAGTGCTTTCAATGCAGACAAGTCTAAAATTTTGTTGTCTTGTAAAAGCTTTAATAGCTGTTTTCTGTTAAGTCTAATATAACTTACAATAAGAAGTGAGTCAAATGGGATGAGATCATGAAACGTCTTGGCACTTTTGGTCCAGTAGGTGGTCGCATTTGGGTGCCAAAAGTCTATCCACACACACAGACCTGGCCACCCCTGTTAAGAAAAATTAAATCATTATCCAAACAGGAAAGTGTAATATTAACCAATTGAAACTTTAAAGCAGAGTACAAACCTGAATTCTGCTATTTCAAAGGTACTTTTTGGTGGATAGATATCTTCATATTGGAAAGTGCAGATCCAAAATCTTACTGCAGTCTGATCTTGATCTACACTTTCCGCAAAAGGTCTTTGAGTGGAGCTAAGCAGCCTAAATGTTAATTTGATTTAAAAGCTTCTGGGCCCATTTTCACGAAAAAGCTTCAGTCTCTATTTGACTTGGATCCACTAACACACTTACTTTCAGACTTTAGTTGAGTTTGCTATTTGAGACACATTTCACTAACATTAGCCCTTTACCACACAGCAAAATTTTGGACTTGTCCATATTAAGGGAATTTACAGAGGACAATTCAAATGTTTTTCAAATGATAGCATTTGTTCCTGAATAGGTAGAAAACATTGTGGGAAAAGGAGAAAATGCTGGTTACCAGCATTTTCTCCTTTTCCTGCAATGTTTTCTAAAGGCTTCTTACTCAGGGTCGTTAAAAGTCGGGATTGTGCGGTAAAGAGTTAATAGACTTTATGAACATTCTCAAATCCTGAGTTGACACAGCATTTCAGACTCAACTCGGCAAAATAATGGATTTAATTCTGTTTACGGAGTCAAGTCCATTTATTTTGTTGAGTTGAGTCTGAAAGATGATGTCAATTCAGGATTGGAATATGTTACTGAAGTCTGTTAATGTTAGTGAAATGAGTGTAGTCAGTGAACCCTGGGCCTGAAAGATGGTGTCAATTAAGGATTGGAAAATGTTACTAAAGTTTGTTAATGTTAAAATGAAATGCATATAGTGTTAGTGAAACCTGCTCCCCCTCCCCCCCCCCCACCAGGATTTTTTCCTTTTCCCTGAATGTTTTAAAAAAAACTTTTTCCACAGAGTTGTGAAAACATGGGATTTTTGGGTAACAGATTATATATTTTAATCAATTAACCTTTGCCGAGTTTTAACAACCATGATGGAGAGGGTTTTGAATAACATTGTGGGTACAGATGGAAGTGCCACTATCCATCATTTTCTCCTTTTCCCACAATCTTTTCTACTTATTTATGGACAAAATACTATCGTTTGAAAAACATTTAAATTGTTGTCTGTAAAGTCCTTCGATACAAATGAGTCTAAAATTTTGCCATGTGGTTAAGGGTTAACAAGAAATTGACTACCAATGGCCTTTGGGAAATCACCTCAGAAATGAGCTAGGGACCTGCATGACTGGTCGATGATGACCTCTTGAAATTCACTTTTCAACAGATATAGGAATCTTTAAGGTTTGGCAACTGACTTTGACTAAAAAGCACAAAGCACAATCTAGGATGCTTTTTGCAAGCAGCATAGATCAAGATCAGAATAAGCAATCTGCTGTTGCATCTACACTGTTTATTTTTTGTGAGTGATTTTCACCCAAACAGTCTTGAACATGTAATATCCTGGATTTTTCTTTATTTTCCTAATTTACTGGTCACTCTAAGGGCTACTGAAATATATATGAGCTATGCTATTGAAAAAAGGGGAATAATGTATCTCCTTGATGAATTATACTTTGCAAGCCATTACATAATTACGGATCCATAAAAAATTGTCTTGCCGAACAACCAGCTGAATCATGAGGTAGAATGGTCCATAGACATGCAGAAAATTTACCCAAAAGCAGACTGCACAGGCTGAGCTGGGTTAATACTTTTAGCAAATGTATTAAACCTCCTTTTGAAAGAGCATTGCTCCTTTACAATTACCTTTCCAATTAGATTCTCTGTACCAGAGGCATCTTTCACAAAGACACCATCTTTCAATCCATCAATAAATGGCTGATATGTATCATTTGTCTGGTTTACACTCATTATAGGATCCTACAAAAGGGCAATTGAGAAGTAACATATTAGCCATACTCTGGCAAAAGGGAATATAATGCTTTACCAAACAGCAAAATTTTGGAGTGGACTGAATTGAAAGCATTTGCAGACAACAAATTAAATGCTACTGTGAAACAATGGTTTCTGTCTTTGATAGGGTAGAAAACATTGTGGGAAAAAGAGAAAATGCTGGTTACCAGCATTTTCTCCTTTTCCCACAGTGTTTTCTAAAGTCTTCTCTCTTCAGGGTGGTTAAAACTTGGGATTGTGTGGTAAAGACATAATGCATCGCATTGATGCATTATACCAAGCAAGTAATTTCATAATTATAGATCCATAAACTCTGCTTTGTCTAGCAACCAACTCAATTATGAGGTAGGATGTTCCTTGAACATGCAGAAAATTGACCAAAAGCAGAAAATTGTGACACAGGTCAGCCTGCCCATACTGGGCATTTTCTCCTTTTCCCTCAATGTTTTCCAAAAGCTTCTTCCTCCAGGTCATTAAAATTTGGGATTGTGTGGCAAAGGGTTGAGAAGAAAGGAACTGGAAAACAATCTGGGAAAGCAGAATATGTTTGTTACCAGTATTTTCTCCTTATCTCCCAATATTTTTCACCATTTGAAAATGAATGCCCACATTTGAGCCATAATTAGGTTTGGAAATGTTTTCAATTTTGTTTGAATGTAAATTTTTGTTGTCTGATTAAAGGCCCAGTAAAGGCTAAAATATCAAAACAGGTGTCATAATTCATTTAAATTTAAATCATACCATTTAAAAGTATGAAAAATATTGTGGAGATTACATTGTTATCATGTGGTCGGGCCATATGTTAGTCGCTGGTATAAAAAAAAACATTGTGTTTAAAGGAGATATTGCTGGTAACCCTATCAAAGACAAATTCCATCATTTGAGCTACATTGAAATGATGGTCTGCAAATGCTTTCATTTTGGAAAAGTCTACATTTTCGTTGTGTGGTAAAAACAGTGTCTAACTATTACAGAAACTGAAAATGAGGGGGAGATTTCCGCCTCCATCTGAAAATTATGGGGAATTTCAAAAAGTAGGTGGAACAATTTTTCAAACACAGAAAACATATAGCTCCCATAAAAGATTAATTCCTGTCCAACACTATTCTGTGGAGTTACTGATCTCTTTACATGTCAAAAATACAGTTCCTGGAATATCCTTCTCTAGAGTATAAATTCGTTTTTGAAAAAATAGGTAAGAGTAAGATGGTTATAAAATTCTGTCTGATAAAATTCATTGCTATAACAGTGGCCTAACACTAGGTAAAGTGGACTGTCTTGGACTCCCGTCGTCTTGGAAAAGACCCACTTCCTGTAAAGAGAAGTTACTTTAATCGACATAATGTGTTGCAAAACAGCTTTGGCAATGATGCCGTTTTATTCAAAATTTTCTGCAAGGCAAGGGTCAAATCTTTCTTTTGGGAATTTTTCATTGTTAATTTCTTGCGCTGGATTGTCATGCATTGGGTCTGAATTTATGCAGGATCAGAAAAAAGCCCAAGGTGACTCCTGTAATTGCGTGTCCTAGAAAAGACACCGGTAAAGGTTTTAAAAAGTATCCCCTTAACCTTTTACCAAACAATCATGGGTTTTAACGACCTTGAGGAAAAAGGCCTTTTGAAAACATTGTGGAAAAAAAAGAAAATGCTGGTAACCAGCATTTTCATCTTTTCCCACAGTGTTTTCTACCCTTTAAAAGACAAATTTTATGTTCTGAGCAATGTAAAACTTGTTGTTTCAAATGCATCTAATTTGGACCAGGCTAAAATTTTGTCGTGTGGTAAAGAGTTAATATAGAAAAATTTCACCTACCACTAATATATTATAATGCTGCCCATGTTCATGTAAATCTTTGACCACCTTGTCTAGTCCTTTCCAATTTCCATCAGCATCATACGTCCAGTCTAGATGGTCCCTCATTACATCAATGTCTGTCCATTGTGAATCCTGTATGAATGGAATAAAGTCTATAACAACATATATGAGTGTTATTGAAAATTCCTAATCAATGTTTTGGTTCTTTTGAATGTTTACAGAATGTAACTAGAGCTGTCACCGAATGTGACTATACTCCCGCCAGCGCTTTGACAGAAACAGGCAATTGAACAAAAAATGTTCTAAGTTCAAGGGGAGATTACCCTTGAATCATAGGGAGTAGATGATTGAAAACTGCGTCTTGGACAACTTCAATATATGATCAATATATGTGCAAAGTTTCAATACAATTGAAAGAAAACTGCTGGAGGAGTTTGCGACACAAAATTACTAGTATATTGTACACATACGGACAAACGGACAGATGGAGAGACAGGCTGATTCCAGTATACCTCCGAAAACATTCGTTTTGCGGGGGTATTAAAAAGTGTCAAGTTCAAGGGGAGATAATTCCTCAGCCAGGAGGAGTTGACACTTGAAAATTGCGTCTTGCAAACCTTCAATATATGATCAATATATGTGCAAAGTTTCAATACAATTGAAGGAAAACTGTAGGAGTTTGTGACACAAAATTACTAGTATTTTGTACACAGACGGACAGACAGACAGGCTGATTCCAGTATACCCCCGAAAACATTTGTTTTGCGGGGGTATAAAGATACATGTAAGTAACATATGCAACAAGTCTGAGGTCATAGACCATGCGTTCCACAATAAGGATAAACAGAAATTAGCAGACAATTTTTTTTAAAAAAAGAATTGCTATGAAATGCAAACGAGATACATATAGTTAAACAACATATAAAGAAAAGAGCGGATGTGGGATATGAAATTGAATTAACAATTCTTCAAGAATTTATGAGAAAAGGTATACCATGTTCAAACTACACTGATGTGTAGGTGAAAATTTCTATAGCACAAAGGATACTTGTTCTAAAATTACAAAAAAAAAAAAGCCACAGCGTAAAATCAGATACTATGAAACCAGTAATAATTGTTGAGTATGAATTTGCGTTGATTTCGTGGGTAGATAAGTCCACAAATTCAAGGCATATCCTATCTCTAAAACGTTTTCAAAGGCTGCCTTCTTCAGTGTGGTACAAACAAGGGATTGGTAGGTAGAGGGTTTATAAACTTACATAAGGCATTCCAGCTGCCCTGGTTCTCTCAATCACCTTAGTTAAATTCTGAATATTGTTGTAACCATAACGACTCAGATGGAACCCAAGAGCCCAGTGGGGTGGCATAAAGGGGCGTCCAATAAGTTCCGTGTACTGTTCTACAACATTATCTGGGGTGGGGCCGGTGAATATGTAGAAATCTAGAACACCTCCTGTTGTTCTGTAGGTCAAAGCAGGTGCAGGCTGCAATTCTATCTCTGTAGGATATAAATTGTAAATTTCTTACTGTACGCTGGTACATGAAAGTTTTTCATTGAAAAACAGCTGTATAATTTCCCTTCAAAGTGAAAATATCAGGCTACAAACTTACTGCTGGTGCAGATTTTGGCAGTTTTGTGGGAAAAGGAGAAAAAGGGTGCAACCAGCATTTTGTTCTTTGTCCATATTGTTTTCTACCCTATTAAAGCAAATTCAACCATTTTTTAACCTAGATTTAATTTTTTGTCTGCAAATGCTTTTAATTTGGACTTGCCCAAAATTTTGTCATCTACCATAGAGTTAACCTTTTACCACATAATCCTGACTTTAACCCTTTACCCAACAATCCCCAGTTTTAACGACCCTAAGGGAGAAGCCCTATGAAAACATTGTGGGAAATGGAGAAAATGCTGGTAACCAGCATTTTCTCCTTTTCCCACAATGTTTTCTACCCGATCAGAAAACTGCAACTTATTTGTACCAAATTCAAGTTTTTTGGTCTTTGGTTAATTTCAATTTCAAAGAGTCCAGGCTTTGTTGTTTAGGAAAGGGTTTAATGACCCTGAGAACAGGAGCTTTTGAAAACATCGTTGGTAAAGGGAGAAAATACTGGTAACGCATTTTCTCCTTTTCCAACAATGTTTTCTACCCTATGAAAGACAAATTTCATATTTTGAGTAATATTTGTCTTCTTAAAGCGCTTTCAATTTGGCAGAGTCTAAAATTTTGTCATCTACTAAAAGAGTTAATTTGTTACCAAATGACACATTTTTGGACTTGTCCAAATTGAAAACAATTGCAGAGGACAAATTAAAGGTGGCAACAATGACACAATTTTTCCCTGATACAGCAGAAAACATTGTGGGGAAAGGAGAAAATGCTGGTTACCAGCATTTTCTCCTTTTCTCACAATGATTTCAAAAGGTTTCTTCCTAAGGGTTGTTAAAAGTCAGGACTGTGAGGTAAAGAATACAAAAATTATACTTACCCATGGCATTACTATTCAGAAAGAAGACTCCATGGGTATTGTGATCTGACTCTACACTCAGATAGAATGGGTGACTTCCATAGATGTTTGGAGTAAACTGGAAATATGATACATTTTCTGAAACCAGTCTAATACTAAATATAACATTAGATTTAAAGTAATATGTAGGCATCCTTGCACCAAACAAGGATGGTATAACAAGCCTATGAAAGAAGCCTTTTGAAAACATAGAGGGTTAAAGAAGAATTGCTGGTTACCAGCTCTTTTTCCTTTTTCGACAATGTCTTTTTTATCTTGTGAAAGACAGAATGAGAAAATTATGTTTCAGCCATATTTAATTAGCTGTCTGCAAATTCTTTCCACATGGTAGAGCCTAAGATTTTGTTGTCTGGTCAAGAGTTTACAGGAGCGAAAGGTCAGCTGATAGGCTAGTTGCACCTTTTCCCACATTGTTTGACATATAAATCACATTAGACTTTTTCCTTTCCCTTTCCATCAAACATTTCTCCTTTGCATCATATTTACACGACAGTGATGATTATGTCTAAAAACAAACAGTACAGTAATAAGTCATTAAGTATGAGAATATATCTTTTTTTAGTCATTTACCGTAGTTAAGATTTCCAAACTGCCAGATTCAATTAGTCCAATAGTTAGATTTTTTTCAGCATTATATTTATCATCATACGAATCTACCCGAGTGTATAACGGATATATCGAAAATCTTCGATTCAAAAACAGGAAACGACGAGTCTGTTTACATGGAAGGCCGCAACTCAGCGAAATGCATTTTCTATCGACTGTAATCTAAGCAACCTTGCAACCGTCAGGCGCAATATTTGGCATGAAGATATAAGAATGACTATATTTTGATAAAATAAAGACAAAATGAGTTAAAACTGGCTGAAAATGAGTATAAGGGCCTCTTTAATGATCCTGTGGATAAATGCTTTTGAAAACATCTTGGGAAAAGGAGAAAATGCTGGTTCCCAGCATTTTCTACTTTTCCTGCAATGTTTCTGTCCTTTCAGAGACAAATCTTATTTTTTTCAACACAATTAATTTGTAGTCTGCAAATTCTTTGACATTGGACAAGTCTAATATTTTGTCATTTGGTAAAGATATAAAGGGAGGTAATAATAGCCATAAGAAATACCATGCCAGGGCCTGCATATCCATTGTCTCGGGCCCACAGAACTTTTCTTCTCCACTGTGTATTTAGTAGGAATCGATCCATGTGTTCTCCTAGACCATATATATAATGTGTATTCAAATGTGTACCAAGCTGTAGATATTGGTCTGCAAATATCAGTGGAGCAGCATCTCTCGTATTAAATCTGAAGTAAATCCGTGTAGAGGAATTTCAAGGGAGGATAGCTCATTGTCTCTTTCAATGATGGTTAAATCTAAATTTAAGCAATAAAAATTTCGACTCTACCTTATTGATAACATTTGCAGGCAACAAATCAAGTTTGGCTCATAGGGTGATTTCTACCTTGGAAATGGTACAAAACATTATGGGGAAATGAAGAAAATGCTGGTTACCAGCATTTACTCCTTTTCCCACATTTTTTCAAAAGCCTTCTTTGTCAGAGTTGTTAAAAATCAGGATTTCGGAGTAAAGGATTAATCATATGCCTGATTAAAACCATCTTTTCAAAAGTGATATCTAGGCCTAAATACCAAGCTTCCTTGATTTGCCTTACCTTCAATTCGTTATCATCATTTTGTTAAGAGGTAAAAGAATCAAAGTGCTGTCAGCACTGTAATCGGTCGACACTGAATAACTATAGTGGTTTGAAATCACAAATCAAATGGCAGTTGTTTGAACTATGTATGGGATAGACATTTTATAACTGAGTCACGTAGAAACTCTCCATCCCTTACAAATTAGTACATGTAGTTTAACGGAATGCTAAAGATGTATGTCTGCCAGTCGACAGCAATAAAACGTAGAATGTAAGTGACTATTCTGACCAGAAATACCCATTTTCAAGCTTTAGATATCACTCATCATGAATAACAGTACCTACCAACCTTTTATAAAAGATTAAGAAAATATAAATACATGTATTATTTTCTGTAACTTTTGCAACTTTTGAAACTATTCTGTAACATATTGTCAGATATTATCAATAATATCCATATTGAATGATGGACATGATGAATATGTCGTATAGAATGTGCCTGTATTATGGCTATCAAAGTGATTACTTTTGGCTGCTCGCGTTTATCTTGATAAATTGTCCTACCATACGTTTTTCGGCTGGCTAAATTGTCCTTGGCAAGATTGTTCTGTTCAAAACATCGGCTGGCCAATTTCTCCCACATTACTTTCAAAGCATGTAGTATCTACCAAACCCTCAACCCTTTACCAAATGATGTAATTTTAGACTTGTCTAAAACGAAAGCATTTGCACATGACGAATGAAATGTAGACCAAATTAATGATGATTTGAATCTTTGAAATGGTAAAAAAAACATTGTGAGAAAAGGAGAAAACGACGGCTATTTGCATTTTTCCACAATGTTTTTAACAGCCTTCTTCCTCGGGGTCATCAGAAACGGGAAAGTTTGGTTAAAACACTCAGTTTTGGCCTTTTATAGTCAGAAAAACAATATCCAAACATTACAATTTCAGTGTCGAATTTTTTTTTCATATGAATTATTCATAAACAGACAATTAAGATATTCAATATGTATGTCTGTGATACTGATCTGCATTGCATTCAAAGGACAGTCTGATCTTGATTTTTTATTGTCTTCAAAAGCGACTATCTATGTCACTGGAGAACATGGGCCATTGTATTGAATCATTGTAATGAGCAAGAGCATCACTACAGTAAACCTTGTGCTTTTAATCTGGAATATGGAGAGGATGAGAGTCAACCAGAATGCTGATGAGACAAACATGTTACTGAGAGTTTTACACTGAAGCGCTCAGTTAATGAAATAGATCTGATAAGCGTGGAAAAGCAACCTAATTATTGCAGGGTCATTGCTTTCTTGACTACGATATCTCAAGTAATAGGAATAGCAGATCCAAAATTTGAGTGACTGCATGTTTTGTGCAGTCTGGTCTGAATCTGGTCTGAATCTGAGCTCTCCGAAGAGGCTTATTCCCTGGTCAGTTGATTCAGACATGGAGAATATGTTAAGTGAGTTTTTTGTATTGCAGTCTCAGGGTTTTTTCCATCTAAGAAAATGATCTGTTTAACTCTACCAAATGACAAAATGTTGAAAATCTTTCAAATGATGAAAAAACGCTGTGAGGAAAAAGAGAACATGCTTAATACATGTATGCTGTTTTTCCCACCACATTTTTAAAGCCCGACAAGATTGTGTGGCCAACGGTTAATAGACTGATTCCAGTCTTAAGAATGTCATCAAAAAGAAACATGTTAGTGAGCGTGTAAAATGGTAGAGCCGTGGTTGGATGGAGAGGAATAGGGGTTATGAAAACAATTTAACCTTTAACCTGCTAAATAAATGAAATGAAACTTTCAAGCTGACAGTAAAAACCCAGTTCTTTACTATTTCAAAGGTATTTTTGTTTTGGAAAAAATATCTTCTTGTCGGAAATTAAAGATACAAAATCAAACAGCATGTAGTATACAGTCTGATCTTGATCTACAATGTCCGGAAAAGGTCATAAATTCGCGCTTAGTAGCCCAAGGTTTAATACATCCTATGCTGAAAGATGCATAATCAAATATATGCTGGTCAGTATAGTGAATGGACAGTCTGATTTCTAAGGTTGAAAGCTTGGGATAACCAGACCATTCTGAAAATGTTTATGTAATGGCTTCTCCACTAGGGTAATAACTCTTAAACAACTCTACATCCTTTGTCCCACACTGCTTCACACGCTTCACCTTGCTTACATTTAACTACCAACGGCAGATTACTTTTTTAAACAGCTTTCACCACCAGCATGTACATCAGTTTGCTCCAAGGCAAAACAATCTAAATTTTCAAATTCTTTTAAAGCAATGTTTCCTTACAAATTCCGTTTCACTGCAAGTTTATCCTTGCTCCAGGCCAAATGACCTATCATCTTTTCAACACAAGGTGTCCTCGCAACATAATCCAGATACTCCTGGATTCGCTCTTGTTTCATTCATAAGTTGTTGCTTTATCACTGACACCATTCCTTATGGCTTATTAGGGTTAAAAGTTCAACGTAATAAGGTCACAACAGCTAGTATTAGTGTTATTAGACTGTAGGAAAAAGCTGTCACGAGCTGCAGTTAGATCAGTTTGCCCTCAGCAGATGGATTTCCGAAAGTTGTGGTCTCTCTAATCGTCCGGCTCACGCCGACCGATCAAAAATCATTTCATAATGACATGAAATTATTTTTCTTTTACCTTTAATCCATAATTTAAGCCAAATTAGTTGTCAGCAAATGCTTTCTATTTGGAAAAGTCTAGAACTTCCCATCATTCTGTCTGAGTGTTATCTCTTCACCAGATAACAACATTTTTAATCGGCAAAATTTTAGACATGTCCAAATTCATAGCATTTGCAAATGATAAAGTAAATATGACTCAAGAATTGAAATTTGTTTCTGGAGGGGAAGAAAACATTATGGGAAAGGAAGAAAATGCTGGTAACCAGCATTTTCTTCATTTCCTACAATTTACAGCTTGGCTGCTTTCAGAGAAAACGACGAGGTATTGTCATAGCCCTGGCTCTACATAATCGTTGTTGTGCAAAAACTTTGACATTTTACAATATCTGTTATTACTTTATTTACTTTAAACTTGGACAAGCTGTTAACTATTTAAAGGGGAACCTATGGAACAAGGGCAGGTAACTATCAAAATATTTTTGATGCCATAATACCCCTCTTTTTACTTAGAATTTTCACTGAAAATCAAGCAACCGCAGCTGAGCATTGGCACCCGCATGTCATGCTCTTGTTTCAAAAGGTTTAATTCTTGTTGTTGTTGAAACTCAGAATTGTTAGGTAAAAGATGAAAATATAAACTACCATACTCAAAAACTTACAAGATTTGTTTGGTAGATTTGCGGTAGACTGTTATATAAAATGGTCCTTCAGAGGGAATATCCACACCGTAATCTACATCATCATACGTCACAGTCTGTGTACTTTTTACGAGGGTTAGCGGCACCTCGTACCTCTGGACATACGGATCATAAATCTACAATAAAGTTTGATTGTTGTTTATCCCTTTTCCACACTATCCTGTGTTCTAGCCACCTTTAACTATTTACAACATGACAGATTTTAGACTAGTCCAAATTGAAAGCATTTGCAGACAGCGAAATAAATGTGACCAAAATAAATTAAAATCTGATTTTGAAAGAGTAGAAAACATTCCGAGAAACTTGAGGAGAAAATGATGGTTATCAGGATTTTCTCCTTTCACACAAAGTTTCAAAAAGTTTTCTTTCTCAGGGTCATTAACCCATTACCAGACAACAAAATTTTAGACTGGTCCAAATTCAAAGAGACCGCAGACGACAAATAAAATATGATCAAATACTTGAATTTTGTATCAGAAAGGGTAGAAAACATTGTGGGAAATGAAGAAAATGCTGGTTACCAGCATTTTCTTCATTTCCCACAAAGTTTTCCAAAGCTATCTTTATCAGGGTCGTTAAAAGTTGGGATTGTGTGGTAATGGGTTAAAAGTCTGGATTGTGTGTTAAAGGGTAAAGATGAAAGCATTTGAAAAATGTTCTGGTAAAAGGAGAACATGCTGGAAAATCCAACAATTGAGTTGTATGTAATTTGATATCTGTGAATGCTTTCAAATTGGACAAATCTAAAAGTTGTGTCCTCTAGTAAAGGTTCAAATAGTGTTTACATAGTGTTACGGGAGACCACTCCTTCATGCATGGCTTCGTCCTGATTTAAATACAATACCTAACAACTGCATTAGGGAGATGTCTCTTTAGCTCAGTGGTTATGGTATTGGCTTTTCGTCCGGGTGTTCTAGGGTTTGAATTCTGCCAGGTCCCTTTATTTCTGCTATGCATTTGTTCATTTGTTTCTTTGTTACGGACTTCGTTCGTAAGATGGGGGCTCGTCCGGGATTGGCCATTGAGCCATTAATCCCATTTGTTGTCCAAAAACGGACATTTGTTGTCTAAATAATAGACTTACTGCCTCATAAGGCTTTGAGTCATCAATAAATGATGACTTTAAGAGGGGGTGTGTTACGGGAGACAACTCCTTCATGCATGGCTTCGTCCCGATTTAAATACAATACCTAACAGCTGCGTTGGGGAGATGTCTCTTTAGCTCAGTGGTTATGGTATTGGCCTTTCGTCCCGGCGTTCTAGAGTTTGAATCCTGCCCGGCCCCTTTATGTCTGCCATGCATTTGTTCATTTGTTTCTTTGTTACGGTCTTCGTTCGTAAGAATAGAAATTCTTTAGATACTTTATATAGTTCAGTTATCCTGTTCATATGCATGTATTATGTGTTGAGAGTTTCTGTAGTAGAACGAATCAAAGTTATCTTTCCAAACCACTGGCTGCTTTCCCAAATGTAAACACAGACCAGGTTACCATCAACATTTAGAGAGGAACAAATCTTGTCTCAATGATAATCACTGATACAAAGAAAAGACTCTGGCCAAGTCAGGGTTTGAATTTCTCTATGTGCTGTGTGATCACGCTAAAGGCCAGTAACAACCTCTCTTTGAACAGTGTGTTTCAGCAACTACTGGTATGCCTGTGTTAATGATGTAATAAAGTAATACAGCTCAC
Source organism: Hippopus hippopus (assembly GCA_946811185.2). Classification (NCBI taxonomy): domain Eukaryota; kingdom Metazoa; phylum Mollusca; class Bivalvia; order Cardiida; family Cardiidae; genus Hippopus; species Hippopus hippopus. The sequence goes on along the minus strand of OX328096.1, from coordinate 3,753,094 downwards.
ACTTAACCCATAGCTACACAATCCTGAGTTTTAATGACCTTGAGTAAGAAGGCTTTTGAAAACATTGTGGGAAAAGGAGAAAATGCTGGTAACCAGCATTTTCTTCTTTTCCCACAATGTTTTCTACCCCTCCGACATCAAATTTTATTTTTTGAGCAGCATATAATTTGTTGTCTGCGAATGCTTTCAGTTTGGAGTAGTCTCAAATTAAGTTATTTTGTAAAGAGTTAACCCTTTACCAAATGACACATTTTTAGACTCGACCAAGTTGACGCATGTGCAGACAGCAAATCAAGTGTAACCTTAAATGATGATATTTATCTTTGATTGGATAGAAAACATTGTGGTTACAGGAGAAAATGCTTTTTACCAGCATTTTCTCCTTTTCCATCACTGTTTTCAAAAGCTTTCTCTTGCAAGGTTGTTTAACCCTTTACCAAACAATCCCTGGTTTTTACGACCCAGAGGAAGAAGCCTTCTGAAAACATTGTGGGTAAAAGGAGAAAATGCTGGTAACCAGCATTTTCTCCTTTTCCCACAATGTTTTCTACTCTTCTAAAGTCAAGTTTTAATTTTTGAGTCACGTTTATTTTGTCGTGTACAAATGCTTTCAATTTGGACAAGTCTAAAATTTTGTCGTTTGGTAAAGAGTTAAACTCGGGATTGTATGGTAAAGGGTTGAATTCATTTGAGTCTACCTGAGCAAGCAACATCTGCATACTGTACAACAATTATCTAATCTGATACCACGTTGTGGTATTAACTCTTTACCATATGACAAAATACACGACTTGTCCAAATTCAAAGCATTTGCAGACATCAAATTAAAAGTTGCCTATATGACAATTTCTGTCTTTGATAGGGTAGAAAACATTGTGGAAAAAGGAGAAAATGCTGGTTACCAGTATTTTCTCCTTTCCCCACAATGTTTTTCTAAAATCTTCTGCATCAAGGTTGTTAAGACTCGGGATTGTTTGGTAAAGGGGCAAGTCATCAAGTTCATGGAAACTGGTTAGTCAAATTGAATTTTGTACTTGTGATAATGATTTTGTCATTGATCAGTCATTTTGAAACTTAAAAAAAACTGAATATAGTATTACTACACCAGGGTCTAGAAATGTGGCTGCTGCTTTATTTAGCATCCTCGGTGACCCAGTTTCGATTCATTCTGTAATCGCGTGATCTGTGATGCATGGAGAGTAACGTAATGCTTCAAACCTGGGTTCCGTGGATGATATTTAGATACTGGGTATCACTGTAGGAGCTGATCCCATGACCCCTGAGTTACTAGTTCTGTGCACTACCCCTCAAATTTCATTGAAGGCAATGTTTGGTTTTCTGGTCAAGTGTGGATAATCTGCATCAATACATTAATGCACTTAACAAAAATTATTGCCAGAAGATAAGGTGCTTGTTACAAGCAATGCAAAACAAGTAAGTTTAACCTTTTACAAAACAACCCAGACTTATAATGACCCAGGGGAGGGGGAAAGAGGAAAGCTTTCTGAAACGTGGAAAAAGCAGAAAATGCTGGTAATCATCATTTTCTCTTTTTTCCGCCACAAAGTTTGCTGGCCTTTTCAAGATGATTTTCATCATTGAGACACTTTATTGTCTTCTGCAAATGCTTTCAATTTTGACCAGTATAAAATTTTGTTGGTGGTACAGAGTTTAACTTAATTAGATATACAAAGAGAGCAATCTGGTTTCAAAAATTAAAATTACCTTAAAGTGTAACCTTGACCTTGTTTCCATGGTAATATCCATCGCCAAGTGTAACACATCTTTCGGCCATCCAGAGGAATCCTGTAATTCTAGAGTGAGATAATAACTGGTATCCGACTTATGTAAGCTCTGAACAAAGTAAAGCTGGTACCCAGCAGGATAAAAGCAATTTGGGGGAATCTGGTCACCTGCACTGAAATGTAAAAATGATAAAACTGGATAAAGTAGGGGATATTTGGACTTCTTTAAATGATGTCAACATTAAAATATATTTCATTGCTGAATTTATCATATTGTTAGCTTGCCAATCACCAAGACATAAGATGGAAAATTTTATACAAAAGAAAAGAGGAAATGAGTTACCTTAATACACAGCCACTCATGAAAATATAACCAATGATGTTCACTCGAAATGAATTTTGACCTTTCGCAAAAATATCCTTTATTTCTCCTTTTTCCAATGAAATATTCAAAAGGGTTTTGGTAGATCTGTTAGAGTTTTCTATAGGACAGAATAACTTACCTTGTGTTTTCTGGTTGACTCCAACAACAATGCCTAGTGGCACAATCTTCTTGACTTATGTTCCCATCAAAAGGCAAGCAGTTAAATCTGGTTTCTACTGGAAACGGCTCACAAACAGGCTGACATTAGAAGATAAATAATATGGAAACAGTTTCATCTCTGCTACTCCTTCAACACAATCTTTAGATTTACCTTGATAAAGAAGGCTTTTGCAAACATTTTGGAAAATGGAAAAAGTGCTGGTGACCAGCATTTTCTGTTTTCCCATAGTGTTTTCTACCCTTTGAAAGATAAATCATTTGGGCCGTATTTTGTCATTTTCACATGCTTTCAATTCAGACAGGTCTAACAATTTTGCTACTTGGTAAAGCAAAGGCATAGCATCCACAATGTACAATAAGCAAACTTTTGCGTAATGTAGAAAAAATAGAAACAGTCCAAACATTCTTTGTCATTGAATAGCTCCACCTTCATAAAGAAGCCTGAACTTTTTACCAAATGAAAAAAAATGCAGTGTTGTTCAAATTGAAAGCTTTTACAGCCAATAAATTACCTGTAATTGATCTAAATTTACACTGTCTGCAAAAGTGCATTGTTTTGTGCTTTGAAGCCTAGGCGCGAAATAGCACTCTTGATTGGAAACTTGTGTATAATGACCTGGTCATCCCCTGTAAAAGGTAGGCCTTCCTTGAAATATTCTGTACTGAGAGGGGGAGGGTGTGTCCTCAATGGCAAGGTGGGGAAGGTGTAGAATTGTTGATTCAGAGGCCCTGGGCCTGATCCCCAATCAAAGCTTAAGGTTTTTCATTTGAGGGTCCTTGGGCAAGACAAATCAGAGCCCTCTTTTTACTTGTGAAACCCAAGATGCACATGAATAAGTAAACTTTCATTGTAGTATGAGGAAATAATAATGAAACACCATTAGAAAACAATGCTGTTGTAAAAATACCTTTAAATTTAAAATGTACCATTTAAAAGTATACGGAAAATATTGTGAAGTTGTCTGTCTATCATTGTACAGTCTGTCCATGTGTCAGACAATGGCAGAAAAATTAATTTGAAACAAGGTAAAAAGGTCACAAAAGATTGAGTGATTTGACAACTTTTTACCTGCTTACATTAAAATTCGTTTGTCTGCCAGCAACTTACAATCGGACCAACTGCACAATAAGAGTTTGTTATCTCGCAGTAACTTGCATACTTATAATGGTATTACATGTATTTAACTCTTTACTAAACAACAAAATTTTAGACTGGTCCAAATTGAAAGCATTTGCAGACTACAAATAAATTTTTTTGGAAATGGTAAGGTTTGTCTTTAACAGGATAGAAAAAATTGTGGGAAAAGGAGAAAATGCTGGTTACCAGCATTTTCTCCTTTCCCACAATGTTTTCAAATGGCTTTTTGTTTTGGGTCATTAAAACCCAGGACTGTTTGGTAAAGAGTTAAATCTAAATGCTTTTAACACCCGCACTTAATACTTTGGCCATTACTGGGCCTTTAACTTGTACTTTTGAGTACATTGTTTGGTTTATCTATATAGCAGATAGATATAGCTTTTGAAACCCACTGGAAATAGATTATTGTGAACTGTTTACCACACAACCCTGCATTTGACCAACCCTGAAAAAGAGGGCTTATGAAAACAATGTGTGAATAGGAGTTGTCCCTTTCCCACTATGTTTTCTACCCTATCACAAATTCCATCATTCGAGTCAAATTTTTCGTCTGGAAATGCTTTGAATTTTGACAAGTCTACCCCAGATTCTGAAGCCAGCTCCAATGTTTATTTTTGTGATTGTGCCACTGCAGTTGCTGTTCTTATGCCAATTCTTGATTCAAACATGAAAATACCTGCATTGTTTTACAGAGCTCCAGATAGAGGCAGTGATTTTTATTTCAAAATGAAAATATTTTCTCCACTAAACCTTATGTTGTTGGCACTCATTAGAATTGTCTCAATGAGTACCCACAACATAGAGTTTCAAAGACAAAAACAGATTTAGAATACCATCACTCCTTCTTATCTGGAGCTCTAGTTTTATCAGCTTTGGCATGGAAAAGGAAACTGAAATGTGCTAGATGTACTGGTATTTCATGTACGACCAGTCATACTATTATTAATATGAAGTTAAATCATTTCTCTATATTGATTCATGTCCATTCTCATAGCTGACAAGCAGATTAGACAAACTTTGGTGACTGAACAATGACCAGTAAGATTTTCAAATTTCCACAAGCATTAATTAACAAAATAATTGCACTGTGAAGGGAGCAGAGAAGCAAGATTTCTCTCTCACACACACACACACACACACACACACACACACACACAAATGGAAGCAATCTTTCAGACTAAAAGTGACACAAGTCTAGAATTTTGACTTCTGGTGAAGAGATAAAAATGAGAATCAATTTCAGGCTAGGTCTACACTGCTTTATGTCCCTCTCAGTATATACATGTAGATCTACATCTTACTTTCTCTTTTCAACCTAAACCCATAACCTTTTTAAATACATGACATGTAGTCTTTTAGGTTAACTCTCTACTACACAATCCTGAGTTTAAACAACCCTGTGAAAGGAACCTTTTGAAAACATTGTGGGAAAAGGAGAAAATGCTGGTAACCAGCATTTTCTCCTTTTCTCACAGTATTTTCAAGCCTTTTTCAGAAAAATTTCATCATATCAGCCACATTTCAATTGTCGTCTGTAAATGCTTTCAATTTTGACGTGTCTAAAATTTTGTTGCTTTGGTAAAGAATTAAAGGTTAATAGATCTACACAGTCTCAGAAATTTAAACACTTGACTATGAAACACTCTCTCACCTTTGATCCTGCAGAACAACAGACGTCTGTGATAACAGTCGCGCTAACAATTATTGCCATTGCCACGTGCAGTAGATCAAGCCACGACATACTCGATGTCTTGTTCGCAAACATGTTAACTAGCTGATTTATCGTATATTTTTCTTGCTAAACTTTGTTCCTGCTTGTTACATTCTAAGCTGGGGCAAATCGACATCTCGAATTGAAGAGTAGTCAAGTAGAGATCACATGACTGTCATGTGACCAATTAAAACGCTATATGAGGAATTCGGCAAACTTCGGCTGATCTGTTGTTTGATTGATGCGTTTGCTAAAAGTGCAAACCTTAGATCTACCTGACTTGAAAATTTTGCTACAGGTAAATCGGGATTGATCTATACATCTAGCACCTAAAATAAAGTAAACTCAAAAGTAATATCGAGGGTATTATCCGAGACACGAAGTACCAGGAGGCGGGAGGGGTGGGGTGGGGGGTGGGGGGGTCCTAGTGGGTTTGGAGGGCCTATCCATAAGATTTCTAAATTGTAGTGTGTGAGTGTTTTTTTTTTCTATTTTCCCAGTAGGCCTACTTCGCACGATATTCTTCCCAAGCCACAGGTTGCTTTCCCGGGTAACCATCGTTTGATTATGATCAGCTATGAGAGGGGAACGAATCCTGTCACGACTAGCGTCATTCTTCGGAAAGAAATTAACAGATTTGGGGATTCGAACCAGCGACTCTGTGTTCTCAAGTCCTGTCCACATACGCCACCGACTGCGCTGCCACCTCGGCAGCAATAATAACTAATACAAAACATGACTTGATGTAATTACATCCCTTTAATACACTTCTTGGCTGCTTTATGGCATGATAAAAATATTATACAAACAAGAAAAAAGCTTTTGCAGGTTACCAAAATTGAAAGTATTTTTAACACGAGCTACAAGTTTAAACTCTCTTTTGCTCATGATTTGTGAAACACGATTCAGCCTTGCTGTATCGTGTACCAAACTAATATAGAAATGTTAGTCGTGTCGGCGCCATAGGCGAAATCTGTGACTTTTACGGACGCCATAGATCAAGATCAGACTGCACAGAGTTAAGGCTAAGTCCAGTCAGGAAAACGCACAAGGGCAAAAGAAAAAAAAAACAAGAAAATATTGATCAATGCATAACATCAATGGCGCCGCAAATAAGTTGTTTCTGAAATAGTGCACATTACAGCGGGTTAATTTTTTACGCCAAGGGTATCACTTGAACTAACTTCGTAGAGGTCCACGTGGTGATACTACATGACAAATATTTAAACTGTGCTATTTGGGATACTATCTGGTTTTTATCGATCTGGCAATGAAAATACGGTATTTTACATGTTAAAAATCAGTCCAAATAGAAAAACAAAGTTGGTACGGGCACGATCTGGTAATGAAAGTACCGTATTTTTACATGTATGTACTGTTCAAACCAGTCCATATAGCATTATCTCCCGCTAGATGGCATTCTACAAATACACATCTAATTTGGGCATTCTGGGTACAGAACCGGACTACTTTTCAAAACAACAACCTTTACTCTGGATTTCAAGATGAAATAAACGTTTACTCAATAAAACGCTATCGGCTAGCATGTAACCTATGCATCGGCCATTTATTAAAACAGCCCCTGCATGCTTTGGTAATAAGCCAATAGCTTCGGTAGAGCCCTACTTTTCTCAGGTATACGGGGATGGGTGATGCGTCATAGCAGACAGGTCGAATCTTCGAAGAATATGACATGCGCAGACAACGGTCCATATAGTAAACAATATGCTACCTCCACAGGCACTTTTCAAAAGCGAATAAAAATATAGTGTCGCAGCTCATGCGGCGCCACTAAAGGATAATTGTCATAGATCTAAGTCGTAATCATATCTAAGGTTTTTTCCAACAAATTATTAAGTTTAGTGCATAGAAATCGTTTAATTATTAATTAACAGGCGAATCTTTAAATGTTAGAGCGGCATTAGACTCGTATCAGTCCGTTAATAGAGCATTTTCATTAAAAAAAAAAAATAATATAATCAAATAAAACTGCAAAACAAATATACACAAACATGATGTTCTGAATGTCTATTTCCCATTATCTCCCGCTAGATGGCATTCTATAAATACACCAATCTAGAAAAGAATATGACATGCGCAGACAACGGTCTATTGCCTGTATTTTAGATGAAGGGTAAATAACAACACATACACTGTATTTCTGTGAGTTTACGGTACTTGTGTAACTTGTTTATGAGAATGACTCAAATGCAGGGCCTTGATGTCAGGCTAGAGCGGCATGTAATAGTTACTGCCCAGCTGTCCCAAGCGTTATTTATAGCTAAAAACCAAGGCTTCTGGACGAAAGGATACGGTTTGAATCTGGAGACAAACATGCCTAGAAACACAGTGAACCCGCCTGAATCAAAAGCTCTTTTAGCATTGTCCCAAATTGTTTAAAGGCCAATTTACACGACTTGCTTTTTCAAATGTTTTGCAACATAAGTGCTAGATCATACATGTAAACCCCTTTTTAATGGGGGATTTGCTAGCAAAATTGTAAAGCAGAGAAAATAGAACTTGCTCTGTTTTCACTGCTTTTACACAAAGGATGGACCAACCAGTGCTCAGTGACGGTGTATTCCAGCCTTTTATCTTGATATTAATTATACCTGACGGGATCTGTTTTTCATCTGGTAAAGAGTTACTCTTCCTCAAACAATTTCGAGTTTTACATGACCCTGAAAAAGCCAGGCTTCTTAAGACATTGCAGGAAGAGGAGAAAAAGCTGGTTACAAGCATTTTCCATTTTCCCATCGTGGTGTTAATATTTTTAAAGACAAATTGCTGAATTATAGCCACATTTACTATTCTGTCAGCAATAATGCTTTGAATTTGGGCATGTGTAAAGAATTGTCATCTTGTGAAAGGTTAACCATCAAATTACCTGTGGTTATTATTCTTCACTGAAGAGATAAACTAGATAAAATGAAGCAGATCTAGTGTACATACCGTGTAAACGTGAAAAACGCAAGTACTATAAATAAAATCTGCCTTATCAATCCTGAAAAAAACATACCGTATAAATTAGCCTTACGGTCTTTGACATTGTCTGCTTCTTTCGAAAATGAACGTTATTTTAGTGACAGATCTAAATGGATTTTGACGAACGACGATTCGCTAGTCTATAGGCATCCCGTTTCAGCCAGACTCAATGTAAACAAAAAACCCCACAGTTGCCAAATACTGCCTCACAGAAAAAAAACTCCTTACAGTTAGGAATTCTGTCATATATGACAATTTTGACAGAAAGCACAGAATCTCTACCATCCCAATTTGAACATGTCTACTTACAAAGTAATAGACTGTACAAGATGTCATTGATAAGGTACATGATGTTTGCTTATTGGAAGCCGCTCGAAAGCGGCTTCCAGTAGGAATGTACCTAAACTATTTACCATGTAGATGATCAGTAATTATTCGATAGGTCATAATTTTTTATAAAATTTGTAATAATGTTGTGTTGTTGTGACAGAATTACTCCACATGACTCTTTCTTAAGTATTCCAACAGACCTACATGAAATTCAAACCTGGTTTTCTTGCAATATATAGTTCATTCCCAAATAACAATAAAAATACAGAAAGATAAACATCCTTTAATTGGCTAGTCCCCCGAAGTTTTCAAACATATAGGATTCCGTCTATTTTCCCAAATGAAGTTGTTATGCTTTCCGTTTATCACAAGCTTTCCCGTCTCTCAATGGTTTTCGCATTTGTCTACTTTTTTACAAAACAAAATGATGATGATTATGATATATAGAGCATCTTAGAATATGATAATCAGAAGCAATTTTATTTACAGATTTTTCGTCCAATCTTAATTTGTAAAGGATAAAACGGCGTTTAACCTTTGATCAAGGTATAGACTGGTTACCTCCCTACACAAGAGGCATCTACATCAGCTATTTATGGAATACTTGCGAAAAGATAACCCTTTTTCTTCCCTTCGTCTACACATTAGCCCAATGGATTTTTGTTACACGAAACATCTACCTTATGAGACCTGCAAAATTTAGCATTTACTGTATTGTGTGTCGAAGCTGTTATGATCAGACTGTAAGTGCTGTACGGTATGGTCCTGATCTACAGAACCCTTGAAACCAGGCCTGCTTGAATCATGACGTATGGATCGTGATGTACATTGACTACAGTAATTATCATGGTGGTGCCTGGTGCTATAAGGGTTGAAGCTGCTCGAAAATGACGGAAATAGATGAAGATCAGACAGCACATAGCCCGTGTAATATTTTTTTAATATTCTATAAGATATTTCGTAAACATAAAAGAAAATCTTGTTTGTTTTCCTTACTCAGAGTATTTATTTCGTTGTGTAGTCGAAGGGTTAAATTTAATTATTACAGAACCTATTACTGTGAATGTACAACTTTTTACGTCGCTGCTGGTCAAAGGTTTAGAATAGCTCTTGAAATTTACATCAGAAGTTTTACACTAGGTATGTACAAGGCCTATGCAGAAAATGGTTCAAACTACTGTTTATTAAACGAAATATGTATAGTAATAGTTATTATGTTGTGGTTGAATAGATCCAGATCTTTAAAGACTTAAAAAATGTTTTTTTTGTGTGTGTGTGTGTGTGGCTGCCATTTCAGGAATAAAAGAAACGTGGTTTGTGCCAACTGTGCAGGCTATGATCAGAATAATTTTGGAGATGCCATGCAAAAGTTTTTGTTTCCAGAGTAGAAATGTTAAGATTCACTGTTTTACAAGCATGCTAAGATACTTTTGACAAGCAAGAAGATCATCTTTTAGAAAAAAAGTTGTTGAATATTTTCTTTTTTTTTTTTTTTTTTTTCTTTGTTGTAAAAAAAAAAAGAAACACAAAGAAGAGATCGCTGATAAAAATTGTAAATACATGTAAACATCATATGGGAATAACGATCTTAATATCACTTTGAATAATTGGTAACTTAAATAATTCTGTAGTATAGCCTTTAATGCCGCTATAAAAAGTTTCCTTTCTAAAATCATTAAATAAATGGAAAATGCTGTATTTGAATGCGCAATTTCTCCATTTTCAAATTTCGAGTAGAAATTTAAAAAATCCGATGCTTTTACGTGGTTTTTTTTCCAAATAAACATCACTTTATAATAATAATATAATAACAAGATTATTTAAGATTCCTCTCTAAACTTTTTTTTTTTTTAAGAATTAGAATACATGTACATATTATTTTCTGTTTCTTTTTTCCTTGCATTTTAGTACCATTTGTCATGATTTTCCGCTGGTGGGGGGTGGGGGTAAAAACAGATACAAAAAATGTAATCACAATTTCTCAAGATAGTCAATATTTCTGAAATTGTCCACCAAAAGATTGCGGCTTCTATGATGCTATGCATCATAAATTTGTCTTGTATGTAAATTAAGTGACCTATGCAAATCAGGCTTGTATCACTAATTCCTACTCAGCAGTACATAAAAGTATGAATGGGTCTAAAAATAGATACCCCCAGGTGACTTGTAGCAAATCCCAGCTACACAAACCCTCACTGGCCAGGGAACCCTTCTCATTCCTTCAGTCATTCATTATTTAGATCATTGTGAATGTGAAACTGATATGTTAAACTGTTATTTTACATCTTGTATATTGACCCTTTACCACACAATCCCGAGTTTTCACAAAAGTGGGGAAGAAGCCCTTTGAAAACAATGCGGGAAAAGAAGAAAATGCTGGTTACCATTATTTTCTCCTTTTCTCATATTGTTTTCAGCCCTTTTAGAATATGCTTTCATCAACTGAGCCACATTTAACTTTATGGTCTGGAACTGCTGTTAATGTGGAGGGGTGTGAAATCTTTAGTTTTGTAAAGAGTTACATAGTTAACTATTGCATCTTGTGCTTTTGATTAACTGTATAATCCAAGTTAATCCTTAACAAAAAAAAAAAGTTAAATAAAACGTTCAGGCTGATGGTAAAAGCCTGAATATTGCTATTTCAAAGTTATATTTTTGAGAAAAATATCCTCTTATCCGATAGTATAGATCCAAGATCAGACTGTACAGTGTCCGTTCGTCCGTCCGGACAGACATCTTTTAAAATCCTTGATGAAAATTTATGAAACTTCATACATGTATTCCTTACGATAGTCCGCCGATAAAGATTTTTTTTCTTTTTTCCTTTGATGCCGTGTCATCGGAAAAGGGGGCTTGATTTATATTTCCATTATGGACTGATATCTCTTTAACTATTGGACAAAATTTTATGAAACTTCATATTCATCTTGTTTATCATAAGCCACAGACAATCATTATTTGTTTCTATCTATTGAAAATTCTATGCTATGGAAAAAGGGGGCTTAATGGATAATTTCATTATGGACCAATAACAAAAAGGCCACGTGTACATGCAAAACACAATACCTCTTACATGTTTCTATCTAAAGAGGTCTTTTTAGACGGGAGATTTCATTTCAACGAAATAATCTGTTTTAAATTGAAAGTTTACAAACTGAAGTTTTTCATGATATTTCTTGTGTTGAGAAGTAAATAGTCATGAGCGTCGGGTAAAGTCAATGGATTGAACTGGATCTGAATTAGACCGGATTGGACTTAATAACCGGAATGAACCGATGGAACTGGAACGAGCTCAGTAACCAAATTTGACAAGTTTTCTTCAGTCTTGTATAAATCAACCAAGATTTACATTTACCATAGCCACTTATTTCAAATTCGCTAGTCTGTCAGTACCGTTTCCAGTACTTTGATTTTTATCGTGTAGTAGATAGATCTACCGTTTGGGTTTTTCGAACCTGCCCATCTACAGTGGAATTGGCCTGGCTTTTAGTCGATGTTAGTATCTATCATGATAGCTTCGGGACAAGTGACAATCAGGCGCTTTGAACGGGGTGTTTCATCTCGAGGTGATGTTCTATTCCGAACACCTCTTTTTTTAAAACCCATGGATGATCACAATCGGGACCGAGTTTTAATTAACGATCCCGAAAGAGAAATTTGGTGAAAACAATGCGGGAAAAAGGAGAAAATGCTGGTTATTTTCTCCCTTTTCCCACATTTTTTACCACATCAAAGACAGAAATCTTCATTTGAACAGCATTTAATTTTGTCGTCTGCAAATGCTTTGAATTTGTTCGAGTCCAAAATTTCATTGGTCGGTTAAGAGATAAGTTCTTCTTTATAAAAGTGATTTTCTATAGGCTGATGAGAATGTAATCTTAGAAAAGTAGTCAGTGTCAAACACATTAACAGCGCTGTCAAATGTCAACGAAGCCATTACCTAATATGTATCAAAAAGCAGTTCCTAAAACACAATTACTTCCCTTTACCATTTTTTGTCTATTTTGCGATTTAAAAACGGAAATTTCATCAGTTTTATAGGGGAGAACGATGTATGGCTTTTTTTAAAAATATTTTTGCTAGATTTATCTGTATTTTTTTTTTTTTAAATCATTTAATTCTTTGTGTAGTGCCCGTAGCACCGTTACAGTCATGTACCTTATAGACTGTACAAAAGCTATTTGTAATTGACAAAATTTTAGACTTGTCCATTAAGTTGGCCGATTCAAACAGGAGTATTGTACTTCGTACTGGCCGCTACTTGTTGAGCGTGTTTCTTCGGAAAGACGTTACTATGAAATAACATGAATGCGGTAAAGTACAACAGTTTAATTCAGCACCAAGGAATACTACAAAGTGACCTAAATGATAAAGAGGAATTAAAGGTTGATTTTCATTTCGTCTCTGCGGTAGGTAGCCAGTTAACCTTACTTATAGACACCTCAGTTATCTAGTCTGTATAGATGAACCTAACCACCTATTGAATCGCTCTAATCAGTACTCTTAGCTGCACCTTTTCTTTTGCAAAAACTAACATCGGTGCACTTAACCTATCGTACCAAAATTTAGAGTTGGAAAGAGAGAATTTCTTGACAGAATCTGATTCCTGTAAAAACTATGGTTGCCATGGCAACACAGCTGAAACAAGAGGCCATTGGCCTTAAAGCACTCGCCGGAGTAAAGTTATCTAAAGCTGATTAAGCTGAAGAAATCCCAATTTTAATTATGTAAAACACGTGAGTGTAAGTGACCTACCTTTTGACCCGAAGTGACCCATTTTCAAACTTGCCTGAGATATCAAGACAACTAAGTTTCAAGAGTATCAGGTTGAAAGTATGGCCTCTTGACAGCACACAAGGTTTTTCAGAGATTTGGCCCAGTGACGTACTTTCTGATTTAACATGACCCAATTTTGAACCTGTCTGAGACATCATCAAGATAAGCTCTCTGACCAAGTTTCATGAGTACCAGGCTGCCAGTGTGGCCTCTACAGTGAACACGAGGCTTTTCTTACATTTGGCCTAGCGACCAACTTTTTGACCACACATGACCGAATTCCATACATATCTTAGATATCATGAAGACAACTGCTCTGACTTAGTTTGATGAGTATCTGGCTGAAAATGTGGCCTCTATCTAGAGTGCACATAAAGTTTTCCTACAATGTGGCCCTGTGATCTACTTTTTGACCCGATATTACCCAATTTCAAACATGTCCGAGAAATCAACTAGACAAACATTTTTACCAAATTTCAAGAGTATCTAGCTGAAAATGTGGCCTGTAGAGTGCATACAAGAATTTTCTACGATTTGGTCCGGTGACCTACATTTTGACCCCACATAACCCGATTTCTATTTTGTCCAAGATACCATCATAACAAATATTCTGATTGAGTTTCAAGAGAGTCTGACAAAAAAAAAAAAATTGGCTTCTAGAGTGCACACAAGCTTTTTCTAGGATTTGCCCCGGTGATTCGACATAACCCAGTGTATTCATAGTATGCCTAAAAAAGACAATGGACATGCCTTTAAAGATTGGATCCGGAGACTGAAACTTTGTATCTCTGTTGGGGGTGAATAGTTTGAGGGAACAAAATAAAAATTTCAGTGAAACCTACGAAGAATAAAATTTTAGGTACTTAGATGCATTCATATTTGAACACTCCTCGTATCTGACATATCAACAAGACAAACATTCTGATAAAGTTTCGCGATTATCAGGCTGAAAATATGTCCTCTAGACTGCACATCAGGTTTTTCTAAGATTTTACTAAGTGACTTACTCATTGACCCAACGTGACCCAATTTCTGAGATATCAAAAAGACAAATACTCTGACCTTGTTTCATGAGTATCGAGCTTAAGATGTTACCTCTAGAGTGCAAATAAGGTTTTCCTAAGATTTGGCCCAGTGACCTATTTTTTGACCCGAGGTGACCGAATTTCAGCATTCTCGGAGAAATCATGATAACAAACACTCAGACCTACTTTCATGAGTAGCAGGCTGAAAATGTGGCTTTTAGTGTGCACACAAGGTTTTTCTAAGGTCTTGCTTAGTGACCTACTTTTTCACCAAAGGTGACCCGATTTCACAGTTCTCTGAGATATCAAAAAGACAAACCCTCTGTTCTAGTTTCTTGAATATCAGGCTGAAAATGTTGGCTCTAGACTCTAGAGTGCATACAAGGTTTTTCTAGTCGGTTACAGTCACCTACTTTTTGACCAGACATTATCCAATTTCGATATTGTCCGAGATATCATCAAGACAAACACTCTGTGCTAGTTCCATGAGTATTAGGCCGAAAATGTGGCCTGTACAGTGCACACAAGGTTTTATTAGATTTAGCCCAGTGACCATGAAATGATGCAGTGTTGAACTTGTCCAAGATATCAACAAGACGAATATTCTGACCAAGTTTCCAGAGCATCATGCTGAAAATGTGACCTCTAGAGTGCACACAATGTTTTTCTAAGATTTGGCCTGGTAACCTACTTTGTAACCGGATATGACCCAATTTGGAACTTGTCCGAGATATTATCGAGACAAACATTCTGGCCACATTTCACGAGTTTCTGAATTATTGTATGGCCTATTGAGTGCACAGCTGGTAAATGTTGACGACCGCACGACGGACGCCGGACACCTGACACAGCACGATTACAATACATGGATCCGTGGTGGTAAGATGAACCGACTTCCTTGGTTACTGTTGCTAAGGGCTCCCAAACAATCACAGTAAATACGTATACAGTATAGCAGACTGGCATGACTGGAACTAATTTACACAAGGATACGTAGGATTTCGGGGGCCACAACCTATGTAATAAATCTATATGTACTTGGTTTAGCAAAGTTTTGAGCTTCAATGAGAAAGAATGAAACACCTCAACTAACCTCAGTTTTGCCAAAGAATAATAAAATAAAGATACTTATTGTTTTCGTAAAGCTAGTTTAGTAGTCTGAACATCATACTTAATGATACTGAGTTACAAGCATTTCGAAATATGTATAGATTTCTGATTCAACAGAGAGGTGTAAGTTAAGGGAAAATTTCAATTTCAGGTAAAGGGAAAACGGGTTGTCTTACGATTTTAAAATGCGTTAAGTGTGCTGTCAGTTAGCAAACTTGTTAACATCATTGACGGTAGTTTATCTAATGACATACTGAAGACAACGGTGGTCAACTTGATTACAGCGGCAGTTTGGTTTGCAATCAAATACACTTCCTATAAATTAACAGCTTACCGACACACCCTTTGAAATAACAGATGTGCTAATCCACTTTAATATGGCTAAGTCAAAAGCTTATTCAATCAATGTAAGTTGCCTTTTGAGTTGAACTTTCACCATTACGTGTACAGAGCACAAGTTAAACTTTTTCATAACTGAAACCTACTTTTAGTGAGGAATACATGTCAATATTCTTATTGTAAATAGCAGATCGAATGTTGAGCTTTTTATAAATAACCTCAATCTATCATTGAATTTATCTTTTTAGTCCCTAGCTAGGATCAGACTACCATTTCCAAGTTGAATCTACTGGAAAATATTGTAGGTGAAGGAGGAAATTGACACTTTGTTCTGAAACAGTTGTGGGTAATGTAATTTGTGTTTGTGGTGGGAGTTTGTATATTATTTCAGCTACATTCGTAGTAGTTACGAGAGATGGTTGTTTAGTGTATCGCGCAACAGCAAGCTGAAGCGCGATTAAGAAATATGAGCAGTCGAGAGATTAATTCATTCTGCTCGAGTTCAAATGTTTTCAAAAGTCGTCTATTTTTGATTAGGATATTGGCGATTCAGTTTATATAGCAAAATTATCATACAAATTTACAGTTGCAACGAAGTTAAAGGGGCGTAATAATGATAACACATGTATCAGTTATACATAACGAGACGCTCGAATTGAATTAATATCTTTCATAACATAACATAAACAGAAAATGACTATAATTATACAAAAACGTATTAAAGTCACGTCTACGATCTTTGATTTTTGTTCTTTTGGGTGTAGATCTGTGTGTCATAGACCATTAAATTTAGCTAGGTCTTACTGTTTTTAATCGGGTTTTGGAAGACTGCGGTCTTTTATCTATTTTTAGAACAGAAAACTTAAACTGTTACTATGAAAATTCATTTAACAACCAAGTTAGAAAATTAAACACAAATTTCATGCAAGAGGGATATTCATGGTATCGCATCAATTAGATAAATTACACTAACTGCAACTACACTTTAAAACTGATAAATAAGCACTCTTCAGTGTTACACGCATTTATAAATACATGTAGATCTAGGTAGGTCTGAAAATTGCGTCATTTTTGTCATCGGTTACTTCGCTCATTCGGACAAATTCGCGCATAACGTTACCAACCACTAAAATTAGAATAGTGTTTAACGACCCTCAGATAAAGCCTTTTGAAAACTCTGTGGGAAAAGGAGAAAATGCTGGCAACCAGCAGTTTCTCCTTTTCCGACATTGTTTTCTACCCCTTTTCAAAACAATTTCAATTTTTTTTGAGTAAATTTATTTTGTCGTGTGCAAATGCTTTCCATTTGAGGTAGATCTAGATAGTCTACAGTTGTATCGTTTGGTAAAGATTAAGCTCAGTACTGTTTCCAGACACTGTCACCTTTAGGACAGGTCACAACAAAATCAGTATAGTCTAGTCCTGACACAACAAAATAAAATTTCAAAAAAGTGAAAGCGGAACAAAGTTCTCAGGTTGAAAGCTGGGAATTGTGCAAATAGATCTACTAGTATCTACACGTATAAATTTACCCGTCTTGTTTGAATTTTTCGAGTTGTAATAGACTAGTAATTGTAATAGTTTTAGTATTTGTAATAATTTTGGAAACAGTTATATGCTTCGAGTATTTAGGTTTAACGTTTTATGGACACTGGTTGATATTTAAAGCTGTGTACCAGTTTACCCCTTTAGTAAACAATCCATGGTTTTACGGCCCTGGGAATGTTGGTTTTTGTTAACACCTTGTGACAAGGAGAAAACGCTTGCCACTGGCAACTTGTCTTCAACTTCTCACTTTTGTCTTCTCCGTTTCGAAAAACAAATATCGTTTTAAGCCACATTGATCTTGATTTGTCGTCTGCAAATGCTTTCATCATGGAAAACCAAGTCTAGATTTTGTCATCTGGTAAAGAGTTAAATCTGCGGATGAGTTTATTTTGTCACAGTGTCAAAATTATATTTATGTACACGTGTGTTTAAGGAGTAACGTGTTTGGGAGAGGGGTTGATGAATTTGATTTGTGCAAACGGCCGCGAAAGTTTAACACTTTCCTATCATTTAGATAGGGGAGAGAGAAGGAAACAAAGTTCGTGTATAACGCATATATTAAGTTTGAATAGTTTAATAGTGTGGCGATGATTCCTTTTCTGAGGTCCATAGCAAGATTATTTCAGTAAATTATTCGTCAAAATAAGTAAGAATTTCCTGAGAAGAAGAACTTCTCACAATTTCTACTGCTGTACCAGAGACATTACAACAATTAGTTCTGTTTACAAGCTGTTATTTCGTAAGAGTTCAAAAACTGTTCATTGAAATACCCCGATCGTCCTCTCCAAAAGTTTTTAATTTGGACTAGATCTAGTCTAAAAGTTTATCGTCTGGTAAAGGGTTAATGAAGTTGAAAATAATGATAAAAATACGATCTTGTTTGATGGATGTATGAGAAAATGGCAGTAAAAACCATGATCGCTGGTATTCTCTGTATGTCCTAGATCCACTGAGAGTTTTTGTGGACCTTACATTGTGCACAGGTATATGTATCATTTCAGGTTGTAAAGAGTTTTGGAATGACATAGAAATTACCGGTAAGGGGTGACGAGATACTGAGCGGCAGGCGGATTTGACAACCTTCTGGGTCGTGGGCCACATGCATGAGTTACAGCAGTCGCTCAAGATCTTCACATTGTAGACCTACATCTTCAACAAAGATTGCATTGTCACAAGACGGCCGAGGGTTGGTTTGGACAATAAATTAAATGAATCAGTTACCAAGTCTCAGGATTTCCAGTTTTAAACATTTGATAAATACAAATGCATAAAATACAATTCATCTATTTATTACAATAACACAAAGGTTATTTCTCTTTCAAGTATAAAGTATGAATCCAAGAAGTCAATTGATAATTTACAAACTATTATCTATAGAGCTATATATAACAGTACCCAAATGTTTATTCCTCCTTACCTGTAATCACTATTGTTCCCAAAAGCAATGCTGTTATATACCTCGATGAGATGACATCGTCAAATACCTCTACTCGTACATGTATCACACAATGCGGCGGCACGAAATTCCCAAATCTAGGCCTACCCAAATCTTTCCCAAATCTACATAAATCTCCTCCAAACCTACTCATATCTCTCCCTAATCTACCCAAATCCTTCCAGAACATGTCTCAAATTTTACCCATCTATGTTAGAAATCTACTAGGAAGGGAATTTGACGGTGTTAGGTTGTGCACTTTAATAGTAAATGATGAAAAAGAATACGTGTAGATCTACGTATGGGATATCATTTAGGCAAATTGATGAATACTGGGCAGCGCAAACTGTACAGACTGGCCTCGGCGGCATGAAAATTTCAATCTTCACATTACCACCCAAATCTTTCCCACATCTCTCCCATCTCTCCCAAATCTCTCCCAAATTTACACAAATCTTTCCCCAAGCTTCCTAAATCTTACTCAAATCTACCCAGATCTCTCCCAAGTCTACCCACATCTTTCCCAAACTACACAATCTTTCCCGAATCGACCTAAATCTCTCCCAAATCTACCCATATCCTTCCAAAATATGTCCCATATCTTACTATCTATTTTAGAAATCTACTTGGAAGGGAATTTGACGGTGTTAGGTTGTGCACTTTAATAGCAATTGATTAAGAAGAATGTAGATCTATTTACGGGTTATCTTTTTTGCAAATTGATGAATATTGGTCAGCGCGGACTGTACAGACTGGCATGGGTGTCGATACATTAAAATTCTATTTTACCTTCGGCAGGGCACGAGGCTGTCTGCGTCATTTGTCTCGAATGGTCTCGGAAATATTTGGTACGGTTTGCGCAAAGTGAATTGCCTACCTGTGTAAGTACAAGTACCTTTCTGTGTATGTATATTTTCCCAGATATTAGTCGGAGTTCTATTTATATGCCTACTTATTCAGCGTAAAGGTCAGGATCAGGTTACATGAAGTAGGCAATAGATACTTTTCGTAGATCTGAGATGGTACTTTTTTGTGTGACTGGTCACAGTTGTTTAATATCATTTGTATTCAACTTTTACACTTTTACAACTATGGTTGATTTTATAGTCAGTGTAGATCAAGATCGGACTGCACAAAACTTGCAGTGTGATCTTTGATGTACTATGTGCGCTTGTTGCGACATTCTGTACAACAGTAACCTTAAGTCCAAATTTTTAAGTCTTTTATCTAGACTGAAAATGTTCGCTTGGTTTATACAGCAATCTAAGAGTTAAACTTGCATGGTGTCTGCTATGCAAGATATTTCCTTCAGTTTATGAGGGAAAACTGATGAATTGTTTTACTACAAAGACCAAAATAGTCATCATGTGAAAACAATTTGTCAAATACACTAAGACTAGTAATACAGACGATGTTTGGCCCAATTAAAATGGCATAAATATAAGTTGATGGCCGCTCATAGCAATCGAACACAGAAAGTCTTGATCGCAACATCGACGCTCTGAGTTACGACCACAGACTCCACCAAACTGCTCCCCATTTCTTAAAATACACATGTATTATAGGCTTTGATCAACCGCTTTTTTTAAACTTGAATTGGGGAATTTGCGAATAATCTGTATTTATAGGCCTACACCAAAATGATGTTTGATCTAAAACTTCTAGAAATAAGAAGACCATAAGAAACAGGAAAATAAATCACTTCACATCTTTTAAAATCAGATAGCAGTTTGAAATTTATTTACTTTAGACCATTTTGTAATAATATTGTTTACATAAATTTATTTACTTTAGTCCATTTTGTAATAATATTGTTTACATTAGGAGAGATTTAGGGAAGATTTGAGAATTACTAGCCACCCGCATGGGCCTTACGAGAGTTTTTAAATCTTTCTGAGAAAGATTTGGGAGAGATTTGGTTAGATTTCGGAAACATTTGGGTACATTTTGAAAAGATTTGGGTAGATTTGGGAATTTACGTGCCGCTGTAAGTAAATTCTGAGTTTAAACAACCCTGAAGAAGAAAACATTTGAAAACATTGTGGGGAAAATATTTTCTACTCTATCAAAGACAGAAATCATCATTTTAGCAACTTTTATTTTGTCGTTTGCAAATACTTTCAATTTGGTCCAATCCAAAATTTTGTCGTTTTGTAAAGAGCTAAGCGCATACAGGTAGGTAGAATGCGGACAGATAGAGGATCAAAAGACGAGACGTACCTCTGCAGGGTGGACGGACAGACGGACGAATAGATGGCCGAAACAACTACTTTGGTCTCTCTTTAGTAGGACTTTGTAATAAATTTGCTCCAGTGGATTCTTTAAAACACATTTATCCGAAATGTTGAATGAACCCCATGATAATATATACGTAGAATCAAAAATAAGGGAACCCTTGTATTTCATCTTGAGGTAATTCTTTATTTTACCGAAAACATTAAACAGATATAGAATCCAAGTCAACATCGGATGTGACCTCCATGTGCTACAATTCGTGCACGACACGTGGCGGGCATCCTGGAGATGATAGGCGTATCGTTGCTCTTGGAATCTGCAGAAATATTGAGAGGTAGAGTCACCCTGTCGTAATTATCATGTCAGCAGAAAAAGGAACAGGATTCCCTTGTTTTTGGGACTACGTATATATAATGATGGAAGCATTGATTGATTGACTGATTGGTTGAATGAGGTTTAAGAACGTTTCAAACATTTCAGTTATATCGCGTTGGTCAGTACACTTATCAATGATTTCCAGGATTTTCTGTTTAACAGTACTTCGCATAATGATCTTCCCATACCTTCTCACATATAATCATCGTCGAAACAATGATCGTCGGTGTAGAGAGGCCCGAGTTCTATCGCAATGACTAGAATCTGCCCTCGAGAAGAAATTCGCCGAACTGTGAATTCGAACCAGTGACCCCAGTTCTTAAGTTCTGTACGGTACCTACTGCGCTACTGGGGCTCAATGATGGAAGCAACTGACAAACTAAATTAATAAATGGATTACAACGAAAAGATTGTGCCAGCCCTGTATTTTTGTTTTCTCATAGGCCTGCCTTATATCGAATACACTCGTTCACGAGCATTGTAAATGCCGAAACAATACAGAGCGCTCACCCGCTACTCGGTTCGACTTTATGCTGCTCAAGAAATAGACCAACACTCTCAATAGCGTGTTAGCTCATTTGATGACAAAAATCCCAAATCTAATAAACGCAGGTCTACATCTAACATTTTGTATTTACGGAAATGCGAATTAAACATTCTCGATAGCAAGCGTTTTAAAGGGGACTGTTTAGTTTTCTCGTTAAACACCGATAAAGACAACTATATATATATTTCTCTGCGATCATATAAAAACTGTGGAGTTACATTCAGTCAAAAGGTCTATATTTTGGAGTTCAGAACGGTATGGAAATTTTGCAATAGGTAACTACGCCCATTTCATTATACATCAGATCTGTATGATGTTAAAGATGCCCGTCTACAGCCGGTAAGCAAACACGCTGTTAAATTTCAAACAATTTAGAATGGTACAGAAATCAGTCCTTTGTGTAAACGTGGATAAATTACTGACATATATGGTGTAATTGAAAAAAAAAAAAGAAATACGGAGATTTGTATCAGAAACCGAACATTGGTCAGAAGAAAACTGGCTGATGATCAAAGCTGTAAACAATGGCGGTGTGTCACGGAAATTTATCGTTGGTTTCCGCCTAGAGTCGGGTACGGTGTAATTTGCATATAGGTCGCGACCTCCGTCTGAAAATCGAGGCTGCAACAGAGAAGCCTCCATTTGCCTTTGTTTACCTCATTAGACGTAGGGCGAAGGTCAAATATAGTCACGTGACAGAATGCATGATCTTCATACGAATCTACCCGAGAGTATAACGGATATATCGAAATCTTCGATTCCAAAAACCGGAAACGGCGAGTCTGTTTACATGGAAGGCCGCAACTCAGCGAAATGCATTTTCTATCGACCGTAATCTAAGCAACCGTCAGGCGCAATATTTGGCATGAAGGTATAAGAATGACTATAGTTTGATAAAATAAAGACAAAATGAGTTAAAACTGGCTGAAAATGAGTATAAGGGCCTCTTTAACGCACTGATATAAATACGAATCCACGTAATCGACGCGTGCTACTGATCATGTGACATTCCCAGATGTTTTTAACAAACTCTGGCGCAAAATCTAAAAATTCCCTAAGGGGCTACGTAGCCCCATTAAGAAAATAACATCGATTTAAAAAAAAAAAAACATTTTAATGCAATTTAATTCCATGAACTCGAGTCTCTTAAAATATCGGGTGTCGAAATGACCAAATTTTGCAAAAAAAAAAAATCATAGGGGGTCGAAATGACCAAAAAGTGTCGAAACGACCGGGTGTCGAAATGACTGGATACCTTTTTAATGTGGTCCTGAAAGGGTCGTTCTATTGTTCCCCTCCGACTGCCGTCTTTTATTACTAGCCTTTTTATATATTCTTTTTTTTTTTTAAACCGTGGTGTGTTGCTGGGATACAGGGAAATAATTGAATAAAAAACTTAGTTCAAAGGAGTCTTTGCCAGAAAATCCGGAAAAAAAAAATAGCTGCTCGCCTCGTGGCTTTTTGGCGCATGGCATGGGTTAAGAAGACAAATGATGATGATGATGATGATGATGATGTTTTTCTTGCAAATCACGCCATGCATAATTTGTCGTCTGCAGATACTTTCAATTCGTTCCAGTACAAAATTTTGTCGTTTGGTAAAGAGATAGATCTAAGACCTTTGTGAGATTTTCTTGGTAAACAAGCCTTTTTTTTTAATGAGTGTATTTCGTATATTATGTCGATTTATTCCAGTAAGTATTTGATGGTGATTTCTGAAAAGGAGTCCCTGGGGATGATTTCTTCTGATGAACCCATTTACATTGGTTACGATTTCTACAGAGGACGATGCGTCCGTCCACCGATCGATTTAATCACATGGCAATCACGTGCAGTATCAAATAACAACAACAAAATGGAGACAAATCGGAAACTAGATGACTGCACACCTCTCATAAAAGTGAACCCACAAATTGTCAAAGACCTTGAATACAGACGACAATACTCGTTTTACAAGACTCTGGGGACCATTTGTCTTGCAGCACTCATCGGAATAGCAGGAATATGGCTGACATGGAATTATTCAGATATTTATGTAATAATAATAGAAAACCCCGTTTGTTTTCGTATCGATTTAACCCTTCACCAAATTACAAAACTTTGGACTTGTCTAGATCCAAAGTATGTGCAGACAACAAATCGAATGTTGCTTAAATGATAAGTTTTTCATAGAAAGGCTAGAAAACATAGTGGGGAAAGGAGAAAATGCTGGTAACCAGCATTTTCTCCTTTTCCCACAATGTTTTCAAAAGCTTTCTTTTTTCAAATTCGTTGAAACTCAGGATTGTGTGTTAAAAGGTTAACCTTTAAAAGGTTTGTCCTAGAAAGGCTAGAAAACATTGTTGGTAAAGGAAAAAATGCTGGTAACCAGGACTTTCTCCTTTTCCCACAATGTTTTCAAAAGCTTTCTTTCTCAAATTCGTTGAAACTCAGGATTGTGTGGTAAAAGGTTAACCAAACGACAAAATTTTTGCCTTGTCCAATTTGAAAGCATCTTCAGACGACAATTTCATTATGACTCAAATGGTGCAATTATCCTTTGATAGAGTAGAAAACATTGTGGGAAAAGAAGAAAATGCTGGTTACCAGCATTTTCTTCTTTTCACACAATGTTTTCAAAAGGTTTCTTTTTCAGGGTCGTTAAAAGTCGTGATTGCGTGGTAAAGGGTTAAGCTAATAAAAGATAGACAGTCCATTTTTTTAAAAAAAAAACTTTTATACAAAATTAAATACATGTCTGAACTGAAAGCATTCAAAGATGACAAACGTGGCCCAAGTGCTGAGATTGGCATTTGAAAGGGAAAAGAACATTTTAGGACAAGGAAAAACCGCCAGCATTATCCCCTATTCTCACAATGTTTCTGAAACCTCTTTCCATGAGGGTTTTTAACATATGAAATTATTTGGTGAAGTCTTCACTAGATTTACATCAACTTACTTGACACTAATTTAAATATTTCCTGGGCTTTTTGAAAACTGTAGCCTCAAGTTGTGCCACAGGACCCATTGTTTTTCGGGGTCATATTGAAGATACTTTTAGGTATTGTCTCTGCAATTCTGCTAATGAAACAAGAATTGGACAAGGATCATTTAATTAACCCATAGAGTGCTGAGTACATGTAACCAATATTTTTATTACAGAAACAAGACCCCAGAAATTAAAATTTCGAAATTGCATGTATATAAAATGTCTCCACAAAGTGAACAATATAGATCAAAGATCAGACTACACATTTCGTGCAGTCAGAGCTTTATGTGAATGGAGCTTAGATTCTGATATAAATGTCAGGCTAAATTAGCATGCAGCATAATCATATTTAGAATTCTTCAAGTAATCTGTTTAATGTAACAACGAAATTACATGATTTTTTACATAGGGCTAGTAAACATTCACATATTAATTGGAGTCCAGGCAAAGGATACATGTAGCCCTCACATACTGCACTGAGATTTCACACTAGGTGGTTTCAAACACTAGATTGAAATATTGCTTTCAATATGGCTGAATTTAAGTCTTCACAGAGGGTATACTGCAAAGTTATGGCACGGGTGACTGATGGTAGAAATTCATGCTGATTTGCAGAAAGTGTATGGAAAGGATATGTAAATAGGTTCGGCATTTTAAAGATGGTTGGGAGTCAATTAAAAATGACCCTAAGAAAAGCCAACCTCACTTTGTCATGACAGAAAAAAAAATTAATGTTGCCATCCTGAAATCATTAGAAGATGAAGACACACAATATACAGTGCAAGAGATAGCTGATAGAACAGGCATACATTCATTAGGTATTTTTAAGATACTATGCAAATGTCTTGGGCTTCGGAAAGTCTGTGTGAGCTGGGTCACTCATTTGCTTATTGATGAGCCAAAACAAAGTATGGTTAGGCTGGCATCACAAATGATAAAAAAATAAGATGTATCCATGTTGTTTGTGGAAATAGTTACAGGTGCTGAAACATGGGTCATACCATTTTGAACCAACATCTAAGCCTGAAAATAAGGTTTGGATTACTTCTGATGGTGAAAGACCTATTATCACTTGCTGAAATAAGACCTCAAATAGTGTGTCGTATGGGATTTTCAAGAGGCCCTGTTCTTTCTATACCAGTCCCCAAAGATAGAATTTTTTTTTTTTTTTTTTTTTTTTTTTTTTTTTGCAAAAAAAAAAAAAAAAAAAAGATAGAATTATTACTGGGCATTTTTGTAAAGAAAACATCCTCACACCAGTCGTTGATATCTATCAGAAACATAGATCGCGCACTGGCGTCCACAGCATAAAATTCCTGAATGAAAACATGCCAGCACATATATCCACCAGAGTACACAAGTTTTCTAAAGAATCTGGGCTTGATGTTTTAAAACATCCTCCATACAGCCTGACCTGTCACTTTTAGACTTTTTGTTGTTCCCACGGCTAAAGTAAATGCTAGCAGGACACTGGTTTGAATCTCATCCTAGTGTTGGAAGTGTGGTCTACCAGGTATCTACATATACCAAAAGAAGGGTATGGTAGAGCATTCCAGAAGTAGGTAGATCGTTGTAAAAAGTGTGTGAAGGCAGATGGGGCATACCTTGAAGGGATCAAATAAACAAATTTAGATATCGCAAATATAATTGACAAACCAACCTACTTACATTTATAGCCCATATATTACGCATTTGGCCATAGGTCTATAGTAAGAAGCCCTTGTAAATATGATACCAAGTTGCTGATTGAAGCCATTGAATAATGAATTGACCCTGTGAAAATATGTTCAGTTTGGAACGATCAATACTGAGCCATTGCTCTGGCAAAGTGGGCTTAATGCATCTCAGTAATGCGTGATACCAAACAAGTTGTCACATAATTTGGGCTCCATAAAATCCCTTTTGTATAACAAGCAACTGAATTACGAGTAACACTGGTCCTTTAACATACAGAAAATTGACCAATAGCAAAAAGTTTTGGCCCAGGTGAGCCTACATGGAATGTACAGGCTGACCTGGGTGGATACTTTTTGCAATTGTATAAAGCCCCCTTTTCACAGAGCATGGCTCTGAATAGTGACACTTCAGTTTAGAGGAGAGAAATATAATGGAAAGTAAGAGTTACCTGCTTTATATCACAGATTCATGTACATGGTTCACAAATATGATTGTGACTGGTACTTTTAGATTTAGAAATGGGTACAACAGAGTGAACAGGGAATTAATCTTGTACCAGTATTTACCGTCTAAAAACAATAAACATACTGTTGTAATTGCTGCCTTCTTTCGGTGGTGCTTTTGTATGACTGACTGACTATAGCTTTAGGTGTGTCATTTAAAACTGAAAGTAGATTAAGCATAGCTTGCGTTTGTATGAGAGCACAAACTTATTCCAGTCAAATTACGTACAGTAAGCGATGTTTGATGGCAGATCTGTTAACCATTATCCTGCTAATTAACCCTTTACCACACGGCAAAATTTAAGACCTATCCAAATTGAAAGCATTTGCAGACGACAATTTCATAGTGGCTCAAATGACGCAACTTTTCTTTGATAGGGTAGAAAACTTTGTGGGAAAAGGAGAAAATGCTGGTTACCAGCATTTTCTCCTTTTCCCACAATGTTTTCAAAAGGCCTCTTTTTTAGGGGCGTCAAAAGGCGTCATTGTGTGGTAAAGGGTTAAGTTAAATGAAACTTTTAAGCCTGTGGTAAAAATCCTGAATCGTTATTTCAAACTAATCTTATGGAGAAAAATATCTCCTTATAGGACAGTGTAGATCAAACTTATCTTTTGCAGAAAAATGTCTCCTTATCGGACAGTGTAGATCCAAGATCAGACTGCACATTCTGTGCTGTCTGATCTTGATCCACACTGTCCTCAAAAGGTCAGTTAGCAGCCTAAGGGCTAAAAATGAGCAATTGCTCCTCATTCCCTCCATGCTTTCAAGAGTTGTCTTCTTTCATATAAGGCTGTATTTACATGGAATTTATACCTCCATATTTTGGAAGTATAAATGACATATATATTACCTTATTTAGATAAAACAATACTTTGTCCATGCTTTGTCTGCTAGGAGTTTATGGATATTCCTGAAGGTAGCTGTAGCACTGTTTCAGTAGAGTCTAGATATGACTGCTGGCCCCAGGCTGCAAATGTTACAGAAGAAGAATGTTTATCAAAGCAATGTTGCTGGGCACCAGTGGAAAAGGGGAGGTACTAACATCTCTTTCTTTCTTTTTCTGTCCCTCCATGCTCAACCCATTTCTGTGCAAAATGTGAAATTCTATGTTCCTGTAATTAAGAGCATTAGAAATTAGTGGTGCTCGGGCAAAAGAGGGCTTCATGTCTTTCCATTATACACGATACTAGCCAAAGTCATCACATAATTATGGATCCATAAAATCCATTTTTTAAAACAACCGACAGAATCAAGAGGTAGAATGATCCTTTGACATGCAGAAAATTTAAAGATAGCAAAAAGTTTCGGCCCATGTCGGCTTGCGCGGACTGCGCAGGCTGACATGGGTCGATACTTTTCGCAAATGCATTAAGCTCCCTTTTCCCAGAGCATGGCTCAAATATTTTTGAAGAAAGAGCTGTTGCCCGTAGGAAGCAATACATGTAGCTCCTTTTCACACAATATTTTGATAATATTGAACAACACCTTTGAGTCATTCATAATATGTTTTGATAAAGCTAAATGTAGTTAAAACTTAACCAGAAAGGTTAATTCTGATGCAAAAGCTGCAAGTTTAGCCAAACAATATCATATTTTAAGGACCTTAAGGAAGGATACCTCTGAAAAAATTGTTGATAGAACCAAAAAGAGTTAAAACTGAACAGTGAAAATTAAATGTGATCTTACGAACAAAGTCCATAACAAAGTAACATGAACAAATGCATAGCAGAAATACAGGGACCGGGCAGGATTCCAACCTAGAACGCCCGGACAAAAGGCCAATACCATAACCACTGAGCTAAAGAGAATTCTCCCTAACGCAGTTGTTAGGTATTATATTTAAATCGGGATGAAGGAGTGGTCTCGCGTAACACACCCCCTCTTAAAGTCATCATTTATTGATGACTCAAAGCCTTATTAGGCAGAGAGTCCATTTTTGGACAACAAATGGGATTAATGGCTCAATGACCAATCCCTGACGAGCCCCCATCTTGCGAACAAAGTCCGTAACAAAGAAACAAATGAACAAATGCATAGCAGAAATACAGGGACCGGGCAGGATTCAAACCTAGAACGCCCAGACGAAAGGCCAATACCATAACCACTGAGCGAAAGAGAATTCTCCCTAACGCAGTTGTTAGGTATTGTATTTAAATCAGGATGAAGCCATGCATGAAGGAGTGGTCTCCCGTAACACACCCCCTCTTAAAGTCATCATTTATTGATGACTCAAAGCCTTTTTCAGCAGAAAGTCGGTTTTTGGACAACAAATGGGATTAATGGCTCAATGGCCAATCCCTGACGAGCCCCCATCTTACGAACAAAGTCCGTAACAAAGAAACAAATGAACAAATGCATAGCAGAAATACAGGGACCGGGCAGGATTCAAACCTAGAATGCCCGGACGAAAGGCCAACACCATAACCACTGAGCTAAAGAGAATTCTCCCTAATGCAGTTGTTAGGTATTGTATTTAAATCGGGATGAAGCCATGCATGAAGGAGTGGTCTCCCGTAATAGTGAAACAAAAGCTGCGCTTAAAACCCTTTTCCAAGCAGTCTTATATTCTGATTACCTCGAGGAAGATTATTTTTGAAAACAGCTGGTAAAGGAGAAAATGCTTGTAACCAATCACAGAATCTGTTCTGATCAATAACATTTTGTTAATGCTCCTTTTTTTCTATCTATTAGCTCGGCACCAAAATGTTTTTATCCGAGTGGTTATCAAATCTACAATGTGGAACACTTAGAAAAGAAGGAAACAAGTTATTATATTACCTTGAACCGACAAACACCTTCAGGATGGCCAAAAGATACTCTACATTTAGCAGTAGACGTAACCATGGAAACACAGTCAAGGCTGCATATTAAGGTTTGTATGCAATTTGATTGAAGTATGGTTAGTTGTAGTCTGTGTAGATAGTTCGATGCTGTTTTGATAAAATAGTATGCCTGATTCCTTTCCCACAGTACAAAATTTGAGTCTTGTCAGAATTGAAAGCATTGTTACATTATAATTATGTGGCTGAATTGGTAGGATTTGTCTTTAAAAATGAGAAAAAATTGTAAGCGAAAGAGACCAGCATTACCAGCATTTTTAGCTCCACTGGCCAAAGGCCAGCGGGCTTATGTCATGGCCTGTTGTCCGTCGTCCGTCCGTCCGTCTGTGCGTTAACTTTTTTTTAAAACGTCTTCTTCTCTGAAACTACCCATCCAATTTTGATGAAACTTCACAGAAATGATCCTGCCATGGTCCTCTTCAGAATTTCTTGAAAGAATTTAATTCCTTCAAAAACTCTGGTTGCCATGGCAACAAAACTGAAAAATTTTGAAAATCTTTGAAAATCTTCTTGTCTGAAACCGTAAGGCCAAGGGCTACCAAATTTGGCATGTAGCTTTATCTAGTGGACCTCTACCAAGTTTCTTCAATTTATAGCCCTGGGGTCAAAATTGGCCCCGCCCCGGGGGTTACAAGTTATACATGGGCTTATTTAGGGAGAACTTTAAAATTCCTCTTCTACCTAGCCATAGGGCCTAGAGCTACCAAATTTGGCATGTAGCTTTATCTAGTGGACCTCTGCCAAGATTGTTCAAATTATAGCCCTGGGGTCAAATTAGGCCCTGCCCGGCGGTAACAAGTTTTACATGGGCTTATATAACAAGTTTTACATGGGCTTATATAGGGAGAACTTTAAAATTCTTCTTTGACCTAGCCATGGGGCCTAGGGCGACCAAATTTGGCATGTAGCTTTATCTAGTGGACCTGTACCAAGGGTGTCCAAATTATAGCCGAGGGTCAAATTTGACTTCGCTCCGGGGGGTAACATGTTTTACATGGGCGGGCTTATATAGGAAAATCTTTCGCATCTAGCTATAAGGGCTAGGGCTATCAAATTTTGCATTTAGCTTTATCTAGGGGGTCTCTATCAAGGGTGCCCAAATTGAGAAAAATTTGAAAATCTTCTTGTTTATAACATTCAAGAACTGAATTATTTGGTATGGAGCTTTATATTGTGGACCTCCACCAGGATTCAAATAATTATAGCTTTGCGATCAAAATTGGCTTTGCCCATGGATCACAACTTTCTCGTAGGATTAGATAGAAAAATGTTTGCATGTCCTCGTGTTTGAAATCAATTTGCTGAATATTGTAATGTTTGGCTTGTAGTGTTTTTACTTAATAGCCAGTGGAGCGATACAGGGCCATCATGGCCCTTTTGTTTTCTTTTTCTACAGTAGTTTTAGAATCCAATATTTTCAGGGTCGTTAAAACTCAGGATTATGTGGTAAAGGGTGAATGTATTGAAGAGAATAGGTTGAAGATCAAACTGCATGTTTTGTAAAGACTTATTTTGGTTCTACATTGTCTACAAAAGTAAAGTTTTCCTCTGCATTTTGTAGGTTACAGTTACACCTAAGGCTTACAGGCTATTTTGGATCTACCAAAAGTGTTACAATATGCTTTGCAAGGCCTGCTCTGGCTTTTTTTTTTCTTTCGCCACTATTTTCGCCATTTTTAAAAACTTTTCGCCACTTTTTTTAATTATGAGCCATTTTTTTCGCCACTTTTCCTCAAATATTAGCCATTTCTTTTGTCATTTTTCTTAATTTATGAGCCATTTCTTTCTACTTTTTCGCTACTTTCCTTTTTACCACCATTTATCCTCCTTTATTCAGTTCAGGTATCAGACACAAAGAACAAGGTTTTTTATGTTTCTTTCAATTTTAATTCATTTGTTCAAACATGAAAACATGAATGATGAAAATTACATAAAGTCTTTTATCATGATGGGGATTGAATCCTTTAGCGCATGACACAATTTTAGACACATCCAAACCCAAAGCATATACAGACATCAATTTAAATGTTGCAGAAATAGTGGAAGTTGTCTGTGATAAGATAGAAGACATTGTTTGAAAAGGAGAAAATGCTGGTTACCACCATTTTTTTCTTTTCTCACAATGTTTTCATAAGTCTCCTTTATTGAGGTTGTTAAAAAGTTGGCATTATGTGGGTTCCTAAAACAAAAAAAAACATGGTAAAATCACAATGTAGTTAAATTCTGTTTGAATCTAGAAGCAGACTTGTGCTGCAAGTAGACAGTATTTCTTTCATGAACTTTACAGGAGAAATTATAGTATATGATGAAAGAATTTATGTATGCCTACCTTTGAGTGTATAACAGTTGAATCTTACTACCACTTTTGGATATGAATTGCTGATGAAAACAATGAGAAAGGATTTTTATCTACTTGTTGACTCAAAAGAACATTATCTGACCATTGGGTTTTGATTGCCTTGTAATTTATTACCCCATTGATGCATAGTCACACATTACTTCAAACCCTGACATTTCTTATCAGATTACAAATAATGTCCAGAGTGATGAGAAAAGAAAAAAACTTCTTCCCGGCTGTAATGAGGACCAACCACAATCTTGATTCAAAAACATAACTGGGACTTGGTAAAATTTAAAAGAATTAAACTTAACAAGGTTTACAGAGACGTAATCTTTATAGTTAATAAAATAGCTGATAGGAAGGAAAAGGTGTAGAGTATTCTAAAAATAGAATGCTAAAAATAGAACACTGCACTGCAGATTTTGCTTGAGTTGCCGATGAGAAGCAAATGATTGTTTTCAAGATTTTTTAATCCTTTGGTTTACCATCCATCATTGTAATTTATTAAAAAAAAAAAAAAAAAACGTAAGGAATATCTCCAGCAGTAAGAAGAGGTAGTTCTGCTTTATTTTACGATTATTCATGTATTGAGAATCAGTACAGATCGTCTGATGTCATTTAAACAAATATGCAGACGCTTTACCTGTGGAAAAAAAGATACAGGGTTTCGTGGGATAAAGGGGAAGATTTAGCAAGTTAGTAACAGTTAAGGATCATAACACTCTGCTGTCTTGTCTACATTGACAAAGTTAATAAAGGATAACTGGTGTCACCCTTTGTCTTAGATTGCCAGCATTTCATGATTATAGCTAGGTCGGGAAATTGTTAAGATGAAGTTTTTTCGCCGTGCAAGCTTGACGAAGCAAATTTGTTGTTTGGTAAAGAGTTAAAGAAAAATTCTTTGAAGATATTGCTCTTGCTGTATCAGAAGAATTTCTCCTTTTTCCAGGGGCCTTGTCTTGCCCAGTGGTAATGAAGGGTGAATGTAAGAGTGATCCTAATGTCTCCTGTTTGATCCCAACTTATGCCACTGGCTTTCAGTTGGAGGGCACTTGGGCAAGGCACTCGAGAGCCCCGCTTGCTTGTTCTAGTAAAATCTAGGAAATACATGAAAAACTGAGCTCTCACCAGCAAACAGTACCAAGCAATTAAGAGCACCATTCAAACAAAAGCTCCTTTTTCTCCCATAGTTACCAGCATTTTCTCCTTTTCCCACAATGTTTTCAAAAGGCTTCTTTCTCAGAGTTGTGAAAACTCAGAATTATTTGGTAAAAAGTTAAATGTTGATGAATTCCAGATTTATGACCCACTTGTGCAGAGATATGAGGTACCACTGCGACTTACAAAGAATCAACAGCCCGTGAAGGCTTCAGACACGGATTACAATATCGATGTTTCACCCTCAGGTCCTTTCTATATGTCCGTCACAAGGAAATCTACAGGACAGCTCTTGTAAGATTTATATTTTCGTGAAATAAGAAGGTGATAAAATTTACTTTGAAGTGGTTGAAAATATTGTGAGGAAAGGAGAAAATGTTGGTAACCAGCATTTTCTCCTCTACCTAGGATGTTTCAAAAGTCTTTTTCTTTAGGGTTGCCAAGCCCAGGTAGCACAGTCTGTAGTGCACAAGACTTGAGAACAGGGGGTCACCTGTTCCAGTTCCCTCAGTTCGGCCAATTTCTTTCTGAGGATTGATGATAGTAGTTGTTACGGGACTCATTCCTTTCACACAGCTGATCACTGTTTTGATGATGGTTTTGTTGGAAAGCAGCCAGTGGCTTTGAAAGAATATTGTGGAAAGTACAGGTAAAAGAAACTCCAGGAAAAACATGGATATGTGCACTTGCAGCCACTATGTAACTAACATAGTGATAGAAATGGTGTTAAACACTACACAATCAAAAACCATTGTTTAGGGTTATCAAAACACAGTTTTGTAAAGAATCAGACCTTAACCCAAATGATCTGCATGGCCAAGTAGTCTAGATATTGAATCAGTTACATAGAGGTCCTTGTTTGATCCTTGCCGCAGTGATTGTGCTTTGTTAGTCCTTTGTTTGCCCAAAGTGAGGAAAAGTTAGTGACATGATTTAAATTTAATCTGGAGAACTTGCAAAACAGTGTTGCAAAAGGAGAAGTTGCTTGTTTTGAGCATCTTCTCCTTTTGCCACAGTAGTTTGGCAGGTAAAGGGAAAAAAATGTTTTAAACATGATTGTGATTGATTGGTAAAGGGTTAATCTATTTGTGTTGCCTTATTCTAGATTTAGTACAAAAAATGCAGCACCATTGATATTTGCGGACCAGTACCTACAGATTGGTACGAAGCTCAGTTCAAAGTTTATTTATGGACTTGGAGAACATGCAGATCGGTTCCTGCTGGATACTGACTGGAACCGGAAAGTTCTTTGGGCAAGGGACCAGGGGCCCAACCCTGTACCTAGAGCAGTAAGTGAACTTAAATTTTAAAAAGAATTCAAATCTCTCATTTAAAAAGAATTCAAATCTCTCATAATCGTAGATGACAAATTGTTACTGTGGCATAGCTTTGAATTATTTTAGGCACATTTTGAAAAGTGTTCAGCCTTTTTTTTCCATTCCCCGAAACTTTTTGTACCTTTTTAAATATATATCTTTCTACTTCAGCTGTATGTATGTTGCCATCTGCAAATACTCTGAACTCATCTGAATTTGTTTGCCTGGTAAAATGTGGAAGCGTAAATGTTTAGAAAATAAAATTTTGTGTACATAATTAATAGATATTCCATGTAGTTTGACTGCAATGATGCCATTACCAAATGACAAAAAAGTTAGACTTAACCCTGTTGAAAGCATTATTTTTTTAGACGACAAATGTGGCTAAACTGATGGATATTGTCTTTGATAATGTAGGAGACAAGCTGGAAGAAGAAAATTTTGGTTGCCACCATTTTTCTCCTCTTCTCAGTGTTTTCTCTTGTTTTCTTCCCTAGGGCATTAAAACTCAGGATTGCTTGGTAAAGGATTAACAGGCTAGTCAGAAGCTTCATTAAAAAAAAATTCAGGGACCATGTTTTCCCATAATTCTAGAAAGATATTCTGATTCTAAATTTCTCAGACTAGGCAATTTATTGGCTGAGACAAAATTTTTCAGCCAATCCGTTGACTTTTCTTATTATCGAGAATTACGGTTGATTTGGAAGTAGGAAAGGTAAAAAGGATGAAACTGACTGTCATATTACCTCTGGAATGAAAGTCACCAAAAAAGATAATGGAAGGCGGGAGGTCAGCCACTTACATGTACATGTACATGAGCATTGCTCTGGCAAAAGGGGTTTTTATGAATCTCTGTGGTGCAGTACATTAAGCAAGTTCTTATGAAAATGGATCTTAAAATCCATAAATTCCAGCTGTATCCTTAGATAGAATGGTCCTTGGACATGCAGAAAATTTGCCAAAGCAAACGGTTTTGACACAGGTCAGCCTGCGCGGACTGCGCAGGCTGACCTGTGCCGATACTCTTTACAGATGCATCAAACCTCCTTTTCACAGAGCACAACTGATATGGATGGGTTTTTTTACAGGGATATTCACACATGTCCAACTGTTGTTTTTGCAGAGAGATTTTAATCTGTATGGAACACATCCTTTCTATCTGAATATGGAAAAAGAGGGAAATGCTCATGGAGTCTTTCTGCTGAACAGTAATGCAATGGGTAAGTTCTGTTGGAAGATTTAATTAGCCCTTAAACCCATAATCCAATTTTTTAACAAACCCTATGCAGAAAACTTTTGAAAATATTGTGGGAAAAGGAGAAAATGCTGGAAATCAGTATTTTTTCCTTTTTTTCCACAATTTTTTCCTACCTTTTAAAGGACAGAAAATCATCTTTTGGGCCACTTTACTTTGTCGTCTGTAAATGATTTCAATGTGTTCAAATGTAACATTTTGTTGATTGGTTGGTTTGGTTGGTGCTTATGCCATTTTCAACATTATCTCAGTAGTATTGCGGTAGCTTGTGCACCTTCATGTATTTATGCTTTCCTTAAGTATCCTTTACCCAGACATCACACTATTATTCTTCCCAAGCCACTGGCTGCTTTTCCACATACCCCTTCTTGAAACAATGTTCAGCAGTGATGGAGGAATGAATCATGTCAAAACAACAACAGTCAATCCACAGAAAGAAATTATGGTAGCTAAGCAGGGGAGTTGAAACAGTGACACCCTATTTTCAAGCTCTGTATGTCAGTGACTGAGCCAGCAGGTTCAGCTGTTCTTTGTTAAGTCAATACATCAGCACCTGTAGCATCATTAGCAGCAGACACATTTGTGTGATGAAGCAGACAACTTGTGCAACAATATTTTCATATGTAATGATTTATTATATGTAATACATCCATATTTTGGGAAGTTGCAGTATTTCCAAAAGCCTACGCCTTTAACACTTTCCCAGACAACAAAATTTTAGACTCGTCCAAATGGAAAGCAGTTGCAGACAACAAAATTAATGTAACTCAAAAAATGAAATTTGTTTTGGGAAGGGTAGAAGACATTGTGGGAAAAGGAGAAAATGCTGGTTACCAGCATTTTCTCCTTTTCCCACAATGTTTTCAAAAGGCTTCTTTCTCAGGCTCGTGAAAACCCAGGATTGTTTGGGAAAGGGTTAACCAAAGGATTTTGTGCTGTAAAGGGTTAAGTCTTTACCAGATGAAAAAATTTTGAACTCGACCAAGCTCAAAGCATGAGCAGACGACAATTTAAATGTAGTTCAACTGATGATTTCTGTCTTTTATGGGTTAGAAAATATCGCGGGAAAAGGAGAAAATGCTGGTTACCCACATTTACTCTTTTTATGCTCCCCAAAGGGTGAGCATATAGTCGCCGCTTCGTCCGTCCGTCCTTCCATCCGTCCGTCCGTACGTCCGTCCATCCAAAGCCATTTCTCCACAACCCCTGGACTAAATTGGATGAAACTTCATGTATGAACTCCTTAGGATATAGCGCTGATGTAGTTTTCCCGGTTTTCCAATTTGACGCTTTGTCTTGGAAAAAGGGGGTTTCTTGTAAAATTCCAATTTTTACTAATATCTCCTTCAGTTTTCGTCAAAATTTTATGAAACTTCACATTTATATTGTTTATTAACAGTTTCACCATGTGCCCTTGTTTTTTAGCTCCACTGGCCGAAGGCCAGCGGGCTTATGTCATGGCCCGGTGTCGGTCGTGCGTCCTTGCGTCTGTGCGTGCGTGCATGTATCCGTCTGTCCGTCTGTGCATGCGTTAACTTTTTTTTCAAACTTCTTCTTCTCTGAAACTACCCATCCAAATTTGATGAAACTTCACAGAAATGATCCTGCCATGGTCCTCTTTAGAATTTCTTGAAAGAATTTGATTCCTTCGAAAACTCTGGTTGCCATGGCAACAAAACTGAAAAATATTGAACATCTTTGAAAATCTTCTTGTCTGAAACCATAAGGCCCAGGGCTACCAAATTTGGCATGTAGCTTTATCTAATGGACCTCTATCAAATTCCTTCATATTATAGCCCTGGGGTCAAAATTGGCTCTGCTCCGGAGATCACAAGTTTTACATGGGCTTATATAGTGACTGTAATTTGAAATAGTAATCAAGGGAAATAACTCCTGTTATACAAGATGAAGTTTGTTACTATTTACCTCCCTTGATTATTGAACTGCACTTATACATTATTGGAGTTTGGTATTCAAGTTTTTTGGAGAGGAAATGTTTTGTTTTAAGGGAGAGTGATTTATTTTGATGCTAATGGTTATGCTCACATGAATGGAATGTTTAAGGTAAGGTTTCTATCTCTCAAATTTTTTCAGAACTTAATCTTTCATGCTAATGAATGAACCTGCTTGTATTCACTATCATTATCTTTGCATTTAAAAAGATATGACTGTTTTTGTTTGGCGGGCGGGGTGGAGGTTATGTTTTCAAAGTAGTTTATTACCATACAGACTTTTTATGCTGTATGTCTCTGTCAGTGCCAATTAAGCACATGATATGTTAATTTTACTCTTTAAGAAATGACAATTTTTTTTACTGTACCAAGTTTAAAGCCATTGCAAAAAGACAAATTGAATGTAGCTTAAATGACTATTTCTGTCTTTGATAGGTTAGGAAACGTTGTGGGAAAAGGAGAAAATACTGGCTGACAACATGTTGTCCTTTCCTCACGATGTTTTTGAAAGCCTTTTCTTTCAAGGTCATTAACACTTCGATTTGTGTGGTAAAGGGTTAAAAAGCCAGTGGAGCAATACAGGGCCATCATGGCCCTCTTGTTTATCTATGCAAAACCATGTTACGGGAAAAGGGTGCTTAATGTCTTATAACTTTAGGTTTTGTTTTTTTGGACTCTGAAATTAAACATTTCCCAGTTTCTTCAAGACTATTCAACATATATGTCGCTGATCAAAAGCCCCAGACAATGATTTCAATCTTTCCGATTTATACTAAGCTGTGTTATAGAAAAAGAGGGCTTAATGACAAACTCAACCACGAAGTTTATAAATGTTTAATCTAATTTTTTTTCCAGACAATTTTGCCATTACTATGATGATAATGTTCGATTTACAGATTGTTCACATTGACAGGAAGTTTTACTCAACTGTTCCAAGAGTTATGCCCCTTCTTAATTCAATTATTTGAACATTGGCAAATGCAGTTTGGCAGACGGGACCAAACACAAGTAGTCTGTTTCACCCCCACCCTCCTCTCCCGTGACCAACCATTTACTGACAGCCTTTCACTTTCCTGAAAAGAGACCTGTTCGGGGAGCATAATCCGTCTACGACGGCTCTTGTCCTACAGTGTTTTCAAAAGACTTCCTCTTCAGGTTTGTTAAAACTCGAGATTGTGT
Organism: Hippopus hippopus; assembly: GCA_946811185.2. Classification (NCBI taxonomy): domain Eukaryota; kingdom Metazoa; phylum Mollusca; class Bivalvia; order Cardiida; family Cardiidae; genus Hippopus; species Hippopus hippopus. Next base: position 3,714,061 of record OX328096.1, on the reverse strand, counting down.
GGTAAAGGGTTAATGGGCATACTTTATTGTTCTTATTTTGAGCATAAGGATCCTAAATCAGGAGTTGGGTTTTTAGCTCACCTGAGCACAACGTGCTCAAGGGGAGCTTTTAGGATCACCCTGTGTCTGTCGTGCGTCGTCCGTCATTCGTTGTCCGTCGTCAAGAATTTCTTTAAACATCTTCTCCTCCTAAACCACTGGGGCGATTTGGACCAAACTTGGCTGGAATGTTCCTTGGGAGGTCCCCTTTAAAAACTCTTCACAGAATTTGATTCCATCAAAAACTCTGGTTGCCATGGCAACCAATTGGAATTTTTTAAGAAATTCTTTAAAAATCTTCTCCTTGGGTGACCCTTTTCAAAAATTGTTCGCGAAATTTTGATCTGTCGAAAAACATGGCCGTGGTGGGGGGGGGGGGGGGGGGCTCCTTGCATCAAGTGATCAAGTGGTGTCAACAATTCTTTAAACATCTTCTCCTCAACCGCTGGGCCAATTTGGACCAAACTTTGCTGGAATGTTCCTTTGGAGGTCCTTTTTAACAATTGTTCACAGAATTTGATTCTATCAAAAACTCTGGTTGCCATGGCAACCAATTGGAATTTTTTAAGAAATTCTTTAAAAATCTTCTCTGATGAAACCGCTTGTCAGATTTTAAAATAATTTCACAGAAATGTTCCATGGGTGACCCTTTTCAAAAATTGTTCACGAAATTTTGATCTGTCGAAAAACATGGCGGGGGGTGGGGGTCTGTTTGCATTTTTTTAAAAATCTTCTCCTCTGAAACAGCTGGTCAGATTTTGAAATAATTTCACAGTAATGTTCCTTGGGTGACAAATTTCAAAAATTGTTGGTGAAATTTTGATCTGTCGAAAAACATGGCTGTGGTGGGTGGGGGGGGGGGGGGGTCTTTGCATTGTGCGGTGTCAACAATTCTTTAAGCAACTTCTTCTCCTAAACCGCTGGGCCAATTAGAACCAAACTTTGCTGGAATGTTCCTTGGGAGGTCCTCTTTTAAAAATGTTCACAGAATTTGATTCTATCAAAAACTCTGGTTGCCATGGCAACCAAATGAAATTTTCTAAGAATTTTTTTTTTTAAATCTTCTCTGAAACCACTTGTCAGATTTTGAAATCATTTCACAGAAATGTTCCATGGGTGACCCTTTTCAAAAGCTGTTCGCAAAATTTTGATCCGTCGAAAAACATGGCCGTGGTGGGGGGGGGGGGGCCTCCTTGCACTGTATTGACTTATAGAAATTCTTTGAAATTCTTTTTCTCTTAAACCATTCGTCAGATTTTGAAATAATTTCACAGAAATGTCCCTTAGATGCCCCTTTTAAAAAAATGTTAGAGAAATTTTGATCCATCAAGAAACAAGGCTGTGGTGGTGGGGGGCTATTTGCACTATACGGACATGAAGAAATTCTTAAAAATTCTTCTTCTATGAAACCGCTGGTCAGATTTTGAAATAACGTCACAGAAATGATCCTTTGGTGCCAAATTATGCCCCTTTTTTGAATTACAATTTTAACTTGATATCCAGCACCCAGCTGCCAATTGTTGGCACCCGCATGCAGTGCTCTTGTTCTTTTTATTGAAGTTATTGAAGAAAAAGTTTTGGAATAACAAAAAAAAAACTGGCTATGATCTACTCAAATCTTCAGGTGAGCAATCCAGGGCCATCTTGGCCCTCTTGTTTGGAATACTCAAGACTAGAAAAACCTTATAAATCCCTTTAGAAATGCTGAGATGAACTATACAAATCGATTTTCTTTCAGAGGTAGAGCTTCAGTCCGCCCCTGCTTTGACCTACAGAACTGTGGGTGGGATACTTGATTTCTATGTATTTTCTGGGCCCACACCAGACAATGTTATAGAACAGTACACACAACTGATTGGACGCCCCTTCATGCCGCCCTATTGGGCTCTTGGGTTTCATTTAAGTCGTCATGGATACATGAGTACACAAGGCTTAAAAACAGTTGTGGATCGTATGAGAGCAGCTAAAATGCCTTATGTAAGTCAGTATATACTTTGTACTCTTTTCTATAGTTAGATTCTTGACTTATAAAAACAGCCATTTTACTTCAGTGGTTTACAGATCTACATTTTTCACTCTGTTTGTTTGTTTATGCATCTGTAATATGAGCCAAGCTCTGGCAAAAGGGGGCTTAATGCATCTCTGTTATGCATTGTACCAAGCAAGACATCTCATAAATAGGGATTGATAGATTCCATTTTGTCTAACAACAGACTGGATCACAATGTAGACTGATTTAGTTCAAATATATTTATTTTATATCGATCGAGAAACAAGTTCTTAGAACTTATACTAATCTCTCTTAATTCTGCTTCCTGGGAACTACACCAGTACTTGTGCCGAATGTGTGGGCCAATGAACAATCCCAAAGTTGTCACCTCCTCCTGGTTATTGAACTCGGAACCTTACAGTTACGAGGCTGATGCTCTACCTCCTAACCACAAACACTGTACATGTAGACTGATCCTTTGACATGCAGAAAATTGACTTATAACAAAAAGTTTTGGCCCAGGTCAGCCTGCGTGGAGTGCGTAGGCTGACCTGGGTCGATACTTTTTGCATATGCATTAAGCGCCCTTTTCACAGAACATGGCTCATATGTTTGTAAAACAAATGGTTTCTTGGCTCCTACATAAAAATTGTAGTACATGCTCAACTGAAGAAGCTCTGTAACTGCACAAACCTTTTGGCATATGATTGTCACACTTTATTTATTAAACGTTATGGAAATCCATTTAAATTCTGTTTCTATTGTCAAAAGTCATGAATTGTGGTGAACATCCAAGGAATTAATGCTTTACCACCCCCCCAAAAAAACTTAGACTTGTCCAAATTGCAGGCATTTGTAGACAACATGTTAACTGTAGCTGAAAAGACGCGATTTATCTCTGAAAAGGTAGAAATCATTGTGTGAAAAGGAGAAAATGCTGGTTACTAGCATTTTCTCGTTTTCACCCAAGGTTTTCAGAAGGCTTTCTTTCTCAGGGTCGTGAAAACTCAGAATTGTGTGGTAAAGGGTTAAGATTTATTGCTAGCTATTCACCATTTGTCACAATGTTTTCATAAGTGATCTGATGCATTAATGAAAAAAAGAAAAATTGGTCTGCAGTGGATGATGAATTAATCTCTTATTCAGGATGCACAGTGGACAGATATAGATGCTATGAGAACCCATCTAGACTGGACGTATGATGCTGATGGAAAATGGAAAGGACTGGACAAAGTTGTCAAGGATTTACATGACCATGGTCAATTCTATAATATACTGGTTGTAAGTGGGTATTTGATTGTTATTTGTCAGACATAAGTATGAACTTTCTTCGAAAAAGAATAAAAAAAGTTAATGCTAGTGTATGTAGATCTAACTGTTACGGGAGATCACTCCTTCCTTACTTCATAGCTTTCCTGTATAAAATCAGTACCTGACAACTGCGTTAGAGAGAATTCTCTTTGGCTCAGTGGTTATGATGATGGTCTTTTAAACCTCGAAAAACAAGGATATTTGTCCGCACGGGTTCGAATCCCGCCAGGTGCGCTTTGTATTTGAGCTATGCATTTGTTGTGAACTTTCATGTTTGTAAGACTAATACAAAAGTTTTTTGAAATTTTAATTAATTTTGGTCTATACTGGACAATGCTCCCACATTGTCTTCTATTCTTTTTGATTTTACTACCCTTCAAAAACAAATTCATCATTTGAACCACATGTTAGTTGTTGTCTTCAAATTTGACAGGTCTAAATTTTTTTTATGTAGTTAAGAGTTATAAGAAAGGAAAACTCTTGTTTGAATATGATGAAAAAAACACAGAAAAAGAAACAATTACTTTCATTGACCTGTGATGATCATAAAAGTCACGCATCTCAGCTGCATAAAAATGTATTACCGCCTTACCAAACAAGTTTTAACAAACATGAGAAGGCTTTTAGAAACATTGTTGGAAAAGGAGAAGATGCTGGTAACTAGCATTTCTCCTTTTCACGTGATGTTTTGTACAACATCAAAGACAGATATCATTTGAGCTACATTTATTTTGTTGCCTGCAAATGCTGTTTTTTGGTTTAGGTCAGGATTTAGTTGTTTTGTAAACAGTTAAATCAGTATCTTATATTTTAAGGACCCCATAATGAGTATCAACCAATCTTTTGCTTCATATCCGCCTTACCCAGATGGACTTGAAGCAAATGTGTATGTCAAAGGACCTGATGGAAAGCAAAATTTAGTTGGAATGGTAAGTTAAAATGTAGGTTCGTTGAGTGCAATTATATGATAACCGTTTACTAAACAGTCCCAGGTTTTAATGACCACAAGGAAGGATACTTTTGACAAAATTGTCGACCAGCATTTCCTCCTTTTTCGACTATGTTTTCCACCCTTCTTAAATGAAATTTCAAGTTTTGAGGCACATTCAATTTTTAGTCTGCAAATGCTTTCGATTTGGACAAGTCTAACATTATATTTTTTGGTAAAGAGTTTATTCTCGAATTGGCTTTAAGCAAGTGCCTCTGTGCACAGGTGCCTGAAATTTCGCTGATGAAACATTGTTACTGAAAATATTACATGTAATACATAAGCATGATATAGTTTATCACATAACCTCCCTTGTTTCCAGCGGAATATACCCTCACAAATTTTCTTATCTTATACATGTTTGATATCACAATTGTGTGACATCACTTTTGGCATCATTTTTGTACGCATTTCATAGAAGCGAATGGGCTTTACGGATATTACTGCGCTTGCATCTATAGATGGTTTTGCATCTTCTGATCTATAATCTTTAAAATACTATTATGTGATCAAAAGAATCAGACACTGCTTGGGATTTGAGATAAAATTTTATTAAACTCGTCAAGAAAAAATGTTATTAAGCTCACCAAAGGCTCATTTAACTCTTTACCAAACGACAAAATTTTAGACTGGTCTGAATTGAAAGCATTTGCAGACGACAAAATAAACATGACTTAAAAACTGAAACTTGACTTCGGAAGAGTAGAAAAACATTGTGGGAAAATGAGAAAATGCTGGTTACCAGCATTTTTTCCTTTTCCCACAATGTTTTCAGGTTTCTTCCTCTGGGTCGTAAAAACCAGGGATTTTTTGGTAAAGGGTCGATAACATTTTCCCTAGACTCATTTAATAAAATGTTATCTCAAATGCCAACTCATGTCAGATACTATATGAATTATGTCTCTGTTGTATAATAATTTATAACACAAGGTGTGCAAAAGATATGACTAAAATTTGAACCGATGTTCCAATTGACCTGTGCAACTTATCATTGGCACTGAGCTGAAAGAAATGAAAAAAGTTCAAGATTTTTTGTGATCTCCATGTGCTGGTGTCACACAATTCACAATCCTGCAGCAAGTAATGGTGTTAGCTCACGTGCAGATTATTTCAGTGCATGGGTAACACAACCAATTAAACAGAGCTTTTCTGTTCCACAATGGTCTTCAGTACTAAATATAGCCTCTTTTAACTCTTTCCTAAACAACAAAATTTTAAATTTATCCAAATTAAAAATGGTTAGAGATGAAAAAACTGAATGTGTCTCAAACAATGGAATTTGTCATTGGAAGTAGAAAACATTGTGGGAAATAGAGAAATTGCTGTTACTCACATCTTTCCCAATTCTCACAATGTTTCAAAAGACTTTTTCTTCAGGGTGATTAAAACTCTGGATTGATAGGTATAGAGTTAATAGTGTTTCTTCATTCATTACTTTACCATGCATGCTGCAAATATTTTTGATTGTCCTATTTTTAGTTTGAGCTGCATACCTCATAGTTAAGTAGAATATTAGTTATGTTCAGGAAAAAAGGTTTGATGCATATTCATGTTGCATATTACCAAGCGAGTTATCACATAACTTTGGGTCCATAAAATCCATTTTGTATAACATCGCACAGAATCATAAGGTACTCCTGTCCCTTGACAGCAAGAAAATTTAGCGACCTGGGTCGATACTTTTTGCAGATACATTAAGCCCTCACAGGGCATGGCTCATATTTATGAGACAGGATGCTTACATAAGTTAGTTGACCATTGTCCTGGATGCCTGTAGATAAAAGCAAAAGATTTTGTTTGAATATAAAATATTTTACCATTATTGACTGTTTTTTTCTAACCAGGGCTGGCCAGGAGAAAGTGTGTGGGTTGACTTTTTCCACCCCAATGCCACGGCTTACTGGACCAAACAAGCGCAAAGATTTTATGACACAGTTCCATTTGATGCTTTGCTCATTGTAAGTTGAATAATCACTTACTCCTTTTCTCCTTTTCCCATAATGTTTTCTTTCCTTCTAATGGCAAATTTCAGTTTCTGAACCATAGAATGTACAGACCATAATATTATAATATATGTGGCTAAAATGATGAAATTTATCTTTGAAATAAATGTTGTAGAAAATGTTTTTGGAGAAAAAGAAAATACTGGTTATCAGATTATCTTTTCCTCACATCATTTTCAGATGGCTTCTTCCCCAGGGTTGTAAAAACACAGGATTCTTTGGTAAAGGGCTACATCTCTCTAACATCTATCATAATTATCTTCCTTACATGTAGCTTTCCTTTCCTGCAGCAGTCTTTAACATTAAGTAGAAAATGTCCTCTGTGTGGAGATAGTGAAGATGATAAGCATTTTTACCTTTTCATACAATGCCTGCAACCCTTTCAAGGACATATTCTAGCATTGGGCCACATTTAATTTGTCATTTGCATAAACTTTCATTTCAGCCATGCTCTAGCCAAGGGGGTTGAATACACCTCTGTGATTCAATGTACCAAGCAAGTCATCACATATTTTTGGATCCATAAAATCCACTCTGTCTAACAGCCAACAGAAACATGAGATGGACTGATCCTCTGACATCAGAAAAATATACCAAAAGTAAAGAGTTTCGACCCATATCAACCTATGCAGATTGCATAGGCTGATATGGGTTGATACTTTTTGCAGATGCATTAAACTCCATTTTCACAAAGCATTGCTCATTTAACAATTCTCTCTTCCAGGACATGAACGAACCCTCTAACTTTGGTGTAGGATCAATAGCTGGTTGCCCAGACTCTTCCTATGAGAATCCACCTTTTGTACCAAGAGGTAATTTTTACCCTAAATTCAATGTTTTTAATTTGTTTTAACTCTTTACCACAAAACAAAATTTTAACCTGGTCTAAATTGAAAACATTTGCAGACCACAAATGAGAGATCACTCAAAACATAAAATCTGTCTTTCAAAGGGTAGAAAACATTATGGGAAAAGAAGAAAATGCTGGTTACCAGCATTTTCTTCTTTTTCCACAATGTTTTCAAAAGCCTTGTTCCTCACTGTTGTTAAAGGTCAGGATTGTGTAGTAAAGGGTTCATTGCAAATTAATCCTTTGCCACACAATCACAAGTTTAAATGATCTTGAGGAAGAGGACGTTTGAAAACATTGTTGGAAAAGGAGAAAATGGTGGTAACCAGCATTTCCTCCTTTCCCCACAATTTTTTTAAACCTTCCACTTACAAATTTAAATTTTTGGGTCATTTTTATGATGCCATTTGCCAATGGTTTCATTTTGGACAAGTCCAAACTTTTGTCGTTTTGCAATGAGTCAAACCATGACCAGACAGAATATTTCTGGACAAACTGTAATATAGTACAAGAGAAACAGTGGAGAGACATTTGAAATGAAGAGAACCACGTTCATAACTCTTTTACTGCTGAATAAATGGGTTAGACAGTTCTCGAGGTTTACAAGTATATTTTTTTGTTGCATATAGACATGGTTTTGATCAAAGATCAGCATTAGCTAGTGGACAGTGTAGGTCCAAGATCAGACTGCACTTTTTGTGCAGTCTGATCTAAATCAACACTTTCTGCAAAAGCTGTCAAAGATGACATGGGCAGTGAAAGAGTGATATTGTATGGAAAAAATATTGAAGGGCAGTAGCTCCTTTTTCTAGAAGGATACATGGTAGCGTTAGGTTAATGGTAAGGGATTCGAAAACTTTTGAAACCAGTGTATATAAATAGTTTACTGCACAACCCTTAGTTTTCTCACAGTGTTTTCAGAAGGCATCTTCCTCAGTGCTGTTAAAACAAGGGATTGTTTGGAAAAGGGTTAAAGCACTGAATAAAATCAATGGACATTTTAGTTCTAGAATAAGAACTAAATAATATGCAATTCATTGGCTGCCTTTTGTATGTAGCATTTCAGCAAAGCAGACATTGTAGATTAAAGATCAGACTGCACATTTTCTGCAGTCTGATCTTGATCTGCACTGGGTGTAAAGGCAACTGCAGTAGAGAAAGGCCCTTTAACTCTATACTACACAACAAAATTTTGAATGGTCTAAATTGAAAGCATCTGCAGACGACAAAATAATGGTGGCAAAAAAGATGGAATCTGTATCAGATAGAGTAGAAAACATTGTGGGAAAAGGAGAAAATGCTGGTTACCAGCATTTTCTCCTTTTCCCTCAATGTTTTCCAAAGCTTTTTCCCTCAGGGTCATTAAAAGTTGGGATTGTGTGGTAAAGGGTGAAGGGTTAAGAGAGATTTTCATCATCTTCTCAGGCCTTTCTGGTGGAATGCTGAGAGTTAAGACACTGTGTATGACAGCCAAACAGTACCCATCTCTCCATTATAACTTACACAGTTTGTATGGTCACAGTGAATCCATAGTTACAAAAAGGTAAAATTACATTTATGGTCAGTAGAACTTACTCAGTATATAAGGCAATGTGATTCCATTTTGCCAACTTTTAACTCAGCAGGTTTAAGGGGCATAATTATAGTTTAGCTTGATATCCAAAATTCCTTGAAAAAGGCTGATGAACTGTTATAAGTGTATTTTCTTTGCAACACAGTAAAATTCAGTAGAAAAGATGCATTTGTGATGTTTGAATAACAGAATGGTTGTTTTTGCAATCTGGAACTCTGTATATATTTTATTGACATCAGATATGACTTCAGCATAATATACTTATTTAAATAGAACCCTACAGTACACACTTATTGTAAATCATGTGACATTTCCACAAGCCATTATGAAATTCTGGCACAAAATCTAATAATACTGCAAGAGGTTATCTATCACACCAAGACATATTATTAAATTTTTTTTTCCGATAACCTTTTTTCTCATCAATTGATGATTTGTCATTTTTTACCTTATATGAGTCGGTGATAAAACATTGGTAAAGTTTGGTATGATTATGAAAATCTGAGTAGCCCCCATTAAAGTTTACTCTTTTGACAGTGTTGAAATTTTCATTGTGAATTATATTTGTACTTGTCAGCTAAAATGTGTGTCCCTTAACTTTCTACCACACAATTCCCAGTTTTAAGGACCCTGATGAAAAGACTTGTAAATATTGTGAGAAAAGGAGAAAATGCAAGTAAAAAGCATTTCCTCCTTTTTTCACAATGTTTTTAAACCCATCAAAGTGGAACCCCCACCATTTGAGCAACACTGAAGAGGTTGTCTGCAGATTTTTTCAATTTGGACTAGTCTAAAATTTTGTCATCTTGTAAAGAGTTGAAAGCCTGCTTGAACTCTTAAAAAGGTTGATATTATCATAACTAAAGGCTTGATTTTACTACTGTTTTTTCCCTTCTTAACAGAGCTCTTGAAGCAGTTGTGAAGAAAAGAAGCATTGTTATAACAAGGTCATCATTTGCTGGGACAGGGGTCCATGCTGGACATTGGTCAGGGGATATTTCATCCTCATGGGCAGAAATGAACTACAGCATTCCAGGTAAACTCTTTACCAAGTGAAAATTTGTTTTTTAGCTCTACTGACTGAAAGCCAGCAAAAGTTATTCATGGCATGGTTTCCATTGTCCGTCAGTCCATCTAGCCATCTGTTATTATCCCCCGCTGAAGGCGGAGGGATATAGTTTTAGCATTGTCTGTCCATCTGTCCGTCCATCCATCCGTCCGTCCGGGACAATATCTCCAATACCATTGGACGGAATTTAGTGAAACTTTATACATGTGTACAATAACCCATTCTGCCGATATATTTTTTTTCTTTTTTTGATTCGATGCAAATGGCAGACTGGGAGCGATTTTGAGTTACGCAGTCGCGTAAATTTTTGAAAAGGTCTTTTTCGGCGGGGGATATCATTTCAACGAAATTGCTTGTTCTTTTTCTTGTTTACATGACAAAGTCTGAATTTGTGGTTAGATTTTTGTGAAACTTGCACAGTTTATTTATATCATTAGTAGCTTGAACTGTATGTATTTTGAAAAAAAATCTGAAAATTAGTAAGGAAAAAGTAGCTATTTAAAGTTGAAAATTTCCATTACTTGTTTACATGATAAAGTCCTGATTTTAGGTCTGATTTTCATGAGACTCGCACAGTTTCTTTATATCATCAATAGCTTGAAGCCTATTGATTTTGAAAAAACTCCCACAATTAATAAGGGAAAAGTAGCCATTTTGTTAATCATTGGCAGGAGAGTGATTTGGGCCCTCCAGGGCCTTTAGTTTCTTTTCCATATGCAAATCATTGGCAGATGAGAAATATGGTTTAATAGTGTAAAATATCTATGGAAAAGTATAAAACACTGTGTGAAAGGAAGGAAATGCTTATTAAGAGCATTTTCTCCCTTTTCCCATAATGTTTTCGAAAGCCTTCTAAAGTTCTTCTTCAAGTTTGTCAAAACTCCGCATAGTGTGTTAACCCTTTACCACACAATCCAAACTTTTAACGACCATGGCAAAGAAAACCTTTGAAAACATTGTTACTGGTTACCAGCATTTTCTCCTTTTCTAACAGTGTTTTCAAATTGCTTCTTCCTCAGGGTCTTTAAAACCTGGGATTGTGTGGTAAAGGGTTAAACTTTGGATAACTGATATAGTTATTAGCTTGGCTGTTTTTGAAGAAAATGAGTTATTGTCATTGTCCTGGTGTCGTAGCCTCTGTCGTCATTGAACAAAAACTTTGACATTTAGTGATATCTCTGTAATTACTGAAGATATTTATTTCAAACTTAGACAAGCAAGTGTTTTACTGTCAAAAGGTAAGCTCAAACAATAGGGGCAGGTAACCATCAAAATATTTTATTCAAAGTTATGCCCCTTTTTGCCCTAGAATTTTCACAGAAAATCAAGCACTTGCAGCCGAGCGTTTGCACATTATATGACATTGCTCTGTATATTTTCAGGCATGCTGAATTTCCAAATGTTTGGTATCCCACTTTGGGGAGCAGACATCTGTGGGTTTGGAGGGGACACAACTCCTGAACTGTGCACCAGATGGATGCAACTTGGGACCTTCTACCCCTTTATGTGGAACCATAACAGAATTACCCAAAAGGTTTTTGTCTTTAATTCTGGAGAGACCTTGAGCGTTCATCGATTGTTGGTGTTTGACGCCGTTTTCAACATTATTTAAGTTATATTGCAGCCGCCAGTCCACCTATCTATGCTTTCCTGAAGTTCCTTGTACTAGTGTTCTGCACAGTATTCATTCCAAGCCACTGGCTGCTTTCCCATATAACTAATGTTGAAACAATGGTCAGGGGTGAGAGAGGAAAGAATCTTGTCACAATGACTATTATCAGTACATGTAAAGAATTTGGATGAGCTTTGGATTGAACCAGCGACCCCCTGTTTTCAACTCCTGAATGCTACTGACTGAACTACTGGGGCTGGGAAGGGTAAAGATAGCTAATAGGACTTGAATATTTGCTACTAATTGTTAACTCTTTAACCCACAAAATACATTGGACTCATCCAAATTTGAAAGCATTTGCTGACGATCACTTGAATAGGGCTGATATGACAGAAATCTTTGAAAGGATACGAAACATTGTGGGCAAAGGAGAAAATGCTGGTTACCAGCATTTTCTACTTTTCCCACAACGTTTTCAAAAGGCTTCATTCTCAGAGTCACTAAAACTCTGGATTGTGTGGGAAAGGGTTAAGTCTTTACCAAACACCAAACTTTTAGGCTTGCCAAATTGAAAGCATTTTTAGAAGGTAATCTACATGTAAATGTAGCTAAAATGATGGGACTTGTCATTGAAAAAAGCGTTGTAGTATAAGGAGAAATACTGGTTGCCAGCATTTCTGAGGATCGTTAAAACAGGGGATTGTGTGGTAACGGGTTTATCCTTCATTAGACAATTCCGAGCTTAAGGATCCTGAGGAAGAAGTCTTTTGAAAATGTCATGGGAAAAGGAGAAAATTCTAGTGACCCACATTATCTGCTTTTTACCACATTGTTTCAATGACAATTTCCATCATATGAGCCACCTTTAATTTGTTACTGGTAAATCTTTCAATAAGTAAGAGTAAAAAATGTAGGTATTTTGTCATCTGCTGAAGAAGTAACCCTTTGCCACACAATCCTGAGTTTTGACAATGATGAGAAAGAAAGCTTATGAGAAAACATTGTGGGAAAGGGAGAAAATGTTTTGTCTGCACAGGTAAATCCCACTATTTCTGCAACATTTATTATATCTTCTGCAAGTCCTTTCAATTTGCGGAGCAGATATGGGGTGCAATTTGCACTAGTTTACAATTTTGTCATAAAGAACTAATGATTCAAATGTTTGCTAGTACTTTGAGCTATCAGTGTCCAGCACCCTTTGATCCCAAGAAGAATGAGGATAATTATACCCCTACCTTCGAAGTAGAGTGGGGGATACTGGTTTCACCATGTCTGTCTGTCTGTCTGTTGGTCCCTCAATGTTTTTGTTTATGTGCTCTAATTCAAAAGCCGTTTTACATAGGATCCCCAAGCTTTATACAAGAGTTGCTTATGACCGAAGCAGGTACAATTTTTGAATCACATGGGTCAAAGGTCAAGATCATAGTTGAACTTTGTTTGAAAATCGTTTCTGTGCTCTAACTCAAAAGCGGTTTGACCTAGGACCCCGAAACTTTATACAAGTGTTGCTCATGACCCAAGGAGGTGCCTTATTGTTTTTGGGTCACATGGTCACAGCTGAACTTTGTTTTGAAAATCATTTCTGTTCTCTGTTTGTGCTGCTTCAGTGACATGATGCTGGTGGGGGTTATTTGTCCTTTTTGTGACAGTTCTGGTATGGTTAGACATGAATGAATATCAAAGTCAAATGGAGTCAAACTGAGATTTTTCTTAACCAAATCTGATTATTTCTTACTTACTTACTGTATACAGAAATGCATGATCATTCTTAGACATTAATATGGTATTTCTGAAACTGTTGCAGGATCAAGACCCAGCTTGCTTTGCACCAGATGTGCAGGATAGAATGAGAACAACTTTAGAGCTGAGATACCTGTTGATACCCTTTCTAAACACACTGTTCTACAGGTCCCACGTAAATGGTACACCAGTAGCTAGACCTGTATTCTTTCAGTAAGTTTTTTGTGCTAGGATCCATCACTTTCTTTACTTTGATTTGACCTATGCTCTGGCAAAGGTGGCCTAACTCTTTACCACACAATCCCGACTTTTGACGACCCTGAGAAAGAAGCCTTTGGAAAACATTGTGGGAAAAGGAGAAAATGCTGGTAACCAGCATTTTCTCCTTTTCCCACAATGTTTTCTACCCTGCTGGAAACAAATTTCAATTTTTGAGTTACATTTGTTTTGTCGTCTGCAAATGCTTTCAATTTGGACCCGTCTAAAATTTTGTCGTTTGGTAAAGGGTTAATGCATCTCTGTGATGCTTTACACCAAGAAAGTCATCACATAATTATGGATCTAAAAAATCCGTTTTGTTTAACTCTTTACCAAACGACAAAATTTTGAACTAGTCCAAATTGAAAGCAATTGCAGACGACAAAATAGATGTGACCCAAAAATTAAAATTTGATTTGGGAAGGGTAGAAAACATTGTGGGAAAAGGAGAAAATGCTGGTTACCAGCATTGTCTCCTTTTCCTACAATGTTTTTAAAAGCTTTCTTTCTCATGGTCGTTAAAAGTCGGGATAGTGTGGTAAAGAGTTAATAAAGGATTGTATCTAACAGTAAAATGGTCCTTTCACACGGAGAAAATTGACCAACTGTAAAAAATTTTGGCCCATGTCAGCCTGGGCTGACTGTGCAGACTGACATGGGTCAATACCTTTTTTAGATGCTTTAAGTCCCCTTTTCACAGAGCATGGCTCATTTAAAATGTAAGTGATTCCCTACATCCTTATTGTATCTTATTTTATCATTTCTGTGATTAAAAAATAAAATTGCATTTATGTTATTAGTAAAAATTTTCAAATGTTTCAAAACTCTACTTGCTCAAGGCGTGTAAAACCATGGGTTCTTTTGCAAAGGTTAAGATTGACAATCAATCCTGGTGGCATTAATCCTTTACCACAATCATAATCTCAACTTTTAACAACCCTGAGACAGAAGACTTTTGAAAACATAGTGGGAAGAGAAGAAAAAGCTGGAAACATTTGAGTAACATTTGATTTGTCGTCTGCAACTACTCTTATTTTGGACCAGGCTTAAATTTTGTCATTTGGTCTTTGCTGTTAACATCATAATAACTTACGTAACTCGTTACCAAACTTCAACTTTAAGACTTGTCCAAACTTAAGAGATAGGAAGATGGCAAATTAGATATTGATATGAAATGGTAGAAAGCATTGTGGCAAAAGGCAAAATCCTGGTTACTAGCACCTACTCCTTACCCCATAATATTTTTTTAAATATCTTCTTTGTCAGGGTCATTTAAAATTGGGACCATTTGGTAAAGGATTAAGCAAATCTAAACAAATTTATCACAACGTTTTTATGATTCTGAAGAAAAAGGCTTTGGAAACATTGCAGAGAAAGGAGAAAATGCTGGTTCCTAACATTTTCTCCTTACCCCACAATGTCTAAACCTCTGAGTAATAGAATAACTACAACCCTATGCAGCATACGTCACCTAGGGTTAAACACACATAATTTTTGTCGAGAGGCCTTATGTTTTTTTCCACAGACACAAAGGCTTGAGACAGTGTACCTAAAAAGAGCCTTAAAGATCTACATACTGCCTTATCTGTATTTCTCTTAAGGTTTTGTGGTTGTTAACATGTGGAGAGGCCGTGTGTATAAACAGATTGAAAATAAGTAAAAAGCATCACAAATTTAAAGAGAAAGTTAGTAGGGAAATGAAGATACTTTTCTGGATTCATTTGAAAACATGAAGTGAAAAGAGTATATGCTTCTTACAATGCAATTACTCCATTTTGCTAAATATTCTTAAGTCTTTAACAAAACTGTAGACTGGTCCAAATTGAAAGCATTTACAGACAACATAGCAAGTGCAGCACAAATAATGGTATTTGTCTGTTAAAGGTAAGAAAACAATGAGGGAAAAGGAGAAAATGCTGGTAACCAGCATTTTCTCCTTTTCCTACAGAGTTTTCAAAAGCTGTAGTTCTCAGGGTCATTAAGATTCTTGGTTGTATGGTAAAAGATCTGTCTATTGTATTTGGCTAAAATAATCAACTTTTGTGTAATAATGAGTAAAAATGAAGTAAAAATCCAAATTGAAATTCTCTCTCCATCATTGTTTTTCCAGATATCCTAATACCAAAGACAATGCGACATACTACATCAATGAACAGTTCATGTGGGGTTCCTCACTTCTCATTACTGCTGCTTTAAGGGAGGTAAGTCTTACACATGGATCACTTTTTTGACCTTGCAGATGATCAGATTAGAAAAGATTGTTGGAAAAGGAGCATTTGCCTGTAGAAAGCAAATACCCTTTACCCGTAGAAGTACTTTTTTTCAGTGGGTTCCAAATTCTGTTTTTTTTTTTTTTTTTTTTTTTTTTTTTCAAAAAAGAGGGGGTGTTTAAATTTCCGAGAACCTTATCTCTGGGATGTCCAGTCTTTTTTGGTATTTAATATCTGCGGCAGTTGAATTATGAGTTTATGAGTTACCACTTTTACAGTATCTCAAAAAGTTTTCCATATTGCTGCAAAACAAAAGTTTCCTTTCCTTCTTGTGAAAACCAGTTTTTGAAATGGGTAACTCTTCACCACACAGTCTCGAGTTTTAACACCCTGAGGAAGAAGGCCTTTTGAAAACAGTGTGGGAAATGGAGAAAATGCTGGTAACCAGCATTTTCTCCCTTTCTCACAATGTTTTCTTTGTTTTCAGAAGCAGATTCCATCATTTTGTTGGCATTTATTTTGTCATCTGCAATTGCTTTGAATTTGGACAAGTCTAAAAAATTGCCATATGGTAAAGAGTTAATAGCAAGACAATAAGGATTGACTGGAGATAGTAGTGAGATTAGACTGAAAAGAATTTAGACTTTACAAAATTGAAAGCAATAGCACATGCCAAAAGCACAGAAGATGAAATCTGTCTTTGAAAATAGTAGAAATAATTGTCTGTCTTTGAAAATAGTAGAAATAATTGTGGATAAAAAGGTGAAAAATCAATACTGGTTTACCAGCATTATCTCCTTTTCCAACACTGTTTTTAAAAGTTTCTTTTTCAGGGTTGTTAAAATATGGTATTGGTATGGAAAGAGTTAGGTCTTTCAGAGCCAAATATATAAATTCAATGTCTTTTCAACTGCTAAAAAATACAATCAAGCAAAACTCAGAATGATTATTTTCATAATTATTTTTATGGACATGAATAAAGGAGTGGACAGAATGGAAAGAAGATCAGGGCCTGTATTCACCAACCATTCTTGAGAATATTCTTAGTCTTAATCTCCAAGATTTTCTAAATTTGTAAGTAACATAACTTCTGATTGGCTAAACCGAATGGTTTAGCCAATCAGAAGTTGTGTTACTTTCAAATATAGAAAATTCTAGAGAATAAGACAAAGAACGTTTTTAAGAATGGTTGGTGAATACGAGCCCAGACCATACATTCTCTGCATTGATTATTTTATACACCATCCACAATAGTCCCTGTTTCAGCGTATTGGGCTAAAATGATTTACAAATTTGGTTTGAATAAGGAAATCTAATTACGTTTTATTAACCTTGATTTTTCCAATTTTAACACGTCAGCAGATATATTTCTTCACTTGTCATGATCTTTCCATACATGAAACATCATACAATTTATAAACTATTTCTTTTTTGTTCATTTTTTCCCCTTTTAGAATATTTTATCAGATACAGGGTATTTGCCTAAAGACCGCTGGTATGACTGGTACAGTCATGTATATGTGAACTCACCTGGCGATTATGTGACCTTTGCCCTTCCATTAGACAAGATAAATGTGCAGGTTAGGGGTGGATCTATAATACCTCTGCAGAAACCTGAGGTCACCACTAAATTAGCGTATGTGTCAACTTATTTATGGTTTGTGTTTAGCTCACCTGTGCATGAAGTGCTCATGGTGAGCTTTTGTGATTGTGCTGTGTCCATTGTCTGTCAACTTTTACCTTGTGTATGCTCTAGCGGCCACATTTTTTGTCCGATACTCATGAAACTTGGTCAGATTGTTTGTCTTGATGATATCACGGACAAGTTGGAAAATGGGTCATGTCGGGTCAAAAACTAGGTCACTAGGTCAAATCTTAGAAAAAACCTACTGTACACACAATTTTCTTTCCAAGCCACTGACTGCTTTCTCAGATAACTATTGCTCAAACGATGGTCAGCAGTGAGAGAGGTATGAATCCTGTCGCAATGACTATCATGAATACTCAGAAATTTGCTGAGTAGGAGATCGAACCAGTGACCCACTGTTCTCAGGCCCTGTAAGCTACCGACTGCGCTACCGGGGCTTGGCTTGAAGCTAGATAAATTGCTAGTATTTTTAGCGTGGTGATAACAAAACAATGAGGTATTGTCAAAGCCCTGTTGATTCCTGCTAATTTGTTTAGGGTGGTTATGATGTGAACCGCAAGTTTTATAGGGTACATGGTAAATTTAAACACTTTTCAAAACTTAACCCTTTATCAGATGATGAACTATCAGACCTGTTCAAATTGAAAACATTTGCAGACAACAAATTAAAATGTGGCTCAAATTATGGATTTTTTCTTCAGAGGGAAGAAAACATTGTGGGAAAAGGAGAAAATGCTGGTTACCAGCAATTTCTCCTTTTCCCACAATGTTTGTTAAAGCCTTTCCTTTCAAAGTCTTTTAAATGTGTGATTGTTCGAAAAAGGCTTAAGTTACCTCTGCATCCAGTGTAGATCAAGATCAGACTGTACAAAATGTGCCCACTTTCTGGTTATCTCTGCTATTACTGAAGATTTTTACTTCAAACTAGGGATTAACCATCAAAAGTGGAGCCTTACCAATAGGGGAGGTAATCCTTAAAATAGCTTTGCCACAGTTATGTCCCTTCTTCTGTTACCTGCTTTTGATTTGACTCTATACCAAATGATGAAGTTTCACACATATGCAAATTGAAAGTATTTGAAGACTAAAAGATAAATGTGGCTCAACAGTTGAAATTTGTTTTTCAGAAGGGTAGAAAACATTTTGGAAAAAGGAGAAAATGATGGTCAATGGCAGTTTTTCTCCTTTTCGTACAAATTTTTCAACCCTGTCAAAGACAGAAGTCATCATTTGAGCTTTATTTAAGTTCTTGTCTGCGAATGCTTTTAAATGAGTCCAAAATTTTGATCTTTGTTAAAGAATTAAACATAGCACTTTGTTGTTGCAGGAGGAAGAATGACTTCCAGTTGCTGGTAGCTTTATCCCCGGACTCTGGCTCACATGGTGAGCTGTACTGGGATGATGGAGAGTCTTTGGGTATGTGGTAACTTGTGTCAATTAACTCATTTTAAATTCATCTTCTTTTTTAAATTGACTCTTTAGAGGGGGGTATTTAGTTTTGCGCCGTAAATCAAAACATCTTGTAAAATACAGTGAAATACAATGTAAGATTGCAAGGAAAATATATATACAAATATATGCTAATATCTATATTTTCCTTGGATTCCTATAAACTTGATGAGTATATTCAATAAAAAGGTGCAAATTTGAGAGTTTTAAATAACAGGAAGGTTGTTTTGCAAATGGTAACCAAGTCTATTTTTATTACATCAGATATGACATCATTCTACTGATTTGAAAACAATCGTCCAAATCAGCACATCTGAAACTGATCATATGACATTTCCACAAGTCTGCGTTAAACTCTGGCAGGAAATTGGAAAATATCCAAAATGGCTACATAGCCCCTGAGAGAAATACCACTGAAAAATGTTTTGATGCACACACTTTCATGACATTCAAAAATAAGTGCATTGAGTCAATTATTTTCTCTTCCATGAATACTAGTATCTGCCTATATTAAATATTTACTTGATATAACCATAATTATGTAAGTAGATAGTCTTATCAGGCAGTCATGCTTATGATTGCAAAATAAGTATCTACCTTTGAAAAAAAAATACTACATATTATCACATAACACCACCTCCAGCAGCGTATTAAAGCCATTACTCACTAGCTGGTTTTTTTTTTTTAAAGAAAATGTAGTATTGTTGTAGTATCTCTTATTAATGAAGACAAACTGGACATGTTGTTAACTGTGAAAAGCGGAACCCATGAAACAAGGGCAGATACCCATTGAAGTATTTTTTCATGTTTAATAAATCTAGAAATGCTACATAGATTAGTTACAATAAACAAAATTGTGAAAATATTCAATTTACTCCATATAAAAACTGTTTTATTCTACTTTCGATGTAAATGTCAGAACTATTTTCTAGTGTATGAACATATTTCAAACCAAACTACATCCGTGAACATGGACCCTTGAACGATAAGGGTAAGATAATGATGCAGGATACTTTGTCAGTCACTCATTTTATATGATAAATAGATTCTCACATTCATGTTTATGTATCATCATTCTTATCAAACTCATTGACTCAAATGTATATGAAACTTGCCAAGGCTCGCGTCATATAATTTTAATCAACATATTCGATAGAAATGATAATACAAAAGATCCTCTATGACTTCTATGTTCATGTCACTGGTTATGAATTAATTCTAAAGAAATCTTCTTTCTTCCTACCAGATTCAATTACAAGCATGAAATTCAATCTCATTACATTCAACTGCTCAAATGTAAGTATTTCAGTCTTCTAATGAATAATCCTTTACTTAACAGATTAGCTTTTTAAAGACCCTGAAGAAGAAGGCTCTTAAAAACATTGTGGGAAAAGGAGAAATTGCTGGTAACCAGCATTTTCTCCTTTTCCCAAAATGTTTTCCTTTCTTTCAAATTCAAAGCACATCGTTTGAGCCACATTTGATTTTATAGTCTCCAAATGCTTTGGAGTGAAAACTTTTGTTGTGTGGTAAAGAATTAATCCTTTATCATACAATCCTGACTTTCAATGACTGTGTAAAAAAACACTTTTGAAAACATTGTGGGAAAAGGAGAAAATGCTGGTAACTGTCGTTTGGTAGAGAGTTAACCTGTAGAGTTTCTATTAAACTTAACAGACATTTTCAGTCTGGCGGTAAGACTCAGATATAGCTATTTTAAGTTTGATTTTTCCAGAATGTCTAGGCAAAGTGGACTCTGTAGATCAAAGATAAGTCTGCATGTTCTGTATATGGGTGAAGGTTTTCCGTATTATTATAGAATTATGCATTTTCAGGGTCCAAGTAGGTCATTTTTCTAAATCGTATAAACTCAAGGAGTGGGGTGGGATTCCCCCTTCCAATTTTCTCGAGCTTCCCTGGTATCTGCAGCATATTGCAAGTCCGCTTATCTCAGGGTGCCTTATCAATGAAGATTATCTCATCTCTGTATTTCCTTAGTTGAAGGCTTTTCCTGGTCATTTATGGCTCTAGTCGAGCATCTGGTAACAGAGATTCCGATACGGAATTAGCCGAGTTTAGCGGTCAAGTATACGCGGAATGTTCATAGGAGCATTTGCAGTTGCTTATTTGAAAAACATCTTTTGATTGGACCAAAATATATCGGTTAGCCAATTGATACTTATTTAACAGAGAAAAGTTTTTCGTTCATCACGACATGGCTGCTGAGATTGAGAGAGAAAAATTGTCACTGTTAAAAATAAAGTTTTTATCTCTGGTTTTAATTCAAGATAAAAAGGATGGAAAAAATGTATGAAGGTGGTATGGGAAAACGAAAGCGATTAATGGCTACTGGTTAATAATGCATGATGTAACTGGAGTTACATTTTGTGAAGTTTGCATGAAACAATCAGCTAAGGTATAGATCAAATGGAAAGAAAGCCTTACACCTGCATGCCTGTAGAAAATACTGTTATGAATGAACGAGAGTTAGTTCAAAGGTAAATTATTGAAAGAGCCATGTGCTTGGAAGTATGAATCCCTGTTAGCCTGCCTTGGTTTGTCACTTGATTGTAGACAAAAACTTACATTTTTTTGTTAACTGAAAATGAAAATTTAGAGTGAAAACACTTGAAGCCTTTTTGAAGTGAGATTGTCAGGAAAACGGTTTTAACATGAATGAAAGAGCGATGTTTCTGGAGCTTCCAGAGGCCACTGGTCCCACAGACCCCAGCAAGGGCATTGGCCTGGATCCACTGAGGGCCTTAGTGGCCCACTGGCCCCCAGCAAAAAGGTCCTTATTTTCAGTTTTTCTAACTTTCACTCGTGATAATGTACAGTAATAAAACTGTAGATGTGCAATATATACATGTATATTTGGAGCATATTTCTCCAAAAGCTACAAAGTAAATTTCAAGAAAGCACAGGCCTAAAACTTCTTTTTGTGTGGTAAAGAGATAAAAAAAGGAAATCTGGCTACAAAAGGAGCAGTTGCTTGCAACTATTGATTTTTTTTTTCTACATAGTTTGGCTCTAAGGCTGTAAAAGATACGAGATGTGCTTGGCGAAAAAAGGGCTCAATCCATCTTTTTAACGCATTATACCAAGCATTATTTTGCATAGGAAGGATCCATGTTGTCTGTAAAACTACTGAATTACGGGGTAGAATAATCCTTTGTCTTATAGAAAATGTGCCCACAAGAAGAAGTGTCGACCCAGATCAGCATAGACTTTACAGGCTGAAATGGGTGGATATGTATTGCAGATATATTAAACCCCTTTTTCACAGATTGTGGCTTCTATATTCCTATAGTACTGAGTAAACATGCTACATTTGAACAAAATTTAAACTGCATGAATAACTTTAATACAGGCAATGCTGTGGTCCACTGTTGTCCAGACTGGTTATACTGCAGAGAAAATGACCCTGGGTCAGATAACTATACTTGGGATTGAAAAGCCACCCAGCTCTGTGATGCTGAATGGTGAATCTGTCCAGAGTTTTAGCTATAAAAATAAGGTTTGTATAAATCTAGATTATCTTTTTTTCTAGGCTTGCAAAATTTGTTGGGAGTATACTAAAGAAAATTTGTTTTGGTTGATAGGCTAGTCTCTTAGTTCATACATTTTTTTTTTTAGAGCCAGCTTCCTTAACCCATTCCAACAGGACAAATTTAAGACTATCAATTTCAAAACTTTTGCAGATGACAAATTCAAAATTGGTACAAATGAGTTTAAGTTCTTTGACAGGTCAGAAAACAATGTGGGAAAAAGAGAAAATGCTGGTTACCTGCATTTTCTCCTTTTCTCACAGTGTTTTCAAAAGCTGTCTTCCCCAGGGTTGTGATAACCAGGGATTTTTTGGTAAAGGGTTAACTCTTTACCACATGAGAAATTTTAAACTTGTCTAAATTGAAAGCATAATTACTGTGCTAATGATGATTTAAATGTGACCCAAATTTGATATTTGTCTTTGAGAAGGTAGAAAACATATTGGAAAAAGGAGGAAATGCTGGTCACAATGTTCTCCAAAAGCCTTCTCAGTCAGGGTTGTGAAAACTTGGCATTGTGTGGTAAAGGGTTATTATTATTATTTTTTTTTTCTTTTGACCTTATTTGATTGTATATGTAAAAATTGCTTATTGTGGGAAAAAAATTCTAACATGACACGTGAATTCGGCTCTATAAACACAGTGCAACGAAAGCATGGTAAAATCTAGGTTATTCTATGTAGAGTGACGTCATTCTGTGCAGAGTGATGTCATTATGTATAAAGTAAGTAAGTTATTCCATGGAATATAATTTGCTATCGCCCTCGTGGATTATTCATTGTGCCTCATAACTCACAACTTTGGTTTATTGAACAATAAGATTATTTCTTAAACATACTATCAGGTGTTTAATGGCTTTGAAGGAGAAGGCTTCTAAAAACATAATGTTAAAGGGAGAAAATGCTAGTGACCAGTGTTTTCTCCCTTTTCTACATTGTATGTTACCCTTTCTACAAGGAATACCATCATTTTAGCCATTGTTAAATTTCTGAAAATACTTTCAGTATAGACAAGTTCAAAAATTTGTTTTTTGTTAGAGGTTAGACTCATTAAGAATGATAGCAGTATAATGGAAGATGTGAACTAGGTACATACGAGTCATATCACCAACAAATACAGGGTTATCTGCCCTTGAATTTTGCATCAACCTGAATTAAGTTTAACAGCTTACTATGCAAACTGGCTTTTTTAACGACCTGGATAAGCAGATTAAAGCTTTGTAAAACATTGTGAAAAAATGAGAAAATACATAATAACCAGCATTTTCTCTGTTTCTAACAATGTTTTCTACCCTATGAAAGACAAATTCAACTTTTTTTAGAGTCATGTTTATTTTGTCACATATCTGCAAATGCTTTGGATTTGGACTAGTTGAAGATTTTGTTTTGTGTTAGTGAATTAAACTTATATCTGTCAATGCTGTTACCAAGGGATTTTATTCCTTTACCACATAATCAGGACTGTTGACGACCTTGAGAAAAAATAACTTTTGAAAACATAGCAGGAGATGGAAAAAATGCTGGTAAACAGCATTTTTCCTTTTCTCACAATATTCTTTACCTGCAAGTGCTTTCAATTTGGACAAGGCTAAAGTTTTGTTGTCTGATACAGTTAACTCTTTACCAAACAACAAAATTTTAGACTGTTCCATATTGAAAGCATTTGCAGACAACAAATTGAATGAAGCTCAAATGATGATTTCTGTGTTCGATAGTGTAGAAAACATTGTGGGAAAGGGAGAAATGCTGGTTACCAGCATTTTCTCCTTTTCTCACAATGTTTTCAAAAGTCTTCTACATCAAGACCGTTAAACTTGGGATTGTGTGGGAAGAGTTAAGCCTTATTCTAGGACAGTACCAGGTTGTCATCAGTTGTGTAACATGTTCAAGTGCAAGTTTTCTCCATTATAAATGATTATGGTTTGTTTCCAATGCCTGATTTCTTGAACACGTAGTCTGAACACTGCCTGCAAACATGGATAATTGTGAATATCTGTTTATTTTATTCACAGGAACTACTGGTCCCAGACCTTGCAGTGGATTTATTGAAAGACTTTAGACTTGTATGGATATGAATCTGTGCATAACCTTGCTGTTTTGATGTTGTTTTTGAAGATTAGTTTGAAATTTACATAGTTATTTGCTATGTATTCATTATATAACTAAGGCCTTACTACTCAGATTTCTTTGATTTCTGAACAAATTGCTGTCAATATAATATTATTATATTCTTTGGATGGGTTTGAATTTCGTTTTAATTCCGTAGACTTGTTCTTAGTTATGGTTTTTTCTACCCTGTTCTCTTCAAGTTTGAGTTTTTTATTATCCTCCACCAAAGGCGGAGGGATATAGTTTTAGCTTTGTCCGTCTGTCCGTCTGTGTGTCCGTCTGGGGGAATATCTCCAATACCTTTGGACGGAATTTCGTGAAACTTTATACATGAGTACAATAACCCATTCTGCCAAGACACTTTTTTTTTTTTTTTTTTTTTTTTTGATTCGATGAAAAATGGCCGACTGGGAGCGATTTTAAGTAATGCGGTCAAGTTAATTTTTCAGCGGGGGATATCATTTCAACTAAATTGCTTGTTTTGATAGCTCTGGAAAAACTTTTGTTACAAGCAAGTGCTTCTTTCTCCCACAGTTGTTTCTACCATAATTTCCCATGTTTGTGCTTCTTCTCTAATGCTAAAAAGGCAATCCATCGATAAAGTTGAAATAAATCATCTGAAATGAACTTATGGCATTCACATAATCCTAATTCATGTCATTAACACATGATTATCCAAATATACATACATGTCATATAACAGTGTAAACTTCCAGCTACACAAAATTTGTCAAATAACTTAGAAAAAAAGAAAGTGAAAGAATCAGAGACCAGAGTCCAATATAAATCACAAATGCTTTTTAATGTCCAAATGAATTATGATAGGCAGAAAAATTGATATTTTGCATTAAGTACAGCTGGTTTCTCAAATGGCGATTGCTTTGCAGTTGGCACTGACTATAACATGAATGGTATTGTTATTGTCATCATCAGAAAATTTTATGTTGTTTTACTACTATTAATCGCCCTGTTTTTGGGAAATGTAATGCCGGTGGGGACATTAAAAAAGACGATATGGTGTTTTGCTTGGAAAAAAAGTGATATTTTCCTTTTCTTCAAATGGTTTGTCAGTTTTGTAATATGTGATAGTTTTTGGTATGTTTAACCCATTACCACACAATCCCTACTTTTGACAACCCTGAGAAAGAAGCCTTTGGAAAACATTGTGGTAACCAGCATTTTCTCCTTTTCCCACAATGTTTTCTACCCTTCACAAAACAAATTTCAAATTTTCAGTTACTTTTATTTTGTCGTCTGCAAATGCTTTCGATTTGGACAAACCTTTGTAACTGGGTATCACTTGTTTTAAGTTGGGCCTCTGTGGTGCCAAGCCTAAGCACACACACATGTAGCAAGCACTGCCAATGAGGTTCAAACAAGATTTTTCTGAATATAAATCTGATGCCTTTATCACTGAGCAATGGAGGACCATGAACTTGGTTTAGAGATTCAATAACCATTTGCTAAAAAAATCAATGCCTTATGTATACTATACATTCCACTTTTATTACACTTGTGATTATTGTTTATAAAGTTTTATATTATTTATCACATAAAGTCATATCAAAGATAAATCTGTCAAATACCCTTTACTAGATGACAAAGTTTTAGACTTGTCCAATTTGAAAGCATTTATGCAGACGACAGCTCATATGATGAAATTTGTCTTTGAAAAACATGTAGTAGAAAGCAGTGTGGAAAAAAGAGAATATGCTGTTAACTAGCATTTTCCCCTACAATGCATGGAAACTTGGGATCCTTTAGGAAAAGGTTAACCCTTTACCACACAATGACGACTTTTGACACCCCTGATAGAGAAGGCTTTTGCAAACATTGTGGGAAAAGGAGAAAATGCTGGTAACCAGCATTTTCTCCTTTTCCCACAATGTTTTCTACCCTATCAAAGAAAAATCATTTCACATGATCCACATTGAAACTGTCCTCTGCAAATGCTTTCAATTTGGACAGGTCTAAAATTGGTCGTGTGGTAAAGGGTTAACTCTTTCCCACACAACAAAAATGTAGACTTTTTCAAAATGGAAAGCATATGCAGATGACAATTCAGATGTGGCCAATGATAGAATTTGTCTTGAATCTAGAATTAACCATTGTGAGATAAGGAGAAAATGTTGGTTACCAGCATTTTTTCCTTTTCCCACAGTGTTTTCAAAAGGCTTCTTCCTCAGGGTCGTTAAAACTTTGGATTGTGTGGTAAAGGGTTAACATTTATTGATTGGAATACAGAGAAATCTCACTTATCCAAGCATGTGATAGTTAAATTTTGTTTTTGATTGTGTTTATTTTTCCTAAACTTTACTTACATGTATGATATATACAAGGTTTGTAGTAATATAACCATTTATTACAAAATCACCAACTGAGATGCAATTTTTAGACAGATAAAAATATCCCAGCATCTGAGATAAGATAATGGTAATCTATTCTTTGTAAAGAGAAAGAAATTAAGCATTTTTACAGTAATTTGAGTCTTTCTTTTCATTAATCAGTTTTGATAATCAAAATATTGTGTTTTACAGAGGTAGTAATTTGCATCTATATCATGCCTTATGCCTAGTTAGCTCGGCTGTTTTTGGAGAAAATGTCAATGTATTGTGATAGCCCTGGTGTCTGCATCGTCGTCTTCAGGCAAAGACTATTGACATTTTACAATATCCCTGTAGATATCACTTCAAAGATAGACAAGTTGTTAACTATCAGAAGGGGAATCCATACAAGGGAGAGTAACTATCAAAGTGTTTGTGATGCAGTTATACCCCCTTTTTTGACTTAGAATTTTCACTAAAAATAGAGCAACAGCAGCCAAGCAATACAACAGCCTTTTCAGATGACAAAATAAATGAGGCCCAGATGATGGCATTTATCTTTGAAAGGGCAGAATAGGAGACGTTGAGAAAATAGGAGAAAACGTGGGCTACTAGCTTTTTCTCATTTTTCAACAGTTTTTTCTAATGCCTCCTTTCTCACGGTCATTAAAATGGGCTTTTTAGGAAAAGGGTTAGAGAAAGAAAGGGTTATATGCCATTCAAAAGTTTTTAAAAGCCTTCTTTTTCAGGCTCGTTAGAACACGGAATTACATGTATATAGTAAGAGTAATAAATTTTGTTCTCTGCTAATGTTTACAATATAGACTAGTGGAAAGTTTTGTTGTTCTGTTGTTTTGAAAAGTGTTATACTGAAATCCAACATGTGTCTGTTTGAGTGTTTGTACATGAAATTTGTATACAAAGGTAATGTATTTTTTTACTTCACAAATTCATCTCGTTGTTACTTTCACATTCCATTTTTTCACCGACTTTTTTCACATTGTATTTACAAATGAACTCCCTTGCTGATTAACCCTTTACCACACAATCCCAACATTTAACAACCCTGAGGAAGAAGCCTTTTGAAAACATTGTGGGAAAAGAAGAAAATGCTGGTAACCAGCATTTTCTCCTTTTCCCACAATGTTTTCTACCCTTCCCAAAACAAATTACAATGGTTGAGTCAAATTCTTTTTGTCATCTGCAATTGCTTTCAATTTGGACAAGATTATAATTTTGTCATCTTGTCAAGAATTAACTAATCTAAAGACAAATTTTATTTAGCTAAAATTATTAAATTTATCTTTGAAAGGGTAGAAAATATTGTTGAAAAAGGAGAAAATGCTGATAACCAGCATTTTCTCCTTTTTTCACAATTTTACAGAAGTCTTCTTTTCAAGAGTTAGTAAGCAGTTTTCAGCATCAATTGATTGTGTATTGATAAAAGAATAATTTTATTTATTCCTTTATTTCAGAAAAAATTGTTTTTGTGCTCTTTTTTCATTTATATGGAGCAATGCAAATAATGAAGTATAATATTGTGTAAAATGTAATCATGTACTTTGAGAATAAGTTTGATTGTGAATTTTTTATAAGGGTCACTATTTAATTATTCTCTTAATTGGATGACGTTGCTCAAAGGTGAAAAAATAAAACATTCAAGGAATAGTGTCGTAATTAATTCAAATTCTTACGAAATTTATGGCCCTGGACCTATCAAAATGGATACTATTCCACTGTAATTTATGTTATTTGATTGTACGTAATGCATCTATTTTAGTTGCATATTTGAGTTGATTTTCGTTAACCTTTTGTTTTTTCTTAGAGCTTTATCAAAAATCAGCACCAAAGTTGTTTTTCACCTCTTTCAAAAGCCCTTTCCAAAAGCCCAGATGGGTATCAGACTGAACTTAATCTGTATTTACACGTTGAGGCAACACTGTCTACTTTATAACTAGAAAATACAATCAATAAATGAAATGAGTGTTTTCAATGGAAGAAACCCCAAAGAATCACAATTTGGAGGAGGGTTGGGGTGCCAGAATATTTCACTGAGTATAGTACAGAATTAGTGTACATCCAAGATCCATCTTCACATTCATTTTAGTCTGATCTTCCTGTTTTCTATCCTTTCTTAGACACATTTGAGCTACATTTGTCATCTGCAATTGTTTTGAATTCAGACCAGTCTAAAGATTTGTCTTTTGGTAAAGGGATGATGTGTAATAAATAGAAGGTTGAATACTCTAAAAAATACTTTTTTGCAATCATATATGTATGTTAGAGGTTATTTTTTATACTTCACTTGTAGAGTCTTGATATATATAAAAATTCATTTATGAATAAAGTATGACTGCGACTGACCTTTGTTTTGGGTTTAAAATCTCCTTGATTGGCAGCAAAAATTGACAAAAAAGGCGTTGTTGAATCATTGTTTCAAAAGCTGTCGTGTATGTATTGGTGCTTTAGGAAGCTCTGTCTACAATGTTATACTTTAATATGTTAACCCTTTATGGTTTCCTTGACCTTACAATCCCAAATTTAACGACCCTGAAATACAAAACTTTTGAAAATATTGAGGGAAAAGGAGAAAATGCTGGTAACCAGCATTTTCTTCTTTTCCTACAATGTTTTCTTCTATTTGTGACACAAATACCATCATTTTAGCCACAATTAATTTGTCATCTGCAAGGGCTTTCAACTAGGTTCAACCGAAAATGTCAAAGAGTTAATTCTAATTGGAATACGACATGACTTGTCCAGATTGAAAGCATTTGCAGACGACAACTAATTGTAGGTGCTTCAAATGATGAGATTTGTCTCTAAAAGTGTAGAAAACACGGTGAGAAAAGGAAACGAGAGCTGTGATGCTCCTGTATCGCTCCACTGGCTTATAAGTACAAACCCTACGTTTCGAACATTACAAATCTCGGCCAATATGTTTCGAACTAGAAGCCATATAAAGTTTTTTTTATAAAAGCTCACAAGAAAGTTATGATTCCAGGACAAAGCACATTTTTGACCATAGAGCTTTAATTTACTTGAATCCTGGTTAAAGGTCCACAAGATAAAGTCCCATACCAAATAATACAGGTCTAGAAAATATTGTCATAAACAAGATTTTCAAAGTTTCCTTGATAAAAAGGTCCTTTTGGGCCTTTTGGTTTTGGACAAGAAGATTTTTAAGATTTTCAACATTTTTCAGTTTTGTTGCCATGGCAACCAGCATTTTTATTGGAATAAAATTCTTTCAAGAAATTCCAAAGAGGACCACGGCAAGAGCATTTCTGTGAAGTTTGGTCAAAATTGGAAGGGTAGTTTCAGAGAAGATGTTTGAAATTAAAACTAACACACGCACGGACGGACGCACAACAAACACAGGGCCATGACATAACCTCACTGGCCTTCAGCCAGTGGAGCTAAAAAAGCATTTGTTTTAAAAGTTCATTGATATTTGGCATAATTGTTTGTAGCATCGTTAAAAGAGCATGAACTTTCATTCCTTTAGCAGACAGTGTAAATCAAGATCAGACTGTACAGAACGTACGACCTGATCCTGGTTATCTTCCTTCAACTACTTTGTGTATACACTTGCCAAAGAAGTCTAGAAAATACAATAACTGAGGGTTTTTATCTGCTATTTGCAGATGAATCAAATGTGGCTGAAATAATAAGATTTGCCTTTAAAAGTGCAAAAAAATACTGTGGGAAGAGGAGAACATGCTGGTTAGCAGCATTTATTCTTTTACTGCAATGTATTTATAAAAGGCCTTTTACATCAAGTTCATAAAAGGTTCATAAAATATGGCATGAATTTTGTAAGATTGATAGGGTATAGAAATAGTTTAACTGGCTGCAGGAGATGTTTCAACATCCACTTTCAAAATATTTTCGTAAAATATGGATGAACAACATGAATCAAGGTCATTTTATGAATTTTTTTGAAAACAATGTGGGAAAATGAAAAATTGCAAATTGCAAGCAATTTCTCATAACGTCACAATACTTTTCAGGTACACAATAATCAAATGGACCTGTCCAATATCTACAGTTACTAGTATATCTTTACCAGACGACAAAATTATGGACCTGTCCAAACTGAAAGCACTTGCAGATGACAAAGTAAACATGAATCAAACACTAAAATTTGGTTGTTAACCCTTTACCACACAATGACGAGTTTTAAAGAACATAATAAAGAAGCCTTTTGAAAACATTGTGGGAAAAGGAGAAAATGCTGGTAACCAGCATTTTCTCCTTTTCCTACAATGTTTTCTACCCTAGCAAAGACAAAAAACATCATCTGAGCTACATTTATTTTGTCATTTGCACATGCTTTCAATTTGGTTGAGACCAAAATTTCGTCATTTGGTAAAGAGTTAAGGGAAAGAAAATATTGTTGAATAAGGAAAATGCAGCAATTTCTCCTTTTCCCACAGTGTTTTCAAAAGTCTTCTTTCTCAAGGTTGTTAAAACTCAGGATTGTGTGGTAAAGGGTTAAAGGAAAAAAATATGGACTTTTGACATCTACTCACATACATTTAAAAAAACACACACACACAAAGAAAACAATGAAATTATTTTTTTTTTCAAAATGAACTACCCTTTACAATCCAGGGTTTTTCCAACCATGCAGGGAAGTTTTATAAAAACATTGGTGGAACAGGAGAAAACCTGTTAACTATCATTTTCCCCTATACACACAATGTTTTTTATCCTATCAAGAAGATCCATCTGTTGAGCAAAATTTAAATTACCGACTGTAAATGCTTTCAAAGTGCACAAGTCTAAGATTTCGTGGTATGGTAAAGTGGTTTGGCCAAATATGGGACAGTTACATTCTAACCAGGGCAGGGTTAAGAAATGGAGAAAAAAATCCAGAAAGGTGGACTCATCCAAATGTAAGACATTTAATCATCATTTTTCAAGAAAAAAAAAAGGCAATATAGACAGTTAATAAAAAAATGAGGCCCACTGAAAATAAATGGGCTCTTCCGAATTCAGTAATTTTTAAGACAGCTGAATTTTGATTAAGCTGAATGGACTCTTCCAAAGTGATTGAATTATAAGAGAACTGGAAGTAGTTTAAATGGAATGGACTCTCCCAAATTCTATCAAACTTGAATAAATAAACATGGACTCTTCCAAAATTTAAATTGTAAGAACTGAAACTCTAAGAAGTAAAATGGACTCTTCCAAAATCATTGTATATAATGGACTCTTCCAAAATCAAATTGTGTCACTATTTAAAATATAATAAAATGGACTCTTCCAAAAGCAATGAGTTGTAAGAGTAGTGAACCTAGATTTTATTGAATGGACTGTTCTAAATTCAATGAATTCTTTGAGAACTGAAACTAGATTTTTTTTTATGGAATGGACTTTCCCAAAATCAATGAAATCCCAGAAAACTATGGAATTACATGGAATGGACTCTTCCAAATTCAATGAATATTTAGAGAGCTGAAACTAGATTAAATGGAATGGACTCTTCCAAATTCAATGAATTCTTAAAGAACTGAACCTTGATTCAATGGAATGGACTATTCCAATTTCAATACATGGTTTGAAAATAAAACAATCAATAGACTGCTTTAAAATAAATTGACTCTTCCAAATGAAATGAATTAAAAGCACCCATAGAAACATGAAATACTGATATATGGACTCTTCCAAGTTTACTCTACAGTAAATGACTTGTCCAAATTTGAAAGTATTTGAAGACAATTTAAATGTAGCTCAAAATATGGAATTCGTCTTAGATAGGTCGGAAATATTGTGGGACAAGGAGAAAATGCTGGTAACAAGCATTTTCTCCTATTCCCACATTTTAAAAAGCCTTCCTTCTCAAGTTTGTTAAAACTTGGGATTGTGTGGTACAGGGATATAGGGAAAATACATGGACGGATCCAATATAAACATTTGACATCTACTCACGTACGTGTACAAAAACACACAGAGAAAACAATGAATACATGTACTTTAGAATAAACAAATCCTCAAGCATTCCAGTGGTTTTTTTTTTTTCAACCCTGTAGCAAGGTTTTTTTTAAACATTACGGGAAGAGGAGAAAATGCTGTTTACCAGCAACTTCCCCTGTTTCCGTAATGTTTTCAACTCTGGAAATTCTTGCAATAAAGACAAGTCTTCAATTTTGTCTTCTGATAAAGGGTCATACACAAATGACAAAATTTTGGTCGTCTCAAAATGGAAAGATACTGCAGACAACAAATCAAAGGTAAGCTAAAATAAAAGAATTTCCCTATAAGATAAAACAGATTTTGGGAAAAGGAAAAAAATGCTGGTGACCAGCATTTTCTCCTTTTTTCACCATGTTTCCAAAAGTATTAGCTCGGGTCTGTGTGGTAAAGGGTTAAAGGATTCAAGGGGAATAAATAAATAAAATACCCGAAGTAACCCTTTACAACATAACACCGAGTTTTATCGTACCTGAGATCGACTGATTGAACGGTGTTTTACGCAGCTTTCAACATTATTTCAGTCGTATCACAGTGACAGCGCACATATTCATGTATTTTCTGGGTTTTGCCGGTACTAGGCTGCGGCTCACAAGTGTCTTGCTCAAGGACAATCCCACGAAAAAGCCCAGTGGATCCAGTGTGGCTCGAACCCGGGGACTCCAGGTCACGCGTCCTACACTTTACCACTGAGCCATCTAGGACCTTCTATCGACCCTGAGAAAGACGCCTTTTGCAAAACATTGTGGAAAAAGGAGAATTTCTGAAAACCAGCATTTTCTTCCTCTTCCCACAATGTTTTCTACCCTATTAAAGACAAATTCCGTTATATGAGCCAAATTTAAATTGTTGTGTGTAAATGCTTTCAAACGGGACAAGCCCAAGATTTTGTTGTGTGATAAAGGGTTAACTCTTTACCAAACGACAAAATTTTAGACAGGTCCAAATTGAAAGCACTTGCAGACGACAAAATAAACGTAACTCAAAATTTGAAATTTGTTTCCAGCAGGGTAGAAAACATTGTAGGAAAAGGAGAAAATGCTGGTTACCAGCATTTTCTCCGTTTTCCACAATGTTTTCAAAAGGCTTCTATCTCAGGGTCGTAAAAACCAGGGATTGTATGGTAAAAGGTTAAAGGGTCCACTAAGCAGACATTTAAATATTATCAAGGGAGGATAAAAAATGGAAATTAAATCCAGAAAAAAGTGGACTCGTCCAAATCTAAGACATTTAAACATCTTTTTTCTAGAAGAAAGGAAACCGCAAGGCAAAGTGAACAGATTTAAAAAAAAAATTGGCTTAATGAAAAGGAATGGACTCTTCCAAATTAGTTGAATTGTAAGAGAACTGAAACAATTTTAAATTAAATGGACTCTTCCTAATGGAATAAATTATAAGAGAACTGAAACTAGATAAAATGACTTGGACTCTTCCAAATTCGAAAATTTGTAAGAGAACTGGAACTCTATTAAATGGACTCTTCCTCATTCTTTGAAATTCAAGAGTACTTAAGCTAGATTAAATCAAATGGACTCTTCCAAATTGGAAGAATTGTAACAGAATTGTTATATATAAATGGAATGGACTCTTCCAAATTCAATAAATTCTAAGAGTACTGAAACTAATTTAATTAAAATGGACTCTTCCAAATCAATGGATATAAAGAGAACTCAAACACATATAATGGACTCATCCAAATTCAACTTCTTGTTTAAAAAAAAAATCTGAAACTATTTAAATAGAATGGACTCTTCCAAATTCAATGAATAGTAAGAGATCTGAAACTTAATGGAATGGACTCTTCCAACTTCACTTTAAATGGACTGTTCCAATTTCTATATCTACATATGCTTTGAAATTGGTCATGTCCAAAATTTTTGTAGTCTGGTAATGGGTAAACAATAAATGAACTCTTCCACATTCAAGAAATTTGAAAAGTAATAAAGTGGACTAGTCAAAAATAAATGGGCTCCTCCGGGGTTTTGAAATTAATGTGGGTACACTGTCATTGCAAAACAATAAAATAGGCGCTTCCAAGGTCAATATGGACTGACCTCTTTACCCTTTATTACACAATAATAAATTTTATCTACCATGACAAAGAAGCCTTCTGAAAACATCGTGGAAAAAGGAGAAAATGCTGGGTACCAGCATTTTCTCCTTTTCCCACAATATTTTCTATTCTACCAAAGAAAACTTCCATAATTTGAGAAATATTTGATTAATTTTGTTGTCTGCAAAAACTTTGAATTTGGAAAAGTTTTTTTTTTTTATATTAATGGGTTAAATATATTGAAAGAGTTGAACACCCCTTTATATAAATAGACTCATCCAGATAACCCCGCCCCCCCCTCCCCAATTACACTAGACACAAAATAAGAGAACAGGTTTCATAAAAGCGCGAATTTCGTGCAGTTAACCCATAACCACATAATACAATAGTTTTTTTTTTTGTTGTTGTTGATGTCTATTAAAAGGATTTCGAAAAAATGGGAAAAGGACGAAATGCTGGTGACCAGCATTTCCCCCTTTTCCTACAATGTTTTCGATCCTTTCAAAGAAAAAGTTCCTAATTTGTGTAACATTTAGTTTGTCCTCTGCTTTTGCTTTCAATTTAGACCAGTCTATAATTTTGTCATGTGGTATAGAGTTCGGAGGTTTGACAATAAAAACAAATCCCAAGCCTTGCATCTGTAGGACTAAATAAATTTGTCTTAATTCATGACAGCACGAATACAACTTTTTATGCCCATTCAGTTTAAAGGTTTGGAAAAGAAGAAACTGCAGGAAGAGGTGCATGTGTTTGTAATAATACTCACCTTACTGTTAGTTCTTTACCTGATGACAAAATTTTTAGACTTGTCCAAATCCAAGACATTTGCGGGGTCCTGTGTGGTTAGGTGGTTAAGTGTAGGATCCTTGGGTTTGCGCCTCAATGGAAGCTCTGGATTTTGCGTTAGAGTGTTGTTTGGTAAGACGTTTCATAGCCGAAGCCCAATACCGGTAAAACCCAGTATTATCATACCGGTAAATAAGCGAGCCATTGCTGTGTTCAGACTGAAATAATGTTGGAAGCCGCATAAAACACAATCATTCAAGCAGTTCGCTGGCGACCAATCAAATGTGGCCAAACTGGTGATAGTTGTCTTTTAAAGGTTAGAAAACATTGTGGGAAAGGAAGAAAATGCTGGTTACCAGCATTTTCTCCTTTTCTCACAATGCTTTCGAAAACTATCTACCAAAAGGTCGTACGAACTCGGGAACTGTTCAGAGAAGGATAAAAAAAGGATCTTTCTTTCACATATTTCTGGGGTCCTGCCTAGCTCTGAGGTTACTGAGGATTGGTAAGCCAGGAGTCTTTGGTTTGATACACATCCGAGGCACCATGTTTTATTTGGGATTGTCCTTGGGTAATTGAATTTGAAATCCTAGCTTGAGACCTGATTGTACCAATCACAAATTGGGCCCAAATTTTTGTCACCCAAAAAGAATGTCCAAAAAACTTCAGATATCTCCAAAACTTTAAACTTCAAATTTCCAAATCCATGGTATGCTAGACCACGTTATATATGACTCTTTAGTTCCTAACTTTTTTTTTTTTGGGGGGGGGGGGGGATTTTTTTTGTCCAAATCCTTTGGAATTTTAGGTCAGTCCTTTATTTATACTTATTTTTTACCTATACTTGTCGGTTGACGGACGTTTTGGCCCTGGACGTTTTGGCCTGGATGTTGTGGCCTGGGATGCTTTGGCCTTCGGCCAGTGGAGCTAAAAATGCTGGTTTTCCCATGATGTTTTAAAAGGCCTTTTCATATGGAGTGCTGTGATTGTGGGGTACAGGGTAAAACAACCATGCACTGTCCTTGCTTACAGTTTTCCAAAGTGTCACAGCACTACCTTCCACCATAGACGAGCTGGTATGTTCAAAGTCAGCTTGCATAGTATTAGGAAAATCGGTGTAAAAAATTCAATGTAAGACTTTCTGCCAGCCTGTTTGCAACAGACATCTTAAAATACATTGTTGAAAGAGGAGTTATTACTTGCAACTGCACCTTTTCCAAGAAAGTTATCCATATTACTTTCCATTTCTTCATTCAAGTCTTTACCAAACAACAAAATGTTAGACCAGTCCAAGTTGAAATCATTTGCAGAGGACAAACTAAATGTTGCACTAATTAGGAATTTCTTTTTTGAAAGCGTGGAAAACATTGTGGGAAAAGGAGAAAATGCTGGTTACCAGCATTTTCTCCTTTGCCCACAATGTTTTCACAAGTTGTTTTCCTTGGGAAGTCTTTAAAGCTGGGATTGTGTTTTAAAGGGTTAACTGACCCCAAAACACTCTCAATGTTGACAAGTCTAAAATCTTATAATCTGATACAGGGTGACTGCAAAAAAGCCCATCATTGTGGTGTTCTTATTTAAGATTTTCAAAATGGTTCTGATTGATTTGATGGTGATTTACGCAACTTTCAACATTATTTCAGTGAGTCATATAAGAGCTCACATATTCATGTATGTCCTGGGTCTCACCACTACTAGCCGGCCCCGGTGGCTCAGTGGTGAGCGTGTCGGACTCATGACCTGGTGGTTATGAGTTCGATACCCGGTTGAGGCGAACTTTCTTTCCGGCGTATTTTCGCCTCTCACCTCTGCTGAAGCATGTGAAAAAAGTAGTCGGTGGCTTTGGAAAAAAAGTTGTGTTAGTACTGGTGTGAGAAAGCCAGGAAACACATGTGCGTCACCGACCACCATGATATGACCTCAGCTGTTAAAGTGGCGTTAAACCCCAATACAACCAACCAACCAACTCACCACTACTAGGCTAGGGCTCTGAAGTGTCTTGCCTAAGGACACTCCTACAAAAAACCAAGTGCTTCTGGTGAGGCTAAACCAAGGACCTCAGATTATGAGTCCTACAATTTACCACTGAGCCACACAGGACCTCCAAAATGGAAGAATACAGGAAAAAGCTATTTGTTTGGCAATTTCTATTTTTCAATAAAACCAAACGATGTAACAAATTATAAATCAACCTATTTCATATCATGACAAAAGAGAATGAATTAATCTAATGTACAAACATATTTAAATTCACTGGCATATCTGAATTACAGCTACCACAGGAATAAACTTAACCCTTTACAAAACAATCAATGTTTAAGCGAAGCAGAGAAAAAGGCCTTTGGAAAATATTGTGGAAATCGGAGAAAATGCTGGTAACCAGCCATTTCTCCTTTTCCCACAATATTCAATGACAGAACTCATCTTTTGAGGTACATTGAAGTTTTCTATAAATTCTTGAAATTTGATAGAGTGTAAAATTAGTTGTAGTGTAAAGAGTAAACCCTTTACCAAACAATACCCATTTTTAACAACCCTATGGAAGAAGCATTTTTGAAAACATTATGGAAAAAGGAGAAAATGCTGGTACACATCATTTTCTCCTTTTTCCTCATCTTCTACCCCTTCAAAAACAGTTATTATCATTTGGACCACATTTGAATTGTTGTCCTCAAATGCTTTCAGTTTACACTAATGTAGTATTTCTTCATTTGGTAAAGATTTGATCCTTCCCTGTATTATCAGTTACACTATCTCAGAAGCAGTTGGATAGAGGAATAGAACAAACAAGTTCAAAATAAAGTACATGTACAAACTAGTTTACCCTATTTCTCCATAATAGTAGGTACATAAATCATGGAAAGTCCATGTGTGAAAAAATAACCAAGTTATGCTTTCCAAGTGAATATGCAGAGACTCATTTTTTTAAGAATTTTTTTTAAAAAATCTTCTTGCAAATAAATCAAACATGTAAATGGAAATATCAGTAAGTAGTTAAAAATTTTCCTACAATCAAACATTTGGTAGAAATATCAATAGGTGAAAATGAATTAACTAAAAATTTTAATCTGCTTACATTTGTACATTTCTAAAAACATATATCTTTTTCTTTATAGGATTTGACCAATTGAAAAAACAAAACCAAAGAAAACCCCGATAAAAATTCAGTTATCAAATGCTACTTTGTACAGTTATTTCAAGAAATAAATTTAACCCTTTACCAAAATACCCTGAGTTTTGGCTAACCTTAAAAAGAGGGCTTTTGAAAACATCACGGGAAAAGGAGAAAATGCTGGTAACCAGCATTTTCTCCTTTTCCCATGATGTTTTCTACCATTTCAAAGAAAGAAATTGTCTTTTGAGCTACAATCAATTTGTCATCTGCAAATTCTTTTAATTTGGCCAGGCATAAAATTTTGTTGTTTAGTAAAGAGTTAACTAATTACATCCTGAAATAATTCTGCATATGACAATTTGGAAACATCCTTGTAAAATATGGGTTGTCTGCATGAATTATGTTTAATACATGAATAACATGTGAAAACAATGTGACAGAACCAAAATAAGATATTTAAACACATTTTCCTTTTGCTACATTGTTTTCTAAGGAGGTGTTTTAAAGGACAAGAAATAGTTGTTGACAGGAAGTCAAATATTTTTTAAATTTTTACAAGCATAACAGCATGGCTCTTTGGCATGCTTTTGTTTTCGCTATCACAAATCGTGTTACCTTTGTAGTGCTAAATAAGATGGACATTCTTAGACAGCACAAAAGATTCATATATTGCAATATCAAACCTATTTTGTCAGTATATCTAGCAAAGAAGTGGACAGTTTTGATCAAAGAACAGACTGTATTTTGTGTTCAACCTGATCTTAATCTACACTGTGTGCATTAGCAATTGAATCTATGTTTAGCACTACAAAGGTTAACAAACACACACAAAGAATAATTTAGAAAACAATACAGAGGTATTTTAAAGGTTCTCACATTCTATTACACTAGATAAAAACATGCCATCATATTGTACAACTGAATTTCAGATTAAAAAAAAAATTCTGCTTATCTACACACTGTTTCTATATTCATCTCACATTCATCCATCTCAGTCACAAATGATTTTAAAAATTTGACTTTAAATATAGGTTTTTTTTTCATTTTTCATTTTTATTTTTAAGTCTTAAGCCTTGACATCTTTAGCTGCTCATTTTCTCAATTCTGCCATTCTGTTTAGTGCACTCCCAGCCACAAACCACTCTATTTGCCCTTCATTTAAGGTATGGTTCAACTGAATCTGTTCTGTAGTACCGTCACTGTGTTTTATCTCACAGGTAATGGGCTGAAACAAACGTAAATTGTTGGTCACTACCTTTAACCCTTTACCAGATGACAGAATTTTGGTCTCGTCCAGACTGAAAATATTTGCAGACAACAAAATAACTGTGGCTCAAATGATGGGATTTTGCTCTGAAAGGAGAGAAAACATTTTGGGAAATGGAGAAAATGCTCGTTACGAGCATTTTCTCCTTTTCCCAAAATGTTTTCAAAGGCTGCCTACCATAAGGCCGTAAAAACCAGGGCTTATCTGGTAAAGGGGTTAAGTACCAGTTAAATCCAAAGTTTCATTCTTTATCAAACACGCCAACACTTTAATGACCCTGAGGGAGACATTTGAAAACACTTTGGGAGAGGAGAAAATACTATTTACCAGCATTTTCTCCCTTTCCCACATTATTCCATACCATTTCAAAAACAAAACAAGAGGACCATGATGGTCCTATATCGCTCACCTGAGTACTAAGCAGTAAAGGTCTACAATGAAGATAAATACCAAATACCAAGGCAAAATGATAATGAAACGAGCGGCAAATTGTCGCAAGATATGCCCTTCCCACCGCCAGTTGTCAAGGAGGTATAATAATCGCAAAGAGCAGGTAATGCAACAAACATGTTTACCAAGTCTCAAGTCAATTTGACTTGAGACTTCAAAGTTCCGTTCCGGACAAGCAAGAAATACTGTAAAAAATGAAGATCAAAGTAGAATTACTCAAAATCAGAGCTAGGTAGAGTTATTGTTCTTGCGCGATGTACTCGGTAATATTACAACAAACATGCACACCAAGTTTGAAGTCGTTCTGACTTGAGATGACAAAGTTATATTCCGGACGGGCACTAAATGCTGTAAAAATGACGATCAAAGGGAAATAGTTCAAAGACAGCAAGAGGTAGAGTTACAATGCTTGTGCACTGCACTTCCAAATATTTCAACAAATAAGCATACCATATTTCAAGTCATTCCTACTTAAGGTGACAAAGTTTTGCTCCGGACAAGCAAGAAATGCTATAAAAAATGAAGGTAAAAGGGGGAAATAACTCAAAATTTGTGCTAAGAAAAGTTATGGTTCTTGTGCACTGCACTCCGTAATTTTTCAACAATCATGCATACCAAATTTGAAGATGTTCAGGCTAGAGATGATAAAGTTATATTCCGGACAAGCAGAAAATGCTGTAAAAATGACAATCAAAGGGAAATAACTCATAGATAGTACGAGGTAGAGTTATGGTTCTTTCACACTGCACTCCCTATTATTGCAACAAACACAAATGCCAAGTTTCAAGTCAATTGGACTGGAGATGACAAAGTTATGCTCCGGACAAAGAAATATTCTAAAGAACTTTCTAATTCAAGGGCAAATAACTCCAGTTGTTCTGGTCCGATTAGACCC
This sequence comes from Hippopus hippopus, assembly GCA_946811185.2. Taxonomy (NCBI): domain Eukaryota; kingdom Metazoa; phylum Mollusca; class Bivalvia; order Cardiida; family Cardiidae; genus Hippopus; species Hippopus hippopus. The sequence continues at coordinate 3,672,796 of OX328096.1, read as the reverse complement.
ATAATCAAACTCATCTGAGATCTTATGGTCATATATATTTTGACCAAGTTTGGTGCTGATTGGTTGATATTTGTAGATGCTAGAGTGTAAACGAAGTCAAATATAGCAATTTTTCTAATTCAAGGGCAAATAACTCCACTTGTTCTGGTCCGATTAGACCCATAATCGAACTCATCCGAGATCTTATGGTCATATATATTTTGACCAAGTTTGGTGCTGATTGGTTCATATTTGTAGATGCTAGAGTGTAAACAAAGAAATGTGAACGGACGGACGGACGCCGGACGGACGACAGACGCCAACGGACGGTGAGTGATCACAATAGCTCATCCTGAGCACGAAGTGCTCAGGTGAGCTAAAAAGCATTGCATATGGATGCCAATGCTTGGCTGAAAGTACTTAGTAATAACAGAAACATTACGAAATGTCAAATTGACGACAATGCCAAGGCTATGACAATAACTCGGCCTTTTCTTGGAAACAGCAAAGCTAAAATCACCTTTTGAGCTACCTACACTTAATTTTTCATCTGCACAATTTTCCTTCTATTGTCTGCACCACATTTCATTTGTTGTCTATAACAGCATGTCACACAATTTCATTTGACAATTTTTCTTGCAAACCAATCAAACATAAAATTAATTAATAATACAGAAAGTTTGATATTAGATCTCACATATTGCTCACACAATCTTTTTTGAAAGCTGTCAGTTTCTGGGACTTGACCAGTTACAAAATAATCCTGTGATTTTACGACCCTGAGAAACAGAATTTTAGAAAACATTGTTGGAAAAGGAGAACATGTTGGAAACCAGCGTTTTCTCATCACTACACAGTGAGTTCTATCTTTTGCAAAACAAACCTAATCAGTTTAGCAACATTAAATTTGTCCCTGTAGTCCTTTTTATATGGAATAGTAAACAAGAGGGCCATTGGCCCTAAAGTGATCACCCGAGTAAAGTCATCTAGGATTGACAAATCTGAAGAAATCCTGTTTGTAATGATGTAATACACCTGAGTGTTAGTGACCTACTTTTAGACCAACTTGACCTATTTTCAACTTGTCTGAGATATCATCAAAACAAACATTCTTGCAAGTTTCATGAGTGTCTGGCTGAAAATATGGCCTCTTAAAGTGCAAACAAGGTTTTACTAAGATGTGGCCCAGTGACCTACTTTTTGACCCAACTTCATACTTGTGCGAAATATCATCAAGACAAACATTCTGACCAAGTTTAATGGGTATCAGACAGCATATATAGCCTCTATAGAGCATGCATGGTTTATCTAAGATTAGGCCCGGTGGCCTATTTTTTTGGTTAGATGTGACCTAATTTCAAACTTGTCAGAAATATCATCAAGACAAATATTCAGACCAAGTTTCATGAGTATTTGGCTGAAAATGTGGCCTCTAGAGTGCACACAAGGTTTTTCTATGATTTGGCCCAGTAGCCTACTTTTTGACCTGATGTTACCCAATTTCATACTTGTCCAAGATATCATCAAGACAAACATTCTGAGAAATGTTTGCCTGTGAATGTTTCATATATATCGGGCTGAAAATATGGCCATTAGAGTGCACACAAGGTTTTTCTAAGGTTTTGCCAAGTAACCTATTTTTTGACACGATGTGACCCAATTTCATACTTGAATGAGATATCATCAAAAAAAACATTCAGACCAAGCTTCATGAGTATCAGGCTTGAAATTTGGTCTCTAGAGCACACACAAGGTTTTTTCTAAAATTTGGCCTAGTGACCTATTTATTGACCTGACATGACCAAAGTCAAAGAAAAACATTCTAACAAAGTTTCATGAGTATCGGACTGAAAGTGTGACCTCTAGGGTGCACACAAGGTAATTGTTGACACCCTACTGAAGAACAACTCATGACCTACAAGGTATGACGGACACAGCACCATCACAAAAGCTCGCTTTGAGCACTTTGTGCTCAGGTGAGCTAAAAAAAAGTCATTTGGTAAACAGATAAACAGACTGTTACGGGAGATCGCTCCTTCATGCATGGCTTCATCCCGATTTAAATACAATACCTAACAACTGTGTTAGGGAGAATTCTCTTTAGCTCAGTGGTTATGGTGTTGACCTTTCGTCCAGGCATTCTAGGTTCGAATCCTGCCCAGTCCCTGTATTTCTGCTATGCATTTGTTCATTTGTTTCTTTGTTACGGACTTTGTTCGTAAGAAGACATATCTTTACATTTACAGATTTAATATCAACAGAAGGTAGCTTACCTTGCCAGGAGCCAAATCTTTGAGACCAAGAAGAGAAATTCTATCTGAGGGCTTGATTTTATCATAATCAGCGGGGTTGTCAAATGTAAGGGGCAATAAGCCCTGCTTCTTCAAATTGGTTTCTAAACAGTAGACACAAAAAAAAATTAAACTACACACAAACACTAAAGATGGTGAATAACTTTGGGAAACATTAAATCAAATTTGCTATAATTCAAATTACATTATCATAATACACCAACTCAACATGTTATCTACATTTTTTTTCCAATTTATTCAACAAATCTTCATAACAGCCTGAATTTGATTAAAAATCAAATAAAATAGTAACAAATGAAAACAATTTGATTGACTTTCTACTTGACAAAGCAAATCTCAACTGGTCTGACCAAGAAAACCTGTTTTTATAACACTCAGGAAGAAGACTTCCTTACATGGTTGGAAAAGAAGAATACTCATGACCAGACTTTTCTCATTTTTCAATGTTTTCAACCCTCTAAAATGCAAATCAATTTATTTGATCCACATTCAAAATGTTTCCAGTAACAGCTTACAAAAGCAACAAATCTTAGACTTTGATATCTGGTAAAGATTTAAGTTTCAAGCATTGCATAATTTGTAGATATTCCCTGATGTTCACTTTGATGATGGTTAAGGCTTTAAACCTCAGGCTGCCAAACCCTTTTAGCGCTATAGGCAAAAAATTGGTCTTTTAAGGACAACAAATGTCGGGATCAGAGGCTGCAGTCTGATCTTGGATCTTTGCTTCCCAATTGTTTGGTTTAGCCAACTGGATAGAAATCTTTTAGAGAGTCAGTGCAGTGTCTTTATAGCAGTCCATAGAGGTCTAGTCTACTTTTTTTTTTTTCCCCCGCGAACTGCGCAGGCTGACCTGGGTTGATACTTTTTGCAGATGCATTAAGCCGCTTTTTCAGAGAGCATGGCCCGTATATTTTGTCCTGAAAGAATTTTAAAATTAAATTGACATTTTCAGCTGTAAGAAAAAGCTGAACTTTTGTAAAATCAAGGTTCCTTTAGCCAAAATATCTGACCAAATATTGGATAACACACATTCTTAATTAGTCTACACAGTCTGCTCTTGTTCCATGCTTTCAGCATTAGAAGTAATGCAATACTGAGATTGAATTTGACTTATTTCTCTAAAATAAAAATGATTGATTTCAAGTTAGCCTTACAGTATCAAAATACTGTTTTACTTTCACACAGTTTCATGTTCAGTTTCACACCAATAATGTGAACAAAACTCCCCTGACTTAAACTGTATGTACATTTTGGTTTGAAATTAAGTTTTAAAATCATTACACTCATTAATCACATACCGTGAATTCTAGCAAAACTTTTCACAATGATGGCGCGTCCGCCCAGATGTCTAGGTTCCAGGGCTGCATGCTCTCTGCTGCTTCCTTCACCGTAGTTCTCATCTCCTATCACACACCACGGTACATTGTTTTTCTATAATGAAAAGATCCAGAGTTGGTAGGGTTATCAAATTTTTTACAAAATGATCCTATGTTTTTATAATTCAGAGGAAGAAGACGTTCCAAAGCATTGACAAAAAAAAGGAGGTGTTTGTATTAAATGCGCCCTGCTCTGACAAAAAGGGGTTTAATGCATTCTCATGATGCATTATACCAAGCAAATTATGGATCCATAAAATCAATATTGTCTAACAAGCAATCAAACCATGGGATGGAATGATCCTTTGACATGCAAAAAATCTAACAAAAGCAAAAAGTCAAGACCCATCTCAGCCTTCGTGGACTTCTCAGGCTGACATGGGTCAATATTTTTAGCAGATTCATGAAACCCCCTTTTCATGGAGCATGATTTAACTCTTTACAACACAATCCTGAGTTTTAACGACCCTGAGGAAGAAAACATTGTGGGAAAAGGAGAAAATGCTGGTAACCAGCATTTTCTACTTTTCCCACAATGTTTTCTACCCTATCCATTAGACAACTGCCATCATCTAAGCCATGTTAAAATTGTCGTATGCAAATACATGTACTTTCAATTTGGACAGGTGTACTTTTGGGTCATTTGGTAAAGAGTTAAACAGAAGGCCTTTTTCTCAGAATTGAGTCCAGTTTGTCATGATGATACTTACCTTGTAATATCTTGCAGTTTCTGGCACAGTCCCAAACTCTCCAGTCAGCTGATTTCTGACTTTGTTGGCCTCTTCATTCTCTTCATTTGTTGCTCTGTAAAAAGTTAAAATCAAAAATTGAAAACTTTGTAGCTTTCTTGCAAATAAGTTCATTAGCAAAGACCAATCTTAGGTAATTTAGGACCATTATATGAAAGTGTGGATTCATATTTGGTGCAGTCCGCGCAGAGTAATCCGAAACAACATTTTCGCTTCTTTTGTAATTTTCTGTTTTGCACAAGTGTACTACAGGACAAACTCTAATGTAGTCGTAAAATGCCATCTCGGATTAGCCTGCGCGGAATGCGCAGGCTGATTCGAGACAACATTTTATGCAAATGTCCGAATGGCGAATGCAGGCCATTTTCTAAGTAAAATAGGTACTTTGGTGGACAAAGATCAGGGTTCTTATTCATCTACCATTCTTGAGAACATTCTTTGTGTTACTCTTAAGAATTTTCTAGATTTGGAAGTAACACAACTTCTGATTGGCTAAACCGAATGGTTTAGCCAATTCGGTTTAGCCAATCAGAACTTGTGTTCCTTTCTAGATCTACAATAAGACAAAAATATTCTTAAAGACTGGTTGGTGAACATGGGCCTATACCGCATGTTCTGTGCCTACTTGCTAAGGTCTACACCGGTAGAGATCCTGGCAAAGCAATAGCATCTCATGTAGGTGCCAAGACTCTGCTGCAGATGCTTGACTTTGAAAGCTTTACAATAACAAGGGGCAAGGGGCATAACTATGTCAAAAATACTTTGATAGTTACCTACCCTTGTTGTAAAGGTTTCCCTTTTTATTACCAACTTGTCCATGTTTGAGGTAAATCTCTTCAGTAAAAACAGAGATATTATAAAATGTCAAAGTTTTTGAACCACAACACAGACAAAGACATGGCTATGACAATACCTCGATGTTTTCTTTGAAAACAGCAGAGCTGAAAAATGTGGCATTAATGTATTTTTCCAGTCTAAATATGTCCAGTTCAGCCTACTGTGCTCAATTAGGTACTGTCCAAGTATGAATTCTTTTTCCTATACAGTGTACAGCTCAAGAAAATATTGTGGGAGAAGAAGCACAGGTTTGACTTTTTACACCCATACAGAGTCCAGTTTGGCAATCAAGTTGATAGTAAGAGCAGTTGCTTGTAACAACCTATTGCCCACTTTTCCACAACACTTTTCATACTGTTAAAAAGAACCCACACATTTTGCCCATGCTCTGTGAAAAGGGGGTCTGGAAAAAGTATCAAACAATGTCAGCCTGCACAGACTATAGAGTTTTTTGCACAGCACAGACACCACAGTTGCTGATGATGCAGACAACTAGTGTATTGACAATACCTTGACGTATCTTCGAATACAGCCTAGCAAGAAAACATTATTTTCTACACCATGAAAAAAACTTGACTAACCCAATCAATAAATTATTGGAAATGTTATCTAGATGACCTCTGTACTTTAACCATTGTCCAGCCATACTGATATGGTCAGTGGTGCATTTACCTTTAGCCTGAAAGTAAAACATTTTACACCTTTACCAGATAATTCAGTATTTAAATGATCTTGAGTAAGAAGATTTTTGAAAACATTGTGGGAAAAGGAGAAAATGCTGGTAACCAGCATTTTCTCCTTTTCCCACCATGTTTTCTAACTTTTCAAAGAATTCCTGCTCATTTGTACCATTTTTTAATATGTCATTTGCAAATGATTCCAATTCTAAAGCGTCTTATAATCACCATGTAGGAAACTGCTAAACAATAATTTCTGCAATATACATGTAACTAACAAGCTGTTCCCAGGCTTTACTGCAATCTCAATTAGTCAAACATGTCATAAGTTGAATAATCACTTTGCTCTGGAATATATCACAAAATTTTAAACTTGTTTGAATTATGTTTTTGAAGATGACAAATAGAAAATGACTAAGAGAATGGACTGTCTTTGAAAGGGGAAAAAACGTTTGGAAAAAAGAGAAAATGCTAGCTACCAGCCTTTTCTCCTTTTTCATAATGTTTCCAAAAGCCTATGTAGTCAAGGTAATAGCATATGGGATAGTTTGGTAAAAGTATAATCTAAAGGTTCATATGGATCTGAAAATGATTTCCAAACAAGAACTGCAAAGGTTAAAACACCTCATACAAGGAGACATAAGTGTTCCTACACTGTTCATTAAAAAGAACTCCAACACATCTCTTATATCCACTTTTTGAATAATTCATTCAGAAAAAATCCTTTTAAAAAATTTTGAGAAAAAGACAACAGTTTTTCTTTGCAACCAGATTTTTATCCCCACAATCTTTTCTATCCTTTAACCCTTTACCACATAATCCCAAGTTTTAACTAAAACCTGAGACAGAAAGATTTTGAAAACATTGTGGGAAAAAGAGAAAATGCTGGTAAATCCCATTACTTGTGCCACATTTACTAGGTCCTTTGGAAATGTTCCTAATTTGGATCTGTCTAAAATTTTGTCATGTGATGGGCAAGTCTGTACTATATTGCCTGCTGATGAAGACTTCATCATTGCCAACTGCATGAACTTATCCCTCTGATACTTTTCAAAGATCATTTTTCTTTCACAATCAAAAGACTAATCTGCAGATTTTCTCTGTGGAAAATTCTCTTTCATCTTATGGCACTCTATGAGTCTTCTAGCAAGTCACTTATCTTCTAGTTACAAGCTCACATACCAAGCAAAAGGTACTGTTACAACCACAAATACAAGTTCACCAAGCACTTCTAGGTTGAATGAGTAACATTGCTCCAGTTCCTTACTAGCACCTATGTTTCGGGGACTCATTTGTATCAGAGAAACCATTCAAAATCATTAGAACTGTCTCATAGAGACAATTCTAATCCTTTACTAAATGGCAAAACCTTAGACTTGTCCCAATTAAAAAAATTTAAAGACAGCATATTAAATGTGGTTCAAATCAAGGAATTTATTTTTGAAAACATGGAAAACATTTTGGGAAAAGGAGAAAATGCTGTTTACCAGCATTTTCTCCTTTTCCCAAAATGTTTTCAAAAGCCATCTTCCTAAAGGTCATTAAAACTCATTTATTGTGTGGTAAAGGACTAATAAGTACCCATAACGTGGGTTTTAGTGAAAAATACAGGTTCTGAAAATGTGAAAACCTTCTCTTTTCTTGACCTCTGACCACAACATTGGTCAGTTTTATAAAGTAACAAGATGTCTGTTTGTAAAACAGTCATGCCCCCCTACTGCCACATTGATACAGGAAGTGGCACAGTTCATAAACTGATATCAAAAGAATTGATTGGGAAATATCGATGTCACCTTTTGATTTATAGCCCACTTCAATTGTTAAACGTGATAATCTGTCAACAGTTCGCATAATTATACACACCACCGTGTGTATACATACAAGATTGTAAACAGTCGCTGATACACAGACTGAGTTATCGATTTTCTTTTCAGCACACGCATTCGACTTCCGCTTTTTCCAAGTCAACTTCGATGCTTACTACGTCCCCGATAATACGCCAATAAAATGTTGGAGCCACAAGTTGAGCCACACATGATGATTTTAATCTTTTTTGAGCAAATTGCTCAAGTGGCGAATGGCAGCGCGGGCCCTGAATCATCTAGTGGTCACTGTGACATTGACCTTTCACGGATTAACCTTAAAATCGATAGGGATCATTTACACTCCAAGATGAATATCTGTAAAGAATTTGAAGGACCTAGGTCAATTCTGTGTTTAGTTATCATCTGGACAAGGTTAAGTCTAAATATCATTAAGTTGAAGGCCACTGTGACCTTGACCTTTGATGGATTAATCTCAAAATCGATAGGGAAAATCTGCACTCCGAGACGAGTGTCTGTGCCAAATTTGAAGAACCTAGGTCAATTCTGTGTCTAGTTATCATCCGGACAAGGTTTGGTCTATATATCAACATATTCACGGTCACTGTGACCTTGACCTTTGACTGATTGACCTCAAAATCAATAGGGATCATCTGCACTCCGAGACGCATGTCTGTGCTAAATTTGACGAACCTAGGTCAATTCTGTGTCTAGTAATCATCCGGACAAGGTTTGGTCTATATATCAACATGTTGATGGACACTTGACCTTTGACCGAATGACCTCAAAATCAATAGGGATCATCTACACTCAGAGACGCATGTCTGTGCCAAATTTGACGAACCTAGGTCAATTCTGTGTCTAGTTATCATCCTGACAAGGTTTGGTCTATATATCAACATGTTCACGGTCACTGTGACCTTGACCTTTGACCGATTGACCTCAAAATCAATAGGGATCATCTACACTCCAAAATGCATGTCTGTGCCAAATTTGACGAACCTAGGTCAATTCTGTGTCTAGTTATCACCCGGACAAGGTAAGGTCTACTGACCGACCGACGGACTGACCGACCGACATTAGCAAGCAATATACCCCCACTTCGTTGAAGGGGGGCATAATTAGAGAAACAGCCAATAAATACCTTAATTAAAACAGGCATGTCTACAATGTCTTTTCCATTCCACTTATCAAAGGGTGTAAGCAGTTGCAGCCGGTTGCTCTTTGGATCAACCTGCACCTGAATTGAAGTTGAGTCTTGAGGTGGCCTTTGGAAAGTGTCCACACCAGGATCAAACCCTTTGGATGGGAGTTCATCACCATACGGGCTCTTTAACTTGAACTTTGAACCTGCAAGAGTAAGTTTTCTGCTTTTGAGCACTAAAGTATCTTTAGACCAGGGCCCAAAAATTTCCAGAAAGGCACTCGTCCTGCAGGACAAGTGCCTTCAAAAAAAAAAAAAACGCTTGCCCTGCTTTGATCCTCACTAGTCCAACGAGAAAAAAAAGGTTTTAATTTTGGACTCTGACATTTTTTTTCAGATGAAACTGAAACATCAATTATACTGTCTCTCGTAGCAATGAACCTTAAATACCGGGTTTCAATAACCAGTACCACTTATCTGGTCAAGTAGTAGAAATTAATAAACCCAAAATGACAAAGTTTTTCGAACTGATTTCGGGAAAGTGTTTACATTAGAATCATTCATTGTAATAATAAGCAGTCGCTTGTATTTAATAACCCGAAGCATATTAAAACATTTTTATTTGCAATGAAAGGTACCAAGTTCTATCATTAGGCTGCCTTGAAACCGGTCTATATTTGGCGCGGGGAATAGAACATTTTATATTCTGTTTCAATATTTGATTTCCTGAATATCCTTAATTCGCTTATTCAATAATAGAATGGGCATTTTGTTTCTTGTAAGTTACATATTCACTTGAAAACTTATTTGTTTACTACCTCCTATTTACCACTTGTCCTGCCGGACGACCACGACTGATAATTCATTCGTCCTCATCCATTTTTATTCGTAAATACGAGCGGACGAGTGGATTTCTTTGGACCCCGTAGACCATTTTTACAACAATAACATTAGTTTACAACTCTTACATTTAAGAGTGCAGCAATGAGAAAATACGTAAGTTGCAGAAGTTTATTAGTCTCATATCAACTTTTGGTTAATTCTTTCCTATTTTTCAAATTAAATGCAGCTCAAATGAAGGAATGAATTTTATAAAAGGGTAGAAAAAATTCTAAGAAAATGTAATGTTTTCAAATCTTCTTCCTCAGGTTTGTTCAAATACTGTATTATTTTGTAAACCATCAAACCACCTGATATACAAACCAAACCGTATGATACTTGTTGTGTATACAAGTGGATAATTTCATGTTTTGAGTAGCATTTATTTTGTTGTCTGCAAATACTTTCGATTTGGACCAGTCTAAAATTATGTCAATTGGTATAGAGTCATTACCATGAATTATCGTATTTTCTCCTAAATCTTATGTTGTGAATACTTATAAGGACTCTGTCATAGAGACAAATCTTACAAGTTTCCATAAAATAGGCTTTGGTGATGAAATTTTTTCAGAATATAGCACAAACAACTAATCTGGAGCTCTGAGGAATTCATAAACATCAGCTACTAACCATCGGCTGCTGTCAGCTCATCACATTCTGGATTAAACCCGAGTTCACCAGCAATAGTCATAGCTGTCACCAGCTCAGGAGATGTTACGAAAGCATGTGTGGCGGGGTTGGCATCATTTCTACCAGTAAAATTTCTGTTGTATGAGGTCACAATAGTGTTTTTCTCCCCTTTTTTGACATCCTGTCTATCCCATTGACCTATGCAAGGTCCACAGGCATTGGCTAGAACAACACCTCCAATCTGCCTTAGTGCTTCAGCCTAGAAAAAACAAAGCAAAGCTTCAAAAACCATCTAATCCCATATAAATGCATCAAATCATCTTAATTCTTCATGCCCTGTGCAAAGGCCATTTAATGCATCTGCAATTGCTATAGACCTATGTCAGCCTGTGCAGTTCAGGCAATCTAACATGGGTTGAAACTTTTTCCTATTTGTAAATTTTCTGCATGTCCAAGGACTGTTCTATCTCATGATTCAGTCATATACATTTTATAGATTCATAATTGTGTGGTTACTGGCATGGTATAATGCATTATGGAGATGCGTTAAACCCCTATACACAGTGTCGCTCTTATATGGCCTGCAACACGCGAAAAAGGGCATTCGGACATCTGCGTAAAGTGTCGTCTCGGATGAGCCTGCGCAGTCTGCGCAGGCTAATCCGAGATGGCACTTTACGACTACATTAGATTTTGTTCTTCAGTAGTCTTGTGCAAAAAAGAAAATTACATAAAAACGGAAAGTGTCGTTTCGGATTAGCCTGCGTGGACTGCGCAGGCTGATCCAAGACGACACTTTACGCAAATGTCTGAATGCCCGTTTTCACGTGTTCAATTATTCATCATTGAAATAGTGTCATCATTTAAATTCAATCCATACCAACAAATTCATATATACTTCCACTTTTATGTTGTCACAGAAATGTTAACTTCTTTCATAAAACAAAAAATTACATGTATATCAAAACAAATTTTGAGATTTCATGTAAAATTTAAGCATGAAATTTTTTGGATTTTTTCATATTCAGCCACTTAGTATAGCCATACATTCCTCTATGTATAAATCATAAAGCCATTTCTCTTCTTCACATGTCCTACTCAAACAGGCACTGATAAAAAATCAAAAGCATTTTCCATAGTCATGAAGGAGAGCTTTTTAAATCAGACACATCCATAAGGTGCAATTTCAGTATCTGTAAATGCACAAAAGCAATGAAAGCTAAGTGCATCTAAGTTTGGGTCATGGATCATCTTGATTTCATGGAATGATTGATTGTATGGTGTTAAATGGAGTTTTCAACATTATTTCAGTTATATTTCGGCGGCCAGTGCACCAAGTGACCAACCCATGCTTTCCTGGAGTTTCTTTTTACCAGTATTCCGCACTATATTCTTTCCAAGCCACTGGCTGCTTTCCCACATAACCATCGTCGAAACAATGATCAGTGGTGAGAGAGGAATGAATCCTGTTGCAATGACTATCATCAATCCTTGGAAAGAAATTGGCCGAGCAGTGGATCGAACCAGTGACCCCTCTTCTTATCGTACTGTATGTTGATTTTGTGGACATACCCATGAGGTACTAAAGAATTACCTGTGGTGTCCAACAAATATTGCTTGTTTCTGATAAAAGTGCTTGTTGCCATTTCAAGATCTAAATCTAGATTACTGCAAACTACAAGACTGTATTCATCAACAGGCAGTTCTATATTGCACACTTAGTCTAATTCACAATTTAGAAAGAAAAGCAATTTCTGATAAGGTAAACCAAATGGTTTAGCCATTCAGAATTAGCCTTAATTTGAAATCTAGAAAAAAATTGAGAATTCGACTATAAAGAAAGCCAATAAAAATGGTTGGTGATTAAAGGCCCAGATTACAAAAAAGCAACAGTTTACCTGTCCATCTCGCTCTATAGTAGCTCTGATCTGCTCTGATCCTGGAGTAATGGTGAAGGCAGATTTAGCTTTAAGACCTTTATCCAAGGCCTGTTGGGCAATACTGGCTGATCTGCTCATATCTTCATAACTGCTGTTGGTACAACTACCAATCAGACCTGTATCAAAACAAAACATTCCTTATTCATCACTTAAACAGTTTATTAAATGACAAAATTTTAGACTTGTCTAAATTGAAATGAGCCACGTTTTTGCAAAAGGGGGCTTAAGGTATCTCCATGATATAGCATACCAAGCAAGTCATCACAGTATTATAGATCCATAAAATCCATTTTGTGTAACAACCGACTGAATTATGAGGTACACTGGTCCTTTGAGCTGCAGGAAAATTATGAATAGCCAAAAAGTTTCGGCCCAGGTCAGCCTGCGCAGACTGCACAGGCTGACCTGGGTTGATACTTTTTGCAGATACATCAAGCCCCTCTTTCACAGAGCATGGCTCAAATCATTTGCAGACAACAAAACAAATGTGTCTCAAAAATTGAAATTTGTTTATGGAAGGGAAGAAAACTTTGTGGGAAACAGGAGAAAATGCTGGTTACCAGCATTTTTTCTTTTTTCAACAATGTTTTCAAAAGTCTTATTCTTCAGGGTTGTTAAAACTCAGGATTTTTGAGAAAATGATCAAAATACTCAATCTAGCATAAAAAAAAAATCTTGGTCCATATTTTGAAACCATTTTAACTAGATGTAAAACTCTGAATTCCAATCCTAGCAATCTGGTTGCTGATATATTTTGTCTTGGCAATTTAAGAATAAGAATGGAGTACAAAAATGTTCTTGAATAAAGCCCCTGGTAACAAAGTTTCTGTTCAGATGTATCATTTGTATCTATTTTACAGGTCTACTGGCACAATATTATGCAATATCTTACTTTGAATTTACATAAACAATCAAAGTTCTAAGAAGTACACAAGATGTTTTGCACACACTGTAGATAAAAATCAGGATGCACAGTACATACAGTCTGATCTTGAATCTACAATGTCTGATCTTTTGAGAAGCATTTTTTTCAAAAACAATCTTGAAAAAAGCAATGATATGGTCCCTTTTATTCTTAAGGGAAAGAAGGATCTGTCAAGGTTTAAGGTCTCACTGTCTCATTTTTTTTCCCATCCATTATTATTATTATCAATAATTAACCATTATTATAAAGTGATCGAATGTGTTTCATGGTGCTTTCAACAGTTTTTCTGGCATGAGGTCACTAAATCATGTGTTGCCAGGGTCTGCCTGTTCTCTTTAATACCTAGCCAAAAGACATTCCAACAAAAAAACCCAGTGCCTCTCAAGTGCAGTCTTTAATGTAATATCAATTATCTGTGGGCCTCCCCCCCCCCCCCCAAAAAAAATGTTCGCTAAAGGGTTGAGCAGTACAAATAATATGATTTTGTAATTCACTAGTTGCTCTGACCCCAAAGCGTATGTTCCATGAGCAAACAAAGAAATGAAATAACAAATACTAACCAACACGAATATCAAGAGGCCAGTCCTTTTCCACAGCAGTCTGTTTAAGCTTAGAAATGGGATGATATAAATCTGGGGTGAAGGGGCCATTTACACTGGGTTCCAGCTGTAAAGAAAAGCACTTGATAAACTGAACAGAAGTTAATCTGTTGTTATATTTTGTTGAGAATATACATTTTTTAAATTCACAATGCAAGTAAATCAAAACTGGGTAAAAGGAAATAAATTCAAAATACAGAAGAGAAAACTTTCCAAACTCTTTCATATATCATGACTTGTCAAGTTTTGGATCATTATGCCAACATAAAAAAAGAATGATGCAAAAACTGGTGCATGTCAAAGAAATTATACATGAACTCTTTACTAAACAACAAAATCTATTTGCATACAACAAATTAAATGTGGCTAAAATTAGGAACTAAAAGGAACTGAAAGGCCAGAAAACACTGCAGAAAAAGAAGAAAATGCTGGTACCAGCATTTTCTTCTTTTCCTGCAATGTTTCCAAAGCCTTTTTTCATCAAAGTTGTTCAAACTTAGGATCATGTGGTAGGGTTAAAGCAAAACAGTGTGAATGAAAATAAACATCATCTTCCTCTTTTGTGGATTTTTCTTTTTGTTGTTGTTGCTATTAAAACCAAAGTTCTATGTGTAATAGAAATGTTTTTGCAAGGAATTCTAGAGAGGACCATGGTAGGATTAATATTGTGAAGTTTGGTCAAAACTGGTTTAGCAATTTAACAGATGTTTGAAATAGAAGTCAAAATACAGATACACGATAACCACCAAGCCATGACAGATGCATACTCAGTGAAGCCAACAAGTATGTTTTTTACTCTCATTAAGGTAGTAGATATGGCAAATATTCAAAAATAAATCCATATACCATGAAATGTGCAAATATTGAATATAAAACATCAGTCTTACTGTGTCAAGGTTGATTTCAATAATTCTGTCATAGTGACAGCCTTCATCTGCAGACAGGAGTCCTTTGTACTCATTTGCTAGAGAAGCAATACCTGAAAAAGAAATTAAAGTCCACGCTAGCTTGGACTGTATTATTTATTAGCCATTTTTAGTTCGATTCTAAGCTACAAATTAAAAAAAAAAACATCATTTGAGTGGCAACAACAGAGCATCTCAGCCAGTCAGAAGGCTAGTCTTGGAATTTAGAATTAATCGCTTACCATAAGGTTGGCATAAAACTTGTCATCACCAACGGCTTTTCAGACAACATACTAAATATGGCTTAACTGATATTCGTCTGTTTTTAGCAATTTCTTCTTTCCAACCACTGTCTTCAAGTCTTCCATCTATGAGTTGTTCAAAAATAGAATTGATGGGTAGTAGGTTGTTCCCTACAAAGTTACAGGTCTCATATAATCTTGTGAACATCTTATTACCTATTTACCACATGACAAAATTTTACACTTCTCCATATCGAAAGCATATGCAGACGACAAACTAAATTAGGCTCAGATATTGGGATTTGCTTTTGAAAATGGAGGAAACATTTTGGGAAAAGGAGAAAATGCTGGTTACCAGCATTTTCTCTTTTTAACATAATGTTTTCGATAGGGCTCTTTCTAGGGGTTGTCAAAACTTGTGATCATGTGGTAAAGGGTTAACAAACATGACTCAAGGTCATAAAAGAACTTACCCTCTCTGTTGGTTGCTTTCAGATAATCTTGCATACGATAGTTATAGGGGAATAC
Source organism: Hippopus hippopus (assembly GCA_946811185.2). Taxonomy (NCBI): domain Eukaryota; kingdom Metazoa; phylum Mollusca; class Bivalvia; order Cardiida; family Cardiidae; genus Hippopus; species Hippopus hippopus. Next base: position 3,657,248 of record OX328096.1, on the reverse strand, counting down.
AGAAGTTGTTGCTCCAATTTCAGCTCCCATGTTACAAATAGTTCCCATACCTGACAAACAAAATTAATAGTAGTTATAGCACTTTAGGCTTACATTTTCCTACATTCAATTTCAGTGACAAAACAATACTAGAACTATCATAGAAAAGTCAAGTTAATATCCCTATCAAGAGCTGTGATTTGTCTTTGATGAGGCAGAAAACAATGTGGGGAAAAAAGGAAAAGGCTGGTTAGCAGCATTCCCTCCTTTTGCCATAATATTTTCAAAACCCTTTTCCCCTCAAGTTTGTCAAAATTTAGGATTTCATGGTAAAGGATTAATACACCTATGTGCATGATTAAGATAAATAGACGAAAAGGTTGATTCAGGTATCCTTTCCTTCTTGATGGTATAAAATCATACTTTGTGACGGCAACCCTTACTGTTGTGAGTAGTTTCCCAATTACTGGGTCTAATACAGTTACAAGAAAAAAAATACATGTAATAATATATAACCCAGTACTCAAATTACAAATCTTTTCATATCCAATCTAACTCAGAAACAATATCACAAAACCAAAACCAAGATTTCAACTTCAGTAAGATTTAGTACTTTTTTCAATTAATTGTTTACATTTCTCCCAAGTCAACCTATATTGAATTGTTCATGAGAAAATATTAAAGAAAAATCTGTAACTGACCTGTACAGGAGATAGAGTCTACACCAGGTCCAAAATACTCTACAATTGCTCCAGTTCCACCTTTTACAGTTAAAATTCCTGCAACTTTTAGAATCACATCTTTAGGTGAAGTCCAGCCACTCATTTTTCCTGTCAGTTTGACTCCTATAACCTGGAATAAATCAAACTTCATGCTTTCTTACCAAAGTAAAATTGTATTAATCAATTTGAAAAAAAAAAACCACACATTGTTTTTTTTTTTTTTTTTTTGCAATAATGTGCAAATGATCCAAAACATTTTCTTTTTCTGGATTAGGTGCACATTTGAAAATTAATACTTCATGTGAAATGAGACCATATTTTCATATGATAGCATTTGAACAATTCCATTCAACATTGTAATTGTCAAACTTAAAGCATAATGTTCAAATTTATGATTAGAACTGTTTGGACTGTCACTGTTGTCAGTTATCTTACTCTACTTTCACTTTTACCAGATGACAAATTTTTACACATGTCCAACATGAAAGCATTTGCAGAAAACTATTACATAATAAAAAGTGGATCAAATTAATTGTTTGTTTTTACAGGCTAAGAAACATTATGGCCGTAGGAGAACATGGTGGGTACCAGCATTTTCTCCTTTTCAAACTGAAATTTGAAAAGCCGTATTCCTTAAGGTCCCAAAAACTTAGGAGAGTTCTGTAAAGGATTAACACATGTTTTCTTGCAGACAATTTATTTTATGCCTTGAAGTGCACAACTTTATGAAACAATGTGGAAATGGAGAAAATATATGCAATGAGCAATTTCTCCTGGCTCCATATGCAATGATCTTTATACCTGATGCATCAGTGAATTACAGCTAAACTCGTGTTCAATTTTCCCATTTTAACTCTTTACATTAACGACAAAATTTTGTACTCGACCAAATTAAAAGCCTTTGGAGACGATAAAATAAATATAGCTCATATCATGATTTCTGTCACTGATAGGGTACAAAACATTGCCTTCTTCTCCAGGGTTCTTAATATTCGGGATTGTATGGTAAAGAGTTCAAACAATGTTTTATAGTATTGTGCAGCAAGTTTATTTCAAGAGGTACTGAGTTCACCTAGACTCCTACCTGTGGACATTTGAGTTCCCATGGGATATCAGCCATCACGTCAACTGCATCAGCACCCCCTACACCAATACACAGCCCTCCAAGTCCTCCACCATTTGGGGTGTGGCTATCTGTTCCTATGATCAGGGCCCCAGGAAAGGCATAGTTCTCCAAAATAATCTAGATTAAAATGAAAATATATACAAATTTTCTACAGTACAGAAATGAATTGATCAAAGTATCTTGTGTAAGCAAGTCGTTGTCTGTGCATGTTATATTCTTCCAAGATCAGGCCTGTCTGCTATGACGCATCACTATCCTAGGCACAATAAATATTAATACATGTATGTGGTGCGTAAACTAAAACTCCGCCACTAAAAAGTAGCAATGGAGAAAATGGCTGTAAACGCTACTACTGTGAATAAATCTAGTTTGATTTTCGCTTCAAATTCCTTAAAAAATTTATTATTTTTTACAAATGGGTGAAATAGATTTTAAAAATACCATTGCTTACTGCTAATCTTTGTATAGAGTTACTAAATATAGATTTAAGGGAACCTAAGATTTGTGCATTTGGATTTTTCCAGACTTATCAACAAAAATGTACTGGGCTTTTTCCCAAGCCTATAGGGGCTGTGTTTATATATGACTGGTACATAGGTTATACACTAGCTAACCATGGCTAGGTTAACAGTACACATTAGTGTTTTTTTGAGTATATGTTTACTTTATTTTGAAATCTGCTGAATCAACCGCGGTCTTGAAAAGTAGTCCGGACCTGTGCCAAAAAATGCCCAAATTAGATAGGTATGTGTTTGAAAAATACCACATAGCGGAAAATAATAGTAAGCAAGTATCACAAGTCTGTGTGCCTACCTGATGAATGATACCACTTCCTGGTTTCCAAAAACCGATTCCATATTTAGCACTGACAGATGACAAAAAGTCATATACTTCTTTGTTCAGGTCCTGTAAATAAAAATTGATTCTTTACAAAATGATAGCAATTCTTTTACAACCCTGATTTAGAAAACATCGTGGAAAAAGCATAAATTGCTGGTAGCCAGCATTTTTATCCTATTTTTTCCAAAACTGTTGAATTCCTTTTGAACAATGATGGTAAGGTTTATGTCTGATTTTGTGTTGAAGGCAGATCTTACTGTTCAGGTTGAAAGCCAGCATGTGAAATACATGTAGATGCTGTGTGCATGTATGATTAAAGACTAACAGACAAAAAGAGTTGCTATATCCGACCCTGCAAATCTCAATAAATGGAAAAACATTACGGAAACAAACTTTCAAATAGGCATGTATTCTAGTGTGAAAAAAAATTATTCTAGTATCACTTTTCTGTTTTAAATTTTGTTCTCATCCCTAGACATAGTTATACAAAGATACTGGTAAGTTTTGACAAAGTACAACAACCTGGAAGAATGCCTATGACAGGCTAATTCTATATATTCACGATTTTGAGCCATGCTCTGTGAAAAGGGGGCATAATGCATCTCCGTGATGCATGATACCACACAAGTCATCATCTTATAATTGATCCATAAAATCCATTTTGTAGAACAATCAACTACATAATGAGGAACACTGGTCCTTTGACAGGCAGGTAATTTACCAACAGAAAAGACTTTCAGCCCAGGTCAGCCTGCATGGATTGTTTTTTGCAGATGCGTTAAGGCCCCTTTCACAGAGCATGGCTCATTCATAAATTACAAACACACCTATTTTTATCTGTTTCTTTCTCTTATCCTCTTATTTCTAACACTGACATGATCAGGGTCCAATTTTTCAAACCATTCTTGATAACATTTCAATTCTCAAGAATTTTCTAAATCTCAAATCTATTTGATTTCTGACTGGCTAAACCAATGATTTAGCCAATCAGATGTTGTGTTACTTTCAAATTTAGACAGTTTTGAGAATAAGACTTAGAATCTTGTTCAGAATGGTTTTTGAATACAAATCCAGCTATGACATTGTCATACCTTTTGAATACCATCCACATATACAATGTGTGTTAATTTGATCTTGTGACATTCCCTTAACTCTTTAACACACAGTCCCAAGATTTAACAACCCTGATGGAGACAGCTATGGAAAACATTGTGGGAAAGGAGAAAATGCTGGTAAACAGCACGTTCTCCTTTTTCTGCAATGTTTTCTATCCTTCCGAAACCAAATTTCTATTCTTAAGTCATATTTATTTTGTCGTCTGCAAATGCTTTCAAGATTGACAAGTGTAAGATTTTGTTGTTTGGTAAAGAGTTAAACCTTCACAAAATATTCAGCCCAAATTCAAGGAGGCTACATATCTAATCATAGAAAAGATTTATAGTGCAATTTAGATTGATTGGTGAATATGAGCCCTGGAGGGATTGTTTTTCTGACTGTTTGGTTTAGCCAATCAGAAGTTCTGTTACTTTCACATTGACGAAATTCTGAAGAATAAGACTAAGAATGTTCTTAAGAATGGTTGGTGAATACGGGCCCAGGAATCGCCATTGATTAATTTATAAAGTTCAATAACCTTTGCTCTTGCTAAATCCTTGTCTCCCCCAACCTGGGCTTCTATCAAATGATCACAGTGGACTGTGGATGGGACAGCAACTTTGGGCAGCCCACTGGAAATAAACTGTAACAGAGCCATCTGAAATGAGATAATCATCATTAAATTGAGACTACTACATTCTCAACCATCTTAAAACATAATTGTGGAAATTCCAAATTGTTCTTGCTTGTCTAGTGACAAGTAAAGAATTTAGTTTTCCATGGCCTGACTCTGATGTACTGACCAAAATCAATGTAGTTTAACACTTCACTAAAAAACCCCATGTGTAACCATGAATAAGAACGTTTTTAACAACATTTTGGAAAAAAAGTAACAAGCATTTTATTCTTTTCCAACAATGTTTTCTACCCTTTTAAAACAAATCCCACAAAGCGAGCCATATTTAGTTTGTTGCCTATAAGTGCCAACAACTTGCTGACAAGTTTACCATTTCATTTCCAATCTGCTTGCCCAGGGACTGATTTGGAAAAGTCTGGCAAGGAGGGCATAGGACTCTCACATACTTATCTGGCTATATCAAGTAGATGAATTTCTCCTTGTTTTGTAAAGAATAGGAAAACACATTTAAATATGTTTCATGAGGTAATGTGTATTTCAAACTCCACAGTAAGCAGCCATAAATATTTCATCATATCCCAAATTTCCATTGACATACATGTATTTTTCAGTTCATAAAAAAATTAATTACACAGCTTCTAATTGTGCTGTGATAATGAAACCTATGTAGAAAGCAAGTTCACTGGAGGTATTTCCACTAACTTGTGAGTATTATTGTTCCACTCCAGACATCAAAGTTGTATCTCTCTGAAATCTAGTGTTGTTGTTATTCCGTCACAGTTTGCCAACGTCGCCATCGATGTTAACCCTTTACTACTAAATCCTGAGTTTTAACAACCCTGATGAAAAAGGCTTTCGAAAACCAATGTGAGAAATGGAGAAAATGCTGGTAACCAGCATTTTCTCCTTTTTCCGCAATGTTTTCTACCCTATCAAAGACAGAAATCATCTGTTTAGTAACATTTGTCATCTTTAAATGCTTTGATACTGGTCCTGTCCAAAAATTTGTAGTTTGGTAAAAAGTTAATTTAATAATGTTTTTTTTTTCCGGAATTTGATCAATTTAACAGCTACATTTTTATCATATTCTATCGCACAGAGTCTAAAAATAAATAGTTGAACATCAAATTCACTTTGCTTCATTTTCAAATATTTCACAATGATAGCTTTTTCAATCAACCAACAATGAAGTAAAACGTTAATTAAGAAATACATGTAAGTCAATGGGGATTCCGAATTTGATGAAATATTTATGGCCACTAATAGTAGTTTAACAATGTGATAGTTAGTAGACCTATACCTGAGCCGTGGCATCTTGCATAGCAACCCGATCTGGCCTCAGCTTCAGATAGCTCACACCTCGCTCAATGACCTGGTTTTTGGGGTCATCCAAGTGGCCATACAATATCTTCTCCGACAAGGTCAGAGGTCGACCCAGACGATCTTTCACAGATTTCACTTTATGTTGAATCTTGTCATAGTCTAAATACTGATCAGGCTCTAGTCTACTTAAAGCAACCTGCAAAACATGTAAGCCATGTTCAATGAAAAGGGAGTTTAATGCAGCTGTAAAAAGTATCAACCCAGGTCAACCTGCACAGTCCACAAAGGCTGACCTGGGTCGAAACTTTTTGCTATCTGTAAATTTTCTGCATGCCAAAGGACCACTCTACCTCAAGATCAAGTCAGTTGTTAGACAAAATTTTTATATGGTCTCTATGGATCCATAATCATCACATGACTTGCTAGGAATCACTTAGTGCACTAAACCCCCTTTTGCCAGAGCACTGCTCATGTAAATTTATGAGAAAGTTCCTCTGTGAGAATGGTCTTTGGTAAGCCTTGGCAGTGGTAAATCAAATACTGTCCTAGACAGTAACTTATTCTTTTCTCCAAAGAGGTCTAACTCTTTTCCCAGCCAAGCCCTTGTTTTTATGACTCCAAGTCAGACCGTTTAAGACAAGACAAATGATCCCAATTTCTAACCACCTGTGGAATAACAGGTTTTTGAAACGATTGTGGGAAAAGGAGAAAATGCTGGTAACTAGCATTTTTTCCTTTTCCCACAATGTTTTCTACTCTATCAAAGACAAATCTTACTGTTTGTATAATAATGAATTTGTCATCTGCAAAACGCTTCAATATGTACCAGAGTAAAATTTTTTCGTTTGTAAAGTGAAGACTTAAATCATTTTCAAGTCTGTAAAAGATTATTCCCTTCATCTGATCCATATTCAATATATGTCATCTATGAAATGCTTTGAAGACGAGGGAGGGGGCCTAAATTTTATTCAAAAATAAAGAATTGAAAACTTACTTGTTGTGCTCCGATACATGATGATGCATGGAAGTATCGTACTGAACCATGCAGTCCAGCAAATGCCTGAAAAAGAGAAGATGAAAAAACAGCTCTAACAATGTTCCTACTTGCACAAAGTATTGCGTAAATCATGTTATGGAATTGAAATTCATGTAACAAATATTGGTTACATGCAAGACCTCATGTAAGAAAATACATGGACGAAAAAGGTCATTATCCACTTATCTTGTGTAAAATGACAAGTTTTGAAGTTATTTGATATCCTTATTGACAAATTTATATAAAGTCAAGCTGAAAGACCTATCATGAAATTAAGAGACATGAAAAATTGACTGGTGCAAAAAACACAGAAACCATGACACAACTAAATGTCTCTTTGACATTGTCTGATCAGAGTCACTACAGACTGCCTTTTCAGCTTTTAAAAGTAAATTTACATAAATATCTTAGTATAACAGACTTTTTTGCTGCAAATCATCAATATGGATTGCTTTACCTGTAGTTGGAAACCACTATTGTCATACCCTCTAATATGAAATCTTACCCTCGGATTTACAGCTCAGGAGGTAAGTGTACCCTTGAAATAAAAAGCTAGTGGGAACACTGTCTAATATTCCACGGTCTATTATTGAACCTAGCAGTTCTCTTCAGGCAATCTTTTTGTAATAATTCAAAATCAACTACAGATCTGACCTTATATTTTTTTAATGTTAAATTCACTTTGCAGTTTGCACAGACAGCAGATTCTGAAATTGGGACTAGTTGTTCCATACAAGGAGACAGTATTAGTAACAAGAGGGCCATGATGGCCCTGTATCGCTCCACTGGCTAATACATAAAATCCCTACATGCCAAACATTACAATACTTGGCCAACTGGTTTTGAACATAAGACCCGCTACCCTGAGACAGGACTAAAATTGGTAGCCCTAGTTCTTATGGTTTGTAACAAGATTTCTAAAGATTTCACTATATAAGCCCATGTAAAACTTCTGACCCCTGGGGATGAATCAAATTCGACCCTAAGGCTATAATTTATGCACTCTTGGTGAAGGCCAACTAGATAAAGCTACATGTGAAATTTGGTAGCCCTAGGCTTTACGACTAAGTACAGGGAGATTTCTTAAGTTTTCTCTATATAAGCCTATGTAAAACTTGTGACCCCTGGAGCGGGACCAATTTTGACCCCAGGGCTATAATTTGGGCACTCTTAGTAGAGGCCCACTAGATAAAGCCACATGCAAAATTTGGTAGCCCTAAGCCTTACGGCTAGGTACAGGGAGATTTCTAAAGTTTTCCCTATATAAGCCCATGTAAAACTTTTGACCCCCGGGGTGGGATCAAATTTGACCCAAGGGCTATAATTTTGGCGCTCCTGGTAGAGGCCCACTAGATAAAGCCACATGCAAAATGTGGTAACCCTAGGCCTCATGGCTAGGTACAGGGAGATTTCTAAAGTTTTCTCTATATAAGCCCATGTAAAACTTGTGACCCCCAGGGTGGGGTCAAATTTGATTCCAGGGCTATAATTTGAATAAACTTGATAGAGGCCCACTAGATAAAGCTACATGCCAAATTTGGTAGCCCTGGGCCTTATGGTTTCAGACAAAAAGATTTTCAAAGATTTCCAATCTTTTAAAGTTTTGTTGTCATGGCAACCAGAGTTTTTGAAGGAATCAGATTCTTTCAACAAATTCTGAAGAGGACCATGGCAGGATCATTTCTGTGAAGTCTCTTCGAAATTGGATGGGTGGTTTCAGAGAAGATGTTTAAAATAAAAGTTAACGCACAGACAGACTCACGACGGCCACAGGGCCATGACATAAGCCCGCCGGCCTTTGGCCAGTGGAGCTAATAAACTGGTAGCTTTGGCAGAGTTGTGGACAGAGATCAGCCTACACATATGGGCAGTCTGATCTCTGTCTACATAGTCCACTTCATGGAATGACATACTTGAAATGAACTGGTTGCTTTGACAGAAGATGTGGACAGGGATCACCCTATACAGGAAGCCTGATCTCTGTCTACTTCTTAGGCTTACATGTACTTGTAACAAATTAGTTTTTAATTTTTACATGACAACTTGAAGATTTCATCATTTAACAAATTATTAGTGACTTATTCATTTGATATGTATTAAATGCTTTTTTTCGCAATGCTTTGTATGTTCAATAGCGATTTGAGACCTTCACTGGAGTGAGCTCAAATGGCAAATTATTGTACATAACATCTTGCCGAACATTATTTGCAGATGATAGTTAAATGTGACTAGAATGATGGAACAAAATGAATGCGAGACATTTTTCTTTGATGTGGTAGAAAAAAATTGTGGGAAAAGGACAAAAAGCTGGGCGTAACAACTTGGGGTTGAGGTAAAGGTTAATCCTCAGAACACAAAGCACAGCCTGTCTCAGCAGGCAGAAGATCAAACTGCTTTAACCCTTTACCACACAATCCCGACTTTTAATGACCCTGAGAAAGCAGCCTTTTGAAAACATTGTGGGAAAAGGAGAAAATGCTGGTAACCAGCATTTTCTCCTTTTACCACAATGTTTTCTACCCTTCCCAAACCAAATTTCATTTTTTTAGTTACATTTATTTTGTTGTCTGCAAATGCTTTCAATTTGGACCAGTCTGTAATTTTGTCGTTTGGTAAAGAGTTAAGTAGGCAATGTAAATTCAGATCAAACTGCACACAATGCTGCCCTGATCAACATCATAAGGCCTAAAATATGTATTGGAAAAATTTTTATGAAATAGTAATTATTCGATGAAATTGAAATTGTCCAGGTATAAAAATAATGGTCGAAAAAGTAATGAATTACCAGTATAACCAACAACTGGTATTTTTCAATTATTTTTAGGGCAATTTTCTAAAAATTTAGACAGAAAATAGTATATCCCAAAGCTATGGATCACTATGTAGTGTGGACATTTGCATACTATTCTTTTTTACTCAAAGAAAGGGAAATGGAACAAAGATGAACAAAATTGAAATTTTTACTGTATTAAAGTGCTGTCAGTAAAATTGCTTGATATTCTTTACAAAATTATCAAAATAATATTGTTTATTGTTTTCAGACCTAATTCAATTTTCTCTTAATCTTTGCTAATAATGATTTTTATTTCATCAGCAATTCTAAATTTCAACAGGCACAAACAAATGGGATAGGGTCAAAACGGCCCACTTCCAAAAGGGCCTGGTCCAAAACAGCCCACTTCCAAAAGGGCCTGGTCCAAAACAGCCCACTTTACCAAAATGGTCCAATGTTATGGGTACCAAAACAGCCCACTTTTGAACTACGAATTACTGTTTTATTTCCACCAATTTTGACAGAGTGGATTTTATAACTTTCTTTACTCTTATCTATTTTCAAATAATGAATCTTATTTATGGAGCTTGGGCCTTGATTCTCCATACTTGTGTTGGTTGTACTCTGCATTCCTATCCGATGTTGTTATGCAAGTTCATTTGTCTCCTGTTCTTTTCTCATGATCGACTGGAATTCTTGTAAAAATGTATACGTTGTGGTTTGCTTTCCTACAGTCTTCTTAATTCAGTCATGCACAAATTACTTATGTTGCAAAACGACAGCTCCAAACATTCTAGAAAGGATACATCTCTGTACACGTTTCAATAAATTCGTAGCAGGAGACCATCTCGCTTGATTCACATGATCAAAATTCATGTTATAAGTAAATTTTATAAAACTAAATAAGTGATTTTTATAAAAGTAACTGTGTGATCCAAATGACGGTTGTTCAATAGGTTTTAATTAATGACAAAAAAGTGGGCCGTTTTGGTACGGTCATACTAAAATACGCCCTACAGGAAAATTCACCCTACGACGCCCTATGTTAAATTTATCGCCCTACGGGTATATGGACTGTGTTGGATAGAATTAATTACTTATACTTTTTAAAATATACTTTATCTAACATAATCTCAAATATCATGACTTTATTTTGTATAATTTTGGAGATATTTGATCGATAGATTTCGTACTGACGATTGGTGACAGGTACACTACACGCCCTACCACTTGAAAGCTCGCCCTATTTATTTTTAGGTGATATTTTCACCAATAAATTATATCTGTAGTTGGAATAATGTTTCTTTTTACTGACTTTTGCTTATTTGTTGTTCATTTATTGATGTTCCAGACGAAAACGTCCACAGAAATAGAGATTGCAAGGGAGATAATTTGATAAACACAATTTCCTAGAGACAGAGTTATCCTTCATAGATCGATACGATCCCATGCTCTTACATGTAGTTGGCAAAATGTTGAGGAAAAGAGCTGTTGAAAAATTATGTGGGAAAACAAACGACTTAACCAATCGGGAACTTTTTAAGTTTGTCATATCTTTTTGCATCCCTGTATTTGTCTTTGAATTCAAGTTATATTGTGTTTTATTACATAAGAATAAAAACATTCTGTCACTAACATATTTAACGCATTTATAATAAAGAGAATTAATGTATTTAGAAAGATCGTCAAATGAAACAGAATCATCGATATTTGTAATCATGCAATAATGACAATGATTAAAATGTTAAAATAAAATTTCAAAAAATGGAATCAGAGTAGAACCTCGTCCCCTACGCTGAAAATGTAAATAATAATGTAAGAACTCAAATAACAAAAGTCTGGATAAATAATATCCTGCAAAATTAGTATTTCTGCCAGTTCCAAAGCACGTGAAAAAGTGATTGATAATCAAACCTCTACCAGACGACGAAATTTCAGACTGGTAAAAATTCAACGCATTTGCAGACAACAAATTAAAGAATGCCTAAACGACGAAATTTGGCCTTGAAAAGGCAGAAAATATGCTTTGAAAACAGTGCTCTCAGCAGCTTTCTTCCTCAGTGAAATTGGGATTGTCAGGTAGAGTGTTAAAGAAACCAACATCTTAGTAGTAGGATACTAATTCTGTGCTTAGCCACAGAAAGTCAACTGCATGAGATCGATCTGCGCATCCCTGCAGAAACTCCAAAATATATAAATGTTCACATATACATAAACTTATAGGCGGCAAAAATCTGTTTGTAGGTTAATACCTTTAACCCGCATTTTATTCATATCCATCTCGTCTGCACATGCTTAAAGGTTTCGGACAATGGATTTTTTTTTCGGAGCTTCCAAAATGTTTAAGACTTTCAATGCTTTCTTTTAGAGGACGTAAAAGTAAAATTCATCATGAAAATTCCCTAAACTGTTCAACTAAATGACAATACGCAGGTTTTTTTTTTTTTTTTCAATTTAAATATTTTACCTTTTATTTAATTCAAATTACTCGTCACGGCAAGACACAAAAACCCACAACAAAACAGGTGCCAAATTTACATCGTCCGCTCAAAGACCCTTCGAACTGTCTTTTTATCCTAGATAATGACTAAAAACAGCTTATTTGCATACACATTAAATAAATCATGATATTGGAGCTGGAATTTTAATCTAATTGCAACGGAAAGTGAATTATTTCTACATTAGACATGCGGGGTGGGTAGGCGTGAGATTTCTGAAACAAGTGCAAACAACAATATATATGACATTCATACAAATATCTAGGTCAGAAAAAGAAGGAAAAAAATATAAACTTGAAGCTATTCATTATGAACCTTTGAAATGCCTGTCACAACTTTAGTTGCTTCTGCAGCCAGTGTAAATCAAGATTAGACTGCACAAAATGTGTCGTCTGATCTTTAAGATCTCTACACTGCCCGCTTTATTGAGACATTCTAGACAATACTGAACTTGAAATTGTATTTATTTACGTCCTCTTTCTAGATTTAGAATACTTGATGGGTTTATTTTGCACTTTAAGGGTTAGAATTTTGCTATCGTGCAAACCTTCCTGCTTTGGGGTTTTTGCACTTGCATGCAGAATAACTCCTTGTTTCCGTCTAGTCCAGCACATGGATTTCTACGGACATGCGCTGATTTTTTCTGCTGTTGAGTTTTTGCGCAGATGCACTCCTCGTCACTATTGTCATATTAAGTCTTATGTAGACTTCTAAGTACCAGTGTTTTTGGAGTCGAAGAAACAGTCCTGCATTACACAAAAACTTCATTTTGGGATATGGAATTACAGGTTATGAGTTTTGTCTTTGATACGGTAGAAAACATTGTGAGAAAAGCAGAATCTGCAGGTTACCAGCATTTTCTACCCTTAAGGTTTCTTAAAGGTTTTGTCTCAGTGTCATTAAAAGTTGGGATTTTGTGATAAAGGGGAACGGTATGTGTTTCTTTTCCGAGAGTGTTTGTGCTACATATGATATGCCTCTGTGTGATAATATTGTAGGCAAACTTAAAGAAGGAAAAAAATCTTAAGAGTTGGACAAACGAAAGATTAATATGATTTAAGAAAAATGATTTAAATAATAAAAATAAGGAAAAAATATGTAGATCCATCTATAAAAGAAAATGAAAGATTAAGGAAAAAACACATTGGGGATATACATGTAGATCTGTCCATTTCATTTTCATATGGGCCAGTATCTGATAAGACTCAAAGAGGGGTCGAAATAGAAGGGTTGTCGTCTCTTTTTGTCTGCCTATCTGTAGAAAAGAAGATAATGCTGGTTACCAATATTTTCTACCTTTCCCACAATGTTTTCTACACCATTCTTAAGGTCGTTATGACTAGGGATCATATCTATGAAGGATAACTCTATCTTTAGGAAATTGTGTTTATCAAATTATCTCCCTTGGAATCTCCACGCAGTGTGGACGTTTTCATCTGGAACATTAATAAAACCTAGAAATGAACATCAAAATAAGTAAAAGTCAGTAAAAAGAAACATTATTCTAACTACAGATATAATTTATTGGTGAAAATATCACCCAAAAACAAGTAGGGTGAGCTTTGAAGTGGTAGGGCGTATAGAGCACCTGTCACCCATCGTCACTACGAAAACTATCGATCAAATATCTCCAAAATTATACAAAATAAAGTCATGATATTTGAGATTATGTTAGACAAAGTATATTTCAAAAGGTATAAGTAATTATTTCTATCTGACACACTCCATATACCAGTAGGGCGTCGTAGGGCGAATTTTCCTGTAGGTTGGTTGTATTGGGCTTTAATGCCACTTTAACAGCTAAGGTCATATCATGGCGGTCGGTGATGCACGTGTTTCCTGGCTTTCTCACACCAGTACTAACACAACTTTCTTTTCAAAGCCACCGACTACTTTTCTCACACGCTTCAGCAGAGGTGAGAGGCGAAAATACGCCGGAAAGAAAGTTCGCCTCAACCGGGTATCGAACTCGCAACCACCGGGTCATGAGTCCGACACGCTCACCACTGAGCCACCCGGGCGTATTTTAGTATGACCCGTTTTGGTATCAGGCCGTTTCGGCACTGGGCCGTTTTGATCCCAATCCCAAACAAATGGCCAAAGTATGACGAAATATTACTAAAATTGGGTCATATCAATCTATGACTCAAAGTTATCAACAGCATTTTTTAATCATAATCCTTTGCTGTCCTAAAAATTGAATTTATTATCAATTTCAGATCATGAAGATCTCTATTTTATCAAAATGATTTCTATTTTGTCCATTTCTGTTGACCAATTTCAAATGCATAATTTAGGCCTACAATACCCCTTATTTGATATGTTATCATATTTTAAAGAAGTCTTGGAATAACAAAATCTGCTTACAATAGAATAAATTAGTATCTTTCCTGGGGTCTGTCGAGCGTTTTTGGCCTTATTAGTAATTAAATATACCAGTTCGTTTGCATGCGATCTCTACTGAAATTCGACATTTTCGTTTTTGCACCCTGAGGCAGAGCGTTTAAATGTAATCAGGTTCCCTCTCGTTAAAAAAAAGTCCTTTCCTTTCAGAGGTAAATTCTGATTTCCGTCAGAGTGCGTCAGTAGCAACACATATATACCCACACAATACAAGATCGCCGTATTGGAAAGTCCTTTGCATGACGACCGTCTTACCCCACCCACTTTTTCACTCATGATCGAGGAGACAAAGCTGCTGCATTTTAAAAATCAGAGGATTCAAGGTAAATTATTTGTATAACTGCGCTATGAAAAATGCCTAAGTAATATCAAAACATATTTTTTACATAAATAAATCTACGTTTTGTTGGTAAAATTTACCTTTTTCGAATTCCGAAAGACGTATGCCATTGCTCAAGGGTATGACGTCACACTGGACCTAAGGTAGTTTCAATGTAGAGAGTATTCGGGACAAAAAAAAGGTACGGAATCTAACAAGAGCCATCCCAAACTGATCAAAACCCGAGGGATTTGATCATCGAGTTTTTTTTTTACGCCGTCTATCTTTTTGTCATATAATGGTTTGTAACTCAATACTTATTACATTTGTACAATGAAATTGTCTATATGTGTAATAATAAAATTCTGGTGCAGCGGTAATTCATTGTTGCTTAACTTTTTGTGAGGAGTATATTTCAACTGTAGTTCTTACCTCATTATTATTTCAACTTGAATCTAATTAATTTAGGTAAGCCAATCAGCAAAGTGCCTGTAGTAAAAACAACATTTAAGATCGTTGTAAGCATTTGTGCTTTTGCCGAAAAAGTCGTCTGCTGGTGTGATAGGATACTCTTGGTCAAGATAAAGAAAACCTAACGGCTGGTTTCTGATAAAATGTGAATACTAGAATACACAATGTGTAGGGCCGAATCCAATAGCCCTTTACAGTACAATCTCGAGTTTTAACGACACTCGGGAAGAGGCCTTTTGAAAACCTTGTAGGAAAAGGAGAAAATGCTGGTAACCAACATTTTCTCCTTTTCCCACAATGTTTTCTACCCTTTCAAAAAAACAAAAAACAAAAAAAACAAAAAACAAACAAACAAACAAACAAAAAAATCATCATTGAAGCCACGTTTATATAGTCGTCTGCAAATACTTTCATTTTGAACAAGTCTACATTTTTCTCATGCGGTAAAGATTGAACTCTGTCGGCAACATACAGTGCTTGAAACCTAGAGGTCATTGGTTTGATTCCGAGCTCGGCTAAATTCTTTCCGAGGACTGATGATAGTCATTGCGACAGGATTCATAGCTCTCATACCGCTGTACTTTGTTTCGACGAAGTATGGAAAAGCAGCCAGAGACGTGGAAAGAATGCTGTGGGAAATACAGGTACAAGAAACTTCGGGAAAGCATGGGTAGTGCTCTGGCTGCCGCGATTTGGCTGAAATAATTTTGAAATTGGCGTTATACAACAAAGTAACAAAAACAAAGCGTAGAAAGATTTAACACCCAGTAACAAAGTCAATAATCCTATGTTTGAGGTGTTTGCAGGAAATAAACCATTGTGAACATTGTTGGAAAAGAGAAAATTGCTTGTTACAAGGAATTTATCCCTTTTCCACGGACTTTTCAACCATATCGGACAACAACAACAACAACAACCAACAACCAAAGGTTTCTTTTTGTGTGCCAGGGTTGAAAGTGTTACCTGCAGATGCTTTCAGAACAGTCCAAAAGTTTGTTGTTTGGAAAAGGGTGACCTTTTTACCTCACAATTAAAAATTTTAACGCCTGGGCGGTAGAAGGCTTTTGAAAACATTGTGAGCAAAGGAGAAAATGCTGCTTACCAGCCTTATCTTCCTTTCCCACCACGTTTTCCCTGGTTTTTACGACCCAGAAGAAGAAGCCGTCTGAAAACATTGTGGAAAAAGCATTTTCTCCTTTTCCCACAATTTAAAGTCAAGTTTCAATTTTTGGGTAACATTTATTTTGTCGTCTGCAAATGCTTTGAATTTGGACAAGTCTAAAATTTTGTCGTTTGGTAAAGAGTTAAGGACAAATACTTCCTTTGAACAAACATTTTTAAAAACTGTCGTCAGTAAATTCATCCAATTTGGACAAGTCTAAATGTGTAGTGTAGTACAAGGGCAAGACTAATTTGCACGTGCGAAAAAAGATATTTTAGTGTAGTAGAAAATGAAAATAGTTCCAATGTTTTTAAGGACGGGAGCTGCAAATAACTTGTCAAAACAACAACAACAACGACAACAACGACGACTAGGACGACGAAAATGATGATGATGATGATGATGATAATGTTTGATGATGAGGGGACCTGACCAACGCTGTAATTCCTTCTTCTACCGCTACGTTGAAATACTGGTTAGAACCATCATGCTCGAAAATACTGTTGCAGGCCATGCTTACTGATTGCATATTTAGTGACCATAACTGCTGCAGCTCTATCATCGAAGAGGGGAAAAATAGTCAAAGTATTTATAAAGAAACTTACTGAAAAATTAAATGATTAGATATCATTTGACGACAATTAAAATTTTGAGGAATCTATCATTTACGATAACTAAAAAAAATTTCTATGTGTAATATGCGTAATCGGTGTGGAATGATCGGGATTATTACCGTCTTAAATTTGTACAATTTTTGCAATTATAGCTTTGCTTTTTTGTTTAACCCTTTAACGCACAATCCCGACTTTTAACGACCCTAACAAAGAAACTTTTTTAAAAGCATTGTGAGGAAAGGAGGGTAACAGCATTTCCTAATTTTTCCGATAACCCTTTTTGATTCAAATATCATCACATGTGCCATCTTTAATGTTTGCAATTTGAAAAAGTCTAAAAATTGTCGTTTGAAAAAGATATAAAACTCTTCACCAAACGCTCTATCGCATTTTACAAATCCGGAGAATTCAATGGAAAATATTGATAATAGATTGAAAATGGCTTTCGGCCATAAATACATGACACTTTGACAACAAATGCAATTTTTCATAGATTAAAAATGGCTTTCGGCCATAAACTCATGACACTTTGACATTTTTTCATAACTTTGTCATGAGTAGTATAGGGAGGCTCTTTGTGCGTCTGACAGGCCTGGTCAGACGCACAAAGATTCGTCCCTGTAGTCCCTACGTTGCCTACCCTGCAGAGAGTTTGTCCCCAGTTTGCCTACCCTGAAAGAATTTACATTTTTTATAATACCCAGTTTGCCTACCCTGAGGGGGAATTTATCTGCAAATAAAGGGAAAGTAAAGGGTAAGTGACGGCCAAAAATGACACATTTTCGAGGGCTCTATAAGGATCTGCCAGGTCTGATCACTGAGTTGGACTTAGTTTTTTTTACCCATATGCTATTAGGATTGCTTTATTGTTTACTTCTATCCACTACTTGGCCTTTAAGTGGTTTCTCTCTAAAAGCCTGATCACTGAGTTGGACTTAGTTTTTTCACCCTATGGATGATTTCTCTCTCTAAAAGCCTGAACACTGAGTTGAACTTAGTTTTTTCACCTATGAATGATTTTCTCTCTCTAAAAGCCTGAACACTGAATTGGACTTAGACTTTTTTCTGAGTTTTTTACTCTTTGGATGATGATTTTCTCTAAAAGCCTGAACACTGAGTTGGACTTAGTTTTTTCTGCATCTATGAATGATTTTTTCTCTCTAAAAGACTGAGTGCTGAGTTTGACTTAGACTTTTTCTGAGTTTTTTACTCTCTGGAGTGTAACTCTGTGGAGTGTAACTCTTCTAAAAGAAATGACAATTTTGAAGAAAAGATAGAACTTTCGTGGTAGATGGTTAGTCCTGAAAAGGACTGTTGGGTTAGCTCTGAAAAGAGCTGTGACAATTTGAAGATAGAACTTTCGTCTGACAGCTTGAAGATAGAACTTTCGTCTGACAACTTGAAGATAGAACTTTCGTCTGGCATCTTGAAGATAGATCTTTCGTGATAGATGGTTAGTCCTGAAAAGGACTGTTGGGTTAGCTCTGAAAAGAGCTGTGACAATTTGATGAAATGACAACTTGAAGATAGAACTTTCGTCTGGCATCTTGAAGATAGATCTTTCGTGGTAATGGTTAGTCCTGAAAAGGACTGTTAGGTTAGCTCTGAAAAGAGCTGTGACAATTTGAAGATAGAACTTTCGTCTGACAACTTGAAGATAGAACTTTCGTCTGACAATTTGAAGAAATGACAGTTTGAAGAAAAGATAGTACTTACGTCTGACAATTTGAAGAAAGATAGAACTTTCGTGGTAGATGGTTAGCCCTGAAAAGGGCTGTTGGGTGTCCTAAAAAAGGACCTGGTTTGGAGGTTGTGTTTTTAAGCACAACCTCCAACCTTTCTGCAGGCTGGGCAGCTACTCGCCGCCCGCCTCTTCAATCGCTTCAGCTCTTGTGCGTCTAGGTTGAACATCAGTGTGAACGGTGGATTGTTATCACTGCTCCAATCTTCCGTCTGTGGTACAACAAACTCCTTCTTTTTTTCCTTCTTCTTGGCGGGTAGAAGCGCAAGCTGGCAAAAATCCATCTCTCGAAGTGAACACTCCATTGTCTCGACTCGAAGAAAATGAACGATGTGCGGGAAATAACGCTGGGTTTTATAGCTTTTCAGACGGATTGAACTAGTTGACCCATGACGTCATTTTCTCCTATGTTTTTCCCGCGTCAGCGTTTCATGCTGTTTTGGCTCCAAATTAATGTTATCCAATCAGAATTATCGTTGTTTTTCTAATGGTAAATGTTTTATTGTTGACCAATCTATAGTTTTGTTACATTTTCTTGTTCGGGTTAGAAAAAACTAGAGTTTGACTATCCTATGACTTTTTTGATTATGAGTCTTCTGACAAAATGAAAAGAAAGATGTTTATTTAAGATAGCTAACCCTGAAAAGGGTTGCTTTTTTGTGCAGAATACACTTTTTATCCTCCCCTCTTTCTTTCGATTGATTCCATTTTATCTAGCATTTGCATCAGATGCTCAATTTCATACCTGATATATCTGAAACGTTCTGTTTCTTCTAACCAGAAGAGCAATGAGAGAAAAAATGTCAATCCAAACGTTGTGGGATACTGAGCCAGCTTTTACGATAGTTAATGGTGAATGAGAAAAGATTAATCAAGAGTTTACTGTTTTATATGTGTAATGGGTCACCTTTTTAGGCTTTTTTTTTTTTATTTTTATCCCTATATCGTTGGACTTAGTTTTTTCATCCTATGAATGATTTTTCTCTAAAAGCCTGAGCACTGAGTTGAAACTTAGTTTTTTCTGCATCTATGGATGATTTCTCTTTCTAAATGTCTAACTATTGAGTTGAACTTAGTTTTTCTGCATCTATGGATGATTTCTCTTTTAAATGTCTGACCATTGAGTTGGACTTAGTTTTTTTACCCATATGCTATTAGGAATACTTTATTGTTTACTTCTATCCACTACTTGGTCTTTAAGTGGTTTCTCTCTAAATGTCTGACCATTGAGTTGGACTTAGACTTTTTTCTGCATTTATGGATGATTTCTCTTTCTAAATGCCTAACCATTGAGTTGAACTTAGTTTTTCTGCATCTATGGATGATTTCTTCTCTCTAAATGTCTGACCATTGAGTTGGACTTAGACTTTTTTCTGCATCTCTATGGATGATTTCTCTAAAAGACTGAACAGTGAGTTGGACTTAGTCTTTTTCTGAGTTTTTTTTACTCTTTGTAGTGTGGGTCTTTGTAGTGTGGGTCTTTGGAGTGTAACTCTTTGGAGTGTAACTCTTCTAAAAGAAAGAAGTTTGACAATTTGAAGAAATGACAATTTGAAGAAAGAAAGATCTTTCGTGGTAGATGGTTAGCCCTGAAAAGGGCTGTTTTTAGAGAAGGACCGATTTTTGAAAATGTTTATTCAGTATCAGCATCGGTCGATTCGCTGTCTGACTCACTCCTTTCAGCGGCGATTTGCGCGCGGAAAAGACGGGTCACCTGCTCAGTTTTTGAAATAACATACTGAAAATACATTTCAAGCATGCCCTCAATAATGAGTTCCTTCATCCGAAGGTTATAACAGAACACCCTGTTATTAGCAAGCTCAGCCCTCTCGTATCGTTTTCTCACTTCAGCTAAACGCTGTTGAAGTAAAACGATTTGCCTCCTAGCTCTTGTTAACTTTCGCTTGGCATCCATCCAAGTAAAGCGCATGTCGAGTGATGGTCTTGAAGCCATTGTGAAAAATGAAATGTATGGAAAATAAATCGCAGAGATTTATAGCTTTTCAGACGGATTGAACTAGTTGACCCATGACGTCATTTTCTCCTATGTTTTTCCCGCGTCGGCGTTTCATGCTGTTTTGACCCCAAATTAATGTTGTCCAATCAGAATCACCGTTTTATTTCTAATACTAAATGTTTTATTGTTGACCAACCCGTGGTTTTGTTACATTTTTTCTTGTTCGGGTTAGAAAAAACTAGAGTTTGACTATTCTATGACTTTTTTTGATTGTAAATCTTTTGAGTTTTGACAATTTTTGAAGAAGTGACAATTTGAAAAAAGATAGAACTTTCGTGGTAGATGGGTAGCCCTGAAAAGGGCTGTTTTGTTTTAGAGGCTGTGTTTTTTTGTCTCACGTTGTTTTTCCACTTCTAATGGCAGCATCCGAAATTCGCTTGACAAATGGGGCATGCTTCAACTCTTTTTCTGATCACCATTGCTCCATTATCGAAAGTAATCTTTCTCCCAAATTCGATATCAACCAAAATGACATCCGGTGTTGTCTTTAAAAATAGTTGAACTAATCTTTCGCCGAGATCTTTGTATGGCTGTGTTATACGTTGTAGTTGGTTTTGTTCCTCCTCTCCTACGAAATGAGTGTTTAGTTGTAATAACTGTTGACCTGCATTTAGATATTCTTGGAGAGCCTCACGTAGTTGATGATTTATCTCCTCCATATTGATATTGCTTCCGAATATTGATACTGCTTTCGAAGTGATCGTTAGCTGAGAGTCAAAGAAATGGTGATTGTATGAAAATAACGCGGGGCTTTATACGTTTACAGAGGATTGAAAATTTTTAAAGAGCTCGGACCTGGTAGAAAGCACATACATTTTTTTCCATGCTACGTTTCATGCTAATATAGCAAAAAAGTTATGATCCGATGTATGGAAAAAAATGTAGACAGAACAAGTCTTTGGGGAAAAACAGAATGAAGAGCTCTATTGTTTTTTGAACTTTTATTTATTGAACTTTTATTTATTGAACAGAACTAAACAATGAAACATTTTTTGCAATGCATCATAAAAATTTTCTTGACAATGAAAAAATTTCTTGACAATGAAAAAAATTCACAAGGAAACATTTTTTTACAATACAGCATAAAAAACATTTTCTTAACAATGAAAAAATTCACACTGAAATATTTTTTACAATACAGCATAAAAACATTTTCTTAACAATGAAAAAATTCACACTGAAATATTTTTTCACAATGAAAAAAAATCACACTGAAATATTTTTTTCATAATGAATTATTCACAATGAATTATTCGCAAGGAATTTTTTACAATGCAAATTCGCAAATACCACGAGTTTCACAATTGTCTTCATATTCCGTAATGTCTTTATGCAATTGGTCATACCCCAAAAACATTGTATACTCACTGTCCATATCGCCGAAATCTCGTATTCCTATGAATGGGGCAGCATGTCTATAAGCGTCTTTTGTTGAAAGAGCTGAATTCACTACTTCTTCTGTAACATCTCTATCAAATAGAATATACCCTGACATGGTTTCCATTGTTTCTCCGTAGGAATGAACAGATCCTTTTTTGTAGCGTAAGTAAAAGTCAAATAGAACTGATTTCGTTTTCAGAACGTTAAGAAAACTTTCTTCTGTTGTTCCTATGATAAAAAATGTCCATCGACTTGTGGATCGAAACAGTTTACTAATAACATTGACTTTCAAACAGCTATCTGCTAAATGAGTCTTGAGATCGAGATCAAAACCCGAATCGTCCACCATCATCGCAATAAAGTTGATTATACCATACACTTTGTAGGACTTTTCTCCTTTTGCAATCCACTTAAACATTTTTTTGATCCAAATTTTCACACAGAAAAATTTAATGTTAAGCTGTGTTCGTTCATCAAGCGTATGCTGTCGAACAAATTCTCCATAAATTTTTTCACGTAGTTCTATTGGTAACGGTAACATGATTGTTATTTTTTGACCAACGGTTAATATTTTTTCCCGACTTACTTTGACTGATTGCTACACAACAATGTGATATAGAATTATTTTCTCAAACTTTTATAACCGTAGGGTACAGTGTCAGTACCATTTACAATAACTCTCTTGGTGTATACAGAGCGAAATGTTTTTGTTTGTGGTTCACTGATAACCGTTCTATCTCTGTGTCTTTTAATTCTACAATCATACTGAATTTTGATTTCTATTGTGCGATCTAAAGCACATTTTGAATATGTATCGAAATTCACCACCTGTTTTGTATTGTAATCCAGAGTAATCCCCTTTACTTTACATTTGCTTATCTCTTCTCCATCTTTTGTTTTCATTTTGTAAGCATAATTCTTAGGCCCAAGCCCTCTGAATTGAGTAATTTTACAAGCAGGCTCTTCATCAGTCCATTTTCCTAGCCGGCTGTTAATAATAGGAGGATTCCATAATTCAGGGTTGTGAATGTACATACAACTATCTGTATCGAAATACAGAACTCTATCTTTTAACTTTTCAAGAACACTGTACAATTCCAACCTTGCATAAGCTGTTACGTAAGACCCTACTACCACATTGGCTGTAGCGTGGGTGTCAATATGTTCCAACTTTGATTCATAGTTAACCAAGATGAATGAACAGTCCTCGTCAAAGATTTCTACATGCTTTACAATGAAATTGGGATTGGTGACTAATTCAAAATATTTAGACGGATCACTGATGTATTCAGTCTGGGTCATTTTTTCACGTTGAGCTAATTTTCCCCAAAGACAGTTCAACATAATCTTAGCAAATGATCTTCTCCCAGGATTTCTTTGAATACAACTTAGATCAAGACGAACACCTTCCGCCTTCTCATATTCACAAACGAACTGATCTTTTTCTGAGTCTGATTGACACCAATCTGGATAACCGCTGGTTCTTGCTTAAATTTCAAGAAATTGTCCACATAATGTTTAAAGAACTGATCTGATACAGAATTGAAATGCCAAATTTCATACACTTGCAATAATCGATAAGCACAGTCAAGAGCCTTGAATAATTCAAAAGTAACCCAAGTTCCGACCAAAGCCCTCTCTTCTTTACCATGCCTACAAATGCTTGAACTTTCTTCTGCACATTTCATACAGAGTGGAAACATCATTTTGTTGTTACAGTGAACTGGGAGAACGGGGTGAAACAAATCAGTTGGAGGCAAAACTTTGCATTTGATTAACCCCTCATATTGTCGAATATTGTTCATGTCAATATTCTCAGCAGACAAAATTTCTGGCTGACCTACAGGATAGGATTTGTGTTTACAAACATAAGGGTACAGAGAACAGATATCGATGTACTTGATTTCATTTTTGGTTTTTTCATCAACATCATAACCAATTTTTATTGCATTACATCTTCCCCGTGACAAACCATCCCTCGGATCGATAGGGTCCGAATGTGGATATAACTTTTCAATGAGTTTTTTGTACTCTTTATCCTTCATCTTAGCATCGAAATCGTGTTCCCAAATGTACACTACATTATAACCCATTTTTCCGATGGCTGTTATACGTTCAAAAGTACGTTCGTACAATTCAGACATGGATTTCTCATTAATAGGATTGATCTGTTTTCGATCTGTATAGCATACAGGACAACCATGATACAAATCCCCAAGAAATTCATAAACAGTGTTTGATTGACGGTGAAAACCATCTACACTATATCTCCCGATTTGAACTTCATCACCATTTTTTGCATGCCGAATATTAATACCTTTTTCCAGAGCTACGCTTTGAATCCACCGTATCGCTTTCATAGAAAAGCGACGTCTGGATGAGTCTTTGCTTGAAATGATAGCTATTTGATTTTCTGGCAAATATTTGCTTCGCCAGACCTTGTTACAGGCATCTGCAATGGTAATCGCCTCTAAAAATGGACAAATACCACCCTGTTCGATAAACAGCTTTCTGAATTCAGCACATCCTCGTCTGAGGATATCAACATCTGACCTACAGTACAATTCCATCTCCTTCTGAAAATTGAATTCCTCACCCTTTTGAACTTTGTCATTATACCAAACTATGAATTTTGACCTAGCCTCTTCAGACATTGAGTCGGGTTTGTAATAAGATATATCCAAGTAAGGTCCAATGTAACTCCAAAATTCATCTGTATTTGCCCAGTGAGGAAAGTAACCTTTTTTCATTTCTTGAAGACCAAATGTGGCTGGAAATTTTGCCAAGCCAAAGCTCATGAAATTGAAAGAATCGATCAGACGCACACCATTCAGCTCTAACTTCATAATATTGTTTCCATTCATGATCAATTTTGGAAGATTTAACCCAACTTTGACAATATGGCCAAGAATGAACTGACCGTCATAACCTTTGAAATTATGGGCAATAGCCGTGACTCCTTTATGATGTTTTGAAAAGAGCCACTTGCAAAATTGACTCAAAATTTCTTCACCTTGAAAAATAACTTCCCTACCCTCTTCAAATTCACTGCATGTAAAACAATAAAAATCAAGTGATTTATCGATACATCCATCACACGCTCTGTGTGCAATACAATAATTCGGGATGTGCACCCCTGTGTCTTGTTTGCATTCAAAATCAAAGAAAATAAACTGTGGGTTTTTAACTACAGAAGAACTCGTCTCGTTATCGCTGTCATGGTTCAACTTACTTTGGTAAGGCTGGATATAGCATCGATGAGAAAAGTTAACAATTCTCTTACAGATATGACACCTTTTCTTTCCATTGCAAACATGATTTTTCTTTCTGACAAGATATTGTGCACCACATTTCGAACAGAGTTTCACTAATTCACAAATGGATTTCTTTTCTTTACCTTGAACAATTCTGTGATTTTCAAAGCATTCAGCACTAAAAAATCGTCTACTACAATCACTGCAAACATATTCTTTAAATTCTGATGGACATTTTCCTTTGCGCCAACAACCTTTGCAGATATTTGAACAACC
Organism: Hippopus hippopus; assembly: GCA_946811185.2. NCBI lineage: Eukaryota > Metazoa > Mollusca > Bivalvia > Cardiida > Cardiidae > Hippopus > Hippopus hippopus. Next base: position 3,631,582 of record OX328096.1, on the reverse strand, counting down.
ATGACTTTCCCGGCGAGAGTAACCCACATCACAGAACTCACAATAATATGCACAACAAAAAAAACCTTTGATAGATTTGATGTAGTCATAATGGTTTTGATGAAAGTACAAATGTATGATCTTACTATTGGTTTTCACTTCTGGATGTTCAAATATTTTTTCCACTTTTGAATGCTGTTGATGAGCTTTAATGACATAGTCTTTTTCATACAAGAATGTTTGAATTTTTTTGTATTCATCAATTCCTACAGGCTGTATTGGTGAAACTCCAGTTTCATTCAACAATTTCTCAGCTTCAGTCTTTTGAAGAGAGGAGTTTGAACGACAAATACGACGCCATTTTCTATTCCATGCTCCGGTGTTTTCACGTTCACTGTAGCAAATTCCCACAACAATGGCTCTTGCAAAACATAGTTGGTCATGATTGTCAATTTGAATAATGGATTTTTTCTTCTGGACAAAAACCTTTGAATCTAATTCAGATGATGGTCTATATTTTCCGCTACCACTTGGAGGTATTGTATGTGTAATGTCAAATGTCATGAATCCATCGTTCAAGACGAAATCTGTATTCGATTGTAAAACTCGTTCAATTTCATTCAACATAGTTTCACCTTGCAACTGTTCTGTGGTTAAAAAGGGAATATGGATCCCCATATCCAATGAAGGATGATTGATGGTAATTCTAATCATGTCCGTCGGGTTAGCATTTAACTTTCGAATGATTTCATGGGTAACATCGTCAAATAATCCAAGTAGTCTCTGAGGTGTTAATTCTTTAAATTTCTTAAAACTCAGCATCAGCACATGTGATTCTGTTTTAAATTTTCTTGACTTCTTATTACCCCTTTCTGTTAAATCATATAGACTTTTCATGTCTAAGCTAGAGTTGATACTTTCATCGTCACTGTTACTTTCTTCTTTCAATGGTCTAGTTTTTTCTTTTTTGTTGGTGAAAATATCTCATCGTCACTGTCACTTTCTTCTTTCAACGGTCTAGTTTTTTTCTTTTTTGTTGGTGGAAATACCTCATCGTCACTTTCGCTGTCTGAATAGGTTATTATTCTTTTTCTTTTACCCATCGTTTTAGCTCTGAGTGAAAAGACAATAATGCAGGAAGTGAGAAAAAACTAACAATTTATATAGCCTCTCCGTTGCAACAGTGTATAAATAGAGACGACAGTTGTGAAAATCTAATCATTCTCCTACTCAAACTCAGACAGTACAGTTGATAAAAGAATATGAGCGAGTTAAAGCTGCAAAATACATCACCACTTAGAAAGAGGGTGCATCTGTATGTTAATCCATACACCTACGATTATGAGATCAGCAATATACCATCAAAGTATGATGTTAAACATATCGGAAACTACGTGGGATCATTTTTATCCCACCAACATTTAGAAGAAAAAGATGTTTACCGTACTACCAGATACAGAGTTATGGATCAAGCGACCATTGACAAACGATATGGGGTGAATGGTGAGAGAACAAATATTTGTTTTACATGCAACGAAGCAGGACATTGGGCCAAAGAATGTCCAGAAAAAGAAAATCAGATAGGAACATTTGTTTTTGTCTACGTGAATCCACACAGTCATGACATCGAAATTTTACCATCGTTTTACAACGTTGACGGTCTCCAACATATAAAATTCGTCGGGACACTAAATTCATTCTACAGCGAAAATACATGGAAAAAAAGTTCACCACAAGCTACATCATCCATTGAAACTCAGACCGTAGACATGCAGAGCGACACAACGGCTATCACCGAATCAGAAATCTGCAAAATAACAGAACAGGTAGAGAAAAAAATATCTACAAGCGATAATCTAAGAAAACAACAAACTTTGGATCTAAACAACGAATTTTCTGCAGAACCGGGTTGTTCGTACGGAGAGGAAAAACAGGAAAACAACGAAAAGAAGAAAAAACGAGTAACAAAGAACTGTTTCTTTTGCAAATCAACAAAACACAAGGGTAAAATCTGTCCAGATATGGTATTAAAAAACAACGAAAGGAAAAGAAAACGTAAAACCAAATGTGAATCTGATATCCCGAAGAAAAAAAGAAAACATACTGAGTGAAAAAAGATTTCAACACAATATTGAATTTAAACAAAAAAAAAAAGACTGACTTGATTTTTTCATTCATTTTTTTTGTCTTTACAGTTCATTCATTTTTTTTTTTTGTCTTTACAGTTCATTCATTTTTGTCTTTACAGTTCATGACTTGATTTTTTTCATTGTACATAAGTTATTTTGAAAATAAAAAACATGAAAATAATTACTTCTTACTTTTAACTTTTTCTAGTTTTGACTGTAAGTCTTTTTACTTTTGACAATTTGAAAAGAAAGATCTTTCGTGCTAAATGGTTAGCCCTGAAAAGGGCTTTTTAAAAGGATTTCACGACAACATCGTGCTCTACGACTCCTCAGGCCGATCCACTGGGGTGACTTCACACCCACAGTGTTCACAGCAAGTCGATGAACCTTCATCATCATCGTAAAATCCTTCATCTGTATCTGGACAGTTATGTTTCTGTCCAAGATACTCAAGTATGGCAAAACATTTTCCACACTCTATCTGGCATCTGCTTGCGCAGTGAGGGCACACAAGAATTCGAACCATCCTGCAACAAATATGTTTTTATGTAAAATATCGCTGGGTTTTATAGCTTTACAGGAGGATTGAACTAGATGACCCATGACGTCATTTTCTCCTATGTTTTTCCCGCGTCGGCGTTTCATTAACATTGTGCAATCAAATCGACGGTTATATCGGTGTTTTTTCACCACTCCTAATTCGGTGTCACACAGTACAATCCTGGTGTTTTCTGCCAGGTCCGCGCTCTTAAATTTTCAATCCTCTGTAAACGTATAAAACCCCGCGTTATTTTCATACAATCACCATTTCTTTGACTCTCAGCTAACGATCACTTCGAAAGCAGTATCAATATTCGGAAGCAGTTTCAATATGAAGCACAACTTAGATGAAATCAACTTGGACGATTTCCCACCAGTGGAAAACAATGGAGACATTCTTTCATCAGTTATAAATTCGACAATTATCAACCCACCGACGATGTTGGACAACATTTGTGAAGAGATGAAACACTTAAATTCAAAACAAGATGCCATGATGACTCGAATCTTAGAACAACTGGAGACTTTAAACAGGCATTTGGAGGAGATTAAAACTTTAAACACAAACACCGAACAGCTCAGTAGAAAAATCGAGACAGTACGCCAACAGAGTCAGTGCATTTCACCAGTTCCTGTGAAGATCCCTGTGGAGTTTGAGTTTGATAAAACCAATCTTCACAAGTTAGTGGACTCTATCGTAACTGTTGTGAAGAAAAATCAGCCAAAGGAAAAACAACCAAGAACAACAAACCCAAGAAAACGGAAATCTGAGGAAGACGATAGCCATCTCCACAAAAAACAGCGAGTTGATCAAAAGCCAACTACACCAATAATGACAGGCCAGGGCAAATACGGGAAAAACATTGATAATCACGTTGATTTCAAGATCCCGAAAAAGCCAAAGAAAAGCTGTCGGTAGAGAAAAAACACAGCCTCCAAAACAGTCCTTTTCAGGGCTAACCCAACAGTTCTTTTCAGAGCTAACCCAACAGTCCTTTTCAGGACTAACCATTTACCACGAAAGATCTATCTTTCTTCAAATTGTCATTTCTTCAAATTGTCAAACTTCTTTCTTTTAGAAGAGTTACACTCCAAGAGTTACATTCCAAAGAGTCACACTCCAGAGAGTAAAAAAACTCAGAAAAAGACTAAGTTCAACTCAGTACTCAGTCTTTTAGAGAAAAAATCATTCATAGATGCAGAAAAAAAGTCTAAGTCCAATTCAATGGTCAGACATTTAGAGAGAAACCACTTAAAGTCCAAGTAGTGGATAGAAGTAAACAATAAAGTAATCCTAATAGCATATGGGTAAAAAAACTAAGTTCAACTCAGTGGTTAGACATTTAGAAAGAGAAATCATTCATAAGGTGAAAAAACTAAGACCAACTCAGTGGTTAGGTATTTAGAAAGAGAAATCATTCATAGATACAGAAAAAACTAAGTCCAACTCAGTGCTTAAGCTTTTAGAGAAAATCATCATCCAAAGAGTAAAAAACTCAGAAAAAAGTCTAAGTCCAATTCAGTGTTCAGGCTTTTAGAGAGAGAAAATCATTCATAGGTGAAAAAACTAAGTTCAACTCAGTGTTCAGGCTTTTAGAGAGAGAAATCATCCATAGGGTGAAAAAACTAAGTCCCAACTCAGTGATCAGGCTTTTAGAGAGAAACCACTTAAAGGCCAAGTAGTGGATAGAAGTAAACAATAAAGCAATCCTAATAGCATATGGGTAAAAAAAACTAAGTCCAACTCAGTGATCAGACCTGGCAGATCCTTATAGAGCCCTCGAAAATGTGTCATTTTTGGCCGTCACTTACCCTTTACTTTCCCTTTATTTGCAGATAAATTCCCCCTCAGGGTAGGCAAACTGGGTATTATAAAAAATGTAAATTCTTTCAGGGTAGGCAAACTGGGGACAAACTCTCTGCAGGGTAGGCAACGTAGGGACTACAGGGACGGCTCTTTGTGCGTCTGACCAGGCCTGTCAGACGCACAAAGAGCCTCCCTATACTACTGTCATGGACTTTTTACGTAATGAAATAATTACATTCCTGTTACCGTACAATATACATGGGACAGTGAGCTAGATCTGTCCTGGTGGGTCCTGCATTGCTCAGTGATGGAGGTGCAGAATTCGAAACCTCGAGGCCCCGGATTCAAACAAAAATGGAAGCTCTGCTTTTTTCCTGAGATACTCTTTGGGCTGGACACGTCAGAGCCTAAACCTAGCACTGGCAAAACCATGGATATACATATATAGGTGAGCTTTCGCCCTGACTTAAATAACGTTGTCGATCAATCAATCAATCAATCAACTCATCTACCCATCAATCGATCTATCCACCAAACAATCCACCAATCCATCCACGGATCCACCCACCCATCCGTCCTCCAACCCTCTCTCCCTCTTTTCCTTCCTTCCTTTGTTCATCCCTCCCTCCCTTCCCTTCTTCCTTCCTTCCTTCCTTTGTTTATCCCTCCCTCCCTTCCCTCTGTCCCTCCTTCCTTCTTTCCTTCCTTCATTCCATTCATCCATCCATCCATCCATCCTTTTATCCATCCATCCATCCATCCACCAACCAATCAACCAACCATCCGTTCATCCATCCACCCACATCACACTACTCATTTAAACCTTCTGGATGCAATTTACTTTGAGCATAGAACTTTGAAATAATATTCAGTCGTTAGATAGTAAGAAATCCTGTCGCAATGGTATTAACCAGTATTTTCTCCTCTTCCCTCAATGTTTTCTACCTGTTCAGAGCAGACTTTATCATTTGTTACTTATTTTGTCGTCTCGAAATGTTTTGAATTTGGACTTGAATAATATTTTGTCTTTTGGTAAAGAATCAGTTTTAAGAAAAATGAACATTGGAGTGAGCAAAAGGATCCTCCGTGCCAAAGTGGTTCTGGCTGTGATCTTCACGCTTCAGCTTTCAAGTTATTTTTCAAAGGCTTATGCTCCTTAGAATTCTCGTGATATTTTGTCGATCTCGGGGCCAATGATGTTATTTTCATGCTTTTTTTCTTTTTTCATTTTTTATTGTCTGCAGAACTCACAGGCAAAACCGTCAAAGAAAATGAAATCAGCAAATTTCAAGAAAAAAACATATACATGTAGTTATGTTCTAAAACATTTATTTTATCAATCATACCATTGAACATAAAATCATAACCAAAACTAATACATCTATATAGCCAACATTATCCTTTCACAATAAAATACAATATACTCTATTTTTCTCGGTTACACTAAATGTAAAACATGAGATATAGTCAGATAACATTCTAGTTGAAATATTTATATACGCGAAAATAAAAATCCAGTTGTACTAGAGGAAGTAAAAAAAAAAACATCGATTACAATTTGGAAAATCATACTCTGTAAAATGCAGTTTCTTAAGCTGTTAGCAGTCGTGTACGTACGTACACGATAGTCTCCTTTGTTGGGTAGTTTTCAAGAAGTCAACGATATCGTAAACTTGTGACACTTCCCTGTTTCGGCTGCAAACTGCTGAACATCACATTTACAAAATATTTTATTTTTGACACAGAACGCACTAGTTCATTGACAAACAATACAGTACATGTATAATTATGCGATAAATACATGCGTGGAAGCAGCAATTTTATATACACAAAGTTTTCAGTATATTTATTCATGGATAAATAAAATCTAATGAGTCTGGAAATCTCACGTTTCTGCAGAGACAAGCAGATAATTTCGGTCAATGATAGATCTATAATAAATGATAATTGAAGTGAGAGTATTTGTTACATGTATCATCTGGAAAATGGAATAGGGAGGTAGCTGAAACAGTGTGTTATATTCCCTAAAATTGCCAGATGAAATGGAAATTTCAAGCCATTTGTTGAACCATAAATAAAGAGAAAAATGTGGTACTGTCTCGAATTATCTGTTATCTAGCAAGGTTGGGAGAATTTATCATGTCGAGGCTCTGGGAGTCATGATCATTTCTCCCAGTCGAGCCAGATAACATCGACATTTCGAGACAATAACATGTTATTCTATTTATCATGCAATCTACGTGTTATCTAAAAAAAAATTTCGAATGAAGAATTGGATGAAAATACGGAGAGTAAGGATTGTACAAGTATTTTTTTGTGAATGAAAAATCATGCATAAGCTTGTGTAATGATTTTACAAACAGGCAAAGTACTGCTATAAAAAAAAAACAAGACGGTGGGTTTAGAACAAAGTAGTTCACACTTTTCTCCGTGTAACTGGCTTTGTTTTGCACCAATATATCATCAACTATTAATCAATGACTTTCACTAAATATTTAACACATCGTCTGACACTTCAACTCATCAATTTATCTCTAGAATTTTGCTTGCTTCAAATGGTTTGACCCAGACCGCCAGAACGGATTTGCCGACTATCGAAAAAAAAAAATGGATTCCCTTAACTTTGGTTCTGTGTGGGCCGTTTAGTGTGCCTACATTCCAAACTCCCACGTTGAACATTGGCGTTATATTATTGGTATTATTTTATGCTTTTCACGTCCAGTGATGGAATATCAAAATTGGAATTACGTGTTTCGCTGACGGCGAGGAAACCTGGTTCGGTTCAGCATCGTGCCAAGAGTGAGTCATTTTTTTAAATGGTTGACGTTATCAGTTACATCATTCAGTATGTCAGGGGTCCATTCCTCTGAATTAGATAAATCATTTAACTGTTTATACAGACGATTTATTCATGTACTCAACTTAGTTGATATCTTTTTTCGGCGTAGCTGTATGATCTCACTTTTGACCTACTTTCTGTACTAGGAGGAAATGAATGGTTACACATTTTGTGGATGGCCAAATATAGGTAAACTACGCAAAAAAATAAAGGTCACAGTAGAAATTTACCGACATTGGATAAAAGTGTTCAGGACTAGAAAATCACGTAATGATCACATTTACAAGTGTAAAGATGTACTTTTTGGCCATGCAGATGTTAAACTCTAGCTAAACATCCATAATCTAAATCATATGGATAAACTAATAGCAATGAGTATTGGCGAGCTTTCTATTTTGGTAAGTGTAAGAGATTTGGTACCCGTTTTTCCTCGCGTAAAACCGAATACGAATTGCGACGGCAGGCTACCGCTCTATTGTCTTACACGAAAACGGGTTGTGAAACAACTGATTTCGTTTCTTGTCACAATGAAAAAAGATGTTACGTCTTGAATTTGGTGATTTAATTCGAAACGTGAATAACTATGCCTACCTGGGGGAACAATCGATTTTATTGCGTTGTTAGCGAAGAAACTGGGTCTCTACCAAATTACTCTTAATAAAAGTAGGTGGGTGTGGTCAAGCATTGAGAGGGGTGATAAAACACCTCCTTCTGATAACGACAAATAGTCGATGTTTGAAAGGTGCTTCATTTTTCTACGAAAACATGCAAATCTACTTTGTTTTCTTTTTAAAGATTTCATCGTATGGTCTAAACAGACCTTTATTTAAACATTATTCATTAATAAAAAACAGAACAAACGATATATTCCGAAACATGGCAGAATGTCTACTCTCATTTTACGTTAAACATGAGAATTAATGTATTGCTCAATAACGCTCATTACGAGAGCTTCCTCATTCTTAAATCTTATTGAAAATTCTGCTTTCAACCATATGCAAAACAATTTAAAAGAGGCTACTTTCAGAACTGTTTCTCTTCATATTATACTACAAACGAATTTAAATATTCATATCCCAGTGCCTCTTAGCCGTCTGTCTTTTTTAAAAGATATTTCCTGTTCATGATTGGGTTATTTTGTGCTTGTTTAGAGCGAGGATTTAATTATAGGAAATCACGGTAAACAGCTGTATATTGATCAGAAAATACCTCATAGTGGATTTGATAGCTTGAAAGTGGTTTGAAAGCCATGAATGTTGGGGAAAAGCTCGGAATAAGTGAATACACAGTGTCAGGACGTGAGAGGGGTGATATTGAAAATAAGCCGAGAATTGGGACACCAGAAATTTTGACGGATAGTTCTAATTGAACGTGTTTTAAGAAGAATTGTTGAATCAAATAGAGCGCTCTAGTTTTAAAGGAAATAACTTGAGAGTTGAATAAAGTTACACCTGTGAAAGTGTTTTGTAGGACTGTTCAGTGCAGTAGGTCTATGCCATTGTTTACGTTGGCCATTAAAAAACATAATTCACATTTGGCACGACGCTGTAGTTTAAATACTAACCGTTCCGAAAATGACATAAATCTTGTGGCCGAGGGAAGACTGTTAACTAATATCCCTACCAATGGGGTGAGAAGTATTTTTTTATGTATTTGGTAGTATCCTAGAACATTTTTCTGGGTCTCGGTAGTGATGCTGGAGTAATTTATGACTTTACATTTAAATTGTGTCCAGAAATTTGTTTTGGTTTGGTTTGTATTGGAGTTTAGCGCCATTTTAACAGCTTAGGTCATATCATGGCGGTCAGTGATGCACCCACGGGTTTCCTGGCTTTCTAACACCAGTACTAACACAACTTTCTTTCCAAAGCCACTGACTACTTTTCTCACATGCATCAGAGGTGGGAGGCGAAAGATCGCCAGAAAGAGCGTTCGCCGCAACCGGGTATCGAACCCGCAACCTCCAGGTCACGGGTCAGATGCGCTAGCCACTGAGCCATCCGGCCGGGCCCAGAAATTTGTAATTTTGTTTACTCATTATATGAGTCGAATATAGTTTCGATGGGGGAGGATTGAATGTGCAAATTAGATCCTACCTGATAACATTTTATGTTACCATGTAGGTGATATCAAGTCGGAGATGACCTAATTGCATGACAAAATACCATTCTACTGTTCTTTATGTCGACCGGAAAAGATATCTCATTCTTATAGTAGACCTAGATCCAAGATCATACTGCAAGTTTGTGCACTCTGATCTTTATCTAAAGTGTATGAAAATCGGCACTGAGTTGCATGTAGCAGGCTAAGGTTTACATTTATGATGAAAATTTATTTTTCTCTCATCTAAAATGCCTTAAGAACCAAAGGTGAAAAGTATTTGCAGACAACGAAAAATGTGACTGAAACATTGATCTAGATCTAGTTGTATTTTGAAGGGTAGGAAATATTGTGGGAAAAAGAGAAAACGCTGGTTATCATCATTTTCTCCATTTCTCGTAATCTTTTCAAAAGTCTTCTCTTTCGGGTAGTCAAAACTCGAGATCATTTGGTAAAGGGTAAAGTTATTTCTAGCAGACAAAATTTTAGTAGAACAATTATTGAGTGTTTGATCGTTTAGTAGGGCTTAGTACCAAGGACAAGTCATGAACACTAAATGTTAACCTTCTACTAAAAAAGTCCCGTATTTTAGCGACCCTGTGCAAGGAGACCTTTATGAAACGTTGGAAGAAAAGGAGAAAATACAGGTGACTCGCATTTCTCCTTTTTCACAATGATTTCTACCCTGTTAGCGACAAATTTTATCATTCGATCCACATTTTATTTGTCGTCAGGAAATGCTTTCAAAATGGTTAGTAACCCTTTACCAAACAATCCTGTTGTTGATGTTTTAACAAGCCAGAGAAAGAAGCCTTAAGAAAACATTGTGGAAAAAGAAACAACATGCTTGTAATCAGCATATTCCCCTTTTCTCACAATGTTTTCTACTCTTTCAAGCATAAACACCAGCATTTAGTCACCTTTGATTTGTCATCTACACATTCTTTCAATTTCAAACAAGAGCCATGTTGACATTGCAATCCTCCGCCGAATGCTTACTCAGAAGAAGATGTGTGTCTTCTTATAGAATGGTTTAAAAGGTAAAACAGCTCGATTTAAGAATTGTTTTCTGGCAATGCTAAATACAAAGTCTACAATACAAAAAGGCTTCAACAAGGTACACTCTTCTTATATACATGTAGCTGTCAAGTGTAAACACACATAAAATCAAGCAGAAAAAAATCTGAAAATAACGAAAAGCAATAAATAAAAATTTATGGAAGGTAGAGTGATCGCTCTTGTGTACTGCACTCCTCCTCAGTGACAGCTATCCAGCTGCGAAGTTAATACAGCTCGAATTATGCTCCAAAGAAACCTTGAGACTCAAAAATTAACAAAGGGAAATACATGTAACTCCAAAATAAAAGATAAAATTTAAGTATGAAAAATAACAAAGGGAAATAACTTCTAAACTATGGAACTGAAAGTTATGGTTCTTGTACACTCCACTTCTCCTTAATGTGATCTATCAGCCTGTGAAGTTTCATGATTATATTTCATGTAGTTTTCAAGTTATGTTCTGGACAAAATTTAAGTAAGAAAAATAACAAAGGGGTATAATTCCTAAATTATGTATTCAAGAGTTAAGGTTCTTGTGCACTGCACTTTTCCTTGATGAAATCTATCCACCTTTGAAGTATCATGTTTACACCTCTAATAATTTTTGAGAACTTTATGATCCAGACAAAATCTAAGTATGAAAAATAACAAAGGGAAATAACTTCTAAACTGTGGAACTGACAGTTATGGTTCTCGTACACGCCACTTTTCCTTAATGTCATGTATCAACCTGTGACATTTCATGCTTATATCTCGTGTATTTTTCAAGTTATGCTCTGGACAAAATTTAAGTAAGAATAATAACAAAGGGCAAAAACTCCTAAATTATGTATTAAAAAAAAGAAGGTTTACTTCTCCTTGATGAGATCTATCCACCTGTGAAGTATCATGTGTACACCTCTAATAGTTTTTGAGTTATGCTCCGGACAAGAAAGTGGGACGGAAGGACGCACAGTTACAATTACCATATCCCCCGCCACCTTTTCGGCGGGGGATAACAAGTCCAAAACTCTGTCTTCTGGTAAAGAGTTACCAGAAACCTATCTTCAACCACAGATCCGCAATATCTAAAACAAAACTCTTCCGATAGATATATCTACGATAAGGTTATCTGGACGCTGCAGGTTAGTAGCTGAACGGGGGTTCGTCTCCAATCCATTCTTGCACTAGTAAACAAAGACATGGGGCTGAGTTCGCCGTTTGGTGCCGTATTTTGTTGAAATTTTGAACAACAAGTTTGTAGGATTGGAACTCCAAAAATCTGTTGAAAAGTCGTCTCACACATGTCTGCATAAAATTGAAGATAAAATAAATACAGGTATATATAAAAAAAAAAAAAGAAAACTGTCTATAAATATCTCGGTTATTAACGGAGACTAAGTATCTAATTGAGGTGCACGAAAGTGTACAGATGAAGCCTTTCGGAGGTCACCAAAGAATTTTCAACCATTAGAATGCAAGGCGTAAAAACAATTAAAGATCTAGTGAAGGCCGTAAGTAAACCATACACTAGTAGGTGTTAAAATGCGTTTAAATTTACATTTAAATCATATCATTTAAATGTGCGGATTTTTTGTGGAGATGGCAATCTGTAATGGACGGTTGGTTAGAGTGTTAGTCACTGGCAGAAAAATGAATTTTATAACATGTCGAAAAGTTCCATTGACGACTTTTAGCCGTTACTGGGCCTTAAAGGATCTGACTACACATAACGTGTAGTCTCATCTTGTACAATGTATGATGTGAGATATTGTGACCGAAACATTCTGAAATTGAAATAGCTGGTTTTTATGAATTTGGTTGACTGAAAATTTGTGGGCAATTAGATTTGATCGAAAGGAAGTAGAGAAATCTTTTTACTGACTATTCCATGTGTAAATTTGAGTCTAGTTCTTATCACATAAACTAGCCTTCTCGTATCGTTGAAAGGAAGGAAAACAATGTCTTCGGTTACCAGCATTTTAACAATGGTTTGTTAAAACAATGGATTGTTTTTTCATTGTTTGAGACGGATCGTACAGGCCAATCATGATGGTAATTTTGCAATTTAGAATGATTAAATGTTTGAAAAATATTATGCATTTGTGCATTTGAATACAACTAGCCATTAAAAAAGCAGCCGCAGTATGACTGGAACATCTTCTTTTAGCAAAAAAATCAACCAAAAACAACAGAATTACAGAATTAAAAAAACTTAAACAAGAAAAGTAAAACAATCACACAATAAAGAAAGTGTCAATATCATTCCCTCAGGGAATGATATTGACACTTTCCTTATTGTGTGATTGTTTACTTTTCTTGTTTAAGTTTTTTTTTTTTTGTAATTATGTTGTTTTTGGTTGCATTTTGCTAAAAGAAGATGTTCCAGTCATTCCAGTCATTTCAGTCCCAAAAAAGGGCCTTATGTACAGCCATCATTTCTCGATTACAGCGTGTTTTCACGTCTTAATTGATGAAACTATGTAGACATCCGTGCTAGACCACTCCAGAAATCATCGATGTCAATGCGTTCTTACTCTTACGCACAATACTCATGATTCAGTCTTTAAAATTATGACTCATGAATCAAATTTGTTTTCTCGTGTGAGTATGATTTTCTAACAGAACGTTTAAAAAATACTAATTTTTGACACTATTGGGGGCAATCAGTACATTGTTCTGGAAACCTTCATAACGCGATATACCAGTGTATGATTCAGCTGGTTCCTTTGCGTAATATGTACCGTTGAAATTCAAAATGCCTTCCTACCTCGTTACCAAACAATTCCATGTTGAAACTAATGTGAGTAACAGGACATTTGAAAACATAGTGGGAAAAAGCAAGGATGCTTGTCACAAGCCATCTCCCTTTTCACACAGTGTTTTTTACCAAATCAAAGATCTTCAGCTCATTTATACCAATTCCAAATTTATCGTCTTCAGATGCTTTCAACTTGGAAGAGTCTAGAATTTGTGGTATTGGAAAAGGTTATTGAAAATTGTAAGCAACAGCAGAAATTTTGTAGTGTTATTATTGCATTATGGCTCACCTAATCTATCTCGGCTTCTGGACAACATGGATGTTTGGCTGTATTTTATGAAATTATCAATTGTTTGACATGTTTTATTTAATAGAAAATGAATAAAACATGTTTAAACCAATGACAATTTTCTTAAAAGAAACTTATATTTTAATTTGTTTCAACATACGTACCTCGGGCGTTTCATTTTCAAGCATTTGGTCCTTCCATTTGTCATTATCCTTTAACCGACGGCTTAGGTAACTCTGGAGTGTGTAGTATACATGCAATTGAAATTAAAAAAAATCTTGGGGAGTTTTTGAATCTGGTCATAAACACCACAGCGTTTTAAAATGCACAGGTACACGCTTGACGAGAAGGCTCAGGTTTTATCCCTGATTTTAATATATGAAATTATTAAACAGGTGTGCGAGATTCCAATGGAATTTTTCACTCAAAACGGATGAGAAAACTTCAAAAATGAAATGACCGACCGATTCACTCGAAATTGCTGAGGGCGACTCAAAAGACTTTTCGAGACAGTATGAATCAAGACCAGATGGCACAGAAAGTGCAGCCAGATCTTGGGCCCACATTTTCCGATAAATTACATTTATTCTGTTCGTTTGAAAATTTGAATTATTTATTTCTTCAGCACTATAAAGGTTTAGCTTTCCCGTCATGCATGTGACTTTTGACTCCCGCCTCTCCTCCAGATACGTCTGGAAGTCATTACTCCACAGCCAACCCGAACCAACAGAACAGAGCATAACATAAGAGATCGTATCTTTTATTTTCACCCAGGTATAGCAAATATACAACAAGGGCAATATGAAATAATAAACATGGCTGTGCCCTTTATCCCAACTGTGTATATTGTTGCATTAAAATTAACTGTAGATCTAGTGGGATTAAATAACAGTGCAGTTGGGACAAAGAGCTATTAATTGTATATACAATTGACTTCCAGATATCATTTATAACTTTTCAGAGAGAGCGAGACGGAGGAGGGAGGGAGTGGAAGAAAGGGAAAGAGAGACAAAGATAGAGAGAGCCTTTGTGGATGCAGTATCCTTATGAAAACTCCGTGTATTTATGGGGGATAGGATGTTATTATTCAATAAACCTCTTTGGTAGCGAAAACGGAATTTATATCTACTGCAACGTGGACCTTGAACATTTGGAGAAATAAACTTGGAAATCTACGAAATAATGCGGATATTCGTTTCTGCAATAGCTTTCTTAACAAAGAACAGAATGAAGCATCAAAGACCCGCTTTGAATATTTTCACATCAATTGCTGCACGCCGGTGCCACACACTAGAGCCATTCCATAGGTTTAATTCAAAGCAGGGAAGAGGCAGCAAAAAAAGTAGGGCAACAGTAAAATGAGAATTTGTTGATCAATTGCCGGATAGAGCGTTCATCAAAATGTATATTATTTGTGGTAACTATTACTCTCAGACGAAAACAATGTCTTTTTACGGTTGGCTGATTTCATGATAGTAGGGGAAACTGGCATTCTTTTTTTAAAATGCTCGTTGTACTGTTTATGTAATGAAGCAATGCGTTTTATTACCTGTCTTACCTGTTATGTGTTTGTTTTGTAATATTGTGTTTGTCATCTGAGAGTAATACATATGCCGGGTCAGTCAGTTCAAATAAATCTCATGAACATTGCTTAACTGCTAAGTAAACCATTCACGCACGATTTAGTCAGTTGAACCAGTCACAACATTACGTGGACTGATCTGTGACCAACAAATCGTGCGAAATTACTCATCCGATATGTACGGGACGCCTGTGTCAACACGCTCGGTCTATGAATGCATGTGTAACCCGTTATTTATGTCTGGCTGTGAAACAGTTTGACAAAGGAAAGTTATTTAACAAAGGTAAGTAGGAAATGTTATTTTCTGTCTGTGTGAAAGTTTCTTGAAAAAAGGGAAAAAAAAAGAAATTCGAACATGATCCCACAGTTTTGTCTAAGAGTTACATTTTCAAAACTGGATAGGTCCAGGCGGTAAGTGCAAAACCGTCGCAAGTGCATATACACTGTACTTACACTTACGACGGTCTTGCACCACCCGAGATATAGACATATAGAACAGTATGCCTGTATACCGGTATGCCACCAGTCTATAATCACTAGAATTTAGTGCAACGGGTCAAACTCGAGTTCTGTTCAAATGAAGCAATTAACATAGTACTGTACTTACCACACACGGTTCAGCATTATACTGGACGACTCTCAACTGACTTTGAGTTAAGGAAGTTAATTATTGATTGAAAAAAAGGGCTATGAAGGACGAAACATATCGGACTATCGATAGGGGGAAAAAAATGAAAGAATGCAACATAAGGTTCACAACAAGATGGTATATCACTTTATTTGAACAAAGGTTTAAACAACACAAAACAACGATAGCATGTCAGTAAGTTTAAATAAAAGTCTAAACATCACAAAACGAGTACTGATGGTTAAATAACACAAAGTACACACATCCAAAAAGACGAGATGACGGAACTCCCAAACGACAAAAGAGCGAGTGCTTACACATGAGAATGTCACGGCAAAGCGCACGTTACGAGAAGAGAAAAATCTGTAAAAACTCCAAATAGAAGAAACAGCCTGAAACACAGCCGTAATTTACACAAACACGGTACCCCGCTCCTTTTGTGGAGGGATATTATTTCTAACCCAACTCCTTGCATCTTGAATTTCTTTTTCCAAATGCACTAGTTAGGCCCTACTTGTCAATGTGGCCCTTTATATAGCAGGTGATCAGTACTGTCCTTGCAGTGGGGGCCGATACTAATACCTCAAGGCCTTGCAATGCCATGGCATAATCCATGCACGATGAGAACATTTTAAGCATTAAATCACAAACCAGTCGAAATGGACTTTCTCAATCATGAAACAGACTAATACAGTATAATGCAATTTCAAGGGCGTTTTTACACAAAATTCCTGAAAAACTGGACTGTATATTCAACAAAAATATGATTATCCTCCCTTAAATATAATTACTGAAACATAAGCAATGGTTGGTGGCATCTGATTCTTTCATTTCACTAAAATGAAACGGTTAACGAAGAATATCACAAATTCTTCTAACGGACAGAGTATTTTTTAAACTTTGCGAATACAAAGTTCATCATATTTCTAGAAGATTACAGTAACAAAAGACATGGGTCACCGTGGTCGTTTCTGAGAAATTTACCTTTGAAAAAGGTATATACAGTTCCAAATTCAGCTTATACTGGAATTAACGCCCTTTTCTTTAATAGTAAGTTAAACAGAAAAATTACCGGAAGAATATACAAATATACATAATTTTATTGAAAATTCATTTAGTTTTGCACAAAAATATACAAAAGCCTTGTTTTGAATATGGTAAATGTACAAATATGCCTGTTATGTATAGACTATCGAGTTTAAAAGGGGGTAATTGGACCAAATTAGGAGTTAATCTTTAGAAAATACATACTTTTTAACGGACAGATTTTTCTTAAAATTTCCATACTTATAGTATTTATGATTTCTACACGATAAGAAAAATAAAAATGGCACCTATCCGTGCTTATTTCGTCAGAAAACAGGGATGAAGGTCACTGTGGAAGTTAATTTTTTCGAGGAAAAAATAGGATAAAAGCTCAGCAGACATAGTGGGAAAGGGAGAAATTGCTCATTAGGAGCGATTTCTCCATTTCTAACATTTATGTTCAAAATGGAAACAGCTATAGTTCAACAGCTTTAAATTTCCTGCTTTTGTTTGCTTGTTTGGTGTCTAACGCCATGTCAACAGTATTTTAATTATTATACGGTAACAGATCATTAATGCATTATTTTCTCTTTCTAATACTACCCGAAAAAAGAACTACTTGTTTCAGTGCACCAGTAGTATTACCATATGTGCGAAAAATACAAAGTTGCACTTTTAATTCACTACCCATGACAAAAAAAACAAACAAACAAAAAAACAAAAACATGCGCAGTAGGATGCGCTCAAACATTTGTGATATACGTCGATAAAAAGAAAGAAAAAACAAAACAAGCAAACAAACAAACAAAAAACAACAACAACAAAAATTCAACAAAGACAAACCGAAAAAAAAAAAAAATAAATTATATCAGAAGGATACAAGACCATCATGGTAAATGAAAAGGAAGTATTTGTCCCAGAAGAAGTGTTTGTTAACTTTTGTCCATAATAATGACTGCAAATGACGGACAGCCTAAAAGAAAAGAGAGAGCATGTAAAATCAGTGACCATATTATATTCAAACTTCAAATCTCCATTGACTTACATGTACATGTTTTTCAAGGTTTAGTTTGTAATTTTTTGGGAGTTAAAATAAACTACCGCTATGACACTTAAAGGAAATAAAGCAAAACAATTTGACATAGAAATATCTATTGTTCAGTTTCGATGCCTAATATATGATACATATCTACATGTATGTAGTTGTTTAAAAGAGCTCAATATTTTTGAAGAAAGTTTATGACATTATAGGCCACTGAAGCTCAGCTATTCTATCACGGAACACCAAAATTTTCATTGCTCGACTATTGGACACCGTTACTAAAAGTGACACACTTGTGCATCGCCTCTATGTCGTATATAAACACACCTATACGTATGGCACATGTAAACAGTTTGCTTCGAATTGGCCATGTGAAAATTAGAAATAATTGAGTAAGGTAGGTTTTTAATGCAATTTTGATAAGAAGAGTAGTTATTACACCCACGAATTGTGTTAGATTAAGGAAAAGAAGCATTTGGTTTGTCTGTGAAACAGGAGGTCATGACCTTTCCTTTTTTGTTCTATAGTTTTGACCCCAAATGCGAACGTGAGGGTCATGGAGCTAGCGGCTGTTTAAAGCCGCGAAAACAAGGGTAGGGTCAGGGCACGAAAGATTGCGAAAAAACGGCATGGTAATGTGCTATTTTGGATTTTATCCCCAGATTATGTGTTGTTTTGAGTTTCAATTTAGCTTGGCATTTTCAGGCTAGCTTTCTGGGTTTGCATTTTGTGAATTTTGGAATATAGGCTAAAATGGCATATTTTGTCAGTTTTTTTTTTCCGATCATGCCACTTGCTTATAATGATCATTAATATCACTATTTCACGAGTTGAACATGATTTATTGATAAAATCCAAAGAATTAGGATTGTGCTGTTGCATTTAAGTGCTCTTCACAATTTCAGGTTGATTATATAGACCTTTTTTAGGAGAAGTTGTATTTGGCCTATTGTCGACCGAGACGAGTTTAGCTGAAAACTGTGTTCTGCTACCTATATACCTTCCTTGCGTTCAGTAAGGCGAGCGCTCGCTGCTAGCGCTTGCTAGCGAGTTTTAACCTTATTGACCGCTCGCTACTGGCAAGTGCTTGCCAGCAAAATTTCAAAATGGCGACTGACGTCTGCTCCAAACCAGCAACATTTTGCACTGGTTTCTCGATAAACAAATGTAACCATATTCTAAGCATAGGTCGTCAGAATTTTACTCGGATTATTGACCATTCAGTGAAAATAGTCGGAATTAAATATACAGTCACTGCTTGGTAGGCCTATAAAATACTTGAAGATATGAATGACCTAAAATATGAACTTTAAACCCAGTTCAATATCACTTATAGAACTAGATAAAACAGTTTCCGATCAAATGACCCTTCACTTTCTTCAGTTGTCACGGTGCTTTCTCAATCAAAAGCGTATCATTTCTATGCTAAAACTGAAACAATCACTAAACTTAATAATATATTTTCAGAAAAGTAAATTTCTTGGTATGTAGTTCTGTACGCGTAATCGATAATCCATTATTTCCCGCATATCCTTTGACTTGTTTTCCTTTTAACCCTTCACCAAACGACAAAATTTTAGACTTGTCAAAGTTTAAAGAGTTGGCAGACGAAAAATATTGTTCATACCGTGAGATATGTCTTCGATAGGATAGAAAACATTGTAGAAAAAGGAGAAAATGCTGGTTATCAGCATTTTCTCCATTTTCCACAATGTTTTCGAAAGCCTTTTTCATCAGAGTCGTTAAGAGCCAAGGTTGTTTGGTATTTATAGGTTAAATTAGACTGAATCATTGTATTTTAGACGACACTTAAACTTACTGAACATACAAAAAATATAATATCAACATTTATTTCATGCAATCCGGTAGTTTTATCGAGAAAAACCGGTGAAATATTTTTCGACATTTCATGGTTACGACCAATGAAAAATACCGATTTTATTTTCTAGCTCTTCAATTGAAGGCGGAAACAGTAGTTCTCGCGCACTAGTTACCTAGGTATAATGCGCGTGCCCCTCAACAACATGGAAATATGACATAATTTACCCTACATTTCTCACGCTTTACGTAATATTGTAACGCGTTGCTATGTGGAGGGGGTACGCCACGGGGAATAACCGAAAAGAACTGTACTGGATTTTGATGTAAGTTCCTCCTAAGAAGCATAAAATAATTTTTTTTTTTTTTTTCTTTTCGG
The DNA here is from genome assembly GCA_946811185.2 of Hippopus hippopus. Taxonomy (NCBI): domain Eukaryota; kingdom Metazoa; phylum Mollusca; class Bivalvia; order Cardiida; family Cardiidae; genus Hippopus; species Hippopus hippopus. The sequence continues at coordinate 3,611,625 of OX328096.1, read as the reverse complement.
TGAAAGATCGAAATTTATTTCATCGAGTGAACATCATCGGTAATATTTTCACTCGATCTTACAGCGTAAAAACCAAATATCCTCTATATCGCCAATCCATTTCTTTTTTTTTTTTGTTATCGCCTCCTATAAAAAAAAAAACACACACACACACATTGCCTATAATATTTTCTGTTAAACGCGATATAATTATATTTTACGCTTATATGTTTTTTTAATGAAGACGCGATATAGCTTGATTAGGACGGGTATGCGATTCTTTTCCTTTCTAGTTAGACGGGTGTAACACCAATTTCGATTACGAGGGATTAAAAGAGTGATTGTTAATTTGTAGGGTCATAATTACAAGCTTAATTCTACCAAACAAATGACATCCCTTTAACCCTTTACCAAACATTCCCTTGTTTCAATGACACTAAGGAAAAAAAAAAACCTTTTTCCACAGTGTTTCTTATCAGGATATGTTCATGTTAGGCATTACCGTTTGTCATTTGTATATGCTTAAAATTTGGACAAAGTCACAATTTTGTTGTTCGTTAAAGAGTTAATGCCGCATAACATTTTTTCATACAACCAGCTGATGTCCCCTTTCAGTGGTTTTGTTTAGTCGTTTTTTTTTTCTCTCATGTATTGAAAGAATCAAGTTACCTTTAAGGATAGGGCACCCTAATGGGATTGGCGTAACATCGCCTTTCATCGCCAAAAACGCACGGATTCGGCCAAGACTCGGGTAATCCGTAATCGATCGGTCGATAGACGCTGCTACCTCGCATCGATTACGGGTTACCGGAGTCTTAGCCGAATCCATACCATTTAAGCGATGAAAGGCGATGTGACAAAAATCCCATTAGGGTGCCCTATCCTTAAGTCCTGTTTTTCTCGCTTTCTTGCACCCATTGATGACCACATTTTTTTTAAAAGTGAAAGTGGGTGTTACTGTGTACGATATAGAGTAGCATAGGTTCCCTTTCTGTCATTCGGACGTTACTTTGTCAAAAATGAGGGTAACAATTACAGAAGCGATAAACCGTTTTGCCACAGAGCTGTAAAGACCGTGAAAGGAGACCGCGATACTGAGTGATTAAAAGATTATACCGCCTAGACCCAGGCTAGAAATGGAGGCAACGTGCAAAATTGCAATTTGTAGTAACGGTGTCCGATGATCGAGCTATGTCGACACCGGTGTTTCGTGACCAACGGAGCTTCAAAGGCCTGTAGTTACATTCACGTCAATGGCGACATCGCAAAATTTTTATACCACTATTTTTCGGAGAGCTACAACTTTCATGTCAGGTGAGAAACAATATAGCACGTCAGACCGAATAGTTCCGATAACCTAGCTTTCTATCAGTTACCAGCATATCTTTAGTTATAATTGCATGACCACCAGCAGCGTAATTAATTTCTTGCACACTGAAAATTGCATATAAATCAAGTGGAATTCGGAATTGGATAAAATACTTTCGGTCGTTGACTGTATTTGTAATAGACACCGTTAGCCTAAGACCTCATTTAACGTAAAGGCAAGATAAACATCCCTGAAGCGACATGTATGTTGATAACAGACAAAAAAGAATTTATTTTTAAAGAACGGATGATAGTGACGCGCTGGATACTTATTCATTATGTGTTCGATAACATCGCTTTAGGAACTTCAAAAAAGGAAGAGAGACTGACAAAAAAAAAAAAAAAAAGAGAAAAAATAAGGAAAATTTTTTTTTTTCCAATCTGTCTCTATCTCTCTTTCCCTCTCTCTCTCTCTACAAGCACGACCACAATGCACTCAATATATATACCTTCGAATAGAAATGGTCCTTTCTTTGACTTGTACAGGCATGAAAAGCGACAGTGTCTGTAATTATAGCGAATACCATCACTCCTGTCAATATCAAGAAAACCAAAGTTCCAGTAGGCATCTCTCGGTCGCGACCAGTCGGCAGAAACAGGCATGCGGCCAAAGAAAGTATGATGGCCACAAGGAAAAAACAAAGTGATAAAATAAAAGCTGTTGTCCTGTATCGATTTACAACATGCCTATATCGAATTGCCGTTGTGCTGTTCAATGTTTTTTCTAGGACGTCCCACCAATAATCAGATACCTAGCAACAAAGAACGGAAAAAATACAAGTATTTAAAAGAAAACAGCACGTCAAGCACCAAAGTGAAAAGACGATGGTTTTTCTGTAACCGAGAAGTTTGACAGACTAGATTTATGACCAAATGGTGGCATATTTCTGCCGCGAGATACGAGATCGCTATTGCGAAAATTAAAGAGAACTATCGTGATAAAACAAAGTTTTCTGGAAAATATTATCTAGATAATAAAAAATTTCACGTTAAAAATATCGAGATAATTCTAACTGTTATCATGATTTTCTTTTGCTTTCGTGCCAATAACTGACATTCACACTCATAGACCCCATCATTATTTCCAACAATGTTGAGTATTACAAATCTAGCAGTTATGATGTTACAGAGTGTGTGAGTGACCACAGAGCAACGTTTATTTTTCTAAGTCTAATTACGAAAGCCACGAATGTTTGACACGTAAAGTTTGGTACTACAACAGAGTAGATTTTGGCCGTCTAAATGAATTAATTGATAATGAAAATTGGGATTTTATTGATTCTTTAACCGTTGACGAATCATGTAAAAAATTAACGAAAATTCTTCTGAATCATATGACTGAATGTATTCCATAAAAAAATGTTACGAATTAGACCAGATGACAAACCATGGTATGATTCAGAGCTACGACACTTTACAAAAATCCGCGATAGATTAAGAAAGGTTGCACTTAAAACAAATACCGAAAGAAGTTGGATTAAATACAAAAGAATGCGAAACAAAGTAAATAATTTAAAGAAATTTGCAAAAAAAACAACAAACTTTTTATGACCAAATTGAAAGTAGAATAGAAAACGAAAGTTCAAACAATAGCAGAAACTATTGGAAAACACTGAAAGACCTAATGAAAAATTTTAAGTCAGCTGATTTTATCCCTGTGCTTAGTCGAAAAATCGATGGTATTGATGAATATTATTTTACTGACCAGGGAAAAGCCAATTGTTTAAATGAATATTTCACTTCTGTTTCAAATCTCGACGATTCTAAAACAAATCTTCCACCTTTCGAGTGTAAGGTTGACGCGTCCTTGGATCACATTCAAATAGAAGAACAAGAAGTTGAAAAAATAATCGAAGTTATTGATACCAAAAAAGCTGTAGGTCCTGATTTAATTTCACACTAAGTCTTAAAAGAAGTTAAGCACTCAATATCTAAACCTCTTTCCCGTTTATTCAATAAATCATTATGTGAAGGTATTTTCCCCCAGTCATGGAAATCTGCCCTAGTTCTGCCTCTTTTCCAAAGGGGCGATGAAAACTCTCCTAATAATTACCGCCGTATATCTCTACTTAGTTGTTTAGGTAAATTAATGGAAAGATGCATATACAAGCATATGTACAATTTTTTTATCGGTAATAATTTAATATACTCAAATCGGTCGGGTTTTCTAACTGGTCATTCAACAGTTTACCAACTTATTTCACTTTACCATCAACATGTTCAGTCCTTTGATAATAAAACTCAAAGCTGTGTCATCCTTTGTGATATTTGCAAATCTTTTGATAGAGTTTGGCATAAAGGATTAATATTCAAACTGAAGCAGAATGGCATATGTGGACAGTTGCTTAATTGGATTGAAAATTATTTGTCTGATAGAAGTCAACGTGTGTTCATTGGAAGCTCCTATTCTCGTCCTGAACGAATTTCTGCTGGAGTTCTGCAAGGTTCTGTCCTCGGCCCCTTACTGTTTTTGGTTTACGTGAACGATATCACCGAGTCATTACTAAGTGTTGTAAGGTTATTTGCAGATGACACGTCTCTTGCTTGTACAACCTCTAGCACAGCTGATCTACAGAGTATTCTAAATCATGATCTTGACATTATTACAAACTGGTCGAAAAAATGGCTAGTTACATTCAATGCAGCTAAGAATGAAGTTCTTCACCTTGGAAATCAGCAAGCTCCCTTTTTGCCTTTTAACGATACGCTTTTAGATTTTACTGACACTCATAAACACTTGGGACTGACTTTTTGTGACGACTGCAAATGGCATAAACAGATAAGTAATAGTATTCTATCAGCATCAAAACTTTTAGGAATTATGCGAAAGCTAAAGTTTACTGTTAGACGTAAGACACTTAATTAGATATACCTCTCTTTCCTCAGACCAATTCTTGAGTATGCCTCTGTTGTTTGAGATAACTGTACTCTTTACGAAAAAGACAAGTTAGAAAAAATCCAGATTGAAGCCGGAACAATTGTTACTGGATTGACGCGCTCAGCCAGTTTGTATAATCTTTATCATGAACTAGGCTGGCTAACTTTATCAGAGAGACGTAAATATCAAAAGCTTGTTCTCGCTTATAAGATTACACCCAATATGGTTCCGCAATATTTAAGCTCACTTTTTCACAAAACGTTGGGAACTCTGTCAATTATAACTAGAGAAACAACGACGACTTTGTGTTACTTTTATGTCGTACTACTTTGTATGAAAACTCGTGTGTTCCTTCTATAATTTCCCTCTGGAACAATCTTCCCCTGAACTTGAGAAATGCAACTACTATTTCGTCCTTTAAGCGTGAAATCTCGAACTATATATTTCAAACTAACAATGTTCCGTTATACTTTTCCTTTGGAACACGTTATCTTTCAGTAATTCATGCAAGAATTCGAAATAATTGTAGTGACTTGAAAAACGATCTCTTTCTTAATCATATTTCTCATGAAAACGGTTGTGTCTTTTGTGATGAATGTGAAGATGCTGAACACTATTTCTTTAATTGTTTCAGATATCAACTTCAACGTTATCAGTTATTTACTACTTTAAGACATCTCCATCCCTTGAGCTGCCATCTTTTATTACGTGGAGACATTTGATAAATAAGTACATAGCTACAACAGGGTGCTTCAGTAGCAATTGACTATATATGGTTATGTCAGAGTAAAAACTGTTCTGAGTCACCCATTCCATTTCTCTGTCTGTCTTTATTTGTCTGCTGTCTCTCTCTGTGTGTGTGTCTCTCTCTTTCTTATACTTCTTATCTTACTCTGTACATTTGACCTTTTCATTTTTTCATGTTTTCGTCTTTTTTTTTTTTCCCTATTTTTTTCACCAGACTTAATAAATCATTGTCTTTATTTTGTATTTAGATATATTGCCATTTTTTCTCTGCCATGTAGTAAGGCATGTTAATTTCAGTGACCGATGGGGAGAGCCGTAACTAAGTTTATGAACTTGTGGCTCAACCCATTTGCCGCCTTTCTAACTTGTTTGTTTGTATTTATGAACTGTATATGTAAATATGGGCAATAAAATATGTTTAACTCTTTACCAAACAACAAAACTTTGGACTAGACCAAATTGAAAGCATTTGCAGACGACAAAATAAACTTGAATCAAAAAGAATTGAAACTTGACTTTAGAAGAGTAGAAAACATTGTGGGAAAAGGAGAAAATGCTGGTTACCAGCATTTTCTCCTTTTCCCACAATGTTTTCAGAAGGCTTCTTCCTCTGGGTCGTAAAAACCAGGGATTGTTTGGTAAAGGGTTAAACTAACTGACATTCACGGTATCTATAATTAGATGCGGTCTCGGAACATATTTGTCTACAACCTTATGAATTCTCCCTTTCCCTGAATGGTTTTAAAGCTGTTCGTAGTGGGCATTTCGAGTCGTCTTTGTGATTTTACAGACTTCTGTTCATTTCGAGCCTTGTCAAAATTTACCAATTAAGCTACAGTTGTTAATGATTCGAAATTTTACTTAGTTCAATCTTGTATAGTAAAAAAATACCGAGTTCATCCAAATGATGAAATTTCTATTTATGGATATCGAGAAACGGATTGAACTATCACGATAATTTTATCTCGAATGTCAGCTTCGTGCACGATTTAAAAATTTTGCGTTAAAATATTAAGTTTATCGTGATTTTTTTTCAGGAAACTTTTCACTACCCCGATACAATTTGCAGGAAACTTTAATTTATCGCGATAGTTTTCTTAAATTATCATGATACATGTAGCTATCTCGTATCTCGTGACAGAAATATGCCACCATATGACCAGCCTATACTTCCGCCATATTTTGAGGGCTATACATGTAGTACACGAACAAGGTGAAGTTTTTGCATCTAATCTAACTGTTTCAGGTATATGTACATATACTAGTAACGCCTAAGTGGAATATCTAAATCCCACTCCATTATTACAATAACGAAAATGATATTACATTGTTCTGATTATTTTACTCATGTTAAGATCGGACATACATGGCCATCCTTTTCACATAGGGTTTGGCGCTATCCAAATGAGGACATTTTTGTAAAACAAAAGAATTCAAAAAGGGATTCGTACTTGCTTTTGCTTGTATTCCATGTAACGGCATATCCTACTAAAACTCAGGGTCTACCGAAAAACTTTAATATAACTGAAACATGGCAAACCGACTGCTTTTCACTACGACTTAATGTTTTGTAGATGTGAAAGATTGAAATTCTCCTTACAAGGCTGAATACAGAGGCGTAAATAAGCACCCTTCCTAACTTCCCCACACTATTCTATCAAAAATCTGTTGAACCGTTTACGCTTCTCATAGCCATTTAGCGAAAAAATCTAGGTCACTTGATTGTCCAGCATATCTATGTACAGGTTGTTTCATTATATGTTATACTTTCAAATATGCCTCAGGTATGTTATTTACAGAGGTAACACAATAAAATCTAATAAGTTTAAGAATAGTTTTTTTGATATCCATAGTACGAGGGTCGTTCATTTAATTGTGTCGCTGATAGGCCTCCATACTACATGACTATATGTATCACACGGAAATAACGGTATTTGCACAAGCAAGTCGTTTGGAATACTGGCAGGAAATTTTGTTTTGATAGGTTTATTCTTTCAAAAGTTATTGAAAATTAAAGTACGTGCAGTCATATACACTGGCTGTATTACTGGATGTACAATGAACCAAAAGCTAAGCTTGAAATTAGGGCCTATATTAAACATCGTCTTAGTCTAATTCATAAATATTACGTGAATTATGTCAGATACATGGGGCTTCTCCGGTATCAAAACGATCGGTTTTTAGGTGGTATTAATTTTAAATTTAAAAATGTTAGAACTTACTTAAAAGATGTACCCCGTCCTGGTCAACCCAAAAACTGTAGCTTCCAACGAAATCCAAAGAAAATCATGTTGCTGTGGCAGATTTAATTAAGCAGGATGCCAGGCTTACAGTGAAAGAAATAGGTAAGAGAGTTGGCATATCATCGGGGTCAGTTCATAACATTTTGACCAAGGAGTTAAAGCTTTGTAAGATTTGCGCTCCATGAGTTCCTCACCTCTTGACAGATGAAAAATAAGTATTGATCATCTGCAATAGTGTATCTAAATATATATATATAACCCTCTACCACATTAGAAATTTATAATGTGAGAGTTCAAGGGCATATAACTCTGGAATGCCTTAAGTGATATAACAAAAAATTGGGGGTACATGTATATACAACAAGACAACAAAGAAATACATTGTAGTAAGTTTCAAGCCATACGATGAAATACATATGGGAAGAAAGCCATCAAAGAAATTAGTTATTTTTTCATTTCAAAAATCAAGGGCAGATAATTCTAGAACACCTAAAGAGATCCAAATGTAAAGAGTCACATGCACAACTACACATCACAGAGATTCATTGTGGTAAGTTTCAAGTTATTCAGGTAGAAACTGTAGGAGAAGATAGCCGCGCAAGAAATTAGTTATTTCAGAAATCAAGGGCAGATATCTCTAGAACGCCTAGAGAGATTCAAATGTAAAGAGTCACATGCACAAGTAAACATCATATAGATTCATTGTGGTAAGTTTCGAGTTATTCCGATAGAACCTATAGGAGGAGTTGCGCACACAAGAAATTGCTGACGGACGGACGGAGGGAAGGACGGACGGACAGACGGACGGACGACCGGGGCCATAACATAATACGTCCCTTCGGGCGTATAATAAAAAGTGCGGGAAAAAGTTTATATGCCATATTTTTTTTTTAATTCAGACGGTCCAATTGCTCAAATTCCTGTACCGAACGGCCGAACGGTAACAGGCGAGTTTCACAAGAACAATGTTCTCTCAAAAGTGAATAAACATTATGAAAAACGGAGACCCAGAACCGGATTAAGGGGCCTGTGCCTTCTTCATGACAATGCAGCTGCTCACAAGTCTGCAATTGTTCAGAATTTCCTGGTAACGGGAAAAGTGGTACAGCTTCCCCATACACCCTATTCTCTCGACCTCGGCCCATGTGACTTTTTAGAAGGTGATGACGTCATCACCTTCTTATGCCAACCGACAGACTTTCCCCCCAAGTTGACGTATTACACCTCAGTTTCAAGAAAATAAGTCCTCATAGATCAATGAACAGACGCGTCTGTGTTACTTGATATGTACAAATAACATGCGGAAAAATCAGTGTAAGCCATTTACACAAACAATGAATTTCAGAGTTAATGTCGTAGAATTCGCTCTAAATTTGGAATTAGTAACGTTCCGCAGCTTTGACATGACCTAGTTTATAAAGTACGTCGCAGATGAATCAGTAAAAGAAACACCCCAAAACACCCAAAAACACTCGAAAATTACCAAAAACTACTGTCATTACACCTCAAACCACTTTTCTAACATTTAAAACTGTATGCGAAACGCTTAGATACACGATTTTATGGAAATCAGCCATGAATTATTGCTTTCAATTTTAGTATTTTAGGTCTTTGATTCGCTTTAGGTCGAAATATGTACTTTGATTAATTGTAGTTGCGTACGCATTCTGGGATAGAAACCGAAAGTAGAGAACGATTGTGATCAACAAAGTTAAAAATTGACATTTATGCTGGTTATTGCTGTTGTCCGGACCCTAATACAATTCATTCCCTCTGTATACAGTAAATATAACCTGAAATATGAAACGCTAAGTAAAATATGTGCAATTTCGACCGTATATTGACAGCTGGGTGGAGAACGAGGAATACCTAGTCTAAGTTCTACGGTGGTTTTCTGTAGTAATATAGCATTGATGATGATGATAAAAAAAAAAAAAAAAAAAACAGCTGATTATTTTTTATCTCCATGTGGATCTAAGACTTACAGCCTGCTCTGTAATTTTAATGCACCTCAAAAGGTTAATGATAAGACTTTCGACCCAGTACTTAAAATAACCTGCAAATCGAAACCTTTATCATGGCAGAACGATTTATGTTTGAAACTTTCATTGTAAGATGCTAAGTGAAAATGAAACTGTAACCCAGTGATTGATAGAATCGATGTGGCTAAGTGAATCATGTGAGTTTGAGACATTTTTAAATGTGTTGAGTGATTGTTTTGTCAGTGGGTTACGGAACATTGATATTCAGAGAAAGTTATTGCTAGAAGGGGAATTAACTTTGAAAAAGCATTTGATGTGGCTGTTAGTATGAAAATTGGTGGAGATTGAAGCGTCAAAAACTAAGGGCCCATGATAAAGTGTTCACACAATGGTTTAGCAGTGGTAAAACTTATCATGACAGTCAGAATTGTTTCTACAAGAATGCCAAGTGTCATAGCTGTAAAGGTCAGGTCATATTTAAGTAAGATGTCTCCAAAAAAGGCTATAAAAAGACCAACAGAAAATCACAGCCTATGGCCAAACGGGACAAGAGAAATAAAAGAATGTCCAAAATTCACTTACTGAATGAACATCAAACTTTCGGAGTCTGAAAATGAAAATGTGGGAGAATGGCCACTTGTCACACACTAAGATCACCGTCTAGCTCAGAAATCTATTTTTCAGTGCTGATTGTGGGTAAAAATTGTGATATGGAATCAGATACAGGGAACCCTACGATTATTGTTATGGAAAAATTCCATGAAAGTTCTTTTAGTCATGTGAAACTTGAGCCATCTTTTGTGTTGCTAAAAACATACACAGGAGATAAAGTACTTAACAAGGTATAGCAACTGTCAAACATAGACATCAAAAGAAAAGTCTACCATTAATGCTGTGTGTGGAGATGGTCTATTTGGAAGAAGTTGGTTAATGGAACTCAAGCTTGATTGGAAGAATATTAAATGGTGCCATGAAGTTGGTTCTGTATAGCAATGGTTGTCAAAATACTCTTCCTTGTTTGATACAAATATTGGAGTAATGAAAGGTATTGAAACAAAACTGACTTTAAATGATGACTCCAGTCCAAAATTTTGGAAACCAAGACCTGTATGGGGTGCACTAGAGAACAAGATTAAAACAGAATTAGAAAGACTAGTTGATAGTAGAAAAAGTCCAAACTTTTGAGTGATTGAAGGGCTCTTTGCGTAAACTAAGTAGTAAACTGAAAATTGTCAAAGTTGATAGAAACAGCAATATCAGTGTATCGACCAGCCCTGTGAAAGGTTGCAAGTTCAAAAAACTGAACTAGAAGGTTTGACTGGTATATTAAAATTGAGGAAAAGTATTCTTGTAAGTTGTGTTAAGACAAGTCTTAAATTTCCTGAAACTGAGGTTTACATACCATGAGAAAGTTGAAACATTGTGGCAAAAGGAGAAAATGGGGGTTGCAAGCATTTTCCTGTCTCACAATATGTTCTAACCCTTTGATGACTTTTGCCACGACTAAAGCCAAACTTCAGTTTGGACACAAGACTTATTACTTAAATTTATTTGAAATTGGGTTTTTCTTACCATGAGAAAATTGAAAACATTGTGGCAATAGGAGAAAACGCTGATAGTAGGCTTTTCTCCTTTTGACAAAATATTTTCATTACTTTTTAACATTATTTGCATCCACTAAGGCATTATCTATATTTGTCTGCTGCAAATGCTTTCAGTTTGATAGTCAGAAATTATCTTACCTGGTAAAGCGAATGATTTTCAGCAAAAAATTCTATCTAGGATGTTGGAAATAATAGTGCTTGGAATATTCAAAGATAAAAGATAACACAAATGTGCTAAGAGAAACCATTATTCAACCAAGTATTGTGTTCTCTATCGGTAATGTTTTTTATCTAAAAAGTGTATAAATAGAGCTGGGGAAACAATGATCATGCATTAACTCTTTACCACATAGTCTTGAGTTTTAAAGACCCTGAAGAGGAAGGCTTTTGAAAACATTGCAGGAAAAGAAAGAAATCCGTAATTTTTTTTTATCTAAAAAGTGTATAAATAGAGCTGGGGAAACAATAATCATGCATTAACTCTTTACCACATAGTCTTGAGTTTTAAAGACACTGAAGAGGAAGGCTTTTGAAAACATTGTAGGAAAAGAAAGAAATGCTGGTAACCAGCATTTCGTTCTTTTCCCGCACTGTTTTCAAAGATCTTAAAGACAGAAGTAGTAAAGGTAGAGAGGTTTGACAGCCGTGTCTAACCTCTCTACCCTGAGTACCCATATTGACTACCCTGTACCCATACTCTCTATACTGAGAGGGGAAAAATGTACCCATGTTCTCTATACTGAGAAAAAAGTGACAAAAATTAGTCAGAGATAGGTTATCTCCCCTGATTTTTTCAGTCGCTATATTGTCTACCCTGGTACCTATATTGCCTACCCTGGTCGCCATGCTCTCTATACTGAGAAAAAAAATGACAAAAATTAGACATGAGTTATCCGCCCCTGATGCCCGTGATTAGTGTTCTATTTTTAGTAACAATGTCCTCCATTTTGAATTCTGACGGGTAGACAACCTGGGACTGACTAGTAAGCATGACGTCACATGACCTTCTATTGCCCCCAGATTCCCTACCCTGAGAGAGGACTCTTTGACTAGTTTGTCTACCTGAGGTAGGATGTGATTCTTTGTTCGCAAAATGTATCGACTTTTCTTTAGCTTGCAAGGATGGATTGAGCTACTTTTGATTCAGAATTAACGTTTTGACCAATCAGAAGCTTCGTTGCTTTAACGTTGACCAATCAGAAGCTTCGTTATATTTTTTATTCGGGTAAGTAAAAAAAAGCTAGAAGGAGAAGATCGTGTTATGGGACAGCCGTTGGACTTAGACATTTTTTGGTCAGAGGACAGACATTGGTCTTAGACTTTTTTGGGTCAGAGGACAGACATTTGAGTTAGACTTTTCTTTTGATAGAGAAACAATTGACAATTTGAAAGAAAAAGATCTTTCGTGGTGGTGGGGTAGCCCTGAAAAGGGCTGTTTTTCTGTCTTGGTATGTTTCTCCTCTACTGACAGCTTTTCTTTGGTTTTTTCGGGATCTTGAAATCATCTGAGTCATCAATCTTTTTTCCGTATTTGCCCTGGCCCGTTATTGTCGAGATTTTCCAGTTGTTGAGAACTCCTTGTTTTTTTTGAAGTTGACTTTTGTCTTCCTCTGATTTTCGTTTTGTTGCTCTTGGTTGTTTTTCCTTTGGCTGTTGATTTTCCTTTGGCTGTTGATTTTCCTTTGGTTGATTTTCTTTCAGTCACGATGGAGTCTACTAGCCTGTGAAGACTGCTTTTATCAAAGTCAAACTCCACTGGAACCTTCACAGGAACAACTGAAATACGCTTTCTCTGTTGGCATAATGTCACAATGTTTCTGCTCAGTTGTTCGGTGTTTACGTTCAAAGTCTTTATCTCCTCCAAATGTTTGTTGAAAGTCTTCAGTTCTTCTAAAATACAAGTCAGTACAGAATCTTGTTTTGAATTCAACTGTCTTACTTCTTTTAAAATGCTGTCCAATACTGTCGTTGGATTGATGAGTGTCGAATTCATCGCTGCCGATAGAATATCTCCATTGTTTTCTTTTGACAGGAATTCGTCTATGTCGAAACCGTCTAAGTTGAAATCGCCTAAGTTGGAATCCATTTTTTAGCTAGTGCTTATCCGTACTACTCGAGAGTTGAGAGCCGAATGATTAATGTATAGGAAAATTTCACTGGCTTTTATACGTTTACAGGAGGATTGACCTACTTTGACTCAGAATTAAGAGCGTCACCCCGGGCGAAAGCACCTCCCGGTGAAGGGGCTAAAAGCTATGTGTTATTAAGTGTAACTCTTAGAGAAGAAATGACAAAATTTGAAAGAATAATCTTTTTGAAGTGTATTTGATTTTTAAAAATGACAATTTTTAAAAAGAAAAGCTTAATCTTTTGGTGAAATTGACAAATTTAAAGAAAGAAAGATCTTCCATAGTATTGGGTAGCCCTGAAAAGGGCTGTTTTTTGAAGAAATCAAATCGAATAATTATTCAGAGTCAGACGAATCGTTATACAGTTCCCGGTGAAGTTTGACAATCTGATCAGCTTTGGAATAGGCATATTCATAATACATTTCAAGTGTTCCTTCAATGACAGCAAGCTTCAGCCGAAGGTTATAGCGGAACGATCTATTGTTTGTACGTTCTGCCATCTTGTACCGTTTCTTCACCTCCGCTAGACGTTGCTCCAGCAAGACGATCTGATTGTAGGCTTTTCTAAAACGTCGTTTAGTATCATTTAAAGTGAAACGTTTGTCAAGAGTTCTTATTCTTGAATGCATGTTGATGATTTGTATATGTAGGTGATAATAATTCTTCACGATAGGTTCTGAGGTATATATATTCTTACATGTGGATTGAGTTACTTTTGACTCAGAATTAACGTTGACCAATCAAAAGATTCGTTGTTTTATTGTTGTCCAATCAGAAGGTTCGTTACATTTTTTATCCAAAAAAGAATTGATAAACCTGATTTGATAGAAGATAGGGTTTGCGCTTTGACTTTTTTTGGTATGGAATACAGTGTGATTTTTTTTTGATACCCACACTGTCTCAGGACCAGAGGTCTGGGAAAAAGAGTTTTTTGTCTGGTTAGAGAAAAAATTGCAGACCTGTGGAGTTAGACTTTTTGAGTGTAACTCTTACTGAAATTGACAAACTTGAAGAAAGATCTTTCGTGGTATTGGGTAGCCGTGAAAAGGGCTGTTTTGTTTTTGGAGGCTGTGTTTTTAGGCACAACCTCCAACTTTTCTGCAAGCTGGACAGCTAATTGCTGTCCGCCTCCTCAGTCTTCTCAACTGCTGTTCGTCCAGCTCAAAGTTTAGCGTGAACGCCGGCTCATCGTCGTCATCCCAGCACTCTATCTCTGGGATGACGACCTTCTCTTCGTTGTCTAGTGGTGGTGGTGATGGTAGCCTTTCTTCCTTTTCTGCCATCAACTGATTGAGCTGGTTGTTAACCCTCTTTAGTTTTAATGAGAGGGACTCTGCCACTCTTAATAAATTTCGAACAGACTTCTGAAGATCTTCCATCGTTCAATTGAATAGTGAAAAATTTCACGGGCTTTTATACGTTTACGGGTGGATTGACCTACTTTGGCTCCGAATTAAGAGCGCGTTCCTGGGCGAAAGCACCCCCATGAATTAAGGAAACGTATTCCTTAGGGGTGAATGCAACCCATGGAAAAAACATATAGACTTTTTTGTCAAAAGTCAATGTTGATTTTCACAAGTCAAACACACATTTTTTAAAATGTTTTTATTTAAAACTTTTGTACAATGAAACAAGACATGAACTGTGAAAAAACAATGAAAAACAATGGATTGAAAAAACAATACTCTATCGATACATTTTTTTGCAAAAGTTTTTCAAGAAACAGTTTTTGTTGAAACATTTTTTAAAACTTAAAACAATATTTTTTGCAACAGTTTTTCAATAAACACTTTTTGTTGACACATTTTTTCAGTGTTTTTCTTTTTTTCTTCGGAATGTCAGATTCACATTCACTCTTACATTTTCTTCCTCAGTCAATGTTTTTTAATACCATATCTGGACAGATTTTATCCCCGCGTTTTTTTGATTTGCAAAAGAAACAGTTTTTTTTTTTTTTTTTTTCTCTCGTTTTCTCTTTTTTTTCACTGCTTTGCTATTTTTCCTTTCCGGGTGAAAGATACTGCTCTGAAGAAAGTTAATTGTTTTTTAGATCTAAAGTTTGTTGTTTTCTTAGATCCGCGTTATTGCTTGTAGATATTTCTTTCTCTATCTGTTCTGTTACCTTACAGATCTCTGCATCGCTGATAGTCATGTTGTCGATCTGCATATTTTTCGATCTGATTTTCAACCAATGTTGATGCAGCCTGTGGTGAGCTTGTTTTCCATTTATTTTCGTTTCAGAATAATTTTAGAACACCGACGAATTTCAGCACCCAGTTTGATTGTTGGTAAAATTTTGATATCGCGACTGCGTGGATCCACATAGACAAAACGACTGTTTCTGTCTGCTTTTCTTTTTCTGGACAAAATCTGCTCCAGTGTCCTGGTTTGTTGCATGTAAAACAAATATTTGTTCTCTTGCCATCCGTCCAATATCGTTTGTCGATCGCTGCTTGATCCAAAACTCTGTATCTGGTTCTACGGTAAACATCTTTTTCTGTTAAATGTTGATGGGATAAAAATGATCCCACGTAGTTCCCAGTATGTTGAACTTGATACTTTGGCGGAATATTGCTGATCTCATAGTCGTGGTTGTATGGGTTAACATACAGATACATCTTCTTTTCTAGTAGTGCTGTACTTTGTAGATTGATTCCACTCATGATTTTTTTGTCAATTGTATTGTCTGAAGTCGATCAGAGGAATGATGTAGTTTTCATAGCTATCGTCTCTATTTATACATTACTGGATTGAAAGGCTCTATAAAATGCCAAGTTTTCCGACTTACTTATCATTGTCTGTCTTATAGTCAGACATAAACGATGGGTAAAAGAAAAAGAATAATACCCTATTCAGACAGTGAAAGTGACGATGAGTCATTTCCACCACCAAAAAAGAAAGAAATGAAAGAAGAAAGTGACAGTGAAGACGATTTCTCTTCACCCAAGAAAAACCTGTAAAAATGACCATGGAAAGTGACAGTGAAGATGATACACCAAAGAAAAAATTGATTGAGGACAGAAAAGAAGAAAGTAACAACACTATTTTAGATATGGGACGTCTATATGACTTAACGGAGATGGGAAAAAAGAAACCGAGAAAGTTTAGAACAGAATTACATCTGTTGTCGGCAACTTTTAAGAAATTTGAAGATTTACCACCACATCAACTGATCGGATTATTTGACGATGTTACCCATCAAATAATTCAAAAGTTAAATGCTGACCCGACGGATATGATTAGAATTAGTATCAACCATCCTTCATTGGATATGGGGATTCATATTCCCTTCTTACCTTCAGAACAACTGAAAGGCGATGCTATGTTAAATGAAATTGAACGAGTTTTACAATCGAATACAGATTTCGTCTTGAACGATGGATTAATGACATTTGACATTACACATACAATACCTCCAAATGGTAACGGAAGATATAGATCATCAGAATCGGATTCAAAGGTTTTTGCCGAGAAGAAAAAATCGGTTATTCAAATTAACAATCATGATCACCTATGTTTTGCAAGAGCAGTTGTGGTGGGCAATTGCTACAAGGAACGTGAAAACACTAAAGCATGGAATAGAAGATGGAATCACATCAGAAATTCAATCAGGACACTTCAAAAGACTGAAGCTGAGAAATTGATGAATGAAGCTGGAGTTTCACCAATACAAACTGTAGGAATTGACGAATATAAAAAAATTCAATCTTTCTTGAATGAAAAGGACTATGTCATTAAAGTTCATCAACAGCATTCAAAAGTGGAAAAAATATTTGAACATCCAGTAGTGAAAGACGATAGTAAGATCATACGTTTGTACTTTCATCAAAACCACTATGATTACATCAAATCCATCACAGGATTTTTTTGTTGTGGATATTATTGTGAGTTCTGTGACGTGGGATACTCAATGCGGGAAAGTCATGCTTGCTCAAATATCTGTAAAGGTTGTTATCGTAAAGGAAAATGTCCATCAGAATCAAAAGAATATGATTGCTGTTATTGTCATAGGCGATTTTTTAGTGTTGCATGTTTGGCAAATCACAGAAATGTTCAAGGTAAAGAAAAGAAATCCATTTGTGAATTAGTGAAACTCTGTTCAAAATGTGGTCAACAATACCTTGTGAGAAAGAAAAATCATATCTGTAATGGAAAGAAAAAGTGTCATATCTGCAAGAAAATTGTTGACTTTTCTCATCGATGTTATATTCAGTCTTACCAAAGTAAGACGAACCATGACACCGATGACAAGACGAGTTCTTCTTCGATCAAAAAACCATTGTTCATTTTCTTTGATTTTGAATGCAAACAAGACACGGGAGTACATATCCCGAATTACTGTATTGCACACAGAGCATGTGATGAATGTATCGATAAACCACTTGATTTTCATTGTTCCACATGCAGTGAATTTGAAGAAAGAAGAGAAGCTATTTTTCAAGGTGAGGAAACTTTGAGTCAATTTTGCAACTGGCTCTTTCCAGAGCATCATAAAGGAGCCACGGCTATTGCCCATAATTTCAAAGGCTATGACGGACAGTTCATTCTTAACTATATTGTCAAAGTTGGTTTAAAACTTCCAAAATTGATCATGAATGGAAATAATATTATGAAGTTAGAATTGAATGGGGTGCAAATGATCGTTTCTTTCAATTTCATGAACTTTGCTTTAGCAAAATTTCCAGCTACATTTGGTTTTCAAGAAATGAAAAAAGGTTACTTCCCTCACTGGGCAAATACAGATGATTTCTGGGGTTACATTGGTCCCTACTTGTATATGTCTTATTACAAACCCGATTCAATGACTGAAGAGGGTAGGTCGAATTTCATAGTCTGGTATAATGATAAAGTTCAAAGGAGTGAGGAATTCAATTTTCAGAAAGAGATGGAAATGTACTGTAGATCAGATGTTGATATCCTAAGACGAGGTTGTGGCGAATTCAGAAAAGTGTTCATTGAACAGAGTGGTATTTGTCCATTTTTAGAGGCGATTACCATTGCCGATGCATGTAACAAGGTTTGGCGGAGCAAATATTTGCCTGAAAATCAAATACCTATCATTTCAAGTAAAGATTCAGCCAGACGTCGCTTTTCTATGAAAGCGATACGCTGGGTTCAAAGTGTAGCTATGGAAAAAGGGATTAATATTCGTCATGCAAAAAATGGTGATGAAGTTCAGATCGGGAGATTCAGTGTAGACGGTTTTCACCGTCAATCAAACACTGTCTATGAATTCCTTGGGGATTTGTATCATGGTTGTCCTGTATGTTATCCAGATCGAAAGCAGATCAATCCAATCAGTGGAAGGCCAATGGATGAATTGTATGAACGTACTATTAAACGTTTAGGAGATATCAAAAAAATGGGTTATAACGTAGTGTCCATATGGGAACATGAATTCGATGCTAAGATGAAGAAGGATAAAAAATACAAAAAACTCATTGAAAACCTATATCTAAATTGGGATCCCATCGATCCAAGGGAGGGGTTGTCTGGAGGAAGATGTAATGCAATAAAAATTGCCTATGATGTTGAGGAAAAAAGTAAAAAGGAAATCAAGTACATTGATATTTGTTCTCTGTACCCTTGTGTTTGCAAACACAAATCCTATCCTGTAGGTCAACCAAAAATTTTGACCACTGAGAATATTGACATGAACAATATTCGTCAGTATGAAGGATTAATCAAATGCAAAGTTTTGGCCCCAGCTGATTTGTTTCATCCCGTTCTCCCAGTTCACTGTAACAACAAAATGATGTTTCCACTCTGCATGAAACGTGCAGAAGAAAGTTCAATCATTTGTAGACATGGCAAAGAAGAGAGGGCTTTGGTAGGAACTTGGGTTACTTTTGAATTGTTCAAGGCTCTTGACTGTGGTTATCGGTTGTTGCATGTGTATGAAATTTGGCATTTCGACTCTGTGTCGGATCAGTTCTTTAAAGGCTATGTGGACAATTTCTTGAAAATTAAGCAAGAAGCTAGTGGATACCCCAGTTGGGGTAAATCAGACACAGAAAAAGAACAGTTTATTAGTGAATATGAGGAGGCAGAAGGTATTCGTCTTGATCCAAGTTGTATTAAAAAAAATCCTGGGAGAAGATCCTTTGTTAAGATTATGTTGAACTGTCTTTGGGGAAAATTAGCCCAGCGTGAAAAATGACACAGACGGAATACATCAGTGATCCGTCTAAATATTTTGAACTGGTCACCAATCCAAATTTCATTGTGAAGCATGTAGAAATCTTTGATGATGACTGTCCATTTATTTTGGTCAACTACGAAACAAAATTGGAACATATTGACACTCACGCTACAGCCAATTTTATTGTAGGAGCCAACGTAACAGCTTATGCAAGGCTGGAATTATACAGTGTTCTTGAAAAGTTAAAGGATAGAGTTCTGTATTTCGATACAGATAGTTGTATGTACATTAATGATCCTGAATTATGGAAACCTCCCATTATTAACAGTAGACTAGGAAAATGGACTGATGAAGAGCCTGATTGTAAACTCACTCATTTCAGAGGACTAGGGCCAAAGAAATATGCTTACAAAATGAAAACAAAAGATGGAAAAGTGAAAAGCAAATGTATAGTGAAGGGAATTACTGTGGATTACAATACAAATCAATTGATGAATTTCGACACATATTCAAAATGTGCTTTGGATCGCACAACAGAAATAAAAATTCAGTATGATTGTAGAATCAAAAGACATAGAGATAGAACGGTTACCAGTGAACCACAAACAAAAACGTTTCGCTGTGTATACACTAAAAGAGTTAATGTAAATGATACTGACACTGTAACCTATGGTTATAAAAGTCTGAGGAAATAATTCCATGTTACATTGTTTTGAAGAGAACGGTTAAAGTAAGACGCAAAATATCAGTCAACGCTGAAAAAATTATGCTGCCTTTACCAATAGAACTACGTGAAAAGATTTATGGAGAATTCGTTCATCAGCATACGCTCGATGAACAAACGCAACTTAGTATTAAATACAACTGTGTGAAACTTTGGATAGATAAATTGCACAGAGGCTTTGCAAAAGGAGAATCGTCCTGCAAATTGTATGGTATACAGCGCTTTATTGGAATGATGGTAGACGAATCGGATTTAGAACACATTCTCAAAGCTTATTTGGCAGCTTAATGGTGGAAAAACACTGGTCTTGTTAATCAAATCCGAATCACAAGTCGATGGTGTTTTATTATCTTAGGAAGAACCGAAGAAAGTTTCCTGAACGTTTTGAAAATGAAATCAGTTTTATTTAACTTTTACTTACGCTATACAAGAGGATCTATTCACGACTCTGAGGAAGCATTGGACACTATGGAAGGCTATATCTTATTTGATAGAGATGTTACAGAAGAAATTGTATATTCATCTCTTTCAACAAAAGACGTTTCAAAACATGTTTATCCATACAGAGGAATGCGTGAATTCAGTGAGATGGACAGTGAATATCCATTGTATTTGGGTAATGACCAGTTGCACAAAGTTACTACAGAACATGAAGAAAAGTGGAGAACTCGGGGCATTTGTGAATTTGAATTGTAAAAATGTTACATTGTAAGAAATGTTTTATGCTATATTGTTTTAACACAGATATTGTTTTTCAATCCATTGTTTTTCAATAATGTATTGTCAATATTTCATTGTAAATAATTCAATGTTAATAATTCATTGTCAGTATTTCATTGTTAACATTTCATTGTTTTTTCACAGTTTATGTCTTGTTTCATTGTACAAAAAAGTTTAATAAAACTTGTAAAAAAATTCTGGGCTTGACATTTTTCTTTGACTGCAAGTCTTTGAGAGAAAATCGACAATTCGAAAGAAAGCTCTTTCTTGGTGAATGGAAGCCCTGAAAAGGGCTGTTTTTTCCATTCACTGGCAGGATAAATTAATTCCATACCAGTGAAGGATACAGCTTCATCAGCTTCTTTTGCCACCCACGGTGTTCAGTAGGCGGCAAGAAGTCCTTCAGGTCTGGGTAAATGTTCCCCATCTTGACCTTTGGAGTACGAGTGTAAAACTCGTACCCTCGCCTCTCGAAAAAAGCACACAGTGCTTTGAACTTTAACTTCTTTGCCTCTTCTCTTCTATAGGCTTCTTCTCTTTTCTCCTCCTCTCACTTTTTCTTTTCCTCCATCTCTCTCTTTTTCTTCTCCTCAGCCTTTCTCCTTCCGAACAGTCTGCTGAAGAATTTGCTGCCTTTCATTGTGAAAAATGAAATAACCCGATAATAAAATAAAGTTCGTTATATACGTTTAAGGAAGTATTGACCTACTTAGCCTCTGAATTAACGTTGACCAATCGATTCAATCGTTATATCTTCATACATTTTGATTGGATAACGTTAATTCAGAGGCTAAGTAGGTCAATCCATCCTGCAAGCTATAAAATCCCAATGTTTTTTACACAAAAAGTCATCATGGTACAGATTCTTCTCTGTCCGATGTGCGGTAGCAGATGCTATATAAAGTGCGGAAAATGTCTTACTATTCTGGATTACCTTGGCCAGAAACACAACTACCCCGATCCTGATGAGGGGTTCTATGATGATAATGAAACCGCAACAGTATGCTGTGAATATTGTGGGTATGAAATCATTCCAGTAAATCGTTTAGAAGAGTAGTAGACTTGATAGATAAATCAATACTCCAAAAAACAGCCCTTTTCAGGGCTAACCCAACACCACGAAAGATCTTTTCTTTCAAATTGTCAATGTTTCTCTCAAAAACTTGCAGTCAAAAGAAAAGTCTAAACCCAATCCCTATCCTCTGACCAAAAAAAAAAAAAAAAAAAAGTCTAAGTCCAAACTGGTAGATTCTCTAAAAAAAAATCACACTGTAATCCATACCAAAAAAAAGAAAGACTAACTCCAACGTCTGTCCATAACATGATCTTCTCCTTCTAGCATTTTTTTACTCACCCGAATAAAAAAATATAACGAAGTTTCTAATTGGTCAACGTTAAAGCAAAAAAGATTTTGATTGGTTAAAAACGTTAATTCTGTGGCAAACTAAAAAAAGTTTGACAAAAGTCTATATCTCAGGAATACGATTCAATATTTCTTTTAATTCGTAGGGTGCTTTCGCCCCGGAACGCGCTCTTAATTCTGAGTTAAAGTGGGTCAATCCCTATGCAAGAATACATAAAGTCCGGGTCAATTGTAAAAAATGATTACCAACTAGATAAGCAAATCGAATCATCATGCTTTCAAGAATAAGAGAACCGACTTCAAGTGAACGCGAGATACGTTCCAAGATGAATGTTGCCAAACGAGAGTTTATGGAAGCCTTTGAGCAGATCCACTTGCTAGAACATCGTCAAGACGAGGTAGAGAAAAAATATGGGTTGGCAGAACGTGCAAATAACAGATTGTTCTATTATTACTTTCGGATAAAATTTTGGGTTATTGAAGAAACGCTCGATATGGACTACGAGTATGTCCATGGAAAATCTAAGCAGATGGACGAACTTTACCGTGAGCTGTTCAGCGATTAGGTCCGACTCTGAATAATTCAAGTTGATTTCTTCAAAACAGCCCTTTTCAGGGCTACCCAACACTACGAAAGATCTATCTTTCTTCAAAGTTGTCAATTTTCTCTAAAAGAGAAGCGCTCCAAAAGATTAAGCTTTTCTTTTTTAAAAATTGTCATTTTAAAAAAAAACACAGTCGAAAAAAAGATTAAGACCCACGTCAAATTTTGTCTGAAAAAATATCCCATCATAGATAGCCAAGGTAACCTTAATCATTACCATTAACTAAAGACAGAGGAAAAGGAGACTCTGGTGATAACTCTCTAGATAAATCTTTTTCCGAAGAACAAAGTCGTTCCTCAGACTAAGTCCAACAGTAATTTTGCCTAAGAAAAAACCCATCTCTCCAATCAACACTTATGAAGATATAACGAACTTTTTGATTGGATAATGTTAATTCTGAGTCAAAGTAGGTCAACCACCCAGCAAACTATAAAAAGTCAATGTTTATACACCAAAACATAACCGATCCACCATGGTTCAGATTCTTCTTTGTCCTCTGTGTGCTCAAGCATGCGATAAAGAGTGTGGGAAATGTACATTTCCCCTACAGTATCTTGGACAAAAACACAATTGTCCCAATCCAGATGAGGGATTTTATGATGAAGACGATGACCCTGGGGTTTTGTGCGAATATTGCTGGCGAGAGATCAGGCCAGTGGTTTATACAGTCGATGAATAGCCTTGCCAGACAACAAGAAGCCTCAAAAAAAACAAAATTTTGAAAGAAAGATCTTTTCGTAGTGTTGGGTAGCCCTTTTCAGGGCTACCCAACACTACGAAAAGATCTTTCTTTCAAAATTGTCAATTTCTCTAATCAGACAAAAGAGACTAAGTCCAACACCATTTTTCTATGTAAACAGTAAGCTCAGATTTTTTTTTCTCAGTGAATATAGTTAAAATATTTTGTAGTCACTATTCATAGCCTTGTAGGCTAAAAAGACATTCACAAAACACATTCACTCATTCTGTTGATTTCATTCGTCACTCAACTGTTGTAGAGTTAAGTCGAGCTAACACATTGTTTGGACTGACAATTTTCCTCACATTGCTTAACTGGATAGAAGAATGGGAAAGCATTAGACGTATAAGGCGTGAAATTGAGCGTCTGATCCAGACACTAGATGCTATGGAGACTAGGGAAGAAAAGAGAGGAGGAAAAAGAGAGGAGGTTAAAAAGCGAAGCTGTGCAAAACAGACCTTTTCAGGGCTACCCATCACTACGAAAGAGCAGTCTTTCTTCAAAATCGTCAATTTCTCCAAAAGATTAATCTTTTCTTTTTTAAATATTGTCATTTTTAAAAAACAAATACACTTCAAAAAAGATTATTCTTTCAAATTTTGTCATTTCTTCCTCTAAGAGTTACACTCGATAACACATAGTTTTAACCCCATCGTTGGGGAAGTGCTTTCTTCCGGGGTCGCGCTCCTAATTCTGAGTCAAAGTAGGTCAATTCTCCTGTAAACGTATAAAAACCAGTGAATTTTTCCTATACATTAATCATTCGACTCTCAGCTCTCGAACAGTGTGGAAAGAGTTTTTTCCAATATGGAGCAGATAAATAATCAACTACTTGAGGCTCTCCAGGACTATCTGATTAGCGGTGAACAGCTGTTGGTGCTAAACAACAGAATCATAGAACGAGATAACATACAGGAGATTAAAAGACAGCTAGATCGAGTAACTCAACCGTACAAAGATCTCGGTGAGCGATTACTTGAATTGTATTTACAGTCAATACCTGATGTTATTTTGGTCGATGTTGAATTCGGAAGGAAGGTTACTTTCAATGGTGGAGCAATCACAAAAAGAGTTGGTGCATGTCCCATCTGTCGGGCAAATTTTGGATGCTGTAACTAAAAGGAGAAACATACCGAGACAGAAAAACAGAAAAAACAGCCCTTTTCAGGGCTACCCCACCACCCCGAAAGATCTTTTTCTTTCATATTGTCAATGTTTCTCTCAAAGATTTGCAATCAAAGAAAAAAGTCTAAGTCAAATGCCAATCCTCTGACCAAAAAAAAAAAAAAAGACTAAGTCCAATGTCTGTCCATAATTTTGTTTTACTTACCCGAATAAAAAAATATAACGAAGCTTCTGATTGGTCAAAACGTTAATTCTGAATCAAAAGTAGCTCAATCCATCCTTGCAAGTTAAAGGAAAGTCGATACATTTTGGGGTTAAAGAATCACATCCTACCTCAGATAGACAAACTAGTCAAAGAGCCCTCTCTTAGGGTAGGGAATCTGGGGACAATAGAAGATCACGTGACGTCATGATTACTAGTCAGTCGCCAGGTTACCTACCCGTCAGAATTCAAAATGGCGGACATTGGTCGCACAACGGCCGCATAACGACCGCAAAAGTGGTCGTTGGTCGTTTCTTGTCGCCATATTGATTACCCGGGGTAGGCAATATAGCGACTAATCCCACTCAGGGTAGAGAGGATAGCGACAGCAGTCGCTATCCTCTCTTCCTTTACTACTGATAGATACTGTCATTTGTGCCCCATTTTATTTGTCATCTGCAAATGCTTTCAATTTGGACTGGTCTAATTTTTTTTTTATGCAGATATTTAAGTAGTTGTTTATAGGAATAAGGATATTGATTAAAAATATAGAAAGTAATATATAATTTCAAGTATTGACATGGTTTTCTATTTAATTAAACTGTTAATTTGTTAAAATATTATTATTTCCTTGTATAACTCAGCTTACATCCTGTTTTTAATGTCTGTCTAAACTTTAGTCTGACCACTTCTTCCCATTTTGAAAAACTCCTCCTACTAATTCTCAGGCTAGGGAGAAGTAGCTTCTCCTCAAATTCTGAGAGTTGGCAGAGACCTGAATATTTAAACCTGACAATACAGTTAAAATTTAAGGAGGTTTCAAAGTAACGTTTAACCCTGTATTTGATACAGCAGATTATCCATTACCAAGAGCAGAAGATGTGTTCATAGAGTTAGATTGGAGACAAAATTTTGAAGAAACTGACATGGGTCATGTGTACTAACATGTAGATTAAATGAGCAGTTGCATGAATATGTGACAAATTCACAATATATGGGGCATTACTGATACTGTATAACTGGAAATTATTGTGATGTGGAAATTTTTGTGATTTTGCAAATTTGAAAAATTTGCAAAATTTTCTGTATGTGTGTTTTACCACAAATATACCAACAAATAATAAGTGTTTTGAATTTACAAACATTTCCATAATCAGTAATTCACAAATTTTTTGACGCATGTATATATCCATGTATACAATATCTATAGCTTCCATATAGACTTTCAAGTTCATCCGCAATATTCCAACAGACTATGGACATGGTGCTGAAAGTATTGGATTCTGTGGGTTGCATATTAGATGATATCACTATTACAAGTCGAAATGATGATGAGGAGTCAGTGTTGAAAAGAAAAGCCCAAATAAATATTGAGCTGAGTTAGGAAAGAAAAGTTTTCCTTCAAGATGAAGTTGAATATTTTGTTTTTAGGGTACATAAGGATAGCATTTAGCCTTCCAAAAGGAAGATGGAAGCCATAATGCAAGTTCCTGGACCTAAAACAAAAAAGAGTTTTAATCTTGACTTGCTATTTGCAAATATCATAGGAAATTCCCTCCAAATTTGTCTACAGTAGTTGTACCCTTGACATATTTGTTGAAAAGCAAAAATCTATGGGTTTGGACTAAGAAATGTAAACAAGCCTGTGAAAAAGTTTTAAAAAAAACCACTTAGTTCTTTAGATATACTGGTGCATATCCAATCCAAACAATCCATGGGGACGGTATAAAACGCAGACAATATAGAACATAGAGTTAAGCAGACAATATACACAAAAAAAGGTATTGGAACAGGTGATAAAATGCAGACAATATAGATAAAGAAGGGCTACATGCAAAACGCAGACAAAATACATGTAGTTCAAGGTACTCAGAAATACCCGACTTTCCTCCTGGTTATTGGGTAAATATCTTTTCAATTAAAACAAGATTTCTTTAAACTTCAATTATTTCAAACTCTCCTCCCCCCACTATTAATTCGTTGCTTTAAGGTAAAATAATGAAAAAAGGTACGTATATTCAACCAGACGAAATACACAGTTTAATTAATCCATTTTTATCATTTGTATGGTCCCAATGAAAGGTATCAAGTTGGTAGATTCATTTCAATTAAAGTAATCTATACATAAGTACAGTAACACCTTATGTTTAGTCTTACTTCAATTTAAGATGTATGGACCATGTTGAAATGAAACATAATAAGTAACAACACCCTCCCCCCTCGTGTTATACACTGATTTGTAAGTAATTACAATTAAACTAATTGGTATAGTGTGCTGTATTGAGATATAATCAATCAAAATTTTATCAAAGTCTATATATCTATTTACTCATTTAACAGGTATTTCAGAAAACCTTCTTGAACTTTTTTGTCTTCGTTTTGCATATAGCCCTTCTTTGTCTCTATTGTCTGCTGAACTCTATGTTCTATATTGTCTGCGTTTTATACAGTCCCCAAGCCATGTATGTAGACCTGTAATCAATAAAGTTAAAATCAACAATTATACTGGTTATTGCTGTTGAGCGGACTCTAAAAACATTACACAAATCTTAGAAAAAGATATTATCAACCATCAGATGAATTAAATTTTTAATGAAGTGATCCACCGTTAAAACCTATTTGCTAGCATGTTTCTAGCATCACCTTCTATTAGTACTTTCAGTACTTTGATTTCTCTTTCCTTTATTGACGAAAACTCTCTCTGGACGTCGATATGGCTCTAAAAGTGCCTTGAGAAGTGCCATTTTTCAGTGTCTGCTGGGTAATCCCAGAAAAGCCTATTTTGCAGCCTTCACAGACTTTATTACCAGACTTGAAAAATGTATTTCTGCCAAGGGAGAATATTTTGAAGGGATGAAATGAACGAAATATATGTATTTAATATATTCGTCACATAGACACCCAGTGACACAATCAAATGAACGGCCCTCAAATTAACACAACATTTAAGAATAATCTATAAAGTTTGATCTTGACTTCCACTTTCGATTATTCACTTTTCGATGGTTGCCCTGAGTTTCCTGATAAATGTAAATAAATTGATCGAGTTTCGGAGATACTGAATTCTTATACGGAAAAAATCAGACGGATACTATGTATCTTTGTTTCATCGTGTATTCAACACGTAGGTCAATTATGTCAGCTGTGGAATTTCATGTTTTTTTTATTGTATCATATCTTTTTCCTCTGCAGATAAAGAGAAAAACGAAAGAAAATTTTTCATGCAAGAAGTGTAGACACTGATAAGTTATCGCATACCGCTATATGGGTTAGATTTCAATGTTGGTCTTTATGGTAACGCACAATAATATTATAAACATTATTAATGGATTTTGGAAAAAAGTATCTATCGAAAACGGACATAATAGTGTCAAAAATATCTTGAGGGTTACTCGCCCTTTTGGCAAGAATTCTTCTTTTGGCAGCTGACATGTAGTCCGAGTTTGAGGTAAATATATTCAGTAGTTACAGAGATATAAAAAATTTCCCAAAATTCGAACGACGACGACGCTGAAGCATATACAGTCAATGACGACAGGTCATGTGACGCTTACTTTGAGCCGTTCCTTTTAAATTAATTCTACAATTATTGCGATGATTGTAGTTGACGAAATGAAGCGCACCTGAGTGAAAAAAAGATGCACAAAATACTGTTACATAACAAAACCTCCACTTTTCCGTGTTTTTTTTGAAAGAAACAAAGAAGATAAATAATGAAATAGTGGTATTTTGAATGTGGAATAGTACAACCAGATTTCAAGATTATTTGAAGTAGAGTGTTTTAGCTGTAACATCGATGATATACCGCAATCTAATTCTGCAACTAATTAACAGAAATACTGAATTCACACTATAACGAAAAACGAGACAGTAATCGCGATAAATAAACTAAAAACTAAGTAAAGCTCCTGGATCTCAAGGTATTCATGGCAATTTTAAACGAAATAATCACCATTATGTCAAGATTGACAATTTTTTTAATCGAGCATATAATTTGATGCAGTACCCAGAGGCATGGTCACACAATAATATTTACGTAAATACATAAATCTGAATCCAAGAATGTGGTAAGCATCAACAGAGGAATCTCATTACCTAATGTCATACATAAATTTTGTACAACCATTCCTTTATCTTGTTTATTTAAATGGAGTGCATTGAATCAAATTATCTATGAAGCACAGGCAGGATTACAAAATGGATATTGTACTACTAATAATATATTTACTCTTCACGCAGTAATACAAAAATATCCTTTAAAGAAAAACGGTCGTTTATTGAGGTAAACTTTAAGAAAATGAAAATTGTCATCTTTAGAAATGGTGTCCTGATACGCGAAACAGAAAAATGGAAATATGACAAAAATGGCATATCAGTTGTAAGCTTTTACAAACATATGGGTCTACTACTCAAAACAAAACTTAAATGTAAATGAAACTGGGCCCTTCTATCCATTGCAGCTCAAGCAAAAAAGTCTCATAATGTGTTTAGATCTTTAAGCAAAAGATATGGGTCCTTAAATTATTGTGAGATAAAAAAGAAGATTTGGCGCAATGGCCCGTGATTCTATTAGGGGGAAAGCTGTTGGTGTACACCTATTGAGAACTTACAGGAAGGGTCAAAATCTTTAAGAGTATAGACGACTTATTAAGCGGATAAATACACAATTAATAATGTGGTTTTAGGAAAATGTAGAATGTTACTACTCTTTCCAGACTATTTTGTGAAGTTTCTAAAGTATTCTTGTAAAATAATACAAATGCTTTACCATATGTTATCAACTCAAGATGATAAGGATAATGACACGTATGCCTCTAAGGTAGAGTCTTTTAATTTCATACGGTCTAGGTTTTGTATGGGTATTATAAGATGCTGCTTACTAACCTTACTAACTAATAATTTGAACATTTCAACACGCGAGAAGAAAATTCGGTAAGAAAAAAGAAAATGTTTTCTAAATTTGGAATATTACCAAAAAAGAAATAAACGTTTATCTAACAGGGCCCTTCATTACTCTCTGTAAAAATACAGGTAATGGGAGCAGATATCGGTTTTCACTTGGCCGTGAAAGTTGGATATGTGCGATGTAAAGCTTTTCTCAATGTTGAAATCGATTAAATATTGTACTCGCAGATACAACAAAATTGTAAATAGAACTCTTAATAATTTCTGTCATAAACAATCGTCTAGAGAAGTAATAGATGCCGCTTATCATGTATTTCTTTATGCAAACGATTTTATACAAGGTTACAAAGATATCTATGTTTCAAAACACAATCCTTCTATAGATTTATTCAGGGTGAAATGAAGCTAAATTATTAAATATCTTATCAATTTGGTATTTTCGAAATCGCAATCTTTGCACAAATGTATTGAAGTATAAATATCCGTGGAAAAAACCTTCATTAAGAAAAATGCAGTCTACGTATGTCAAAGTTGCTGTTGCTAATATTATGGGTTAATAGGTTTTTAACTGTTTACTCTCTATAGCTTGAGAATTTCTACTTTTCACACTAAACCCACTTCGTTCCTATATTTCTTTTTCTGTGACATCTTTGCATAATCTCTGTGTACCATATTGCTAAGTATATTGTCTGTGCCACTAACGATGTACTTTGTACAAGTCATAATAAATCATGTTCTATCCTGTTCTTATTCGATGATTTCCGTAACTCTCTGCTACTTGTTACCTTTCATTCTGTTTAAGAGTGAGTATCATCAAGTGAGGTTGACTACTTTTATATTTACGAATTTATTTCTCTATAAAACCTCTAAAATGTTTGAAATTTGATATTTTGTAAACTTTGCCACTGACGTATATTACCACAATAAATGTCACGTTATACCTATTCAAGTTTCATTGCCTCTGGGTTACATAAAAATGTGCATTATTAAACTACTGGGATCAGGCTTTTAGAAAAGGACTTACCTCAATATGATGTGCTGTAACAGTCGCACGTAGGCGTTCGCCAATGTTGACCCTGTGGCTGACTTTTGAAACTGGAAACGGTAACGGGATATCTCTACCACTCGGTACTATATAAACGTTTCGTTTTATGAAAAAAGATTGAAAAGGACATGAAATGTACAGAAAATATGGTATCTGTTAACATTTATTTTACTAGACACAACTTCAGATAGTCTGTGGACAGCGCAGATCAAGGTCAGTCTGTCCAGACCATACTGTCTGATCCTGAATCTATATTGTCTGATATGCAGGCAAGATTCTGCCTCGTAATGCAACAGTTCGATGTGTCGTCTGTTGATCTAAAACTGACACTTTTGATTTTGTGTGTCTTGTAAGCTTTAAATACAGACAATGTTATTTGATGATGATTTATAAAGACACTTCGTCTTTTCAGCATGATCATCCATGACACTCTTCGTAATCAGACCTAGGTTCAATTATTTTCAAAAGCTATTAATTAATTACAATTAATATGGAAATGTTTCAATTAAATTACAATTATAATTACTTGCTTTTTATAAAAGTAATTAATTAGATACAATTATTTTCATGAAAATAAATATTTTTTCAATTAGTTGGCATAATATTTATAAGTAGATCATTCAGCTTAAACCCTTTACCACACAATCCCAAGTTTTAACTACTCTGATTAAGAAGGCTTTTGAAAACATTGCAAATAAGGGGAAAATGATGGTAAATAGCTTTTCCTCCCTTTTCCACAATGTTTTGTACTCTTGTCAAAGACAAAAACTATAATTTGATCTACATTTATCATCTGTAAATACATGTAGTGTCAATTTGGGTGAATCAAAAGAACGAACCTTAAGTACTAATTCAGCAAAAAAAAAAAGGAAACCACAGCTAAAATTAATGTACTACTGATTAACCCTAAATCAAAATCCTTGCTTTTAAAGACCCTAAAACACAGAGTTTTTTAATCACTTTGGGAAAAGAAGAAAATGGTGGTAAACAACTTTTTTCTCCTTTTCACACAATGTTTTATACCCTTCACAGAGAATTGCCAGTATTTGACCTTCATATAATTTGTTTCATTTTGTACAAGTCTACAATTTTGATGTTAGTGAAGGGTTAAGGTAGTTAAACAGTTTAACATTCATTAAGGTCTGTTAACACCTCTTAAGGTGACAACCAAGTGTGAAATTTATACTTCCAGGTAATAATAGCAACTGCAAAAAATCAGTTTTTTTCCAAGGTTTTATTTAGTACATGTAATTGAAAAGTAATTGAATTTAATTGTCAATTATTTTGTTTTATATTCATTTAATTAATTAATTTCAATTAAAGTAATTGATTCCTGTGTCAGTTATTAATTACTAGAAAAAATGTAATAATTACAATTAATTAAATTATAATTGTAATTGGACCCAAGTCTGTTCGTAATACATTTGTATACTAGTTTTCCGGTAAGATAGTTTATGCGTTCAAAACTGACCAAATACGCCAGTTCAATGATAGTGGAATATTTTTTTAATAGGTTACTGACCCTATGCTATTGAGAACCTCTCGAAATACATTTTCAATTCTTATCAGTCGCTGTTTAGACCTCCAGAAATACATTTTCAATTCATTTAAGTCGCTGTTTATACGTCTGTCATTTTCACCTCATATAATATTTTCTCTTGAATATCTGCAAAATCAATGGCACAGACAACTTTATGCGTAAAATTTATAAACTCGACCTCTTTTGACGGATGAAAATATAATCCAAAGTACCCAGAGATATATTTGTATTATTCGCTTGAGTAAACAAGCAGACGCTATGAATCCAAAACCAGAATGCTAAT
Source organism: Hippopus hippopus (assembly GCA_946811185.2). Classification (NCBI taxonomy): domain Eukaryota; kingdom Metazoa; phylum Mollusca; class Bivalvia; order Cardiida; family Cardiidae; genus Hippopus; species Hippopus hippopus. The sequence continues at coordinate 3,579,302 of OX328096.1, read as the reverse complement.
TTGCACATTAGTGCCGTACGGAAAAGCTCGTGAATCTACTTTTTTGCGCTGAAAGCATTACTACATTTCCTATTCTTAAGCACGGTATACTTCCATTTCTTATCATCGCATTTCAAATCGTTTCAGATACTACGCAAACACAATTCATAGCAGTTGCTGACTTCCGGCAAACCAAGTCTGACCCCTTTCCTCCCCTTGCAAGCGAACAATATTTTCCAATTCAGATTACTTGTGCGGGTCGAGGATGAATCCCTTTCAAACTGTGAACAGAGTGTTGAACATCGGGTCATGAAGAACATACTTGTACAACTCATTTAGTGTATGTACATTATTATAACCAGTGGAAAATTCATTCTGAACGGCTTTTCGGATTTGTAAGTCCAATTACTGCATCTAAAAATTTTATTTGTATGTTATTTTATGGTATATTGAACAAGAGGGCCATGATGGTCCTGAAGTCGCTCACCTGAGTCTTTTGACCAAACATGACCCATTTTCAATCTCTTTCGAGATATTATGACAAACATTCTATCAAGCTTTCATAATTATTGGACAGAAAATTTGGCTTCTAGCTTGTACACAAGCTTTTTCTAGAATTTCTCTCAGTGACCTACTTTTTAGCCAAACATAGCCCATTTTCCCATTGTAGATATTAATAAAACAAAGATTCTGACCACCTTTCATAAGTATTGGACAGAAAATGTGGCCTCTAGAGTGTACACAAGGGTTTTCCAAGATTTGACATGGGGACCTAGTTTTTTATCCAATGCGACCCATTTTCAATTTCATCATATTGATCATCAAAACAAACATTCCTACTAATTTTCATAAGTACTGGACAGAAAATGATGACTCTAAAGCTACACAAGCTATTTTAAAAATTTGACCTGGTGACCTAGTTTTTGACCCCATGTGACCCATTTTCAAACTCATTCAAGATATCATTATAAAAAACATTCTGACCAACTTTCATGAGTATTTGACTGAAAATGTGGCCTCTAGAGGGTACACAAGGTTTTGTATGATTTGAACAGTGACCTAGTTTTTGACCCGTCATGACCCATTTGCAAACTCTTCCAAGAAATCATCAAGACACACATTCTGACCAAGTTTCATGAAAATTGAACTGAAAATATGGCCTCTAGAGCGTTCACATGGTTCTTTTAGATTTGACCAAGTGACCTAGTTTTTGACCAAACATGACCCATTTTCGAACTCAGCAGAGATATCATCAAGAAAAACATTCCGATCAACTTTCAAGTGTTTTGGACTGAAAATGTGGCATCTAGAGCGTACACAAGGTTTTTCAAAGATTTGACCTAGTGACCTAGTTTTAGACCCGACATGAACCATTTTGAAACACATCCAAGATATCATCAAGACAAACATTCTGACCAACTCTCAAGACTTTTGGATCTAAGAAGTGGCCTGTAGAGCGTACACAAGCTTTTACTAAAATTTGACCTAGTGACCTAGTTTTTGATCTGACATGACCCTTTTTCGAACATGTCCAAGATATCATCAACACAAACATTCTGACCAACTTTCAAGAGTTTTGGACTGAAAATTTGGCCTCTAGAGTGTACACAATGTTTTTCAAAGATTTGACCTAGTGACCTACTTTTTTACCCAACATGACCCATTTTCGAACTTGTTTGAGATATCATCAAGAGAAACATTTTGACTAAGTTTCATGAGTATCGGACTGAAAATGTGGCCTCCAGAGCGTACAGAAGGTTTTTCAAAGATTTGACCTAGTGACCTAGTTTTTGACCCAACATGACCCATTTTCGAACTCAGCAGAGATAACATCAAAACAAATATTCTGACCTAGTTTCTTGAGTATCTGACTGAAAATGTGGCCTCTAGAGCACACATAGGTTTTTCTAAGATTTGACCTAATGACCTAGTTTTTGACCCGACATGATCCATTTTCAAATTTGTTCGAGATATCATCAAGACAAACATTCAGACCCCATGTTTCAAGAGTTTTGGACTGAAAATGTACACTCTAGAGCATACACAAGGTTTTTCTAAGATTTGACCTAGTGACCTAGTTTTAGACCAGACATGACCCATTTTCGTAGTCGTCTGAGATGTCATCAAGACAAACATTCTGACCAGTTTTCAAGAGTTTTGGACCGAAAATGAGGCCTCTAGAGTGTATACAAGGTTTATCTAAGATTTGACCTAGTGACCTAGTTTTTGACCTGACATGACCCATTTTCAAACTTGTCTGAGATATCATCAAGACAAACATTCTGACCAAGTTTCATGAATATCGGACTGAAAATGTGGCCTCCATAACATATACAATGTTTTTGTAAGATTTGACCTAGTGACCTATTTTTTGACCCGACATGACCCATTTTCGGACTTGTCAAAGACATTATCAAGACAAACATTCTGACCAACTTTCAAGAGTTTTTGACTGAAAATGTGGCCTCTAGAACGTACACAAAGTTTTTCAATAGTTTTGAACCAAAAATGTGGCCTCTAGAGCGTACACAAGGCTTTTCTAAGATTTGACCTAGTGACCGAGTTTTTGACCCAAGATGACCCACTTTCAAACTCATCTGAGACATTATCATGACAAACATTCTGACCAAGTTTCATGAGTATCTGACAAAAAATATGGCGTCTAGAGCATACACAAGGTTTCTTTAAGATTTGACCTAGTGACCTAGTTTTTGACCCGACATGACCCATTTCCGGACTTGTCAAAGATATTATCAAGACAAACATTCTGACCAACTTTCAAGAGTTTTGGACTGAAAATGTGGCCTCTAAAGCGTACACAAATTTTTTCTAACATTTGCCCTAGTGACCTAGTTTTTGACCTGACATGACCCATTTTTGAAGTCGTTTGAGATATCATCAAGACAAATATTCTGACCAAGTTACATTAGTATCTGACTAAAAATGTGGCCTCTAGAGCGTTCACAAGGTTTTTCTAAGATCTGACCTAGTGACCTAGTTTTCGACCGGACATGACCCATTTTCAAACTCGTCCGAGAAATTATCAAGACAAACATTCTGACCAACTTTCAACAGTATTTGACTGAAAGTGTGGCCTCTAGAGCGTACACAAGGTTTTTCTAAAATTTGACCTGGTGACCTAGTTTTTGAACCGACGTGACCCATTTTTGAACTCGTCCGAGATATCATCGAGACAAACATTCTGATTAAGTTTCATGAGTATCTGACTGAAAATGTGGCCTCTAGAGCGTACACAAGGTAAAAGTTGACGACGGACGAGGCACAACGCACGACGGACGACGGACGACGGACGATCACAAAAGCTCACCTTGAGCACTTCGTGCTCAGGTGAGCTAAAAAGGAAGTTGGATTTATAACTATATTCGAATGGTACTCACTCGTTTCTTTAATCCTCTTTCTTTCTGAAAGATACATAATTCAAGAAGTTATTGTCAGAATAGTTCATTAGATACAAAGCAAAGTACTAATATTTAGCTTGTGTCCTGCTTAGTACTTTACCCGCCGAGCCTCGGTAGCGCAGTCAGTAGCGTACAGGACTTGAGAACAGCGGGTCGCTGGTTCAATCCCCAGGTCGGCCAATTTCTTCTCGAGGATTGATGATAGTAATTGCGACAGGATTCATTCCTCTCTCACCGCTGACAATTGTTTCGACGATGGTTAGGTGGGAAAGCAGGCAGTGGCTTGGAAAGAATATTGTGTGGAGTACCGGTAACAGAAACTCCAGGAAAGTATTGATAGGTGCACTGGCCGCCGCGATATAGCTGAAATAATGTTGAAAACGGCGATAAACACCCTACAATTAATAATACAGTCAATCATAGTACTTTACCATAGTTGAGATGTTGGCAAACACTTTTTGAGTAAAGTCATTTTGAGCAAGGCTTTAGACTGTGATTTCTATCGTCGTCAGCCGTCAAAAATGTATTTTCGCTTATAAGAGTAAACACATTTACTTTTAATTGCAGTATTACACTTCTGCACAATCCCATTATTTTTTATCTTCGATTTGCAGAAGTAACAAGAAACAAGCAGTTATCCACCGAAGTTCTAAGGCGATGTTCGTGATTAACCAAGTTTTTTTTTTTGTCCTTTTCAAAACCCGTCTTAGCAACCTACTAACAGCTAAGGCACAAAATCATTTAAATACGGACGCTCAAAGGGCCTTCAGTACTCTATCAAATTTGACTGGATTCCAAACAATCGATTTTGCGAAATCATACTTTGATTATTTCATTGTTTGTTCGATACTTAATACCGCCAGTCCGATAGAGTTATCTCTCTTTGAGCACCCTTGTAAATGGTAAAAAATAAACAGGTCTAGCAAGACAGGGCGATATCATCAGAACCTACACAGTGTCCGTAACGAAGCCAAATCACAAATACTTACAAGACAAATTTATGATGCATGGCATCATAGAAGCCGCAATCTTTTGGTGGACAATTTTAGAGATATTGACTTTCTAGAAAAAATGTGATGACATTTTTGTATCTGTTTTTCCCCTTACAAACGGAAGATCATGACAAGTGATACTAAAATTCAGGGGAAAAAAAAAAGCAGAAGTTAAGAGAGGAATCTTAAATTTTATTGTACCATTATTATCATCATAATCATCATTATCACTTTAAGTGATAATGAGTATGTGAGAAAACATGTAAAAGCATTGGAATTTTTAAATTTCTACTCAAAGTTTGAAAATGGAGAAATTGCGCATTCAAGTAGATCTACAGCATTTTTCATTAAATGATTTTAAAAAGCAAACTTCTGAAGGGGCATCAAAGGCGACACTGCGGAATTATGTAAGTTAGTAATTATTCAAAGTGATATTTAGATCGTTATTCACGTAGATCTACATACATGTATCTACAATTTTTAAGTGATATTTTCTTTGTATTTCATTTTTTACAAAAAAAAAAAAAAAAAAAAAAAATGTTCAACAACTTTCTTCTAAAACATTTTCTTTTTGCTTGTCAAAAAGTATCTTAGCGTGCTTGTAACAAAGTAACAAAGTGAATTTTTACATTTCTAACTCCAAAATTAGAGACTTTTGCATAGTATCTCCAAAATTCTTCTGATCATAGCCTTCACAGTTGGCGCGAACCACTTAAAAATTTTTTTTTAAGTCTTTAAGGATCTGGATCTATTCAACAACAACATAGTAACCATTACTATATATACTAGTACGAGTATATCGTTTAATAAAAATTAGTTTGAACCATTTTCTGCATAGGCCTTGAACAAACCTATAAAACTTCTAATGTAAACTTCAAGAGCCATTCAAACCCTTGACCAGCAGCGACGTGAAAAGTTGTATATGTATATGCACAGTGATAAGTTCGGTAATACCTTTATCCTTTCAGCTACACCGAATGAAATTAATATACTGAGTAAGGAAAAAGAAACAAGAAATTTTTACGTTTGCAATATCTTATAAAATATTAAAAAATATTACACAGGCTATGTGCTGTCTGATCTTGATCTATATCTGTCATTTTCGAACAGTTTCAACCCTGAAAGCACTATGCGCCACTTTGGTAATTTTTGTGGACAACTTACATCACGATCCATACATTTTTCACGGGTATAGTAGATCAGAACTATACTGTACAGAACTTACAGTCTGATCATAACAGCTTCGACACACAATACATTAAATGCTAAATTTTACAGGGCTCATAAGGTAGATCGTCCTTGTAACAAAATTCCATTTGGGTGAAGTGTCGACGAAGGGAAGAAAAAGGGTTATCTTTTCACAAGCTGTCTAGCTGATGTAGACCGCTCTTTGTAATACAATTAAATGTGTAGGGAGGTACGGTAAACAGTCTATAACTTGATCAAAGGTTAACCGCCCTATTATCTTTACAGATTAAAACTGGACGAAACACTTGTACATAAAACTGCTTCTGATTATCATATTCTAAGATGCTCTCCATCTAATAATTATCATTATTTTGTCTTGTAAAAAAGTAGACATATGCGAAAACCGTTTAGAAGTGGGAGAGCCTGTGATAGACGGAAAGCATTACAATTTCGTTTGGGAACAGGGAAGGAATCCTTTAAGTTAGATAAGTTCCGGGGACTAGCCAATAAAAGGAAGTTTATTTTTCTGTATTTCTGTTGTTATTTGAGAAATGAACTTACATTACAAGAAAACCAGATCCGATTAAATATTTAAGAAAGAGCCATGTGGAGTAATTTTGTAACACTAACACGATATTATTAGAAAATTTCCAAAAATAATAACCAATCGAATAATTACTGATCATCTACATGGTAAATAGTTTAGGTACATTCCTACTGGAAGCCGCTTTCTAGCGGCTTCCAATTAGACAATGCACCGCTGTGAAATGTGACTCTATTCATACAAATAGCTGCCTTTGACTGTAATCGTCATATATGAAGCCATTGATTTCTGTTTATGCGTGGTCCTGATAGTAGGTCTTCACGCGCCTTTAACATGAAGAATTCCAACGATGGAAATATGAAATATTCACCATACCTACGACAAACATTCTGACCAACTTTTACTACAAATGGACGGAAAATGTGACCTCTAGCGCGGACACAAAGTTTTCAAAGATTTAACGAGTGATCCATTTCCGAACTCATGCTAGATATCAAGACAAATATTCTTACCAACAGTAAAATAATTGGACTGAAAATATAGCCTCTACAGCGTAAACAAGGTTTTTCAAAAATTAGACCTTGTGACCTATTTTTGACCCGACTTGACCGATTTTTGAACTCGTCTGAGATGTCATCAAGACAACATTCAGACCAACTTTCTTGGGTAAAGCACAGAAATGTGGCCTCTAGAGTGTTCACAAGGTTTTACTAAGATTTGACCTGATTACCTGTTTTTTGACTCGACGTGACCCATTTCAAACATGTCCGAGATATCATCAAGACAAACATTCTTACCAACTTGCATGAGTATTGGACTGAAAATGTGGCCTCTACAGTGTTAGCAAGGTTTTGCAAAGATTTCACCTGGTGACCCTTTTGTGGCCCGATGTGACCTGTTTTCGACCTCGTCCTAGATTTCATTGAAACAAACATCACGACTAATTTTCATTAGGATTGGACTGATAATGTGGCATCTATGGCGTGCACAATGTTTTTCAAAGATTTGACTTGGTTACCTATTTTTGACCCAATGTGACCTATTTCTGAGGTCGTCCGAGCTCAAGTTTTAATGAGAATTGGTTTAAAATTCTCGCATCTAAAACGTACACGAAGCAGGGGCGTAGTTACCGGTGCGACCGGTACGGCTTTGGTCACCAATTAATAGATTATCATGTTTTTCGTCGATTTATACTCTTAGAATTATTTCTAAAAGCTGTCGAGACTATAGATATTCTCTAGAATGCAGGATGCTCCGGGAGGCTTCGCTCTCCTGGTTCCCACACCAGGGCGCTGCCCTGCCCCCCCCCTCTTGGGGGCCCAAGCGGCCTTCAGACCCCTCACCCTGGGCCGTACCAATTCAAACTACGTAGCTACGCCCCTGAAAGGTAAAAGATGAGGACGGACGACCGACACAGCACGGCCTCAAAAGTTAACCTTGAGCACTTCGTGTTGAGGTGAGCTGAAAAAAGTGGAGTCTAACACAGATTTATGAATCTCCACTTATAAATATCAATTCCCACGTACTTGTCCTTTTTTTAAAATAGTCTATGAGCCAGTAGGATGTAGGTTCCTTCTTCCACCCTCCCCTGAGGCCCTCCGGGAGCAAATTTTCGGGACTTTTATTTGCTTAAACCCCTAATGTTTCCTGACCATGTTTTCAAAGTCCGCCACCATACCAGCAGGGCTTTTTCAAGTTACAGAGGTCAAAGTTCATCTAGTGCTGATTTGACTGCACCGTATCAGTAGGTCGACACTTTTTTGTACTTTTAGTCCATGTGTAGGTCTCAAATGATCTCAGGTAATGTAAAAAACTGATTTTTAAATATTTCTATAGATCTTCATTTTTTCCACAGAGTAAAGGGTCATGTAGTACAAATCAAAGCACTGGATTTTTACAACGTGAGCATCTAAAATTCATTGATCTGAGAAACTAAGGGATATTTTTCAGATAAAACACATTAATTTGATCACAGCCTAGATGATTTGTATACATAGTGTATTTTCAGACGGATTTCATATGTATTTCCTATATCCATAATTAACCGGAAGTGCAGATAACACAAGGTCACAAATGTAATTTCAAATGTATTATATCATTTGTCGAGAAATAAATTATCATCTGGTTCTTTTCTTAATTTTGGGAAAAGAAAAAATATCTAAGATTAATTGATATGCCTGGAGGAGATATCCCTCAGTTTTCTCTGCTCACTGGTTTGCAAGTTTCCTTTTTGTAAACCCTATTACATTCCGTTGGATCAGTATGAAAATGAGACAATATATTTCTATCTGTTATACGTCGGTTGCCTTTTAAACACATGGAAATCACAGACTATGACTAATCGGGATGCCAAATCATGCCAAAATAAACGTTTATGATGAAGAGAGTAAATTAATTGTGTCACTAACTCTAAAAATACACCGTGTTTCTTAAAAATGCCCTGCTTGATATATTTTTTAAATATTTTCTAACAGATATAAGAAAGCACTAGTTCTGTGCAAGAAAAATCTGTCCCCTGAATTTTTTTCCATTGCAGGAAAATACGTCTTTGTTGACACGTTATATAACATTTCTAATTGCGACTGTGATCTGTCTTGTGCGTTAATTCTTTAAAATTAACCCTTTTTACTTTTGACAACCATCACATTTCAAAGAATCATCATTTATTTGAGCAATATTTGTTACTTTAAGAATTTTTTTTGTAGGTTTTAAATTTCAAGCTATTTTCTGTAATTTTGACATGACTTACCCCCTTTGAAGAACTGCATCTTTGTATTTTGCTCCGCAACATATGATTTTCTTTTCCTATCTTTACTCTGCATATACCATATTATTATCTGAGAGAAAATGGAAAAAAAAAATCCCTAGGAAAAAAATGTGGCATATGTCCTTGACACATTTTTAGTAATCAGGAACTCATAGTGAGTATCAAAGTACTTGAGTTACTGATACATTCTAAACCATTTAACTCTTATATCTAGAAATCTGGCAGTAGTCTTTTAGAAAAAAAAAAAATCATATCTTGGTCTTATATGTTAAGGTCCAAGGAGGCATTTCATACGTTAGCCACCGTGCCTCCTTTTGTTAATCTATCATTTCAGATATATCAGTCAATGAAATCAAAGTACTAAAAATTCAACTTACCATGACAAGGTACTAAAGGTATGACCTAAAGCTATATTTCCTATATTTTACATAAATGGATGATAGAAAATTACAACGGTCCTTAATTCAGATATATATATTATCACCATTTAATCCTGTGATAAACTCCACTTCATTCACACACTAGGCTGTTAAGTAATTCAGTGATTTTTTAAGTATTTGTGAACCAAAATGAGTCAAATTTCTCCTTTGAATCTGATAGTTTAACAGAACAGATGCAAATTGCTACGCTAAACTTGTCCGTAGTTGTAAAGCGTTCGAATGGTGTGTCGGAGTACTATTTGTGCTTTCAATAGTAGTTTCTCTCATATTTTTTTCAGTAGCAAGTTCTCAAGTTCTGTAGTCGAAGAATAAAGGGATAACAAAAAATATTTACGTAGAAATACATATTATTTACAAAAAGCTGTCTTAACGCTGAATAAAGTTCTTTCTTTTTTTTTTTTAATTCGTGATCTTTAATTCACAAACCTGTTTCTTAGGTTATGAAAGTGCCATGCTTTCAATATGCAATAGACAGGTCCAATAACTTAAAAAGGATTAAAGGGTCTTCTTTACATTTTTTTGCTGTGAATTAATTCTTTTTTGTTTGGTTATTAAACCCTACAATTTTTTTCTATCATTTATTTTTCTTCAAACTAACCTTTTTTCATCATTTTGTCTATAATTTCAACGTGAAGCTGGCTAAAATTGCCGTCCTGTGCATCGATATACGTGATATGACGAATACTGTGTGGTATTTCACAAGGTTCTATCATCACAGGTATGATATTTGTTTTATTCTCCATCATGGAATGAAGAGCAATGTCTAACTCGTAACTGCAGGCTGGACTCTCTGTAAAGTGCTCAGATAGCAGGCACAATACGTTCATGCTTTCGTCCACAGTGGTGCAAATATTGTCGATGATTTTTGTCCCAGGCATGAAATCACGGCCATGATAACTACACACAACACCATTATCTTCTAAATTTTTCGTAACAATATTCGCAACATCTTGGTCTCCGTTCGAAAAGCACACAAAAATGTGAAACTTTTTATCAACAAGCAGTTCTGGTATTCTATCAACGTTTACCATTTTTCAAATCTTAAAATTAATCCATTTATCCAGCTTAGCCGCACAAGGCAAATTATCACGCGAGAGTAGAATGAAGTCTAGATATGGCGTATCACAAGCACAAAATGTCGGCTTAAACTTTTTGAAAACAACGAACTTAATACTCTAAGAGGTAAAATCATTTAAATCAGACAAATTGGAAGTCGATACAAATGAACCTTAGTTCTCTGATTTGGGTAGAAACATGGTGGGAAATGGAGAAAATGCCGGTTACCAGCATTTTTTTCTTTATTCCCTGTACAGTGTTTCAACACATGAGACTGTTTGGTAAAGGGTTAAACCGAAAGTTGGCTTACATATTCATGGAAAACAGGATGAGTTACTGGTTTTTCAATTTCTCTTCTACGCATGTGCGACTTGATAACCCCATCCCGTAAATAATCAAAACTAAACTATTCATTACCCTTACTTTGGCGTATCATTTTACCGACACTTACTCGCTATACTTTAAAATTGCTAAATGAATGGAATGGCTATCCTAAAGTTTAAAGTCAACCAATTTGCATCTATTTCAGATTCTCACAAAATATCGGATACCTAAGAGATCCAAGATTAGACTTTGCCCATTCCAGCACTTTAGTACCTTTCCTCGTTGTCGTCATTTCGGTGTTAAAAAGTCGAACTGTTTCCGAATCTGCTGGTTTTTTACAGATTCAAGATGTGGTGGTTTACCTTTTTCTCTAGACAATCTACTGCAACGGGTTAGCATATTTTTCACAGTAAATGTGGAGAAATCATGCCCCAACCCACTTACAGATAAAGCCACCAAATAGCCTAATGTACGTGACCAATGATCAAAATGACGCAAAAGGTAACAATACGTGCAGTTGATATCTACGGTGGCACAAAAGTGACATGGAAGATATATTTTATACTACGTGCGCACGCAGTAGCTAATACGTGCGCACGTAATAAGTAATACGTGCGCACGCAGTAGCTAATACGTGTGCACGTAATAACTAATACGTGCGCACGTAATACTATTGCGTGCGCACGTATTAGCTAATACGTGCGCACGTAATAGTTATTACGTGCGCACGCAGTAGCTAGTACGTGCGCACGCAGTAGCTAATACGTGCGCACGTATTAACTAATACGTGCGCACGTAATAACTATTACATGTGCACGTAATAATCGACCAATCAGTTTATAAGGAACAAAAGCCATATTGTTTCAGACCAGATGCAAACAATTCACGAATCAATAAATGTCTATCTTCCACTTCCATCTTGAAACAATGGCTTCCGTTCATGATTCTGATTGGTGGATTATTACGTGCACACGTAATATGTAATACGTGCGCACGTATTAGCTACTGCGTGCGCACGCAGTAGCTATTACGTGCGCACGTATTAGTTATTACGTGCGCACGTAATAACTAATACGTGCGCACGTAATGCTACTGCGTGCGCACGTATTACTTATTACGTGCGCACGTAATAGCTACTGCGTGCGCACGTGTTAGTTATTACGTGCGCACGTATTAGCTACTGCGTGCGCACGTAATACTACTGCGTGCGCACGTATTACTTATTACGTGCGCACGTATTAGCTACTGCGTGCGCACGTAGTATAAAATATATCTTCCATGTCACTTTTGTGCCACCGTAGATATCTCTTGATAGCTGATTATATAAGTATTGCAAATAATACACACAGGTATTTGTTTGGATATCCCGAGGGGAAATCCCCAGTGTGTTCACTGATAGCAGCATAAATTTAAGTAGAAATTAGGTTTTTTGTTCACTATATTCTACTAGATCCTAGCCAAATTTTGGGTAGGAATCAAGACTCTTTCGTTGTTGCTATGATCCTTATTCCTGTAGCGACTAATATGCGGATATACAAAGCAGTTGTTTCGTTGGCTTGTACGTGTGTTTTTGTTTGCTCCGGTAGTTTGGTAGGTATCAAACCTAAATCTTTTGACTAGGTTTCTCTCGTAATCATGGTTTAATTTAAGGTTGCGATCTTAGCGAGAAAAATATCAACTCGTTTTTTACCTTAGCACTGCCAAACAAACTTGTATAGGATATCGACCGAGTATGAGGTCGATATCCGACTTACACACACGTTGCCATCAGATTGTCAGATTATATCAAAGGCATTTGTCATAAGTCTGTGGATATTTTCGAGGGAAAAGCAACGCTTAACACATTTTAAGTGAAATATCTTACAGGTAAATGGAAGATTTTTTTATTATTTATTTATTTATTTATTTGAATACAAATTATATTATCTAATCATGTAGAGAAATTGACTCATGACCATTGACCCCTTAATATTTTTATTTGTGTGAGCGTTGATGTTAATCACCCAATTAATCTTAGGAAGTTGATGACCTTTCATGTCTCCCAGTCTTTAGACATGCGTCAACTGAAATCCTGTGAGGACGAATTAGTCCTCTGTTTTAAGAAAAATAGGTCCTCATAGATCAATTGATAGGCGCGTCTGTGTACTTGATATGTGATAAAAACATGCGGGTTAAAAACCTGTCCTTACCGATTACCCTAACAGTGAACTTCAGAGTTGCATGTCATGGAACTAGCTCTAAATATGAAATTGGCCTCGTTATGGAGCTTTGACATGGCCTAGTTTATGAAATCTACATCGCAGTTTAATAAATAAGAGAAACACCCCCAAACCACCCTATACCACTCGAAAAACACCCAAACCTCTATCATTAACCCTCCTCCACTTTCCTGACACCCAAAACCACATGCAAAACGCATAGATACATGATTCTATGGGAAACAGTCATGATCTATTGCTTTTGATTATGGGAAAAAATTGTTGCCAACCGTCAGATGGATGAATTTTTAAGGAAATGGTCCGCTATGAAAACCTATTTGCCAGGAGATTTCTACGATCACCTTCTATTAGTGCTTTCAGTACTTTGATCATTGTCAGTAAAGGGTTGCAATTGTAGGAAAGTGTCCAGACTTTCTTGGTCTAAAAAGATGAGCCCTTTTATTTTCAAATTCTTTCGTTTATCGAATGGCCGTTTTCACAAGTAATCAAGTTACAATGTAAATAAGGCCTTGGGTCAGTAGGAAGTTGTATGGTCATATTACGCAGCGTTGCAATACATACAAGTACAAACAAACTTGACTTAGGGAAGGAAAAGGTGCCTTTTCAACAGACGCCTCTGTGGTCGGCCTGAATCGGGATTGAAACTATGGCAGTTGACCTCGAAAAATCTGATTCTAATTATTTGACCGAGGGAAATGATGAGGCTTTTCTGAAGTGACACAAAATTTATTTTTTAAGATTTGTCCCAGTGACCTTCTTTCTGACCCGACATGACCAAATTTAAAGGTCTCCGCAATATTTCTAAGGCATCTATTTTGACCATTTTTCGTGAGTATTGGGTTGAAAATGTGACCCATGGAATGCACACAAAGTTTTTCTAAAATTTTACGCAGTGACCTCTTTTTTAATCCGATGTTTCCCAATTTGGAAGTCGTCCGAAATATCATCAAGACAAACATTCTAGCCATTTTTCATGAGTATTGGACTTAGAATATGACATCTATAGTGCGCCTGCGGTTTTTTTGAGATATGTTCCAGTTACCTACATTTTGCTAGACCTGACACGATTTCAAAGTCGTCCGAGATATTGTCAAGAGAAACATTCTGACCACTTTTCAAAAGTATCCGACTTAAAATGTGGCCTCTTGAGTGCATACAAGGTTTTTCTAAGATTTGACCTAGTGACTTACTTTTTGATCCGACATGACCCGATTTCGAAGGCGCCTGAGATTTTATCAAGACACTGAATTATTTTCATGATATTAGACTGAAAGTGTCGCCTGTAGATTGCACACATGGTAATTGTTGACGCCTGTACGTTGCACGTCAGAAACGGCAAGATCTCAAAAGCTCACCTTGAGCACTTCGTGCTTAGGTGAGCTACAAAATCATTGTGAACACTTTTGATGCATGAGATTTGGTCAGAATGATTGTTCTGATGATATCCCGGATCAGTTCGAAAATGTCTGATAACGTGTCAAAAAGTAGGTGAGATGAATGTTGGAAAAGTCTTGCGTACACTAAAGAGGCCACATTTTTAGTCGGATTCTTCTGAAAGTTGTAAAGAATGTAAGTCTTGATGAACTTGTGTAATCTCTCCTTGTACTCTTTAAAGTTGGTTAGAATTTTCGTTTTGATGATATCTCGAATGGGTTTGAAAATAGGTTACCACAGGTCAAAAGTAGTCCAATGAGAAAAATCGTAAAAAAAAAAACAGTACGTACACTCTCAAGGCAACATTTTCATTCCAATACTTATAAAAGATGGTCAGAACGTTTGTCTTGAAGAAGTTCCTAGTGTGGTTGCATCGGGTCAAAAAATTGGTCACTGAGGAAGACCAAAAAAAAAAAAACTTCAGCACAATACAGAGGCTACATTTCCAGTGTAATTGTCAGTGTGAAAGTTGTAAAGAATGTAAGTCTTGATGAACTTGTGTACAATATACAGGCTACATTTTCAGTGTAACTGTCATGAAAGTTAGTCAGAATATTTGTCTTGATGTTATCTGAGACGAGTTCTGAATTTGTAGCCAAATTACAAAAGTTGCGGTCCATGTCCTAGCACGATAAGGGAAAAAAAGTCGAACTAAAGATAGTATATGGTAATATGATATATAACAAAGATATACGAGGTATGTCCAGAAAGTAATAGAACGAGCTTACGAGGGTCGTTCATTTAATTGTGACACGAATGGCCTTCATACTATATGACCATATGTATCACACGGAAATAATGGCATTTTCACAAGCAAGTCGTTTTGAATACTGGCACGAAATTTTGTTTTGATAGGTTCATTCTTTCAAAAGTTATTGAAAGTTAAAGTAGGTGCAGCCATATACACTAGCCATATTACTGAATGTACAATGAACCTAAAAGCAAAGCTTGAAATTGGGGCCTGTATTAAAAGTCGCGTTAGTCTAATTATTTCAGCTTCACACATATTTAGTGAATTATGTCGGAAACGTGGGGCTTCTGCGGTATCAAAACGGTCGTTTTTCAGATGGTATAAAAAATTTAAAGATGGTAGAACTTACTCGAAAGATGCACCCCACCCCCCACGTCCTGGTCAACCAAAACTGCAGCTTCCTAAGAAAATGTTGTTGCTGTGGCAGATTTAATTAAGCAGGATGCCAAGCTTACAGTGTAAGAAATAGCTAAGAAAGTTGACATATCATAGGGGTCAGTTCATAAAATTTTGACCATGGAGTTAAAACTTCATAAGATTTGCGCTCAATGGGTCCCCCACTTCTTGACAGATGAACAAAAGGCTACGCGTGTAAAATTGGCCAAAATTCTTCTTAAAATAGTACAAAAAAATGTGACAAACGTAGAATATCAGAACTATTTACAGCTGATGAAACCTGGATTTATTATTTTTAGCCCCAGAGACGCGTTAATAATAAACGGCAAGGACCAAGCTAGGCTGATCATAGCAAAAAGAATAAAAAGGGCGCGGGAACATGCCATATTTTTCATCCAGACGGTCCAATTGCTCAAATTCCTGTATCGAACGGCCGATCGGTTACAGGCAAGTTTTACGGGAACAATGTTCTTTCAAAAGTGTGGAAACACCATGAAAAAAGGATACCCAGAACAGGATTAAGGGGTCTGTGCCTTATTCATGACAATGTAGCTGCTCACAAGTCTGCAATTGTTCAGAATTTTCTTGGAAACTGAAAGGGTGGTACAGCTCCCCATCCACCCTGTTCTCCCGAACTCAGCCCATGTGACTTTTTTCTCTATCCTTTATTGAAGGAAACTTTCTGGACGTCGATATGGCTGTAAAAGTGCCTCGGGAATTGCCATTTTTCTGTGTCTGCTGGGTATTCCAAGAAAAGCCTATTTTGCAGCCTTCACAGACTGGGTTTCCAGATTTGAAAAATGTATTTCTGGCAAGGGAGAATATTTTGAAGGGATGAAATGAACGAAATATATGCATTAAATATAATGCGTCTCATAGACACCCAGTGACACAATTAAATGAACGACCCTCGTATTTGTCATCATTAGCGTCATAAAATAATAACAAAACTCGGCATACATAATATTCAACCTTTCCTCTCAGCATATACCAATTTTCAGCTAAATATGTACAGTAAGCCATATTATAGCAGTATCTCCTCCAAAGTAACAAGGTTTCGACCTACGGAGCACTTTGAAATTTTATCAATAGTGTTACCTAGGAAGGCACTATCCGAAACTGTCAGTCTCCCGGACTGTAAATTGTCAGTAAAATCAGTTTCACATGTCGAGAATCTTTGACGTATTGCGGGAAACAAAACTCCACTGAGGTCATATCAGCGCCAACACAGAACTTTATTACGTGCCGTAGCTCCTCACGCGCAGCGACGTCGCTCAGTTTACTTGTACTAAAATATTACTTGCTCACATCAAAAGGTACGCAAAGTATTCAAATGATCGGAAACACTATAATTTTCTATATGACATCATAATATATCAGTCTCTAATGACGTCAGCAAGTTTTTTTTTTTTTTTTTTTTTAAATATTTAGCGCCGTAATAAAAATACAACTGTTGTGCGCATTGAACACTTATTTTCCAAGTGCTCTAGAAGGAGGTAGTTGCGTTACTCTAGCAAATCTAACGTTTGTTTTACAGTACTTACTGTTGAAGTCATTACATTGATAAATAGAAGAAAGACAGTACTTCAGGTTGATACAAGTTGCATTATTATTCTGCTGATACTTTAAAAGTGGAGAAATCTAGCATTGTGTACTCTGGTAAAGGATCAAAAGGTTTCATCATTTGTTTGGTTCACAGCCTTAGCCTTTTTTGTAGTCAGCCGCTCGTAAATTCATATAAAGCGTACATCTTACGGTGATATTTAACATTTCTTGTGCTGAAATTATTATAATTTTCATGCCTCCAAAAACTTTTTCGATGCATACAGTTTTGTTTGTGTCGTTTTCGTGTCCGGGCCACATATTTTTTTCTA
Organism: Hippopus hippopus; assembly: GCA_946811185.2. Classification (NCBI taxonomy): domain Eukaryota; kingdom Metazoa; phylum Mollusca; class Bivalvia; order Cardiida; family Cardiidae; genus Hippopus; species Hippopus hippopus. Next base: position 3,561,919 of record OX328096.1, on the reverse strand, counting down.
TTGCTTAATTTCAAAATAAATTTGCACAAATGTAAACCACATGGAAGCGATTTTTCATGAGCTAGAGTCATTTCTGCAGGTCAAAGGTCAAAATCGCAGCAAGATCAAATGTGTGCGCGCGCGCGTGTGTGTGTGTTTTTTTTTTCCTAGAGGGGGATAGTGTTCGTGCCCGGCTTATAATATTTTTAATCTTAAGAACAAATTTTAGTATAACTTTGCAGAATTGTCCACCACAAGTAAGTAATTGCCACGTATATGAACCATGTCTACAGATTAAATGTCACGACAAAGTCAAACATGTTTCAAAAGAGAAAGTTTGTGGGGTTATGCTCGTATCGGCCTTCAAACATTTCAGCTCACCTCAGCAAGAAGTGCCCAAGGTAAAATTTTGTGACCGTGCTGTGTCCGTCGTGTAAAAAATCCTTTACGAAAAACTTTTATCAGTCATCCACCATACATATATAAAGTGTGAACTAAGGCTAAGCTGGGCAGTTGTGCAGGTTGATCTTTTTCTACACGGTCTGCAAAATTATTCTGAGGTCATGAACAGCAGGACAAATAGTTAAAATTAATTATCTGATTCAATGTCAGAATCACTAGCAAACATTGCAATAACAGTGATGACTGAGCTAGGGCTGCACAAGCTTGCAAACCAAAATCCAGTCAAACAGTTCAAGTTAAGATATAACCCTTTATTATCTAATGTTTAGAATGAATAAATTCTAATTTAAAACTGCCCTATATGCTATCCCTGAAAAACAAGTAATAAAGTCTAAAGCTATTACCTAGAAACAGCAAAATAACAATTACGCTAACAAGTGTCATTTAGCCAGACAATGTGTTTATTACAATACCCATTTAACTTCGCTATATAAGAATATTTGAACAATTTCTGCGATTTTCATGATTTAACCACATGGCCTGAAAAGACCGTTGAAGCGTGCAAGATACCGGCGAGCAAATTTCTGACAAATACTCAATTTAGCAGCAATGTCACAACATGAAACCTACATAAGCTTTGACATTAAATTTCCTAGTAATGTCTAGCTTACCTAAATTGAGTATTTCTGGGAAATGACGTAGCAAATCATCAGTACAGTGTTCGTAGCAAGTTATCTTCGACAATTTGCCGACATTCGGCTCTAGAAAGAAAAATGTACCTTCCGTCCAAAGCCTTCGTACCCAATGGCTTAGCTACTAAAACTTTGGAACCATAAATATTTCACTCTTACATATCACTTCGCTCCTACATACCAGCTGCCCCCTAATTGGGTGTTAAACAAATCATCACACAATTACCACAAAGTTACCTTAAACATAGTATGTAACAAATTGATAAGATCTCTTTATCTCTTTAAATTTCATAGATTACACAGGTTTTCCAGTTTATGTAAGTTAAGACATTCCATATCCATTAGGATTAAGGGTGTTTTTACTCACTTTCCAATACAAAGTTTGTCTACAGGTCGAATTAAAGTGCTCGTAGAGGTTTTCAGTCTAACTAGACCCAACTTGTCAGTCATTGTTTCTTGTGGAGACCCAACTTGTCAGTCATTGTTTCTTGTGCACTAGCAAGTGGCCAAGAATTTCTTGATTAGTTGCAATCTACAATTTATACAACATCTCGTTGTTTGAGATTTCTCCTGGATTTATACCATTTTTGTCGTTCTTGCAACAATGGCAAGTATTCGCGAGTCCATCGTTGCCAGAACAAATTTGCCATAAATTGGACCTGTCTCCACCTGCTTTTGCAACAGTTATCAGACTCACTAAACAATCCGGGGGGGGGGGGGGACAGGTTTTCTTTTCAGCAACAACAAATGATTTGGTGTTAGTGCCTCCAAGTCATTACTATCATTTGAAACCTTTGTAATAGGTCGGCCATGAAGAACTACCTCTATATTAAATTTTGACAAAATAGTGTAAGAAGACCATCGTCATCTACAACTTGTTCTCTAAGAGTAGAATTAATAGCTTTCCTCACATACCTAATCGATCTTTCCCAAACACCTCCATGGTGCGATCCAGTTGGACGGTTAAATCGCAGTCTTACATACTTTTGCAACATTACTTCATGAATCTGCTTAAGGTTCCTATCGCTTATTGAACTTATCAGTTCGCGATCTGCTCCGACAAAATTTTTCCAAGAGATTATCTTAGTAATTTGACCCCGTCGCGCAATGAATCGACGAAAAGTGTTAATGTGAGAATCTGTATCAAGTGAAAATCCTACTTCAAGACGAATAGCGCGCCTTGCTATATGCCACCGTATCTTTTCAATCGACTACGTTTAACCCTAACGCCCAATGGTCCAAAGTAATCTACCCCAACTATAGAAAAATGTGGTTCTTCTGGTTTTACACGATCGGCAGATATTTTTTTAAACTTTCCACATACAAAGCTCATCATGTCTCTAGGACATTACAGCAAATAAAGATATTGGTTACTGTGCTCGTTTCTGAGAAATCTGACTATGAAAAAGGACTATACAGTTCCAAAATTCAGCCTATATTGGATTTAAGACGCTTTTCTTTTATAGTCGGTTAAACAGGAAAATTACCGGAAGAATATACAAATGCACATCATTTCAATGAAAATTCATTTAGTTTCGCACAAATAATATATAAAAGCCTGGTTTTGAGCATGGTAAATGTACAAATTTGCATGTGATATATAGACCATTGAGTTAAAAAGGGAGATAATTTGACTAAATTAAGGGTTAATCTTTAATAAATACATACTTTTTAACGGACAGATTTTTGTTAGAATTTCCTTACTTATAGTATTTTTAATTCTAAAAAATAACAAAAAATAAAAAATGGCACCTATCCGTGCTTATTTCGTCAGAAAACTAGGATGAAGGTCACTGTGGAAGTTAATTTTTCCAGGAAAGAAATAGGATAAAAGCTCAGCATACATACTGGGAAAAGGAGGAATAGCTCATTAGGAGCGGTTTCTCCTTTTCCCACAATGATTTTCAAAGTGGAAACAGCTATATTTCCACAGCTTTAAATTTCTTGCTTTTTTTTGCTTGTTTGGTGTGTGACCCCGTGTCAACAGTATTTTAATCATTTCACAGTGACAGTTGTTAGATCCTTTTTTTCTGTTTGCGAATACTAACCGAATAAAATGCTACTTGTTTCAGTGCACCAATAGTATTACTGTATGTGAGAAAAATACATAGGTGCACTTTTGATTCACTATCCATGACAAAAACACATGTGCAGTAGGATGCGCGCGAACATTTATAGAAATGATACACGTCGTTAATAGGGTTTTTAGTATCTAAGGGCATTTGCGAATTATGCAGACGACCGCCGACACGTAAAAGACCATCATCTAGAATTGGATCTGGTTTCTAATGCTATTATTGCATTTGGCGTGAAGATTCCCTTTTTCGAAGGATGCTCGTTTCCTCAGAGAATCCTTATTTCTGTACGTAGAATAATATTGCTTTTTCTGCTTTTCCAGAGCCACTTACTAAAACCATGCTAGGTTTGTTCTAAGGTATAGATGAGCGTCTACTATGCATACGCCTGTAAAGTTCATCTTTCACTTGAGAGTCCATGCTACACTTCTCTTCAATTTATCTCGTGAGGAGTGTGATAACAACCTATTAATTCTCTTTGTTCAATAATCGGGCTTTGAAAGTGAGCTACTAACCTTTTTTTGGAAAAAAATATTAGTATTACTATGCAGAAAAGTCAACCACTTATAGACGATGTGTAGTGTTAAAAAATTATATACGTAGGTCAAGGTCAAGACAAAGTCTGAAGTGTCTGTATTAGTTGTGTACATAGTGAATAATCATGTTCACAGCTCATAGGTTAGGTTATGCTAACTTCGAGGGCATCAGTCACTTCTCCGTGACTGACAAATTATTAGTAAGCAACCGATGAGTATTTAAGGGAACTGCGTATTAGAATGAGGAAATATATCTGAAAATAGCCGTTGTACTAATCAGTTCCACAAGGCTCGTTAAACTGTACATAACTGCCTACAAACTTCTGTGACATTGGTTATTTAAGACATAATCTTAATTCTTGCGGTTGTGAGTTATGAGGCACCAATAAACCAAGAAAGCGATAGCCCGAGTGCGTTAATCACTGCGCCTCATAACTCACAGCCGTGGTTTATTGAACGATAAACCACGATAGAAAGAAGATTATTTCAATTCTAACTTTACCAACTCTTGATCAAATCAAAGCAAGTTCATACTTAGTATACAAAGCGCATGCGAATTAATTCTCTTGAATAAATCATGGCTATTCCAGTTACTTACCAAAACAAAACCTCACTGCCAAGCAGGTAAATATAACCCCACCACCATTTCAATAAAGCTTTAGAGAAAAAAAAACGTTTTATTATTTTATTTTCTCCATTTCCAAAGGACAAAAAAGAATGATTAGAGTCGCAGTCGCTTCAACTGCTCTGAATATTACCCCCGCCCCCTCCCACACACACACACTCCAAATCCCATTACAAATGCAACATCGGCCAATTTTGATGTTGATCTTCAACATGAAAAGACAATGGATTCAAACATATTTACTGGTAACATGTCAAATAGTTCATCATTGTCAATTTTTATCAAAAACAGTTAATTTATGTCGGTAAATCCCTGAGTTTTCCTTCCTCCGTGGTCGAGAAGCGGACGATCTGTTTACGTCAAGCAACTTTCATTGATAAAATATTCGAGGGCGGAGACACTAAACAGTCACAGGCGATTTACTTAATATAGAATAAAGTCGATTTTACCACGCTTCCGTTGCATTGTGTTTATAGAGCCGAATTCTCGTGTTATGAAAAATTTCTGTTTTCTAATGATATGTGGAATTTCTGCTTTTCTGTCATCAGGTTGAGAGTATCGACTGCAAAAACTTTAAGTGTCTTGACGATAGGCCTTTCTGCACGCCTATAGGATGTGTTGTGGAATGTCCGGCTAATGATCTTATCAATGGTAGCACTTGCTTGAAATCATGCAATGGATGGTTTATCGGTGAGAACAGAACGTGCCAAGTTGACTGCCCAGCAGATCGTTTCATCGAAGAGAAAACCGTGCGCATTGGAGATATATATAGTATTCAGAGGCATTGTGTCACGTTGTGTGACCCGGTATCGTTTGTTTTTAACCGTACATGCCTCCGGGGGTGCCCACAAGAAACTCAATACTTAGATGGAAAAAACTGCGTGAAAAAATGTCCCAAAGAGAAAGACATCATTTATAAGCTATCACCGGATGATAAGTATCTTTCTTGCAAAAATGCCTGTAACAGCAACGTGTATGAGGAAGGTGTTTGTGTGAAATACTGTAAAGCCGATAGATTTGTGTTTAACACCACGTGCGTTAAGGTGTGTCCGGAAGAAGCAAACTTATTAAGGTTTGAGGATGGAAACACCATATGTACAAGGCAATGCGATCATGGAACATTCAACCAAAATGGAACATGCGTAGAACATTGCTCAGAAAATGAGTTTGTGTATAATGGATCATGTGTCTCAAGATGCCCGTATGATAAGCCTTTGATGCAAGAGGCATATCATAACACATATTGTGCCTCTTGTGAATCAAAATGGTTAACAAATATTTACTGTGTAGATTTGTGTCCGAATAACATGTTTGTACACCATCAGAAATGTGTGTGGAATTGTCCAAATGGTCTGGTTATCCATAATCGTTCTTGTATCTCTAAATGTCCCGAGGAACAACCGATTGCTATAAAAAGGGATAACGCATATTCGACACATTTCAGCTGCAGTGCAACTTGTGAAAATACAGATGAATGTGTATGTCCCATCGAGAGACCTTACCTGCACAATGGCACCTGCCATGAGACCTGCCCGCCAGACCGTAACTTAATCCGAAATTATACTTATTCGTACGGCTGTGTAGACAAATGCAACAGCAATGAGTTCATTCATGACGGATACTGTGTTCCGTCATGTCCTTACCATGCCAACTTTGTATATAACAGCCAATGCATGACGGATTGTCCGAACGTATACGTTCGACATCTATGGTATCTAAATTACAACCAATGTGTTGATCAGTGCCCGTTTAACATGCAATTTATTTACAAGAAGGCCTGTGTTGATTCGTGTCCAAGTGACAAGAAATATGTATTTAATTTCACGTGTACTGATACCTGCCAAACTAGATTCATAGACGAAACTTCATATGAGTGTCTGGATGAGTGTAATAGTGACAAATATGTCTATAATAACACAAGTTGTGTTTCTACATGCCCAAATGACCAGAAATATGTATTTAACTTCACCTGCACTGATACCTGCAGAACTAGGTTCGTAGACGGAACTTCTTACGAATGTCTTGATCATTGTGGGAGTGACAAGTATGTTTATAAGAACAGAAGCTGTGTCTCTAAATGCCCAAATGACCAAAGATATGTGTATAGTGATACATGTACCGATACCTGCCGACCTGGGTTCATAGACGAAACGTCATATAAGTGTGTGGATGAGTGTAAGAGTGGCAAATATGTCTATAATAACACAAGGTGCGTTTCTATATGTCCAAATGACCAGAAATATGTACATAATTTCACGTGCACTGATATCTGTCCAACTAGATATACAGATGAAGACTCTAAGACCTGTGTAGAGGATTGTGAAAGTGCAAAATATATCTATAATGAGAGTGTATGTCTCTCTGTATGCCCCTCAACTTACAGTTATATACATAACAAAACTTGCTCTGAATCTGACTGTTCAACAAAGCTAAGATATATTCATAAATCGAGTAACAATGTAGAATGTGTAGATAAATGTCCAACAGATACATACATGAATGATACGTACGAATGCGTCCACAAGTGTCTCCATCATCAGTCTAACTGTGTTGATACCTGTCCTGAAGAAGCTCCATATGTTGAAAACGTCGGGATCAGAGGTGCAGAATGTAAATCCTCTTGCAGTCAAAATAGGCTCAATAATACTTGCGTCAAATCGTGTCCATCAAGTATGCCTTACAGATACGGAAATGAATGCCTTGATCAGTGTCCTTCGATAACAAGAGCAATTAAATCTGAGATTTTAGAAAATATTAAACACTGTCTAGAGAAATGTGATGATGATCAAATAATTTTGGATAAGAAATGCATTTATGATTTTGAATGCAAGGATCCTAATATTGTTTTTGGTGATGAATGTTTGAAAGAGTGTCCTCTGGGCTACTTTTCTGGAGGACTACTTGGATGTGTAGATAAGAAGATTGTTATCATAATAATGGCAGTTCTATGTGTACTTATTCTTTTAGTCACAGCCTTTAACAGAAGAAATTTCATCGACTTCTTTGTATACACGAGTTATGCTGTCATAAGCTGTCAGGTGAGCATTTTCTATTACATCTCAATAAGCCGAATATAGCTGACTTGTAAATAAGTTCGAACTGTTAGCGTCTACGGAGCGTTGAAAATTCAATGGAAACTTCACTCTTATTTAAAGAACAATTACTATAGTCTCTATAGTAGTGTGTATTGCTGGTCAGCTGCCTTAAATCGTCCTACGTCCTAAATCTCATTAATATTCAAAATAACTGTTTACCTTCTTACGAACAAAGTCCGTAACAAAGAAACAAATGAACAAATGCATGGCAGTACAAACCGCATCTGGCGGGATTCGAACCCATGGCGGACAAGATCCTCGTTTTTCGAGGTTTAAAAGACCAATACCATAACCACTGAGCTAAACAGATATCTCCCAACGTAGTTGTTAGGTATTGTATTTAAATCGGGACGAAGCCATGCATGAAGGAGTGGTCTCCCGTAACACAGCCCCTCTTAAAGTCACCATTTATTGATGACTCAAAGCCTTATTAGGCAGTAAGTCTATCATTTAGACAAAAATGTCCGTTTTTTGGACAACAAATGGGATTAATGGCTCAATGGCCAATCCCGGACGAGCCCCCATCTTACGAACAAAGTCCGTAACAAAGAAACAAATGAACAAATGCATGGCAGTACCAACCGCATCTGGCGGGATTCGAACCCACGGTGGACAAGATCCTCGTTCTTCGAGGTTTAAAAGACCAATACCATAACCACTGAGCTAAAGAGATATCTCCCTAACGCAGTTGTAAGGTGTTGTATTTAAATCGGGACGAAGCCATGCATGAAGGAGTGGTCTCCCGTAACAACCTTAACCCGTTGACCTTGTTTTCGATTGAGGTCATCACGTGTCATGATGTCATGACTAAAAATAGGTCTAGATAAAAACAGGTCGAAGCATGTTTTCGTCGATTCTTAAAATAGATGACCTATTATCTAACCGTGAGACGTCAGAGTTAGAATGGGGTCATAACTGAAAGAGAAATGCGCTGACACGTGTAAGAGGTAAATGTGTCTATTTTCATTTCAAAGGAGGGGTGTCCATAACGCCCCTTTTTGGGCTAGGATAGATTTTTGCCAAACTTTGCTGATTTATACTACTATGTATTGGCTTTCATTTGATGGAGTATTAAGATGCAGCGGCCATGTCTTCAATGCTATATGCTTGACAAAAGTGGGTGGGGTAATTTGATACGATTTCAGCTTGTAAGACTCAATTGCATATATCTTCCACTTGAAGCTGCAATCGATATTCATTCATTCCATGTAGGTACTTACCCTATAAGAGGAAGTTAATGATGCAGACAATTTAAATCATCATTCTCTAGCAATTTAGTTATAATCACTTTTAAGTCGTGCCTAAATTTCCCTTATTTTGTCATCTCCAACTTTGCGAAAAACCACAACATAGTTTTATTGTTTTATGGAAAACTACAGTATGTTGATATTACATACTAGACATAGTAGACATTGTAAAATTATGAGGAATTTGCTCTGCTACAAACAACACTGGAGTTATCTGCCCTTGAAAAAGTGAAATATTCTAATTTTTCTCATGTTCTAAAACTAAGCATATTTCCAGTGTATTTCAGAGGACTATACTCACTCAAACCTCACTTGTATAGATGTTTGTCAGAAATAGGAATAGAACAGGTCATGGCATGGTGACCTTGACCTTTTTCAAGGTCAAAGTAAGACCCAGATATCTATTCTGTGACTGATAAATGCCCTTATGGGGTTGAGTTCACAAATTTTTAAGTCGCAATTTAGGATTTCGCTGTTTTGCAGCATACAAGAAATTGCTAAGCCTGATGGAAACTTTAATATTTGTGACATGACAATGAATAACAGCTTGGTGACCTTGACCTTCTTTTTACACAATCACAGTTACATCAAGAGCTCTTTTCCAGGAATTCAGATTCTCTTATTGTGTGTTTAATTATTTCTGACTGTATCAAATGTGAATACAAATACTTTACATTGTCGGATTGTTTTTCACAAATACAACCCTTTTACAACATTGTATTTCAATATAAGAAATTAAATATTGATCATTTTGATTGTCATGTCATTCAACTCTCATATTTCTCAAAGTTTGCTAAGCACCAATAATGATAATTGCATAGGCTTTATAGTTGCAATATTAATGTTATGATTTTTTACACAATACAATTAGTATTTTCTATAATGATGTATATGATGTTTCCCTGTTTTCTTTTTTACTTTATTTGACACAGATTTTAGAATTTCAGTTGAACAGCAATTTAAAAAAGATAATTTACGAAAACTGGTAATGTTCAAAACTTGCCCAAAAAGCTGCTGATGCATGCCAATTTAGGATTAAAACAAGCATGTGACATATTGCCGTCTAATGACAGCTTCAAGCAATCTCATTTGTTCCCTATCAGTTTCCTGATAATTCTTTTGGAACTTTGCTCCATTCTTGAAGAAGAATAGCAAAAAGCTTCCGGATACTTCTTGGTTATACCTGAAAAGCTAAAATTTAGACCTGCAACCCATTTCACGTATTCTTTGTGGGATTGTGGTGAGGGGATTGGACTTGCCATTCCAGACATGCAATATCATCTTTCGCAGGTACTTTTGCACACCATGGGTAGTATGCAGACAAGCTATATCGTCCATTGGAACAATCCAATAACCTGCAGTAGAATACAATCCTTCCTGTGTATCAAGAACCTCATTTAAATACTATTGGGCAGTCAGTCTGTACTGGTCAACAATGATAAACTCCTTCCACCTCATCTCAGCTGATTTTACTCGTGGGTAAAAACAGACTCCATAATGGCCATGTTCAGCAACGATGGCTGTATGAAATCTCAACATCGGCATCCATCATACCAAAGCAAACCTGTTTCTTTTGTCTATGTAGAAGCTAGATTCATCTGTAAAGTGTAGTTCAGGTCCACCTAGCATGGTCCAAAGCCCACTCATACCTTAGCTGCGAGAAAGAAGAGTCTGTTTGAGTGAAGACCACTGTTGTTCAACCACGTGTGGATAGTTTGCACGGGTATATATACTGCAAGTTGAAGTGGAATACTTAACCGCCTTGCTGTCACAAAATGCAGCAAGCTGTCAGCAGTTGTCATCTGCAGAGGTGTGGGCCACTTTTGAAACCTTGACTAATTTCTAGTTAAAACAGTACATGATGCATGCCAAGGACAACATTAAAATCATGATGAGAAACCCTTTCCTTTATCTTTTAAGATGAGGTGATGATTGAATACTTTACACTCATTATGTGCATCTAATGTAACCTAGGGGCTATAGGTTCAATTCTCACTCAAAATGCTGGGTTTTCATGGGAGCTCCTTTGGCAAAGGACTTCCGAGCCCAGCATAGCACTACTGGTGAAACCTTTAAAAGAAATGAAAAAGAGGGCTGTCACCCATTTGACAGAAATATTGTTAAATGATGCTTACAAAAACATTCAAACAGACAAACGTGCAGTTAAGCCTTTGATACTTATGGGGTTCATTATTTCCTTAGCTTAAACGAACATTTCTCCCGTAATAAACTCATAATCTTATTATTATACTTATTACATGCACAGTTGGGACCATCTAAATAATTATATCACTGAACCATATTAAAAAAAAAAAAGCTAATACATGTACATGCACACATACATGTAATTATCTCACGCAAAGTTGAAATCGTGTCTGAAATATTTGGTACTTGGCAAACTTTGAGTATTATACTCTGTTCCATTGTCTAATGGCCATTTGGCCTACACAAAGATATAAACATGTCTCTGTATATTCAGATATGTGATGTAAGGTCATTCCATTATTTCATCTAGTCAGTTCTAGTCACAAAGTTTATCAAACTGTCACAATGTAGCCCAATGATCTCGGCATTTTTAAAAAAAAAAAGATATTCAACTTGACTAGTATGATACTGATTACTTCTAGGGATACTTTAACACAACTTTCAGGATAGGTTTAGAAACTAAATACTATCCGTCGTGGTATACTTACGTTTAAATGAATATTTGAATTCTGAAATAATTATCTCGCATACTTGCTTAAGCAGCTCTCTAGGTTTCTTTGTGTTCATATTCCTATTACCCCCCTTCCCCCAAAAAAGTTGTTTTTTTTTTCTTTCATCAAACTATTTGACAAAGCGTGACTTCTTTTCAACAAAGGCCTAATTCACTTTATCATCAATCTGACATTCAGTGCTGAAGAGATTGCTGATGCTGTTTCAACAAAGAACAGGAATGTAATGGCAATATCTTAAAAGATGTAGAGAAATCCTATCAGCCCAAAACAATTTTTTTAATCAATAGAACTAAAAGGGCATTCAAGGTCTAACTATAAGATCGACAAAATGTCAAAGTCAACTCCTGAGAGTCAGTAGAATGCTGTCATATCCCAGTTGTAAATCGTAAATGCATTAATATATTTACATTCCCAGTACATTACCAGTATTTTGACTTAAGAGATGCTTGTTTGAGCCCTTTGGGAAAATTTATACTGATGGAGTTATGCGCGTGGGTCTTACTTTGACATTGTAAAAGGTCAAGGTCACCAAGCATACATTCACTTAATCCTGACTAACAGCTGCATAGCTTAGATTTGAATGAATCCAATGAAATGTATCAACCCTTAGGCTGCTAAGCGCGACTCACAGTCCGACCTATGGGCGGACAGTGTAGATCAAGATCAGACTGCACAGAATGTCCAGTCTGATCTTTGATCTACACTGTCCGATACAGAGATATTTTTCTCAAGTAAACAAGTTTGAAATAGCATTAGTCAGGTTTTTACTATAACCTTGAAAGTTTGAATTAACTTATTTAGCAGGACAAGGACCCACAAGAAGAGTAACAATTTCTGGAACAGAGCTCTAGATCTCATTCTGACCATGAAGAAAAGGTCAAGGTCACTAAGCTGTAATTCTGTATTATGTCAACAATATTGAAGGTTGCCAATGTACTTACAAAATTATTGTATCCTGTAAATGTGATTTCCTAAATTGTGACCTGAAAGTTTTGTGAACTCAACCCTAGTAATAGAATTATCAGTCATGAATTGGAGCCCCGGTCTCACTTTGACCTTAAAAAAGGTCAAGGTCACCATGCCATGACTTGTTCTATTCTTATTTCTGACAAACTTCTATACAAGTTAGGTTTGAGTGAGTATAGTCCTCTTAAAGACTCTGGAAATATGCTTAAGTTTAGAACATGAGAAAAATTAGAATTTTTTACTTTTTCAAGGACAGATAACTCCAGTGTTGTCTGTAGCAGAGCAAATTCCTCATAATTTTACAATGTCTACTATGTCTAGTATGTAATATCAACATACTGTATATTTCCATAAAACAATAAAACTATGTTGTGGTTTTTCGCAAAGTTGGAGATGACAAAATAAGAGAAATTTAGGCACGACTTAAAGGTGATTATAACTAAATTGCTAGAGAATGATGATTTAAATTGTCTGCATCATTAACTTCCTCTTATAGGGTAACTACCTACATGGAATGAATGAATATTGATTGCAGCTTCAAATGGAAGATATTTGCAATTTAGTCTTACAAGCTGAAATCGTATCAAATTACCCCACCCACTTTTGTCAAGCATATAGCATTGAAGACATGGCCGCTGCATCTTAATACCCCACCAAATGAAAGCCAATACATAGTAGTATAAATCAGCAAAGTTTGGCGAAAATCTATCCTAGCCCAAAAAAGGGCCTTACGGACACCCCTCCTTTAGCTCTCATTTTGTAGCTTGTGTATAAGCCCATTTCGTGTGTACTATACCGTGACTCCTACCTATCATCTCTTTACACTGGTCAACACTTCTCTTCAATGTAAAAACTTGACGCAAACACTGAAGTGCATTCTTTCACAAGAAAAAAAAAAATAAATTAAAAAAAATAATAATAAAAAATAAAAAAATAAATAAATAAAAAATAAAATAAAAAACAGAAAAATAAAATAAAAATAAAAAATAAACCCTCCTCCAGTTAATGGAATTTCTTGTTTATACATTACTCATTACTCTCTTTCTGTCTGTCTGTCTGTCTCTCTCTCTCTGTGTCTGACTCTCTCTCTCTCTTTCTTTCTGTCTGTCTGTCTCTTTCTCTCTCTCTGTGTGTCTCTATTTCTCTCTTTTCTCGGGTCCTGCGTGGCTCAGTGGTAAAGAGTGGGGCCCGTAACCTGGAGGTCCCGAGTTCGAGACCCAGCTGATCCGCTGGGTTTTTCGTGGGAGTGTCCTTGGGCAAGACACTTCAGAGCCCTAGTCTAGTACTGGTGAAACCCAGGGATACATGACTATGTGAGCTGTCGCCGTGACTGAAATGTTGAAAGCGGCGTAAAACGCCATTCAATCAAGCAATTCTCTCTTCTCTCCCCATTCTGTCTGTCTGACTCTCCCACCTCCCTTAAGTCCTAAATCTCATATAAACTTAAGACTTACTACAAGAAATCTGTGTATAATCCACGCAACTTTACACTCGCCTAGTTTTTGGGGTTAAATATTTTCGTCATGTAGTTCGTAGCCTTGACAATGGATGTAAAATTTAGCTTATGCGTTTAAAAGAACCGCGTCACATAAAAAAAAAAAACATGGGAAATCGTTTTCTCACTAACAGCGCCGGACAGATCAAACTTATTTGAGTTTTGACAAATGATATCTGTTTCATAGGATCGACCTCTCAGGACTCTCCCGAGTATGATGGATTGGTCTGCGACTGTCTCCGGCACTCTCGCAGACTTTCAGGAACCCCGGTGCCAACGGAATTAAGCAAAGTTTCGACCTCTGGGGATCCTCCCGAGTATAATCCATTGGTCTGCGACTGTCTCTGACACAGTCTCAGAATTTCTGGAGCCCTGGTACTAATAAAATTAAGGATCAGTGTCGACCTCAAGGTACCGTCACAAGTACAATGCTTCTGTCTGTTTCTTATACGACAAACACTCGGGGGAAAAATCGTCGCCTGGTACAACTTCGTTGAGTACAAATTTAGTTTTTAGTGTTATGAACTGAGTTACGAAAAGGAAAGGAGGAGGTTGGCGGAGTGTATGTCAATGGTGTACTAGTGGCGAGGAGGTAAAGGGAGAATTGAGAGGAGTCAGGCAGTAGGTGATGATCAGCTTGAGGAGTCAGAAAGAGAGACGATAAGAATGGTGTAAAAGAAAACAAATATGTGTTAAAGATTTTTAGGGTTTTTCTTTATTACAGTTCAAACAAGTAAAAGACAGGAATCTAATTTCATTGGTTCAACTCTTTAAAATGGTCGCATTATCTAATTTTTTACTGTAATGACCACTTCATCACTTTTCATGGTTATTGTCAAATGTTTCCAACGTTGGTGGGTCAAAGTCATCGAGGATAGAATCCAAAAGATATTTGCATTTGCTGATGGCATATTTCCAAGCTTCGTCTCTAGTAAAATTCTCCATGTCCATCAGATCGCTAGATGTGTTGCGCATACTCTTGTACACTGGTTCTTTCCTCATTGCGTTAAACCACACCATCCTGCTCGTTAAGACGTTAACCAGTGCTTTCCGATAAGTTGACCGTAAATCTTCGTACGCCTTGTGCCGTGCCTCCGTTATTCCTAATCTATTGTGTCGGGTGAGTTAGGAACTGCCTCTTCAAATTCCTCTTGACATTGCTCAGTTGCCTTTTGTATAAGACTATCCCATGGGTCGCATTTTGTCACTTGCTCGTCACTCTCTGATTCATTGGTATTTTCGTAAGTCTGTTGCTCCATATCCTCGGAATGTTCCATGTCAGAATCTTTGTCCTGGATGTGAAGGCTTCTTTTGTGACGAAGCATAATATCCCTCCGTTTAAATTGTTTAGCGCATATATCGCATGCATTCATATCGACGGTCTGTGTGACACTGATGAGGAGGCTGAGGAGTCACCTCTAAAATCTAGATTTGTCTATATATGCGAGACGGGACGCTTTTGGGGAAATGGAGATTTTTCTGCATCAACATGCTCAGGTCGCTGTAGTTCAACTGTAACCGGTAAGTCCTCTTCTTCTAGTTTTCTCTTTCGAGCCTGTGTTTTAATGGTATTCTCAAAAACAAAACCTCGCCTGTGCAGTTCACTATTGTCTTGTTCAACAGTCCGCTCCACAGGGGTCACAGCCTTTATAGTAACCAACTCGCTTTTTTCAAATCTCTGATTATTTTCTTCGATGGGTATAATGCTTACTTTATACGACGATCGAGGTGGAATTTGTCCCTTCATAACCTTTTCGAAATACCTTTCCAGTTTCAAGGAATCGGGTACATAGGTCTTCATTTTTTTGGTTCGCTTCAAGATTAGTTGTTTACACACTGACATACATATAGAATGATAAACACAACCTTTTGCACTGACTGATAAGGCTCAAGCTGATCATCACCTACTGTCTGACTCCTCTCAATTGTCCCTGTACCTTCTCGCCACCATACACATGCATTCCGCCAACCTCCTCTTTTCCTTTTCGTAACTCAGTTGAGCCTCATCAGTCAGTACAAAAGGTTTATCATTGTATGTAACCGTTACCGAAGTTACAAAAGGCAACTGAGCAATGTCAAGAGGAATTTGAAGAGGCAGTTTCTAAACTCACCCGACACAATAGATTAGGAATAACGGAGGCACGGCACAAGGCGTACGAAGATTTACGGTCAACTTATCGGAAAGCACTGGTTAACGTCTTAACGAGCAGGATGGTATGGCTTAACGCAATGAGGAAAGAACAAGAGTATGCGCAACACAGCTAGCGATCTGATGGACATGGAGAATTTTACTAGAGACGAAGCTTGGAAATATGCCATCAGCAAATGCAAATATCTTTTGGAATCTATCCTCGATGACTTTAGTTTAAACATATTTTATTCAATATAATAACATATATCAATCAATTACAACAAGACATTACGAAAAGGATTGAAACGAAAGCATCAAAGCTTATATAGTTCCTCTCCCTGACTTTGACCCACCAACGTAGGAAACACTTGACAAAAACCCAATGACATTAGATTCCTGTCTTTTACTTGTTTGAATTGTAATAAAGAAAAAAAAAAACCCTAAAAATCTTCAACACATATTTGTTTTCTTTTACACCATTCTTATCGTCTCTTTTTCTCACTCCTAAAACTGATCATCACCTACTGTCCGACTCCTCTCAATTCTCCCTGTACCTCCTCGCCACTCGTACACCATTGACATGCACTCCGCCAACCTTCTCTTTTCCTTTTCGTAACTCAGTTCATAACACTGAAAACCAAATTTGTACTCAACAAAGTTGTACCAGGCGACGATTTTTCCCCCGAGTGTTGCTCGTATAAGAAACAATACAGAAGCACTGTACTTGTGAAGGTTCCTTGAGGTCGACACTAATCCTTAATTTAATTAGTACCGGGCCTCCAGAAATTCTGAGACTGTGTCAGAGACAGTCGCAGAGCAATGGGTTATTCTCGGAAGGCTCCCCAGAGGTCGAAACTTTGCTTAATTCCGTTGGCACCGGGGTTCCTGAAAGTCTGCGAGGGTGCCGGAGACAGTCGCAGACCAATCCATCATACTCGGGAGAGTCCTGAGAGGTCGATCCTATGAAACAGACATCATTTGTCAAAACTCAAATAAGTTTGATTTGTCCGGCGCTATTAGTGAGAAAACGATTTCCCATGTTTTTATGTGACGCAGTTCTTTTAAACGCATAAGCTAAATTTTACATCCGTTGTCAAGGCTACGAACTACATGTAGAAAATATTTAACCCCAAAAACTAGGCGAGTGTAAAGTTACGTGGATTATACACAGATTTTTTGTGGTAAGTTTTAAGTTTATATGAGATTTAGGACTTAGGACGATTTAAGGGAGGTGGGAGAGTCAGACAGCCAGAAAGGGGAGAGAAGAGAGAATTGATTGATTGAATGGCGTTTTACGCCGCTTTCAACATTTCAGTCACGGCGACAGCTCACATAGTCATGTATCCCTGGGTTTCACCAGTACTAGACTGGGTCTCTGAAGTGTCTTGCCCAAGGAGACTCCCACGAAAAACCCAGCGGATCAGCTGGGTCTCGAACTCGGGACCTCCAGGTTACGGGCCCCACTCTTTACCACTGAGCCATGCAGAACCCGAGAAAAGAGAGAAACAGAGACAGAGAGAGCGAGAGAGAGAGAGAGTCAGATAGACAGAGAGAGAGTCAGACAGGCAGAGAGAGAGAGAGATACAGACAGACAGACAGAAAGAGAGTAATGAGTAATGTATAAACAAGAAATTCCATTGATTGGAGGAGGGTTTATTTTTTATTTTTATTTTTTTTCTTGTGAAAGAATGCACTTCAGTGTTTGCGTCAAGTTTTCACATTGGAGAGAAGTGCTGACACAGTATAAAGGGATGATAGGTAGGAGTCACGGTATAGTACACACGAAATGGGCTTGTACACAAGCTACAAACTAAGCGCTAAATTTGAAACGAAAATAGATACATTTACCTCTTACACGTGTCAGCGCATTTCTCTTTCAGTTATGACCCCATTCTAACCCTGACGTCCCACGGTTGGATAATTGGCCATCTATTTTAAGAATCGACGAAAACATGCTTCGACCTGTTTTTATCTAGACCTATTTTTAGTCATGACATCATGACACGTGATGACCTCAATCCAAAACAAGGTCAACGGGTTAAAGTCAACCTTTATTTGAATATTAATGAAATTTAGGACGTAGGACGATTTAAGGCAGCTGACTAGCAATACACACTACTCTTTATGCAAATGTGATTATCATTTAACAGAAAAAAATGTAGGAGCAGTTCTAAGTCAGTGGATGATAAGAGTTGCTTACACACATTTTCAAACATTCGTCCGTACCTATATGACACCGGTTTGATATGGATAGGTCAAAATGGTCATTTTATTTTGGTATTTTATTTGTCTATATTTCTAAATGATCTGATAATGGCCTGAGGCCTTTCTTCATGCGCCGCTAAGAGCGGAACTGCTTGATCTGCTTTATACCTGCAAATTATCTCTCTCTCTCTCCCTCGCTCTCTCTCTCTCTCACGGGTGAAATCAAAGAATATATGGTTTCTGGTCTCGACTACAAAATGCTGATAGGCAATTTTATCTAGTAAAAGCTCCTGCAGCAGGCAGCAGTGTATTTAATCCTTCACCACAAAATCTCTAATTTTAACGACTCTGGGTTTGGAATGCTCTTGAAATAATTGTGGGAAATGAAGAAAATGCTGGTCACCAGCATTTCTTTTTTTCCCACGATGCTTTTACTCTTTCAAAGACAAATCTTGCAATTGCAACCAAATATCAATAACAGTGCGCAAACAAGTTGAATTTGGATAGGTCTAAAATATTGTCGTAGGGTGAAGTTTCAACTTATGACAGTTTTTGATAATGTGAACTGTCGTGATTAAAATCCCGATTTTGGTTTCGTGATTGAAATCCTAATTTTGGTTGCTATGAAATTCTGAACCGGTGAATATACATGTTGGGCAAACCAACCGTAGCACGTACCGAGTTTTGTACTACTTTTCCTTTTCGCCGGAAAATGACGTTATCATACCTATCACGTATACACGAGGAATGTTTATATGATTTATATATCTGATAAGAACAAGAAATGCCGCGAAAGATATCCTAAAAAAGTGGAATTATGGTATCGATGTAAATGACACGGACCTAATTTCTTTTATATGTGTGCGTGTAGTTCAAATCGAACTACAGCCTCTGAAAATGGACCCATGAATGGTATATAGGCTAAATGTGATGAAACATAATATACTTGTTGGCTATTCTTCGTTTTACGTGATAAAACATTACCCAGCATTTGTCTTTATCTACTTTTGGTTTTTATCAAACTCGTTGGCTAATCATGATGCTCGTCAAGGCTCACATCATACGATTGTAATCATCTCGTTGAATCAAAATAATAATACAAAAACACTTGTGTAAAATTCCCTATACAATGCATACCTTTCAAAACAATTTCTTTGCGCGTTTCAGGAAGGACCTTTTGAAATTGATATGCCTAACAAAGTTAGAGAAGATGAAAACATAAACGAAAACTTCAGCTTGAAAAATGACACAGAACCGCTTCTTGAACTTGACGAGGTTCGCACTGAAACTAGAAACGTAGAGCGGGTTGTGGAGGACGAATGCCAGAATCCTGCATTGTAGTCGAATGTGAACCGGATTGTCTCAAGAAAACTTCGAGTGGACTTAGTCTCGATTGTATACAAACTGTAGTTTAACGACCACTAGCTATGATCAGTTCAGGAAGGACTAAGTGACACTCTGCACTGTAAAGGAGGGACTATGGATACAGTCACGAAATGTGCTGTCAGAAGAGCAAATATTTGGTTGGGATATTATCTCTTGTATATGGTGGCATATTTCTGCCACGAGATACCTATCATGATAATTTTAGAAAACTATCTCGATAAATCAGAGTTTCCTGGAAATTTTATCGAGATAGTGAAAAGTTTCCTGAAAAAAAAAATGGCGATAAACTTTGTTATCTAGAGAATTTACATTGATCAGTATATATTTTAGAGCAAAATTTCTCAATCGTGCACGAAGCTGACATTCGAGATAAAATTATCGTGATAGTTTTATCCGTCGCTCGATATCTATAAATAGAAAATTTATTATTTAGTTGAACTTGTTAGTTTTTGACTTCAAAAATTGCTGTAGATAAAAATTCGAATTATTTACAATTGTAGCTTAATTTGTAAATTTCGACAAGACTCGAAATGAACAGGTCTGTAAAATCACAACGACGACTCGAAATGCTTTCTACGAACAACTTTAAAAAGGGAAAAGGAGAATTCATAAGGCTGTAGATGAAGATATTCCGAAACCGTATTTAACTACAGATACCGTGAATGTCAGTTGTGGGCACGAAAGCAAAAAAAAATCATGATAACAGTTAGAATTATCGCGATATTTTTATCGTGAAAATTTTTATTATCCAGATAATATTTCCAGGAGAGTTTGTTTTATCACGATAGTTCTCTTAAATTATCGCAAAAGCTATCTCGTATCTCGCGGCAGAAATATGCCACCATACTTGTAAGCTTTACATTGATTGCCTAAGGTATACAGCCAGTATTGTACTATACTGTACCGTACTGCACTGCACTGCACTGTTCTATACTATACCCTGAAAAGCAGTTATGTTTGTGCTTTTGTGATTTCAGGAGGGTCGACAAACCTGAGCTCACGAAGATTCATAGCATGCACAGTGGGACTGAGGCTTTGTTTATAAGAGAAACAAAACATATTTCTATGCTCCCGAAAAATTTTTTGAGCATATAGTTTTTATTTGGCCTGTCCGTCCGTCTGTCCGTTAGTCCGTAAGAGAAGTGTTCCTTGTTAATTAAGTCAAAATAACTGCACCAATGTTTACCACATTTAAACCATGCGTCATGTACATAGGTCAACGGTCCAGATTAGAGCAAGGCTAAATGTATTTTTTGAATTATGAAAGAATTTAGTATCACTTTGCTGAATTATCAGTTTTATACAAACAATGCATTGCGCTTCAGAACCATGACCGTAGATTAAAGGTAAAGGTCGCGGCAAGGTCAAATATCTTTCAAAAGGGGAATTGGGAATTATGTTCCGGTTTGGCTTTTAACTTTTTTAATCATCGTTAAATTTCGGTATGATTGTTCAGAATTGTCAACCACATAAAGGCGATGTGTCGCGCACAAGAACCTCGTCAGTGGGTAAAATATCAAGGTCATAGAAACGTCAAATGTGATGAAAAATGATGGGGGAGTTATGTTCGTGTACCGACTGTAACTTTTTTAATTATGAAGGAAGCATTATTGTGCAGAAATTTCAACTAAATAAAGGCAATGTGTCGCGTGTAAGAAAACATTTTCGTATGGCAAAGGTCAAGGCCAGGTCAAGTATGTTTAAAAAGAAAAGGAAATGAGGGGGATATATTTGT
This sequence comes from Hippopus hippopus, assembly GCA_946811185.2. Classification (NCBI taxonomy): domain Eukaryota; kingdom Metazoa; phylum Mollusca; class Bivalvia; order Cardiida; family Cardiidae; genus Hippopus; species Hippopus hippopus. The sequence goes on along the minus strand of OX328096.1, from coordinate 3,540,633 downwards.
GTCCGGGCCACCATGTTAACCACATAAATACGATGTGTCATGAGCAAGATTATATGCGTACGTCAAAGATCAGGGTCACGGCAAGGTCAAAAGTGGTGTGCATAATAAAAGTTCATGTACACAGCTCTCAGGAAAGGGATATATTATCTTCGGGGACATTAGCCACTTCTTATTGACACGCATTGTTTCGTATAAATGATTTTTTAAAGTATTTTTTTCAAATAGAAAGATGTTGCATGTCCAAATCTATGAGTGTCAACCAAATATAGTTATCCCTTGTACATCCTAACCTTGAATATTCTTTATCTGTCTGAGTATCTTCTACAGTAGGAGAAAAAACAATTGGGGAAAATCAAACTTAGGCCGAAATATAGTAACTGTTTTAACGGGATCTGCTCTTTTTTTTCTTTTCTACCAAAAATGTACCTTCTAATACATTCTAAATATTGACGAACATTCATTAGTCTAAATCAGGTTTACAATAGGTGAAAAGGATCGCGGAAAATCAAATTTTAACCGTGAGAATGGTAACTGAAAAAAAAAAAAAAAAAATCTGCTCATATTTCTTTACTATGAAAATGTAAAGTATGGATAAACGAAAGGTCAAAATGGATGATCCAAGCCACTGGCTGCTTCTTTACCGAAATATTGTCAATGGTGAGAGAGGATTGAATCACGTCGCTGTTATTATCAAGTCAATCCTTGGAAAGGAATTGGCTGATCTCGGATTCTTGCCTGGGTCCAGAGGGTAATTATTTTTTTATTACTCCGTATCATGCTCTCTTAATAGCGGTCTGCTATATAGATCTTTGGCAGACTGCTTATCTGTTTATCGCTTCCGTGATTAATACCGACTGGGAACATTTGAGGGTCTCCCGATGATCATGCATTGTGCAGATATAAACTAATTATAGATTTGTTTATCGCGTGACGTCACAGTGTTGAAAACGATGCATTCGCGCACTTTTAGATTAATTCAAATACCTCGGGGGTGATATCATATACAAGTGACTTTCCCGAACAGGTTCGTGCAATCAAAAGTACATCGTGATCTTCAACAACGCTTATCATTGTTAAACTATCCTCCAAAACCATTGTGAATAACACGTTCGAAATTTTGTTGTCAATATTTTCAAAGATAGCCCAGAAACAGAAAGTGATGGTCAACCGAGGGTATTAGAGTTTCGGTATCTATTTTTAGTCATTTATGTTCGAAAACTGATTGCAGCGACATCTACTTTGGTTATATCCCTTGATGCAGCAAAGTGCATAGGGACAGGACTGACTATTGAAAACGGGTAGAATTCTGCCCGCCTATTTCAAAAAAATGCGGGGGGGGGGGGGTCACTCTCTTTTACTGCACACTCGATCGCTCCTGTTTCTTGTGTTTTCTTACGCAGATAAAAAGTTGAAGTATTTTTTGTGTGTTAACTTATTTGCATAGTTTAGTTTGTTTGTTTGTTTGTCTGTATTGGAGTTTAACCCCATTTTAACAGCCTATGTCATATCATGACGGTCAGTGACGCACACATGTGTTTCCTGGCTTTCTCACACCAGTACTGACACAGCTTTCTTTCCAAAGCCACTTTTCTCACATGCATCAGAGGTGGGAGGCGAAGAATCGCTGGAAAGAGGGTTTGCCGCCACCGGGTATCGAACCCGCAACCTCCAGGTCACGAGTCAAATACGCTAACCACTGAGCTACCCGGACGGGCGCAGATTTTAGTAGATAGTTGCATGTATTCATTTACTACACCCCCCCCATACTATACAATTTATAGATCCTTGTACAAGAGTTTCAAGTCCTTTGGAAGCAAGCTTCGATTGTTTTCCTGTTTTTTTTTTTACACAAAATAATCATTAACCCTGCATTTACACCAAGTTCCCGGCAGCCACAGCAGCCATGTTTCTGACAACCGTAGATAAAACAGGATTCCCGTAGTACAACGCAGAGGAACGGGATAAGCATGACCGTAATCGCCGTGGTAGCCGATTTTTTTATTCAAAAGAATTGCCACGGCAGTCCCGGTGCAGATTAGAAACCTAACAGACCGTAGTGGAACGGTTTAATTGCAAGAGATCTTACCAGCACGCGGTAAGCCGTAACAAGACTCAGAGACGATCCGTGTTGGGACGTGGAAGCACTTTTTTCACTGGTATCTCACGGTTCTTTCAAGTTTTGTCAGGTTTGTCGCGTTTCTTCACGGTTCTACCGGCAAGCTCAGGTATATATCCGAGCCGTTTTGTTGCGTCCTATCAAGGCACGTCCCGAAAGTCTCAGTAGCATCCAACTGAATAACCTGTTTATAAAATAAAAGTAAATTTCATTTTTACCATGTAAAAATATGGCGATTATTATGACTTTCACGATATGTAAAGGTGCAGTTCGCAAAAGTTCCAGTCAGTGGCAGAAAAAAGAAATTTGAAACTAGAACAGATCCTACCATGCCGCATTATCTGTTTGTTTACATCGATGATCGCCGACGATTAGCCGACTTTTCGTCGTAAATGTCCGCAGTGACGTGTTAGTGACGTAAACACCACGTGATCATTCAAAGCGTCGAAACAAACCCTTCATTCACTTGATCGTTTTGTCCCCATTCTAGGCTTGAAAAACGTAAGTTTATCGACATCGTAAACAGAAACAACGACACAGGCTGATCATCGCTTATTCATTTATCATCAATACAGGAAGAATTTACTACATCTAAATAAGAAAACAGGTTCAGAATGAGCAATCTTACTCTCCGATGACATACTATTGGAAGTGTAAACAGTAGTCCTGAGTAGCACTAATGAGATGCAATGGTATCACGTGACGTTCTGGAAGACCTAGTTCGAATATATACGAACGATAACGAAGGTTGGCTCGATCAATGGCGTCCGTGAAATCGACGGGCTTCTCCGTGCATTTTTGCTCACGTATATTATGGCAACCAATACAGTAACAGACACGTTCGAGTTTTTTCCGATCTTATATGTGTGTTGTGATGGGTTATCCAATATATTTTCGAGTTATAAACGGTGAAAATTACCTATTTTTGGCTTTACAGGGGCTTTAATGGATACGGCGTGTTATGACGCGTTGCGCTCTGCTACAGCCTGACCGGACATGCGCGATCTCGGAGCATGAAAAAGCTGCGATAGGAAAATGAGTCCAAAAAGTCAAAGGTGGCATTTTTCGAAGCACAAGGAAAACAAAATCCATCTTCACTGCACAACCTCAAATGTCACCAGTTGAGGACAAGGTTCAGTCTCATGATCCAAGAGGGCCTGATGTCTCTCAAACTCCTGAGTCGGGGCTCTCCATTCATCGGGCGCCACAGGAACAGCAATGTTTTATTATTGTATGTTTCTAAGATGCATTGCAGAGTTTTCCAACCATATGGCAGATTTGACTGCTTTATTTCACCGCAATGCACAGAAAAGTGACGATAAATTTTCTCTTATTGTGAGATGTCTAAGAGTCAGGAATAACTTCCGATAAGGTTGTAAAGCAAATCGGTTCTCCGTGTCCTATCTCTCAATGATTGGTTTTGACCATGCCAGTATTTCGTCAAAGGTGTTTACGGCTAAGGAGGCATCCTTAGTTCTGAAATGTATTGATGTCTTTATCGCAAAATTCTCTAATCAGAGTTGTTGAGTAGTGGCCGAGGTCTTGCTTCCTTTTTTCTTTATCCTTTCGCTAACCCAGGTGGATTTTGCCGGGGTTTCTCGTCCTCCTTTTATTTCCTCTTGCCTACTGCAATATGGCATTCCGTCCTTACTGAGTTCTCTATCTTTCTGAAACAAAGATTGTATGAATGCACCGAGCAAATATACAAAAACAAAATCTTCATCTTTGCATGTCATTATGCATGTGAAAACCTTGACAGAACGTGATGAACGTGTTAGACATTGATAAGAACATTTGACACATGAGAGGGCTGATCAGAACTTGACGGGCCGGGATGAAACGTGCTCGCATCCTTGGTAGAACGCAGGTAGCCGTAAGAGATTTTTGGGCACCCTGGAACTAAGCAACCCTTTCCCATCACGGTTTGTCACAGATATCGTGAGGTACCGTAAAGAGACCTAACTGAACTTGGTAATTAGAGAAAAGAAATGAAATCTCACAGCACACCACGTTTCAGGCAAACGGGGCTGCCGGGAACATGGTGTAAGAAAGTTAAAAAAAATGAATGCACTGTGGACTAGAAGATGGCAGTATGATATACTGAGTCAAAGCTAATTCGGCTGTAATTGAAATATGAAATTTCAAGACAGTCTAAACTTTTTATTATTACCATTATCTTTAAATAGTAAGTGTCGAGTTTCACGCTAATCTGGAAAAGGAAAACGGCTTATTCACCAAGTATATAAGTGTCAACAAGATCAGAGATCCCATGACAAGGTATCCTTTGAAGTAATTTTATAACAGCAGCAGTATATCAATTAACTGGCGTATGTCATTGTTGATTTAAATATTCCCCAACCCTTTACACAAGATAATTATTTTCTTTTAATACATATTTTCGCACCTCTCTTTCATATAACCGAAAGCAATGTATGGAAAACAACATGAAGTGCGATGAGATTTTTCTGCTGGCATTTAATATCTTTAAGTAGACCTACTTAAAGACGATCGCTACAGTTTCACCATTTTTTCAAAACATTCAGAATTTCACGAAACTTTGTTTGGTGATAGTATATTATCTAATATACAAAAATAGGAGATAAAAAAAGGGGGTCACCAACTTTGGGAAAATTCTATGAGTATTTCTTTTAGTACACCCTGCATTGCGGCAGTTCAGGTTGAAATTTCACCTATGAAAACTAAGTCTATGTATATTTTTTTAAATGACTACAATTATAAGCAAATTTTATGTCATTGCATTGGTGAAACATCAAATTTAATGAAAAAATAATTTAGAGTATACGCAGTATCATTCTGAAACAAGGGGGTCACCAACTTTGGGAAAATTCTATGAGTATTTCTTTTAGTACACCCTGCATTGCGGCAGTTCAGGTTGAAATTTCACCTATGAAAACTAAGTCTATGTATATTTTTTTAAATGACTACAATTATAAGCAAATTTTATGTCATTGCATTGGTGAAACATCAAATTTAATGAAAAAATAATTTAGAGTATACGCAGTATCATTCTTTAAAAAAAAACAAAAAAAACCCTTAACTTATGGCTAAAGCGCCTTTATTTTGGAAAAAAATAAGTATCTTTTAAAGTTATTTTTTTTAATGTTCTAACATTCAGGTTTTTCTTATTTTTTTCTATAAATAATATTCAGGTAGTAAACTAAAAGAATCAGGCTTAAAACAAATTTGTGGGTGGGGCACCAACTATTGAGTAAATGTAGGGTTTGTCACAGACAAAAACATTATATGAAGTAAATTATCTCAGTTTTTTCAATAATTCAACAATTTTTGTAAGAATCAAGTGTGTTGGTCATAATAATCTAATCCATAGCATATAAATGTAATACCGATTTTTTAACCCATTACCAAAGGACTAATTTTAGACTCTTCCAAATTTGATGCGTTTGCAGACGCTAAACCAAAACCTGGTAATTTGTGTATCACAGTTCTTTGATGGGTCAGAAATCATTGTGCGAAAAGGTGAAATCAATTATTAGGAGCAAATTTCTCCTTTTGGCATCAATGTTTTCTAACGTTGTCTGCTGCAGACTCATCAAGCTAAAAGAATAACCTGTTAAAGGAGAAATAGTTACGCCCCCTTGTTTTCTGCACGTCTTTACCAAGTGACACAATTTTGGACTAGACCAAACTGAAAGCATCTGCATTTGAAACGATACGGCTGCCAGATAGAGCGCTAGTGGTAGCATCTGTGTCCATATTTCCGTTGTTAGGTGACGTAGTTAGGTGATTCACTTTGACTTTCAGTCCGATCTTTTGAAAGCGTAATTTCGGAATCTTGCCTCGCATATAATTATTTGCCTCGATTCAAATACTTTTTTCTTCGTTTTGCCGACATGAAACGACCCGTTTTAGTTCTTGGTTTATCCATTCTGCAGACATTGACAAGTGTGGCAAGATCAACTGTGTTAGGTACTCACCGTTTCGAGTAAAAGGTGAGAGTGGTAGTTACACGAAACGTGATAATGGAAAATGTCGCGAACGTCGTTAAGTATTTTGTTTACAGAGAGCTAAATCTATCATCGAACTTAATTAGAAAAAGTGTTGAAAAAAGAAATTTTACAGAGCGTGACCACATCATATTTTGAGTCATTGTCTGTTTCATAATTGAAAATTAAATTATTTTTTCCCAGATATACCTTGAAAAGAGAAAATGGTGCCCAATTCCACTTTACAGTGCATAAACGTTTCAAGTATATTTTCTATTTTCAGAAATAAATTTATTTCATATTCTCTAATTCTTGGTAGATGAGTAAAAGAAAGAAAGAAAACGATATAATAAGGTATTATTTAAATAAGATACATTCGAGGTATAAAAATATACTTAAGGGAAGAAAATTTAACAGGCTTCATGTTTTTTTCATATTTTCAAACAACATTCAGCGACAGTTACGTTCTATTTTGGCAAAAGAGGGGTGTCCATAAAGCCCTTTTTAGGGCTAGGATAGATTTTTGCCAAAATTTGCTGATTTATACTACTATGTGTTGGCTTTCATTTGGTGAATTATTAGGACGCAGCAGCCATGTCTTCAATGCTTTATGCTTGAGAAATGTGGGTGGGGTAATTTGATATGATTTCAAGTTCTAAGACTAAATTGCAAATATCTTCCATTTGAAGCTGCAATCAATATTCATTCATTACTTGTAGTTACTTACCCCATAAGAGGGTGTCAATGATGCAGACAATTTAAAACAACATTTTCCAGCAATGTAGTTATAATCACTTTCAAGTCATGCCTAAATTTCGCTTATTTTGTCATCTTCAACTTTCCGAAAAGCCACAACATTGTTTTATCGTTTTATGGAAAACTAAGATATGTTAATAGTATATACTAGACATACATGTAGTAGACATTCCAAAATTATGAGGAAATTGCTATGCAACAAACAACACTGGAGTTACCTGCCCTTGAAAAAGTATAAAATGCTAATTTTTCTCATGAAACTGAATATACTTATCATATATTTCAGAGGACTAAGCTCACACAAACCTGAATTGTATAGATGTTTGTTAGGAATAGGAATAGAACAAATCTTGGCATGATGACCTTGACCTTTTTCAAGGTCAAAGTGAGACCCATGATTTCAATTTATGACTGATAATTTCCCGAGTAGGGTTGAATTCATAAATTTTTTAGTCGCGATTTAGGATTTCGCATTTACAGCATATAAGAAATGTGTAAGCCTGTTGATAAGGTTTAATACTGGTGGTATGATAATGAATTACAGCTTGGTGGCCTTGACCTTTTTTACACAGTCACAGTGAGACCCAGAGTTCATTTCAAGGAATTCAAATTCTCTTGATGTGTGTTTAATTATTTCTAATCGTATTAAATATAAATACAAATACTTCATATTTTACGATTGTAGTTTACAAAAACAAAACTTTTACAACATTGTCTTTCAGTATAAAGAATTCTATACTGATCATTTTGATCTTCATGTCATTCAATTTCTATATTTCTCAAAGTTTGCGAAGCACCAAAAATATTTAAGTGCACATGTTACGTGATTGCAATAATGTTGTTCAATTAGTATTGTAATAATCCGTTGTCGTTTGACAGCTGTGACCTATTTAACACCGACTGTTTTCTCCTGAATAATTGCAGATTTTGTGTTTACTCGTCGTAGATACATGTCACGATCGTATTTTGCTTTATCTCTGGGGTTTAAACACGATTTCTATGTGGTATTTACCTGCTGTCATCATCTGTAATCGTTGTAACTTCCTTTAGTTAGGGGTTGTGTTTGAAATTGAAGCATTGGAGCGGCCATTTTGAATGTTTACATTGCAATGCATCATGGAATAGATGGAGCTGTCAAATCGCGGACGCTTTGAATTTCGTTTCTTTCAGTAGTGTCAGACTTAAACATAAATTTCTAGCCAAGGAAAACAGTCTTAATGCAGTCCAAAGTAGTCCTATTTATTAGCATTTAAAGTTTGTTATTTTATGCATTTAGGTTTAACTTTCACTCAACTTAGTAAAGTTTGAGTGACTGGGGAGGCGACGTCGAAATGCACAGGATTCTTGGTGCACTGCACAGCTTTCCTTGTGCACTTTGACGTGCGCATTGTGATATGTGCGTTTTGAACGTTGTTTCTCACGGATTCTTCGGCGCATTATTTTGGATGCACAACAGCATTCTGTTCACTGTCTGTAAGTGTATAAGGGCAGAACACAGGCTGTTCTGGACTTCCAAACAGTTGAACTAAGGTTAACCCTCCGTTATTTATTTTTCATTACAAATCATTATTAAATTTATGTTTTATGATTTAACAATAGATCTATTTTAAAAAGTTACATACAGATTAAAAAAAAAAAAAAAAAAAAAAAAAAATAGAGAGAGAGAGAGCGAATAAATAAGTCAACAATTTTAATTTCGTGGTTTATTGAGTTTCTTCATTTATAAAACGGAGAGACGGAAGTCATCTTTAGTTGCGTACATTTTGTTATTAAATCCAAGCCCGAGCTGGGATTGGAACCCCAAAAGGACACACTCTACCAGAAGTTGTTACAGTATTTTCTATAAGGATGTATATAATGTTTCCCCCTTTTTTTTCAGCTTAATAACAATTTACAAAAGATAACTTAATAAAACTTGTAATTTTCAAAACTTGCCCAAAAAACTGCTGATGCAAGCCAATTTAGAATTAAAACCAAGTATGTGACTTATTGCTGTTTAATGACAGCTTGAAACAATCTTCTATGTTCCCTGTCAGATTCCTGATAATTCTTTTGGAACTTTGCTCCATTCTTGCGAAAGAATGGCAAAAAGCTCCCGGATACTTCTCGGTTAGACCTGAAAAGCAAGAATTTAGACTTGCACCCCATTACATGTGTGCTAAAACTAACCTTTTTAATAGTCATAAAAAAAACAAAATTTTATTATTATATTTATTACATGTACAGTTGGGACAATCTAAATAATTATATCACTGAATCATAATAATAATACATGTAATAATAATAAACTAAGACATGCACATGCACACATAATTATCTCATGAAAATCATATCTGAAATATTTGGTGCTTTGTAAACTTTTAGTATATACACTTTGTTTCATAGTCTAATGGCTATTTGGCCTACCCGACGACATAAACATGTCTTTGTATATTCAGATATGTGATGCAAGGTCATTCCATTATTGTATCGTGTCAGTTCTAGTCATAAAATATATCAAAGTGTTACAATGTAGCCCAATGATCTCAGCAGTCAACCTCTTTTTAAAAAAATCATCTTGACTAATATCATATTGATTTCTTCTAGGAGTACTTTAACACCACTTCCAGGATAGATTTAGAAACTTTAGACTATCCATCCTCATACTTACGTTTAAATAAATATTTGGATGTTGTTATTATTGTCTTGTATAATTCCTTTTGTAACTTTCTAGTTTTTTTTGTGTTCATATTCCTATTTATACCCCCCCCCCCATTTTTTTCATCAAACTATTTGACTAAGCATGATTGCTTTTCAACAAAGACTTAATTTACCTTTATCATAAATCTGACATTCAGTGAGCACTGCAGATTGCTAACGCTGCTTCAACAAGGAACAGACATGTAATGGCAATGTCTCAAAAGATGTAGAGAAATCATATCAGCCAAAAACTAGATTATTTTATCAATAGGGCATTCTAGGTCTTACTATAAGAATGGCAAAATGTCAAGGTCAACTAGCTGTGAGTCAGTATAATATGCTGTCATATCCCAGTCATAAATCGTAAATGTATTAATACATGTACATACCCAGTACATTATCAGTATTTTGACTTGAAAGATACTTGTTTGAGCCCATTTGGATAATTTATATTAATGGAGTAAAGTATGTGGGTTGCACTTTGACACTGAAAAAGGTCAAGGTCACCACGACTACATTCACTTTAACTTCCTCCTGTCTAACATCTGCATAGGTTAGATATGAATGAATCCCATGAAATTTATAAACCCCACAAGAAGAGAATTAGAATTTTTGGAATAGAGCTCTAGGTCTCATTCTGACCGTGAAGAAAAGGTCAAGGTCACAAAGCAGTAAGTCAGTATCATGTTACCAATAATAAAGGTTGCCAATTGGCAAACAAAATTATTTTATCCTGTAAATTTGAAATCCTAAACTGTGACCTGAAAGTTTTGTGAACTCAACCCTAGTAACAGAATTATCAGTCATAAATTAGAGCCATGGATCTCACTTTGACCTTGAAAAAGGTCAAGGTCACCATGCCATGACTTGTTCTGTTCCTATTCCTAACAAACATCTATACAATTCAGGTTTGTGTGAGCTTAGTCCTCTGAAATACATGATAAAAAAATACTCAGTTTCAGAACACGAGAAAATTAGCATTTTTTTTACTTTTTCAAGGGCAGATAACTCTAGTGTAGTTTGTTGTAGAGCGAATTCCTCATAATTTTGGAATGTCTACTATGTCTAGTATATAATATCGACATATCTTAGTTTTCCATATAACGATAAAACATTGTTGTGGTTTGTCGGAAAGTTGGAGATGACAAAATAAGCAAAATTTAGGCACGACTTAAAAGTGATAACTAAATTGCTGGAAAATGTTGTTTTAAATTGTCTGCATCATTGACACCCTCTTATGGGGTAAGTAACTACAAGTAATGAATGAATATTGATTGCAGCTTCAAATGGAAGATATTTGCAATTTAGTCTTAGAACTTGAAATCATATCAAATTACCCAAACCACTTTTCTCAAGCATAAAGCATTGAAGACATGGCCGCTGCATCCTAATAATTCACCAAATGAAAGCCAATACATACATTACATGTAGTAGTATAAATCAGCAAATTTTGGCAAAAATCTATCCTATCCCAAAAAAGGGCCTTCTTTCTATTATCTTTACTTTTCCGTGAAACGGGGGCTCCTTGATATACTGTCTAATGTGACTTACTTCAAAATTCAACGATAAAATGAAGATAAATTCACTTCAAATAACCCATTGATCGTATATACATGACCCCTGAGGAAACCAAATGAAGTTTAAACACAAACCTAATATTGTAGGCAGAAGATACCAATTATGAACATTTCTTCTTTCCCAAAGTGTTTAAATGTTTCTAATAGTATCAGGGTTCAACAACATATGCTCTTTAACATTTTATGAATTCAAGGCAGCGATATCAGATTTAAGTCTTTCGACAGCAGAGACTTGAGCTGGTCCTCGTTTTAAACGCATAATAATCGATTACCTGCATCTTTGGAGGTAACCAATTTATTTCGGACAGACACGATATGTAGGAGACCAACCAAGTTAATATTTTGCTTATCTAATCAAAAATAGCGTCACAATATCCTGCAACAGTTGTATATATCTGAATGAGTACAACGGAGACTGGGGTATATCTGGCCCTCCGTACCAGCAGTTCTTTGATTTATCAGGCACACTTCTTAGTGAATCCAAATTTTTAGCAATGGTTTGTTGAACAACTGCGATATCACCGGTCCTCATCTGCACTTCATTTACAAGTAGAACACATTTTTACTTTCCGTTCACATATGAAACTGTATGCGTTTTTCGACCACTTTTAATCAAACTCAGACTGCAAAGAATACGAAGCTTAAACACTTTTTTTTCTTGTCAAAGTCTGTGAAAATCCCTGCACACATCCCGGTTTTTTCAGTTTAAACATATTTTATTGCCATAATTTAAATATACGTACAATACATATTAACAAACAAGCAAAAAGCGGCAAATGGGTTGAGCCACAAGTTCAAAAACTTAGTTACGGCTCTCCCCATAGATCAATGAAATAACAGTCTTTACTATATGGCGGAGAACTATTTATGGCATGATCTCTTAGTTGAAAAGAAATAATAGAAATTATAATAATAATAATAATAATAAGTCAAAGACAGGACAGAGTGAAAAAATATATACATTAAGGGTCAAACATCTGGCATAATATATGGAGTATAGATAGAGAGAGAGAGAGAAAAGTGGATATGGGTGACTCAGATCAGTTTCTACTCTATTCAGACAATATAGAGTCAATTAACCATCCTGAAGCGCCCTGTTGCAGCTATGTACTTATGTACAGAGTCAACAATTAAAATATTTGCTTCTAAAGGTAATTCGGTGTTACCATGTAATAAAAGGTGACAGTTCAAGGGATGAAGATGTCTTAAAGTATTAAATAGCTGAAGATGTTGAATATGATATCTGGAACGTTTAAAAAAAATAATGTGCAGCGTCCTCACATTCGTCACAAAAGGCACAACTATTTTCAAAAGATATGTGGTTTAATAAGAGATCATTTTTTAAGTCACTACAATTGCTTTTGTTCTAGCATGAATTACTGAAAGATAGCACCTTCCATGGGAAAAATATGACGGGACATTATTTGTTTGAAACATATAGTTGGAAATTTCTCGTTTGAAGGCTGAAATAGTAGGTAAATGTCTTAAGTTCAGTGGAAGTTGATTCCAGAGGGAGATTAGAGATGGAACACACGAGTGTTCGAACAGCGTAGTGCGGCATGGTAGAAGCACAAAATCATCATTATTTCTCAGATTATAACTAACAGAGTTACCAACGTTTTGTGGGAAAAGAGAACTTAGATAATGCGGTACCATATCATGAGTGATTTTGAAGGCAAGAACAAGCTTTTGATATTTACGTCTCTCTGATAACGTTAGCCAGCCTAGTTCACGAAAGAGATTATACAAACTGGTTGAACGCGTCAGTCCAGTAACAATTCTTCCAGCTTCAGTTTGAATTTTTTCTAATTTATCTTTTTCATTAAGAGTGCAGTTGTCCCAAACAACAGAAGCATACTCAAGGATTGGTCTTAGGAAAGAAACGTATATCTGATTTAGTGTTTTACGACGAATAGTAAATTTTAGCTTACGCATAATTCCTAAGAGCTTTGATCCTGAGAGAATAATATTATCTATGTGTTTATGCCATTTACAGTTGTCGCTAAAAGTCAGTCCTAAATGTTTGTGAGTGTCAGTAACATCTAAAAGCGTGTCATTAAAATTCAAAACGGGTGGTTGCTGATTTCCAAAGTAGAGAACTTCAGTCTTAGCAGCATTAAATGTGACAAGCCATTGTTTCGACCGCTTTGTAATAATATCCAAATCATGATTAAGAATACTCTATAGGTCAACTGTGTTTGAGGTTGTACACGCAAGAGACTTGTCGTCTGCAAACAGCCTTACTACACTTAGTAGTGACTCGGTAATATCGTTCACATAAATCAAAAACAATAATGGGCCAGAACCTTGCGGAACTCCGGCCAGTATTCTTTCAGGGCGAGAATAGGAGGTTCCGATGAACACACGTTGATTTCTATCAGATATATAGTTTTCAATCCAGTCAAGTAATTGTCCACATATTCCATTTTGCTTCAATTTGAATACTAACCCTTTGTGCCAAACTCTGTCAAAAGCTTTAGAAATACCACAAAAGATTACACAGGTTTGAGTTTTATTATCGAAGGATTGAACGAGTTGATGATAAAGTGAAACTAGTTGGTAAATTGTAGAATGACCGGTTAAAAATCCAGATTGATTTGAATATATTACATCATTACTGATAAGGAAGTTGTATATATGTTTATATACGCATCTCTCCATTAGTTTGCCTATACAACTAAGTAAAGATATGGGGCGGTAATTACTAGAAGAGTTTTTGTCGCCTTTTTTGAAAAGTGGCTAAACTAAGGCAGATTTCCATGACTGGGGGAAAATACCTCCACGTAGTGACTTATTGAACAAACGGGACAGAGGTTTAGAACGACCTGGTTTTTTCCATGTCTATATCTAGACAATGTAAACAAAGATTTGCCATAAACGAAATGATTTTTCCTGACTAAAATGGTTATGTTTTTAAGAAATTTGGAGCAAAAAACAGACTTGATTTTTCCACAGACGTACCATTTATAGTCATAATTGCTTGATACTTTTTAGACGCAGAGTTTTTAATATGAGCATTGTGTATTAACATTTGTCATAACTGGATACTGATCCGTCAAAGCAAACAGATCAGTCTTCAAAGTTTATGACATGCGCAGACAACGATCCCTTTTAATCATCAACAACAACAACAACAAAAACTTCAGTCAAGTTATTTACATTTATGAACCTGTAAGTTCAGTCAAAGATAAATAACGTTAAACGGATCCAACTGAAAACTGTGACATGTGTATTTTCAAGGAGTCTAATGACTCTTATAGCAGTAAAGCGGCCTATTTCCGGAAAAGAAATATCTGGTAGAGGTTCATATCATCCATTATAATCGAGCCCAGGACTTTGATCAACGGATCACCCAAGGTATGGATGAAAGCGAATGTAAAAGCTGCTGAATCTCCCGTTTATATACGCACAGACCTCACTATTGAGCACTAGGCTGAACGTCTTCCTCTATTTTGTCCATTATTTGCAACCTTTTTCGTTTGTACCACCGTGTGACGGATATAAATAGTACAAAATTGACGCATGTCAAACCCGCAAGTAGGAATAATAAATACTCCAAGTGACCGTCGTTAGGTTCGTCAGGAAACCAGTCTGAAGCATCTGGAAAGTAACAAAAAGGAATTAGAATAACCTAACTTCCACCTAGTCTACTTAAACAGCGTGAAGGTGAATTAAAGCATCTTACGTACAACGCCCCCTTGTGGTTGTGCCATGTCATAATGATGTGATTCTTGGAAATCTAAGGGCTTCGGTATGGCTCAGCGCTGAAGGTGTTGTTCTCTTAACTTTGAGATCCTTACGCGAAGCGCTGGGGTTTTCATGCGAGTTTCCTTGGATAAAACGCTTGTAAGATCTGCCTTTTACTGGTTAAACTAAGGACATACATTGATATATGAGCTGTTTTCGTTATTTGAATGAAATAATATTGATATCGTAGTAAGACACCTTTCAAGCAATCAGTAAAGTAAATCCGAAAAGTTACGACTTCTCAAGACATTACACATCAGGGCTGCGTTTCAATAAACTGGGTAGTTTAACGCAACTTATTTGGGATTGTATGTAATCATGTATGATCCATGCTTTATCCAAAGGTATGAGTAGGAGTAAAGTTATCTAAATAAACTAATTTACTCAAAAGATAATGTTATGGAGTTTAGTGAAACTTGTTATCAGACTTTATGCTTGCTTACCTAAACTGCGTACACAAATTTTGTGCTTACGCAGTTTAGAGAATAGTAGCCTCGATATTCATAACTGATTAAAAAAAACATGTACGCAAAATTCGCACGTACTCAGTTTACCGAATGGCAAGAGAAATCCGTCGAAGAAAATCGAATTATGCGGTAATCGCATATTTTACTTGAGCTATACTTTGGCAAAAAGAGGTTTATTGCATAATCATGATGCATTAGACCAAGCAAATTATCTCATAATTATTTGTTCATAAAATCCATTTAGTCTAACAATCGACTGGATCTGGAAGTAGAATGGTCTTTTGTCATGCAGAAAATTGACAAATAGCAAAAGGTTTCGATAAATTAAACGTGGCTCAAATGGTGGAAACTTTCTTCGAAAGGGAAAAAAACATTGCGGGAAAAGGAGAAAATGATGGTTACTAGCATTTTATCCTTTTCCCACAATTTTTTCAAAAGCTGTCTTCCATTAGGTCGTCATAACTCGGGGTAGTTTCGTAAGGCTTAAACACTGAAATACCTTTTGCCTTACTTTTAACTGTATAGAAATACATCCGCTAAAAAATCTAACGTTAAAAGTCGTATGAATTTTTCAATAAAGCTTTTTTGTTCTATACTATAATCTGTCGTTTCTGCTTTAGAGATCTACGTTGACTCAGTCAGTACCACAAATGCCTTGTACAGGGGTCGTACGTTCGAGATCCTGCTTGATCAAAATTTCTTTCCGGGACTGGATAAAAGTTACTGCGACATGATTAAATCCTCTGTCACAGTTCAACATTTTTCCTACCTACTTTTTGAAAGCAACTAGTGGCTTGGAAAGAGTGTAATATATCAATGCTGGATAAAGCAGGAATATATAAATGGGTGCGCTGGCTTCCATGACCAACCGAAGTTTAATGTTTTTGAAAGTTACTCTTTCTCCTTGAGTGCTCACTTTCGTCAATAGGGTCTTTGGAGAAACACACAATTACCGGTATTGCAGTCAGTTTATGCCAGGTTAGTTCAGAAATATCGGACAGTGCACAGCCAAGATCAGATTGCAAGTTCTGTGAAGCCTAATCTTGATCTATATGCTCCTCATAATCATCTAACGTCCTGCTTAGTATCTTTAGGTTAACGTTTATGCATTCTTTCACAAATTCATTTCACTCACTCACTCACCCACCTACCCACCACTCATTCACTGACTCACTCAAGTTAATAACAAAAAGAACAAAAATCAATCAATAACCGAGCATACCACTTTTTCGCCACGCCTTGACAATAAGGAGGATCAAAGTTGCGACGTAACTGCCAAGCCCCGAGGTAAACAAAAAGATACCCATTATTAAACCCTGCATGGAACTTGGGGCTTGGGTATAGGCAAACTCTAGGCCTGAAATAAAACATAAAGAGTTCAATTGAAATTAAACCCTCGTCTGTCTTTTCTGTGCTGTATCTCTCTACCCAGATGACATTTTTTTATGGCTGAAATTGTTCTTGAAAGGATAGAAAACATTATGGAAAAAAGGAGAAAATGCTGGATGCAGCATTTTCTCCTTTTTTCCACAATGTTTTGAAAAATCCTCTTCCTCAGCAGGGTCGTTAAAACTGAAGATTGGTAGAAGTCTGTTTGTGTGTTGTAGTTGATCACGGTAGTACTCTTGTAAACACTATATAGCAACTGCAGTAAATTGTTTAAATTATCATCATCATCTTCATATTATTATTATTATTATTATAGGGTTTGTAAGTCTCGTCACGTGACCGCGAGAGTTCGTCACTTCCGGGATCTACCGTAAATTTATCTCCTTTTCATCACAGTATGTGGAGAGATACACGAAGCAATTACGAAGGATTAAGTCAGATTTTAGAAGTCCGAGCGATTTGAATATTTCAGTAATCGATCAGAGAACGATATGTGACTATGAATACGCCACAGTAAAGGACAGATCATATTCAGCGCAGGTAAACAGGTTGATGGTTGAGCCTACTTTCGGTTTCGCATTCAATAAAATCATGTTTTTTTGACGGACTTAAATCAAAATAGGTCAATCACGTTTCTTTTACAAAACTACAGCTGTTTAAAGGCATAAAATGAAAGCCTAAGTACGAAGCAAGACGTTTTAAAGCAGATATTTATACATGTAATCCTCAATTTGCCGAGGGCGATCGCACAGATCTACGCTTCTGCTGTTAAATTCAGCCTCTGGTAATATTCAAGTATTTTAAAGACAGCCACTCCAGTATTATGTTTTCAAAGATCAAACCATATAAGACAGTTCAGATTCAAGATCAGACTGCATGTTCAGTGCAGTCTGATCTCGACCGACACTTTGCTGAAAAGTATATTTATCTTTTTACCACAAGACAGAATCTTTGCAAGGATTTGCAGATGACAATTAATACCGTATAGTACTCAAATGATGGAAATTTGAGAGGGTAGAAAATATTATTGAAAAAGGAGAAAATGTTGGTTACCAGCATTTAATCCTTTTCCTACAATGTTTTCATAAGGCTTCTTCCTCTGAGTCTTTAAAATTCAGGATTGTGTGGTAAAGGATTAATTGTGCTTCACAGGCCAAGGGTCATTAAAGAAATATGCAATATGCTTGTTCCACTGTGAACACTGAATATTAGTGTTGTGCATGGTACTTTGGAAAGATACCCATGACCAGGTGCACTAACTGGCACATGAATGAAATGTTTAACCCTTTACCTTTACCTCTAAAGAAAACAGTTTATGAAAACATAATGGAAATAGGAGAAAATGCTGGTTGGTAACTAGCATGTCTTCCTTTTCCCAGGATATTTTCAACCCTTCCACAAATGAATTTCAATTGTTTAGCCACTCTCACTTTTTTGTCTACTAGTGCTTTCAATTTATACAAGTCATTAACCCTGTTTTTTGGTAACAGCTTACACAGATCTTTGATATAGGCTATACACGTTCAAATCTAACATGCAATTTGCATGAAGTATGTCCCAGTGCAAGGCCATATTGGTGTGTTACACATACAGACGAACAGACACAAGATGGAAAGGCTTATTTCAGTGGTTATAACAATGGCTCTCTTGTCATTTATTGCAGGTATTGAAATTCTCCGAGTATCCCAGGGTGAGTTTGTGGGAGAGAACTTTGTTATCAGTGAAGTTCACCAGTAAATCTTCATCGGAAAGATATTATGCCCTGTGTAATCCAGCAAAGGATAATAATTTACAACAGCTATTGAGCCAATACAAAGACTTTCAAGGTATTCTGTGATTATTTAATTAAAAGTTATTTTATACATGCACAAGCATAATTTGTAACATTTAATTCGTGTTATGCGACCAATTCTAAACCTTTACTTCACAGAGAATTTCAAGCATTACCTCCTTTTTCGAAGGGGAAAAAAATGACCCATTAGGTTGGTTGTATTGGGGTTTAATGCCACTTGAACAGCTAAGGTCATATCATGGCGGTCGGTGACGCACATGTGTTTCCTGGCTTTCTCACACCAGTACTAACACAACTTTCTTTCCAAAGCCACCGACTACTTTTCTCACATGCTTCAGCAGAGGTGAGAGGCGAAAATACGCCGGAAAGAAAGTTCGCCTCAACCGGGTATCGAACTCACAACCACCAGGTCATGAGTCCGACACGCTCACCACTGAGCCACCCGGGCAGGGCTGACCCATTAGGACAGACTTACTGAAATTACTAATGAAATTCATAGTGTTGTCGGTATAATATTATGATGAAATTTTTGTTACCATTTTTGTGGAGTATATAACAAAATTACAAGAGTATTTTGATATTATCATTGCAGTCACTTCACTTATCCCAATGTTTCTGAACATCTCACACCAGTAATACACTTGTCCACACAATATTTTTGAGCCGTGATCCATCCATTTGATGAAGATCAATGCAATTTCAGTCAATTTGGTAAAGAAATCTGTTGGCTGAAAAACAGCCAGTTGCTGGGGAAGAATCCTATAACGGATACCTACAAGGGAGAGTTAAGAAACTCCTGGGAAGGTGAACTTACAGGTGTGATTAATTGTTGATTGAATCAAGTTTTTGGCTGCTTTCAGCATTAAATTTTGGCAGCTGTGATTTGATAGAAATTCTTTTGAAAGCAGTTTCAAACTCAATTCAAGATGGTTTCAAAGAAACTGTCAACAATAGACAAACTCACAAACGGATACATGTAGATACATGTAAATGAATGGGACAATAAAAGCTTTCCTTAACCCTTTACCTAACAGTCCCGAGTTTTACGATCCTGAGGAAGAAGCCTTTTGATAACAATGTGGAAAAAGGAGAAAATGCTGGTAACCAGCATTTTGTCCTTTTTCCACAATGTTTTCTACTCATTCAAAGACAAATTCCATTCTTCCAGCCACATTTAAATTGTTGTTTCCAAATGTTTTCGATTGGACAAGTCTAGGATCTGTCCTATGGTAAAGAGTTAAGCACTTTTTGCTCTGGTGAGCTAAAAACTTGTATTTCTTGAGATACCATATTTACAAACATCTCTTACTAATATACTTTCAGAGCTTTCTCCTGCTAGAAGAATGACTCTAAAAAGGAACCATGACTGCAAGACAACTACACCTCACAGGGGGACCACATGTTATAATATGTGCAATCACGGTCTCATATCATTGGACATGCAGTCATAAAAACATTTAGTTAAAGAAAAATAGTGCTATAGTATTAATGTTCTATGTTTACCATCTTTGCACTGCAAAGAAGTTCCTGCTAATATTTACCGGTACTTTTTAAAATCAGTAACAGTTAAAAGGGTATTTAAATCCTAACCACGAAATGCCACTAAATTAAAACAGCATTGCAGCAGACTATTTTTGAAAATATTGTGACCAAATATGATATTGCTCACAGTCAGCAATATCTATTTGCCACAATGTTTTCATCTCAATCTTTCAATTATTTTTCTCCATTTGCCACAGATTTTATCTAGTGTTAAAAGTAAAGGTAGGTTTCAAGACTGTTAAATAAAGGAAAAGCAATATACTTGTTTATGTTTAGAACAAAAATCCTTAATGCCCCTTTAAGAGTGAAAGCAATATATATGTAGTAAAATTCAGTCATTGACATTGTGTGGAAAAAGAAATTCCGTTATATACAAGTCTTATTAGCTGCACAAAATTAATAGTCCTTTGAAAACATTGTGAGAAATGGCAAATTAATAAACAACTTTGGATTTTTAAACAATATTTTTCTGAAGTAGAAATTTGCTCCATCAAGGGACCCGAATAACATGAGAATAGTATAAAATTGTTATGTTACTACAAATGTAATAAAGATAAATATCTACAAAATTTTCAAGACTTCTCACGTTTCTTTCTTTTAATCTTTACCAACTGATAAAATTCTTGACTTCTTCAAATTCAAAGCATTTGCAGACGACTCATCAATTTTGACTCACATTCTACAATTTACCTATTAAAGGGTAGGAAACATTGTGTTGAAAGGAGAAATTGTTAGTTGTCTTTTCCCACAATGTTTCCTAAAGCATTTTTCTGCAGGGTTGTTAAAACTCAGGATTTTTTGGTAAAGACTTACAAGTCATCAATTATATTAATTTAATAGCTTCTGAAACATATTGGAAGCATAAAACTTCAGAAGCATCCTTGTAAATATGAAAAAAATTAATCAAGGAGTAAAGCTTGAGTATTCATTAAATCATGTCAAAAGCAGATACATGTATTACTTATTTTGACCAATTTGTCCTTAGGTCAAAATGTTTTCAAAATTGGTCTGCTGTAAGACACAAAAAGTTATCTACAGGAGACACCCCACTGACCCCTTTATCTGCTGGTATCATATCACTGGGCTGTCTCTGGTCCAACAACTTGCAAGGTGAATTAAACAAGGGCTGTATAAGAAGTAGATATGCAACCATTTTAACCTTTTACCATTTAACAAAATGTTCATCATGTCTATTTTGAAAGCAAAGTTGGAGGATGAAACAATTGTAGCCCAAATGATTAGGTTTATTTCTGAAAGGGAACATTGTGAGAAAAGTATACAAAGCTGGTGACCAGCTTTTTTCTCCTCTTCCTTCAATGTTGTCAAAAGCCCTCTGCATCAGGGTAATTAAAAACAGAACTGTTTGGTAAGGGGTTAACTAACAGAACAAAATTTCGACTGGTTCAAGTTGAGAGGATTAGCAGGTGATATGTAGCTGAACTAGTGAAATTTGTCTTTGAATTGGTAGAAAACATCGTGGAAAAAAGATTTCCAATATTTTCTCTTTTTCTCACAATTGTTACGGCTTCCCTTCCCCCTGGCTGTTTTAACACAAGCTCATTTGATAAAGAGCTAACAGGATGCCTACTCTTCTAAGTACACGAAAAAGCCTTGCAAATCATATCTTGTGGTACATCCTGTTGCATCTGCTGTCATTTGGACTGTCATGAATTAATCTTGTACTTTAGTGGTTTGGCATTTCCGAAGCTTCTAAAGTAGGTGATGTTTCATGCGGCACTGTACAGATGTTTTGGACAGTTATTGTGATTGTTCTGAAGCTGTTGATTCTCACTGTAGAGCCAACATCCATGGAAATATGTATTGGCTTGAATAAAGTACTCAATTTCTGATCTTCAAATATGTGACCACCCAACCAGACATTTAATGGTGACATCCTGTGTAACATATTAGAAATGAACAACAGCATCTGAAATGAAATTACAAAAATTATAAACTTGAAATAAGAGTGCAGTCCTTCAGGATACCAATTTCTTTGAATATTAATCAGACCAGAATTCTATCAAAGCCTGAGTGTCTTCCTGCACACTTTGCTAACTCATGTACTACATTAGATTTGATTTGATTTGATTGGGAATGTCAGTTTTTGCAAAGTTTAGTCTTTTTCCAGTGTTTATGGGAGTACCCTGAGGTAAAAGGTATTGAGAAAATTGTTGGATAAGAAATTCCTGGTTACCAGCATTTTGTCCTACAACAATGTTTTCTACCCTTTTCTTTGCCAAAGCCCATCTTTAGAATCAAATTTTATTTTCCCTCTGCAAATACTATTTGTAAACTTGGTCAAGTCTAAAATTTAATTATCTGTTAAATAGTTACATGTTAAAAAAAAGAAAAATAAATCTAGAGAGTGACATTTAAAGCCACATGTACTATGTTTCATCAATGTATGATTCTCCCTGCGAAGGCAATCATGCATTATGAAGGCAATGGAGGTGGAAATGTTTTCAAAACATACTGCACAATCAATATCAGGTTTACATTAATTTTATTTGTAATATCAATTAAAACAGTATTGTAATATGTGTCTCATTAACCACTTTTAACAATATTAAAACATTAAAACTACAAAGTGTAAGTTAAATTTGACTTTAATCCTCGTTATAGATCATTTTTGTTAAATATTTCAGAATTCTAGATAATTAAAATACATGTACTGCAATATAGTAACCTCATTGCAGTAGCTTTATCTGGAAATTTCACTTTGCTGAAAAATAACAAGCTTGGCCCATTTCCTCTTAGACCATCAGCATAGTGACAACTGCAAAATCTGAAATTAGGATTTCATGGCCTATCTGCCCTCCTGCAGGAAAAAATAGGATAAAGCAATGTATTTAAAAAGACTTTCTGCAGAATATTTCATCATTAGAAACATTACACTTGTAAGGGGTACATCTAACTGGGCAAGCACAAGTATTGATCTTGAGTATTCAAATAGTCTACAATTCTTTGTTATAACTCTCAAAGTGCCTTTGACCACTTGTTGTTTTTGCGATCAATGTACATCAAGATCAGATTGCAAAAAGTGTGCAGTCTGATCTCTGATCTACATTGATCGCTTTGCTAAAACATTCCAGACAAGGGCAATTTCAACATTAGTCTTACGATCTTATTTATAGAATGAAAACGCCTCTTTGATTTATTCGGCGCTCTAGAAAGGGTTCAGCCTATTTACCCAGTTCCCAGTGAAATGATGAATTTACCTGAAAATAATTCAACAAAAGATGCCAAAATAGGTTTTGAAGCCATGAATTCACGACCAGTTAAGAATTTTCTTTGGTCCTATGTATGTAATTGGCTGTCTAAGGCAATTCAATGAATAAAATGAGGCCGAATAATAGCAACTGTCATTATCGGCAACATTTAATATGGTGCAAAGGAGACTTAGGTGCGAAACTACCCTGGTACGAAACATATCAAAACAGCAATATGTTTCTAAACGCCCCTGAAGACGCGATCAGAGTGCATTTCTAGAATGAAATGCTTAAAAACATTATTTTATTGCCATTACTAGGTTAGTTTGACCTCTCTATATCAGAAATCGACCGAGTACATGTCCATTGCAACGATGTAAGAAAACTGGGTTACGGATTTTCGCTGATTTCCACGGCCTGTTTTTAAACCACAGCATTATTTCTCAACAATATTTTAACCCTTACCAACATCTTTCATCTCCGGTTTTTCCTCTCCAAACCCATTTTTTGAGAATTTGAATAACATACACATCAGTGTAGCGTCACGAATGTCGGTACATACATAAGCAAAATAGTGGAAAAAATCTCAATATGGCGACCAGTGATCCCGGAAGTGCATTTCATTTAAACGAGACTTACAGACCCTATTATTACTGTTGTTATTGTTATTATTATTTAGATGCTTTATCCTCTCCCGGTCACGGGCGGCTTAACTCTTCACCAATCGACAAAACTTTAGACTCGTCAAAATAGAAAGCATTTGCAGCACAAAACAAGATATGGTTCAAGTGACGGGATTTGCCACTGACAATATAAACGTAGAAAACATCCTGAGAAAACGAGAACATGTTGATAAACCAACATTTTTTCCTTTTCCCACAATGTTATCAAAAGCCTACTCTGAGGCTCGTCAAAACTCGGCACTGTTTGGTAACGTGTCAAGTAGTATTTTTTTGCTGTGTGGTAAAGGGTTAAGCCACTACTTTACTTATATCTTTGTGTTCTTTATTATTATTATTATTATTAATTGGTGTTTTAAGGCGCATCGACAGCTGTGGTCATTTAGCACGCATAAGGGTAATAATTAGAAATGGAACAATAAAATGTTAATTTGAAAATCTATATTTTATTATAAAAATCTATCTCTTTTAGGTATTCTAAAATGTTATTCTGTTGTACATGTAAAAATAAATTTTGTAAGCTATCAACACTAAAATGTTTTCACCGTATACGGTCGAAATTTTTACAGTTTAATAAAATATGGTTTATAGTTAAAGGTTCATTACAGTTTATACATTATGGTGCTCTCTCATTATTTAAAAGATGCACATGTGAAAACCTTGAGTGTCCCACACGACATCTTGTTAAAATTACTTGACTTTTTCGGTTACAATAAAATTCATATTTATCATTAAAATTGGGCTTGACCGCTAAAAGCTTGTTGTTAAAACATCGTTGCCATTTAATTTGACATTCAGACTTGATAAATCCATTTATTTGTTGTTTTTTTGTCAGTATAAGGAATTTTTATGTCGGTTATGTTCATATTTACGGCATCCTTTGCTTCTTGATCAGCTATTTCATTACCTTTTATATTAATGTGGCTGGGTATCCAGCAGAATATTATTGTCTTTGATCTACTTAAATAAACATATTTTCTGAAAAATTGTTGAATCAGTGGATTTGGGTTATCAGGATGTTTTAAAGATTGTAAAACTGAATCAGAAAAAACTATGAATTTCTTGTTATTATAGTTTTGTATAGAACAGAGAGCAATGCTTAAAGCTACAGCTTCTGCTGAAAAAATAGAGCTATGATCTGGTAGTCTTATTTTGGCAGTTTCTTGCTTGTGTACTGAAGCGCAACCAACTTTATTATCTTGTTTCGAACCATCAGTATAAATTGAAATGTAATCTTTATACTGTGATTTGTATTCTAAAAATTTATTTTTGTAAAATAATGAATTTGTAGCCGATTTCTTATTTACGTTGAGATCAAAAATAATATTTGGTGGATCTATGGTCAACGGCTCTTTTACAGGAAGTTTAAAGGGCTTAATATTCTTTACATTTATGTTTGAATCATGAAGAAGAGGTTCAACTCGTAGACCAAGTGGTTTGATAAAATTAGGTTTATTTTGAAAGAGTATTTTGTTTGGTGGATTAAAAATGTCATTGTAAACCGGATTCTTTGTATTTGAAGCCAGTTTAGTTACGTACTGTAAGGATAGTTTTTTCCTTCTATCATATAAGGATGGCTCCTGAGCCTCTGAATACAAACTTGTGACAGGTGACGTACGGAAAGCTCCCAAAGCTAACCGAAGACCCTGATGATGAATAGTGTCCAACTTTTTTAGGTAGCTTTTCCGTGCAGAGCCATATATAATACATCCATAATCCAGTTTTGAGCGTATTAGAGATCTGTATAGATTTAAAAGAGTTTTCTTCTCTCCTCCCCAGTCAGAGTGGGAAAGTACTTTTAAAACATTCAAAGCTTTTTGACATTTCAGTTTCAAAGCATTAATATGTGGAATGAAAGAAAGTTTTTTGTCAAAGATAACTCCTAAAAATTTTCCTTGATCTACTATTGGAATTGGACTATTATATATTTTCAATGATGGATCCAAGTGCATCCTGTGCCCTTGGCAGAAGTGTACACAGTTTGTCTTTGTCTTGGAAAATTTAAAACCATTTTCTATAGTCCATTTCTCAATTTTGTCTAAATTACTTTGAAGCTTAGTTTCAATTGTTTTCACATCTTTGGACCTGTAACATATTAAAAAATCATCCACATATAAGGAACAGTTCACATCGTCATCTAAACATTTTACAATATTGTTAATCTTGATATTGAACAGAGTAGGTGAGAGGATACTTCCTTGAGGAACTCCCTGTTCTTGTTCATAGTCATCAGAAAAAGATGTGCCTACCTTAACTTTGAAACATCTCTTTGATAAAAAGTTTGAAATAAACTTAGGTAGATTTCCCCTTAATCCAATTTTATGAATGTCTTTTAAGATGCCATGTTTCCATGTGGTGTCATAAGCTTTTTCTAGATCAAAAAATATGGCAACTACATGTTGTTTCTTTACAAAAGCATTTCTGATAAAAGATTCTAATCGTACTAACTGATCTGTCGTGCTTCTGTTTTTTCGGAACCCCGATTGATGTTCCGATATAATATTATTGGATTCGAGGTAAAAGTTAAGTCTATTGTTTATCATTCTCTCCATGGTCTTACATATACAACTAGTTAAAGCTATGGGTCTATAATTTGTTGGATTTGTATGATCTTTATTTGGCTTAGGAATTGGAATGATTGTAGCTTTGGACCAACTTTTCGGGAAGATACCTTGTTCCCATATAATGTTAAAAATGTTTAACAGAGTTTGTAATGAAATACGAGGTAAATGTTTTAAAAGTTGATAGTGTACTTCGTCTGCACCTGCAGCAGAATCGTGAGCATTTTTTAGAGAATCTTCAAGTTCTGATAGTGTGAAAGGTAAGTTGTAGTTTTCATTTGTATCCGTTTCAAAATTAAGTTCTTCCATTTCTGCTTCTTGCTTATGGTTTTTAAATTGTGGTTGATAATTTGCAGAAGAAGAGTTTGTTTTGAAAGTTTTACCCAGGATATTAGCGATTTCTTCTTTACTTTCGTAGATTTTGTCATCTACCTTGATATGTGAGTGTTTCATGGTTTGATTCTTTCCATTTATTTTCCTTAACATATTCCAAATGGTTGTCATGGGAGTTCTAGCATTTAGATATGAAATCTTTCCAAGATGATCGTTTTGCTTGTTTAATAGTGCGTCGAGCCTTAGCTCTCATAATTTTGCAAACATTTAAGTTTGATTTTGTTGGATATTGCTTGAAACGTTTTAAACTGTCTTTACGTTTTTTAATAGCTTCTTTACAATCATCATTAAACCATGGCTTTTTCTTCTTAAAAGTATTTGTTGAAATCTTTGGGATGCACTGATTTGATATGTCAATTAAAGTTTCAGTAAAAGAAAGCATTGGATCTTCTGAATTTTCAAAATTGTCAATCAATAATTTTTCATGGCAAAGAATATTGAATTTTTCCCAGTTAGCTTTTTTAAAATTCCATTTTGGAATTTTCTCATCTTCTGTTTTCTCAGTTTCTTGTATAATGATAGGAAAATGATCACTTCCATGAGAATCTTCACATACTTTCCATTCATAATCAAGGTACAAGGAAGGATGGCAAAGTGAAAGATACTATACTTGTAGGTAAGGTTTTAAATACAAGTATGCCAAATGTTTCAAATTCTTCAAACATATAGTGCTAGAGATTGGAAAAGGTGTTGACGAATACAAGAACAAAACATAGATGTTATACACAGATGTTGTTATACTCTTCGTCCAGTATGCTACCCACTGGCACAGATGATATATACTAACATACACACACAAATGAGCATGTCAGTATATGAGACAGGAAAGTGTATAGGAAAGATGTCTTCAAAAAATGAAAAAACAAAAAATCACTTTTGGAATGAAAAATATGTTTTGGAAATCATTTGATCTTAATTTGTCTTGTTCTTCAGCCACTTTTATGTTTTAATTTTGAGTTTGTTATTTTTTTCTGGAAATATTTAATCGTATTGACTTGAGTGTTTTTATTTTCATATTTAGGTTGATTTTGTTATTGTTATTTTTTTTTTCTAATATTTACTTTGAATTGAATTATTTTGGACCTGTTTTATTAATTTTAGTTTTATTATTGTCGGTCTCCTCTGTTTCTGGGGACTTTTACCACCCATATGCCACAGAGGCGAAGGCAGCCACCAATTTCTAAGGCCCCGAGTGGCGGGGGCCCGTATCATATCTTAAAAAAATAATATTTGGCGAAGCCAGGATTTGAATTGACAGAAGCTGTCATTTCTCAACGCAGAAACCCCTGTTTAAACGACTCTAAAAAAAGCCTTTTGAAAGAAATAAATGCTAGAAAAGTAGAAAATGCTGTTACGCCCATTGCTCTACAAACGAAGCTACCTAGATTCGGGAACTTCTTGACAATCTTAACCATTACCACAAAATCACAAGGTTAAGCAAACCTGAGACCGAAGGACTATAAAATAACAATGCCAAAACAGGACAAAATGCTAGGACCCGACATTGTTTCCTATTCCAACAGTGTTTCTACCCAATCAAACACAAATTGCATCGTATGATCCATATTTGATTTGTCATCTACATATGCTTTCAGTTTGAACAAGTCTACATATTTGTCGTCTTGTAAACGGTTAAAGTCTACAAACTAAGCTACTGGGACTCGGCAACTTGTTGAAGAGCTAGTTCATACCAGAAATGACGGTGAACACTTCACTAGTACCAATCAAAGCAAACTCCGGTATCTGTACAAACATGCTGAGTCTCGAAGCGTTGTATCTCTCGCTAGACAGCGACTGTTCGATGGTCCCATGATGTTTGATGTGGTCTTTTCGCACTATTTCTATGACTCCTGCATAAACCATGGCGAGTGTGGCTAGAATCATACCTAATCCTACAAAAGACAGGCAAGAAGATTTTTACAATTCGGATTTTCTCTCTCCCTTTTTCATCGTGC
The DNA here is from genome assembly GCA_946811185.2 of Hippopus hippopus. NCBI lineage: Eukaryota > Metazoa > Mollusca > Bivalvia > Cardiida > Cardiidae > Hippopus > Hippopus hippopus. Next base: position 3,511,805 of record OX328096.1, on the reverse strand, counting down.
ACTTCTTGTGTAATGGGGGTCCCGCGTGGCTCTGCGGTAAAGAGTAGGAGTCGTAACCTGGGGGCCCCCGGGTTCGAGCCTCAATGGAAGCACTGGGATTTTCATGGGATTGTCTTTGGGCAAGACACCTCAGAGCCCCTGCATAGTACTATTGAAACCTAGGAGATGCATGAATATGTGAGGTCTTTAAGGATGTGTTGTCATAGATCAAGCTACACGGAACTGTCAGCTGATTTCGGTGTCTTTTATGCACGGAAAAGAACACTGTATTGATTTACCCGGTACAGATCTTCATCACATAAAAATTGTTTGACATAAAACGACGAAGTGAGTAATAAAAAAAAAAAGGCAAGGAAAATTGTAAATGATAAACATACGTATGAGTACACATGGAAACTGAATAATGTTTTAGATATGAACCTTTGAAATTGGCAAAAAAGGATTGGAACTCTCTTATACATCATTAAAGTTGAGCACCAGTCATATTATTACTTTTTTTTCCCGTCATCATTTCGATAAATGTGTACTTCTAGGTCTAATGTGGAAACATTTTTAATGTATTTATTTCTTTAAATGCAAGTAGACTGGACATATCGGGACGATATGAAAATTTTCCGCTATGCCCGCCTTTTTCCATATCTTACAAACCCTTTCATGCCTTTTTTAAAGCCTGTGGCTACTACTGCGACCAGTTTAAATATTTGTGACACAGAGATATTTGCAGTTAAATTTCACAGGATATGGTTTCTGTACCGAACGGTAAATCTCTAGACCAGTCTCTATCAAACTAGAGGCCTTAGCACACAACAAATTATATATAATTACGGGAATTCACATTGAAAGGGGAGAAATCCTTGAGAAAAAATAAAAAGAAAGAAAATGTTGATTACTAGCATTTTCTCCTCTTTCCCGCAATTTATTTTCCGCAATTGATAATTGTTATACCCTGTAAAAGACAAATAGTTTTAGCCTGATTTAATGTGCCGATTGTAAATGTTTTGGATTTGGACGATCCCAGAATTTCGTGATTTAATAAAGAACTATTATCTTGTTACTGACCCATTCTGTGTAAGTTAGATGGTTTCCTCCCGCGTCTCTCTAAAACTGGGTAGACGACGCGATCCATCAGCGGAATGAGAAAAATGACTACGAGGGCGTTAAAAACGCTCAAAATGGCTGCCGGAAGCCTAACGTCGTCAACAGTTATCGCCATGTGCTCACTTTGAAGAAAAAGGGACGTGCTCATCTGTAAAAAAAAAAATAATAATAAAACACAAGCGTTCCATAACGGCCCTCATTACATGTATTTACCTCGTTCAAATTAAACTCAACCATATATAAATCGCAAAGAAACATACAGAATTCATTATATCTTTATTTCGCTACAACTCAGGGGACGTATTCACCAGTCAACAGAAATAAAGAGGATCTTACATGAGAGCTTAAATATTATCGTTTTTACTAAACGAGTTGACTAAAATCATATAAGCGCGTCTTGGCGAGCATCATTTTATTTTAGTCAAATTTTACATAGAAAGAAAAATGGAAAAGCTTTTTAAGGCAGCGCTGCAGAACCAGTTAATATTTTGTTTGGACGCGTCTTTCGCCTTGTCCGAAAATATAGACTGGTTCTGCAGTGTACTCATCCAATGGAATTCAGTTTTGTACCCAAACATGTCAAATAACCTCAAAAGATAGTGAATAGTAGAAGCCAGAGACGAAAATGCTAATCAGATTTTTTTTTTTCGGTAATATTTTCTGAGTACACGAGAATAAATACACAAATAATGGAAAAAATGAGCAGATACGAAATTTTGTCTGCACTAATTTTGACAGCGACAACAACAACAAACCTGCCAGTACACAGCCCAGTACACAACAAACAGACCAAAAATCGGGAGCAGTCTAATAACTGCCTTAACACCATACACCATTACATCCTCATAATTTCTCCCGTGCTGTCTGTTTGCATGTGACAGGAAGTGGCGTTTAAACCCGGACATAGTTGCTACACATAAACCAAAAGCCGTCCCAAGTATACCACCTTCAAAATAACCACAAACATTTAGTTATGCTCTGTGAAAAGATGTTTTAATGCATTTGCAAATATATTGACTCGGTCATTTCGTCCTGAGGGCGTCGAACTTTTTGAAGTTGGTAAATTTTTTTTTTTTTTGTATATCGAAGGATCGCTCTACCTCATGATTCAGTTCGTTTTCAGACAAAGGGGATCTATTTCATAAGATGACTTGCTTGATGTAATGCATTATGAGGATATATTAACCCACCTGCACAGAGAGCCACTCACTTTAGAAGAGGGCCATGACAGCCCTGAAGTCGCTCACCTGAGCCTTTTGACCAAACTTTTTAACCTTTCATGAGTATTGGACTGAATAGGTGGCCTCTAGAGTGTAAGAGTACACAAGCTTTTTCCAGAATTTGTCCGAGTGGCCTTCTTCTGGCCCAACATAGCCCTTTTTCAAACTTATTGTTGATAGTATTAAGACAAACATTCTGATCTCCTTTCATAAGTATAGAAGAAAAGGAAAAAAATGTGGCCAGAAGAGTGAACGCAAGGTTTTCCAAAAATCTGACCTGATACGACTCATTTTCAATCTCGTCTGAGATATCATTAAGACATACTTTCCTATCAACTTTCGTTAGTACCGGACAGAATATGTGGCCTCTAGAGCGTATACAAGTTTTTTTTTCTAGGATTTGACCTAGTGACCTAGTTTTTGACCCTCGTGACCCATTTTCAAACCCTTCTAAAACATCAGCATGGCAAATATTTTGACCAATGTTCATAAGCATCGGAAAGGAAATGTGATCTCTAGAGTCTACACAGAGTATTTCAAAGATTTGACCTGGTGAGCTGGTTTTTGATTTGTTTTAACCCATGTTCAATTTCAAGACAGATATTATCAAGACAAACATTCTGAGCAAATTATATGAGAATTAGACTGAAAATGTGGCATCTAGAGTGAACGCATGGTTTTTGTTTTATTTGACCATGTGATCTAGTTTTTGACCTAACATGATCCATTTTCAAACTCGTCTGAGATATCCAAAAGACAATCCTATTCTGATTAACTTTGATTGGTATAGGATTGAAAATGTGTACACAAGGCTTTTCTACGATTTTACCAAGTGATCTTCTTTTGACCGTAAGTGAGCCATTTTCAAACTCGTCTGAGATACTATAAAGACAAAGCTTCTGATCAGCTTTCATGAGTATTGGATTGAAAATGATGCCTCTAGGATGCACACAAAGTTTTTCTATGATTTGACCTGGTTACTATGCTTTTGACCCATAGTGACCCATTTTCAAACACGCCTTAGATATTATTAAGTCAAACATTCTGACCATTTTTCATGAGTATTGGACTGAAAATGTAGCATCTAAATTATGCACTATGTTTTTCAATAACTTGACCTGGTGACCTAGTTTTTGACCGGATGTGACCCATTTTCATCCCAGATATTAGCAAGACAAATCTTCTGATCAACTTTTGTGAGTATTGCACGGAAAATAAATACCTCAATAGAATACACAAGGCTTCGCTAAGATGTGACATAGTGACCTAGTTATTTACATAACGTGACCCATTGTCAAACTCAACCGAGTTATTATCAAGACAAATGTTCCGATCAAGTTTCATGAGAATTGGAATGAAATTGTTGCCGCTAGACCGTACACAAAGTTTTTCATAGATATTACCCAGTGACCTAGTGTTTGACCCAGCATAACCCATTTTCTAACTCATGTGAGATATTATCAAGACAAACATTTTGACTGTCTTTCATTGGACTGAAAATTTGGCCTCTTGAGTGTACCCAAGGGTTTTCTTAGACTTGACCTGGTGACATATTTTTTGACCAAACGTGCCCATTTTCAAACTTGTCTGAGATATCATCAAGACAAATATTCTGACCAAGTTTCCTTGATATCGGACTCAAAATGTGGCCTCTTGAGTGTACTCAAGGTAAAAGTTGACTACGGACGACGCACGATGGACACAGCACGATGACAAAAACTCATCTTGAGCACATCAGGCTCAGGTGAGTTAAAAACAAAGGAATCTCCCTTGCAAATCTTTCAGAACAGTCACTGTTCATATAAGTTGTTCAGATCCGGATCTTGTTAACTATACACCACATGATAAAAATTTTCTATTTTTTCCTTTTTGAAAGCATTTGCGGACGACAAATTTAAGGTAGCTGAAAAACATTATTTCTGTCTTGGAAATAATAGACAGTCTTTTGTGAGAATGAGAAAATACTGGTTAACCAGCATTTTTTTTTTTTTTTTTTTTTTTTAATAATGTGTGAAGAGCGTTCTTTTTTAGAGTCGCTGTAACACGGGAATATTCCGTAAAACAATAAAGAAAATATCTTTGATAATATCTTTATCTAAATATAGATCATAAAAATTACACATGTCCCTCCAACGATAAATTAAACAGTGATCTGTCTTTTTTTAAATCTTTTAATCTTGTGGTACTTGTAAGAAATTGGGTATATAGACAGAGGGTTGGACAGTCAAGAACAGCAGATCAAAGGAGAATGGTGAGACAGTAACAATAAATTCGTGGCCATTACTTAAAAACCCGTCACAACGAGTTGGTAAATCGTACCCACGACTTTATTATCTCGTGACAATGAGATATAATTTCGTGGCCACCTGATAATTATCCAATGAAAACGAGAACCTCGTACAATCTATAAAATTTGTTTTCATTGGATCATCATCACGCGGTCACGATATATCACTTCGTGGTCACATGAGAACTGTTCAAAGACAATGAGAGTCTCGGAAAATCTATGAAATCTGTTTTCATTGAACAGTTATGTCGTGGTCACAAGCAAGTACGTCATGGTCAAGAGATATTTAAGTCGTGGTCACGAGATATCACGTCATTGTCATGAGATAGCAAAAACGTGGTCACGAGATATCAAGTCCTTGCCACGACATAGATAAGTCGTGGCACGAGGAAGATAAATCGTTGTAACAAGAGAGTTAAGTCGTAGCAACGTGCTATTTTCCCTAGGCTGCGAGTCAATTTTCTTTTCTATTATGTCTCGTCTATACAAGTGTTGCTAAACGGTAGACAGACAATACAGAAAATATATTTCGACCGTATTCACCGGCCATTCTAAAGTTTGGCGTCATTCTAAATCCCAAGACTAGGTATCTGATCGGCTGAGGAAGAACATTTCAACCAAATAATAACTGGCCAGCAATACGCGAAAATGGGCATTCGGACATTTGCGTAAAGCGTCGTCTCGGATAAGCCTGCGCAATTCGCGCAGGCTAATCCAAAACGACACTTTCCTTTTTTATGTAATTTTCTGTTTTGCGCAAGTCTATTATAGCACATCTAATGTAGTCGTAAAGTGCCGTCTCGGATTAGCCTGCGTGGATTGTGCAAGCTAATCCGAGATGACACGTTACGCAAATGCCCGAATGCCCCTTTTCGCGTGTTGGAAGCCATTATAAGACTGGTCTAGGAATCGAGGGTCTGTATTCACCAACCATTCTAAATAACATTTTTATTTCAATTCTCCAAAATGTCCATAATTTCAAAGTAAAGCAATCACTGATTGGCTAAACCAATTATTTCAGCCAATCAGAAAGTGCGTTATGTTCTTTACACTCATCCTGCTAAAAAAGTTAAATGAAACTTTCAAGCCAATAGTTAAAAACCGTACAATGTTATTTTAAACTTATGTTTTTGAGAAAAAATATCACCTTATCGGACAGTGTAGATCCAAGATCAGACTACAGGTTCTGTGCAGTCTGATCTTGATCTATACTATCTGCAAAAGGTCAGTTAGTCGCACTTAGAAGCCTGAGGGTTAATAAATGTATATCTAGAACAAGACTCAAAATGCAAATTAGAATGGTTGGTCCCTTGTGGACTGGAAACAGCGTTAAGATGGTTGAGAAGTGTGGATCAGGTTTTTCACGTACCACTGGCTATTTGATCGTGGTATAACGACTTCAGTGATATAAACCCTACAAGGCAACACAGCATCAAAACACATGGTATCAAAAATCCGATGTGGAAACCAATTTCTTGTTGCACATAGGCCACGCATGTATAGGCAATGACACCGCCTACATTTCTAAACCAGTAATACCTGCAACAAATTGTATGCATATAAGCCATGCTCTGGCAAAAGGGGGCTTAATGCATCTCCGTAATGCATTGTACCAAGCAAGAAATTTCATAACTAGAGATCTATAAAAGACACTTTGTCTAACTATCGACTGAATCATGAGATGGAATTATCTTTTGACATGCAGAAAATTAAAAGACAGCGAAAAGTTTCGGCCCATGTCAGCCCGCGCGTACTGCGCAGGCTGACATGAATCGATACTTTTCGCAAATGCATTAAGCCCCCCTTTCACAGAGCATGGGTCATATATAACAATGAAATTGTGTTCAATGGATGGATGGATGGATGGATCAGTCGATCGGTCTATCGATCGATAGATTTATAGATTAATCAATTGATCGATTCATAGGTAATTACTACAAAAATGAGATAGGTCAGTTGGAACTAACTTCTGCATTTTACACTGCGGGATTTTCCCATTTGTAATTTGTAACCGATACGATCGTATTTATATTTATTTTCTAATTCCTTTTGTATTGCTGGAATTTCCCCTTGTTATTATATGCAAACAAGTTTGTTATATGACCACCCAATTCTCATGTTGAACATTCATGAAACTGAAAAAAAATAAGGTGTATTGTAGCTTATTGTATTGTTTTGCAGTGTAAAGAAAACGCCAAATATAAACTTCAAACTCTCTGGAAACCTGCAATATCAGCCGTAATGGTGCAAAATGAATATAACTCTTTACTGTGGAGGACATAGTCGATTTATATTCTAAATTTTTGTTTTGTGAATTCCTTCCGTTACAACTTGTTGTTTTGTTCCATAGACGTTTCTATTATTTTGCCTTACTTGCATACCAAATGAAATATGACTGCACCACGCCCGATCCGAGATGTTTTATCTGTTGCGCTCCAAAAGGTCCAATGTTCGCTTTGACTCCCCCAGTTCCTATGGCAACGAAGACTAGCGCTAAGAAGAAAATTGCGTTCCTTCCATTCTAAATCAGATAAAAGACAAAAGTATATATACATTTCTTAAGTGAATTTTCGATGTCTCGAAGAGAGAAAGACTGATGATTTAGTTCATATTTATAATATTTAATTATCAAAACTTCTTACTAAAGTAGGTGCCTGTCACTCTAAAGGAAGATATTCAAATTTTGTTTTTAAGACATAAATGCCTTGGTTTTTTGAATGATTTTAAATTGCTTTTGGTCTGTTAAAAAAAAAAACTCAAAAGCTAAACAGTAAAATTTACATGTAAAGTCCTTTACTCAAATAAGTATTTGTGACTTTTTATCGGCCGATCAACTGTTGCTTCCCAAGATAATCTTTTTTATTCTATACCTGAAAATTTTCCGGCTCAAACACATACATGTGTCGCACGCGGGTAAAATATTACACACGTCAGAAAAAATTCCGTATCTACACAATGTGAAATACGGTTCTAAAAACGGTATGATGACGTCAATCATGCGCAGAATATGTATGTATTGATTTTCAATTTGACTGGCCCAAGTTTTACGATATAATATCAATCCGCTATTCAAAAAACGAAGTTACTGGCTTCTACACCATTATTTACTTAATTTTGTTAAATGTCAAAAGTTTATCGATGAAAGCTGTCGGTATATAAAAAGGAATATTTTATTACTGTAATTTTCCTTCTGCTTGTATTTTACTTCTCGCTGCGTAAGAAAATTTTGACATCGCGCGAAGGTGTCGCGCGCGATATCAACTTTTCTCACGCAGCTCGAATCGGATACAAGCACCAGGAAATTTACTATGTCATAATATTTCGTATGTATCCCCTAACCAGAAAAGAAACAAGTCAATAGTTTAAAAAAATGCAGAATAATTGATCAGATGGTGACCATATCACAGCCAAAGTCTGAATAGAAAGCAGTGACTTGTTCATGATTAACCGAGATACTTATTGAACGTTTACTTAATTCACATTTTCAAGAATGAAAAGAAGACGTAGATCAGGGATCCCTGTATTGTTTCACAGTTAACTGAAAATACATGCAATGTTTACTTACGATAGTTAAGTCCTCTTTGACGTCAAAGGTGTCCTTATAATTTGCCGCGCTTGCACAGAACAACAATAAACCTAGATGTATGATAAAGAGTTCAAACCTATTCCAGAGCTCCAGACAGAGGGAGTGATTTTCATTTCAAAATCGAAAGTATTAGTTGTTCTCCATTAAACTCTATGTTGTGGGTATTCTAATGAGTACCCACAACATAGGGTTTCGAAGCGAAATAATGGATTTAGAATACCATCACTCCCTCTTATCTGGAGCTCTGCTATTCTATATATGAGTCAGGCACTGTGAAAAGGGAGTTTAAAGCATGTGCAAAAAGTATCGATCTAGGCCCGCGCAGGATGACCTAGGTCGAAACGTTTCGCTATTGGTCAATTTTCTGCAAATCAAAATACCAGTATACCTCATGATTCAGTCGATTGTTAGACAAAGTGGATTTTTTTCTATCCACAATTTTGCGATGACTTGCTTGGTATCACGCATAACGGAGATGCATTAATTTCCCTTTTTCCAGATCATGGGTCATATATACTCGTATGTGATTTTATCTAGGTAAATTGTGAAGTGGGTAATTTAAATAAGTAACGTTAAAATGATATTCAAATATTGAAATATTAAAGCTATATCGCTAGAACACAAAATGTTAGAAATATAAAAAATATCAGTGTTGATCCAGGATCAGATTGCACTTTCTGCAAGTAGATCTAGATCTGTGGCCTTGGCATAACACATCAGGGCCCTGTTTCACTAAGGTAGTTACGAACAAAATCTGCGTAAGTTTTCCTAACTATAGTATGGTGGCATTTTTCTGCCACGAGATACGAGATAACTATCATAATTATTTTAGAAGACTATTGCGATAAATAAAAGTTTCCTGGAAATTTTATCTTTTCATTTTATCCAGATAAAATTTCCAGGAACCTTTGATTTATCGCAATAATTTTCTAAAGTAAACATGATAGTTATCTCGTATCTCGTGCCAGAAATATGCCACCATACTATAGTTACGTAAAACTTACGCAAATTTTGTTCGAAATTACCTTAGTAAAACGGGGCCCAGGTGTTGTTTTCACCAACCACTTAAAACTGGACTCTTAGTCTTACTCTTCATTTAGAAAGTAACATGATTTCTGATTGGCTGAACTAAATGGCGTTACTTTGAAATTTAGCCAATTCTTGAGAAATAGCCTAAGAATATAATTAGGCAAGGGTGATTATTACTGGGCCTAATTTTTCGGTTCTAGGAACATACTTAGAGGCCCACTAACGGCCAGAAGTAAACAATTCGTGAGTAAATCCGCGGGCAAACTTAATCTATAACATTTAAGAGTAGCCTATGGGTATTCTATGAGCCTGACAATGTGTTACAGTACAGTCTGTCAATAAAATGAATCTTAAAATTAGAACATTAGTACTTTAACACATTGTCAGACTTATAATAATTTACCGCGTAAATTAAATTTGCTTGCATTTTAACTTTTTTTTACATTTGGCCGCTGGTGGGCCTTTCATTGCATCCTGCGAACCTTTTAGAATTAGACTTACAATGCTTTTGAGAATAGTTGGAGAATGCGGATCCTAGCTAACGTCTCATAATTAAATTACTGTTTAGATCAACGTATAGCATAAGACGATAGATTTTACCAAAAATATAAATGAAGCCAGCTCCAGCAATAGCTTTGAATTTTCCAGTCCAAGCATCGGCTACAAATCCGCCAAATACAGGTATAACGTTTAACGTTCCTGAAAATAAAAGAAGTAGAGACCTTGCTTGTTAGTACTCTGCCGGGTATCCGTCCGTCAAACTGTCTGACCGTATGTCCACCTGATGGCGCGTCATCCCCTTTATTAACCACGTGGCTGCTAAGCGCGACTCACTAACCTTTTGCGGACAGTGTAGATCAAGATCAGACTGCACAGAACGTGCAGTCTGATCTTGGATCTAGACTGTCCGATAAGAGGTTATTTTCTTCCAAAATATAACTTTGGAAGAGCCAAATTAATGTTGTTTCTAACGGTTTGAACATTTCATTTAAGTTGTTTAGTAGGATAAGAGTTAAAATCGAATCAGCGACCATTCAAAAAGCACTGAGGTTGCTAACTGCAACTATGCTTCATTTGGGGACTGACGAAAAACTTGTGGGGCGAAAGGGGGGCAAAATTTCGGTTTATGAAAAGCTTGAGCGGACGGCGCAGATCAAGATCAGACCGCTCTGAAAGTGAGGTCAGTTTAGGTGCATATAAAACTTGAGTTAATTCTCAACTGAGTTTGTACTGAAGCTTTAAAGTCTCGTGCTTAAGGCTGCGTATGAAAATTTGATTTACTGACTGGTCGATTGTATGGAATTTAACGTCGTTTTCAACATCATTTCAGTTATATCGCGGCGGCCAGTGCATCCATCCATACTTTCCTGGAGCCTCTTTTACAAGTACTCCGCACAATATTCTTTCCAAGCCATTGGCTGCTTTCCCATATAACCATCGTCGAAACAATGATCAGCGTTGAGAGAGGAATGAATCCTGTCGCAATGACTATCGTCAATATGTAATTTTAATCTAATAGGCAGAAACAAATGAAAGCTCCAAAGCTCAGAAGTGAGTCCATAAGGTTTATCAAGTAACACTTACACAACTTTCAAATTTCATGTTCAACTGAGTTGAGAACGAAAAAAGTTTTTTTTAAGCACTGACCCGTTCTTGGATCTACACTGTTCGCCCCTTTATTCTTAACCCTTAGGGCCGCTAAGCGCGACTCGCTGACCTTTTGCGGACAGTGTAGATCAAGATCAGACTGCACAGAACGTGCAGTCTGATCTTGGATCTACACTGTCTGATATAGAGATATTATTACCTAAAACATAACTTTGAAATAGCAATATTTGGGTTCTTACCATCGACTTAAAAATTTAATTTTAGTTATTTAGCAGGTTAAGGGTTAAATATTATGAGAGAAGTTGTTTTTATTGTATTTCAAGATCTCGAGAAATAGATACTTTATACAAATTTTGTTCGATCGAAATTTTTTTTTTTACTTTTGAATTGTAACTAAATGTTCAGGCCCAATAGTCATTAACCCTTATCCTGCTAAATAAGTCAATTTGTAACTTTCAAGTCGATAGTAGAAACTCAAATATTGCTATTTCAAAGATATTTTTGGGAAAAATATCTCCTTATCGGACAGTTTAGATCAAAGATCAGACTGCATGATCCGTGTAGTCTGATACTGGTCTGTAATGTCTGCAATAGGTCCTCGTGTCTAGCTTCGCAGCCTAAGGGTTAAATTTTATAATTGTATTATTTTTACAAGCACAAAGATACTTTCTGCTGTATGATGCTACAACTTCTACATTTATAGATGGATTTCAAAATAATTTTACACAAGTATTCCCCTTTACCAGTAAAAGTCTAATTTGAATCATTTGTTCATGTAGGTCCAAAGTCAAGGTCACACTTAAAGGTCAAATGCTGGATTTGTCATAAATAGAGCTTTTCCGAACTACAACTTCTACATTTATCAAAGGATTTAAAAATATTTTTACACAAGTACTTTCCTTTACCAGTAGAAGTGCCATTTGGGTAATTTGTTTAGTTAGGCCCAAGATCAGGGTCTCTCTGAAAGGTCAAATAATAGTTATTATTATTTGGTGTTTTAACAGCTGTGGTCATTTAGCGCGCATGAAGGTAATATTTAGAAATGGAATAATAAAATGTTGATTTGATTATTAAAATCTATATTAGAGTCTATATTTTATTATAAAAATCTATCTCTTTTAGGTATTCTAAAATGTTATTCTGTTGTACATGTAAAAATAAATTTTGTATGCTATCAACACTAAAATGTTTTGACCGTATACGGTCGAAATTTTTACAGTTTAATAAAATATGGTTTATAGTTAAAGGTTCATTACAGTTTATACATTGTGGTGCTCTCTCATTATTTAAAAGATGCACATGTGAAAACCTTGAGTGTCCCACACGACATCTTGTTAAAATTACTTGACTTTTTCGGTTACAATAAAATTCATATTTATCATTAAAATTTGGCTTGATTGCTAAAAGCTTGTTGTTAAAACATTGTTGCCATTTAATTTGACATTCAGACTTGATAAATTCATTTATTTGTTGTTTTTTGTCAGTATAAGGAATTTTTATGTTGGCTATGTTCATATTTACGGCATCCTTTGCTTCTTGATCAGCTATTTCATTACCTTTTATATTCATGTGGCTGGGTATCCAGCAGAATATTATTGTCTTTGATCTACATAAATAAACATATTTTCTGAAAAATTGTTGAATCAGTGGATTTGGGTTATCAGGATGTTTTAAAGATTGTAAAACTGAATCAGAAAAAACTATGAATTTCTTGTTATTATTGTTTTGTATTGAACAGAGAGCAATGTTTAAATCTACAGCTTCTGCTGAAAAAATAGAGCTATGATCTGGTAGTCTTATTTTGGCAGTTTCTTGCTTGTGTACTGAAGCGCAACCAACTTTATTGTCTTGTTTCGAACCATCAGTATAAATTGAAATGTAATCTTTATACTGTGATTTGATTTCTAAAAATTTATTTTGATAAAATAATGGATTTGTTACTGATTTCTTATTTACGTTGAGATCAAAAATAATATTTGGTGGATCTATGGTCCACGGCTCTTTTACAGGAAGTTTAAAGGGTTTAATATTCTTTACATTTATGTTTGACTCATTAAGAAGAGGTTCAACTCGTAGACCAAGTGGTTTGATAAAATTAGGTTTATTTTGAAAGAGTATTTTGTTGGGTGGATTAAAAATGTCATTGTAAACCGGATTTTTTGTATTTGAAGCCAGTTTAGTTACGTACTGTAAGGACAGTTTTTTCCTTCTATCATATAAGGATGGCTCCTGGGCCTCTGAATACAAACTTTGAACAGGTGACGTACGGAAAGCTCCCAAAGCTAACCGAAGACCCTGATGATGAATAGTGTCCAACTTTTTTAGGTAGCTTTTTCGTGCAGAGCCATATATAATACATCCATAATCCAGTTTTGAGCGTATTAAAGATCTGTATAGATTTAAAAGAGTTTTCTTATCTCCTCCCCAGTCAGAGTGGGAAAGTATTTTTAAAACATTTAAAGCTTTTTGACATTTCAGTTTCAAAGCATTAATATGTGGTATGAAAGAAAGTTTTTTGTCAAAGATAACTCCTAAAAATTTTGCTTGATCTATTATTGGAATTGGACTATTATATATTTTCAGTGATGGATCCAAATGCAACCTGTGCTCTTGGCAGAAGTGTACACAGTTTGTCTTTGTCTTGGAAAATTTAAAACCATTTTCTATAGTCCATTTCTCAATTTTGTCTAAATTATTTTGAAGCTTAGTTTCAATTGTTTTCATATCTTTGGACCTGTAACATATTAAAAAATCATCCACATATAAGGAACAATTCACATCGTCATCTAAACATTTTACAATATTGTTAATCTTGATATTGAACAGAGTAGGTGAGAGGATACTTCCTTGGGGAACTCCCTGTTCTTGTTCATAGTCATCAGAAAAAGATGTGCCTACTTTAACTTTGAAAGATCTATTTGATAAAAAGTTTGAAATAAACTTGGGTAGATTTCCCCTTAATCCAATTTTATGAATGTCTTTTAAAATGCCATGTTTCCACGTGGTGTCATAAGCTTTTTCTAGATCAAAAAATATGGCAACTACATGTTGTTTCTTTACAAAAGCATTTCTGATAAAAGATTCTAATCGTACTAATTGATCTGTCGTGCTTCTGTTTTTTCGGAACCAAGATTGATGTTCCGATATAATATTATTGGATTCGAGGTAAAAATTAAGTCTATTGTTTATCATTCTCTCCATGGTCTTACGTATACAACTAGTTAAAGCTATGGGTCTATAATTTGTTGGATTTGTATGATCTTTATTTGGCTTAGGAATTGGAATGATTGTAGCTTTGGACCAACTTTTCGGGAAGATACCTTGTTCCCATATAATGTTAAAAATGTTTAACAGAGTTTGTAATGAAATACGAGGTAAATGTTTTAAAAGTTGATAGTGTACTTCGTCTGCACCTGCAGCAGAATCGTGAGCATTTTTTAGAGAATCTTCAAGTTCTGATAGTGTGAAAGGTAAGTTGTAGTTTTCATTTGTATCCGTTTCAAAATTAAGTTCTTCCATTCTGCTTCTTGCTTATGGTTTTTAAATTGTGGTTGATAATTTGCAGAAGAAGAGTTTGTTTTGAAAGTTTTACCCAGGATATTAGCGATTTCTTCTTTACTTTCGTAGATTTTGTCATCTACCTTGATATGTGAGTGTTTCATGGTTTGATTCTTTCCATTTATTTTCCTTAACATATTCCAAATGGTTGTCATGGGAGTTCTAGCATTAAGTTTAGAAATGAAATCTTTCCAAGATGATCGTTTTGCTTGTTTAATAGTACGTCGAGCCTTAGCTCTCATAATTTTACAAACATTTAAGTTTGTTTTTGTTGGATATTGTTTGAAACGTTTTAAACTGTCTTTACGTTTTTTAATAGCTTCTTTACAATCATCAATAAACCATGGCTTTTTCTTCTTAAAAGTATTTGTTAAAATCTTCGGGATGCACTGATTTGATATGTCAATTAAAGTTTCAGTAAAAGAAAGCAGTGGATCTTCTGAATTTTCAAAATTGTCAATCAGTAATTTTTCATGGCAAAGAATATTGAATTTTTCCCAGTTAGCTTTTTTAAAATTCCATTTTGGAATTTTCTCATCTTCTGTTTTCTCAGTTTCTTGTATAATGATAGGAAAATGATCACTTCCATGAGAATCTTCACATACTTTCCATTCATAATCAAGGTACAAGGAAGGATGGCAGAGTGAAAGATCTATTGCTGTGAAAGAACCTGATCCAGGATGCAGGTATGTATGTTGATTGGAATTAAATAAACATACATTATTCTCGGCAGTGAAATCTTCAATTATTTTACCTCTATCATTGGTATCTGAACAACCCCATAATTCGCTATGTCCATTAAAATCACCACATATGATGTAAGGTTGAGGTAGTTGTAGTAAAAGATTTTCTAAATCATTTTGATCTATTCTTTTATTTGGTGGGATATAGATAGAGCATATTGTTATAGTTTTATTTAAAGATGCTTTTATTGCTATTGCTTGTAGATTTGTGTTTAAGTCTATCTTACGATGAGGTACCGTAGAATGTATTATGATAGAAGAACCACCAGATGCTCTTTGGCAATCATTATGTATGTAGTGATAGGAAGAATAATTGCGAACTTCCAAGTTATCATTGGGGGTTATAAAAGTTTCTTGAAGACAACAAATTTGTGGATTTAATAAAGATAAAAGAATTAGTAGTTCATTAAAGTTGGCTTTTAGACCTCTACAATTCCATTGTAAAATTGAGTTTTGACCCATTATACTTGTATATTGGGAGTTTGAATTTACTTAAAAGTTATTTGACTGAGGAGTCAATTTCCAATTCCATATCTTCTAAACTTTCAAATTTATTTGCCAGCTTAATAGGATCCTGTGACCCTTTCTTCTGTCTATTTGATTGTTGTTTATCTTTTTCTTTTTTATCTGGTTTATTTTTCTGGCTTTTATTTGGTGATGTAGGGCATGAATTAGCTCTAGAAGCTGATCTTGATCTACTAGAGTCTTTTGTTTGGTTAGATTTTGAACCTGTTTCAGATGTTCGAGGTGGTTGAACAGATGGAGACGTAGATTTCGAGGAAGGTTTAGCACCTTGCTCAAAATCCACGGGATCATACTGTGTTCCACAAGTTCTCGTCTGAGGTTTTGCTGTTGCTGATTGAACTATCTTAGAGTACCTAGGTTCAAAAGTTGTCTCATATTGTTTTTTTGCCTCAAAGTACGAAATCTTTCTTATTGTTTTAATTCTCATAATTTCTTTTTCTCTTTTCCATACTTCACAGTTGGTTGATCTTGCACTGTGATCTTTACCACAATTTACGCATTTGAAAGGTCTTTGGCAGATGCTAGATGTGTGTTTGGATTCACCACATCTATCACAGATTACTGCATCTGTGAGCTTGCAGTTGTCTTCGTGGTGTCCAAATTTTTGACAATTAAAACAGCGCAAAGGATTTGGGATGAACTGTTCCACTGGTACTGTACGATAAAAGATTCTAATACTCTGAGGCAAAGTGGTGGTGTTAAAAATGAGGAGTAGTGTATTGGTTTCAAGTTGAACATTTTTTTTTATTTTGAATCTCTTGCACGCAACAACTCCTTGCGGTGCAAGATATTCAACAATTTTTTCCTCTGTTTCTCCTTTCAGTACCCTGTCTTTCACAATTCCTCTGGATTTGTTAAGTGAGTTGTGTTCTGAGACTGAGACTTTCAAAGTGTAAAACTTTTTAACTTTTAATAGAGATTCAGCCTGACTTGCTCTTGATGTTTCAACGAGTAGTAGTTCGTTTTTTAATTTTTTAACTGATTTTGGAGTGCCTATCAAACTTTCTATCTGTTTTTCTATTATGAAGGGAGACAGAGATGTGATGGGCTTTGCCTCCTCACTTTTAATAACCAAGAACTTTGTATTGTTTAAGTAAGACGTTTCGTTTTCGTTATTCGGTCGGGGTCTTTTGTTTTGGGAAGCCATGATTTTATAGTGTAATTTCAATAGCTATGCGCTCCACCCTCCTCGGAGCCCTACAAGGGGACGTCTAATGGAAATGGGTTTCCTATTTCCGACGCCAGAGCTACATAGCTATTATACTTAACAAACCTTAAGCGAAGAGAAACTATAGGTCTATTAATTAGCCCATCAGCCGCCGCTTTATAAAGGAAAACAATGTAAAAGATAAGAAAAAAAAAAATCTAACCCGGTTGGTATCATAAGATACAAAGAAAGAAATATAGATAAAAGTATGTAATCCTAAAAGCTAGGCACGACCGAGCCGATTGAGACGGGTCGGGCCTAACGCATCCCTCTCGTCTATCCGAGGCCAGGGCCAAAGTAGTGTGTTGAGTGCTGGAGATCCCTGGGCACTCTCAACTACCAGGATCCCCTTTTCCGGCATACGAGATGCCACCCACGGCAAACAAGTGGCTTCTGAATCAAAGACAGAAATCTTTTATCAGAAGAAAGTTTGCTCAATGAAATATTTTCAATCAAGAATGCTTTAGATATAGAGTGTTAGCATGATAACTTTAATGATTAGAGCTGATAACTCTAGATCTCTACTTGTAGGTAAGGTTCTAAATACAAGTATGCCAAATATTTCAAATTCCCTAAACATATAGTGCTAGAGATTGGAAAAGGTCTTGACGAATACAAGAACAAAACATAGATGTTATACACAGATGTCGTTATACTCTTCGTCCAGTGTGCTACCCACTGGCACAGATGATACACACACAAATGAGCATGTTAGTATATGAGACAGGAAAGTGTATAGGAAAGATATGTTTTCAAAAAAATAAAAAAATAAAAAATCACTTTTGGAATGAAAAATTTGTTTTGGAAATCATTTGATCTTAATTTGTATTGTTCTTCAGCCACTTTTATGTTTTAATTTTGGGTTTGTTAATTTTTTCTGGAAATATATAATCGTATTGACTTTAGTATTTTTATTTTCATATTTAGGTTGATTTTGTTATTGTCATATTTTTTCTAGTATTTACTTTGAATTGAATTATTTTGGACCTGTTTTATTAATTTTAGTTGTATTATTATCGGTCTCCTCTGTTTCTGGGGACTTTTACCACCCATATGCCACAGAGGCGAAGGCAGCCACCAATTTCTAAGGCCCCGAGTGGCGGGGGCCCTCAAATAATAGAGCATGTTCGATCCATAAATTCCACGTTTTGGATAGATTTCAATGTAGTTTAGAAAACTATTCTCCTTCATGAGTTGATGTGCCATTTAAAATTCCCAACAGTGGGCTCGACATGTTGCCCTTGGGCGATCTGCTAGTCTCCTTTTTTACATTTGTTTTCAAAAGGTTTCCCTCTCCTCTCTATGGCTGTATAATTATGTGATCAACTGCTGCAGAGTTTCCAATATAAAGGATTTTATGTCCTTGTATGGGGCCATTGGTTAAAAAATATGCTCTGGTAAAAGAGGATTTCATGCACCTGCGCAATGCCTTGTACAAACCAAGACTTCGAAGACATGCGTGGGCAGACATGGGTCGATACTTTTTCCAATTGCAGATGCCCCTTTTTAAAGAGCATCGCTCATTTCTTTAAGCCCAGCTCCGGCAGCCCAGTCGGTAGCGTGCGGGATTTGAGAATAGCGGGTCGTGGGTTCGATCTCTGGCTCGGCCAATTTCTTTCCGAGGACTGATGATAGTCATTGCGACAGGATTCATTCCTCTCCCACCGCTGATCATTGTTTCGACGATGGTTATGTGGGAAAGCAGCCAGTGGCTTGGAAAGAAAATTGTGAGGAGTACTGGTAAAAGAGACTCCAGGAAAGCATGGATAGGTGCACTGGCCGTCGCGATATAACTGAAATAATAGTTGAAAACGGCGTTAAACACCATACAATCAATCAATCAATCATTTCTGTAAAAAAAAAAGTCTTACCACTGAAAATAAAGGCGGTGGTAACAGACTTATAGACGGAGAACTGAAGATTCGTTGTGCAGAATAACACTAGGTTTCCAATCACACTGAAGTAGGCCATTGTTTCACAGAGCACTGTACTAAGTATAAAACCCGTGACAAAAACTTCTTTCCTGTTGAGCCTTCGGCCCCGATTACTTTCGACCACATCGTTTGCATCAGCATTTATTCCACTATCGGTTATATCAGTAACGGGCCCCAAAACCCTGGATGAGGACGAAGTGTTACTTGGTGGACCTGTGTCATGTTTTACGTCGTCTTTAATGATGGCGTCCTGGCTCGAACACTGGAAAAAAGGTAAACAAACAAATGCAGTAAAGTCGTGATAATTCGAGCTTGAAATATAAATGAGCTATGCTCTGGGAAAAGCGGGCTTAATGCATCTCCGTGATGCATGATACCAAGCAATATATCACCTCATTACAGATCCATAAAATCCATTTTTGTCAAACAATCAACTGGATCATGAGGTAGAATTATCCTTTGGTATGCAGAAAGTTTGAAGATAGCGAGAAGTTTCAGTCCATGTCAGCCTGCGCGGACTGCGACATGGGTCGATACTTTTCGCAAATGCTTTAAGCCTTGTTTTCACAGAGCATAGCTCATAATTAGAATACGTTGCTGGAATCGACGTATGAAATTAAGTCTTTTGGATAAGACATTGAACCGAGTTCCAGTATTATAGTGCTATGCACCGAGCCCGTTAACGAACCAGGCGTACCTTGGGATGGGTTCCGTCCTGTATCTTGCACTATCGCCAGCAACATAACTAACAGCCCTATAGGTGCGTCGCCCGTTCGGGCAACCGTAAACGATAAATAAACGGAAATTCACTGAATTAAGTGTAATCTGGACATGACAAACGTTTTGAAAAAAAAAAAGAAAGTGTGGTAGCAGTTTCGGTTGCTAATTGGCCCAGTACGAACTTGTGCTGCATTAATATGCCAGGAAGATTGTTTGGATGGTGTAGCACGCCGTCATCAACCTTATTTCGGCAATATGACGGCAACAGTTCACCTTTTTTTGTCTTTCCAGGATTTCACCAGTAATATTCTGAGACTTTGTAGTAATTTGTCTTTCACTTGCCCGTTACATCCTTTTAGACTAAGTCTGACAGCTAATAAGCCAACAGAACGGATTGCTAAGCCATGTTGCAAGTATTATGATTTCATAACTATTTGGATTGATTGATTATATGGTTGTTAACACCGTTTTCAACATTATTTCAGTTATATCACGCGGCCACATGGCTAACTTTCCATGCAAATCAAACCCAATAACTGCTATTTGACTGCTATGTAAGCCAATTAAATTATAAGAGTTTGATCCCTTCTGGCCGTGAAATCGATCACATGCGGATTGGTGTATTGACTGGCGATCTCTGCAAAACCTTTGCACTAATAACCCGAATATCGTGCTTCGAGTGCAAAGGGTTTCAATTTATTGGAAAACAACTCTGCGGGATATATCTGGGGTTGTAAATTACTGGGCTACCAAAACTTATAGAATTCATTTTCCTTTCAGACCTTACAATTTGACCTACCCCAAATTTTACCTAAAGAAAGCTTTTGAAAACTTATGGTCACCGATAGAAATGCTGGTGACCAGCATTTGCTCTTTTTCCAACAATGTTTCACGCCTTAACTGATACAAATTCCATAATTTGAGCCATATTTATCGTGTTGTCTACAAATGCTTTTAAATTGGGGAAGTCATACATTGCCAGTTCCTGAAGAGTTTGAAAAAAATTAACCCTGCAGGACAAGTTTCTTATGATGGGACAAAAGCCCGGGGGAGGGGGGGGGTGGACGAACGCTTGAAATATAGCAGTATGTACATATATTTATTACATCTTTGGAATTCAATCCCTGATTTTTTTTATCATTATATTAAATTCAATCTGATTTTTTCAAAGTTTTATTAACAAAAATGATACAACAGTAAAAATACTTCGGTTGGATATACTTTTGAAAAGCTACCACAAAGCTAGGGATATGACGAAAAAGTTTCTCTTATGATAATGTTTTTGAAAACATTGTTATGTAGATATGATACTCAGTGACCTGTTTTCAGAATATTCTAGAACCATGAAGAACATGTATTGGTTTTTCCATTGTGGTTATTTTAAGAATCAGGCTGTTTACTAATCAATGATGTCATCTTTCTAGAAAAGACTAATCTAGCATTTTCCAAGCTGATATAAATAGGAGTGACTTACTTGGTGATTTTGGGGATTTTGAAGTTAGACTTGTGGCTTTGTGGATACAGAATTAGTGAAAAGTGTTGGATTTAACTTGGGATATACATCTAAGTTGGAATAACTTTATTTTGATACCGGTTGCTCATATCTACTTGCAAGTTGAAACTATTGTTAATTCAAGTTTTGGGAACCAGAAAGTTAAACATTATTGTTAATTTTGAGGGACTTATTTTATTTCAACATTCTAAGATTAGAATTGACAAAATTTCATTCAAACTTAACTCCTATTGTACTCTTTTGTCTTTGTTCATTAATAAATATTGTTAATTGTTAAAGGCTTTTTGCTGGTTTTCTTTCTCGTTACGCTTGGATCGTAACAGAAATTGGGGGCTCGTCCGGGATTGATCATCTAGTCATTTTGGATACACTTTGAAATTATTTTGAACTTGTTACAGTGTTAAGGTTTATTAGATAATAAATAATAATAAAAAATAGAATTTGAATTTTATTCTACTAAACCAGCAAAAAGCAATCATGTCTTTTGATCTTGAAAAATTTATTGCTGAGCCATCACAGGAGTTGTTAAATTTGGCAAAAAGGTCTGATTTGTTAGATCTTGCTTCTCATTATAAACTGACTGCCATTAAAGGTACTATGTTAAAGCAAGAAATTAAGAACTCAGTTGTTCAGTTTTTGGTTGATGAAGAAATACTTGACTCGTCTGCTCAGTCTCTTATTCTTGTGTCTCAAACAGATGTTAAAACTAATATTGAGTTGGAAAAATTAAAACTGCAGATGGAAAAAGAAGAAAGGATGAAAGAAAAAGAATTAAAATTAAAATTAGAGCAAGAAGAAAAAGAATTAAAATTAAAATTAGAGCAAGAAGAAAGAGTGAAAGAAAAAAGAATTAGAACGAGAAGAAAGGATGAAAGAGAAAGAATTAGAGTTAGAAAAAGAAAAAATGTATGTTGAATTAGAAGAAAGAGAAAAGGATAGGCAATTTCAGATGAGAATGAAAGAATTAGAATTAGAAAATAAAGAAAAACCATCTTTGCATATGATTAATGATTTTGACATAACAAAACACCTCAGACTTGTTCCGCCATTTCAAGAACAGGAAGTTGATAAATATTTTTCACATTTTGAAAGATTTGCCGAAAATTTGAAGTGGCCAAAAGAGCACTGGACCTTACTCTTGCAAAGTGTTGTAACTGGAAAGGCTCGCGATATTTTTTCGCAACTAAGTAATGAACAGCTCTCTAATTATGATAATGTTAAGGAATTGATTCTAAAGGCTTATGAACTGGTACCTGAAGCATATAGACAAAAATTTAGGAATTGCAGAAAAGAAAATGGTCAAACCCACGTTGAATTTGCTAGAACTAAAGAACAATTATTTGATAGGTGGTGCCATTCAAAGAAAATAGGTTCAGATCACGGAAAACTTAGACAATTATTGTTAGTTGAAGAATTTAAAAGGTGCATTAATTTAGATGTAAAAACTTTCTTAGACGAGAAAGAAGTTGAAACTTTAGAAGAAGCTACTTGTTTAGCAGACAACTTTGCCTTGACGCATAAGGTCTGTTTCAAGAATAAATCAAACCCTCGAAAACCTTTTTATTCATCTACTGGTCCTAAACCAAATTTTAATCAACATAGTGACAATTCCAATCAGAATAGTCTCAAACCCAAGTCTCCTTATGAAGCCAAAGGTCAAAATCCCTTATCTCGACCCACTTGTAATTATTGCAAAGAACCAGGCCATATTATTTCTGAATGTCCTGTTTTAAAAAGAAAACGGGAAAAACAAGAAAGTTTTAAGCCTACAGGCTTTACTTCATTGAAGTCTACACCTCAGTCATGTTTTAAAGACCAAACCTTTGTCCAGGCCAAAGTACCTGAGACTGATACTGTTATGGAGATTTATGAACCATTCTTGTCAGATGGTTTTGTGTCACTAAAAAGTGATTTTGCCCAGTCTATCCCTATTAAAATTTTACGTGATACTGGAGCTTCTCAATCTCTTATTTTAGCAGATGTCCTGCCTTTTTCTGAGAAGACTTCTGGGACAAGTGTCCTTATTCAGGGTGTAGAATGTGGATTTGTTAATGTTCCGCTTCATAACATTTATTTGTCTTCAGACTTAATTAATGGTCTAGTGACTGTTGGTATTAGAAAAAATTTACCTTTTAAAGGTGTTCATTTGTTATTAGGCAATGATTTAGCCGGAGATAATCCACTTGTAACTGACACACCTTGCATGGATCAATCACCCGTTCCGATTGAGGAAGAAATTTCTGACCTTTACCTTTCATGTGCAGTTACTAGAGCTATGGCAAAGAAAGCCATTTTGACTGAAAATCAGTCCGATAGTGACTTATCCGATTCTTTGTTGGGTCATTTATTTAAAAATGAAATTAACAGATCTATTTCACAAAACCCTTCTGAAAGTTAGACAAATTCTAAACATAATTCATCAGAATTGGATTACACATCTTCACCTTTTGTTAAAGAAGGCCATGATACAAGGTCAAGGTCAAAACTAAGTGAAGACCAACACAGTGATCCAGAAATAGCACCTTTATTTCAAAAAGCTGTTACTGAAACTGATCTTTCACAGGAACCTGTCTTTTTTTTATATAAAAAATGGAATTTTAATGAGAAAGTGGCGCCCTCCTGAAGTCTCAGTTGATGATGAGTGGGCTGTCAATTATCAAGTTGTCATACCTAAATCTTATAGATCAGAAATATTAAGCTTAGCTCATGAAACGCCTATGTCAGGTCATTTAGGTATCAATAAAACTTATCACAAAATTCTTAATCATTTAGAGAAAACTCAATGTAAAATGAAGAAAGATATTTTAGCTCTTCTACCAATTCCTGGTAGGTCTCAACAAGCAAGATATTTTGGTCCTTATTCTGTAGAGAAAAAGGTCAGTGACTTAAATTATGTGATAACAACTCCTGACAGGCGAAAGCAAAAGCAATTATGTCATATTAATATGTTAAAAGAATATGTTGATAGGGATAATTCAAATATTTCACCAATAAATGTAGTTTCCTCTGTCCCTCAAAATCAAAATCACATTAACCCTGAAGACATAAATTGTGAAGAAATGAGCTTTGACAAGTCTTACCCTATCTGTTCAAAACTTCAGAATTCTGACATTTTAAGAAATTTAGATAAAAAAAACTTTCACATTTAGACAATAATCAAAAAGATGAATTGAAAAAGTTAATTTCTGAATATGAGCACCTGTTCCCTGATATTCCAACACGGACAGATACAATTTACCATAATGTGGACATTGAAAATTCAAAACCAGTGAAACAACATCCATATCGAATGAATCCCAAGAAAGTGGAGCATCTTAGAGAGGAAATCAGGTATCTATTGGAGAATGACTTTATTGAACCTAGTCAAAGTGAATGGAGTTCTCCATGTATTCTTGTACCAAAGCCAGATGGAACTTTTCGTATGTGCACTGACTATAGAAAAGTTAATACTGTGACCAAGACTGATTCGTTTCCAGTGCCAAGAGTAGATGACTGAATTGACAATATTGGTCATGCTAAATATGTTACTAAATTTGATCTTCTAAAAGGATTTTGGCAAATTCCTCTCACTGAAAGAGCTAAAGAAATCTCTGCATTTGTTACTCCTGATGGACTTTATCAGTACAAAGTTATACCGTATTTGGGATGAAAAGCTAACCGTCAACATTTCAATGTCTTATCAACATGAGAATATCTGGATTGGACGACTGTAGTGCCTACTTTGATTACATCATCATTCACAGCGATGATTGGGATGAACATCTAAAGACTATCAGAGAATCTTTTAACAGACTGACTAAAGCCAAATTAACATTTAATCTTGTTAAAAGTGAATAGACTTGTAATTAGTTAACATTTGTCTTCATGCACAATATTTAAATTTGTATTTAGTTAACATTTGTCTTTATGTAATTTTACGTACATTTATGTGTAATGATATTTTATATCTTCAGACAAAAGAAAGTTTTACTTCGTAAAACTTTCTTTTTCCTTTAGGAGGGGAAGTGTTATGTAGATATGATACTCAGTGACCTGTTTTCAGAATATTCTAGAACCATGAAGAACATGTATTGGTTTTTCCATTGTGGTTATTTTTAGAATCAGGCTGTTTACTAATCAATGATGTCATCTTTCTAGAAAAGACTAATCTAGCATTTTCCAAGCTAATATAAATAAGAGTGACTTACTTGGTGATTTTGGGGATTTTGAAGTTAGACCTGTGGCTTTGTGGATACAGAATTAGTGAAAAGTGTTGGATTTAACTTGGGATATACATCTGTAAGTTGGAATAACTTTATTTTAATACGGGTTGCTCATATCTACTTGCAAGTTGAAACTATTGTTAATTTAGGTTTTGGGAACCAGAAAGTTTAATTCTTTTGTAGTCTAAACATTATTGTTAATTTTGAGGGACTTATTTTATTTCAACATTCTAAGATTAGAATTGACAAAATTTCATTCAAACTTAACTCCTATTGTACTCTTTTGTCTTTGTTCATTAATAAATATTGTTAATTGTTAAAGGCTTGTTGCTGGTTTTCTTTCTCGTTACGTTTGGATCGTAACAACATTAATCTCCATCCTGCAGCTATTACGTTTCAGCAGACAGCATTTTATTGTAATGGTTGTAAATGGCATCGTCACAAATGTATTAGGCTGGGGAAACTGTGGTGGTAGTTCAGACCACACGGGTATCGTCTGATCTATCATAAACAACACAACCGAATATAAAGTTTACTTATTAACCTTTATGTTCGACAGGTTAATTCTGTTTTAGAAAATTTCGTCATTTTTTCAGAACAAGTCTGTGGTTTTGTGAGCACACGGTAGACAGAAATGAGTCTGCACATCGTGTTGAAAAGTCAAAATTATCTCCAGTGAAGTCAGAAAGCTTATTTATTGTTCTTTAATTTGGTATAATTTTCAGTCATCTAGAAAATAAACTTTTGGCCCTTTTTACAGTTTTTAAAAACAGCTATCTTTTTTTTTTTTTTTTTTTTTTTTCTTTTTCCCTGATTGTTCGGATTGTGCCGGAGTTCCACGATGATGATGAGTCTCACTGTCAGACAAGACGCCTGTCGGGTATCTTGATTGTGTTACGTAATGTTATGCATTAACATGCGGACCCCATGCTGTGTTTAGATATACAAATACCTACATCGAAATGGACTGCAGTTTATACCCGGGTTGTTTGATCATGACAGTATGCCTGTGAAATATGTATTAAGTATCCTATAGATCTGATATAAGACCAGACTTTTGATATTTATGAGATTATTTCTAAGGACTTAAAATCAAGTTTATCAAGACTTTGAATAAGGAATTCTACATTTGCTATTTTTTTCCACTCTTCTTTTAGATTCAAATGTGTGATAATTAATGCCATATCAATCGTATTTCATGGCGACAGCTCACATATTCATGTTTCCTTTCTATTTTCAAGCTGATCACATGCATTTTCTCCCTTTCATGTGTTTTCAAAAGCTTTCTCTCTCAGGATCGTAAAACCATGGGATAATTTGCTAAGGTTCTTGACTGCCAAATAAATCGAATTTTCACGTCAATAATTTAAAACTCTTTACAATATGGAGAACTTTTTGACTTCACCAGGTTAAAAGCAATTTCAGACAATGAATTAAATATAGCTCAAATGATATTCTTGACTTTGAAAGAGTAGAAAACATTGTGGGAAAAGAAGAAACTGCTGTTTAACATTGTGGGAAAAGGAAACAATGCTGGCTACTGGCACTTTCTCTTTTTCTCACAATGTTTTTAAAAGCCTTTATTTCAGGACCGTTAAAACTCGGGAGTGTGTGGTACGGGTTAAAACGATACTCTCAAAACGCCGAATTTTCTGCTGATTTCAGTCACCTGTTGATATTGCAATGTCAAAGATTTTTTTTTTTTACAAAAAGAATTTCAACATAGAATCGATTAAGCCCAAGATCAGACTACTTGTTTTGTACAGTTTGTTATTGATCTATTGACTGCGTTTTTGGTGAAATTTATTATTGGTCTATTATTATACCACTTTCTCTGATCAATAGTGCAACAATCTCAATCTTCTTAAAAAATAAAGAATTGAAAAATGCAATTTAAAAAAAATCTATAGTGACATAATCAATCTTTAAAAAAGAAAGGAAAAAATATTAATGATAATAATGATAATAATAATAATTTAAAAAATAAATAAATAGTTATTATTATTATTATTAATTGGTGTTTTAAGGCGCATCTACAGCTGTGGTCATTGAGCGCGCATGAAGGTAATATTTAGAAATGGAATAATAAAATGTTAATTTGATAGTTAAAATCTATATTAGAGTCTATATTTTATTATAAAAATCTATCTCTTTTAGGTATTCTAAAAAGTTATTCTGTTGTACATGTAAAAATAAATTTTGTAAGCTATCAACACTAAAATGTTTTGACCGTATACGGTCGAAATTTTTACAGTTTAATAAAATATGTTTTATAGTTAAAGGTTCATTACAGTTTATACATTGTGGTGCTCTCACATTATTTAAAAGATGCACATGTGAAAACCTTGAGTGTCCCACACGACATCTTGTTAAAATTACTTGACTTTTTCGGTTACAATAAAATTCATACTTATCATTAAAATTTGGCTTGATCGCTAAAAGCTTGTTGTTAAAACATTGTTGCCATTTAATTTGACATTCAGACTTGATAAATTCATTTATTTGTTGTTTTTTGTCAGTATAAGGAATTTTTATGTTGGCTATGTTCATATTTATGGCATCCTTTGCTTCTTGATCAGCTATTTCATTACCTTTTATATTAATGTGGCTGGGTATCCAGCAGAATATTATTGTATTTGATCTACATAAATAAACATATTTTCTGAAAAATCGTTGAATCAATGGATTTGGGTTATCAGGATGTTTTAAAGATTGTAAAACTGACATTGAATCAGAAAAAACTATGAACTTCTTGTTATTATTGTTTTGTATTGAACAGAGACCAATGTTTAAAGCTACAGCTTCTGCTGAAAAAATAGAGCTATGATCTGGTAGTCTTATTTTGGCAGTTTCTTGCTTTTGTACTGAAGCGCAACCAACTTTATTATCTTGTTTCGAACCATCAGTATAAATTGAAATGTAATCTTTATACTGTGATTTGATTTCTAAAAATTTATTTTGATAAAATAATGGATTTGTTACTGATTTCTTATTTACGTTGAGATCAAAAATAATATTTGGTGGATCTATGGTCCACGGCTCTTTTACAGGAAGTTTAAAGGGTTTAATATTCTTTACATTTATGTTTGACTCATTCAGAAGAGGTTCAACTCGTAGACCAAGTGGTTTGATAAAATTAGGTTTATTTTGAAAGAGTATTTTGTTGGGTGGATTAAAAATGTCATTGTAAACCGGATTTTTTGTATTTGAAGCCAGTTTAGTTACGTACTGTAAGGACAGTTTTTTCCTTCTATCATATAAGGATGGCTCCTGGGCCTCTGAATACAAACTTTGAACAGGTGACGTACGGAAAGCTCCCAAAGCTAACCGAAGACCCTGATGATGAATAGTGTCCAACTTTTTTAGGTAGCTTTTTCGTGCAGAGCCATATATAATACATCCATAATCCAGTTTTGAGCGTATTAAAGATCTGTATAGATTTAAAAGAGTTTTCTTATCTCCTCCCCAGTCAGAGTGGGAAAGGATTTTTAAGACATTTAAAGCTTTTTGACATTTCAGTTTCAAAGCATTAATACGTGGTATGAAAGAAAGTTTTTTGTCAAAGATAACTCCTAAAAATTTTGCTTGATCTATTATTGGAATTGGACTATTATATATTTTCAGTGATGGATCCAAGTGCAACCTGTGCTCTTGGCAGAAGTGTACACAGTTTGTCTTTGTCTTGGAAAATTTAAAACCATTTTCTATAGTCCATTTCTCAATTTTGTCTAAATTATTTTGAAGCTTAGTTTCAGTTGTTTTCATATCTTTGGACCTGTAACATATTAAAAAATCATCCACATATAAGGAACAGTTCACATCGTCATCTAAACATTTTACAATATTGTTAATCTTGATATTGAACAGAGTAGGTGAGAGGATACTTCCTTGAGGAACTCCCTGTTCTTGTTCATAGTCATCAGAAAAAGATGTGCCTACCTTAACTTTGAAACATCTCTTTGATAAAAAGTTTGAAATAAACTTGGGTAGATTTCCCCTTAATCCAATTTTATGAATGTCTTTTAAAATGCCATGTTTCCACGTGGTGTCATAAGCTTTTTCTAGATCAAAAAATATGGCAACTACATGTTGTTTCTTTACAAAAGCATTTCTGATAAAAGATTCTAATCGTACTAATTGATCTGTCGTGCTTCTGTTTTTTCGGAACCCTGATTGATGTTCCGATATAATGTTGGATTCGAGGTAAAAATTAAGTCTATTGTTTATCATTCTCTCCATGGTCTTACATATACAACTAGTTAAAGCTATGGGTCTATAATTTGTTGGATTTGTATGATCTTTATTTGGCTTTGGAATTGGAATGATTGTAGCTTTGGACCAACTTTTCGGGAAGATACCTTGTTCCCATATAATGTTAAAAATGTTTAACAGAGTTTGTAATGAAATACCAGGTAAATGTTTTAAAAGTTGATAGTGTACTTCATCTGCACCTGCAGCAGAATCGTGAGCATTTTTTAGAGAATCTTCAAGTTCCGATAGTGTGAAAGGTAAGTTGTAGTTTTCATTTGTATCCGTTTCAAAATTAAGTTCTTCCATTTGTGCTTCTTGCTTATGTTTTTTAAATTGTGGTGGATAATTTGCAGAAGAAGAGTTTGTTTTGAAAGTTTTACCCAGGATATTAGCGATTTCTTCTTTACTTTCGTAGATTTTGTCATCTACCTTGATATGCGAGTGTTTCATGGTTTGATTCTTTCCATTTATTTTCCTTAACATATTCCAAATGGTTGTAATGGGAGTTCTAGCATTAAGTTTAGAAATGAAATCTTTCCAAGATGATCGTTTTGCTTGTTTAATAGTACGTCGAGCCTTAGCTCTCATAATTTTACAAACATTTAAGTTTGTTTTTGTTGGATATTGTTTGAAACGTTTTAAACTGTCTTTACGTTTTTTAATAGCTTCTTTACAAATCATTAAACCATGGCTTTTTCTTCTTAAAAGTATTTGTTAAAATCTTCGGGATGCACTGATTTGATATGTCAATTAAAGTTTCAGTAAAAGAAAGCATTGGATCTTCTGAATTTTCAAAATTGTCAATCAGTAATTTTTCATGGCAAAGAATATTGAATTTTTCCCAGTTAGCTTTTTTAAAATTCCATTTTGGAATTTTCTCATCTTCTGTTTTCTCAGTTTCTTGTATAATGATAGGAAAATGATCACTTCCATGAGAATCTTCACATACTTTCCATTCATAATCAAGGTACAAGGAAGGATGGCAGAGTGAAAGATCTATTGCTGTGAAAGAACCTGATCCAGGATGCAGGTATGTATGTTGATTGGAATTAAATAGACATAAATTATTCTCTGCAATGAAATCTTCAATTATTTTACCTCTATCATTGGTATCTGAACAACCCCATAATTCGCTATGTCCATTAAAATCACCACATATGATGTAAGGTTGAGGTAGTTGTAGTAAAAGATTTTCTAAATCATTTTGATCTATTCTTTTATTTGGTGGGATATAGATAGAGCATATTGTTGTAGTTTTATTTAAAGATGCTTTTATTGCTATTGCTTGTAGATTTGTGTTTAAGTCTATCTTACGATGAGGTACCGTAGAATGTATTATGATAGAAGAACCACCAGATGCTCTTTGGCAATCATTATGTATGTAGTGATAGGAAGAATAATTGCGAACTTCCAAGTTATCATTGGGGGTTATAAAAGTTTCTTGAAGACAACAAATTTGTGGATTTAATAAAGATAAAAGAATTAGTAGTTCATTAAAGTTGGCTTTTAGACCTCTACAATTCCATTGTAAAATTGAGTTTTGACCCATTATACTTGTATATTGGGAGTTTGAATTTACTTAAAAGTTATTTGACTGAGGAGTCAATTTCCAATTCCATATCTTCTAAACTTTCAAATTTATTTGCCAGCTTAATAGGATCCTGTGACCCTTTCTTCTGTCTATTTGATTGTTGTTTATCTTTTTCTTTTTATCTGGTTTATTTTTCTGGCTTTTATTTGGTGATGTAGGGCATGAATTAGCTCTAGAAGCTGATCTTGATCTACTAGAGTCTTTTGTTTGGTTTGATTTTGAACCTGTTTCAGATGTTCGAGGTGGTTGGACAGATGGAGACGTAGATTTCGAGGAAGGTTTAGCGCCTTGCTCAAAATCCACGGGATCATACTGTGTTCCACAAGTTCTCGTCTGAGGTTTTGCTGTTGCTGATTGAACTATCTTAGTGTACCTAGGTTCAAAAGCTGTCTCATATTGTTTTTTTGCCTCAAAGTACGAAATCTTTCTTATTGTTTTAATTCTCATAATTTCTTTTTCTCTTTTCCATACTTCACAGTTGGTTGATCTTGCACTGTGATCTTTACCACAATTTACACATTTGAAAGGTCTTTGGCAGATGCTAGATGTGTGTTTGGATTCACCACATCTATCACAGATTACTGCATCTGTGAGCTTGCAGTTGTCTTCGTGGTGTCCAAATTTTTGACAATTAAAACAGCGCAAAGGATTTGGGATGAACTGTTCCACTGGTACTGTACGATAAAAGATTCTAATACTCTGAGGCAAAGTGGTGGTGTTAAAAGTGAGTAGTAGTGTATTGGTTTCAAGTTGAACATTATCTTTTTTTATTTTGAATCTCTTGCACGCAACAACTCCTTGCGGTGCAAGATATTCAACAATTTTTTCCTCTGTTTCTCCTTTCAGTACCCTGTCTTTCACAATTCCTCTGGATTTGTTAAGTGAGTTGTGTTCTGAGACTGAGACTTTCAAGTTGTAAAACTTTTAAACTTTTAATAGAGATTCAGCCTGACTTGCTCTTGATGTTTCAACGAGTAGTAGTTCGTTTTTTTAATTTTTTAACTGATTTTGGAGTGCCTATCAAACTTTCTATCTGTTTTTCTATTATGAAGGGAGACAGAGATGTGATAGGCTTTGCCTCCTCACTTTTAATAACCAAGAACTTTGTATTGTTTAAGTAAGACGTTTCGTTTCGTTATTCGGTCGGGGTCTTTTGTTTTGGGAAGCCATGATTTTATAGTGTAATTTCAATAGCTATGCGCTCCACCCTCCTCGGAGCCCTACAAGGGGACGTCTAATGGAAATGGGTTTCCTATATCCGACGCCAGAGCTACATAGCTATTATACTTAACAAACCTTAAGCGAAGAGAAACTATAGGTCTATTAATTAGCCCATCAGCCGCCGCTTTATAAAGGAAAACAATGTAAAAGATAAGAAAAAAGAAAAAATCTAACCCGGTTGGTATCATAAGATACAAAGAAAGAAATATAGATAAAAGTATGTAATCCTAAAAGCTAGACACGACCGAGCCGATTGAGACGGGTCGGGCCTAACCCATCCCTCTCGTCTATCCGAGGCCAGGGCCAAAGCAGTGTGTTGAGTGCTGGAGATCCCTGGGCACTCTCAACTACCAGGATCCCCTTTTCCTGCATACGAGATGCCACCCACGGCAAACAAGTGGCTTCTGAATCAAAGACAGAAATCTTTTATCAGAAGAAAGTTTGTTCCATGAAATATTTTCAATCAAGAAAGCTTTAGATATAGAGTGTTAGCATGATAACTTTAATACTTAGAGCTGATAACTTAGAGCTTACTAGAGTTCCCATTATAGATCTCTACTTGTAGGTAAGGTTCTAAATACAAGTATGCCAAATGTTTCAAATTCCCTAAACATATAGTGCTAGAGATTGGAAAAGGTGTTGACGAATACAAGAACAAAACAGATGTTATACACAGATGTTGTTATACTCTTCGTCCAGTGTGCTACCCACTGGCACAGATGATACACACACAAATGAGCATGTTAGTATATGAGACAGGAAAGTGTATAGGAAAGATATGTCTTCAAAAAATGAAAAAATAAAAAATCACTTTTGGAATGAAAAATTTGTTTTGGAAATCATTTGATCTTAATTTGTCTTGTTCTTCAGCCACTTTTATGTTTTAATTTTGTGTTTGTTAATTTTTCTGGAAATATTTAATCGTATTGACTTTAGTGTTTTTATTTCCATATTTAGGTTGATTTTGTTATTGTTATTTTTTTTCTAATATTTACTTTGAATTAAATTTTTTTGGACCTGTTTTATTAATTTTAGTT
Organism: Hippopus hippopus; assembly: GCA_946811185.2. Lineage (NCBI taxonomy): Eukaryota > Metazoa > Mollusca > Bivalvia > Cardiida > Cardiidae > Hippopus > Hippopus hippopus. The sequence continues at coordinate 3,478,475 of OX328096.1, read as the reverse complement.
TTATTATTATCGGTCTCCACTGTTTCTGGGGACTTTTACCACCCATATGCCACAGAGGCGAAGGCAGCCACCAATTTCTAAGGCCCCGAGTGGCGGGGGCCCAAAATAAATAGAACCGGGAGAATGACATTTTTTGCAAATCTCTGAAAAAGTTTTAACAGATGCAAATAATATACACGTATATGTATAAAAATGATAAATATATTATAACATTGGACAGTGTGTAAAAACAGGACCCAAATTCAAGAAAACAATAGACAAGATTGTCATGTCATCTGTTTTTATCTTCCCTTTATCCACTGCACAACCCTTTCCTCCAGTCTTAAAATCTCACTTAACTAGATACAGCATTTTTATACAAAAATTAACGATAGTGCCGTTTTTAAACTAAAATGGACGCAAGTTTCCGTTGTAAAAAATGTAAACGAATACTTTGATCGTAATCACAACAAAACAGAGAATTCTTCAAGACGTTATAGATTTTTTTTCTAGAAGTTTATTTTTAAGTTATTTAGCGTCAAAAAGGACGCAAGAGCAAATTTCTTAAACCTTTCTATAGAAATAAGAAGGAGAATGGGTCAGTGACTTTAAATCAAAATGGACGCAACTTCCAATTTTGCTATAGTAATCAAAATTATATCGAAGTGAAGTAGAGATATTAAAGAATACTTCAAGACGTTATAGATTTTAATCATTTTAGACAAAAAACGTGTTTTAGTCGATCAAAAATTTTCCCTTCTGAAATCCTATATGACAGGCTGTTATCGGAAATCCTTTGGGACGGCAATATCGATAAATTCCAAGGGGAGTAATTCAGGATAAAGTTGGGGATGATGCATCTTTCCATGCTTTTCTGGAGTTTCTTTTACCAGTACTTCGCACAATATTCTTTCCAAGCCATCGGCTGCTTTCCCACATAACCATCGTTGAAACGATGATAAACGGTGAGAGAGGAATGAATTACTATCAGTCCTCGGAAAAAAATTGTCCGGGCCGAGGATAGAACCAGTGAAACTTGTTCTCGAGTCCTGTACGCTACAAACTGCGCTACCGGGGCTCGGCATAGCTATGAGGAGGAGAAAGAGGAAGAAAGTGGAAGTCGATACTAGCTGCTGCTGCTACTAATGACCATGGTGATGATGATGAGGAGGAGGATGATGATGATCATGATGAAGATGATGATGATGATGATCATCATGATAATGATGACGACGCACATATTATCTTAACTAATTAAAACATTTTTTTAAAAAATCACTTACATGTTTATTGCCGTCAATGGTCCCCATTATACATACATCATTGTAGCAATCGGTTTTTGAAAACTGCAGACAGTTAGTAACACTTTCTTTTTTCCCAGCTTCAGACCAAGGTCAAGGGAGACATCGCTTTTGTCTCGAGCAATATCTCCTTTTGCCACAATATTTTCACGCGAATTCAATGATTAAATCTATCTCCATGTTGATAATCCGTAGTTAACAAGGAAATCTTAAGGATTCGTCTGTGTGACAGTTGTGTCATTGGTTCATGAGTCAAAAACACAACATAGCGATGAACTCTGACCCTTCTTCCGGTTTGTCACGTGACTTATGTGAGCCATGCTTTGTGAAAAGAGGTATTTTGGCGGTTACAAAAAGTATCGACTCAGGTTAGCATGCGCAGTCCGCGCAGGCTGACCTGAATCGAAACTTTTTGCTACCGTTAAATTTTCTGCATGTCAAGGGACCAGTCCACCTCATGATAGTGCATCACATAAAGTATTAGACTCCCTTTTGCAAGAGGATGGTTCATTCATTATTTTACTCTAAACTTCTCCATCACGAAAAGCAACCTCGCTCACGGCTGAGAATACCATCCACTAACTCAGAGACATTTATAGTATCTTATAGTATCAGTTCAACAAGCGGACGGTATAGATACATATAGTGGCTCGGCGTCATAAGAGCTTTAAGCTTTGTTTCCGCTTTCGACTCTTTTCCCCTTTAATCAAACTGATTCACGAAACCAAGTGTTTTTTATCGACTGGTTGACTTAATATGAATAAAGAAAAAACTTCATTGGTTCATAAGGTATCGAGGAGTGTGGGAGTGTTGAGCGAGATTGGACCGCATGGATGTGCAGTCTGATCTTACAATACTGTCTTCACAAATAGGATCAGACGTCTCGTTGGGCGAGATCTGTTAGCTATTGTGTTACTTCACTTCAAATACTTATCATTTGACTTCCGTGGCATGCAAAAAAGGATAATCAGTGAAGTTTGTGTTACGGTGTATACGTTTACAGCTTAATTTCCGTTAAATCTCGACTGCAACTACACCTACTTATGTTTTCGCGGGTTTTCTTTTTCCTGTACTAAGCACAATATTGTTCCAAAGCCACTGGCTGCTATCACACATTAGCTGTCGCCAAAATAATGAACAGCTGTGAGAGAGGAATGAATCTAATCGCAATGGCTATCATCAATGCTCGTAAAGATATTGGATATTGTCCAAGCCAGGAGGGGGGGGGGGGTTACAAGTAACTCGCAGAAAGTGCCAGAAGAGGATTGCGAATGGGAATCTTATTGAAAAAATGTTTTTGAAACATTGTCGGAAAAGGAGTAATGCGAGTGAACAACATTTTCTCCTTTTTTTTCACAATGTTCCCATTTTTTAACAAATCGAAGTGAGAGGAATATTATTCTGTTAAGGCCTGTTTACACATTCACGATTTTTGGCTACGGTGCCGCTACGATTCGCCACGATTTGTAAAATCGTCGTGTACCGTGGTGATTCGTAGTAGAACCGTGGTGAATCGTGGTGAATCTTGATGAATCGTGATGATTCGGGAAACTCCACGGTAGCGCTACGGAAGTTTTAAACTGTTTAAAACATTCGTGGCGAATCGTGGTGGTTATTGGGCGTGGCCTAATTCGTAGCGCAACCGTAGCGGAATCGTGCTTATTCGTACTGACACCGTAGCTATATTCGCGGCTATTCGTGAGAGATCGTAGCCAGTCGTGGAATCTTTGACACCACGAATTCTCACGATTCACCACGAATTGTGTACGGTTGTCCTACGAATCATCCACGGTTTCGCTACGGAGCTCCACGATTGGCCACGACCAAGGCCGGTAGGAAGACGATCAATCACGGTTTGAGTACGATACATCACGGTTACGTACGAATCTAGCCGACTTACCACGATTTTGAGCCGTTTCGCTACAATTCTTGCATATAATTCACAGGGCTGCATTGAAGGAATCATTTTGAAGAGCGAATCAGAAGTATACACATCATGGATTATGTACAGAGACTGGGCAACTGGGCTTGAGGCAAGACTGAGCCTCGCCGGCGGGTCAGGACTAACCCTTGCCGGTGGGTCAGGTGACTTTTTTCCCTTGGCCGCAGTTGCCTTCTTTCTTGGTGGCATGTCTGACCTCGTCAACAGTTGAGGAGATAATGATTTTCTGATGTCATACTTTGAGAACTTGTCACGTGAAAACCGTTAAATCGTGGTCAGTCGTGGGAGCTCGTGTCGCTACCGCCGTGAATCGTACTAGTACCGTATCGAACCGTACAAGCACCGTGAGCATTCGTTGTGCCACCGTGGTCAATCCTCATTGACCGTAGCGTTGCCGTCATGAATCGTCATTGATTCGTAGCGATACCTTACAGACACCGTACTAATATCGTGGACATTCTTACTGGAATCGTAGTGACACTGAATATTTCTACTTTTCGCCACGATTCATCCCGATCCATCCCTATTTTTCTGACCATGAGAAATCTGGGTGAATCGTGGTGAATCGTAGAGAAAATCGTGAATGTGTAAACGGGTCTTTACGATGAGAGACACCAGTCCTCGAAAATGGGGTTGCACAGCCGGGATTTGAACCCACAAAACCCGTATTTCAGCTCACTTATTTAGACCTGTAAGTGTTCAGCCTCGAACTCGAGTAATAACAGGAAGTTTTAATCATTGTCTTGCTTTATAAATGAGCCATGCTCTGGCAAAAGGGGGCTTAATGCATTTCCGTGATGCAAGATACCAAGTAAGTCATTAGATAATAATGGATCCATAAAGTCCATTTTTGTCTAACAAGAGACTGAATCATGTGGTAAACTGGTCCTTGGGCATGCAGAAAAGTCACCGATAGCAAAAAGTTTCGGCCCAGGTCAGCCTGCGCGGACTGCGCAGGCTGACCTGGGTCGATACTTTTTGCAAATGCATTAAGCCCCCTTTTCACAGAGCATGGCTCAAATAAGATGATACTTTCAAACACTGAGTAAAAACCCAACTTTTGTTATTTCAAAGATATTCATTAAGGAGAAATACCTCATTATTGGACAGTATAGATCCAAGATCAGACTGCACGTTCTGTGTTGTCTGATCTTGAGCTACACTGTCCGCAAAAAGTCCTTGAGTCGGCTTAACAAGCTAAGAGTTAAGTAATTGTGTTTTAGTAGTTTTATCCTTTTGATCGCCAAACATGACAACCCGAGCCCCGATAGCTCGGTCGGTAGAGTGCAGGACTTGAGAACAGGAGGTAGAGGGTTCGATGCCCGGTTCGACCAATTTCTTTCCGAGGATTGATGATAGTCATTGCTACAGGATTCATTCCTCTCTCGCCGCTTATCACTGTTTCGACGATGGTATGTCGGAAAGCAGCCAGTGGCTTGGAAAGAATATTGTGCGGAGTACTGGTAACAGAAACCCCAGGAAAACATGGAAAAGTGCACTGGCCGCCGCGATATAACTGAAATAATGCTGAAACGGCATTAAACACCATACAATCAATACATGACAGCAGATACTTTTGTTGACGACATAGATCAAGATCAGACTGCACAGAAAGTGCAGTCTGATCTGAAATATATGCCTTCAGCTAATTTTGCAAAGCCTGTATAATTAAAATCTGTATGAATTTCAGTGAATTGTGTTTTTAGTCGTCGGAATAGGTTAGTATATTTTACATTGAAGATCTTCTTGTTATCCAGTTTCATACTGTCTGACCAGTTGATCCAGAAAAGGATTGCAAACAAACTGCATATGTAAATGAGACACGCTCTCAGAAAAGGGGGCTTAATGCATCTCCGTGATCTGTGATACCAAGCAAGCCATCACATACCTACGGATCCATAATAGCCACTTTTTTTAACAACTGACTTATTCATGAGGTAGACTGGTCCTTGGACATACAGAAAATTGACCCATAGCGAAAAATTTCGGCCCAGGTCAGCCTGCGCGGACTGCGCAGGCTGACCTGGTCGATACTTTTCGCAGATGCATGAAGCCCCCTTTTCACAGAGCATGGCTCAAATGTATACGGCTATGCCCTTTCAAAAGGGAGCTTAATGCATCCCTGTGATCCATTATACCAAGCAAGCTATTACACGTTTATGGATCCATAAAACCCACTTTGTCTAACAACAAAATAAATAGAATGGAACCAATTTACACATAGTATTTCAACGACAGATCAAACCATTTAAATAGGAATTCAATGCTTTATTCCCGTACAATTGACAAGATGTTGGGAAAATCAGCAAATTAGGCTTTACCTGTCATACGGAAAACTTAAACGTTGAGAGAGAGAGAGAGACAGAGACAGACAGACGGACGGACAGACAGACAGACAGACAGACAGACAGACAGACAGTATATGTTCTCTCTTCAAGGGGAATAACCTCAATTAAAGTAAGATTCTGATTCTAAATGAAGCTAACTCCATTCGTTCACATATTTTTTGATCAGCGACTGTATAAAATGCTTTTCCGTCTTGATGAAACAACAAAGGGCCATAATCGACATTGTTTCAATCTTGCAACTAAATTTCAATACTAGGAACCAACAGAGAGAGAGAGTTTATCTCACTTCAATTCTATACCATACAATAATTTTCGACTAGTTCAAATTGAAAACACTTGCAGAGTACAAATTAAATATGTCTCAAATGACAATATTTGTCCTTGATATGATAGAAAACATTGTAGAAAAAGGAGACAATGATGATTACCAGCATTTTCTCCTTTTTTCAAATGTTTTCAAAAGTCTTCTTCCTCGTGGTCGTTAAAACTCGGGATTGTGTGGTAAAGTGTAAAGTGTAAAGGGGAATAATCTCATTTAATATAAATAATTCTGTTTCTGATTGAAGTTAACTCCCTTCGTTCACATTTTTGTTAAATAATTTGACACCCAAGTTTCCCTTCTTGATAAATTAAACAAAGGCCATATTCGACAAATATATCATCATGCCTTGCAAATGGTATTGATGATCAGAGCGTGAAGAATCGATTTGCGGAACACTGATCTGTCAAAACGGGGAAAATCTTCTTCGAAGATTTTTTAGGAATTTTAAAAACTCAGTTGTTGCAATTAAAAATCTTTATTACATTCTTATCAGTAAATTACTGGTATCTCACAGGCAATAACACCACTAGTGATGATAAATATGGTATCATCTTTGGTGACGAAATAGTTTTAGAATGTTTGCCGGAACTACATTTTTCCTATATTGCTCATACTATACCATTCTTGATAATTATTAGAATAAAAAGGGTGAATTAGGAATATAATAAATAGGATAATCAACTGGTTTTGTCTGAGATTAAAAATCTGTCACTCGAATGGGGTTTGATACGGTTAAAAATCTCGACCTTCGGACTCGTTTTTCCACCTGCATCACACCCCATTTTAGTGACAGATTTTTAATATCACACACAACCAGTTGATTATCCTCTATGTATCAGCAAATTCATTCCATAACATGTCGGACTGTGTAGATCTAAGATGACACTATAAGTCCTGAAAAAAAACTTCATATATCTTCTACGTCCTTTTTCATCTTAACCCATTAGGCTGCTAAGCACGACTAATTTACCTTTAGCGGGCAGTGTAGATCAAGATCAGACTGCTCAGAACGTGCAGCCTGATCTTGGATATACACTGTCCGATAGGGAGATATCTTTCCTCAAAAATATACCTTTGAAAAAGCAAAATTTGTGTTTTTACAATCGGTTTGAAAGTTTCATTTCACGTCATTAGCAAGATAAGGGTTACATGATAACCCTTTGAGCGGTGAGTGAATCTAGCAGACATTTTAAAGTCTAGAGACAAGACCAAAATAATTGCACTTTCACAGATTCTCTTGTCCCGAACGTGACAACAAAGCGGACAGTGTAGATCAAGATCAGACTGCACAGAACGTGCAGTCTGATCTTGATCTACACTGGCCGCAAATGCAAATCCAGTCCCGAAAGGGGCTTTAAGTGTTGTTTAAAGCTAAGGGTTTATTTGTATGTATATGACCTGAATTCATTTACCTACACAATGTCCCCGATTTTAACCGACCTTTTTCGAAGGTAGTCGGGTTTTTCCGTCAGATTTTAGGAAGATTAAGTACATGTATACAACAACGGTCACTTAACATGATATCTAGAAGGATTTAATTCATTTCCTTATCAATGTATTTCCGTGTTAAAGAATAAACATATTTACAAATATGGATAGACGAACACCGGTAAGTTTGCAATATAGCAGCTGTCATATTGATTTCATATTCTCACACTTGTGTAGTAGATTCTACTTAGTATAAATGAAATAACCGTACCTATAGATCTATTGTATTTACATACTTATATATAGCTAATAGATCGTAATTTAATTGATTGAGTGGTGTTTAACGTTGCTTTCAGCATTATTTCAGGTATATCGCGGCGACCAGTGCACCTATCCATGCTTTCCTAGAGTTTCTCTTAGAGTACTCCGCACAGTATTCTTCCCAAGCCAATGGCTGCTTTCCCAAATGGCCATCGTCGAAACAATTGTCAGCGGTGAGAGACGCATGAACCCTTTGCCAATAACTATCATCAACCCTCGGAAAGAAATTGGCCGAGCCGGGGATCGAACCAGCGACCTCCTGTTCTCGAGTACTGTACGCTAGGTACGATTGAGCTACCGGGGCTCGGCACATAGTGATTTAAATTATTTAACAAAGAGAATGAGTTGGAAATGAAAAGAAATTGAAAGAAAATAAAACCTTAAATCAAATTACTATGTTGAAGCTTTTATTTATTAGTATACATGTACATGTACACGTGTACGACAATGCTCCCTGTTGTGGATCTGTTTTGTAATATTTCCTCATCCGTATCAAAATATTGGGCATGTTAACAGCTGAAAGATACATTTATAAAGATAATTTGCTTATATGGACTGTAAATATAACTGAGCCATAATATGACAAAAGGGGGTTTAATGCATCTCATTGATTCATTCACTGATTCATTCATGGATTATTTGATTGATTGACCGATTGATTGATTGATTGATTGATTGATCGATCGATCGATGGTCGATTAGTTTTTTCGATCGGCTAGCTGGCTCGCTCTCTCTCACTCACTCACTCATTAATTCATTCATTCATCTTGAACGTTTTTAGACATTTTTTTGTAAAATTTGTTAATTTCCGTGTTACCCAGGTATCCAAAGGCAAATAAACAAAAAGAAAAAAAAACAAGGTAGATCTACTTCCTTATGAAAGATGCGTTTTTATCTTTTGTGAAATGTAAAAAAAAAAAAGTTTTCTGAGGCTATCAAATTACTATGATTCGTTTTGGACATACTAATAACCCAAATCACTGCTTAACTCTTTGCCAAACGAAAGATATGTTCGACTTGACCAAATTGAAAGGACTTGCAGACGGCAAGCTAAATGCTGTCCGAATGATGGATATGCTTTTAGAAATGGTAGAAAAATCACGGAAAATAGAGAAAATGCTGGTTACCAAGACTACCTCATTTCCCCACAATATTTTCAAAATCCGCTGTTCCCAAGACTTCTTGTTTGGTAAAGGGTTTATAAACGAGATAAAGATGAGCAATGCTTTGTGAAAAGGCGGTTCAATGCATCTGCAAAAAGTTTCGACCCATGTCAGCCTGCGCAGTCCGCGCAGGCTGACCTGGGCCGAAACTTTTTGCTATTATTTAATTTTCAGTATGTCGAAGGACCATGCTACCTCCAGATTCAGTAGGTTAATATATACAAAGTGGACTTTATGGGCCTATAATTATTATAATGACTCGCTTAGTATAATGCATCAAACCAATTTTGCCAGACCATGCCTCATATTTTCAGTTGCTAGAGACATCTGACTTTTTGACAACTTTAAAACCGTTTTGGTATGAATATTTCACTCAATATCAGACGGTATAGACCCAAGATACAAAGCGCCCAAATAATAAAGCTATTTACATATGTTCTACATTTTGACATACAGTCAAGACAACCGAAACACAGGAGAAATATATGAAAGAATTGAAAACTGATGTTTTTTGATACTATGGAAAACATTGCGAGAAAAGGAATTTGTCAGAATCTTAGCGAAGGCAGAAGGGATCTTAAAAATTCCTATCTATGCAGCAGCGAGTTACTGGATTATGTACAGTATATGGAACTTTCTGGCTTATGAGGTTAATCTTTTGCCAGTCAATAACTTGGTTCAACCAGCCTGAGGAAGACTCTTTAAAAATCATTGTTGGAATAGGAGAAAGTGCTGGTAACTAGCATTTTTCAACAATGTTTTCTGTCCTCTTAGTGACGAATCCATAAACTGAGCAACATTTAATTTGTTGTCTGCAAATGCTTTGAATTTGGAATTTGGACCAGTTTAAAATTTTGTCTTTGGTTAAAGAGTTTAAATCCTCAAGGAAAAGGGAAATTAAATATATATATATAAAAAAAAAAACTATAAACTTTTCTAGGAAAACAATTATAAATACGGTTTAACAAGTGGACTGATTGACTGAATGGTGTTTTATGCCGTTTTAAATATTATTTCAGCCAGTTTAACAAGGAGAGATTTCTCGTTTCGATTTTTTCTATTTACCATGGTGTTTTCATAGTTTCTAATTATGAAGAGGCATCTAAAAGCCAGCAGACGGAAGAAAAATCTTTTTCAATTCATTGCCAGACGACAAAGTTATTATTGAGCCATGCTCTGTGAAAAGGCGGCTTAATGCATCTGAGAAATGTATCGACTCAGGTCAGTCTGCGCAGTCCGCGCAGGCTGACCTGGGCCGAAACATTTCGCTATTGGTCAATTTTCTGCACGTCCAAAGACAAGTTTACCCCATGATTCTGTCGGTTGTTAGACAAAATCCATTTTATGGTTCCATAATCATATGATGACTTGCTTGGTATCATGCATCACGGAGATGCATTAAGCCGCCCTTTTGCCAGAGCATGGCTCGTAGACTAGTCCAAGTTGAAAGCACTTGCAAACGACATATCCAATAAGGCTCAAATCATAGGAATTGCTTTTTGATAGAGTAGAAAACATTGTAGAAAAATGAGAGCCCGCTGGATATCAGCATTTGCTGATTTTCACACAATGTTTTCAAAAGCGTTTTTCTTCAAGGTCGTTAAAATTGGCAAAGAACTAAGATAACGGTTGAAATGAACTTTTTTTTTTCTTGGGTTGGGGGAGTACTGTTGATGATTTGGACATGTTTTAATGGCAAGTTACTTTTATGTCCTCAAAAGGTTCACCTCATGAACATATTCATACCGATATACAAGCAAGGAGTTTATATTGCATTGACCGTGGGCAACCTAGAAATATTTGCCTTGTGCATTAAATGCGTTAAACCCAACTTTGCCAGAAGATGGCCTATATTTTCAGTTGCTAGAGACATCTGCCTTTTTCGCAAATTGTTGATTACCAGCATTTGCGTTTTTTTTTTTTTTGTTTTTTTTTTAATTCAAAAACAATGTTTTCAAGAGTATTCTTCTTCAAAGTCGAAAAGATGCAGAATTATTTGGAAAAGAACTTAGATAACGGTTGAAATAAAAATCCCTTTTTTTTGGGGGGGGGGGGAGGGGGGGGTGTCATTGTTGATGATTTAAATATTAAGTTTTAATGACAAGTTACTTTTATATCTGCAAAAGGTTCACTTTATGAACATATTCATACCGATATGCAAGCAAGGAGTGTTTTGCCTTGGCCATGGGCAACCTAGAAATATTTACCTTCCTCAAGACCCACCGAAACCTAAATTGATGGATATCTAATCCAATTTCTTCCCTGTCTGCCAAGGCCATTAGAAAGTTGAATCATCATGTGACCGAGAATAAAAGAAATTTAATAAATCTGATCCACGATTCTGCACAACCCTCTTCCTGAGTGGGGGGCAAATGATCGAATACTAATTGCTCTCTAAAACCTTTGTTATAGTTAGAATCATATTTGACGAGGTCATTCTGATGTGTACCCTACAGTCGAATACACGAGTTTCAGTAAATGATTGATTCTGTCATTGCCAAACATATTTTGCGGGCGGTGTAGATTCAAGATCAGACTGCACAGAATGTGCAGTCTGATCTTGGATCTATCCCGTCCGCTACCTGATATAAAACTAGGACCAAAAACCATTTTCAATTGCCATCTTCTTTAAGATTAGATCTGGAAATAAGTCTCGGTTATTAAGCTGTCATCGAAAGAAATGAAAGAAATACATGTACTCCGGTTACTTTTTGAACACTCCCTAACATACAAAAAACTCATCTAGACAGGAGACGTGCATAAGCGTAAAATACAATTCATACGTGGTCTGACATGGATCAGTGCAACTCGTATTATACCTCTTCTAACGCTTAGCGCCGAGATCAAACCAGTAGCTCAGTCGGTTGAATGCAGTGCTTCAAACTAAGGGTCTCTGATTTGAACCTCCAGCCCGCAAGTTTGTTTTCGAAGATGGATTATAGTCATCACAACAGGATTCATTCCTCTCTGGCCTTTGATCATTGTTCCAACGATGCTTGTGTTTGAAGGCACTCATTATATTTTGCGAAGTATTGGTAAAAAGAAACTCGAGGAAAGTATAACTAAACTGATGTTCAAAAGGTTCTTAAAAACCATACAACCAACTAATTAAACTACTACCCTTTGACACCCCCCCCCCCCCAAAAAAAAAAAATATCTGGAAAGAAAAACGTGCATGAGCATGAAACATAACATTATTATGTACGTGGTCAGAGACGTCTAATCTGTCCTCTTACGTGTAGCATTTACCCTATGGCTTCATATTTTGGGGAAAGCAGCCTGTTGCTTGGACAGACTGTTGCATGAATGCTGAGAAATATATTACCATCAGACAAGTTACGAAAATATCAAGGGTCATTAAAAGTCAGGACTATGTCGTATAGGATTAAATTATAACTAGGATTGTCTACTCAATTGTAGCTCAATGATACTATCTGGATTTTCTAACGGGCTAAAAAACGTTGTCGGGAAAAGGAGAAAAAGCTGATTGACCAGCTTTTTCTCCTTTTCCCACAATGTTTTCAAAAGCTTTCTTTGGCAGGTCGAATTACAGTGTTATTTGATAAAGAATTGAAAGGTTTTTAACCATATACGATTAATAATAAGAACTAAACAGCTTTGCATCATACAAATTAATATAGGCATAAAAGTATATGAGCGACGCTATGGCAAAAGAAGGTTTAATGAATCTCCGTGATGCATTTTACCGAGCAAGTCATCATGATAATTGGCTTGCAACACGCGAAAAGGGGCATTCGGACATCTGCGTAAAGTGTCGTCTAGGATCAGCCTGCGCAGTCCGCGCAGGCTAATCCGAGACGACACTTTACGACTACATTAGATTTTGTGCTGCAGTAGACTTGCGCAAAACAGGAAATTGCATAAAAACGGAAAGTGTCGTTTCGGATCAGCCTGCGCGGACTGCGCACGCTGATCCGGAATGACACTTTATGTAGATGTCCGAATGCCCTTTTTCGCGTGTTGCAAGCCAATTATGAATCCCTAACATCCATTTTGTAAAACAACCGACTGAATCATGAGGTAGACTGGTCTTTTAACATGCAGAGACTTGTCCTATAGCAAAATATTTCGACCCAGGTCAGCCTGCGCGCACTGCATTAAACCCCTCTTTGCCAGAGCATAGTTCATTATTTATTTACACACATGTATTTACTTTTAGCCCTGTACTAGCTAATGTTCTCTAAAAAGACATTTGGACATATTTCCATCGCTAGGATTAGTAGATCTATGCTCTTTTCCGAAGTGTAAACGCCAATCCGGTAGCGCATTTGGTATCGCACAGGGCTTGAGATCAGGGTGGCCGGAGGTTCGAATTCCCAGTCCGGCATTTTTTTTTCCGAGGATATATGATAGTCGTTGCGACAGGATTAATTCCACTTCCACAGCTGATCTTTGTTTCGACGATGGTAATGTGGGAAAGCAGCCAGTGGCTTTGAAGGAATATTGTGCAGGTATACCGGCCGCTGCGATAAAATCTGCGCAGGCCGACACGAATCGAAACTTTTTGCTATTTGTGTATTTTCTGCATGTCAAAGGACCATTCTACCTCCAGATCCAGATGCATTTAACCAACCCCCTTTTCCAGAGCTCATTTACAAAATGTATCGCTGTTTTTAGCTTTGATCCATAACAATGTCATTTGACCTGTCCAGAAAAGTGTGGAACGTTCTAATTCTAAAGTCATTTTGTCTTCTCGAAAACCCATGCTGTGGGTATTCATGAATACGCATTACCACAATGATTTTAACGGGTATTGAAGGGAATAAACTACTGGGATAGAATCGCCTTACTGGCTTTAGAGCTTTTATCTTTAATTTTTTGGACTGTCATAAGGAATCACACCTTCCTGAAAACTGTTTTCTGTCTGCCTGCCTGTCCCCCTGCCTACCTTTCTGCTCGCCGCCCGATCCTCTTCCGTCCGTCTGTCTGCTTTATGCTTTTCGAACTATATTATTTCCGTTTGTCTATCTGTTCGCAGTCATGGTTGTCCTCATGTCTTTTCGTAAGTGTGTTCATTACTTATATGCCTACTTTTCTCTCTCTCTCTCTCTCTCTCTCTCTCTCCCTCTCTCTCCCTCTCCCTTTGTTCCTCCTCCTCTCTCTCTTTCTTTCTCCCCCCCATCTCTCTCTATCTGTTCATCCTTTCTTTCTTTCTCTCTCTCTCCTCTCCTCTCTCTCTCTCTCTCTCTCTCTCTCTCTCTCTCTCTCTCTCTCACTGGCTTTTTGATTTCAGGTAAGGAAAACTATTCTATAACATGTCCGTAACTCTGTATAGGATGATGTGCTTAAAAGTTCTAAGTGACCACGTGACATGAAACGTTCCGTCATCAAGATAGTTATTAAAGGCACTTGGAGTTTATCAGTGGTACTTATAGTTACATGTATATTCCGTACAGGCTGTTATCTTTAAATGATCAAGATTTAGGAATCTTTACAGTACTTGTAGACCTCCGGCCGAAAATACATCGTATTACATTTATGTACTCATATTTGTTGGGTTATCGTCTTAGTCCCAAATCTGCTAAATAAATAAAATGAATCTTTCAAGCCAATAGTAAAAACCAAAATGTTGTATTTTCAAAATTATTTTTCGGGTAAAAATATTTCCTAGTCGGATAGTGTAGATCCAAGATCAGACTGCACGTTCTGTGCAGTCTGATCTTGTTCTACATTGTCCGAAAAAGGTCCTCGTGTCGCGCATACCAGCCTATGGGTGAAAAAAGAAATACAGCCATGTAAAATTGAAGAAATGTAAACAGTTACATTTATCAATGAATTAAACATTTACCAAAAAATGCTATGTTTTAACATCCATGCAAAGAAAGACCATTTAAAAGGAGAAAATGATAGTAAACAGTTTTTCCCCCGTTTTCCATAAAGTTTGTCTTTTTTTCTCAACCCCAACGGAAAAATTCAACGCTGACGTGACCCTGAAGAAGAGTGCTTTTAAAAACGTTGTTGGAAAAGGAGTAAGTATGGAAACGAGATTTTTTCTCCTTTTCTCAAAATATTTTTTACTCTTTCTAAAAAAAGCCGTTTTTCTGAGTCTCTTTCAATTCAGTGTCAGTAACTACTTCCACTATGACAAGTCGAAACTTTTCTGGCATTGTACAAAGTTCACACATTTTCTAATTTGTGAATAAAACAACCAGTAACCCATATTCGGGAATCTATGTTTACAGAGTCCAATATGGATTTCGACAATTTGTATCCACTTAAAAGTATTTATGCGATTTTTTTGGCCTTTTATTGTCGTAGGGAAATGATAAACAATATTCTAGTAATTTAATTTAATCACTTTGACAGGACGTGAAGACTGTTCTGAATTTACTTTCTTGACAAAGAATCAATTGAATACAAGATATGCTCTAAAGTAAGTATAAATTCGAAAAAATATACACTAACAATGTGCCTTTCTGAAAAAATATTTTAAATGGGGGACAACTAAATGACCATTATAATGGTACTAGTAAGAGTGCTCTCCCTTAAAAGGCACAGAGAAATTTAGCCTGGCTGGGCTAGACTCATTACTTTCTACAAACAACTGCTTTCTTCTTGTTGCATACCATATATGAAAACATTATGACTATGCCGAGAAAATGCCATTACCTAGCAATTCCTGCTCTTGCCAAAACACACCAGGGTTTAAAACCTAAAAAAAAAAAGGAGTCATGCGCTGTGACAAGGTTTAATGCATCTGCAAAAAGTATCGACCCATGTCAGCCTGCGCAATTCGCGCAGGCTGACATGAGTTGACACTGTTTGCTATTGGTTAAAATTTTGCATGTCCAAGGGCCATTCTTTTTTCACGATTAAGTTGGCTGAAGATTGACAAAAATGGATTTTATGGAACGGTAATGACGGTAAGCGGTGACTTGGTTGGTATGCAGCATCATGGAGGTGCATTTAATTCCCGTTTTCTCGGAGTGCTGCTTTGATAATAAAGTGGATCACGGTCTATGCAGTCTAATCTAGATCTATGCTGTTTGCAAAATGTAGCAAGTTGAACTAAGTATCTTATGTTTGAATGGAGAATCGGAACGGAGTGTGGACAAAGATCAGACCACTTATATGTGCAATCTGATCTTTGTCTACACATTCTACAAGAAACATCAATAGTGCGTAGTCGAGCATAAGATAATCGAAAATGACAAAAATGATAGTAAAATTTATCCCAAATAAGCTGTTTACAGATATTGTTAAGAAATAACAGATTGTTTGCTTTTGTGGTGTTAAACGCAGTTTTCAACATTATTTCAGCAATATCGTGGTGTTAAACGCAGTTTTCAACATTATTTCAGCAATATCGTGGTGGCCAGCAGTGCACCTATCCATGTTGTTTTGAAGTTTCTTTTATCAGTAATTCTAACAATACTTTTTACCAAGCCGCTGGCTGGTTTTCCAAATAACCATCGTCGAAAGAATGATTAGCGGTGAGAGATTAATGAATTCCGTCGCAATGACTACACGGATCATAAATCCCCGGAAAGAAAGCCGAGCTAGGGATTCGAACCAACGAACCCCAGATTTCAATGCTTATGCGTTACCGACTGAGTTATTGGGAAAGACAGCAATATCCTCAATACTGCATGCCTACGAAAATCGATTTTTAAGATCATTTTTTTTGTGTGTTGTTATATTAAGGAAGAAAAATGGATAAAAATGTGATCTTTTTAAATCAATATTTCTTCTTTCTCTATTGTTAAATCCTTATCCTGTCAAACAATTGAAATGAATTTTTCAAGCCATAAGCAAAAAACCAACATGTTGTTATTTCAAAGAAATTTTTGGGAGAAAAATATCTCCGTATCGGACAGTGTAGATCCAAGATCAGACTGCACGTTCTGTGCAGTCTGATCTTGATCTACACTGTCCGCAAAAGGTCCTTGAGTGGCGCTGAGCAGCTTCAGGAATGAAGTCTTTCTGATGCTGGAGCGTGAAGAGTTATATAGCTAAATGATGACAACACAACCTATCAAGCGTGTGTGTGAATTAAGCATATTGATCACGCTTGATGTGATAATACTGTTTATCATTCGAGTATAATTGAGCCACGCTTTGGCAAAAGGGGGGTGTACTGTAATTCCTTGGTGCATTATTTTATATCACAATTATTTATTAATTTTTTTTTTTTTGGGGGGGGGGGTAACAACTAACTCATGACTTAGACTGGTGCTATGGCATGCAAAAAATTATTATTATTATTATTATTATTATTATTTAATAATAATTAATTAATTACTTGTTTAAAGATGAACGAAGTACCGGTTCTCTTAATATCGATTTATTCCATGTTTAATACTAAGATGAATAATAAGACGAAGAGAAAGACCTGAAAAGACAATACAAAAGGAGGTCTTAGCAATGTGATATATACAATATGGAAACTGCTAAAACATACTAGATTCTGTCTGTCATATCAGCGGTAAGACAACACATGAAAAATGAAATATTCTTACCGGAACAGACTAAAGTTTTTTCCAAAGTAAACTGGTAGAAATTTCTCTGAAGACCAGCTGCAGATGTACAAAAATACGTCACTAACTTATGAAGTGTAAAATGAGTGTGCCGAGCGGTGAATGTTAGTGAAGAGCGGCAACTAAAAGACCGGGAATGAAAAGTGCGGGAAAGAAATTTCACGGGCAAAGGCGACTTGCACACATTCGCATACTAAAAAGTACTCACAAGCGTACATATACACAAGACATATACAGTCGCATATACAAATGGAAATACATGGTGGTTAAAAAAAAATAAAACCCTGGTTACAATTATTATTATCATTGATTGCTTGCTTGCTTGATTGATTGATTGTATGGTGTTTAACGCCGTTTTCAACATTATTTCAGTTATATCGGGGCTGCCAGTGCACCTACCCAAGCTTTCCTGGAGTTTCTTTTACCAGTACTCCGCACAATATTCTTTCCAAGCCACTGGCTGCTTTCCCACATAACCATCGTCGAAACAATGATCAGCGGTGAGAGAGGAATGAATCCTGTTGCAATGACCATCATCAATTCTCGGAAAGAAATTGGCCGAGCCGGGGATCGAACCAGCGACCCCCTCTTCCTGAATCCTGTACGCTACCGACTATAAACAATAAAACAGTATTTCAAATTGATGTATAACCGCAAAGATCCTTGTTACATATTTTTTACATAAAAACCAAACCGCTTATGTTGACTCTTTACCAAACAGCCCAGAGTTTTAACGATCCTAGAAAAAAAGCTTTTGAAAACATGGTGGGAAAAAAAGAAAAAATGCTGGCCAGCAGCATTTTTTCCTTTTTCTACCATGTTTTTTACCTTATCATACTGAAAAACCATCATTTAACGCTTAGTTAATTTTTCGTCTGCAAATGCTTTCAATTTGGACAAGTGTAAGATTTTATCGTCTGCTATAGAGTAATAACATAGGCTACCACTACCCACTTGATCCTTTTCCAAGCGATCCCGCGAATTAACATTCCTTGTGCGGAAGGCTTTTGAAAACATTATGGAAAAAGGAGAAAATGCTGGTTCCCAGCATTTTCTCCTTTTACCATAATGTTTTCTAGCGTTTCAAAGAAAAGTCCCGTCCATTCAGTCACATTTGAAATGTTTTCAAGTGCTTTCAAGGTGGTCAAGCCTAAGATTTCGTGGTTTGGAAATTAGATCATCTAACACAGAGGAAAATATCCCACAATTCACGGATATGCGTACTAAATGATCCTTACTGTTGATGCGCAGTAAAACAACTGGCATTCATCTTTTTTTTTTTTCTGAGGATCAGTAAAAGAACACTGAAGCGAACATGATGTCCGAGTCATAGGATCATGAGGTAACATGACATCACCTGGTTATCATATGACCTTTGACATAATTTTCATATGACCAATCTGGATATCTTTCATTTTTAAGTTCATCATTTCCTTTTTTTTAACACGCCAAGCTCCGGTTAGCGCAGTCGGTATATAGCGCACAGGACTCAAGAAAAGGGGGTCACTGGTTCGATCCCAGGCTCGGCCAATTCCTTTCCGAGGATGGATGATAGTCATTGCGACAGGATTAATTCCTCTCTCACCGCTAATCATTGTTATGTGGGAAAGCAGTTAGTGGCTTGGAAAGAATATTGTGCAGAGTAATGGTGAAAGAAACTCCAAGAAAGCATGGATAGGTGCATTAGCGGCCCCGATATAACTGAAATAATGCTTAAAATGGCATTAAACGCCATACAATCAACCAATCGATCGATCCTTTTTCTACGAATATTTCTTTCGCCAAATAGTGTTTTTTTTTTAATACTAGTATCTGATAATGTTTCCGTGAATATTCTGTCCTGTCGCAGATTGCAGTGCACCCATCCATGCGTCATCTGAAAGAACGTTAAGAAGAGGTTTCTCACCAAAGTCTTGTTTCAACATTTTGACTCAGGCGAGAATCGAACTCTTGGTACTTAGACAGTGCTTTACGCGCTTTAACCATTCAGAGTCGTTACTAGCCCCCAGGTTATCGGGGAAGGAGGAGGTAACGGCGGAGCGGTCTTAACCAAAGAAAAACTTTCGGAAGCAATGGTGCATTCTACTGCAGCCTTGGATGTTTCGAGGAGAATAGTGGTGTCTTAATCCTTAGTGTAGACGATTTAAAGGCCTACTAGCTGCCAAATGAAAACGATTCGGGGTCAAGTCAAAGATGAAAAAATTAAATGAATAACCAGTTTAGAATATTTATATCAGGAGCGTAGCTGCTTGTACGCAAATCGCAGTTGTGTACACTTTGCAAAAAAAAAGAAAAACCAACTTGCCAAAACACGTCACCAGAGGCCACCAAATATTAGTAGCTTCTACAATTAAAGAATTGTGGGGGGGGGGGTGGATGAAAGAGGCCGCTGTTTTGTGCAGTCTGATCCTGATCTACGCTGACTACAAAAGCATGACAGACGTGTAAAAAGTTAATCTTTGAGCAGGGCCTGGTATTCGGCAAATCAGAGGATCAAGTTCCTCGGCTATATTAAAGAGCTTGGTGTGCACCTACACGGTACATTTCTTCGCCGGCAATACACCGCTTTACCGTTCTTTGAATTGTAAGTCTCCACTAAAAAAAAAAGAAAAGACGGGTAAACATTTTCTGTCGAAATCTTTCTAAATACATTTCCGTTGACAAACTGTTTTTACATTCAACTTTTAACGTGGACTTTCAACTCCGTTGGCAGTTTTCACCGAAAGATTGATAGATTTGAATAACTTCACCGTGTTAATTGATGTCGTTGCTAATCATTTTTAATGGGTGCCGCCATGTTCGAGATCACGTGACCGATGGCACAATAGAAACCCCCTTGATGCTGACGAGGTTAGATTTAGTTACGGAATCGGCCGAGTTGTGACGAGTGGCCTGGTAGCTCAGTTGGTCAGCCTTAATCACAGAAATCCATGGAACGTGAGTGGATCGTTATGACGACATTCGCATGAGCTACACAGTATTTCAAATTTTACTGACTGACAAGAATTTAGTCTTCTTGTCCATCTTGGAAGTGTTTGCAGGCCACGGCTGAAATGTGGCTTAAATGAGAAAGTATAGCTTTGAAAGATACCGTTGGGCTTTTCAGCCTTCAATTAAGCAAGGCTCGTTTTGAATCATAATAAAGACGAGAAAAATGTTTGCTTGTTGTGGGCAATATCTCCATTTGCTATTTTGTCTTTAATATCTGTGAGTCTAAATTTATTCATAAAAAAAACATGTTCGATTTTCTGTTCACTTTTTTTCTTTTTCTTAATAAATTGTCTGAAAACTGCATATGAAGGTAGATTCATAAAAGGGAAAATTGTGACCGGCAAAATTACAAGATGTGACCGAAAAAATTACTAAATGGCCTGCAACACGCAAAAAGGGACATTCGGACATTTGCGTACAGCAGTTTGCGCAGGCTAATCCGAGACGGCACTTTTCGACTAAATTAGATTTTGTCCTACAGTAGACTTGTGCAAAACAGAAAAACGCATAAAAACGGAAAGTGTCGTTTCGGATTAGTCTGCGCGGACTGCGCAGGCTGACCCGAGACGACACTACGTAAATGTCCGAATGTCCCTTTTCGCGTGTTGCAGGTTGCAGACCGGAAAAATTACAGTATCGTGAGCGAAGACAGCACGCTAGGTTTTTCCCAGAAGCAGACCTAAAATGGCACGACTTTTAGCCATCTTACCACTAACTAATCTAACATGGCATACGAGCTCGTATTTTAGTATTTATAAAATAACCAAGTGCTATAATTCAAAGGCTATTTGCCCGAAAGTATCGGACAGTGTAGGTTCAAGTCAGGTGCAGATATTGTGTAGTCTGATCTTGATCCACGCTGTCCATAAAGGCTTCAAAAACAATGTAAAGAGTTCAACGTTCTGGCTTCTACAATGATGTAGATATGTATATAGATAGTGACACGCGATAAAAACGCTTGAAAATGTACCCATATATTGCTATTATCTGCTGCTTTTACCTGAGTATAGGACAGATACGATGAGCCGGCAGCTTTTATAACACTAATTGAAACTGAAATATCCGATAGTGTAGAAAAAAGATCAGACTGCAGGTTCTTTGCAGTCTGATCTTGATCTATACTGTTCGCGAAAGCTCCTAGGCACCACCTCCTTTCTAAGAATTGCAAGCAACCGCAAGATATTTTGTCATAGGACTGGACAATCGAAAGTACATCACGTATATGTGACTGTATAGTTTTGAATCATTATGACTGTAATCAAATGTGATAAAGCCTAGTGAAAGATTTACGTAGATCTAGTTTACATAAATTGAAAAACATGTCTGTAAATAGAATTACAAAAGTAAGTAAAACTATTTCTACTTCTTAAGACTATACAGTAGACAGTTTATAGTGGTAAAATTAATGTAACATATTGAATCAACTTCTTTCATCATCGTCATTATCATCAGCAGAAGTAAAAGCGGTAGAAGTGGGGTTGCTGCCGCTGTTTTTTGTTAATGTTTCGAAAAGTGTTGTTATTAATTAATCGATATGGCTTGCAACACACGAAAAGCGGCATTCGGACATTTGCGTAAAGTGTCGTCTCGGATCAGCCTGCGCAGTCCGCGCAGGCTAATCCGAGACGGCACTTTACGATTACATTAGATTTTGTGCTGCAGTAGACTTGGGCAAAACAGGAAATTACATAAAAACGGAAAATGTCGTTTCGGATCAGCCTGCGCGGAGTGCGCAGGCTGATTCGAGACGACACTTTACGCAAATGTCCGTATGCCCCTTTTTGCGTGTTGCAGGCCATATTTCATTTACAAGGTTGTTAAGAGAACATGTTAAGAGCATACGTGACAAGTCTGTCTGTCTATCTGTCTGTCACTCTCTCTCTCTCTCTCCTTCTTTCAATCTGTCTTTATCTCTCATCACAAAGGTTATTTTAATATGTTCCTGTGGCTCTCTCTTCAATAAAAATCTACATACATGTACACTTCCGCTATCGTAAGTTTATCAGAGCAGCATTTAAGTCTTTATCAAACCCCTTCGTAACCACGATGATGAAGATTTTCGAAAACACTATGAAAAATTGGAAAAAATACTGGTTACCAACTTTTTCTCCTTTTCCCACAATATTTTCAACTCATTCAAAGACATGTGCATCATTTTAGGCATATTTAATTTATATTTCTGTAAATATTAGATTTGAACAAATCTATTTTTCCCGCCTGGTACATACGTAGTCGGAGCTCCAGATAAGAGTGATGATATTCTAAATCCATTATTTCTCTTCGAAACCCTATGTTGTGGGTACTCATTAGAATCGTCTCGATGAGACGCTTCTCATGAGTATCCCCAACATAGGGTTTAGTGAAGAATGATTAATATTTTTAATTTTGAAATCAAAATCACTTCCTCTGTGTGGAGCTCTGCGTAGTTAAACAAGGAGAAAAGTTGAATATCTCTTATTTCGACATTTCCACACATTTCTAACTGATGTTTTTTTTTATCTTGCAAATTTTATTTTGGAAACATTGTAACTAAGAAAGAATAGCAGATTTTGGCGAAAATATATATATATTTTTTTTCATTATTATCATTATGTAGTTCATATACATTCTTATATCTTGATTTAATTCTCTCTGTCTCTCTTGTGAGAGAGGGAGTGCTGTTTTTTTATCTATCGTTTACTGATAATTACAAATCTATTATCAGTTACTACACGTAAATAGCAACATAATCAATTTTCAGTGCGAGTAACTATTGTGGATTTTGTGATGGGTGAAAGTTTTGACTCAAAATCAAATCAATAACTTCACACTGGATTGATGTATAAACTATCGGTGGGTACTACATCTTTCAGGTATTCAAGGGGAGAGGAGGGGGGTTAAGGCATTTACGTATCAAGATCAGACTGCAAAAAAGTCCATATACAATCTTTGCTCTCAATTTATTATCCCTGTCTCTCACGTGAAGGGACAAATTTTCATCTGTTGTTTACTGATGGTTATGTATTATCAATAGCTAAATAACTACTAAATCTGTTTTCAGTGTGAGTAATTATTGTGATGAGTGAAAGTTTTGACTCAAAATCAAATCAATAACGTCACACAGGATTGATGTTTAAACTATCGGTGGGTATTACATCTTTCAGGCAATCCCGGGGGGGGGGGGGGGGGATTTACGGAATTAGATCAAGATTAGACTGGAACAAGGAAAAAAAGTGCTGGTGACCGGCATTTTCTCTTTTTTCAACAATGGTTTCTATCCTTTTACAGACAGAGTCCACCAATCGAAATTCCTAATTTTAATTCCAGGACTGACCACTTAACTGGCTCGGAGAGAACGTCTCAGCAAATCAAATGACTAGTCTGGAAATATGTGAGCCATGCTCTGTGAAAAGGGACTCGATGCATCTCCATGATGTATTGTACCAAGCAAGAAATCACATAATTAGCGATCCTTAAAGTCCACTTTGTCGAACAACCGACTGAATCATGAGGTAGACTGGTCCTTTGACATGCAGAAAATGGACCGATAGCAAAATGTTTAGGCCCAGATCAGCCTGCGCGGACTGCACAGGCTGACTTGGGTGAATACTTTTTGCAGATGCATTAAGCCATCTTTTTTCAGAGCATTAACTCATATATGGATTAAGCCTTAACTAAATTATCCCGAGTTTTAACAGCCCTGAGAGACAGAGCTTTTGAAATTATTACGGGAAAAGAAGAAAATGCCGGTAACCAGACATGAGTCGAAACTTTTCGCTTTTAGTAAAATTTCTGCATGTCCAAGGACTATTCTACCTCAGGATTCAGTCGGTTGTTAGACAAAATTGATTTTATGGATCTATAATTATTTAATGACTCTCTTGATATAATCATAGGCCTCTGAAACTCCATTGGTCTATCAAGGGATAACGAAATTTTCATTATCGGACACCGTTACTATAAATATCGTATCGTATCGTATATAATAAGACAACTTGTCTAACTATATACAATATAGAGGGAGTCGCCAATGTTCTATTTATAGAAACGATGTTAATGAAATTTTGAGTATATTCCGTGATAAACGGGCGATGCACAAATGTGCTATAAGTGTTTGATGATCGACCAAGGAAAATTTTAGTGTTCCGTGATAGACCAATAGAGCTTCAAAGGCCTGTGATATAATGCAACGCGGACATGACTTAAACCTCTCTTTTACCAGCGCATGACTCAATAATTTCCACGTTGAAAGCATTTTTAGACTACATAATAGATAAACATGTTATTTCAAATCCTCTGAAAGAATAGCAAACATTGTGAGAGAAAGAGAAAATGCTGTTACCAGCATTTTCTCATTTTCTCACAATGTTTTCAAAAGCCTTTTTTGTCAGAGTCTTAAGAAGAGAGGATCGTCTGGTAAACTATTTTGAAAGTTACGAGTAAATTTCTGTTCGATAAATACTTTCCTTTCTCAAAGTTCTTTTGCGTTTCTGTCGCTGTAAAACCGAAATTGATTGTATTGTTTTCATTTTCTGTTCATTTGCATTTCTCGAAATTGTAAAACGTTCTTATTTCACCTCTATCTCCTAGATCTACATATGAGCTACGCCTTGGCAAAAGGGATTTCAATGCATAGCCGTGATGCATTATACCAATCGAGTCATCGAATTATTTTGGATCCATAGATCCATTTGTCTAACAATAAACTGGATCTATAGGTAGAATGGTCTTTTGACTGGCTGAAAATTGACCAATAGCAGAAAGTTTCGGCCCATGTCAGCCTGCACGGAATGCGCAGGCTGACATGGGCCGATACTTTCTCCAGATACATTAAGCTCCTTTTTCACAGAGCATGGCTGTATTTCTGTGTACTTTCATTTCTAGAAATAGAACCACTTTCTTTGTTTCACTCGTATCTGCTATACGAGCGTATATATTTTCGGCCTACTTTCATTTTTCGAAATTGTATTGCGTTCATTTTTTTCACTGGTATCTGCTATTGACATAAAATAAAAGTTGTAAAAATTAGAAACAAAAAAGAAAAACAAAATGCTCATTACTCTGGATCTATCCATTTGTATTGGAGGAAAACTTAAGACTTGACCTAGTAACAGAAGTGTACACTTTTCCAAATTGAAAGCATTTGCAGACGACAAATAACAAATTGGCTCCAACGTTTGGATGAAATTCAGAAAGGGTGGAAAATGTGGTGAGAAAAGGAGAAAATACTGGTGACAAGGATTATCCCATTTTCTTATGACGTTTTCAAAAACCTTTCTCCTGAAATAGGTCATTGTTTGGCAACGGGTTAACAGTCTGTTCGGTAACTATATGTGTAGAGCAAGATCGGACTTACAGACAAAGTTTTATTCACCAACCAATTCGAATTTTGTCCTTATTCTAAGTTCAAAGGTAAGCCATTTGATTGGCTAAGGCGTGTTGTCTCTGCCAATCAAATGTTTGACCATGAAATCTCGGGCTAAGATTGAATTTAGAATGGTTGATGAATATTGTGGCGGGATATAGACTGGTAAGGTAATTTCTGAAGCTATGTTTTACTGTCTTTAGAGTTGTCTCCCTTCTCTTTCTTTTGGTGACTTTTGCAGGGAAAAGTGTAATTTTAAGTCATACTCTGTGAAAAGGTGGTTAAATGCATCTGCAAAAAGTATCGACCCAGGTCAGCCTGCGCAGTCCGCGCAGGCTGACCTGGGCCGAAACTTTTTGCTATTGGCCAATTTTCTGCATCTCAAAGGATCATTCTACCAAATCATTCAACCGGAGGTTCGGAAAAGCGGGTGCATCTAATGCGTTGACTTGCTTGGTTTGATGCTTTTCAAAAATGCACTAAACCCGCTTTTCCAAGAGCACTATGCAATTACTATAATTTGAAATTTGAGGCTGGCGTTACGAATTTCCCATTTACAAAAAAGGTATCGACATAGGTCAGCCTGCGTTGTTCGTGCAGGTTGACTCGTGTCGAAACGTTTTTGCTTTTCTCCTATTTTCTTCAAGTCCAAAGACCATTCTATATTCGAAGTAAATATACTCAGTGTGCATGGCCTCCAGACTCGATTGAAATATACCATTACTTATCCCAATGTAGTCAAGTATCTTAATTTTAGGCTGCCAAGCGCGATTCAAGGACCTTTTGCGGACAGTGTAGATCAAGATCAGACTGCACAGAATATGTAGTCTGGTCTTAGATGTACACTGTCCGATAAGATGATATTTTCCTCCAAAAATAACTTCGAGATATTAAATATTTTGGTTTTTACTATCGACCTTAAAGTTTCATTTTAGTCATTTATCTACTAAAGGGAAATGTATTAAATAAGATAGCCTGTAATATCTAACCATAGACCTCTGATACTCCATTGGTCTATCAAGGGATAACGAAATTTTCATTATCGGACACCGTTACTATAAATAGTACATTGGCGATTTCCTCTTTATCGTATATAGTAAGACTTACTATAAACGATATGGAGGGAGTCGTCCATGTGCTATTTATAGAAACGGTGTTAATGAAAATTTGAGTATATTCCGTGATGTGCAGTCGATGTAATAAAAATTGGGAAATAAATAAATAAACAAGATTTAACAATTTTCCTGCTCTTACGAACAAAGTCCGTAACAAAGAAACAAATGAACAAATGCATGGCAGAAATGAAGGGACCGGGCAGGATTCGAATCCTAGAACGCCCGGAAGAAAGGCCAATACCTTAACCACTGAGCTAAAGAGACATCTCCCTAACACAGTTGTTAGGTATTGTATTTAAATCGGGACGAAGCCATGCATGAAGGAGTGGTCTCCCGTAACACACCCCCTCTTAAAGTCATCATTTATTGATGACTCAAAGCCTTATTAGGCAGTAAGTCTATTATTTACACAACAAATGTCCATTTTTGGACAACAAATGGGATTAATGGCTCAATGGCCAATCCCGGACGAACCCCCATCTTACGAACAAAGTCCGTAACAAAGAAACAAACGAACAAATGCATGGCAGTACAAACCGCATCTGGCGGGATTCGAACCCATGGCGGACAAGATCCTCGTTTTTCGAGGTTTAAAAGACCAATACCTTAACCACTGAGCTAAAGAGATATCTCTCTAACGCAGTTGTCAGGTATTGTATTAAAATCGGGACGAAGCAATGCATGAAGGAGTGGTCTCCCGTAACACACCCCCTCTTAAAGTCATCATTTATTGATGACTCAAAGCCTTATTAGGCAGTAAGTCTATTATTTAGACAGCAAATGTCCGTTTTTGGACAACAAATGGGATTAATGGCTTAATGGCCAATCCCGGACGAGCCCCCATCTTACGAACAAAGTCCGTAACAAAGAAACAAATGAACAGGTGCATGGCAGAAATAAAGGGACCGGGCAGGATTCGAACCCTAGAACACCCGGACGAAAGGCCAATACCATAACCACTGAGCTAAATGATTGAATTTGCGTTTATTTATCGTCGCCACCGGTTGCCCATATGGGCGACGCCCCCTGAAGGCTGTTAGTATTGTTACGGGGGATAGTGCAGATACAGGACGAAACCCATCTTAAGTTACGCCTGGTTCTTTTACGTGCTCGGTGTATAGCACCGTCACACGGGACCTCGGTTTAAGGTCTCATCCGAAAGACTATTAGTAATTTTAGATGGCCAGCCGTGGGGATCGAACCCACACCCTCAAGTGACTCGAAACATCACGTTCACGAGTCCTACGCTCTACCTATTGAGCTATGCGGGCTGGTCTAACTGAGCTAAAGAGCCATCTCCCTAACGCAGCTGTTAGGTATTGCATTTAAATCGGGACGAAGCCATGCATGAAGGAGTGGTCTCCCGTAACACTGCAAACTTCTACCAGATGACTTAAGTTTAGACTCGTCAACGTTGAAAGCATTTGCAGACGACAAATCCAATATTGCATACGGAATGTCATTTTTCTTTGAAAGGGTAGAAAGCATTATGGAGAAAAGAGAAAATGCTGGTCACCAGCATTTTTGTGGCATTTGTCGAAGACAATGTCACTATGAGATCAATAATAAATGTTCAGTATTGAATTTTGAAGACCATGTATGGTATTTTGTCCAAAACCGAAGGAAGTAAACCCAATTAAACTCAATTTTTCAAGACAAATGAGTTTTTCAATAACACTCAGATATATAATTGGAAATGGCGTATTGAAATAAACTGCAAAAGGCTGTCGATCGGGGAAATACTTCTTTTTGAGTAAAAATAGCTTCACCTCTTCATAGCCTTCTATTGGCGCAATGATATGCACAAAATTTGTCTTCTGACCGCTTTGCTTCCGGGGTTGTTCGTTCCAAAACCAGTTCGTCCCTGGGCTTGTTCGTCCCATGATTGCACGCTACTCATTTGATTGTGCATGAATATTTACAGGAAGAAAACTTTATTGTAATGTTGGGAATTAGGTCCTGACGGCCAAAGACATCTCAAAATCATAGTATTCAGGTATAAACTTAATTGAATTCAATATATTTACATGGCTTCTCTCTCTACCCATCGTGCATCCTTCCGTAAAGGGACGTTACTCCTGACTCCTCTTGAAAGATCAAAGGGAGACCACCAACACACAAATAACGCAAACTTAGGCACCAGTAATCTCCCTTTAACCAAAGAGACGTATTAATTTGCTTAGGAGGTTGATTTTCAAGTTAATATTTAAATAATATTTCTCTTTTTTTTTTAGCTCACCTGAGCACGAAGTGCTAAGGTGAGGTATTGTGATCGGTTATTGTCCGGCGTCCATCTGTCCGTCTGTCCACAATTCCTTTAAACATCTTCTCCTCCTAAACCGCTGGGCTAATCTTGGTGAAATTTGGCAGGGATGTTCCTTGGGTGAAGCTCTACCAAAGTTGTTCAAGAGATTGAATTCCACCCTTAACTCTGGTTGCTATGGCAACAGAAAGGAAAAAAATAGCAAAATCTTTGAAAATCGTCTTCTCTGACATTAGAAGGCGTAGAGCTTTGATATTTGGTATGTAGCATCTCCTAGTGGACTTCTACCAAGTTTGTTCATATGATGCCCCTGGGGTCAAAACTGGCCCCGCCCCAGGGGTCACAATTTCGAACATAGGAACAAAGAAGGAAAACTTTAAAATTCTTCTTGTCTAAAACTGGAAGGTGTGGAGCTTTGATATTTGGTATGTAGCAATTCCTAGTGGACCTCTACCAAGTTTGTTCAATGATGCCGCTGGGGTCAAAACTGGCCCTGCCCCGGGGGTCACAAGTTCGAACAAAGGAACAAAGAAGGAAAACTTTAAAATTCTTCTTTTCTAAAACTGGAAAGCATAGAGCTTTGTTATTTGGTATGTAGTGAACCTGTTCTAAGTTTGTTAGCCCACCTGAGCACAACGTGTTCAGTCAGTTCAAAATTGGGTCACCTTGGGTTATAAACTAGGTCTCAAGGTTAAATTAAACTAATACTTTGTGGGCACTCTAGAGGCCATATTTTTTGCTCAATTGACTTGAAAATTGGTCAGAATGTTTGTCTTGATGAAATATTGGGTGAGTTTGGAATTGGGTCACCTGGGGTCATGAACTAGGTCACTTGGTCAAATTTAAGAAATACCTTGTGGGCACTCTAGAGGCCACATTTATTGCTGAATTAACTTGAAAACTGTTCAGAATGTTTGTATTGATAAATGTATTGACGAGTTCTAAATTGGGTCACATCGGGTGATAAATTAGGTCACTAGGTCAACTTCAGGAAATTCCTTGTGGACGCTCCAGAGGCCACATTTTAAGCTCAATTGACCAGACAATTGGTCAGAAATTGAATTACGCACGTGGAGTGAATTTCGCCTATTGACTCAGATGAGCGATCCAGGGCCATCATGGCCCTCCTGTTTTCAAATTATTAATTCTACACAGTGGCTTCCTTGACAAATGCCACATCAGCGTTCTCAACGCTTTGATTTCCTAATTTCACAATGTTTTCAAAGCTGCATTTCCCAGGTTCATTCATCTTTTTAAAAAACAGACGACAAAAATCTACACTGGTCTATTTTATAAGCATTTGTAGATAAAAAGGTATTACTCTCAGATGATAATTTCAGCGTTTGTTGACACACACAATATAACAAAACAAATACATAGCAGGTAAGACAGGTTAAACGCATTGCATCATTACATAAACAGTGCGACAGGCAGTTTAGAAGAAAGGAATACCGGTTTCCCCTTATTGTTAAATCGGCCGACCATAAAAAGACATTTTGATCGTCTGAGAGTAATAAATAAGACTCGTCGATGATACGTATCTCTAAACTGGTATATAACATCGTGGGGAAAAGGATAAAATGCTGGTTACCAGCATTTTCTCCTTTTCCCACGTTTTCAGAAGTTTTTTCCT
Organism: Hippopus hippopus; assembly: GCA_946811185.2. Classification (NCBI taxonomy): domain Eukaryota; kingdom Metazoa; phylum Mollusca; class Bivalvia; order Cardiida; family Cardiidae; genus Hippopus; species Hippopus hippopus. Next base: position 3,447,827 of record OX328096.1, on the reverse strand, counting down.
CGTGGTCGTTAAAACACAAGATCGTCTGATCCAGGGCTTAGTTAAGTTATCGTTGTTGGGAGGGTATACCCTTCACTGCCATAGCTGACCTACGTCGTAGCTTTTGTGTGCAGTGGATCGAACGCGCACTCTGATCTTGGATCTACAGTGTTGACCTCGTGATTACGAACGATTTTCAAGAAAGTTTTGTCATGAACCTTCAACCCTTTACCGTACAATAACACTATTTTACGTCCCTGAGAAAGTAGGCTTTTGAAAACATCATTGGAAAGAGAGAAAATGCTGGTAACCAGCATTTTCTCCTTTTCCAACGATGTTTTCTGCCATATCAAAGGTGAATTTCTTTATTTGAGCCACATTAGTTTATCGTCTGCAACTGCTTTTAATTTGGACAAGTTTGAAATTCTCTCATGTGGTAAAGAGTTAAAGTGCTGAATAAAATTAATGGTTTGGACCTTTTTGATCAGGAAATCTGTCAGAAATATTGCTATATCAATGTTGTTTTAGGATATGTAACATAGTAGCAGACAGTGTAGATTTCAGATCAGACTCCACGTTCTGTGCAGTCTGATCTTGATCTACACTGTCTGCAAAAACAATCTAAGTTGGTTCCAGGGCTTTAAGGTAAACAGAGTAATTCTATCATAGCCCTCAGTAGATAGATGAATGCGTATATGGATGACTGTT